>JAWNOQ010000180.1:4009500-5346000 GCA_035045865.1 Drosophila austrosaltans | reverse complement strand
TGTTATCGACTCCACCTATCGACTCGAATTGAAAGTGTTTGTGTTTGGGCCTGGATTGGTCTCTGCAAGAAACCAGTTAACGTAGTTCCATCCATTCCTGTTATCTACCTGTTGACTGCGTTTTGGTTGTCATTTTCAGTTGCTGACGTGTTTACATTGAAAATGGTTCAGTTTACGGTAGCGAATCTCGTACATCTCTGTAGCAATAGTTTTTAATCTTAAGGTCATCTTTCTAATCTCTTATCAATCTTTTTAGCAGGAGACTTTTCTATATGATCCCAATTTGCTGCTAAAGCTGGACTTTCATCGCAGCCCGGCTAAGTTTCAACCCTTTATTTCGGCAGCCAGTCCAGGAGAATCTTGGTTAAACGTACGTCCCCTTAAGGACACGGATTATGATCGTGGATTTTTGCAGTTGCTATCACAGCTCACACATGTCGGCAATGTCACTCGCACCCAGTTCTTGAGTGAGTTCAGAAAATAAAAGGAAAATATTTCAAAGTTCTATGTGGACCATGTGCATTTTTTTTTAGCACGTTTCTCGCAAATGAAGGCCAGTGGGGACTACTTCGTAACTGTGATTGAGGATACACGGAAGGGTGAGATTATTGGAGCTGCTTCTCTAGTGATTGAAAGAAAATTTATACACAATTGTTCGGTGGTAAGTAAATCCAAATTTAAATAATTTTTCAATTTCCATAAAATAACTATTGTTTTTCTTTTGCAGCGCGGACGTCTGGAAGATGTGGTAGTCAATGATACATATCGTGGCAAGCAGCTGGGAAAGCTGTGAGTGTTTTACAAATATCATTTGCCAAATTATCGAATAGCATTTATCTGAATCTTTTGCAGAATTGTGGTAACCGTTTCATTATTGGCCGAAGAATTGGGCTGCTATAAAATGTCCTTGGACTGCAAGGATAAACTAATCAAATTTTATGAATCTTTGGGCTATGTCCTAATACCCGGAAACTCGAATTCCATGACCATACGCTACGATGAAGCTCCGGCGACACTTAAGCGGAACGTGACCTCAACTCATGGCGCCGACAACTCTTGCCAAACTGTGAGCCTTGATTTTGCCTCTTGACAATTAGCCGCCAACGCTGCTCCCAAATCCAAGCTTTGAGCTGCAACATATGTAGCTTCAAAACTCAGGCCGGGCGCAATGCAATGCATAAAAAGAAAACAAAATATATTTTAAAAATTTTAATTTCCATTGCGCTGTGCGCTTGATGGATTTTATTTGGACAGCGTTGGCAGGCGGTGGTGTCCTTTCCAAGGACATTCAATTAGTTCTAGAGTTTCTTTTGTGGAACACAAAAAAAGGCCAACAGCACAATGATTTTTTAATCCTTACAGAACTCTCAATATTATAATTTTTTCTCTCCTTTCTGCTACTGATCGGTCGATTAAACTCCGTCTCCATCAAACAACAACTACTAACTAATTAAAGGTAGTCGTTATATTGCCTTTTAAGAGTACTTTCATTAAGTAGCTTGAAATACATATTATATACATCCTATATACAAAATCTATACATATATCATTTAATCTTATTTTTTGATATCTCGAATATGAGTATTTTCTTTGGGTATTTTCCTGGCAGATCTTCGATAATATTGGTAAGATATTTTGCATAGTTTGCCGTTTTACAAACTTGCCAGTTAAATTTAAAATATAATGCAGTTTTTTTTTTAGTTTATTAACCATTGAATAATGTTACGTGTAATACTCGTGTTATTTGGTGAATGAAATGCCGTTGAGTGTAAATACCGTGGGGATAACGGAAACGAAGGAACATTTGATAAGCTTGTATTAAATTCCAAAATTGCTAGTGTTCACGGGGTCCCACTTTCGTTGATGCCTTGCCTATGTATCTGTGTGTGTGAGTGCTTATGCGTGTGTGGGAGGGAAGCCTGTGCGTGCTTATTTTGTGTGTGGGGGGCCTGTGCTTGCTTGTTGTGTGTGTGGAGCCTTTGCGTGTTATGTGTATGTGTGTGAAGTCAACACGAATCGTAAGAATCGACTGTTAGGCTAGGATATAACCAAACCAGAGCCAAACATCGCCAAGGACGCCAAACAAGCATAACACCAGAGTAAGTCTATATAATATGTTGTCCATGCTACCTCCTTTCAAAAAAACTGGCTTTCCATTATTTTCCTGGAATTGCTTCTGCAACCTGGCTATTTTGGGAGACACTTTAACTCCAGCGCCGGGTCCTTGCAGCATCGGCGATAGACGAAACATACGCATCGGCGTCGTCCGAGGAGTCATCAAACTGCGCAACGCTGGCATAATCTTGAAATTAAAAAAATTGAATTTTAATAGTACTATAGTTAATTAATACTATACTAACGCGCAATGAATTCAACAAATTTCTTTGCATTTTTAGAAAAGTATATGTATTTTTGTTGTTGTTAAAATAAAGAACTTATCCGTACGTGAAATTTTTCGTAATAAAAAATAAAAATGGAAAACCTGATCGTCATAAAAAGAGGAAATTAAAAGAAAAGCACCGCCAACTTTGAATTTAAAAATGTGGATTCTTTCGTTATTTGCCATGGTCACACTAATTTCATTTTACTTGTCGATGGAAAACGCAAAGTTATGTCTTTGGCGAAATATTTAAATCGTTCCCTAACTAAGGCGGCGGGAAGTCGCATCTGTACACTAAAACCTGTGGAGGAGGAACATGTTCCTATACATCTATCATCCGGAGAGCAGTTTCTTGGCAGAAGCAAGGAAACCGGAATTCGAGATGCGCGTTGCTCAAAGCGACAGCTTCAGCTGCATGTGGATCTAAATGGGGCAACCATTAAATTGAAAGTCCTTGGTGTGAATCCCTGCGCTGTCAATGGAGTTATGGCCATGCAAAATACTGAGTGCGAATTACAGCATGGAGATATTTTGGAAGTTGTCTATGGTCGTCATCCTTATGAAGTGGTCTTTAATCCTGCACCGGCACAGCAAACGGCAGAAGCAGATTCCAATCCAAATGAATCAACGGAAACTAAAACTGAGTCGGATAAATGGGCTTCAGTGGATAATGGTAAACTAGTTATTTATACTAGTGCCGGAGTGCTCGCTTCAGAGAAGATAGCTGGCTATGACATGGACGGAACTATTATCAAAACCAAGTCTGGAAATGTATTCCCCAAAAATACCGATGACTGGCAGATAATCTACCCCGAAGTTCCTGAAAAACTGCAGCGTTTGCATAAAGATGGCTTCAAGTTGTGCTTTTTTACTAATCAGGGCGGAATAGCCCGGGGCAAAATCAAATTGGATGATTTCAAATTGAAAATTAAGCAGATTGTAAAGAAATTGGAAGTTCCCATTCAGGTCTTCATTGCAATTGGCGGAGGCTACTATCGGAAGCCATTGCCTGGCATGTGGGAGTATTTAAAGAGCGAAATGAATGACTCATTGGCCATTAAAACAGAACGCAGCTTTTTTGTAGGCGATGCTGCTGGCAGGCCAGAGACTGGCAAGGGAATGACCAAAAGGCGCAAGGATCACTCTCTGGCGGATCGGCTATTTGCTGCCAACATAGGCATTTCGTTTTATACACCTGAAATGCATTTCCTCAATCAACGAGTAGAGCAGTGGAATAAACCAGATTTTGATCCAACGAGTGTTCAGGAAGAAATTTCACAATTCGAAGCAAAGGACGTGGAATTCGATTTGGAAAAATGCGAAATGATTATAATGGTTGGTCTTCCCGGTTCGGGTAAGAGTCATTTTTGTCAAGAGATTTTAGCCGCTAAACGGTATAAGATTCTCAATGCGGATACTTTGGGAAGCGTTCAATCTTGCCTCGCTGCTTGTGAGCAGTCCCTTAGATCAGGGACTTCCTGTGTTATCGACAATACAAACGTGGATGTGGCCTCTCGCAAAAAGTTCATCAATGTGGCCAACGGATTGAAGATACCAGTCCGTTGTTTTGTGATGAATATAACACAAGGCCAGGTTAAACACAACATTGCGTTTAGGGAACTATCTAATACTAATCATTCGAAAATCAATGACATGGTCTTCAATATGATGAAAAAGAAATACCAAGCTCCCACTCTGGAAGAGGGCTTCACCTCCATACAGAAAGTTAATTTTAAGCCACATTTCTCTAACGAAAAAGACATCCAATTATATAAAATGTTTTTGTTGGAAAAGTAAGATCTAATCTAAAGTAAATATACGCTTAGCGATATCGTCTATAAGCCAATCCATGGAGCTAAGAAGTTTCTCTCCTGTGACCGCACTCACTCCTGCCACCAGCCAGTGATGTGTGGTAATGTCATCCAAGTGAAGTATCTGTAAAAATAAATGGTTGATAAGTCAATGAGTTCAATATTTTAATTTTAATCTTACCTCCTTGATTTCATTGGAATTCAGTGCTCCGGGTAAATCCTGTTTGTTGCACAGCACTAATAAAGTTGCTCCAGCCAGACGTTCCTCTTCCAGCAGGACTTCCAGCTCAGCTCGACAAGACTCTAAACGCATACGATCCGCACTATCCACCACCCAAACGAGACCATCTGTGCATTCAAAGTAGTTTCGCCAATAGGAACGTAATGACTTCTGTCCGCCTACGTCCCACATATTTAAGGTGTAGCCATTATGCTCCAGACTCTTGATATTAAATCCCAAAGTGGGTGAGATGGTGTCAATTGGTTCGCCATTGAAACGTTTTAATATTGTTGTTTTGCCGGCGTTGTCTAGACCTCTAGAAAGAGAGAAAAGAGATTGAATCATTTGTCTTGATTAGCTCTGTTCGAATATCTTACAGCAACAAAATCCGCATTTCCTTTTCTTTTTGACGCATCTTTTTTAATACTGTTAGGAATCCCATATTTTAAGGATCAAGTAGATTGTGGATTAGGCTTGCAAACACAGATGGTTTCTTAAAATAAATAATTTAAACAAAAAGATAGATTCAGACAGCTGTCATTCGCCAATTTAATAAGGGTATTCCAGCATTGTATTCCGCTATGGCAACGCTAAGTATAATTTTAATTGATACGGCAACGTCAAGTCTCCAATAGTAAAAAACAGCTGTCATAATCGAGCCCTGACATCTCTCCAATCGATTCTTTTTGCATTTCAGCTAAAAATATAACAAATATTAAATAAATCCAGCAAAATGATGAACTTATCGAGAGTAAGTGTATTTACCACAAATTATAGATTTAAATATGGGTTGATTACTGTAAATCAATTGCCAGTTGTTGAATGGCTTAGCTTCCAGGAAAAATTACGTAAGAGCCTGGAGCGGCATAACTAACCAAACAATTTTTTGTTTTTTCACCAGGCCGTTGTGCGCAGCTTTGCCACCACCAGCACCCGTCGCTCCACAGCGGTTGGCAAGGATCAGATCGAGAAGGGTTACTTTGAGATCCGTAAAGTTCAGGAGCATTTCCAAAAGAAGGACGGCAAGCCTGTGTTCCTTAAGGGCTCCACCTTCGACAGTGTGCTATACCGCCTTACCATGGCTCTGGCTCTAGTTGGTATTGGTGGCATGACCAAGCTCTTTTGGGATTTGAGTGTGCCCAAGAAGGAGGAATAAGGCGGTCTGCAATATTATCTATGTCTACCTTTAAGCAAAAGCCTCTTAAACCAACCAACTCCTATACAGCGTAGTTTTGCCTTATATTTCTGTGCTTTTTTTTTTGTTATTGATAGTGTGAGTCAAATCTAATCAATACATAAAATATATACTAATTTGTACAAATATTTTATCTTGCAGAGCTTGCGCCCACAACACCATTGCCCGCCCAATACTCCAGGAACATTGTTTTTGTGTGTGTTTAGAATGTATTGCTTAGTTTAAAGTTTGTAACTGAAACATTCGCAGAAGCATTTAAAGCGTGGAAATATAAGAACACATTCGGCTGTAACGACTACAAATTATTATTATTACCTCTAATGGTTTTCATTCTGTTTAATAGATGACCTCGTTTGCAGGAACAATTCCTAATAATACATTTTAGCGCATTCTGTCAGTTAGTGGATAAGCGGAAAAAAAAGGTTAATGGCAATAATTCCCTATATATGTAGATAATTCCTACAATATGCATGTGTTAACGGTAAACTTTCGCATTTCGCGCGCACATTTCAACAATTTAAATGGGCCGCAACGGTATTACGGTTAAAAGGGTGTGCGTGTGTATGTGTAAATTGCTAGGAATATGCATAAACTGGCGGATGTTTTTCTTAATTTTTTAATGCTTTAGTTTTATTTAAGTGTTTATGGAGAAATAACTAATGAAATTGCATATTTTCTGTAAAGTTCTTGGCGCTCTCCGTTTCGTTCCTTTTCCTTCTGTTATTAATAAACACGCCGCAGGCATATGCATACTTTATCCATACATGAGTTTGTGTTAAAGCGCAACATGATTTGGTCGATTTAAAATGCATTTCCATGCCAATGGCAACACGCCGAGTTTGCCGCCCTTTGATTTATAAAACGGGCAAAGACCAAATCCCTATACATATATATAAACATACACACATAAACATACACACATATTCATATTGTATATATATCCACATTCACATCCCAGATCTTGAGCGGCGGCACTGATTTCTGTCGGCGGTTTGTGGGTTTTTTTGTTGTTGTTTATTTAATGTCAAAGCAATAAAATTAATGTTAAGGGAAAGAGCTCAAAATTAAAAAATGCAAATCTAAAAAATTTCTAATTTAACAATTAAACATAATGATAACTAATAATAGTTGTGAGACACCTTTTTTGTGATCCAAGGTATTTTCATATTTTTTTTTTTAAAAAGATCTTAAGGATTTTCCTAATTGGATCAATTTTAAGATCCATAGTTGATTCTCTTAATTAAGAACCTACTGATAGATATTCGTGAAACATATTTTGTGTACAGAGGAGTCCACACACATGTCGCAAACTTATTATATTTCATAGACTGTGAAAAATTTAAATGAACACAAAATGCCATGGGGACTTGGGGCTTGAATCCAAACGTCTCCAACTCGGAGTAACTGTTCCACTTGACTGCCCACAGCCAAATTACAATAATAACTCAAAAAGCAAAAAGAAACCACAAATGAAGAAGATGCCTTCAATATCAGTCCTTTGCCAAAAAAAAAAAAACAAAAAGAAACCAAAAAAAATTAAACCCACATACAATGTGGGAAGGAGAATGGTGGAAAATGAAAATGGGAAAGCGTGTAAAATCAAGAATCGAAAAATGTGTTTCATTAAATGTTATTTATAGTCGGCAATTTTATGCATTTAAAGCGAGTCTATCAACGGCCCAGCATCTTGCAACATGGGGCATCATTCTAAGGAAACGCATCTCGTTCTTTCTTTCTTTTTTCTTTTTGGTTTAAATTCGAAAGGGTAAGTGGGATTGAAGAGGGATCGACGATCCAAATAGACCTCGCAACTTTCACCTTTGCATTTCCTTTTTCCTCTGTTCCAGGGACACAATTTTTAGATATTTGTATATAGGTTTTCGTTTCGTTTTTATATTTTCATGTAAAATATTGCCACCGTGCGGATACAGAGGCAGCCGCCGTCGCAGCCGCAACCACAAATCAGAATGCCGTTGAAGCATTCAAGTGCATCAAGCATGAAGCGAACTCGCTTGCCTCCATTTTTCCTGCTTTTTTTTTTTTCTTTTCATTTTTTTGTCTTTCGTCTCTGCGGCAACTTTCAGATGAACGACCGTTGTTGAGATTGAGTATCATCACTGTTTCGTCAGATTTGTCTCGACGGATTGGTTTGGATCGGTGCGGTACGGATCGGATCGGGAAGTAGAAACTCTCAAACGATTTTTGTCCGCATACAAGATCTTTGTGTGTATGTGGAAAGAAAAGAAAACGAAACCAGTTTGGCCTATTAACACTTCGATTACAGCTCAACTCTGGGTGGTCCGGTCCGGGCTATTAGTTAAATTTTGATTTATTTGATTTCCAATTAGTCTTTGTACAAATCTGTTTATTTATTTACTTTTAATTATTGTTGAAAATAAAAAAAAAAACCGCAGGCTAAAACTTTGACGATGGCCATCGGATAAACTTCATTCATGGTCGGGGAAGAAGGTTTTTAATTAACACAAACAATATAATTCATAAAACAAAACTTATCTCAAAATATGCTAATGGAATTTTGAAGTGTTGGCAGATTTATACATTTGTATGTAGGTACTTTTATTTTAAACAATAAAATAATAAAAAGAGTGGGAAACAAAGTTTACGAGGACCTCCCAAAACAGAGAGCATCAGAGATGCATATGTGGTTATTCCAATGCTGTTTCATGATCGAGTTAAAATATTAAGTATTCAAGTTGTTTGTTTTGATACGGTAATGCAATTTGCCAAATAAACTTACCTAATAAAATGTGAGCAAACATAAGGAAAATATATATAGATATATATATGTACATATGTATATCTGAAAGATTACCTCTAATGTTTATTTCTTGGTATTTTGGCATTTGATTTGCTAAAGGAATGCATTATACAATAGTATAACTTTTTCCATCCATGATTGACTTTTACAATTGCTGTAGTTCCATAAACAAATAAAAACAGATGAGGTTAAAAATACATAGATATTGAAAATTTATAAACCATATCGAGCCCCTGGCTTCTGTTTTAATCTCTTTCTCACCGCTCTCATCGTTAACAAAATAAAAATGAGAAAATGAGCATGAAAGATATATTCGTTTTTCCTGAAACTGAAAACCATCGAAAAGTAAAAACATATGATGATGACACTCTGTATCTGGTTAGTAGTGTTCCTTTGGTCAGTGTGCCGCGCAATATTACAAAACAACTTCATCCATGTATATCTGTAAGTATGGGAATAGTAGCGGGTGGGAACCTTTTGGGATCAGGTGACAGTTGCGGTATGTTGCCTCTCAAGTGAGCCAAAGTATTCGTTTACACCAATAATTCATCGTCAAATGAAGTTGCGTCGATCCGTTTTAGGACTCTTTGGCACTCAAGTGTGGGATCACGTGTTCTTAGCGAACATTGATTCCTTTAAGTGGACGTCCGCCTCCGCATCGGCTTCAGCGTAGACAATTTGACGCTTCCGTCCTGCTTTAGGTACTGGTAGTTGTTGTTCACACCCTTTTCGGTTATGATTGTTATGTAAGATTTGTTGGCAAGGACTTTGCTCTGAATGTGTCAATTTTATAGCACATTTTGCCACTTTACGACTCTTTGAGTTGTCGTTCCAACTATATAGAAATTGTGGCTCCCCTCACCCACCCTTTTATTTTTATTTTCTCAAGTGTTGGGCATATTTTTTCCCTCGACTGATTGTTATTTTTGTTGTTTAACACAAAAAACAACAAAAAGGGAAAGAAAGACGATGTATGTATAATATTCATTTGTTATGCTTGTCATTTGTCGCTGCTGCCGGCAACTTCAAAGACTGTCACCCAATTTGTTAAACGGAGAAGGCAATTTTGTCATCCCTCTACAATGCCTCGGGGCGATTTTTAGCTTTCGCATGTGGCCAATTATTTTGTAAGATGAGTTAAGTAAGGGTATTATCTACCATTGCCATTACATGATTCATAATATATGTATGAATAATTGCTGAAATTATCATAAAAGTTTTCAAATATAAAATTTTAGTAATTTTAAGACAACACAGTTACTTTCTATTTACAATTAGCTGCATAAATTATATTTCCCATTTGTTAAATATTTCAAATTATATAACAGAAACGTTATGGAATTTGCTAAATTGTGCGGATTTAATCCTAAGTAAGTAACATAAAAATTTTAAATTTAAAATATTTCACAAATTATGTTTCAAAATAACTTGTGTATACTTTTCGTTTGCCACATATTAGAATTAGAATATTGAAAAACAAGTTGAAATTGTTTCGAAAAGTATATTATTTGTTAAATTTTCAATTTAGAGTTCTACTTTCCTTTATTTTCCTTCAAATATTGGTCAAAAATTTGCATTTAGTTTTACATATTTATGATATATTCTAGATTTTTAATTCTTTATAGTTTAAACAATGATTTACTATATATTTTAATTCACTCTCGGGATAAAATATGTATAAACAGCTTGAAATAATTTTCAAACTAAATCTAAGCCTAAAAATTTATAAAAATAATTTTAGGATGGATGTTTTAAAACTCAGATATCTTTAAATTATTAAAAAATACAGTTTTTAGCTGACACAAAACAAAGTAAAATACGTTTAGATTAGGTTTAACTCTTATTAGATTTGTTTAATTTATAATATAGAAAATAATTGACTTGTCTATAATGGGAAGAACTTCACTTGATATTGATACTGCCATCATTTGAGAGTATAAATAAATTGTTCAAGTATGGCAGACACAAAGAGAGATTTGTGATTGGATTTGCAACAAAAGGTATGAACAGGTAAGCGTAAATGAAACTAAGAAGGTGTGTCCAACTTATATGGTGAATGGGTGTGTGTGTGTGTGTGTGCCAAATCGGATATTCGCTCACTCATACAGGTGTGGCCCATACCCGCATTGGTCTATCTGTTTGTTTCTATGTGTGTCTTCTTATGTGTGTGTGTCTTTAGGTAATAGTATAAGTTTGGCCATTGAGAGACAAATGATCAAAATGACAACAAAAATTGGCAGCTATCGTTTAAGCGATAATATTAAAAATTAGTGACAATCTGACAATATGAAGACAACATTTTTCTTATAATTAAGTCTAACCAAGCAAAACGGAACGCCTCAGCGAAATTTGTCTACGTCGTCGTTGGCATCAAGCATACGCCGCGTTAGTAGACAGGAGACACCCAGGAGAAAGGAATATGGGATGGATGGGATTACCCTACGGGCAGCGGTTTATTAGCAACCAACGATCGCCCTCTAATGATACGAGTTTTGTTAATGAACCAAAAATACCTACATACATATGTTTGTAGGTGCACACACACACACACTCGATTATAAGCTAGCAAGCCACTAAAAGCGGATCTCCTGCCCCGCCCCCAAATCGTATATGCACATACACAATTGTCTATGTATATATGCAGTCGTATGTCTGTGTGACACTAAAAAGTCATGACATCTCTCGCTCATGCTGCGTAACGCTACGGATACGCTTACTTGCTTCAGATTGGCCATTCAAGCATTCAAAAATTAACTCCGCCCGGTTGCGTATGGTTAGTCAGAGTCAGCCAGAGTCAGAGCGAACTACTCGTGCGCAGCTGAGATGTGAACCTACCAGATACAGATACAAATCCATACACAAATACACACATATGCTCTCGCTTGAATGTATGGGAGAATGTACAGAAGCGAATCTAGAATGGAGGACAGTGAAACCGGTTCTCATATTGAAGTGAGGTTACCTACATGTTTTTTCAGCTTTAAATGAATGAAAAAGAATATATGTATGTGCATTTAAAAATAAATGTATGTATTAGTTAACATATAAGGCGAAAATTTATAATGTGTTTCAATGCAGAAAACTTAGGAATACCGAAATAAAGTGCATTAGAAATAATTTAAAACAAACATATTTAAAAAATAATACATTTTACACACAAATGGTAAAGTTATTTCTAAGATACAAAGAAATATTGAAAAAACCCTCATTAGCTTATTTAGGGCTGCCCTTTTCCGTTGGCCCTTTAGAGCGGTCCTGAACTCTCAAAGACATTCTTCATTTTTGTTATTTTTCACAAAACCAACTAACTCACACACACCAATACACAGTTTCGCCATTAAAACCAACAAATACAAAGCGATCGCCGCCCTCAGTGTTAGTGTGTGCGTTCAGTTGGAAATGGTTGGGAGTGAAAGCGAGAGAGCAATATCGTGGGATGCTGCTTCGCTGTCGCTGTTGTCGTCGTCGACTTCGTTTGCCTCATCTTTGCATGTGGATGTGGAAATGGATGTGGATTGATGAACACGATCGTTTGGCAGGCGCAGAGTATTAGTTGCAGCAGACACGGGTGACGAACAACAAGTTGTGGAGATTTAGCGCGCGTATACGGATCACAATCAAAGTCGCAGTCACAGTCACAGTCACTGGATACGGATTAATAGCCTCGAATGTGGCCCTTAACGCGAGTGTTTCTAGTTGTGCTACATGGGAGGTCTCAGTTTCAATTCGAATTCCCCTCCAACTAATGCTAATGAATAGCCAAAGCAAATTCAAAAAGTAAATTCAACTGTCGGCATAGCTAAGAGGTGCATTTCGGCAATCCCCCCCCCCTCTTCGTTCCAAATAAGGTGTGATAAGTGCGTGATAATTTTTGAACAAAGCCCTCCCCGTATCCCATATGTGCTAATCAAATTTCAGTTTTGGTTCAACAACTCATCGTGCAACTACTCCGGAATACTTGCCAAATCCCCAAAAATCTAAAATCTAAATCAATTGAAATTTAATCAAGCATCCACAACTGGCGTCGCGTCGGCAGTAGCGAATCATTAGCAAAAGTATCGTCAATTTGTATACAAAATTTCATGCCTTAATTGAAACTAACAATATAGCCAAGTGCGAAAAGTTAGCCAAGAGCCCTACTACATCATATTTGGATTTTCACCGACGGAGAAGCGAGAAAGTTTAACTGAAAGTGTTATAAACTGCCATAATTGTGGAGTACTTTACTCAACTGACGCCGCCAGAAATGGACCCAGGTAGGTGTCAAAAGAATCGAATAAGAATGAAAAGTTAATGCACATACATACATATATAGTTGGATATTTGTTAGGCCCTTGACAACCGACGGCTATATCTTACATGTAGGATCTTTAGGTACTCAATTGTTGGCATTTTATATAAATTTCACGATTGTGAATTATGAAAACAAAAAATATTAAGTTACCAGATCGTAACACCTTTGTTACAGTTTGTCGTGAAAGCTTACAATCAATTTACACTGAGCATAAAACTGAAGAGTATTATCAATAATCTAAAGAGGCTCCTACGAAAGTGGTTGTTTTTGTCCAGATATGTATGTAAATACATACATATATACATATGTGCCTATCCTGTTGGAGACAACTCTGATGCCGGTGGCGGTGTCGCAATACATGACAAACAACGATATATCGTCACCACGGTGGCACTTTTCATCTGTCTTTTACCTTATTTTTTGGGCCATCAGACACAAGTACAAGTGTTTGTTTATGATTTTCGTTTCAAAAAGGTGAACAGAGATGCCGCGCTTGATCGACCACCTCGCGGTAGCAAATGGCTTTTGTTTGTTTGTCTTCAAGTTGAATGCTTCAAGATGGGTGACCGATGCCCGTGCCCGTGCCCATGCCCATGCATGGACAATCCGATGCCTCCTAATTTAACTAATGATCGTTGTAATGTTTATGTTTATACGGTTTTGTCGTGCGGTCTTCACTTTTGTCTCCAAGTGTCCATGTCTTTTATTTGTCCATATGCTTTGAAGCCAAAAAACGATATACAAGAACAAACTTAACTCATTGGCCAAAAATAATTTCTTGTCGTACACAGATTTGTCTTGGCTGTCGTGTATCAGTTGACATATCGATCTGCAATTAACCATCTGACTCAGTACAATCATTAAAATAAATGTGATTTAAATAATTTGGTATGCTTGGAATTTCAAAGGTCTATTAACAGAAATTTTTTAAATAAATTGAATTTCGGACGGATCATCATTTAAAATTTTGTAGAAATGTGATAACACAATCTATAATAACCTTTTGAATATTTCTTTAAATTCAAGGAGCTTCTTCTTTAAATTTATATATCAATGTGATTTTTTAACAATTTGTATTCCGGAGAATAGATCCATAGTTATGGATCTGCTTTATTCTACTTCCAACTTTCTTTCCTTCTCTTATTGATGGTGGAACTACCGCAGTCAGTTGCAATTATCAATTGTTTAGTGTTTAGCTTCGCTAAAAGAGTTGACTACCCATATAGAATCCTCACTTTGGTCCATTAATGACTTGCTTTTGATGTTTTGACATTTTGTTTGTACATGGGGCATTGTTTGCTTGGACGCATGTGCTGCGTCTGATGCAACGGTGGGCGCAAAGGCCGAGACATGTCGTAGACCGGCTCTGAAGAGATGCAGAAATGCGTGACTAACGGCTACCGGTAGCCATCTACTTCGGTAGCTAAACATAAAAGCCCCCACAAGAAAAAAAATATACATATATGTAGAAGCAGAAGAAGAGAGTAGCAAGATGCTAAAATCCCGACAAATGGGCAGTAAAACAAAAGGCAACAACAGCCAAGATGCAGTTGCGGATGGAGATGGAGACGACGGCCACAAAATGCAGGCAAACACTTGAAAGACCAAAAACAGAAAGAAAAAGAAAAAAAGAAGAAGTGAAAAAAGTCGCGTCAATGTGTACACGCCTTAATGGAAGAACATACACACACATGTGCATGGACATGGGCTTGGGGGGGAAAGGGAACATGGAAGATCGTAAAAGCCGGACCTCTATGATGAGATTGCGACTCAAGTTTGGGACAACGCTTGACTGGACTTGGGGGTCTCAACCTGGTCTGGACCTGGACTTGGTCTTGACTTTGACTTTGATTGTGTGGCGTCGTTCCTTCATTTCTTAATTAAATGACTTACCCTTTCTTCAGTTGAAGCGGAAATTTCATAAAATCCCCAAGGATCGCTGACATTTGACAAGTGTGTGCCGGGAGGGCGAAACCTTTGCTCATTATCATAAATTTTAACGAGTTTCTAATCGATATAGAGGGAGTGCAAGCACGTGGTCTACTATAATTAATGTTAACCCATCAATAACATCTGTTTCCCAAGCTAACCCCTTGATGACTCTTGCCAATTCCCAAAAGATCTTAAGATGGGGTGACCCCAAACAAGAAACAAACCAGGAATTTCATAGATTCCAATGCGGATATCGATTTCGGGTCAACTAGGGGGCACACACACATACACACACAAACACACATGTTGCACATTCGGTATGGATCTTAAAATTTATGTTGCTTTCCGCTTGTCACCAAAGGGCGGGCGGGCATTCCTTTTCGTGTTTCCATACATTCATCCATTGCTAGAACACCAACGAACCCGAACCATTGGACCAGAGTCGCGACGCGTTCTAGTACATTGCCAATGATTGGTCGGATCTTTGAGAGATCTGTGTACTTTCTATTTTGGCCATGCATTTGCATTGTCCACATTCCTAGTATGCGTAATTGAAGACATCGCTCGGTATTTCTTTGGGCGCACCCCCTTTTCTTTCGTCATATTTCTCTCAGGGAGGAGGAGCAGCGGCAGCAGCAACAGAGGGATCACCAAGTACTTGCCATGGAGTTAGTTAGTTATATAGTATGCCTAGAGGGCGCCGCTCTATCTTTGTTGCTGCCTGTCGTGATTTATGGACTCATTAATTTCTGTTGACAGACAATGCTGTTGACGCTAAAGGAATCTATTTAGTTTTATGTACTTTTGATGCCGGAGCAAGGGTCGAGGGCGTGTACTTTATGAGCTTAATTTATAATTCAAGACTCTTGCACTTGTAATTGCATTAAATCTAAAATCTGTTATTTGCCCCGGACGTTAATATATTACAATTTGAAAGCTTCAAGTTGAGCGGTTCTATCTCAAAGCTCTCTAAAAACATTCTTAATTACTTTGATTTCCTTTGAAGATTTTCGCAAAATCGAAATATACTTTTAACTGAAATGAAAATATCTTTCTAAAAAACAAATCCAAGAAATGTTGCAACCAATTTTGAATTACTTTTTTAGAAATATTGAAATTTCTAGATTACTTTTGGGAGTTTTTAATGATTTCAGAAACTGTACGACAAAAATTAGTTTCTGAAAAGTTGACTTAAAATCTGTTTTTGAATTGGATAAATCTTCAAATGCATTTTGCTTATTGAACGATTATAATAGTTTTGATTGAATATTACAATAACTCTACCTTCAAATATCCTTTTTACCTTATGAACATTTAATGATGAATGAAATACAAAGAAAAGTAAAGTTCGACTTTGAAATGTTTATATTAATGATTCTACTGAAAACTTGAAATAATCTTTGAATCGATCATACGGTTGACATTCTTTTATTTATTCTTTTTCATTTGATAACATTTGTGGATGAACTCTTTGTCGATTAAAATGTAAATAATATTGTAAATAATTCGCCAAGACTGACTGCTTCCTTTTTGCATTTGTATTTAAGTGTTTGTGTGTGCGTGTGTATGCAATGTGTATGTGTGGTTGTGTTTTTCCTTGGCTTGGACGACTTTGTGAAATTTACTGATAAATAAATGCGATTGTGCGGCAAATTGTGCAACGCTCCGTAGGCATAAGATTGTCGACAAGTTAAAATACAGGCCAGTCCATTTACATATTGTTAGTATATATGAAATAAGAAAAAGTGAAAAGAACTATTTTTATACATTGAATGATATAGTATATAGTATAATAAGTGTTGGCTATACACACAGAGATCTATGTATATAAATACATTGTTTATAAGTTTATTTAGAGAAGGGTGGGAAGAGATCGCGACAAGTCTTGGGTCGGCACTGCGTATACGCAATGCATTTTGACGAGCCTCAGCTCAATTCAACTGAGTTGTTAAATTAATTTTTTCTGCAATGCAAATGCAAATAAATTAACAAAAAAAAAAGCAAAAAAAAAAAAAAGAAAAATGAAGAAGAGTATGAAAGCATCTTCCCCATGGCGGCGGCAACGGCGGCATACTGTCAATCAAGGAAAAGGAACCCACTTGCCAAGAGCCAAAAAGATTTATGGGATCCCCAGACTCAGGTCCCAATCTGTTGCAGCTTCCACATACATTCAGCCATTCATATGCAGTTTTGAGAAAGGAAATTCAATTTACCATGCGCGATTTTTGTTGTTGTTGGTTTAACATATATAAAAATTTGTTGTCCTCAATAAGAGAAGAAAAAAAAAACGCCATTCCATGGCAAATTTCTATTCAAATTGGCAGCCATTTTCTTCAAGTATTTATTTGAAATATAATTAATTGTATTATATTTAAATAAATTACAACTTTTTCAACAATTTAATTAAAAATTCAAATTAACATTTTCCCCATTCAAGTGGAAATGTGCGAATTGTTAATATTATTGTAATAAATTTCTGATTTGTCTTTTCCCTCGGCCGAGGGTCACTGAATTTCAAATCAAAACTCATAAATACTACAAAGTATTTTATTATTATTATTTCTTTTTTGGCTTATCATCTGCCAAATGTTCAACTTGAATTTGTTAATTTCAATTATGCATGAAATAGGTTTATTGCCTTTTGACATTTGAATGTCTGACAGCAAAAAATTATAAATATATATAAAAAATTTGAATATATTTATTTATATATGGACAAGAAAACCTAGCCAAGATTTGAATAATAATCATCTATAGTTGCAAATTGCACATTATTTTGATTAGTTGTGGCTTATCATGAAAGAGGAGATAGGCCGACTAGGAAGAGAATGAGCCCCCAATGCCCTATCAGGCATCATTATATTTTTTTTTTCTTATTTCTTTTTTGATAATCTTTTGAGTTGATATGGAAAATCATTTCAATCGTCTGTCGTATAAACATATGCAAACATGTACAGTGAATATTCTACTTAGGGAATCGCTGAATAGAATCACAAATCATATCGTAGATACAGTTTATATAGGATTCAGATATCTTACATGGTGTTGTATCTGAATCGTTTGGAGGTAGTTTAGTTCATTGAAATCAATTTTTAGGAACCCTGAAGTCGAACAGTTTTGCACAATTTTAGAATCAATTTTAAATGATATAGAAAGCATGTGAATATTATGATAAAATTTATATATAAAGAGTTTAGTTTTTATAAGAAACAAAATATAATTTGCTGACATTTTTGAAATTTATAAAATATATAAATAATATATAAAGAGATTACAGTTGACCGCATTAATTAGTGTTATAATGTCTATGACATTTCACTAGAAGATAATCAAAATTAAAATTTAACTTTAAACTTATTAATTTTATATTTCAAAATACGAGGCTTCACTTTACCCATTGATATACATATATGTATATATAGATGCAACCATTTTGTTTAGCTAAATATTATTTTTAATTAGTTCTAGTTAGTTAACATTTGTTAATTGCTCCTATAATTGGATTTACGCGCATCAGTGAGTTTTTGTGAACTTTTTAATGATTTTTTAATAATTTATAGGAAAACAAAAATGGAAACAACTTAAAGGGGGAAATGCAAGTAAAGATTTCGTAAATTTTAAATATAAAAAAGGCCGCCAACTCATTGTTAATTTTCCCTTTTTTTATTTCAACATTTTTAACATTAAAGATTCTAAGAACCTGAAACATGAACAAAATGATCATGATCATGATCATGATGCTGGGATTATGCATGAAGCATTTTTGTAATTTTTTGAAAACAATGATCGTTCTTTGTATTCGGCAATTTCCCAGAATTTATGAATTATAATTTCGTCTTATAGACAGTTTTTAATTGAGCTTTTTATGGGCAACAAACGGAGAGAAGAGAGAGAGAGAGAAAGAGTTTCCTCTTTCCACATGAACATATCTTAAGGGTTGCTGCTGCCCCTATTGATAAGAAAGGATAAGGGCAAATCTCCAACTAGTCAACCATGACAAAGTAGAATAAAATCTACGATTTCAAAACAAATAACCATTTGTAAAAGATTTGTAAGACGCATTCTATATTCATTTCCGAATTTCCGTTAACAGAAGCCACAAAAAGGATCCATCGAAATCTATGGGCAAATATTGTCGCGCCCTCAGAAAAACAAAATGATTTTATGATTTTTTAAGCTGTTTACCCTGTGCGCAGCACTTCAGAATATTTGTTGCTATAGCTGTTTGCTTTTCATTAACAGAAGCTGCTACTATATAAGTAACTCTTGGGATCGGGCCATGATTAGCTTGCAGCCGCCTGCTCTTTGCTTTGATTAAGTCAATCAGTCCAGAGTGCCAGGACTCTCATTAGAGACAATAACTAGCTCGTCCCAGACACTAGTGTAAACAATATCAGACAGCACTAACCCAATCTTGGTCTAGCATTTTGTGCGTAACCTAAAATTAAATAAACAATAAACAAGTAGGTATATATATATATATATATAGATACACATACACACAGCCCTCTCTAGCACTCTGCAGTCGAAGGTTTTTTTTCCAGTGGACAAACAAACTAGTCAAATAAAAAACTACCATTCCAGGGGCAAGCAAGATGCACCTGAAATGGTAGTGGTATACCCACCTCTCCTCTCTGATCGTGACCGATGCAATGGGACGAGACGAGACTTTAGACATCCCATCCTCAACTCAACTCAACGGCGGTGGCATGTTTGCACCTTAAATAAGATCAACAATCAATGCCGACGGTAAAACAGTCACTCAACTCCAAGGGTCACTGGCGGCAGTACTTTGGGTATAGAATATACATATATGAATGTCCAGGAGCGAGGGAGAAAGGGAAATGTAGTATATGTATGTATATCAACTATTTACAATTTAAATTATATATTTTTTTGTAACAAGAGGCTATCTACGTGACCTTTGAAGTCAAATAGCAATCTATTTGTTAAAAACTACAAATAGTAGAAAAATTTTCGTAATTCTATTTAAACAATTTAAAAGATGTCCTTTTAAAGAGAGTACAAAGAAAGCTACTTAGTTAGATTTATATGTAGGGATTGTTAATTTCTTATATCCTGAAAAGGATTGCAAATAAAAGACAATCATCTTTATACAAATTTAATTGATTATTAAATTAAATATTTTTCGAATCAATTATTCAAACATTTAGTTCAGTTTTTAGATTTTCCAATAGTATTAATGGTATTCTTGATAAACTTATTAATGATTTATTATTGTACAGCCAACAATAATTTATAGATATGGCACATTACTAGTTTGTTAGTTGATCAAAAGTTTTACACACTGGGGCACGTTGCAAAATCATTGTTTGCCTCTTACTCTTGACTCATCATCATCAGTCCAAAAGGGGAATTCGATGTTTGCTCTAATAGGAAATACGTGACTAATTTGCATAAAACCTTACCAGGCCGGATGTACATACATACATACATACATATATACAGATTCACAAACAAATTTACAAAAACTCATATAATATAAAGTCGACAACAAGAAGGGAAATCTACTTAGATGTACAAGTGTGATAAGTACTAAAGTTTAACCTAATAACAAAAATTTTGATACTTGAGAGTTATCGAGATAATGTACAATTATTCGGTATTTCTAACATTCTTATCACCAATCACAGCACTCTAGTTAATAACTCAAAAAGTATCACAATTAAACTTGAAATGGTCAGCATTGAGACCCCATTAATCTTCAATAATTGCTTAAAATTGATGTCATGCGTATTTGAAAAACGCATTTGGAAAACAAACGAAACGAAGAATGGAACAACTCAACATTAGGCAGCAGCATTCGAGCATCATTCATTAAGAAAGACATCCACACACTGGTACATAGAAACATTTCTGTTGAGACAAATTTATGAACGTTTAGCACAAAAGTCAAGCACTCGAAGATAATGTTCCCGAGGAGAACAACAAATTGCAGCTATCATTGAACATGCTTCGAATAGTTCTTTTTTACGGACGGAAAACAAGAAACCAAAGGAAAAAAATAAGTAGCAGACTTTTCTGGTTTTGGCTTCTCAGGGAGTATTTGTCGAATGTGTGTGATCTTTGGTGCGGTTCCCCTGGAAACTCCGCTCATCTTAGCATCTTTTAGTTTTTCTCTCCCTTCCTCTGTTTTGTGTGTTTGTAACTCAATTCGAAAATAATTAACGATCCCAAGATTACAAATGTCAAACATAATGTCAACTTGGGGACTGCTCCTGCCTTTTGTATCACATTTTGTATTCATTTCTCTTCTCCTGGCTAACAGAATGCCACCAAGTATCCAAGAGTCTCTCCACCAGACGCCGCAATGTGTGTGGGTCTGTGGCGAGTGCCAGCCGATTTGTTGTGACTTATGTCAAAGCAATTCTGGACTCAAATTATGACACATTTTGAAGAACTTTATAGACGAGTGTATGTATATGGTAAAACTTGTACAAGATAATTTGAACTAAAGTTGAATTTATGTTAGATAACAACAAATTTCGTATACAATATCCCGCTGAGAGTAGAATACAGAAATCTTTAATCAATTAATGATTATATGGGGCAAAAATATAGTATATGTATATAGTTTGTATAATAGAAAGAGGAAGCAAGAAAGATCTCACTGGTTCTTATTGGTCAAAAAGGTATTACCGACTCCAAACTTCACGAGGGTGCAAATTGGTCAAATTTTGTACGATTTTCAAAATTCTCGTCTCTTATTGCTTCTGAGAATGCAAACTTTTAATTGGCATAAAACTCTAGAAAACTAATTTTTGGCCAATTTTTGGAAAATTTTATGATGTCACCCCTTTTAAAATTTTCAAAAAAATGGGTTAAAACTTTATTTGTTTTATGTTTAAAGCTTCTAATGTCAATTTTTAGTTTGCAAAACTGGCATCAATTAAAGATATTGCTTTTTAAAAACGCTTTTAAATTGGCCATCTTACGGCTTGGCAAGGACCTACGTTTTGATCAAAAGTGTACGTAAAATTCTGTAAGGAAATCGAAAGGACAAGTCATAGAAAAATAAAATTTAAAGGTTATATACATATACATATATACTTAAATGAAATTTGTAAAAGATTAAATGGAATGAAGGACAAAAATGTGTAACCATAACCAATATCTGATGAGTAATCCAATTGAATAGATTTAAACGAGGTGAAGCACATATTTGGGCTTATATAGTTGCTGTACGACTGGACGGTGCAGGGGGTGGAACAGCAGAAGATGCAGGAGCAGCAGAAGAAGCAGGAGCAGAAGCAGGAGCAGCTGCAGAAGCTGGAGGAACAGGAGCAGTAGGCGAAGCTGGAGCTGTAGCTGCCGGAACATTTGCTGGCGGCGGTGCTATAGTTGGAGATGCAGTCGGAGCAGCAGTAGTCGGCACAGGAGCTGCAGTTGAACTAGTTGTTTGGTTGCTCTGGTCCTGGCCATTAACAACAACTGTACAGTTGCGGCATATCACTAAAATTGATTTGTAAGCCAATGATTAATGTAATACTGACATTATTACATCTATTTACAATATTCCTCTGATTCGTTGTCGTCAAAATAATCCCCAAAAAGACTCGAGAACCAATCGAAGTTACTCCGTTTCTATATAATCAATTAAAGATGTTTTACTGTGAGCAACTCTTAGGATATTTAAACAATTTAATACCAATCTCGTTGCTTGATCCTCTAACGGTTGGGCTTGGGTACATATGTGGCCGAGAATTAGGCAAATGCCTAAAGATACAACAATAAACTCACTTATACCTGACATACTGACTAGAACTGATGCTCCAGATGGATGAGACATTGCCTTTTATAGGGTCACCTTAGAGGAGAGTATTTCAAATGTTGAAGCTTTTTTTTTATGATACTTTAATGGGGGGAGATACCTAAACTTGTGTTTTTGCTCAGTGAAACTTTAGTGAAGGTAGAGGGGAAGATAGACTTATTTATGCAGCTGCACGTCCAATAGCTAACTGGGCTGGGGCCACAATCAAACTGCAATTGACAAGTGCGCAAAATCCATAACCATAAACTTTACATGAAATTCGAGGCTGTCTGGAGCCAACAAGTGTCTGAGGAGGCTATCCAATTTGAAATTGTAATACAATACCAAGTCAAGTCCATAGTGCCATTTATAATGTTTGACTCTAGTTCTAGTTCTGCACTTGGATTTTTGTTGTTCTTGTGGAGGTCGTTACACTTGCCATCTCTCCTCACAATGGTTCTTTCTATTCCTTCCTGTTTTTCTTATACTCAATTTGCTCTATTATTATGAGTTTCTTTTATGGCTCTGAACGGGGGTCCAAGTACGTGTTGTTGTAGCCAATGTTGTTGTTGTTGTGAAACATGATACCAAATCTAAATTGGATGAAGGCGCAGATGTGGAAAAAACTTCCTCTAATTGCTTGTAATTGTGATTGGCCAACAGCAATCTACAAGCAGGTGCAATTGGTCTAGCTTTTGGCTATTTATTAATAAGAGAGAAAATTTCTAAAAATAATCTCTCAATAGTGCTAAATGAAAATACAAATTTGTCTATATTTATAATCGAAATATAAGTATGTTAATCAAAATTCACATTCAATGGCTACTCCATTTTCTTACGACATTTTGTCAGCCAAATTCATTTGATCCACAATTGTGACAACCGAGAAGGCAAGTTTAGCCATCTATAAAGGAAAATGGCAATATATTACCAAAACAAAGTTGAGAGTGTAAAGATAAATCTTCAGGCTGGTTCACTTACCCGTACATTTGTGGTGACATTTAAGGAAAAGATGCCACCCGCATTAAATTCAATTGGTTTTTGCACATGATGCATAAAATAAATCATTGTAGATTTATAACGAGGACTTGCATCAATCCAATTGGATTGAAATATGGCCTGGCTAAGAGTCAAGGCATCATTCTGTAACTGATTACATATGTAGCAAAAGGGAAATGACTCAAAGACATATGCTATGAATAGATTAATTGTGGCAATAGCTGTCCACAAATCAGCAAAAAAGAACACATAGACAATCGATAAACCCAAAAGTAGGCCCACCATTAGCATTTGCATGAACAAGGTCTTTGTGATAACCGGTCTCATAATGTCGCAGTAGCTGGAATATATCGAATTAGTTATAATTTAACAACAAATTTACCAAATGTTGTCATTTACGTCATAATTAATTTGTGATCCTTTATGCAGTTCACCAGCTCCATATAGTTCTGCTCTTCACTTTTCTCGGTTTCCGAACGTAATAGATGAATGCGTCTTCGCAACAGTTCTATGTGAGTCCGCATTATCAATCCAAAAACGATGGGATAAACATCGGTAATCAGATTCATTGCAAGGGCAATACCCACAATGAACAATTCCACCAATGTGGCCATACAAAAACTAAATGTAAATGTCTCTGTGCCAAATATTGGATTATATAGACGATATGGTGTCTTGCCCAGTAGCAATGCATTAAGAGCACATTGGAACAGGTACCCAAAGTAGAGAAAATGGAAAAAGATATCCACATAATTGCTGCGCACAGCGGTGCGATGAACAAGAACACGATCTTCATTCTTCTCAATCCGTCTGTCCATGCGATCAAGTAAATCAGTAATTTGGGCAAAACGATGACCATTTATCACTGTTATGATGGCCTTCGTTGAGGACGAAAAGGATTTAATTGGCGCTTGCAATGAGGCAAATAAATCGGTTGCTGTCAGTGTTTTCAATGCCCGGTTGTAGGTAATGAAAAATACAGTTGGTGCATAGATAATGGCTGTGACAGCAATTAGCCCGGTCCACAAATAATACAAGTACCAAAATCGGCTACTTCCTGGCTTTGGCGGTAATACACCAAATGCTTTCTTACTCAAATCCAAATAGTAAAAACAATCGCGCGATGACATCAGATTGCCAAATGATGGCGGTCTCAAGTACTGGAATATCATTTTTAACTTTTTCTCTGGGTTCCTGTCAGAGTCGAATGCCCTTGTTAAACTGTTTGACCTCTCTACTAAAGGAGCCTATTTATATGCATTTGTTGCAGGCAGCTAATTGCTCAATCGCCAACGGTTTGGTATATGTATATATAAAATTCATTGTCCAGTTGCATAAACCCTAGCCCCAAATTTCATATTTAAATGTATCGAGTGCGTAGAACCCTATAATTAAAAGTGACAGACATCCAAGGGAAAACTTATCCGACTTTGATATACTTCTTAATCAGTAGCTCAATTGATATATGCATAATCTAAGCATTTTAAAGGTATTCAACTTGAAATTTAATACAGAAATATTTGGTATATGTATATAGGCATGGCATTTAGGTCATTAGCTCATACTTTTTTCCTATATTTCTTAATCCTATCAATCCTTGGATTTACTTAGTTCTATGTTCTATCACTTTTGGCAAACTTAATATACCCATTTAATTGAAAATTAACAAGTATTAGAATCAATCAATAACAGAGTTCTCGTTTCAAAAAAACAAATTCAACTGCGCATTTGAAAAGTTTTCTTTTTACACATTTCTGATTATAACTTTTCAAACTTCTTAAATAACTTTTTATTTTAAGGGACTTACTTAAGTTACTTAACTTACTAAGGTCTTAAGTTTAGAAAAAAGTATACATTACAAAATCTAGAAAACTAGTTCAACTACAAAACAATAGATACGAAACTGAATTATGCTCTTAAAATGCAATAAAAGTCAAATTCGGTAAAGGTATTTGGGTGATTTTTAAAATTACAAAGATTTCATGCATATAAATTGGAAAATCAAGAATATAAATTGAATTGGTTTCTTATATTAAAGCAACTTAGACGAATATCATTATTCTAATAATCAATTTTTAATTAAAATAGTCTGCAAATTTTTTAAAAGAATTTATTGATAATTCTCAATTGTTTACCTTGAAAATTGCCAAAACAATTAAGTGGATTTTATTATTCAAGTTCAATCAAAATTTTGGCAATAATAATTAAAAAGCCTCTGGCAGATGTTGGTACTCCTTAATAATATATGTATAAAAAATTTTGCCGAAGTTCTCTGCTGATGTCATACCCTTTGAAAGGTTTTTAAATATTTGTTCTGTGCATTTATATTATGAAAACTAATGTAATTTTTTGCCTAAATCTTTTTAAAAATCGGCAAGTATATCTAACTCTTTTAAGCTAGCCGAAAGGTAAACATATACCTTAAATGAATTAGTCACAATTTCTGGATTTATTTAAATGATTGCCCACCAGCATAAAGTAGAAAAAAGGGTATACAAACTTTGTCAATCTGGAATTCTCTTTTTTGATATCTGTCTTTTCGATTTCTCACATTACTTATTAACTAGTTTAACTATTTATAAATGTGAATGGACAATATATAGTAGTATAGATAGTATAGATCATTCAGTTGCTAGACAAATGTTTATATGAGCTCGGACAGTTTGGAAGCGCCTGGGGAATCGTTTTGCCTCATCATCCAAAATGCATTTCCGCACGTTCGCCGCATTTTAATTGCGTTTTCCAAGCCAAGACCCACATCCACATCCACTACACTACCACTGCCACATCCATATCCACACCCGCACCCATATCCGCAGTTCTTAGAAGCAAATGGTAGCGATTTTCAGGCGAAGGCAGAACCCTACCGCCGATCCCAAGCGAAACTAATTAGACGCAAATGTGCTTTTGTTCGACTCTTTGTGCTTTGTTGTTTATGGCTTCTATGTAGCAATGGACTCACTCTAACCCATACCATGTCTCTGCTCCATATCGTTCCAGAGTCGCAGTGTCCGCAATACGGCGAGGTGAATCAGCTGGGCGGCGTCTTTGTTAATGGACGACCATTGCCAAATGCGACGCGCATGCGCATTGTGGAGCTGGCCCGTCTGGGCATCCGGCCCTGTGACATCTCACGCCAATTGCGAGTCAGTCATGGTTGTGTATCGAAAATACTAGCTCGCTATCATGAGACGGGCTCTATACTTCCTGGTGCAATCGGCGGCTCGAAACCTCGGGTGACAACACCCAAAGTGGTCAACTATATACGCGAACTGAAACAACGAGATCCTGGAATCTTTGCCTGGGAGTTACGTGACCGACTGCTCAGCGAGGGTATCTGCGATAAGACTAACGTGCCCAGTGTCAGCTCCATATCACGCATACTGCGGAACAAAATGGGCAGCATTGGACACCATCACACGCCGGGAGGGTCAACGACATCAGGTTTGGCCAACAATACGGCTGTGGGCAATGCCGGAAATGGGGTGGCCAACAACGGTTTGGCTAACACTGGTAGCATGAACGTGGCTAATCCACATGCTGGCTCCTCCTCCGCCTCGCACCATCACCATCATCATCATCACACAGCAGCAGCGGCAGCGGCTAGTGCCCATCATGCCCATGCCCATGCGCATCTCTACAATTCCATTTACCAGCCATATAGCGCAGCTGCCGCCTACAGCATGAAGGCCGTATCCTGTGGCAGTCCCTCACCCCCGCAAGGAGGTGGTGGACAAACGCATCCGCATCAGCTTCGCGGTGTTGCCGCCGCCCATTGGCCCTCATCGCATACGGTTAGCGATATACTGGCCCACCATCAGGCCGTTGCATTGCGTGCCAGTTGCCAGGTAGGGGTGGGAGTTGGTGTGGGCATGGGAAATACTGTGTCACCCTTGCCAATGACACCATCGCCAGTTGGTGCAGCATCGGCCGGCGCACAGCCGTTGCTCGATTGCGAGGGTGGGGCGGGACAGCAACCGCCCTACAACTATTATATGTATTTCCAAAATGGAGGAATGCACCATCATCATCATCATGGTGGCATGATGGCAGCCGGAGCTACCGGCTTATAAGAGTGATGAGTGGTCACATAGTCAGTCACTAATCAGTTGGAATAAGTTCCACTTAAGGGAGAGGGAAACAAAACTTAGAATAAAAGGTGCATAGTATAAAAGGATACTCGAAATGAAGTGCCACACAGAGAGAACAAGTCGAATCTTATCTGCAGAATATCAAATTATATAGATATTGTTGAGTTTTAACAAAACAAATCAATATTTGAAAATATTTCCAGTTAATAAAAGATTTGTAAGCAACAAATATTATTTACAAAAAAAATTTAGAACTTAAAGTTTTTTTTTATCTCTTTTTCTCTATGCATATTAACCCTCGGGGATTAGTCCAGTTATTCATAAAGATATTATTGTATTTTTCAAAAATATGATCAATCCGGTGACAATTGCTTGTTTAGTTGTACATATATAACTATATCTTACAATATTTGCTGGTCTTTTATACCCTAACGAATTTTAATGTTATTTTCGAGATTTGAATTGAAAGTTTAAAGATTTATAATGTTATATATCAAATCGTATAAAAATCATATATATTTTGTATAATTTCTTTGAGTTTTTTTTGGAAAGTATCGAGTCTGTTATGGTATGTATTTGTTATATATGTATATCTAATAATATATATATGTATATAAACATAAGTTCTTCTTCTCATAATTATTTGTACATTATGCTCACTAAGTAAACTATTTGACTAATTTATGCTATAAACAATAAGTAAATATGTAAACAAGTATAATTTACATCAAATAAAAATTTAAGTTAAAATGTATTTTCATTGCATTAATTACTATTCGGTAAAATGGCCAACGTATTTACAACTTTGTGTAATAAAAATACAACAGTAAAAACAAAAAATAAAAACACAATAAAACACATATTTAACATTACAACAAGTTAAGGACAACACTCGCTTTCCTGGGCATCCCTCTTGGTCCAACCGAAGAAGAAGTAGCCCACACCTAGACCCAATACGACAGCCAAGCAGAGCCAATAATTGTAGGTCATGAAGATCAACATTAGCAAATAGGAGATAATAATCTGCAGGAGATTAAGAACCGATTGACCAATATGCGAACATTCCACCAATTGTTGCCAATAGGTCTTCTCCCTGGCCTCGGCCAGCGGTGTGTCCGAGCAGCCGCCGCAATCGCTGACATTGTTCTTTCGCCTCTGATCCTCGGCCAAGCGTTGGGCCACTTTTCGGGCCTCTATGCGCATCAAATTCTGGCGTAAAAACTTCAATGCCTCATAGAGAAAGGAAATAACGAAAATGGCAATGGCGGACAATACAAATTCCGTTACAGTTGTGGTTTTCCAACCAGTCCACAGTATAACCTCAGTATAACCAGCATGGAACTGCAAAAACAAAGAAATTTTGTACAGAAAAAGTTATGACCGATAACCATCTTAAGAAAAGGTTGTAACCTCCTTTGATTGTATGTTTACATGATAACATTATTTCTTTAGGAGATAGTACTGTTAAAACTTCATGTTAAGCTGCAGTTTTCCTAACATTGTTACACCCTGTATTTGTGTGTCTTTTTGTCCGTTACTCAAAATCAAATAAATTAACGCATAAAGAGCGACCAATTGAGAGAACGGGCACCAACAATTTAGTAAGACTACAAATAATTTAAATTGAATCTCTTAAATAATACACATGTATGCCTGTATACAATTATGTGAATGTATTTACAGACATAGTCTATTAAAACAGAGGCGGACTTGGTAAGGGCTTTTGGACTTTTTGGTTTAAAAGTTTTTCGTTGTAATAATAATTCATAAGAGTCCTTATCTAGTTAAATAGACTTGGCAAATAACTTAATTATAGTCTTCAAGTATTCAAAGATAATATTTAAATTAAAAATATTTTTAAAAATATTCATTTTGTTTTAACAACAACAGAATTTAATTTTACATTTTTTACCATAGCAAAGATTGCTAGTAGTTAAATATTCAATTCTATATAGATTAGCTATAGTTTACCACCCATAAACCCCCCATTGATACGCCGTTGTCTGATGGAATACATGTTTGTTTGTATGTATATCGGTTACATACCGCAACAGCAGGTATTTGGGCAGTGGCAGTGGATAAACTGGTTAAATTTCTATTTCGTAACTTACCGACATAGACATGGAATGACATGACATACTGGATGAATCTGAGCCATGATCATGATCCATTTTAGTACGAATTTAGTTAATTGAATTTGAGCTTAAACCACAGTTTAATTATCAATACGGTTGAACGGCACTTGCTTAACTGTTGAGAGCGAAACGACAACTGCTTTAACCCAATGTTTGTGTGGTGTTTTTTAAAGTAAAAATAATGCTTGCTACCTAATCCCATTCGCCGCTCTGCTTATCTCTGAGAAATGTTAAATGTGTGTTATCAGTGTTGTGGGCTACGAATATATACGAACAAGTGTATACACATGTACAAATATACTATTGTTAGGTAGTACAGCGGAGTATACAATAAATGTTTACCTACATCTGTGAATTTCAAATGAGAATTCATGGGAATTTCTGATATTGTCTAAAGTATCTTTTGCATATCTCATAATATAGTCCATGCCCAGGGGTAAATTTCATCTTGATCTAATTAATGTTTGATTTATTAACCTGGTTATGGAATCAGAAATTTTAGTTTATATTTATTTATTACAATTTAGATTATCGCAAACAATCGATTTGAAATTGTTAGTGTGAATTAAGAGTTTCTAATAAGTTTATTTCAATTTTTATTGAGTCCGGCTGATATCACCAGACTAAGTGCGTTTACTTTAGTTCATACATACATATGAAAGTATTTTTGTGCTAGGCTGGTAACCGTTGGCCCACGTTTTAGCCGCTTGCCTGCCTAAGGCCCACTTGGCTTTGTTAGAGTTTATTTCTAACTGGATCTCGAATGCCGTTTGAAATTGATGGGCCGTGTGCAAGAACACTACGGCCGTGTGCAAAACTTACGGACATTCTTGTAGCCGTGTGCCAATTTCGAAATAATGGTAACGGGCGCAAAAGGGGAAACGTACGATAAAGAAAGTGTTAACGTATTTGGTGTATGGTTAGTGAGAGGGAAAAAAATATAAATAACGTTAGAAACCATGATAGAACTTTATACAAAATAATATTTAAGAAAAGAGGCACAAAATTCAACGCCTTTAAAGATGCATATTAAGAAATTTTAAGTACATACACGTTTTATTTTTAGCAACTTTTAATTTTGTAAAACAGTTACTAGTTGATGCAAATGTTTACAGATAATTTCAAATTCAAGGCTGTCAATTCAAATTTTTATAACTGCTAAATAGTGTACACAAAAATATGTTGCATACTTATAAGGTACTAGAGAAAATACGAGTATTTTTTAGTATTTTTGTTAAATAGGGGCTATGAATAAGGTTATCAACTTTAGTAGGGTGTTTTATTATTCTTGCCAAATAGGAACATAAAGTAAAGTGGGGTATCTTTAGTCCCATTTAGTTTATTGATTGTGTAATTAATGCGTGCATGATCAAAACCGGCCGCCCGCCCTTTCAAAGCAATGTATGCATTAAGGCAATTACGATTACAGGGCAGGAAAACTTTCCTTTACTCTTCTGCGACAGTTAAAGCAACAACAACACAACACATGCTGGCGGCGAGTACAACAACAACGCAGCGCCAACCAGCTGTGCCGGTTGCAGCGCGTGTACCATTGGGCTATTCAATTTGCGATAATCGACAGGAGAAGCAAAAGAAGCTACCACAACTTTTATTTGGACACCAGTTGAGACACGAAAGTACAACACCCTTGCCAAAATCCGTTTTGGGGCAATTAACCGATGCCACTAAACCATATGCTCAACTGATGCGAATCGATCGACCTATTGGCACCTATTTGCTGTTTTGGCCTTGTGCCTGGAGCATAGCTCTGAGTGCCGATGCGGGTTGTTGGCCAGATCTTACAATGTTGGGATTGTTTGCCACCGGAGCACTTATTATGCGTGGAGCTGGCTGCACCATAAACGATCTTTGGGACAAAGATATAGATGCCAAGGTGGAGAGGACTCGATCACGGCCATTGGCCTCGGGAAAGGTTAGTCAATTCGATGCCATAGTCTTTCTTTCGGCCCAGCTTAGTTTGGGTTTGTTGGTGCTCGTTCAGCTAAATTGGGAATCTATTTTGCTGGGCGCCAGTTCACTGGGACTTGTCATCACCTATCCACTTATGAAAAGGGTGACCTACTGGCCACAATTGGTCCTGGGCATGGCCTTCAACTGGGGTGCTCTTCTAGGATGGTGTGCGACTCAGGGCAGTGTAAATTTAGCCGCCTGCCTGCCACTTTACTTATCAGGCGTCTGCTGGACAATCGTATACGATACAATCTATGCACATCAGGACAAGCTAGATGATTTGCAGATTGGAGTAAAGTCCACGGCTTTAAGATTTGGTGAGAACACCAAAGTGTGGTTATCAGGATTTACGGCGGCAATGCTCACAGGACTCTCAGCGGCAGGGATGGCCTGTGACCAGACTTTGCCATACTATACGGCAGTTGGAATAGTCGGAGCTCATCTAATGCAGCAGGTGTGTTAATCATCGTTGCATATGTTTACCCATAACAGTTTAAATAATTCCCAATTATCTTTTGTATACACAGATATACTCTCTCAACATAGACAATCCCAGTGACTGTGCTAAGAAATTCTTTTCCAACCATCAAGTGGGACTCATTCTATTCCTTGGCATTGTCCTGGGCACTCTTTTAAAGACTAAGGACAAGAAAAATCAGCATCAAAATGCATCTTTGGCTTCTTCATACATGCCATTACCTCAAAAACCGGAGGTAATGAGCTAAAATCGATCAAAAACTAGCTTAACAGGTTGACATTGAGCGACAGAAATAAGTGAAATCACTTTAGACCAAAGTCTGTAGTTAGATAAATTAATTTTAATGCATATACTATACGTGGGTGTATATATCTCTATATATATATAAGTCTAATAACTGCAATGTATTTTTAGATTTTAAGTTGGGATAGCATTCAATTAATTGTTGAAAACATTTTTAAGAAAAGTACCTCATAGAGCACACACATAAACGGCAATATCATCTGTTTCCCACCGCTTCAATTCCTAATCTCTATCAAACAATTTGGATTCTGTATGTAAATTTCTTAGTTTGTTATTTTTTAATTAATATACATATTTGGGTTGTGTATAAATCTGTATTCATTTCATTTTGTTTTTTCTGTTTGTTGTTAATCTTAACTTTATATAAAATTTCACGTAGAATTGTACGGGGTTTGTTCTCAATTTTAGATCAAATCAGCCACATTCATGGGCATCTCGTCGATTTGCGTTGAATAATATTGTTCAATGTCGCGCAAGATGCGAATATCATCCGATTTCACAAAGTTAATGGCCACACCTTTGCGTCCGAAACGACCTGATCGACCAATACGATGAATATATAACTCACGGTTATTGGGAAGATCATAGTTAATGACCAGTGAGACTTGCTGAACATCAATACCACGTGCCCACACATCGGTAGTGATAAGGACACGCGACTGTCCAGCCCGGAATTCCTTCATAATCTCGTCACGTTCCTTTTGGGGCATATCGCCGTGCATGGAGCTAACTGTAAAGTTGGCCTCACGCATTTTCTCTGTCAGCCAGTCAACCTTACGCTTGGTATTGCAAAATATTACGGCCTGGGTAATGGTCAGTGTATCATAGAGATCGCAAAGTGTATCGAATTTCCACTCCTCACGTTCGACGGCCACGAAGAACTGTTTAATACCCTCTAGAGTCAATTCATCGCTATAAAAGAAAAACAAAATGGTTTTGAATTCTATAATATTTATAGTTTTGGCTCTCCGCTTACCGCTTGACCAATATGCGTATTGGATCTGTCATGAATTTTGAAGTCATTTCGAGTATCTCGTGTGGTAAGGTGGCAGATATAAGCACCACCTGTGTGGCTGGTGGCAAATAACGATATACATCGTATATTTGTTCCTTAAAACCTTTGTTTAGCATCTCATCGGCCTCGTCAAGAACCAACATTTTAATGGCTCTGCAGAAAAATTACAGTTTGTCAATCTACAAAGACTTTCACTTTAGACTGAACTCACCTTGTGCGCAGCACACGTCGCTTAATCATGTCAAAGACGCGACCTGGTGTTCCACTCACAATATGCTGACCATAGTCCAATTTTCTTATATCCTCACCCAGATTTGTTCCACCAATGCACACATGACATTGAACATTCATCATATCGCCCAAGGCAAGTATAACCTTTTGGATTTGCACAGCCAATTCACGGGTAGGCGATAGGCACAGCACTTGCGTCTCTCTCAAAGTTGTGTCCAGACTCTGCAAAATGGAAATGGAAAATGTGGCCGTTTTTCCTGTACCGGATTGCGCCTGGGCAATCACATCGCGTCCTTTCACAATTGGCTTGATGCTGCGCTGTTGAATGGCCGAGGGTTTCTCAAAACCTACAAACATACATGGTTAGCCATGACTATTAGTATACAAACAAGACAGTAACAGCAAATCTAAATACTCACCGTACGCATAGATGCCGCGTAGCAGCTCCTCTTTAAGATTCATGGCGTTAAACGTGGGTATAACTTCCACATCCTCGCTGGTCTCAAACTCAACGTTTGATAGGTCCTCGGCCTGGGACATTTTGTTCGCCATGTTTAAAAGTATTTGTTTGCTGAATACTTTAATATTTTTCCTGTTAGAAAATTTTTAACTTTTTCTCTTTTTTTTCGTCCTCAACACGCGTAGTTTTACAACACTTATTGCATGCCGGAATTAAAAATTAGCCAACACTAGGAAACATTGGGAAAAATACTAGCGAAAGTATTTAAACGCCAGTATTGGAAAATAATTCTGTCAAATTAGACAAAATACCCGCGAAATTCAAAAGAATCGTTGAAAGAAAATATAAAGTAGTTTATTTATCCCAAGTGCTTTACAAATAATTAAAACTAGTAGGAAATTCTATTTCACTTTTGACCGGGCATGCAGATACCTTGATAACCTTTAAAGATTTCTCTTTTTCAAAATCTTTAATTTGTTTCTTATTCGTCGCTTAATATCGATTCGTTGTTTAGCTTCTTCCGCTGCATTACTCGCCTTCTTAGCACAATCCGCCGTCCATTCTAAATCTTTTTGGGCCTGTTTCAAGCACATTTTCAGCTCCTCCACATGGCGTTTAGCTGCATCCCGAAAAGCTCGCTTATCTATGGCATCTTGTCGGGCATTGTTGGCCATCAGACAAATGTTCTCCATATTCTCCTTAACATTATCAAACAGAAATTGTAGTTTTTCCTTGTGACGCTTTAAGGTAAGAGCTGCTCGAGTGATCGTTTCCAAGGCACACTGGCTGTTGGAAATCCCCTTTTTTATCTCCTCAATGACCTTGTTGTTTTCAGAAAGACTACGCTGTAACTGCTCAAGGATTTGTTTCTTTCCAGTTAATACTGCCTCGGCGTACTTGGCCGCTTGAATTGGCTTTTCAGCCAGCTGTTCTTTAACATGTTGTCCAGATTCTTTGCCGGCGCATGTTTGTGCGTCTTTTATCGCCTTTGCCTCTTCGGCAGCTTTTGAAGCCATATTGCTAGATTTTTTACTGAAACCACAGAAAACGCTGCCTGGCTTAAATCCTGGTTTATGGGGCGAACGCTTCAAATATGTTTGTTTAATTAGTGTATGAGACTCAGTTTGAGAAGTAACCGCAAACAAGATGTTAACTAAAGATATTATTCTCAGCAACTGGAACTTGCAAAGCATTGGAATTTTAACATTTAACACAAATCTCTTAGCTCACATGATATACCGAACCAGTAAATTGTAATTAAACATTAATTTGTTTATCTTTGCAAAGTTTCGTAATTTGTCTTCATGACTGTTGAGTTTTTGAGTAGCTTATCTATAATTTCCATGTTCGCACATTAATCGAGGAAGCCAACATTTATCAAATAGAGGCGTGGACATTAATGGTTAAACATTGATGTGTACATTCATTTTACATACTTGTGCTTGTCATATTCAATTCAAGGCACATCACCCCACGTCGAAGCAATTAAGAGATGCTTCCAGCATCACGCAAAGTGTTGGCTAAATTATCCAATGTCCAAGCAAGGAAGCATTGACCCAACACTCAATGCATTGTGGCCCGAACGCGAACCAATTTGCAATCCACTGCAAACTCATAAACAAAACGAGCAACGGGTTTGCACTTTCATCGCATTGCATCGCACACGACCATGAGCACGACCCACCCGACCACTAAGCCGCTTTGTTTATAAATACATGGCGCTTCCAGGCCAATGCTGGCAATCGCCAACGAGTGTCCACCGGATTTACAAAACGAAATAACAAACAGTTCGGCCTGCATTTCCGCTGCTGTGGGCTGCAAAAGTAAAAGCGTTTTCCAGCGAACCCGTCGATCGACTTTTAAGTTGGCTGTTACTACAACCATTGCTACTGCTGCTGATATTAGAAACAATTCACCTGCCTTCCAGCCAGGACGTCCTCTTTGACTGCGCTCACGTTGTGGTAAGTCTCAGTCTGTCAGTTTGAGTGATTACTGTTGTTTGATGTTGATGTTGCCATCATTCACATGATGTGGTTGTCCCGGTCTTAAAAGTAAACTGGTTCCATCGGGTGGAAGATATCCAAAGTGACATACATACATTAATCGCATCTCATTTTATTTATTTTGTATTAAATATCTGGAAATGCAGCCAAATCTACAAATAATAAAACTACGGTAACAGCTGTAACCACTTAACACTTTTCTGTAAAATTATTTTTCTATTGGTTTGAATTTAACGGTTAAGTAACAGTTAAAATCTTTTAAAATAATATACCATATAAAAGGTCAAATTGAAGGATTGAAGTTTATCACATTTCATCTCTTTTTTCTTTTACCGAATAGTACACCTGCACCTGCTGTTGCTGCTTCCTGTTTGCTGTTATTTAAACAACATTGATTTCCTTTCCTCCGGCTAGAGATGTCATCGACAAAACATCTGCTGCTCCTCTTGGTGCTCCTCTGCGGTAAGACCAACACGATTGTGTTATGTAATGTTTAGCAGGAAATTTATGCAACTTCCAACTTTTCCTAAGTTTCCACAACAACTTTGGGGCGTAAGGTAAAGCGTAAGGATGGTCACTATCGTCTCAATGTACCGCCCCCGCCAACACCAACTCAAGCCGCTGCCCAGAGTTTAATCGTTGATCACGAAGTTCCGCCTTACACATTCGAGGCCATTAATCATGATGAATTCGCAGCACCTCAGCCTTCAGGAATACCGATATCGCGCTACGAGAGCTCTGATTATATTGTCCATGGCGGTGGAGGTGGCAGTGGAAGTTTTCTGTCGGACAATGGCTTGCGTAGCATAGCCAAGGGATCAGCGGATCAGGCTATTTCAGCCGTGGCTAGTCAAAATGCAGCCGGTAAACAAGCATCTTATGTGGCTAAGAGCACACTGGCCCAAGCTGCGGCCCAAGCTGCTGGAACAGCAGTTGCAGTGCTCAAAGGAAAAGAAGTCCTTCTGCGTCGTCTGGAGGATCAGAGTGTGGAGGCCCACAAAGCCATGGAGAACGAATTGGCCCAATTACAACAGGCTAAGCGTTCAGCTAAGGCTGCCCAATATGCTGCTCAGCAAGCCATTAATCATGTTAGCGTACTAACTGCTGCCCTGAACAATGCTCAATCCGCCTCAGAATTGGCTCAAAAAGCTGCTTCCGAAGCAGCTGCTGAGTTATCCTCACAAATTGATATGGTGGCTCAGGCAAAGGCGAAATTGGAGCATGCCGAATCTCATGCCTATGCGGCTCGTCTGGATTACGAGGAGACACGCGATGCCGCAGAAAAGGCCACCCTGTCCGCCCAAGAGGCCCAGTTAAATGCAAATGATGCAGCTCTCCATGCCAATGTAGAACTTAGTGAATCAGTTCACATTCACGATAAGAGCGATCACAATGTGGAGGAGCCACAAATACATAATCAACCGCCACGCAATCATCGTTGGTCGTAGTTTAAAACTTTCAACTTAATATTTATTGTACCTTTATTAGTGGATAAGATAATTTGTTGAATAAAGTAAGAAATCTTTGTTATTTTTCTCCAAACTCACGAAACGTCATTTTGCAATACGATTCAAAGGGTATCTCTACATATAGCCGAAACATTTCGAAATCTTAACCTCTGCTCATATCACTTTGAAGCACAAATTCCTTCTGGAATCGAAAAATTCAATTAATTTATTTTAACGAAATAAAATGTAAATATAGTAAAATAAATAAATAATATAGATATAATAGGCCATAACATTATCTTGCACACAACTTAGAATTCCACTAGAATTAGTTGCACAGTTTAACTAGAGAATTATCCACTTTTAGGGCTAGATAGACACTTAAACTAAATGGGAGCCTAAGGAATTTAAAAGGGACCAAATTAATGACACGGATTATGGGATAGTACCAAAAGATAGACACTAAAGACAACCGTTAAGCTTAAGCAACAGAAATTGACTATAAACGGCAATGCGACCAGAAGAGCTCGATCGTAAACACTTAAACTAAATCTCAGATAGCATTAGGGCTTATTGGTGGACTATATGCTAGTCTAGTTGGTCAACTGCTGTTGTCCCTCCTCGGGTACAACATGCTCATGATCTGCTTTCGGTAACTGCACCTCATCGCTCTCAGCCTTCTTATTCTGCTCCATGCGGCGGACCACACCTTCCATGGATTCACGTAGACTGTCTATATCAAGATCATTTTCATCCTTGTCACCATCCTGCTCCTTCTTCTGGCTATTAAACTTGGAGAAATAGGTAAGAGACTTCATCAACTGATAACTCTTGGAGATGGGTATGTTGGAGTCGTAGACACTGGTGCTGGAACTACAATCGGCATAGAACCACCAATTGCATTTAAGAATTGTCTGATCGAAGAGTGTACTTTCCGGACAGAGGAAGGATTTGCGTACCATGCCATCATCGGTGATGGCACAAACATGGAAGACCTTAAAAAATTAAAGTGAACCATTTAAAAGTTATTCCTATTTTGATTTATAATTGATTACTCACCATGCAACCCAAATCGGTGTCCGCATATAGACCAGGGAAATGTTTTTGCTTGGCACAAGAGAAACTGGTGGGTGGCAAATCGACTTTGGACTTAAAGTTATCATCGAAATCCTTGTCATAGCCCACAGGATAATATTCTTTGGGGGCATTCATTACCTAGGTTATGTAACGAGTTGGTCAATCAAAGTTCATTATTTACTTTCTATATTTACCTTGGACACTTTATGTTCAGCCAACGATTTTTGTGGCCTGGGTGTGGTTGTAGTTGTTGTTGTGGTTGTCGTTGTAGTCCTCACAGTCGAAGTTTTCATAAATTCCTCACGTAACTTGGCTGCCAACTTGGCTCGTTGCTCAGCCTTTAATTGCTGCTCCCTCACATAGATGGCATGTTTAATGGTCTCCACACTGACATTGGCAGCCGCCGCCAATTCCTCCACAGTCACATCTTTTAGATCGAACTTTGGTTCTTCGAATTGCAAATAGTTTGGATGCGCCGATGTAACCATGCGATGCTCTGGTTGCTCCAACGCCGTCGCCTTACCCACATTTGCAATGCGGGCAATCGAATCGGGCATGACTTGAAAAACAGGTACAGCTATGGGCTGAGAGACGACCGGATTGTCCACATGGAAAGTGCGATTCGCATGCTGAAAATCATTTAAAAAATAAGTAAGCAATCAGGAAAAAAATAGTATCAATCATTTTCCTTACTGGTTTCTGGATGGACTCAATCAACTTATTATTGACACTAACTCTGGGCTGTGTCGTATCGACGGCAATGCGTCTTTGTGCCACAGGTGGTGGTGTTGCCTCATTGATCTTCTGTTTTTGTGGTATGGGCCGGAAGGCAGGTACTCCCAATGGTAATGGACGTGCCTCGGTCATGAGTTGACTCTGCGGTTGGGATTGCGCTTGAGCTTGTGCCTTGGCAGCTGCCAAGGCCACCTGCTGTAGCTGTTGCAATTGCAGATTGTAGGGCACGGTTCCGGTAGAACCGGACCGTGGACTGATGTGATGCTTAGGCACGGGATGCTGGTTAGATGGACTAGCCTGCGATTAAAGAAAATAGTAAATATCAAAGTTCACTTACTTTGCGTAATGTTTTTACCTTTTGTTCAGTGGAGGGTAACACACCCACTTGATCGGGTGGCGCTCCATTCTTATAGCTAATGGCTCGTCGGCGTCCGCCCTCCAGATTGCCCAGCGATTCGGGAAATCCCAATTCATCGCCAAAACTGAAGCCTGCAAGAGAAGGTTAAATGACCTCATCAATCAAACCAAAAAAAAAAATAACCACAAACGCAAACACTGTCCAGGGTTAAGCAATCAGCCGATAATTAATGGTCTTTGTTATTCCCTTCACATATCCAGAGATTTTATCTGAATCTATATCTAATTGTTTTGAATGTACTTTGTACATAGAGTCCAAATAGTTGAACTCGGAGCGATCGGTTGTCTGTGGATCAATGGTCAATGGCACTGCGATTATTGAAGCGCGCTGACAACTTTGTTTCGCTGTTGCTCTACTTATGATATCGGCTGAATCAAGTTTACCCCCCGACATTGGCATTAATGCATTAATGACTTAATCGTTTGCAACGATTATGATATCCAATTAACAGTATGTATGTATATATACAAACTTGATCTTGATCGATTTACAATTTCTTTCATATGTATGTACAAGTCGAAAATTGAAAATCGTTAGAATGATAGAGATAGAGATTTATTACCTATACCAAAATGCGCCTTTAGGCCACCCAAATTTCGTACACGAAATAGTCCAGACTTTTTAAAGTTACAATCGACTATGAAACCAAAATCGGACGCTAAAACGCACGTCCCGCAAGCCAATCCTATAAATAAAATAATTATAAAAAAATAGAAAAAAGCAAACACAGAAAAGGTTTAAATAAATATAATACAATAGATTAGAAAAGATATTAGTATAGAGCGGGCATTAGTTGGTCTCTTTCTTTATAAGTACATTATAAATGGATTACCAACAGGATGGGATAAAGTTTCTGTGTCGTTTTCCCTATTAAAAAGCAACCACAACCAAAATTAAAAACCACAAAACCACAAAGATCGTTTATTTAATATATATTTGTATAAAAAAGTTCAGTTTAACTACACAAAGGAGTGAACTTTAGGGGAGAATTTCCAACTTGATAAGTGTTGTTATTATCTAACAATTTTTAATGTAACTTCACTCTCAACGATTTAGTTTCAGGTTCTTTTTGAAGTTATATAAACATTATATAACAAATTGCTTTTAAACAATAATAAATCGATGTAGGTATATACTTAATTGTGTTGAAATTTTAATACCCTCCTCTGCAAGGGTTCGATAATCATAAAATTTATCAAATTTGGTTCCACCTCTTCTGAGAGTGTGGGTTGGTATCAGGTAAGGCTTTTTGTTTTTTGGGCGCAGTCATCATTCACAATTCTCACCGTAACTCGGTTTCGCCCTCTCACTTAAAAGTAGTTTTTAGCATAAATTACAACATTTTTATGTAAATTAGCGCAAAATATTATGATAAAGGAGAAATAAAAAGAAGGCCCCGCATCGAATGGTATGACATGGATGAGTTTTTGATTGATTGAGATTTGGACGATAAACTTATACGATTGAGGATGTGGTTATTGAATAGGCTGACTAACAAAAGCCATATAACTCAAGGTATGAATGACCCCAATAGATAGATAGACAAAGATTTGTTAAATTGCGTGAACATAAAGCAAATGGGAGCATAGACATCTCAAAAAGTGATCTGAACATTTAATGATGCCGTGACTGAACCCATTAGGAACTCTCTTACCCTTTTAAGTAACTTCCTTATGCGACTTACAAAATCAAAAGCATAACTACTTTAGCACTTAAGGTTAGTTAACAAATGATATTTTAACTAGTTATGAGGTATTTATGCATTAGCTTTTTGGTATATTAGCCAAGATCAACTATATACAATGACCCGGGCATACAGTCAGACACATCAAGTGAACCAAATTTGCAACGTCTTGAGTTCAAATTAAATTGTTAGCATGTCAAGTGGGACATGAAATACGAGTTTTCAAATGGATTCTTACAAAATGTTACTCTACACAAACACACACACACACACAATTGATGTTTATCCATAATCATATATATGTATATAGAGACAAACATACATACATAAGATAGTTTAAACCGATTCAAAGCTATTTAGTGTCTAAAGCCATTAATATCTATATGCGAGGGTTGTTTAATAAGAACATCACTAAAAGATGAACTCTACGTTTATATAAAAGGCCTTACTTCTTGAGAAATCACAAACTATCTTTTCTTTTTTATCAGTTGGCCTTTACTTTTGATACCTTACGATTTTCAAGAACTTATATTGCCTCCCTCGTATGTGTTTTAGCTCAAATGGCCAATTAATTGTCAGAGACTCAACGTTGTGGTAATCGACGCAAACAAGTCATATAGTTCAAGGAAAATGGAGCAAGTTATATTACTTTACAAGCATCTAATGTTGGGTCAAGCCAGACAAGGTAACTTTTGTCCATCTCATCAAAGATCATTTGTACAAACGAAGGTTTCCTTATTACAAACTTTCCAATTGTCACTAATTGCACTTTTACCCACTGCTAAACGACCAGAAAAAGTAATAGTAAAATTTGCATCACGCATCACAATTTGTGGGCGAGGAGTTATTTTAATTATGCCTACACAAATGGACATGAACATGAAGTGACAAATTTGTAAATGAAAGCGAACAATTAAACATTAATATTGCAATAAAAACAAAATCACACAGGCATATTGCCATGAATGTTGTTCAAATTGTGGTGGGTTAATGGCAGATGGGGATTGGTTGGGGAGGAACTGGAGAGTGGGGATGTAGGGGCATGGGATCTCATCGGTTGACTTGACTACAGTTAGTCACAGTTACAGAGACAGGCACATGCCACTGCCGGCGGCACTTTCACCGTCATCATCTCGCTGCGTCTGGTCTGGTCTGGCCTGGCCTGGTATATGTATGTATATGAAATTTTGAGTTGCCCAGACTTTATGACTTGTCGAACGTCGAACGTCAAACGCTTGAGCAAATAGAAACCGAAACTGAACAAATAATGAGGCATAAAGTATTCAGGTGCCATCAGGGATAGTTAGACCAAAAACCATAACCCAAACATAGAGTCAGAGTCAGAGTCAAGCAGGCATTGACCGCCAACTAAATAAATAAACTTTATTAACGAGCAGAGGCAATCGATGGACACAGAGAGAAATAATAATTGGAGAATATCCAGGCAAAATTTACTCTAAAAATTGCAAGACAAATTTGCGGTTGAATAATTTGAAATTATCTTTTTCAATAATTGGAATTGTTGATGAAAAATAATGGTAACTAGTTAATCATTTTTTCAAGTTTTTAATATTATGTTAGGGTATCATTTTTTCAAGTTTTTGTTATTCTAGATTACCCTTTAATATATCTTTTGTTTTTAGTATCCAGATCAACTTAAAAGAAAGTAATTCCATATATATGGTTGACAAAAAATGGTATAAAAAAGATTTGTGCAAACGTTTCTTGGAACTTGTTAGTAAAATTAATTGACTTAAGGAATATGTATAATCTTCAAAGCGTTGTGAAGTTTCTTTAGGAAATTTAAATTAGTTTCAGTCATAATTTCTGAATCAATTTTGAATGAGAAGTTACAGCAAACCAGCTTCAGTATATCTACCCAGATATCTGATAACATATAAAAGGTATAATCGTAAATAATCAAATTAATTTCTATTCATATTTTACTTTGCTAATTAGCACTGATGCTTCAACTTTTCTTGTAGTGCATTTACTTTCCATTTCAGCATCAGAGTGTACCCTTTCTCTTCACTCCTCCACTCCACACTTAGCCCAGCCCAGCCCCATTTAGCACCTGTCCCGCGAAAGTGGGTCACTGCTTACAGAAAAAAAAGCAAAAACAAAAAAAACAAAAAAAAAACATTGATATTAATTGCTAAAGTTGCTTGGCGGAATTTGTGACTTGTCTTGTCGCGGCGTTAATTCAATTTGATGATCTTCTCCAAATGCAAATACCTTGTATAAATTAAAAGATAGTTGAACACCGCTCACCATTTAGTTACCTAGGCCACTCATCTATTCATTCATTCGTTCATTCATCTCAGTTCATCATTTGATCTTCAGTCTGGCCGGTTAAATGAAATGTTTCGTTTTGTATCTAGAGGGCAGGCGTGGTGCAACAATAAACGAAAAAAAAAAAAAAAAACCTTAACCCAAACTTTAAACCTTTATTCATGCGTTTCCCTACAACAAAGTATATTCTGCCCTCATAATTCCATTGTTTTGCACAAAAAAGAAAAAAAAACGTTTTGATGATCAATAAAAAAATGATGATAGAGCCATCAAAAGAGGCCTACCTTTCCCTTTTTGTGTTGTTGGACAAAAAATGACAACTTTCTATGGCCATTTGGATATGTATAGACATAGAATTTTTATCTCATAGACATTCTCTTCTAAAGGTTTAAACTTGACCTTGAATTTGAACAGAAATCTTTGATCATTTGGTGGCAGGAAAAGCTTAATGAATTTTTAGCTATTTAGATTTTATGAGTTGCCATTGACCTTGGCCAAGAGCTGTTGGTGTTGGGGTGTCGTAAATAAGTAATATACTATTGTATAAACCATTATCGCCCAGAGTGAAGCTATTATTGGAGTACTTCGTTGCCAAGTCCCAGTGGTCTAAAGTGTCAGCTTCAAAAGCTGCATGTTAATTCCTCATGTCAGTTAATTATGTTAATTGAACGATGGTCTTGACAGTGAGCGATAGGGCCCTAAAGACAATAAGAAGAAAGAAACACAGAAACACAGCCAAAGCGGCAACAAAAGGCAAAACCATCACAAAATTTGACAAAGCCACTTCAAAATTGTATATATTTTTTTTCTTCTCGTATTAAATTGCAATTTAAGTGTTATGTGTGGGCAACAACAAAACGCACAAGAAGGCGTGGAATTGGAATGCAAAACTTGAACTGTCCCCAGAGATGATGGCATGCAGCATCATCATCATCATCATCATCACTATTATGATCACCATATGAATCTAAATCTGGGTCTGGGCGGTCTCTTGGAGTCAACGTGTGTGCGCGACCTCTTGAAGGTCTTACGTGAGCTAGTTGCGTGTTAAAAACAAACTGTGTCTCCCTCATATGTGTAAGATGGTTTACCACTTGTGGATTTGTGTCGTCTATCTCGGCTTTTGTACTATGTCAAAATGAATGAATTAGCAACAAAAGAAACGTTAATTATATTTTAATTTATTGTTAATTGTAAACAAAATGTTCAAATATTAAAACTGAAGAAGTGTAAATTAAGTGATAACATGAAAAAACAGGCAACTAGTAACTATAAAATTCTTTAAGTAGCGACTAAATCAGGGCTTTATTCAAAAAAAAAAAAAAAAAAAAAAACAATAATAAACCAAAAGACACTGAATTAGTAATAATAAATCAATTCAATGTTGCAGATAATTTAGTGTACAGTATATTAATCATACGCCCCCTTGGTTTTTCTAATAGTAAGACTATTGTTTGCCCTCTTTAAAAAAGATACTGTATTCATTAAATCAATATAACTGATGAACATAATTAAGTAAAGAGCTTCCACTGCTCTATTACTCATACGCTCCCTTGCTTCTTGTAATTGTTTAATAATGATAATTGTTTTACTAAATACCATAACCAATGCCATAAAATTGGATTATATAGAAACATACATGTCAAAAGAAGGAGTACTGAGATTCTTTTTGATGATAAACATATAGTATTTTATAATTTGATCATTTAATTGAATTGCTAGTGGTTCTACATTTCAAAAACTAATCACTGGCTTCGATTTGGATGAGTTACAATAAAGATTTTCAACTGAAATTATCAATTATCAATTTAATTTTTAGTTACTTTTAACCTAATTTAAATTGTACAATAATTTTGGTATAGAACAGGTTTACTTTGGTATTTGGCATTCCTTGGTCGTGGGAATATCCGCCTGTAAAACTAAGAAATATATTGCCTTTTTTTGTATGCCTTTCACTTTACAAATTGCCCAGTTGAAGAGCCCTTTACTTCTGATCCAATCATATGACAATGCATTTTCTTTTCCTTTCCATTGGCAATGATTGTTGTTGCAGTTGCACATATACATACATATATATATCTTTTTTTCTGTATGGCTTAAACGAAAGATTGAGGGCCACAGCCATAATGAATGGTTAACTAAAGTAAAAACAAACACCTTCAACTGTGTTAATTACTGTTTGCAAAAATGAAAAGGCCATTTGTAATATTTCTTCAACTTCTCAGTTGACACATTGGAGATGTCGTCCTAGGGCCTAAGTGGCTCTTGACCAGAAGAAGTTGCATAAAGCCCAAAATTGTGCCCCAAAATGTGGGTTATATAAAAATAAATCATACACACATACATACAGACATTCATATGTGCTGGCTAACAAAGAAGACAGAAGATGATGCCAAAGTGCTGCGTCATTGACCACAATACGAAAACCAAGACCCTATCAAAGCCAATAAACCAATGAAACAAGAAAACAGAAAAATAAAAAGAAAAAGAGAAACAGCTTTGGTCAAAGCCCAGCCGGCATACTATATATATATATATATATATATACATACCATAGATATATCTTAATAACTGAATCTGAAGTATGGAATTGATGAATCATGTCAGTGCTTTCATATGAAGCCATCAAAACGGTTAGTTGATGTAAAACTTTAGGGCGGATCCTGACTATGATTCAATCGTAACGGAAAATAAATCATTATAATCCAGTTCCGAGTTCATAGCGAGACAAGGTCATCATATTCAATGCAAATTCGTTTCGCTTAACTTATGCAGATTTGACGGCAATTAAAACAAAAATTGAAAAAAACAAACAAAAAAAAAAATAAAACATTTGCTCTACTTGTTCATTTATTGAACTTGACCGATATTCTGACTATATATAAGTATAGAATGCCCATAATAAATAATGAACGAGGTGAGATTACATCTCTTTTTTATTTTTGGTTAAATTTAAACATGGCAAATTGTTAGCCGAAGGTTAGGCCGAATTAATTTATTGAAATTGGCATGCAAATTGATTTATTTGATAAACCATTAATATAATCGATATAGGTAAACCACCTGCCCCTGCTCCATAAATAAGGCCATGAATGGAGCAGCTGAATCCACTTTAGTTCTTCTTCTACACCAGTAACTTCTATTAGTTTCAGCTTATGCCAAGTCATGACTAATCAGAAATACAAAATAAAACCATATCTAGCTTTTATGCTTCTTTTCTTCTTCTTTTTTTTCCTATTCAGTTGCATTAGCGAGCCAAAAAAAAAAACCACAAAAACTTGGCTCGTTTGCATTGAAGACAATGAAGAAACTGAAACCATGGCTAAATAAATGAGAAAAAGGCGCCAATAAACTGCAACACAGAAGCGTTTTCGAGATGAATAAATAATTATTAACAAAACTGTATGCCAGCTGTGTGGCATAGTGTGTATGAGTGTGTGTGTGTGTGTGAACTTTGTGGCCTGTGTGTGGTGAGTAGCATTTGGTTCTCTTGCTCTTAATTGAGTATGTAATCAAAGAAAAAACAACTCTAGACAATGTTCTCAATTCCAATTAAACTTAACAATTGTCTTTTTTTCGTAAACGTTCATTTTTAGTTTAATTAACAGTTAATAAATATGTATAATATTGTTAACTTTTTGCTCACAATTTGTGTAACTTTTAAAGGATAATCGATGATAGTTAATATGATTGTTCCAATAATTTAAGTGATATACATTTTAACCTGATTGTGTCTTCTAGAAAACAAAGTCAAATAGTCTTAAAATTGAGTCATACTAAATCAATTTCAATTTAAATTAAATTTATTCTAGCGCTTGAAGCAATTCTGAATTGGTATAAAGAACGACCACTGTAAATATAATCATTTGGTAACCAGTCCAACACAATGACATCTGTCTGTGTTACAACATTTGTTACACAGTTTATTCAGATTACGAGTGTGCAAAAACAAAGCCCAAAGAAATGCGAGAAGTGAAAGAATGTGTGTTAACGGTTATAAAATTTTTTATTAACAAAACGAAAGACTTAAGACACAAACTTGATTTCGAGTAAGAAAGAAATTACAGATTGCAAGACATGTATGCATAAATACATACATATATGGTTGTAAATACAGGTACAGTGTGTATTGACTAAAAAATTTGTAATTATTATGGTCATAAATAATAATCCAACAAGTCTGCCTTCCCCTCACCACAAATCCCCAAATTGAAAGTAAACATAGCTAACTCCCCGTTAAAAGCAATTAAAATATTTTAGTAAAAACAAAAAGAAAACAAAAAAAAAATGGGAAAAACGGAAATTGCATTTTACTCACTCGCTGCCTGCATGATCAGAAAGCCAATAACAAAAAAGTTCATTTTGGCAAATTTCGATGGTGTTGAATTTTTTAATTTTTATCCAATTCGTTTGTAAAGATGATTTAGTTAGTTGTTTCGCTTTTGGTTCGTTGGACTTAAAACTTTGTTAAAATGCAATTTATTCGCTTTTATTTATATTGAACACACACATGCATACAAGCATGCACTCACTCACTTACACACACTACGATAATTTGAGGCGGTTTTTTTTGGCTATAGGAAAAAATAATATTTATATATGTATGTTTAGATGTATTTATCATAAACTATTGCGGCCACTGATCGAAAGGAAGTGCACACATATATAGTTGATTTAATTAAATTTAATGAAGATATTACTATTATTGTTATTATTATTATTATTACTCGAAAGCAGAGGCGAAGACAGAGAAGAAGAAAATAAAACCGGTAAACATTGAAAACGCAAATGAGTAAACCAAACACTCTCTCTTTCTGTTGCCGAAGTAAAAGTGGAGTCGGTGTTGAAGATTCCGACTCTGATACCAAGATCTCGATAATTCGGCATGCGTAGGCTGACTGCGTCAGCGGCAACGACAACATAAGCAGCGATAGTGGCAGTGGCAGCGACAGCGACTGCGATAGAGTTAGCAACCGCAACAGCAAAAACAATTTTCTTCAAAATTTTGTTATGAATATTTCAATTCTCTATTAATATAAAACATCGTATGTTGTCTAACGTTTAAGTATATTCATTTTGTAGTTTTCGCTCTCTTGAGCGTAACGGTCACTTTCCAATCGCTTCTTTGGTTTCTTGGTCAAAGCTCCATAAAAGCGATATTTGTTGTTGTTCCGTTTGCTGCTTGTCTGCTGCCTTATTGCCACTGTCAACAAGCTAAGCGCACATGCCAACTACAACAGCCACGCCCCCAAAAATACACAACACGTCCCAAATATATACACACACACACGCACAGACACACACACTGAGCTACATTCGCCTGTTCTGCCGTTTTATTCAAATCCACGTAAAGCATAGATAAAAATCATAGGTAAAAGTTGTTTTCAATACGCTTTAATATCATGTGTGTGAGTGTGTTAATTTAAAGTTTTTAGCGCAATTTTCTATGTGGTTTTTCCACACAAAATTTCCATCATTTGTTTTACACTTTTACACAATAATTCGGCCATTCTTTAGCTTGCCTTGGCAAGGCTTCAGTTTAATATCCAAAATTCATTTCGAATGTATTGCTGTTCCGATGTGTAGATTTTTGTTTCTGTTGCCAAAGCGTAACGATACCGTATGATTGTACGTACAAGAAAGAAAAAAAACTATGTAATGGACTTGGACTAAGCGAGGTGCAAAACTTGTTGCTTCAACGTGCGGCGAACGACTGAAAATACGAATTGGAATTGTGACCAAAGAGTCGGCTCCAATCTCTGAGCGCCAAATGAGACTTTGTGCGTATTTTTCGTCCAGTATCTCTCTTACTCTCTTTAAACCATTAACTGTTCGTTTTTTAACACTAAATAGATTTAAAGGGTTCAAAGATTTCCAAAATATTAAGTTAAATCTCCCTAACTTTCCATGCTGAAAAAATGCTAAAAAAAAAAAAAAGAATTTATTAAATCCCACAGAAAAAGTAAAAGCATTTAGACTAAATATATAGAAATAAAGCGGATTCTTTTAATATCACGCAGACTGTTCACTTAAAGTCATTTCAACCATAAATATTAATAACTTGCTTCGACACTGACTCCGCGGGTTAGACGATATTTTTGCACAGCGTAATGTGCTCCCTCCTCTGATGTCAATTCCTCGATAAACTTGTCCTGTACGAAACGGTGGTTTTCCGCATTCAGACTATCAGTTAGGTAACCAAAGTGAAGTACTGCATTTGGTACCAAGTTTAGTTCCAGAAGAGTTTCATTTATGGACAGGACCTTCTTTGGAGGAATGGTAAATAATTGAAATTCCTCTGTCGGATTTGTCAGAAACTCTCGCACAAATTCCTCTACTTTGGCAATAGATTCATGGGGTTTAAAAATTCCTTGTAGTACATATCGATCTGGAAACTGTATGCGAAGAACACAATCCTTATATTGATTTAGTTTGGAAAGCATCGTTTTTTGGCGTTCCAACTCTCTTAATTTAGCCGTTAATAGGGGGGCATCTTCGTCGCCAGTTGAAGTGCGCTTTAAGTCGCGCAACACCATTTTAAGATCATTCACTGTTAGGTCAAAGAAGGAATCTGGCAATTCGTTGTCTTGCTTTTTTGTGTCATCCAATGAGAAAAGAATAGCATGTCGTGGGCCAATTACATTGACAACTGGTGGGGCTTCTCCGGGGCTTTCGTCTGGATCATTGTCCAACTCCATCTTGTTAGATTGATGATGTAGTGAATAACCTGAGCCACTACCCCAATCATACTTGCGTTTTTCCGATTCCGGCTCCACGGGCTTTGGGTCAGTCTCATTGTTAGCAGATTTTTCATCCTGATTACTTTCCTCAGGTTCCTTTCGTTTTAACGATTTGAGCATATTGCTAGTCAAGGCGAACCCACCTCCACCTCCTCCACCGCTGCTGACTCCACCTCCACTCGATCCCGTGGCTGAGCGAGATGTACTAGGTTGCTCTTCGTCGGATTTAGTTTTGGCGCTAGTCTCATGCGGCTTGTAAACATTGGCCTGTTTTTTCAGCTCTTCCGGCTTTTTGTCCATCAGTCTCATCATGGCCCGACCTTCGAGTATGCCTAGCGATTTTAATGTCGTATGCTCCATGTCAGTTTTGCCAATCACCTCGCTTCGCATGTAGATAATGACCGGACTCTCGTAGCTTTTCACCTGAGAGCCGCAAAGCTTCTCCACAACCTGCCAGACAGAGGCACTAGGAGCAAACTCGCCCTGCTCTCTAGAACCGTCTCCTAACTGAATGCAGACGACGACGTTGCTTACCACACGACGCTTTTCCGTGGGCTCCATCTCAAGCACACAGTTGTTGGGCAAGCCGCTGAACCGGAATTGTTGAGTGAGACTAACCGGCTTGTTGTGGAACTTCAGGCAGTGCTCTTCGCTGTCGAAGCCATGTTTGTTGCAAGAAATCTCCAGGATCTCCAACAGTGTCATATTGGCAGTCACCGTCACATTCTGACGTCGCCCGTTGGGCATCAGGACGGTAACCCGCTTTTCCATCTGCTGATGCTTCCGTTTGAAAATAAAATTAAAAAGATTTTGCTAGTCATAAGCAATGTGACCAGAAACTAAATCGCAGAAAATAACAAAAGTACAGAATTGGAAATTAATTCGGCCATGCAATTAATCGATATCACATTTCTGTAGCCCTGTACAACTGCCGATCTAAGAATAAACTCAATTAAGAAATTTTAATGCTTAATAATAATTAACTTTTAAGATTAATTAAAACGCCATGTACACGAGACTTTTGCGACACCTTGGGGCTAGGTCAGTTATTAAAATCATAGATTGGTTTAATGGATTTAATTTGAAATCAACAGGTCTTCCAATATGATTATATAAACTGTTTTGTTGTTGCAGGTGCTTTGCCACAGGTGCTGCCGTTCCCACGCCAAAGATACGACCAATTAATAAAATCCTAATATCAAATCGGGGAGAGATTGCCTGCCGGGTAATACGCACTGCTAAAAAGCTTGGAGTGAGGACTGTAGCTATATTTTCCGATCCGGATGAGAAGAGCCTACACACCAGCCAGAGTGATGAAGCTTATCCCGTATCTTCGTATCTGCGAGGTGAGGACATCATAGAGATAGCCAAACGATCCGGTGCTCAGGCCATACATCCCGGCTACGGATTTCTCTCCGAGTCCGTGGAATTTGCTGAGCTCTGCCAGCGTGAAGGTGTCATTTTTATGGGCCCCCCAAGTTCTGCCATTCGTGACATGGGCATTAAGAGCACCAGTAAAGCAATCATGGCCGCAGCAGGCGTGCCAATAATAAATGGTTATCATGGCGAAGATCAGTCTGATGAATGTCTACAGGCTGAAGCCAAGATCATTGGCTTTCCACTTATGATTAAGGCAGTGCGTGGAGGTGGCGGCAAAGGCATGAGAATCGCCGAAAAACCAGAGGACTTTTTAACAGCTTTGAACTCGGCTCGCATCGAATCGCAGAAAGCGTTCGGAGATAGCTCTGTCCTGCTTGAAAGATATGTGCGATCGCCGAGGCATGTGGAAGTCCAAGTTTTTGCGGATCAGTATGGAGATGCTGTCTATTTGTGGGAGCGCGACTGCTCAGTGCAACGGCGCCATCAAAAAATCATTGAAGAGGCTCCCGCGGTGGGTTAACAGATTTTCAATTCCGAATATGCCTTTCATTTTCATTTAAATATTTAGCCTGGAATTTCGGAAGAACTTCGGCGTGAGCTGGGTGAGGCCGCTGTACGTGCTGCGAAAGCTGTGGGCTACGTAGGTGCAGGAACAGTTGAATTTATTTTAGACAAAGAAGATCTATCTTTTCACTTCATGGAGATGAATACGCGCTTACAAGTTGAACATCCTATATCTGAAATGATTACCGGTACGGATCTGGTCGAGTGGCAGATTCGCATTGCTGCAGGAGAGCCTTTGCCGTTGACCCAATCGCAGATTACAAGGCGTGGACATGCTTTCGAAGCCCGCATCTATGCTGAGAATCCTCGTGGAGGTTTTCTGCCTGGTGCGGGGCCACTTCGCTATTTGGCGACACCAAAGGCAACGCCAGAGGTTCGTGTAGAAACAGGAGTTCGCGAAGGAGATGAGGTGTCAGTGCACTATGATCCCATGATTGCGAAGTTGGTTGTTTGGGGAGAGAATCGTCAACAGGCTCTTAATTCGCTGATTGCTCGCTTGGGCGAATATCATGTAAGTATTGAAATAAAATCATAATGTTTTCTCTTAACGTTCTTCATTATTATCACACAGATTTCTGGTCTAGATACCAACATTAACTTCCTCATCGATCTGGCTTCGCATCCAGAGTTCCAATTAGCTAACGTCCACACCGGGTTCATTGAGCAGCATTTTGAGACGCTCTTTCCCCCAGTCCTTGTAACCGAACACCATGTGAGCCAGGCGGCTCTTGCATTAGTCTTTAATGAACTCCAGGCGGCCACTATCAATGCGAGCTCCAAAAATGATTCCTTTGCTGCCATTCCCAATCTGCGTCTCAACCATGCACTAATACGGAAATACAATTTAAAAACCAACGATAAAGTCTACGCCGTGGCAGTGAAGTATGATGGGGACGGCGGGAACATTCAAATACGTGTAGATGATGGTAACTGGCAAATCATCAAAGCGCAAAGAATCGAGGATGGAAGGCGATTGAAAGTACGTGCAAATATTGATAGGAATATATCTACATATAATGCCAATATCGATGGACAAAGTGTTACCCTATTTCTAAATGTGAGTTTTATACACTTTCAAAAAAAAAATTGTATAAACCAACTGACCAATGTTCGATTTTGTAGAGTGGTAAGTTGGACTTTGAACTAGCCCAGCCAAAGTTCTTGAGTGCTCAAGTTGATCAATCTTCGGGCGCTTCCAGAGTAGTGGCACCCATGCCTGGTGTTCTAGAAAAGATTCTAGTCAAACCTGGCGATAAGGTCAAGAAGGGCGACAGCCTAGCCGTACTTATTGGTAAGTAAATATATATTGCAAAGCATTCAATACTATATTTATACTTTTCTATTAACTTATAGCTATGAAAATGGAGCATATTTTAAAGGCACCCAAAGATGCCACAATCAAGTCTATTGGAGGTGCCGAGGGCGATAACATGGCAAAAGGTGCAGCTGTTATAACATTTGTTGATGTTGAGAATGAGGACAAGTAACAAGGATTTTATTTGCGTACCAGGGAATTTGTTTCTTTCAGTCTTTAGAATTGTATTCTTTTTGAAAGGAATTACCATGTGCATTTATTAGTTTTAAGTTTATTTTGTTATCCATTTAATGGATTCCGTAACATTCAAAATGTTTTATTGTTGCAAGCTAAATATAAAAAAGGCGCAGTCTTTCCAAACTGGGTTATTCATTTGAAATTTTTTTCTTTGATGGCTTAAGAAGTTGGGGTCACGAACGAAGAAAAGTTCAACTATGTGGGGAATGTAATAGAATTCAATTTTATACTTCAAGTATTGGTTTAAAAAAATGTTTTTATTGTGTTTTCCTCTTTCATTTTTTAAATGGTTGTATAAGACTTTCATGTTTAAGTTTTTTTTATTTCAATGATCATTTATGGTAATCATATTAAAACAAATTTGATTTATAATTTTATGTAAATACAGATTAAAAAATTAAATTGCATACATGAATTTTATTTAGCGAGATATACTGATGATGACTTTTTATTGCTGTTTTACGTTTTCCGATTTTGCACTCGTCACGAAACCAAGAAAACAAACAAAACAAAAAATGCGATAATCCTGCGCTGTTTGCTTACAACATTTCGCGTTTTATTTTGCAACTTAAAACATAATAATTTAATAAATGTTTAACAAATTTCACTTAATACAAAAACACTAAATAATTAAAAATATATGTATATATATACTTAGTATAAACATAATCAAGTTTTCTTTCTGCTCATTTCTTGTTTTCTTCCTCCGTTTTTCGTTTTTTTTTTGTTTTTTTGTTTTGTTTTTAGTCGATTTTTATACTGTTTTGTTGTTGTTTTCTTAAAAGCATTCAAAGTTCACTTGATTTTGCAGTTTCGAAAAAAAAAACGAATGAATTTATTATGGAAACATTTTCAGGCGCGAGTACTGAGTACTTGAAGATGCAATTTGGTTTCTGTTTCTTGCCCTAATTCATATTTTTAACCGAATTTGTTGTTTCCTATTTAGCTTAGTCTGCTAAGATTTTTTTATATAAGTTTTATTTTATAGTTTTCTTTTTTTGTTTTTGATTTGTTTCATCATTTCGGTTAGTATTATTAGTTAAGGTTGCTCGGCTTCAATACGTAATACATCATTCATATACTATATAAATACAATTATACGGTACTATAAACGTGTAACTTAACGCATCTTAGTATTTATGAGTGTGTTTGTCTGTCTGTGTGGATGAGGCTGAATGTTTGTGTGGATGTAGGTATGTATGTTTAAATGTAACTTGTATTCTTTATGAAAGTGTGAGTGTGTATTTGTGGTAATTTATTATAAAGTATACAATAACTATTTAAACACTGCATGGTACATGACCCTTCATACATCATTCGTTATCATCATCATTATCCTCATCATTATGATTATGACTGAGTTTTCAACGTCTAAGTATTATTTGTTTTATCGTTTTTTTTTACTTCGTTTTTATTCAATTTATTAGTTAATATCTACGATTAACTCATTTTAAGTCTCGTTTTTACTCCAACTAAGAAACAATCAATAAAAATTGAAATAAAAAAAAAGTCAAGCACACAGGTCTCACTATCAGGCTGATGTTTGTTGGTTCTCTTAAAGCTATTGGATCCTGTTGCTTGTAAATTGTTGTTGTTGTTCTTCTTCTTCTTCTTCTTTCGTTTTATTCCAAAGAACTTTTGTTTATTTTCGTTTTATGATTCGTATTTAGAATTTAAATTAAGTTTTTTTCCATTCTTGTTGCTGCACTAGTTGGAGCTGTAATTGCTATTATAGGCGTGGTTTTTGTGGCCTCTGTAGTTGTTGTTGCAGTTGTTTCTGTAATTGTTGTAGCAGCTGTTGTTGTCGCTGTTGTTGTTGGTGGTGCTAATGTTGATGTCTCATCAATTATTTCCTCATTGTCCTCATCCTTATTTTCCCCTACCCTTCTTCGCACTTTCCTGCGATATTTCTGCGAAATAAAATTGCAAAAATTCGTTGGTAAATTTATAAATGAAATCACAAGAAGAACACTACATGCTGATCGGGTGATAGTCAGCGCTTCCAGCGTCTGTGTGCTAAGAAAGCAGTATTATAGTATTAGGAGCTACATCAAATAGATTCCAAAAGAAACGATGTTATACAGTAATAAAACGATAAAGCATCTGTGGAAGCCTTCTCTTAAAACTAGTGTCAAAGCCGTTTCGTATAACATCTTTGCTAGTGGACCCATTTGTAGTGTCGGTGTGTGTACTTGTACATGTGCGTGTGTGTGTGTGAGGGTGAGCATTTATCAGAAGCTTGCAACTAACATAAATAATATAAAGTAATTAAGCTAAGAAAACTTGAGTTGAAACATTCATTGATTGAAAGTTAATCGTTTCTTTTCTAATTTTAAGACGTGAGGAACAAAATTATTAAACACAACATAAACACAAAGGCACATAAAAAAAGAAGATAGTGTTGCAGGTGGATGTGTGGTGGAACACAGGGGCAAACAAAATTAAACAACGGCTCTAACTAACTTGGCGGCAAATCAAATTAAGCGGCTTGAGGAACTGTTGCTAATATCACCACGTTGTTGCTGCTGTTGGTGTTGCTGTTGCTGCTGTGACTGTAGTGGTAGCTGTTTCAGTTTATGTTGTTGTTGTTGCTGTAGTTGTTGTTGTTGCTGTTGTGACTGTAGAGGCAGCAGCTCCGCTGACAATTGATGTGGATGAAACAGCGAAGTCGGTGGCAATTTACTTCCCTTGGTCCGTGCTCGCAGACCCTGGGCGTATTTAATTTTTATTTTTGATGATTTTTATGGAAAGGGAACGAAATAAAACAAATAACGCGCCAAGTATTTGGTGTTGTTTTATAAGAGAACAGGGATTCAATTAAAGTCACCATTATTCAAGAGGTGGAGAGAGAAAAAGAGAAAGAGAGAGAGAGAGAGGAGTTTTGGATAGTGTTCAGTGTGTTTATTGTATGTATTTGTATGGCTGGAACTGCTTGGGTAAATTTTCACCAATTTTAATTAATCAATCCCAATCTCAGTGGCAAACACATGTCCTAACTCCCATTAGTTACCTTTTTGACTGAGATTTCCATGTGATCCAGACTGTTTGTTAGGCCATTTATGTTCGAATCGGCAGTTGTCTCCTGGGCGCTACTCTCTGTTTCACTGTTGGCTCCGCTCCCACTTGTTGCTGTAGTAACGGCCGGAGCAACACTTCCAGAGCTGGTTCCCCCCGAGCCAGTTGAAATGTGTGTTCCGAACAATTGCCGCGACAGACGTGGAATAGCTGTACTGTCAATACGTGGTGAGGGCCATGCTCCAGTGGATGTGCCTGATTTATTGTCTGGCTGGACTTGGTCATTGCTAATGGTACCTCCTTCTGGTTGAACAGTAACCGGTTGTATTTGCTCTTGCTTGTTTTCATCCAAATTTGATTCCAAATCGGACTCATTATTCTCCTCTTGTTCATGCTAAATGGGGAAAAAATAATTAATAAAAAAAAGACTTTTCTCCGTATTAATTTTCAAAGGACTAGGTACCGTTTTCTCGTTCACCTCCTCTGGGCAGAGCTCGAAGGCCATGGTCCATGTATTTTTCGCCGATAAAGACCTCTCTAGCATGTAGCCATTGGTGCTGTCATTACTCTGTGCTGGTGGCGACCAGGAATATGAATTGTACTGGCATCCAATGCCGCGCTGGCGTTCCAGTTCATCCTGCAGCCACTCAACAGCAATAGTCCACTGCCGACTGATCGTTGGATTAGTATTTAACATCTGTAGAGCGATATTTGACTTGTGGAATAGTTGGGTCAGACATTTAATAATCTGATAGGCCCGCTTCTGATAGTGGGTTTTGGCCCTTTGTATCGTCTCCAGCAAACCTTCGCGCTCCTCGGCCACTCCATTGAGGGCATTATGAATGCGATGATGTTGCCAAGAATCATCAATTAGCAAGATGTTTAACAACAGATCCGTATGATGACGCATGTCATGGCAATAAGCGAAGCCACACTGCCACAACAATTCGGTGAGAACGGCACGTGAGAAGTGCGGATTCTCCCAGCTGCAGTACTGCAATAATTTGAGACCCTCATCTCCCACATTAGTGTCCTCGATGACTTTTTTGATATAACTGTCAGTAAGTAGAATATAATTAATTATTACATGTGACAATTAAGATAATACGTTTCCGATATTTACCCGGTCCGATTAAAAAGCAATTCCATGCAGTCGGTTGATAAGGGAGTTAACTCCTCTTGTGTCACTGTGGAATCTTTGAAAGGATTGGGCAGTGCTCGAGCATTTTGATTAGAACTCTGACACTTTTCGCTCACGTCGCTACAACGCACCAGGTGTGACACAACCTGATGTAATTTACTGAATTCGGGGTACTGGTATTTAATAGATGGACCGGGTCCATCATCCAATGCCACTTGAATGAACTGCACTGGCACATTAAGCTAATAAAAAACATTTGTATTAACGTGTAATAGAAATAATAGACTTTTACTCACCTTTAATAGTTGTTGTTTCTCACGAATGCCCAGGCCTACATACATACTAAATAGGCTAAAGTAATGGGGCAAATGTTTGCCATAATCGGCAGCATCTGACCTCAGTAGACGCAACACACTGATTAGCACCTGTTCACATAGATTACTGCCCTCGTAGCCGGCAAGCGGTTCATCGTTGATGGCAAAATGACAAAAGAACACAACCAACTTAACGAAAACGGTGCGCACCTCAGGCGATGGAGCCATCAGTATATACTCGCCAAGACGCGATGGCGGCGAGAGCAACGCATGATTAGCAAACCATTTGCGCACTAAAGCTGAGGAACGTATGTGATGTGAAAGCGTATCGTACCTAAGATATAAATATTTTATAACAAAATACGAATTTAATATCAATCCATCTATTCACCACTCAATGACAGGACCACGCAGTGATTTCTTTGTCCGGAAGCCAGTGTGAAACAAAAACTGAGAAGTTAATTGCACACCCAACAAGGAAAGCTCTTCAGCTGCAGGAGTCTGTAAATAATGAAAAAAAAAAACAAGGGAATTAAAACAACAGAATTAAAAAGTTTAACCCAAATCACTCACAATTTTATCGCTTCGCGTTGACGGTATACTACAGCTTCCCAGCTTTTTGATGAAATTGAAGAATTCCACTGAGAAAATACTACGCGAATGCAGAAATCGTATATTTTGGTGCCTACAAGAAAAGGAATGGAAACGATTAAGGTAACCACTCATCAATATATGTATCTATTAATCCATACCGCACACTCCGTTCGATGGGCTTTGGTAGTGGCAAGACCATGTTTCGACTTTCTGTCAGTGACAATTGCTCAACACTGGGTTCAAACTGGACAGGAGTTTGATCGCAACGTGTATAGAACAACATATAGGCATTCCACCAACGCTTTTGCCGACGGTATTGCATGCGTTTCAAGTTGTTGTCATAGATCTCTCCCATATAATCACCACCGAAGCATTGCGCCTTCATTTCTTCATCCTCGTGCATTTTGCATTCGGTTACTTCGCCGTCATCAAACTTGTACCACTGACATTTACCATTGGCCGGATTTCTGCAAGAGATTAAAGATTATAAATTGTATAAAAATATCTTAAGTTTCATCCTTTTTGTTTTCGTTATTTACTTGGAAAGTATGTAGCTGAAATAATGTCCACCGGAGGCCTGCCCGCTGTGGACCACAATGCCGGTCAGTTCATATTTTGTTGTTTCAACATTTGTTTGACAATTATCACCCACTTCCACCACTTCGCCCTCCAGCTTAGCTAGGCCAGAAACTAAGCAAGGAATGGATAAATATATTGGATTAATTAGTGAAATAGGTTCCTTACCTGTGTAGGGTTCCATATCCAGGATACGCGGAAATTCAAAATAATCATTAAACTTAATCGCACAGACGCGCTCGTAGTCGTATTCAAAGCGCTTTAATTGTATGGCTAACACGGGCGGTAGCTTCTTCACGCATAGCCGCTTAACGGTAACTACCTGGAGATAACCCGAATGATCAGGAATAAAAATAAATCATTAAACTAAAGTCTTTATTTAGTTTAGGTACTTACTTTTTTATCACATTTATCACAATGGTATGCATCGGCTCCCTCGAGCAGCTCTCCTTTGACATACTGCTCCAGAGATTCGGTTAATGAGCTATGATTCCTAATATCGACACTAAATACGCTAAATGGTTCCTCTTTGGAGTAGCGATGTGGGCACTCTTGACAGATCTTTTGGTCGCTAAACGATCCGCCCAGCGTGGCATTCATCAATTGGGTATGACCCAGAGCCTTTAGGCCCTCATCAAGACTTTCGAAAAGTGACATAAAAAACTCGACGGCATCCTGTTGCTCGCGTAGATTCACTGGTTCGCCTTGCAGCCTGGCAATGGGTTGATTGAGTTCAATTTCAACTGTGGATTATTTAACTTGCAGATTCACTTACTTAAAATGAGTCCAGAGACCACGTGGCACATAAAACTGTAATGCACTGTGCCCTAGATGAGCAAATATGGCCTGGACATGCTTGAGGATGACCACATGATAGTTTTTACGCACATCCGAACCTTCTATCTCCCCGGCTGTTGTGAAAGCGGGAATTGTTGAGGGACCTGAGAAAAACCCAGATCCCAGGCCTCCACCCGTCAAATCTGAATCACCACTAAAGTCTTCGCCATCATTGGTGGCCGCTCCATGGGCCTTTAAAATTCCCACACGGACAGCCGGCACCATATAGAGCTGCTGCAGCACTGAGTTCATATAGCAAGTGGCACCCGCATTTTTCAGTCCACAGAAACCTTTTATTGGTCTGGCCCCCACCGGAGGCAGGTAATCCCATTCACGCAACGGATCTGTATCTGTGATAGAGTCACAATTTAGATTCAATAATATTAAGGAAATTTAGATAATTTACTTACCCGTGCAAACGAAATCGATGAGTGTATTGGTGAGTAGCTTCATATTAGGAACACAGAGCTGGCACAGGGCTATTAGGAGATCGCAGGCAGCCGCAACAGTGTGCGGACTACGGCAGACCGGAGGTGGCACTGTATCTTGCCGGAGGATACCGTGCCTACGTAAATGCAGAAATTCCCTCGAAGCCGTAAAAAGAAAATCATCGATCAGCTCATGAATCAATTCATTTAGTTGGGCCTTCGAGTCAGGCACAAGGAAAAACATCAGTTCTTTTGCTAGACATAAATGGCCCTCAAGCAGCTCCTCATGAACCTGCGTATCACCGGTGACTTTAACATTTTCCCGGATTTGCTGTAGCCATTTAATCTCATCTCCTAAAAGACCCTCGCTAATCTGTAGGGGCCAGTTGTATATACAGCCATAGGAGAGTGTGCGACACAGCACAGAGAAAAACTCGGCACAAGTGGCTTCGAATTGCGGCACTAGAGTCTTCAACGAGCTCACCAGCAAATTGACCATATAGGTAAAAGGTCTCCTGTCGCCAGCACAATAAGTAGAGGCCAGGAACAGCTGTTCCGAAGCCACTTGACGCACATGTCTCAATGGATTCTTCAGTACGATTGATGTGATGAATTTAGGCCAATTGGGATCGTTGCTAAGAGCCTCATTTGCGCTGGGATTGAGTATAAACGAAATGGTTAGCACTTCCAGTGCCTCCTTGCACATACTAAAGTCCTGGCCATCTGGGACAATCACCTCGTCTTCGAAATCACTGTTACTGCTACCAAGTGCCTTTAGATTGCCACACGATGAGGCCCAGGCAAGTTGGACCACAGCCTTAATGGTGGATATATCTGGACATGACCATTGCAGTGTAGAACTAAACAGTGAGCGGCAGCGATCGCCTTCCTGGCTTGCCGAAAGCATTTCGGTTGCCAATATAACGGCCAATTTGGATGAAATTGCCCTCAATGTACCTTGCGAACTATTCGGCATGGAGGAGAAATTCTGCTTTAAAATATCCACTTGCGAACGGGCACCGTTATCGACGCTACAAATCAATGGCTCGTCACCCACTCGAGACAAAACACTGCCCACAATGTATAGAAAGAGCTTAGCCAGTCGTAGAACGCATTGAAACGAGGCGCGCTTCGTGTGCATATCAGCATTGGGCAGAAAATTATTCTTTGTCAGCAATTCGAGGACAAAGTGAGCGCAACCGGAATGCATCCAAGACGACTGTATTTGAAGAGCGGCTTCTCCTAGTGGCTCCAAAGCGGGTATCAGTAGACCATGTAAGACACTCAAATTGTACAATACCTGACCGGGTGCAGGATGAAGAAACATTTGTTCTGGCGTGCAGCTCTCCTAAAAACAAAAGCAATTAATCAATGAGTTTGGGAATGTGGATCAATAGAACCTACCGCATCACTATCGCTATTCGACTGCTGTTCAGCACTAATCATGGAGTTCGTTACTTCGTCTTCCGTTTTTACAAGCTTTTCGCCAATTGAATGAGGCTTAGGCACTCGGCACATAAGCTGAAGCATTCGCATTGTTTGTCGATCACAAGGTAGAAGATGAAGCAGGACCTTTGCGCTATCGCGCAATCGCCCATGATCTAGATCGCTGCCCAGCTGATACAGCTTTAGAAAGAACTCAGTGTATTGATAGTTTTGTGAGATAATCACTCCAGGTAAGGTACTCTCCGATTCGACTCGCTGCATGTCGGGACAAGGTCTTGGAGGTGACCCGGTGCTTGAGTCGCTGGATGAATCGGGACTGCTAGCCAGCCCAGTTCCCACTGGGGTCAGTTTGGCCGTTAGGATCATCTTATCACGTATAGTGTACTGATAAAGGGGATTGATTTCGTCGGAAACTTCGATCAGTTCACCATTGGTATAAAACAAATCCACTTTGATGTTGGTAGTCGATGTGCTTTTGATGCGCTTTAACAAATTTCGTTTAAAGGCTGCCATTGTCTCGTTGCTGTGCGTCACAATCTCAATGTCATCGATGGGTCGTCCGGGATTCTGGAACCGGATATATAGACTAGTATTTTTGCCGCGTGTTACACGGCTTAGGGGCAGGTGAATACGATCACCACTGAAGGAGCGATCACATTCCTTTATATATTCCTGCAGCACTTTGATAATACGGCACATCTTCTCGGCCTCGATGAAGCACATTTTAGAGTCCTTTGAGTCATTGGCATTATCAGCCTGATTGTTGGCATCGTCCTCCCCTATCGGTGCCTTGCCCAATATCAGAATGTTGCCATAGTGTGTCCGCAATCTGGAGCAGCATTCACCAATGAACATTTCATGGAAATCAGCAATGTTTTCCTGCAAACGCGGCCCCAAAGCCGTGGACACCTCCTTAAGGAGATCTATGGCCTTGTTGGCAATTTCCTCGCCGCCCGTAGTTATCACACGCCATAGATAATCCTTTCCAATGAGATCTTCGTTATCAAGCATATAGCCACGATGAATGGCCTTCAGTTTGTCCTCTTTGGAATTGACGGCCTTAAAGAAGCGTTCAAAGCACTTAATACCACTCTCAGTGAGTAGTTGTGGATCCAGTTGCAAAATGTTGTTCTCAAAGAAATCCTTGTTAATGCCTGGATCCAAATCCGGCTCCTCGCCCATTAGTTTACCGAACCAGCGAAAACATTCCTCACGATCTGAAGGGAAAGCCGCATTTACGGCCAGACAATGCCAGATTTGCTTAGCCTAAAGCACAAAAAGAAGGTAATTACAGATGTTATTAGAAAAATTAATTCAATCTCACCTGATCGGCACACAGCCAGAGCTGGCCATCCTTGAGGAGAAACTTGAGAAACTCCAGTCGTTCAGCGATTTGCACATGATGCGGAAACCGACCATCAATTAAAATGGTGGCAGGATCCAGGCTTGGTGTCTCATTGACCATCTGACGGATTTTTTCCATATAGGCAGTAAGGCTATTAGTGACCAGTATAACCAAGGAATAATCATTCTGTAGTCGCTCAATAACCTGCTGTCGATTGGTACTGGTTTGTGTACGTGGCGCATGACTAGGCGATGTGTCATATAAGCAACATATATCCCGGATTAGTCGCAATGCAGGCAAAACCCATGAATCTCCTGCTTTTAGTTCACCCACACATTTGTCCAGCCAAATTGTCTTTTGGGCATCACGTTCCTGCGAACAACTGTAGTCCAGAATTTTAACATGTGCTCCGATCGCCTGGTCAAGAACCTCTGGAGGCACTTCCTGGCTGTGAGCTAATGTCCAAAATAGTTTAAGCACTTTTTGAGCCATCACACCGTTTTTGTCATCCTCGGCCAGGCGACGAATCAGTTCCAAAAGACGTTCCCGTTGACGCTTGTTGGCCGTTGTCATGCTAGCCTGGAATAATAAAAATTAAAGGATTAAGATTGGGTTTAACAAGACATTGATGTATCACTTTTAGCTGGTTTACCTGAAATGCTTCAAAGAGATGGTCCAACTGCTCTGGAGTGAAATCCCACGCCAATTTGGCCAACAGATCATGTACATTCTTTACAATGGCCTCGTGCTTGCCCGCTTGGGCTCGCCATACAGCGTCCAGATCGTCCAAAGTTAAGGCTTGCTCCTTTATTAGAAAGCGTATAATTTTCTCCAATTTCTCCACATATTGAGGCTGATGCAGTGAATCTTTGAGCACAATACCAAGAACATCTGACGACTTAATCCACTGGGCCATACGCTCAGCTGTCAACCAATCCATTTCATCCTCCGGCATGCAGTGAGGTAAAGGTTGTGAACGATGCGAATAGTAGGCTACCGAGGAAAGAACCTTATTGATCTCATTTAAGGCATTCATTTTTCCATTAAAACTGGAGACCTGCAGCAAACGCAAAATCATCTTCAGACGGAACATCTCCAAGTCACGTATCAGATCCTCTTGGCCCGTTAAACGGCTAGCTAGAGAGCGTGCTGATTTCACAATACCATTAATGTAGTCATTGCGCCCCTCAGGCTTCACCTCTCGTTTGAGCTCTTCGTCTGTGAAACTATCTAATAGATCAAGCACCACATTCCAAGTGGGCATAAAGTACTTGGCTATGGTAGCTGGTGTGAGGAGCTCGTGGCACTGACCAAAGGGTCGCAGTAGGCTATGTATAAGCGCCAAAGTTAGACGATTGTCCTGTGCACCTCCATCTCCGCTCGAACTGTCTGATGCTGCACTTTTGCTGGATCCCTTGGTTTGGTTTTGATTGCGCTTCAAAAGCTCCAATCCGCTGTTAAATCGCTCTAGCAGATTGTCAAATCCACCCAACTGACCAAAGCGATTGATGAGATCCACCAACCAGCCTCGTGCATTTTTCGGTTCTGGCGGTGGCCGGGCAAACATCTTGTTACTATCCAATACACCCCAGATGTAATCGGGGGCAGCAAAACATTCCGGCTGGCGGGCAGCATTGAAGGTGTTGAATTTATTGTCCGGATCAAACACAATCGCCAACAGATCAAGTAAATACGGATTGTCCCTCTGCATGTGGATGGCAATCAAGTGCAACAGCTTGCCACAAGATACCAAAATACAGTGATGTATATTGTATTTCCATGAGTTGACCGCCTCATCTGTAAGGATTTTGGCAAACGAGGTGCTTAGGCCATTGCGGTAGAACTCCACGCACGGTTCACAGTCGTGATCCACGCCTAAAAAATCAATGAACCATTTAGAGAGAATAAAGAAGACGGAAACATAAATGATACTGACCAGCCTGGGTTAACTCGATAGCCGCATTTAAAAGTACTTCCAGTTCCTGTTCCGGCAATACGGGCACTACCCATCGTGGATTGGATATTTTTTGTGTTAGCGAGCGTAATTTTGTAGTAGGAAATGATGATATCAATTTCTCCGGAGACCTGGACATGTTAAAGAGCAATACACAAATGCAAGTTTAAATACAAATTCAAGTTCATGAGTCAGTGTGATAAGCGATAAGATATGCAAACACATACATCTATGTATTTATATATATATATATAGTCTCTTTCTGTATGTGTTGTAATTGAAATCATTAAAAATGTTATATGCCTATAACAATTCCAAAGTTTAATCTATATGAGAAGGCATTCCACTTAATTTTTTTTTTTAGTAGAAATATATTGAAAATTGTATTGGCAATTATATCAAGCCAAAGCTGAGTTATCTATATCAGAATTTGTACATTGTTTTGTTGTTATTATCATTGTTTTTTTAGTCTTCTATTCTATCTGCTTTCGTGTTTATAATTTTAGATAGGCTATCTCTTTCTCACCTATACAAAAAAATCACCATACGTTGAATTTTTAATTCAATTTTCTTTTCTTGCGGATATTTTGTATATTTCTTTGATGACGACAGCTTTTGAATTATTTAATTCATTTCCCTACACCCCTATTTACTCTTCACAGATGCAAAAGAACAGACAGACAGGTGTGAGACAAAATCAGCTGGGCAGCAATCACACATGTAAACATTCACACACACACAGATACAGAAAATATGAATGTTAAAACTAATCATTTTTGTGTGTGTGCGTGTGTAAGAAGATTTTATATTTAAATTTTTAACAAATTTTAAATAAATTTATCGTTTACCAACTGCCACCACACTCCCTCCGCCCTCTTAGGCAAACAAAGAATGCCCAAAATGATATACAAAAACAAAAGGAAAATAAAACTGCGCAAAAGTAAACAGAAATATGCCTTCGGTTAGTTAACTTGTCGAGGGAGGGGAAGCGAACGGATGGGTGGTAAACACACCCTAAAAAAAAGTAACTAAAATATTTCCGCACTAACTTATTCTGCGATAATTAAGTTTAAGGTGTCATCTATTAAGACACGCCCACTTACACTATGGTTACAGTGCTATCCAATGAAGATGACGTTGTGGCCGGTGCTTCTGTTGAATCCGATCCCACACCGATAACCCCTTGGGTAGCCGGCGTTTGCTCTGCACTCTGAGTGTCGATTGCTCCTCCTCCGCTGCCTCCGCCACTGCCAGTACCACCACTGCCTCCTCCTGTTCCCGTACCTGTTCCCTGAGCTGGACTGGTCGTGGTTGCGGCTGTGTTTGTGCTGCTGTTGCTATTATTGGTAGTGGTCAGTGGTTGTCCCGTGTTTTGTCGTCTCGTATCGAAAGTCATTTTAGGGGAAGTTGACGGGGGCGGGGAGAAATTTGTGTATTATTGTAATTCTATTTGCAGTCTACCACTGGGCGGCTTCTTTCGGATTTTTTTTTGGCTATGATTATATATGGCAGTCCTGGTTCCTGATGCAGGGAGGCAAAGGGGGATGGCCCTGTGTTACTGTTGTTGTTGGTGTTGTTTATGCTGCTCTGTTAAGTGGCAACCAAGTTTTGTTATGAGGCACTGTTGGTCGTTCCCAATTCCTTCCAAAACCTTCTTGCACAATAAGGTGAATATGTTCTTGTTTTTTGGGTTTCTCTTGTATTTTTATTTTTTCGGTTTTTTTTTTTTTGTGTTTTTTTCTTATTTGTCTTTGATCGGCTGCTGCTCTTCGCGGCACTCGGCGTTCCGTTTACATATTCCTCTTTCTGCTCGGCGAATCACAAATTGCAAAAATCTATAAACTGCAACGAAAAGCAAGTCAAAGAAGATAGAAAGAAGAAAAGAGGCAAATACGTAAATACAAAGAATACAAAAGAGAGACCAAAAAACGCACACACACACACATGTATATATGTATGAACATTCACAGTGCCGAGGACCGCGCACGCAATAATATACAGTACATACAGATATATGCATGTGTGTACATATGTATGTTTGTGTGTGCATGTGTTGGGGTATATGAAAAATCAATATTATTTAATAGAAGATGGAAGCAAGAGGGGCAGGTGGCAGGGGTTAAGCAGCAAGCGCCAAATAGTGCTCCAAAATCCTCCCCCTGCCCACCTACCGCTCTTTTTTCGTCTTTATCGCTCTTGCTCTCTTCTCTCACTTTCCACTCTCACTGTCTCTCCCTCTCTATCTCTCTCATTTGCCTAATGTGTGAATTTAATTAAATTGTGTTTTTGTTTCACTTTACATTGCGTTTTTCTTTTTCATTCTTGTATTTATTTATTTTGTTAAACAAAGAACGTATGTACATTTCTTTTTCATTTATTCATTTTTTTCCACCACTAAACTGAGAGATTAAGAATTACATCATGTGGCACTTGATCTCCAACCCGGCACCAAATCCTAAATGCTAATCCTCAGAGCAGTACATTTAATCGGAATGCAATTACTGGGTGGGGGTGGTTAATTGCGTAGGGCGGTTAGGTAAAGAAGAGTGTGTGTGTGTGTGAGAAAATAACTACGCACAACATTTCTACACATTTTATCGGTTATTAAATTATTGGCAATTTCTGGGCGTGGAGCAGTGACAGTTATTGTAGTTTTCGTTTCTTGTTGAAATCCTCTTATTGCAAATAGTATGTGGAGTTCGAGATCTGGAGCGGATTAGCCTCAAGGACAGCGACAACACTGCCTTCTTGTTATTTTTTTTCACTTCACTTCCAATATTCACGCACACACTCATATATAAGTAGGAGCACACACACATACATTTTTTATTTGCGAATCGAACAATCGCACAACTCACCATTTTTTTCCGTCGGCCCGAAACTCACTTTGCTCTTTATATTTTGTACTTTGCAAGCCTTTATATTCCACAATGTAATGTCACAATTTCATACTTGCTGGCACTTTTCCTGTTTTATATTCTCCTTTTTTCAGTTTTTTTTTTTTTTTTTTTTTGCAAATTTTTATAAATCAGCCGGCCAATATGGCGTCAGCTTTGGTTGCTAGTGATGGGACTATTTCACCCATCCTTAGACGATATATTGTCGGGTGTTAGAGTGGCCATTTCATGAAAAGCGAGTGAAGGCATTGCCAGAAGGAAAGTAAAATAGCATCTGGTAGCTTTGTTTACAAAATCTAGTAAATCATAAAAAGGTGACAGAAGATTACGAATACTTAAAAATCCCGTGACGTCAATAATAAATGCATTTTATTGTTTTACGGTGTATCTGTATATAATAAAATTTTAACTTTACTTTACTGTGTTGTAGTTAATCCACTGGTATTGATAAAGTGCAAGGTTTGCAACTATTACATTAATGTATTGCATTAATTGTTTCGGGGAGCTACTTATGACGTCGTACTTAAAATCGACTAGAGGATGCGTTATCTTTTGTCTGTTGAGGTTGTGAAGTGACTTCTGGGGCGCTTCAACAGAGGGATTAGAAAATGACAACAACGATCCCGAGTCGTTGTCCCGGCGCCTACTGCGGGCGCTCTTTGTTGGAAAACGGCAGTTGGAGTAACTGCGGTGTGTGTTCTCGCGGATATAGGGTATAATATTAAAAAGAAATTTATCTTTTTATCTCTGTTAACGTTTTTGTCTTCGCTCCTATATAGGTCAACGAGAGCTATGCCTGTACCCCTTGCCGTGATGAGTTGAGCACATACTCCTGGCTGTACTTGGGATTTATGACAATGTTGCCTCTTATGATGCACTGCGTCTTTATCGACATGGACGCCAAGGATCGCAAGTGAGTGCAGCAACAAAAATAAGGAGTAACAACTTAATTAAAGTTCTATACTTGCAGATTTTCACGGAAGCAACTAATTCTTACTACCAGCGCTTTTATCGAGGTGGCTGTCTCAGCCATTCTGTCCACCCTCTTCATGGAGCCCCTGTGGGAGTTGCAGCTGTATGCTTGCGAGGTCCATAAGCTAACCGACTGGTACACTCTGTTTTATAATCCTCAGCCGAACTACGAGGAGCGAGTGTACTGCACCCAGGAAGCAGTCTATCCCTTGTAAATATAACATGCTTAATATAGGAATGAATTCGATCTCTAATGAATGCTTTGTTATTCACAGGCAAACAATAGTTTTGGTGTTTTACTTTCTTTGTCTAGTCAATATGTTTATAATACGACCTCTTATCTGTTCCCTATTGGATGTTAAAGGCAAAAGCAAGGCTCCCATATACTCAGCACTTTATTTTCTACCGCTGCTTACCTTTGTTCATGCGTTGGGCGGTGGCCTTATTTGTAAGTGGACGTAGTTCACCATCGCTAATTTAATTAAAATTTTTTAATCTTCAGATTATTCGTTTCCGTATCTCAGTGTGGCAATATCCATGGTGGCCAATGCCATACACTATTCACTGAAAATTGATCAAACACTAAAGGCTCTTGTTTGCTCTTCAGTGTGGGAGTTAAAAAATGTCGTCATTATTTGTGAGTCCCTTGCAATTAATTTGCTAGCAACATATTTCGTGATATCAACAAATTTCTGTGCGCTTTTTCCAGCGGGACATTGGTTGCTGCTTGCCTATGGGATTGCATCTCTAAACTATCATTATGCCTTTCTCTGCCTTGTGCCCTTTCCGACATTGTTCTATATACTGACTGTGCGCTTCACGGATCCTAGTGAATTCCGTGAAATGGAATCGCGTATTTGATGCGGAGATGTGCAAATGCACGTATTTCATGGACGCGGCGACACTAGGCGATCCACTGTTGTTATCTATGTGTAGTCTCTGTATTCCATGCGTGTATGTCGTTTAATTTATTTCCACTTAGTACCTAAGATACTTATCTATCTAGCTAGCTATATATATTGTATGTAATGTATATTATAACATCCGCATCATATTGCATTCTTTTCATTTAAATTATATATTGAATATAAATTGCATTATGCAGCAATTTTCGACTCATCAATTCTTTCCCAAATGGAACTAGAGTCAGGGACTAAAACGATTATCAAAATGACAGCGCAAACCTTAATTAAAAAACCCAAATTTCAATTTGTTTAATCATAAGATGATCATAGATATTTGACTTAATCCAAATTATCTTAGAATAGACTAAAAAATGGGATACTAATATTAAGGAATTAAGATATATATCTCACTGTCTCGAGTTGGCTTTATAAAAAATCATTTTGGGCGCATTTACCGAATAACTAACTTTGTTTGGCAATAGTTTTTTATATTTAGGAAAGAATCGATGATTTGAAAATTGGTGTATAGTGTTATATTTCACATTAATTATACACATAAAATAATATTAAATACAAATCATCAGTTTTCCCATATCTAAAATAGTGTTCTATACCATTTTTCTTTTCTTTTATACAATTTGCACGTGGCGCTAGTCAGATCCTTCGTTATACATGCCATTTCATGACCACATATTACATAATATATATATATATGTATGTATGCATATATGTGCCTATGTATATGTATCATAAACCATATAAATTAACAAAAGTCAAAGTGAAGGAGTAAACTAAACCAAATATTCAGGTTACCCCTGGAATTTGAATCTAATCTGTGGTTGTCGCTGTGGTCGTTGCCTCTTCTTCTGACTTGTTGCGCTCGTCTAAAAATTTCAAACGCCGCTTTCGCAATACGCTAAGCTCCGAGGATACCTCATCACCCTTATCCGCCTCGGAATTGAGGCTCACTGTTTCTGTGGCTGTCGAAGGGACATCATCCTCATCGGCTCCCAGATCCTCAATAGTAACTTTCTCTCCTTGGCCGGCATTTGCTGTGATCACTGTCGGAGCTGCATTTATTTGATGAGCTGAAAATGCAGTTGATGCCGCAGCCAATGACGTGCTTGGCTTATCTGACGTGCTGGGCACTGGTGCTACTGATGGAGCGCTTTCTGATGGAGTTTCAGAAGCTGCCGGACCTGATGCAGTTTCCGTTGCAATGGGCACTGCTGTGAGTTGCAGGCGAGCCGATAAATTCTGATATTGATTCATCAGAATGCCTACAGAATCCATCATTAGGGAAATATTGGCTAACAGCTGGAAATGGAAGAAATAGAGAAAGGATCTTAACGGTTTCTTTTTAGCAAGTTATTATAAAAACAATTTTACTTTTAGGCGCTGCTCAATATGCTGCCGTTGGTGCCCCTCCATAGCACGCAACTCTTCATCGCTAAATTTGGTCAAATCCTGTGGGACGGGTGGCGGCGGCATGGAAGGGGTGAAGTATGGGAATTGTGGGGGCATCATGAACGGTGATAGCATAGGCATGGGAGGTGGAGGTATTGCCTGAATCCCAGCTAGATTTGGCAAGCCATCTAAGATGAAGGGAAAAGAAATTAAAGAAAATCAAACAATATTACGGATCAAACTCACTGGCACCTCCAAAAAGATCAGCAAAATTGGGTATAGCAATGTTTGCTCCTGCTAAGGGACCATTTGCACGACCATCCTCTGCTCCCATAGCTGGTGCACCAGCTGGAGCAGCAGGAGCTTGATTGGCTCCTGCAGCCGCCGCTACTGCAGGATCGTCTGCGGGTCGGGGCATGGCAGTAGAATTAATTGCCGGGGTCCGTAAAATGTTAAGCCGACAGGTGGGACACGTCTGCTGACGCTGGAACCAAGAGCGAAGACAGGTCGTATGGAATATATGTCCACATGGTAGTTTCTTGGAGTGATTGATCATATCCTCGCGACAGATGATACAAATATTGTCTGACTGGCGTAGCTCCTCGGGCGTAGCATCCGGATACAATGTGTTCATGTTGCGTATGGCTCTCCTGGACATGATCACATCGTTCAGGGCTTTGCGGAAATTGCGAATCGTGAAGAACATGGGTCGGAACACGAACATGGGCAGGGCATAGATCTTAGCCATAATCAGCACAAACAATACATATAGAACAACCTTGATTAGGCCAATCACCAACTCGGTGTAAAGCAGGAAAACTGCCTTATTTTCCCAGGGTGTATCTGTGCGCATCTCGGCAGCGTGTAAGACATATTTTATTGCCGTGCTGGCGATGACCGTCAAGAGAATGGCATATTCGAAACCAAACACTAATTGAACGGTTGGTCCACGCACCAGTGTCGAGTTGTAGGCATGCATGAGCATAAAATAATCGAGAATGCCCAGCATAGTCAAAAGACTGCCAACGCGTATGTGAAATAGCCATCCCAGGACAGGAGAACGCTCCATCTAATGAAAATCGAAGATTGAAATAAAAAAGGACGTCATTTACAGTTCACTTACAAAGTCCACTCTCTCTTCGGCGAGCCAATGGAATGATTTGAGAAAGAGCAACACCGTAAACAGACCCACAAATCGAGGATTGAAATCATCGCGGAATACGGTGAATGCCAAACATGTCTCCGTAAGAGCATACCAGAAACGTTCGAGCAGGTGTTCAAATTCGGCAGCGCGCAAGGTGCCAAGGAATATCTGAAATGATGGAATGGGCAATTGGAAATCTCCATATTTCACATACCGATAATTATTTACTCACCTTACGCAAAAGCTTCCCAAGCATAAATACCATCACAAAGAACTGTATGTAGATGACCTATAAGATAAAGATTGGAGAAAATTATATTTGTGACGCTGCCGGAGATGTCACAACTTACTGCCATGGATGCATTTGATTTGGTGATGTAGACTACCGCCGGATAAAATTGTTGCTTTTGGTAATATGCATTACCGATCACGGCGCTGGTCAGGGCCATGCAGACGCTTGAGATTAGCAACTGCATGTTTTCGCTGTTGGTCGCAAAGGCAGCCAGCTGGCTGAGGGACTCTAAAAAGATGTTAATTTTGGCTGCACTTCTCTTTCCTCCTCTCTTTCTCGTTGCTTTGGTTTTTTTATTTGTGCTGAACTGGTACACAATTAAAATTCGAACTATTCAAATTTAAATGCAGGAATTTAGCCAAGTTTTTTGATCGAACGAACTTGTTTTGCCATCGAAATTTCCTATTTTATTGGGTGTATTTCTTAATCTATATGAACCTGGGACGTTCACGTACACGTAGGAATTTAGCTGCGTTTGTACACCCTGTTAAAATTTGGCCACCCTATTCGTCGGATAACAGGGGGAACTCCAACCCTATTTTGTTTGTGCACCCTATTTTATTTTCTTGAAAAATATGGCAAGGCTATCTTGAAATTTCAGTTAGATGGTAGCCCAACTGACAGTTTAATTTCAAATTTGAATCTTTTGCCTAAATATTGAGTTGAATTTGTAAATGCTTTTATTCAGGGTAAATATTTCTGTTACATATTTTGTGAGCAAATAGTTGTTTAAGTTTACATGCATTTTTATGTAGTGGCATATTCATATTGAAACTGTGGATAAGTTGTTATTAAATCATTAGTTTGGGCTTTTAAATTTAATATTTAATTTCTTTCGTTGATTTAACAAATTAACGCCCATGCTGTTTGCCTATTGGCCAACAGTGTAATTGTTGATGCCACCAATTGCCTCTCTTAGTGGGCGTTACGCGCCTGCGTACATACAGAGTCAGCATCCTTTGATTTCAACCCCCCAAATTGGGTAGCAAATAAATCACATCCTTCTATAAGGGAATTCCGAACGTGTCCACAGTTATCACGGATACTTCAAAACGGTTGCACAATGTTAACGGCATGCTGGACACAGCCGCAAGTGAAAGCCATTGAATGTTTAATAATTCAAAATTATTGATGCCCGACGAGAGAAACCAGGTGAAATCCTATTAGTGAAAATTGTTGAAACGACAAGTGAATCAAGTTCAAGAGTGTGTCCGGTGGTATTTCAGTCAAGCGTGCAATCCAACGAGTTAAATCAATGGATACGGCCAAATTGGTAAGATTACAAAATCAATTTAAAAAGCAAACATTCAAATCTGTTCGCAAAGCTTTAATTTAATCGGACATAAATAAATATAACTAAAACCTACAATATCCTAAAATACTCAGCCATAGCTTAGGGTATAACCCATATTTTCCATTAGCGTTTCCTTAATCGCCGGTTGCAGAGCACGCTGCATATAAGTAGTCAGTAGACCACGTACTCCCATGGAGAAAAGCTTCTCTAATTCATTGGACATGGCGTCGCCAACCAATTCCTCGCGATCTCCGCTGTTGTTCAAGGAACCGCTTGTTCCTCCGCCAACACCACCACCGCTGAATATATCTGCAAAGGCTCTGGCATCCGGTTCTACAATCTGCTGCAGTTGCTCATCCTCAAAAAAGAGCACATCCTGACTGAACCTGAGTTCATCTCTAGGCGGTTCCGGAGCATAGCGTCGCCGGCGACGTTTTCGTTTACTGAACTGCCTTCGATAAAAATTATCGCCATTCGTATCAAAGAATTCATTCGAATCCTGGCTATGGCTATCACTATCCACAATAAGACTCTGATCCCTTTGGGTAGTATGCTCCTGATCCAAACGTATATCATAGTCGGGCTTATACTTGCCCCATCGTTTAGTTGGGGTGCCGGCGGCGCCGAGAATCACATGTGGCTCACCCAGTTCTACTTGGGGACTCGTTCCAAACCTTCGCTTAGAGTTCTGTCTTAAGCGGATGCCACTGGGACCCTGGCAACCGTGGGCAAAAACGGATATAAACCCAGGTTCCGCAAAGTGTGAGTCCGTACGGACAGAAGAAGCTCCCAATCGCCTTGACTGTTCGTATGAAGGAGACGATGTGGCGGAACTGGATTCAAAACCAAGTGGCACAGTGCGAAACTCTATTCCGGCATGCCTCAGACGAAGAATCATGTGACAACGTCCGCCCATTGGATGCATTACTACTTTGCCACTTAATGTTAGATCTGGAAAAATTAGTCGTGTATCCAATGTGGAATTCTCCGTACTAAATTTGCATTTGTCAATTTCTACCCAGCGGGAAGCCGACTTGGCTGGTGGCACGCGTACTTTTAAATCCTCCACATCCACCCGGGATATTGACGACAGTTTGTGGGGCTGTCGTGACGAAGAAAGCAAATCCTCCAATTCCAGAGCACCATCAGAATTTGTAAAGTGATATGGACGTCCACTTCGTTGAAGATTTTTGGCATAATAGCCACGCCTGGGATTATAATAGCCGCCTACATTGTAGAAATCATCTTCGGGTTCACTATGCTGGCCATAGAAGCTATTGTACAATTGATATGGACTTTGCCTTGGCTGATCCCACATCGAGCGCCCACGAGACAAAGAACTTGTACTACGACGACGCATATGTTCCAAGGCATTTTCCAGCCGATTAGAGCAACGATGTGGCAACTGATAGGGTTGAGATGTGGCCGCTACAGAATTGAAAAAATTATGATTATGATGCAGTTCATAGGAAATCAGAGCGAAAGTGATGAAAATGAACTCACCCAGAGCGCAAATTAGCACTAAGCCCAAACTCATATATCCTGGCATCGCTCCAAGTCATTAAGACCTCCGAACTCGTTCGCGGCTGAATCGAAAATGCGACATCAACGCATGCGAAACCAAGAAACTGGCTCGGTTGCGCTCCCATGGCCATGGCAAGAAGAGCAGCTCGAGCAGCGACAAACCACGCTACAGTCGTGTCACTGCCTCCCATCATGTGCAGTGAAAGTGTTTTCCACGACAACCGCGCAGCGTAGACCTAGAGCCAACCCAACCAATTTGCCGCACCGTGGAAAAAACAAAAATAAAAAAAAAAAAACAAAAAACAATTCACCAAAAAGATACAAAAATGAAGAAAAAGCATTGTCTTCTTGCCTTTGGCTGGGGCTGCTGCAAAGTAGATCAATCCCACATACAAACAAACGTTTCGTAACGCCAACAATATCTGCGGTGTGTAGTGGGTGCTGCGCGCATGCGTTGTAACTCGATTCCCTGCCCCTTACAACAAAGACCCGCTCCCCACTGATCTAGTCTATCTTTCATGATTGCTTGGCAGAGAGTTCAAAGTTGATTCATCTAACGGATGAGTCAGTCAACAGACAAAGTCATGTCAAGTTAAGTCACCTCAGCTAACCGACAAGTTTGTTTTTTCTTTTTTTTTTTTTTTTGGCCAATTGCAATTGTAATAGACATCACTTGAGCATACAAATTAGTCCCTAATATGTTGTATACAAATGCATATATATGTATGTATGTGCTGCTACCCTGTAATATCGAGCATATAGTATATATACATTTATCAGTAATTGTTTCATTTGTTTCAAAAGAATCCAAATCTCTTAAGAAGATACTTAAAGCAACAAAAAATTTGAGAAAAAGAAATCAAGAACAAAAATTGTTTAGTTATATAAACTTTACAGGTAAAAAAGTTTTCGAAAATCATTAGTTTATAATTATTTTAAGTTATATGAAGTTATTTCTACACAACGCTTGTATAAGTAACTCTATTGCACTTAGATTGGTTAAAGTTTTCTTATTGAAATTTTCAAAATACTTAGAACTGTGTTCCCTTATTAATAATAAATGTTGAATCATTTAAAAAATATTGATTAAGTCTCTTATCTTACTTGACTTTTCATTATTTACTAAGCAAAACTTAATCAAATTTATGGCGTTAAAATGATTGTTTCTGTCAGTTAATTTTATCCTTTTACTTTATCATTTAAAGCTCTAAGGAGTATCTCAAGTCGTACCCTAAATGTTGATATTTCCATTTGCATCATGTTTTCAATATATTTATATGGTTGCATTACCTGGTTCGGCTTTGGCGCACGCGTGCCCACTGACAACGCTTGGTTGCCCTTGCCTTACCTTGCCTCGCCTCTGACTAACAGAGAACCATACACAACGATGATATATAACTATAGTATATAATGGTGGTAATTTGATTTTACAAATCGCTTGCTTGCACTTATTAAATGACACCGAATGGCATATTTAGTAATTTAAAAAAAATTTGTAACAACAAATGGCGGAAGTTTTTGTTGCCTTGAGCTTGCCAAACTTACAAACGAACTTATGTATTTATTTATTGCAAAATAAATGATATTTTTTAATGCCACATTTCAAGTTTTATGTATCCCATTTATATAACTCATCCTCATATCTTGGTAGAGTGGAGAAAGCAGCAAAAAAAACCAAGTTCTGCACTTCTAAATTTGTAGTATTAAATGGGGGGAACTTGCCGCTTTCTGATCTTTCACGTGTGGAGCCAACGGTTTCCTATGTCGATGGGTCTACATATCTTCGGCTGAAGAGAGGTTGTGTGTTTGTGTATGTGTGTGTGTGTGTGTGTGTGTGGGAGAGTGTGAGTTTGAGTGTATGTAATTAAGGGTAACTATCGCACAAATGATTCTCAAATGCTCTAGTGCGCATCGTTTTTGCCGTTCCACTTTTCCAAAATGTCAAGAAAAGGTCTTTTGAAAAGAAAGATTTGGCTAGGGACAAGCAATTTGTTGCATTTCAAAGACAAAATATATTGGCAAAAGAAATAAATTGATCTGTTACGAACTTTTTATAAGGTAAACATATAGAAACTATTTGACAAATCAATGAATCTATTGTTAATGTAAAAGCAGAACTAATTTTATTGTTAACTTGAAATTTAACTAAAATTCAATTAATACTTATTTAATTACTTTAATTAACGCAGTATTCTTACTGTTGAAAACCTTTTCTTTTAATCAAGATATCGTTTGGGGCTAGGTCTAGTATCACAGCCACTTAACAAAAAAAGAAGAAAAAAAAGTGAAATGAGCCAAAGTGAGAGTGTGTCCAACTTATGCCGTACCCATAAACAAAGGTTTAACCCCAAGTGCGGGTCATTAAATGTAGAAATGTCAATAAACCGTCACCAGTTTGGCTCATTGTGTCCATTGATGAGCAGTTTCTAGTGTTGCTGCTGCAAGTGTTGCTGCCGTCGCTAATGTTGCTGATGTGTATTCTTCTTTTCTCTGGCCAATTTTTGCACTGTTAGTGACAATGGTTCATTACTTAATGGGCAGCAACATATGTACATGTGTGAAAGACAACTCCTCAACAGAAATAGAAATATAGAAGCTGTTAAACTAATTGCCATGAACAACAACAACAACAATAAGTTAGCCACACACTTGACTATGTCAATGTGACGAGTTGTTTGGCCCTTTGTTTTATTTGTTCTTTCAACCTGAACCATAACCTGTTGGCAATATGGGCATGGGTATCATTCAAAGGCCTCTTAAGCCACTCAGCAGGTGGCTTTAAAGTTGTTCTTGGCCCACCCTTAAAATCTTGTCAACCCTCGTTATTGATTAACTAAATTGACAACTAATTTGCCAAAAAAAAAAAAGAAAAGAAAACCCAAAAACAAAAAAAAAACTGATGACAATTTCCTGCTGCGTCTGGCTTCATTTCCTTATTCAGACCGACTACAGTGAGGCGAAGACACATTTGGAACAACTGCAGCAATCGCTTACTAACTTGGATCACACCCATGCACATCCTCATTCGCATTCCCATCCCCATCCACATCATCATCATCATCACCATCATCTTGGACTATATCATGGAGCGGTAAATACTTCCACCATAACCACAGATTCGGTGGTTTCCTGTGTTAGCTCAACATTGCCATCTGTGGGTAAGGCCATAGCCTCATCCTCATCCGGTTCATCCACTTGCCTTAACCAGGAGGAGCGCAGAAAATGTCACAGTCATAGCAATGACCTGGATGCAAGCCATACACTAATGGAGGCCATCTGTATTGGCCAAAAATCGCCTCATCCACCATGCTGTTTGGCTTTGGCCGGCAACTCATCGCCGCCGGTTCCCATTGCCACGGCAGCACTTATGAATGCAGCCGCCGCTTCAACATCGTCCGCTTCAAATGGAGTTAGTGCATCCGCCGCCGCTGCTGCTGTCCTATGCAATGGTAAATATATTCCCTTAATTCTATTTTCCAATCAATTCTCTAGAGTGGTGATGTTTTTTTTTTTTGCCAGATATAACACGTGAATCATCTTGGTATGCCCATCATCATCATCATCATCACCATCATCATCAGCAATTGGCCGATGAATTGGTGATGTATGCAACGCCCACACCGACGGCTATTGGCAAATTTGGCTTGGACACATCCACAGAGGGTTACTTGAACGCAAGGTACAATGGTAAGCGTCCACATCTGTATGGTATCTATGTATAACCATTTTCCCCAGCTCCAAATCCTCAACTCTGTGTTTGTTTTTGTTATTTACACGTTTTGTTTGTTAATTTTCCATTATGAGTTTTTAAATGGGTCTGCATGGGGTTGGGATTTGGATAGGGTGTTGTAACAAATGGCCCAGTCCAGCCTTAGGGGGGTCTTTGTGTTTATATTTCGTTATTGTTAAACTTTTAAACTTTACACACGAGTTTTGTTTTCTTAAGAAAATATTACTAAATGGACGCGTGCCATAACTCTGAAAAATCGAAAGGAAAATACTCTTAATTTTAACTTTATTAAGTTGTAAATTAGAACAAGCTTATACTTAGTACTTTTTAATCCTTTAAAGATACCTACTCACTTGTGTGGTTAAACACTTGATAAACTTTCTATCTATTTAGTCTTTAACTTTTAACATATATTTTTGTTTGCTTATTTATTATGGCTTGCATTTGACATGCTTGATTTGTACGCTCAAAGATATCCCGGCGTGAGCGTTAATACGAAATATTATCTAACAAAAGACCGAAACATCCCTCAGGACTCAGACCAAAATATTCTATCAAATATTTGCCATAAAGAAAATCACTTAAAAAATGATTTCTTTTCCCAATTTTACTTCATTTTGAACGGCTTCTGAACTGGATCTGTAGTGAATGTCAAAGGCGTGCGCCATGAAAGAACATCAGCAACATTTTTTGATATACCCGCTGTGACGCATCCCCACTCGCATCCGCACCCACACCCGCATTCGCATCCGCATCCCCATCCATATTGCTATAGGTGAGCCACAAAATTGATTCTTATTACCAGAGAAGACAAGGCAACTTTAAGTCAATCAACTTGTTTTATTTTTATTTTTCTCTCTTTGGATAATTTTTTTTTGACTTTTCATATTTTTCATTTATGTGTGCTTGGGGCAGGTTTCCATCATCGCCACCCGCGGGCATTTTAAAAAAGAGCGACGAAGGTAAGCAAAACAAATGATACCCAAAAAAAAAAAAATGTTTTAAATAAAAGCCATAGATTCATCATTTATTTAAATTATTGGGCCCAGTCATGAAGATGGACGGGGTAGGTGGTGGAGTTTAGGAGTTTACGTGCCCGAATTTGGATATGCATATCAATAACCACAAATTTGCTTAACAGAAAAAAAAAAACCAAATGCAAGAAAAATTGCTGGCATAATTTACAATAACAAAATATCACCGGTGTTAGTAACCGCTAATCCAATTGAATCTTGGAATTCAATTTTAAAAGCGAAACGCACAGATACTTGGCTGCTAGTTGGCCTCCGGTATGCTTATGCACGTCATGAAGTTGTTGGAAAATTGTGGATAGGAGGATGGAGTGGTGGGTGGTTGAACTGCAGTCAAACAAGCAACTCAATCACAAGCCGCTAAAGTGAAGAGGCAATTGGAGTGTGAGCTGTTTGTATATTCCTCTCCTTTTGGTAGAGCCAACAGGTTTTCATTGTCGATGATGTTTTTACTTGTCCTCGACACTTGCTCATAGATTATGCAAAGGTATCTACTGAATTTTTAATATCTCGAGTCATGTTTGCCCTTTGCCAGCTGATGTGATTTTGAGTGCGACAAAGGAGCTGGGGGAGGGAATGAATGTGGGTGTGGTATTTTTCTCCTAATGAAAAGGGCAAACATTGATGGGGAGTGTAGACAAACCGACAACATATTATAGAGTGGAAGGAAGATGGATAGAGTGAAAGAGTGGCGGACAAAAGTTTGTTTTCCCCGTTAAATTGCAGCATATTGAGCATTTTGCAACAGCTAGGGAATTGCTCGCGTGGGGGAGAGACAGAGGGTGAGGTGCGTGTATGGTGGGGGTGGAGTTTAGGTTGGTTAAATAATTCATGACTGCTAAATACCTTGGCCATTTAGCGAAAGAAAACATAACAAAATAAGCATCCAATTGTAGCATTAGCGAAGTAGAAATACTCTTAAAAAACTCACTAAATCGCTTTGAACTAACATTACAGCATAAAATTACCAAAAAATGTACCGCTTAATTATTTAACAGAAAATGTTAACAATACTTTAATAGAAAGGGATTTTTAACCAGAAGAAACTTACATATTTAACCCAGAAATATAGAGAAGTACTTGTACTCCAGTCAGGGTATTGTATAATATGATGTAATGAGTGGCCTTCCCAACCCCTTTGATGGCGGCCCATTGTTTAAATGTGCATGAAAGCGGCTTTCATTTTGGCTGTTACCTTTTAATGCCTGATATCTTTCAGAGGCGAGTGCCGCTGCTGCTGCTGCCGCCGCCGCTGCTGCTGCGGCTGTTGCTTATTGCAATGATGCCTCTGTCTCTGGGTCTGGTCAGGATCAGCATTTTCAGCATAATACCAAAGTCGAGCATGCCGATTCCACAACAACAGCGCAACAGCAGCAACAACAACATCACCAGCAACAACAACAACAGCAACAGGAACTCCTTCAGCAGCAACATGTCTCATCACTTCATTCCCATCATCAGCACACACATGAACAATCGGCACATCCGCATTTAACCCCTTTGCATGCTGCGTCCGCCTTTAAGTTCAGTCACACGGCAGTCATATCCAGTTCGGCCGTCTATGCCAGCCAGCCACCAGATTATGCATCTCACCAGCAGCAGCAGCAGCAACAACAACAACATCAACAACAACAGCATCAAACGTCATCTCAATCCAGTCATCCCGCCGTCTATCGTGATCTTTCACCGAGTGCAGTGGCAACGGCAACAGAATCGGATTTAAAGTATGATACTGGACCCTATAATGCCACCATATCATCTACATATCCTCCGGCTCTGCGTCCCAGTGTTGTTGATTCCACTACATCGAACGATGCGGAACTTCGTCTGGATCATTTCTATGCTAGCAATGGCATCTCCACCAGCGGCAATGGTCAGACAATCAGTCAGCGTCGTGGCTCTTTACAACTTTGGCAGTTTCTTGTTGCTCTTTTAGATGAACCAACGACTAGGTGAGTTTATATTCCCCCAAACATATATACAAATTTGTATCAAGTATCTCTTTATTGCTCAGTGCCAGTTGCATTGCCTGGACAGGACGTGGCATGGAATTTAAACTAATTGAACCGGAGGAAGTGGCTCGGCGTTGGGGTCTGCAAAAAAATCGACCCGCCATGAATTATGACAAACTGTCTCGGAGTTTGCGTTATTACTACGAAAAGGGTATAATGCAAAAGGTTAATGGGGAGCGTTATGTTTATCGCTTTGTCTGCGATCCCGATGCCCTCTTCAACATGGCCTATGGACATTTAACTAGCGCCACAGCCAAAGGAGGAGATCAACACCATTTGACACTATCGTTGGCCAAGTCGCCACCAGTTTCTGTCTCCTCTGAAACACATCGCGTGCAAAAATCCACAGTGACGGATTATTACGATGGCTTGCATAAGTATCAGTAGATGAAATTTGGATTGGATTCGAAGAGAATTGCGTGTCCATGACTTTTGTAAATTGTGTAATCTATTTAGTTTTTTGGTTAAATATTTGTATATGTGTGTGTGTGCAAAAGTTTGGGGACAGAGATATGTAATAGAAAGTCGGTTGGCCTTAAGATGAGCCAAAAGGAAAGTTAATTCTTTTGCCATTCAATTATCCAAAGATCCGCTCAAACAACTCGATTAATAGATAAAAGCTATATAAGAATATCCGTCAAGGATATACCCATACAAATGAACTTTACATACTTAATGGATTACTTACCTAAACTACGTCAACCTATCCTAAGCTTTGGTCAAGAAAAAAGATGCGTCGACAGTTTTAAATTGCAAATTTCTTGAAAACTATGAATTTATATTTGTTCCGAGGCTGGTAAAAGGCTCATCTAAGCCAAATCGTTATGAAATAGCACACATACGTTGATGCAGTCATACTTATATACATAGAAACAAACATATACAGATAACTATGTGTCCACCATTGTAGCTGTACTTAGTCTGCGTTGAGGTTGAGTTAATAAAAAATAAACTATGTAACGTTTTCTGTTCGTTATTCATCATCTGTCTTCTTTTTCTTTTTGGGCACAGCTTCCTTTTCATCATCGCTTTCGGTCTCATCCTCATCCTGCGAATCACTGCTACTATCATCCTGTTTCCGTTTCTCTGCCGTCTTCTTGGTCAACTTTTCTACATACGCCTTTACCTTGTCCTGCTGTGGACTATAAGCCCAATGTATCAGCTCCAAGTGAATCTCTGTGGGTGCTCCCGTTTCTGGGTCAAATAATTTAGCATTTTCATTTTTGATTTGTTCCAACAATTTGGCGATTTGACGATTACGCACAATATCCCAACTGGTGGTATCATCCTCTTTGGGGTACATAGTACGCAGATGTTTATAATTGCCCTTGGCTTTTGATCCACCATATGCGGATAGGAATTCAGCGGTCAATTCCTCTTTTGGCTCTGGCAATTTTGAGATCAGAGAATACGCCAAATAGGCACGGTTGTCCTTGATACGATTCTCGGCCTCGAACTTTTCCAAAAAGTCTTCCAATACTTGAACGGCCTCCTTGATGGCATTGATCTTATCCTCATTCTTTGTTCCGGAAAGCACACGTTTGGAACTGCCAATTAGTCCCTTGATGGCCAGTCTCTGATAATCTGGATCACGTTCAGCCAAAATGCTAAAATATAATTAGAGGTAAAAGCATATATATAAACTAAGGAATGTTTTGGGTATAGAAAATATATAGAAGAACAGTGGCGAAGCCATGGGGGCAGATATGTATATTATTATTCCTTTTGGTTAAGATATCATCTATCTTTTGCTATCAACTGGTCAAGGATAATTCGTTTGGAAATCTGGTTTTATAAATAAACTTTAGACTTCTCCCAATTAATAATACCTAAAATATGTTTTTCTATTCATTGAAAACTTAAGGCTTCATTAAACAATCCCCTTTGGCAATAGGTTCCAAAATATCTGCCTACGCACCTGATACCAAATACATATTATTCCCAAAATGCTTTGCCTATAGAGAAAGAGCAGCGTACAAAGCGCTAACGAAAAGAGAGAGAATGTGGAAGAGCTAATGAGAAGGCAGCGGTTTCTCTATCAAATTAATGAAACTTCCGAATACAACAAATATGCGTCTCCGCTAAACACACTATAAGTGTGACATGACATCATGCCCCATTGCGTGTGGTTGAAGGTCGTTGTCACATTGGTATGTATGGGGGAGACCCGCCTCCAATTTTACCTTAGTGTTGCCTCCGCTGCTGCCTTGTCCTTAAAACCCAATCCGGGAACGGTTTCCACTTTATCTTCATTATCAGTTTTGGCATTCTTATTTGCAGCTCCACCGCCATTCTCTTCCAGCCATTGTTCAAATACACCAATTGCATCATTGATATTCTTTAGCTTCTCCTCGGCTTTGGTCACTGCAATATACAAATGCTGGCCTCAGCTTAAAGAAACTTTTGGGTTATCAATTAGAACTTACAGCTCAGTACACGTTTAGCCCTTCCGAGTAGACCGCGCACGGTCAATTTACGATATTGCATATCGTGACTCTCCAATAGTTTTAATGTCTCCAGCGCCTTTTCCATATCCTTGAAACCAAATTTCGATTCACCCTCCGACATAATGGATAGTTTTGTGGAATTATTTACTTCTTGTTAGGTCTTCACTGTGCGAGCAACCGAATGCGACTGTTTTCTAATTTGGCCAATGGTTTGTCTAGTCTGGTCTGGGCACTGCTGAGAGAGGGAGAGCGTCGGAGTAATATTGAGCGCAACTGAGACTTGAAAAATTAGATAAGCACCGCAAAATAACTGGGTGACACTATGGCTATGATAAAGAGGGGGAACCGGTTTGTTGTCGTCGAACTTGCTTAGCAAAACAAAGAAAACTAAAAAAAAGACTCAGACATTGGGATCCCACGTCGTCGACGTCATCGGGGCCACAGAAACACTGATAAGCTATAACATATGTTGGCTTCAGTCTCCAACCAGGGCTGGAGATTTGTAAATTGGTTCCCTTTTTAATATTCCAATAAAAAAAAGGATAAATTGTTTTTTTTTTTAATTATTTATTTTTTTCTTTTATGTTGAACTCGAAACGCTTTGGATTTGATGAAAATTAAACACTAATTGCAACTTCGACGGATTAGCAGGACATCATCGAGCATAAAATTCCGCAAATGGCATAAAGCCTGAACCACATTCGCCTGATCGTGGACATTGGGACCGAGCCAGTGTTCTGGTAATTGCAATTTACCATTGACTTGAGCCGGCGTCACATGTGCCAGGGATCGACGCCAATTGTTGTTGCTAGCCTGGACATTGAGATGGCTGCCAGTTTGTAGACTCTCGATATATTTGATGTATGCCTCCGAGTGTATGACCCGATTGTTACGTGGTGGCACAGTGACAAACATCGGTTCTGGTGGTGGACCCAACACTATCGTCTGATGCTGCAATGTCGGATGTTGCGCAATATTGGCCTGAATATTGGGATCACGCGGCGAATGGGCATTGGCCGGTGGAATGGGCACAGTTGTGGCCAATTGGGGCATTAGCTTCTGTTTGCGTGGAACAAAATTTTTGCCGCGCTCGGTGGTTCCCACTGGCTTGCCGCACTTACTCAAATGCACTTCCCGCACATGCTTTATGAGACGAAGGACATTAGGAAAAGCCTGGGTGGACTTCTTAATGCGTGGACAATTGCGCCATAGGCAAACATATTCTGGTTCTACGCCAGCTTGCGGATGACGTTGAATGTGACCAGTGCCATCGGCCAAACAATGTTCCGTACAGTCAGAAAGTTCTTCGAACTGAAAATCGCATTTGTCCCACAGGCATTCAAAAGTCAACGCCGGACCCATTGAGTCCTGAGTAAGAGCATTGCCAGCGTTTTGAGGTAATGGACTGCCGCTGTTTTGCATTTCATCCATCTCACTACGACGAAGTGCCGCCGTCTCTTCGTTTTGTTTGCTGGCACGATCCTCCCAGCTTTGTTTGATGCTGGCAGGGAGATTCTTCCATTCGTTTCCTACCATGCGGGAAATGTCACCAAACGAGGCATCGGGATTACTCTGACAGATGCTCTTACGCACTTCGCTCGAATAGAGAATGTAGCCGGTAAGGCATTTTTTGGCTGATTTCACGGGTTTCACTTTAGATGTCAACGGCGTAGAATTGACCGACGGTGCTGGTGACGAAATAGCCACAGTGTCAGAACTCAACGATGGAGTGTCACCATCCATTGAATCTTCTAGGATGCCAAGCTCATTAATTTCATTCTTCACATCTTTGGCTGGTTTAATCGGACTCTTGAAGTAGAAAATCTCATCCTCTGTGACAGCGTTACTATGTTGAAATTTGCGCATGTTGCCGGCCACCAATTTGCGCAAAGCCTTCTTTAGTTCATCGTAGACGGACTCACAGATGTATACATCACTTTCAGAGATTTCGGTGGGACGTGAACTAATAAATTCGGCATATTCCAAGACTGCACAACGACCCACAATGCCGACAACTGGACTAATCTCCTCCACAGTGCTGAGCAATAGTTCTTGGCGAAAGAATTGCTTGCCCAGTGATGGTGCAATCTCACTTGGAGGCAATAGCCATGGACCCTTGAAATAAGATTTGCCATTCTGTTCCCAAATTTGTTGCACTTGAGCCACCGATTGCTTGCCCGTTTGCGTGGCTACATAAACAAAATCGCCTGTCTTAATGGCTCCACTGCAAATTGTGTTGTACTGCTGATAGTAGACACTGTTATTCTCTGCATTTGGCGGTGGATCGCATGGCACATTTGGCTTCTCTTTCTCCACCAAAGATTCCTGTAGTTTTAATTCCTCCAGCTCACCCTTGTGTTTTTCGATGCGTTCCTTAAAGACAGACATCACCCGTTTCAATTCCAATGGCTGCTCCCGTGGCACAAACTTTATAGTACTACTTTCGCGTCCATGTGTCCAATTCTTAAGCTTCTTAAAGCAACGGCCCTGAAGATTATAACGCGACTCGCATACAAAGACATCCTTTTCTGGCAACCTATCGGGTCGCATCTTTATATAATCCTTGATGTGCATGACATAACACATGCCCAGAACCTTATCCATAGAAATAGTCTGAGAGATGCTACTTTTAAAGACTTCTTTCTCGAGGAATTTGCGTGTGGTCACATGATAGGTTTCATGGGGACGCACAAAAATCGAGGCCTGCATTAGTTTCTCATTTGTGGGCGAAGTCCAAAGTCTCTCAATGCAAGCTATTGAGGGAATTTTATTCTCCGGCATTTGGACATAGACAAAATCACCCGCGGAGTACACCTGCTGATTGATGGTCATACTCTCGCCCTTATTGGCCGCATTGAATTCATCCTTGTCTTGTTCCTGATCTTGCTCCTCTTGTTGAGCTTTCTGTTGGCGCATTATTTCCACATCGGCCAATAGCCGTTCAACAGTAAAGCTGAGAGCTGGAGAACTTAGTGTGTCCTTGCACAGTTCATCTCGTTTACGTATGAAATACGTCTGCAGTTCAATGGAATCCTGGGAAAATAAATGTTTATATTTGCCGGAAATCCATTTTTATTTTTACTTTTACTAACCTGAAAAATATCGGAATCCGTACGTGACAATTTACGTGCCCGCTCCATGCAAGTGAAAATATCTTCCTGATAGATATCCAAGCGTTTATAGGCTCCCTTGTCAAGCCTCCGTTTGACCAGATCAAGTGAAATACCACGAATTTTTGCACCCTCACCTAGTTCATCATACTCGGGCAATTCAGCCAGAGAATCAGAGTAACAGCGTCCCTCCTCGTCTTGATGATTGTAAAGAGTGGTAAATAGCGTGAGGAACAATTCTTGCACAGCCAATGGGACGTCAGGCAGCGAGTCACGTTCCGGACGCAATTGTTGCTTCAATTGCAATGTCAACTGCTGCAGAACCAAAGCATCCTTGTATATCTGCGAATCTGGTTCATTATATTTACAGGCATTCTCAAGCATAAGTAGAAAATCTGCGGCCAGTTCATCCACAGACTCGTATATCGATTGTTTCAGTTTTTGAGCAATTCTTTCCATATCCATTGGCTCCTTGATAATGTCATAATAGTCAGGATATTCGCTTTTGGATGGCAATTTGGTAAAGATGAGCGACAACTGACGCTTTCCTTTGGGCTCCTGGTATTCCCGGACCGATTCATAGAATTGCCACAAACGGTCTGTCACTAGCGTTGTCTTTGGTTTCCGTCCCATTTTAGTGTATTTCTGCAGCGGCTTCTTAACCTCGACAAGACCCGGAAATTCTTTTAGTTTCTCATTTAAGGCCCGTTCCAAGACATTGGCATCTTCGTAGATATTAGAGCCTTCCTCATTGTATTGCCGACAATTGGAAAACATGAGACGATAATCTGATACCACATCCTCCACTGTTGCATAGCGATCACTCTTAATGTTATGCTCAATAGTGTTCATGTCAATAGGATTCTGTATAATGTCATAATAATCGGGATAAATCTTCCGCGGTGGCTTCTCCATAAACATTTCTATTGGTCGACGATTACCAATGGAGTAATCAACAAGACTTTTCTGAATCGACAAGATTTTCTTTTTAATTGCCGCGTTGATGGCAATGCGATTCGATTTAGGTGAATTTGAATTATTGCTAGGCGTATGAATAGAACTGATGTTTGATATAGAGTTGACCCGCGGTCTGCCTGGCTTACGTTTCTCCGGCTGGACACTGGTCGTCGCAAAGGCAGCCGATTCATTTTCCCCCTCCTGGTCATCGAGCTCATCTTCTTCCACATCACTGTTCTCTTCAAGAGATTCCTCAACCAGTTTGGCATTCATTAGCTTTAGCATTTTCACGGCATCCTTATGCGTGCGATGAGTTGATGAAAATGCTTTCTTAGCATTATCCAGCATAAGATACAGATCACCAGTAAGGTCACTTATATTGGCATAGTCACCCTTCTTTAACTTTGTGTGAATTTGGCTCATGGAGATGGGACGTTTGATGAGCTCAAAATATTCAGGATGGAATCGACGCACAGGGAGCTTCCACAAAGAGTTGCCCAATGGTGGACCGGTGATGCCAGGATGTTCAGCAGTTCCCGGTGCATTGTAAAGGTGATCAAAAAGTGCCCACATTGGGCCCTCGCCACGCTTACTGGTTTCTTCGTCATCGGAGCTATCCACTTCTTCTTTAAGGGCTATAATGAAAGCGAAAGAAACATTGAAAAAAGAAAAAACATTGAGAAAATAATTTACATTTCTTACCGGCAATTGCCGCACTGGACAAACTCTTAATCCGCTTAGTCAATTTCACCGCTTTGCCCGATTCTAGCTCAATACGACGTTGGATAAAGATTCGTTTTAAAGCCTTGGCATCTTTATAGATCTCCGAACCTGGTTCATTAAATAGGCAGGCATTTTTGGTCATCTGTAGGAGATCCCGTTCCATTTCTATTAGTGAGGAGTAGGCATTCATTTGGATCTTGGTGGCAATTAAGCGCAAATCAATGGGATGTTCAATAACATCATAGTAATCCGGATATATTTTCTTTGAGGGCAGCAGTTGAAACATGTGATGCATTGGTCTATCGCATGTAACATCGGTGGCTGTCATCACAGATGCAAATAGCTCCTCGTAGGGGTTATAATCATCTTCCAGATCACCACCAGGCTCAGTGCTAGTGGTTAAACGTCTAACGTTTCTTGAGATGCGTTTCGTTCTGGGCTCTTCTTCATTGAAAACCGCAGCCGCTGATGATGATAAACCATTGGCCTCCAATATTCGTTGCCGCTGCGTCTGTATATGCTGCCACAGGGCCTGTGCATCCTGATACTCACTCGTTTCGGGCTTATAGAAAGCCTTGGCATTTCCAATTAGCAATTCCAGGTCGCACATAAGATCATCGACATCGTCGTAGGAATCTGTTTTTAGTTTCTGTTGCACTTTCAGTAAATCAATGGGATTTACCACCACGTCATAGTAGGATGGTTCTTGGCGTCGTTTCGGAGCCCTTATAAATGTATCGCACAGCATGGAACCATCCTCTTTTTTAATATTTCGTATGGAATCGTACAACTGCTGGCACAGCTCTGTCGGATCCAGACGTCGCTTTTTTCGCGCCGATTGTACGGCGGTCGCTGTCGACGTCACTTGAACCGGTGACTGCTCTGGCGTTGAGTCGTCTAGCTGCAGTGGATCCTCGTCCTGACGACTCGATATGGAGCTGGCCCGTCGCTTACGACTAAGCATGTTTTCAGATATTTGTATACGATTATTATACAATTTTCAAAGCGAAAACAAGAAGACGCCAACAAATAATTTTTTCTCTGCTGCACTATTTCTTAGAGTTGTCTAACGTTAAAATTGACATCTACATGTTAGTGTTGGCCAACGACGACTTGAGGCAGCACTGATGTGTATGCCGTATTTACACGGGACAATCACTAAATAATACTAAGTTATGGACAAGTTTATAATATAGATGTTTAATTTGTTAAGTTTCACTTATTTATTGATATTAGCTAATTTTTACAACCATATCAACTTATATTTATTACATCAGCATATATTAATTTAAGATACATACTTGTATTTACTTGAAGTAATCACTAGTTGATATCCACAGCATTTCATTTCAGGAAGAATGGTGGTAAGTCAGCAAAATAAAAAAAAAATTGTTAAATTTACAAAGAAAAAAAGACACTTTTGCATCCGTTCACTTTGCCACCAAAAAAAATAACAAAATTTTCACAAACCTCTGTTAAGTCCAAACCTCTGTTAAGTTAACATACTAATTTTGGCGCAATTTTAAATTAACAGCATCACTTGCGAGCAGTTTAAAGTTAACAGTAAATGATTCTGTTACATCCATTTTTAAAAAAATTTGGATAGTAACGGAAAACTTTTTTCGAGAAATTAATACAAGTTCACAATGTATTTTTTTTTTGTTTTCCATTTTTAAGTATATAAATAATTATTATAAAAGGTCACAAACATTTTGGTTTACTGTTTATGTTTTATTAGATTTATCACATACATTGTTTTAAAATTAATTGATGTATTGGTTTTATTATTGAGTATGGAAATAAGAAATGAGACGATTAACGCTTAATTGCGCAATTAAGGAACATTGTTTTAAACTACAAAAAAAAATAAATAAGTGGGTGACGATATATTAACGTATATGTAAATAAAAAAAAATTCTCAAGTTAAACCGAAACAATTTGAAAACACCTACAAATTTAGCCTACAAGTTAAACCTTAAATAGTTGACATCAGTTCACGTTGCACAAATTTATGTCGTTAAAATTTTGGTGGTAATTATCTATGTATATAACTGCAATGCATACAGTCATATATATTTTAACATATATATCGACATTTATCAACATATATGTGTATATATGTATAGTTATTTTAAAAGTACAACAATTAGGTGCAACACTTAAATATCAGTATCAGTTCTGTAAAGGACACATGTTCTCTATATATATACATTTAATTACATATATATACATATATGTGTGTGTGTGTATATAAACGTTAATCTGTAATTAGACGCCATTTTTCTAATCGAAAGCCTAACAATCCCTTTCGTTTGCCTGGCGACTAGCGGTGGTATTGCGACTATTCTTACGACTTAATTTATGATACTTGGCATAAAAACTAGTTAGGCTCTTAAGTGGCGACTCGACAAAGCTAAACATCACGATCAGTTGCTGCATTAACTGTTGCTGTTGACTCCTTGACACTTTGTCGCATCGCTCATACAGATATCAGTTGATGAAACTCATGTAGTTGGTAAAGAGTACATAGTTCTCCACCAACCGTGCACGTAATTCACGTCTCACTGCGGCTGTAAACTTATTGGCCAAACACAATGCTGTCGTGGTGCCAAATACTAGATTATAAAAAAGGACAATCTGGAAATTGCCTAGCCACTCAATGGCACCAAAATCTCCCAGCAAATCAAAATTCGTTATGCCTAAAAGTAGAGAGAACAATTGATTAGGTTAAGTTTAAAGAGAGCTAGTACTAAGATATTACCTATAATACGACTAAGTAGCGGAAGGGCCGAGGATAAAACCAGCATGAAGCCACAGTTTAGCATTAGCTGCGGCAAGGATGTCTGATGACGTTTAGGACGAACATTACGCATAAAGGGCATGCTATAGAAGCCCACTACTGAAGTGGCCCCAAGATAAAATATGAGACACACCTCCAGACCGGCACCAAAGAGTCCCAGTTTTGATAGCGATGAAATGCCAAGCGTGAATTGCTGAAATTGAAATTGCGTAAGTTAAGATAAGCTAATTATTTAGCGCCCTATTTACAAATGCTTACCCTTGTGCTAAGCGGCAATGCTCTGATGCCAATCAATAATTCTACCGTATTTTGCAACACCAAGAGTATTGTGACTCCTGTGCAGAATAGCAGGAGGAGCATGGCCAACAAATAAACAAAGGTACGAAGAAAAGTGCTCGATTTACGTAGCTTGTCCAGTTCCTTACGTTCACTCTGCAATTCAATTAGTCTTTCGTTCAGAAACTGTTGCTGATCGGACACGCCGTCAGTCAAAGTTTTTCGCTGATAAAGATGGGCCAGTGAATCCTGGAGCCATGGTTGTGGCAGATAACTGCGTCCCAGAAAATTTGTGCGAAATGTTCCATTGGTGGCAGTGGTGCTGGTGTTGCTTGTGGCATCCAAAATGCTTACATTGTGTAGTTCAATATTGGCCAATTTCCTTTTTACGCTAACCTCTTCCATTTGGAAGGCGCTAATCTCTTCCTTGACGTCCCGCAACAGCATGGGTCGCACCAGCACCTGATTGACAACGCCAAAGAGACGTACGAATCCGTATGGGGTGCAAACTGTTTGATAAACAAAGTAAACATAGAACTATTAATCGGTTTCCATGGCAAATGCGTCAATAAAATATAGAAAATTTTCAAATCAACAACAGACTTAAACATGACCGAAAAGGGAATTGACGATTTTGCTGATTTTGAAGCAACTCTACAAGAGATTGACAATATATTAAAGAGTGGCAATAATGACGATGGGGAAGAAAAAATCAGTTATGCTGGATCCAAACCCAAGTCGCTAGAATTTTTCGAAAATCTCGATGTGGACAAGGTTCGTTTAAATGTCACTGAAAATCGCACTGTGATCAATAAACGTGAGGAAGATTCATCTGCTACCCAATCTACAAACACAATGGATCAGAAATCATTTATGGACCAAGTGGAGCGTGATGCCAATGAGCGTGCCAAGGCCAGGGTGGATCGCGAATATAAAGCGGAATTGCAGCGCAGGTGAGGAATATCTATACTCGTTTTTATTAAGAGATTTAACATTTCTCTCAATTTCAGTGAGGGTAATGCAGCTTTTCGCAATGGAAGCTATGAGAAGGCCATACTCCACTATGGCAAGGCTTTGGATCAGGTTAAGGACCATGTCTTAACCTACAATAATCGTTCTTTGTGTTATATAAAGTGAGTTCAGGGGTAACATATCCTTTTATACCATATATTATACAATTTACTGATTTTACAGATTACGCAACTATAAGCGATCTTTGCAAGATTCTCAATATGTTTTGGATAAGCTGGATAAGTCCAGTCTACGTGCCTGGCTCTATAAGGCAGTCGTCCATAAGCGTTTAAATGAAATGGAAGAATATGAAAAGAGTGTTAGCCAGGCCCGTGAACATAATCCCAAACAATTGGCTTATATAGATAAGTTTATTAGCCAAATGGAAACAGAACTCTAAATTATATCTACAAACGCACACACCACATACACACAGATTCATGTATTGTTAGTTCAATGTACTTACCCAACATAAGCATTACGCCCAGAAATGAGACACATGAATAAAGGAAGGGCAGGTGAACACTGCCCAAGTCTGTGAAGCGTAAACAAGCGGAAGTTAGTAAATGCATTTCGGATTCTGGGTGCAGTTCAAACAAAGCACACACCCATCTATTAGATGTGATATGTATATACTCACTTAAAAACCAAAAGAATTGAAACTTTTCAATGCCAAATACTGCACTTAAAACGGCCGTTAATACTAATACAATAATAGCCATTAACATAAATACTGTAAAGGTCTCATAGACGCGTCCCAATATGCCCTTCTTATGGCCAACAAAGCCGGTAGATTCGGAGAAAAGATAGACAAACGGCAAAAATATAAACAGCGATAAATTGGAAAATAGAAAAACATGATTCCATAAACCTTTAAAAAAGAGAGACGGAGAGTATAAATTGAAAAGTATTAGCCATATCTAGCAATGGTTATCTTTCTTTTTTTTGCTAGTATATTTACCCTGTATTAGAGAGCTATTCAACCATTTCACATAGTAACTATTTGGATATAGCAATAACACTTCATTGCTGGCTATGGAAACGGGTAACAACATGGCAGCACCCTCAGCAACGGCCAGTGTAAAAGTGCAAAGCCAAAAACTGAAACAAAACACATCAATTAGTTGATTAGTTGCAGTTTATTCACATTAAACTCATGGTCATTACCTTATGCGATAGACCAGCACCTCGTCCTCGTCATTTGAGTAGAGATCATCACGATCGCTTCGGCGAAAACGTGAGACAACTACATAGGAGCTAAAGTAGAGTAAGATGATCAGTAGCAAAAATATCTGAAAAGAAATACAGAAAAAGTAATATAATTTTTCATCAGTTAATTGTCTTTATAAAGAATTGTTTCTCAATTTCTTTCAATTTTCTTTTAATAAAATGCTTTCAAATCTACTTTTAGTATAGACAATATGTAGGTAATTCCCTTTTTATACATAAAGCATGATAAATTTATTTAATTCATTCTAATTTCCTACCTTTATAGGTGTATATAAAATGCGAAATGATGATTAATTAATGCATACAATCAACGTTTTATACAATTGTACCAAAGGTCAGGGTAAATTGTTAATTCATTGTTCCTTTCTTATCACTGGACGACAAAACTTCCAAAAAAAAAAATATATATATATTTACATACACATATACAACGTAGACCTATTTAGTGATAAGAATTCCCAACCGACAATGAGCGATCATAAAATAGGCAAGCCAATTGGGTGAGAACATTATAAAGATTAAAAGATTAGTTGTGGAACTTAGTGAATTATGTAAAGATAACTAATCCCAGATTGTTGAGATTCATTCAACAAAAAGAACATGAAAAGGAAAAAAATAACAACGCGACATGAAAATCATTTAGCACACGTCATGGTTAAAATAACACCTATATACAGACATATAGTACGTATACATATTCATGTTCTGTCTAGCGAAAGCAAAAAAAAAAAAGACCACAAAAAACAAAGACAAAACAATTAATTTATACCCACAGCCGTGTCCAACTGTATGTATTGTTCCTTCTCCATTAGTTGTTTTGCTATTCAAAGATAGTTGCTGATGCGCCATATAGACAAATATATATATACAAATGTGTGTAAGCACGAGGGTAACTAAAAAAGTTATGAATAAAAACAATAAGCAGAGAGATGATGCATCATCAACAGATTTTCCATTTTGCCAACCCAAACTCAGTATGAAAACAGAAGGACTTTACCTTTACTCTATATACAGACTGGTGTTCGTTATCTGACATTTTCACTGTATATTTGTTGACTTTTCTTTTGTATACACAAAACTTTTTAATAAATAACTTTGCAGTTTCTCATGAATTATAACTAACAAGACAAGCGATCAAATTTCTACATAATCATATGTCAATCAATCTAAACTAAATTCAATATTCTACAAACTGTACAGTACAATGGATAAATGTATATAAAGAGTAACTTTTTGGATTACTCTCGCACACAATTACTTATCAGATATACAAAAAAAAAATCCAATTAACTTTAATGGCCCATAAGACTCAATCAATAAAATGAAATTATATGAATTGTTTAGAGCATTTTTCCAAAAAAAAAAAGAGAAAAAAATAAGTACAAACACATATTTTTTTTTAAATTCAATTTTTGGGTGCAAATGTCTGATGGAATTGCCAACCTTTGTCAAATGTTAGTATTTGCCCAGCTTTTTGGTGCTTAACTAAACAAAGAAAATAAATAATAGCAAATATTAACAACAAAATTGAAAAGCCAAAAAATAAGGAAAAAAATATTGTTTGTTATCAAACTCAGTGCGTAGTATAGTTTATTTATGAAACAGCACAAATGTATAAATGTTGTATATAGTATTTATTTAAAAATAAAACAAGAAAATAAAAACCAGAAGCTGTTGATACCCTTGAATGATATACTACACGAGTATGTCCCGGATGAAATGAAAAGGAATATAATTGAAACACCTTTTCAATATAAATATATATGTATCTCCCCCTCTCGGAATCAACTGTGACGTGATGCCTCTTGAACTTGGGACACGTAGGCGACTACTAGGGCACTGGCAATAAATATAGAAATGTCGTGCATACATACATATGTATATATATGACAGATAATGATGTTATTGATAAAGGTAAATACATATGAATAAAAACATTTTATTTTTCTTTGCTTCTTATCAACAGCGCTCTACGTGCCAAATGCACCTACTAATTGCACTTATTTTGCATAGGTTAAATTTTATTAAAGTCATTGACTTAACATGAACTCACGAGTTAAGAGTAATGCAAGAGTACGGAACGCCCAACATGGCTAAAAATAGCAAAAACAAAACGAATAAAAACATTTTGAAGAAAATGAGCAAAAAGGCATAGGCGAATGCATGGGAGGGGGCGGGCTGCTTGTTTGACAATGGGGGGCGCCACGCAGTGAGGCCTCCGAAATGTTACCAGACAAGTTGTCCAACATAATAAAACGACAACTTTTGCCGGTAAGTGAGCAGGAAAACTTGAAACAAATAAAAAATAGCAAAATATGAAACTTTCCAGTGAAAGATAAAAGAAAAGTAACTAAATTTTATTTAAAGTTTTTATATGATTTTTTTTATTATATTTTTACGATTTTTAATTGCTTTGACACATACGATAAATCTTTTGAAAGTACATACAAGAACTAGTAGACAGACCAACTACCAAAATCAAACAGAACTCTTATGTTGGTAAATAATTCTTCTAATCACAGAATAACCCACCAAAGAGGACTTCAATCTGCAAACCTTTTGAGGGTTTGAGTTAAGGTAAACATTCAATAAAAGTTATTAACTCAGCGGCGAGAAAAAGAAAATGGTAACTAATTTAATTAACTATTATCAATAGATTCTAAAATTCCTGATGGAAAAATGTTTGTCCCAAAATTAAGCATTTGTTGGCCTCTTATATGGAAAAAATCAATCATTTTATATAATGTAGACATAAATATAAATAGCTATGAAATTTGTACCTATTAACCAAATTATTTAAAGACTTATTCATAAGTGTGTTTATTATGAATATTGATTGCCGCTTGAAGAAATTAAAGATGGAATATAGAATATCTATGGAACCTACATACATTCCTGTACTTTATGTATTTGTGCTCAACTTCAGATAATTTATGTACACTTTTTATGCATTATTTATGAGTACTTTGACTTGCTTCTTTTTTTTTTTTTTTTGGAACCCAAACATTGTGCAAGTCGACAATCCCCCCCCCCACACACAAGCACACACACACATTTACCTCGATCTGACCTACATTATATGTACATTATTCTTGTTTTTTGTTGGACGCCTGTGCGATAAGCTCCAAAACAGTTTTTTTTTAAGGGGAAGTCAAACTGGTAGCCACTTCCTGGGGGGCGGTAGCGGTGGTTTAAGTTTAAAAACCAATTCTATGACCCACGTCGTCAATGAGTAATTATAAATAAATGAAATGTTTTATTTTTAGGTACATCAACAAAACCGAAAATCCACTTTACTGTTTTGCTCGTGTCAGTCACGGCTCGACGATGTGTAAATACAACAAAAAATAATATCATTATTTTTCTTCATTTCAGTTTCCCTCAAACATTTTTAAATTTATTTATTGTCTGTATCAGAGTCGGCCGTTTGTTTACCAATTGTTTAAACAAAAGCCAATTCGTGACCATTTGCCATGCACTTGAAAACAGTTTGCAAGTGTTTGAATTTTATAATTTTGATTTGGTCGGTTTCAGTTTGCGCAATCAACAATTGTTTATTATTTATATAGAATAAATGTATTTACCCTAATGAAAATCTGTCATTTTATGATCAACGAAATTTAAATATAGCCGCTCAGTGTGAAAGCACTTTCACTTGTTGCTGCTGCTCTTCACCACATAAAATTTGCATGCTAAAATTTTGCAATTTGTTTTGCTTTTTCTTTAATGCGAGAAATTAAAAAGTAAATATGTATGCATATAAGTTTCCTGTTACTTGAACTTTGCCCACAATTTGTATTTATATACATAGAACTATTCGATACTAGAAAAATAATCTCAAATTACTACCAGTACACCACAATTGACCGTTATATGTAAGGAAGTTCTTAAAGACTTACCAATCCAACAGAGAAACTGAGACTTGTAATTTAAGACATCTACAGTAATTTCTTGGGTTTTTGTTATCTAACACTGGCATTTCCTGTCTGGTATTTTTATTAATTAATAAATAATTGTTTCACCTCTCATCACACACATGCAAACATATTACATACATACATATATTAACAGCAGAAGAGAGTTGATTAACAACAGGTGTGCATGTGTTAATGCGTGCGTGACTATGTGTGTGTGCTTTAAGTTAAAGAAATTTTTTGTAGCTCGAAAAGAAAGTGCCGACTTTAACATTGACACTAATTTTGATTATTTATTTATAAATTGCCATTTCTTATCGTCTCTAAACTCTTTCACTCTTTCCCTCTCATGTCTGCGGTTCGCTTTCTTGCTGTCTTTCTTACACCCCTTTTACGACTAGCCTGATAAGAACAATAAACAAACAGCACAGTAACCAAATTTTTGGGTAATCAAATATTAAATCTATGTACATTATATGAAATTCTGCAGCTTCCCCTGCTGCGACCTTGTCAAGTACAGTTACACATCAGCAGCTGTAACTGTCAACCGATAAGAACAACAACAAAAGCATTAATGCAGCAGCTGCATTTTGTCGGTTGGAGTCGTGATTTTTTGTTTTTTTGTGAGTTTTGTGGGGTGGGTAATGGTTTGACCAAACTCAATTAGATGTCGATGAAAACTAACTTACAATGTGCTCGCGTACTGTGTTGTGAAACAATTGGAGCTTCAAATCGGTCACTTCTTCCTCCTCGTCGTCCATGTTCTTAAAGAACGCGGCGAGTTTATCGCTTTGTGATTGGGCCAGTTTTTTGTATTACTTTTCGCAGAGTTGGAATCGAAAATATATATGAATAAACGTATGCATATGTAGAAATATTTGTGGGAGTGCTGGGCACAGGAGTTCTTTTTTCTTTTTGAAATGCTAATTGGTTTTATTAATTTCACTTTTTCCCGTTACGACGCACTTTTACAAACACACACACGCACACGACTTGTATGAAACTTATTGCCTATTATTAAACGTTCTGATTATACAATTTTGCCAATTGTTTGCTACAGAATTTCGACAATTTTCCAGTAGCCACAATTTATAAATATTGACACACGCGACACACCGACCGAACGCAGTGAGAAATATTTTACATTAGAGCGGGCAAAAAAAATTTACTTTGTTGTTTTTCTCATGGTTAACAGTGGAATGTTTATAACATGCCTGTTTAGTGATGGTATTGTTAAATTACAATTGCCTCATCCCGATAAGGTTCTTAAAGTCAAGTTAACTATTTTTTATTTTTTTGAATTTTAATCATTTAATAACAAAATGACATTAAAAAAAAAAAATACCAAAAAGTGTCTAGAAACCATGCAATTAAAATAAATGTAAAAACGAATCAAAATTATAAAATTTTTACATTTTGTACAAAATTTGACAAATTTTTAAATTTGAAAATATAGCGAATAGCGGACAAAATTTTAAAAGGGCTTTATCATGTTAATATGTCACTTGAAATGAAACGTTACGCAGAAAATTACTAATATATGTTTTTATCAATCTTATCTTTTGCGGATCTGAACTTCGACACATCTTGGACTCGGAGCTGAGCTAGCGGACCTGGACTATTTGCGAGCACTATAAGTTGTAGCCCTAACTTTTCAGTATCGATAACACCGGTTTAATTTTTATATCGAAAGCAGTGTCGATATATATCAAGCACATCTTATTGCTGTGTCATTTGTGTTTCTGTGCGAAATTGGTCGGTGAATTTTTATATTTGCATTAAAAAAGTATAATTAAGGTTAAGAGTTATGGCTACTGAACGGTATAGCTTCTCCCTGACGACTTTTAGGTAAGAGTCTTATCGGTTTCCTGGAAATTGCAATTTTTGCCATAACCTGAAAGAATGACTGGCATAAAAGAAAATTGTAATTGTTAATGTTGATTCTCGTTTTTCTAATATAGTCCTTCAGGAAAGCTAGTTCAACTGGAGTATGCATTGGCCGCAGTGTCTGGTGGCGCACCATCTGTGGGAATTATGGGTAAGCAAAATAAATGGATTTCACAATTTTTTGTTCAAAGTAAAGCAGCATCAATTTTTATTTCGGTAGCTTCCAACGGCGTCGTTATTGCCACAGAGAATAAGCATAAATCCGCACTGTATGAAGAACACAGTGTACATCGCGTTGAAATGATCAACAAGTATATCGGCATGGTATACTCTGGCATGGGTCCAGATTATAGACTGCTGGTGAAACAGGCTCGTAAAATAGCCCAGAATTATTATCTGATCTACAAGGAGTCCATTCCAGTGACACAGCTGGTGCAGCGAGTGGCCAATCTAATGCAAGAGTACACCCAATCCGGGTAAGAGTAGACAATAACACTAATTTTGGCCATTGTTTTTACACTTTTCTTTGATAGTGGAGTGCGGCCGTTTGGTGTTTCTTTACTAATTTGCGGCTGGGACAATGGTCGTCCTTATCTATACCAATCTGATCCATCTGGAGCCTACTTTGCTTGGAAAGCCACAGCCATGGGCAAGAATGCCGTCAATGGAAAAACTTTCCTGGAAAAGCGGTAAGTATTAAGACAATTTATCTCTTCGTTTTCTTAATTTTTTTTTTTTGTTTTCCGTCTCTCTACAGTTATAGCGAGGATCTAGAGCTGGAAGATGCCGTGCATACCGCCATTCTTACACTTAAAGAAGGGTTCGAGGGTAAGATGACACCCGATAACATTGAAGTTGGTATTTGCGATGAGAGTGGCTTCCGCAGTCTGGAGCCTTCCGCGATCAAGGACTATTTGGCCAATATCCCTTAAATCACACAAAGATCACGACGCAAGCTTAGCTTTTCTATCCATAATAAAACAAAAATAATAAATTTCGGAACTGCGGTGTTTTACAAAATCAATTAGAGAAAATTTTATTAGATTCAGTTAATTAACTCCAACCGTTTCAATATAGCCCGCACAGGTCTGGGGGTCAAAGATGAAGAGACTGCGATGCGGCTGCTCCACTTTGGTTACCACTTTAATAACCTCCTGGGACACAACAGCGCCAACAATGGCGACGGCTGGTGAAATCTGGGCAAACAGTAAATCAAGAGCTTCATCGCTTAATGTAACACAGTCGGGCATCAGCTTGTCACGGATGACCTGGAGCTCGGCTATATCTTGTTTTCGCGTTTTATAACTGGGATCACGTTGATGAGACGAGCGGAAATCCTGAAGAATGCGTAGTAACACGATTCCAGGACCATTTCGTTTTAGTTTACGCTGATAGCTCGGTGCATTGAAATCAAAATCAAGCCAAGAGGTGTATGCTGGATACTCGGATTCATGTTGAATGGGTTTGCTCACAGTCTGATATTTCGCCTTTTCGTTGGGTTTTGATATGAGCTTATACTTGACTTCGTCCCTAAAGTATATAAAGTGGAAAAATTAATATTATAAAAGAGAGAAATCTTTATACTCGACTAACAATCTACACTCACTCTACATAGCGATGAGTCTGCAGATCTGCAAAAAAGAATCCAAAAGTGCCCCAAACATCTGTAGCATAGAATTTAACGCCCAGTTCGCGGCAAATGGTGTCAATGCGCAGCAACTCCTCATTGCTTTGACTATTTACGACGACCACATCGAATTGACGAAAGAATTCTGACGTTTTATCTTTTAAAGGCTGAGTATCCGCAGATATATCCACCATTGGATTAAGGGCTCTGGCACGGGTAAGTGATGCCTCGGCACGATTGGTAGACAGACTCTCGCGTGGCGCCAAGAATTGGGAGCAGAAGTCCTCCTCAGTGACAAGTTGAACATCATGCAACTTTACCGAATTGACTCCAGAGAGTATAATATTCTTAGTAATTTCAGCGCCGAGTCCATTTAAGCCAGAGATCAGTATTTTTGCCGTGCGTAGACTAGAAAGTATATACATACATACATTTTCAACAAATATTTCTCTACTCTCCCACCTCTCCTCCCGAGCAAATTGCTTTTGCCGGCAAACTTACCGCTTTTGCGACTCCAAGCCCCAGAGTCTTATCTGACGATCATAAAGTTCACTTTCTGCTTCAGTCAACTCAACGCCATTAGTAGTTTCACATGTGTCTACTTCCATTACCATTCTTGATATAAAAATTTAGATTTATTTCGCAAAAAGAAGCTGAAACTGACGCCGAGGAAATAATTATTGCAGTATTGGGAAGCGCGACATTCACAAAACTGTGACAAAATCGCAGTCTCAGTTCCAGTGTTGTTTATCGGAAACCATAAAGGCCCTGAACGGTCACACTATTTATCATTTTTCTTATTTGTTATGCTTGTCGTCCGGCACATTTATAATATCCAAAAGAAATTAAAGTAATTAGCAAATTTGGACTTATTTTCGATTTGGCCATGTTGGGTAAGTTTGGTGGCCTCTTTAGGCCCGTTGTATTGCCACGCCGATGGCCAACTATCACAAATCTGCGCCGCACGTTAACTATGACAAATGCACTAAGAAAGGGTAAGTGCTCATATTAGCCGAAAAACGAACAAATTGTTCAATTAATGCAAATTGTTTGATTATGCAGATGTTGCAACTAATGCGGAGGCCGCTGCAGTTCCAGCTAAAACCATTCTCGTAGAAAAGGACAAAAACATCACTCTTATTGGTATCAATCGTCCACAACAACGCAATGCAATTGATTCAAGCACTGCGACGCAGTTATGTGACGCATTCGCCACCTTTGAGCAGGACGAAACATCCCCAGTGGCTGTGCTGTATGGAATTGGTGGTTCCTTTTGTTCTGGATTTGATATACTCGAGATAAGCACTGATGAAAAGGAGGAAATTAGTGTAGATATACTCATGCGCCCAGAAGGCTCTGTTGGTCCCACACGGAGGCAAATTAAAAAACCAGTTGTCTGCAGCATCAATGGTTATTGTGTAGGAAATGGCTTGGAACTAGCACTAATGTGCGATTTACGCGTTATGGAGGAGTCTGCGGTTCTTGGTTTCTTTAATCGGCGTTTTGGTGTCCCCATGCTGGATGGTGGTACTGTTCGTTTACCGGCAATGATTGGTTTGTCACGTGCTCTGGATTTGATACTTACTGGGCGTCCCGTAGGATCACAAGAGGCTCACGATATTGGCCTGGTAAACCGTATTGTACCCACGGGAACAGCTTTGGGCAATGCTCTAGAGTTAGCCACATGTCTGGCCAAATTTCCCCAGCGAGCATTGAATCATGATCGCACCTCGGTCTATTCGTGTGCTTTTGAGACTTCGACCTTCCATCAGGCAGTGCAAAACGAGGTGATGTACACATCGCGGGAGATCATCGAGGATATGCAGAACGGTATCAAATGGTTCAATCAGAGTAAGTGTCTATATTTCAAGCCAAGAATGCAATGAAATAAATTGAATTCAACCTTGCAATTTACCTTTTTATTATGCAGCATTCAAGGCGGACACCACTCACTCTTGGCTGAAGCGTGATCGTTCCATGGCTGATTGGGATGATGAGGAAGTTGCTACCGCGGCTGCCCAAAAAGAGAAACAAAAGCAAGAGGCAGAGGCTGCACGTGTTGAGGCCGAAAAACAAAAGCTAGCCGAAAAAGCACAGAAAAAGTCAAAGACTGCCGAACCAAAAGCTGAGATCAAACAGGATTCCAAATCCGAGTCCACTAGCACTGACACAACTGATTCTAAATCGACGCCCAAAGATAAATAGCTATATCAAATTTGTTGTCCAGTTGCCTAGTAGAAGCTCTTAGATTTTCTCCTTTGTGCATGCTGGAAAGTCTAGTTAAGCACTATGCCATTCGCATTGGTAAAATTGTTTAAATATATAAATTATACTAACTGAGACTTTAATTCACATTTTCAACGATAGGGAGCGCTTCGGCAAAAGCTACATCAAACGAAAACTTTTTTGATCAATATTTCCGATCATGCTATCAGTAGAACGGAACCAATGGGCATACTTATGTATGTACGATTATATGCAAGCAGAAAGCGTTACTAACCTACCACCTTATGAATCATTTACCAAGTCTAGACATACTAGATTAGGTTGTTTTTATTTTTCTTTTATACACTGGACAAAATGATATAAATAGATTATATTCAATTTGTTAAAATATTTGCGTCGCACGGTTAGAAATATCTTTTACTGATAAGTCAAATATGTTTTATGCACTGTGTGTTGGTCAAGGGCCATCGAATCACATGTGTCTTTAGAATGGAGAAATATTTTTACATAAAAAAAGTTTAATTTGGGAAAACTTGTTAAACATATTCCTCAGATTTTCGAGTGTATGAAAATATAGATGCATGTCGAATCAGCTTTAGAACTAAGCTGTTCGTCGTTTCGATCATCAAACAGCCGCATCTCGTACTTTGCCCCTTATAACAAAAAATACGTTTATAGTTTATGGCCGAAATAATAATAAAAAAAAAAAAAAACGATGATCGTCAGTTTCCATTCTGATTCTGATCGGTTCAAAGTGCGAAAATTGTCAATAGCCAAAGTTTTACACCCGATATTAATATAAGAAAGTAAAATTATATGATGAATGGTAGTCCTTATCAAATGTTGACTAATAAAACAAGTGAGTGACTAAAAATTTGGTAGCAGATTAGATGTGGAAATTTTAATGAAACCCCAATGCCAGTTGTAATCTTCAAAATAGATTGGTTTATGAGGTCTATTTTTAAATTTGATGTTATTGTGGATATATTTTGCATAATCCTTAATTAAATTTCTCCGATCTCTAGAATTTATTTTCCGACTAATGAAATATCCTCACCTAATCTACTGGAAATATATATGTTTGTATATGGTTTATTTGCAAGTGTAAAAAATAATAAATTTAAAATATATTTTGAATATATTTAGAACACTTTACTGGTTGATATAGGAACCTTTACAATATGAAAGAATTTTGAAAACGAGATTTTTTACTGGTTCAATCGTTTAACATTACAGTGATTTGATGTATATTAAAGCTGAATTAAAGTGGTTCAAAAGTCTTATTTATCCTTTATCCGTTTAGCTTTAATTAAAAGTCCGTGCTGAATGTGAAAACGTAATAAATGTGATTGGCTAGTTTATTTGCCAATATGGGCGGTGCTTCTTTGATGGCAACGCAGTTGGTATACAACTAAATATACAAAATTTCCCGAAATTCTGCCAGTGATAAGAAAGACACCCGCAATCTCAAGTTAGTCAGACTAGTTTTAGAATAATTCATGGCATGGTGATTTTAATCTGTATCCCTTCTGATAAGGCTAGCGTTTTCGATTTGGTATTTATACCGCGAGCAGGTAGTGTTTGCAACTCACAATATTCTCCAGTGTCAAACAAGCAACAACCTAAAAGTACTGTGAAATTAAACAAAAAATAAGAATTCATATATACTAAATTTTGTGAGGTGAGTAAATACATTAGTGATATAAGTGAAATGTTTAGTTGCGCCAGTCTTCCAAAATTCAATTATACAGTTTAAAGACTGCTGTCTTCAAAAACGGTTGTGCACAAATCAGAGCAAAAAATATAAAAATTGACAACAAAAAAAGTCGTAAAGTTTATATATTTCATTTAATGAACTAAAAAAAGTGAGTGCCAAAAGTTGTAAATCTTTAACTGTCAGTGGAAAAGAAAGTCAGATACAATTTCAAAAGCAACATTTTTTTTCATTGCATTTTAAACTTTGAAATTTGAAATGCAATTGGCAAATAGCGCATGCAACCATGAAAATTTAATATATATATGACCCAATGACCCTATTTTTTAAAACTTTGACAAAATAATTTACATAATAGACCATATTCATTTACATTTGTAACAACGCTTTTCCTTTGAGTTCTAGTAAAATCTTTTAGTATAAAATGAGGGAAACCTAATCATATTTAACATGTTTGTGAAAATTTGAATATTTATCATTTTAGAAAATTCAATATGCCACCAAATGCCGTTACATTACCGCCATCGTCTAGCATGGCGGACGATCTACTAAAAGATCAAATTACAAACGATCCTTCGTCTAAACAGACGGGAGTATTGTTTGAGATCGACGCAGATACTGCAGATGGAGCCTTGGCAGCTGATATACGTCCACTTAAGAAGGCCGAGAAACGAAAGCTAGTCCTGGTGTGGCGCAATATAATACTTTTCGGTTATTTACATTTGGCCGCTCTATATGGAGGATATTTGTTATTACTCCAAGCCAAATGGGCAACTATTGCTTTTGGTAAGTTTGTTATCTCTTATTAAAATCATTTCATTTTTATTAATTTTTTTTATTCTTTTATAGCATTTGGACTTTACACTGTGGGCATGATTGGAATCACGGGTGGGGCTCATCGCTTGTGGGCTCATCGTTCCTACAAAGCAAAGTGGCCACTGCGTTTGATTTTAATCGTCTTCAACACAATAGCCTTCCAGGATGCAGCCTATCACTGGGCACGCGATCATCGCGTGCATCACAAATACTCGGAAACCGATGCCGATCCTCACAATGCAACACGTGGCTTCTTCTTTTCACATGTGGGCTGGCTATTGTGTAAAAAGCATCCAGATGTTGTGGCCAGGGGCAAGGGATTAGATTTGTCTGATTTGCGGGCCGATCCCATTGTGATGTTCCAAAAGAAGTAAGTCAATCTTACAATAAACCATAAATTATGTTACGTAACTAACTTATTTAATATTTCAGATACTATATGATTCTAATGCCCTTGGCCTGCTTTGTTCTCCCTACTGTGGTGCCCATTTTCTACTGGGACGAGTCGTTGCTAAATGCCTGGTTTGTGGCCACCATGTTCCGTTGGTGCTTCCAATTGAATACGACATGGCTGGTTAATAGTGCTGCCCACAAGTTCGGTAATCGTCCTTACGACAAGAACATCAATCCTTCACAATGCGCTTCTGTGTCATTCTTTACCTTTGGAGAGGGCTGGCATAACTACCACCATGTCTTTCCATGGGACTATAAAACGTCCGAGTGGGGAAACTACTCCCTCAACATGACCACGGCATTTATTGATTTCTTCGCAAAAATCGGATGGGCTTATGACCTAAAAACTGTAGCTCCTGACATTATTGAAAGGCGAGTGCGTCGCTTGGGCGATGGGACACACGAAATTTGGGGCTGGGGTGACAAGGATCTCACTAAAGAGGATACGCAAGCTGTACTCTATGTCGATAAAAAGACGGAGTAGCCATGCCATAATCTCTAACTCAATCTCACCAAAAAATATTATTTATACTAATTATATATTAAACGTATTGTAATCAACAATATAATTTAAGTGGTCCCATTCTGGATGATTGTTTTTAAAGATTGTATGAAATATAATTAACATTACTTACCACAATCGCAGATTTTTATGACTTTATGGGTATTGCCGCTATAAGCTATAAACCCAGGTGAAGATAAGGCTTATCATCGTTTAGATTTTTCGTCTGTAGGAAAATTTTATGACTTCGAGTTATTTTGGTTATAATTTTGGCCGTTTTTCTTGACAATAAGCATCAAAATTTCCCTAGCCTCAAGCCGTGAGATCTTTTTATTTGATCTGTTTTATGAAAAATATTATGAGATAAAATACTTCCAAGCCGATAATTGGTAGTTGTTACTTTATCCCAAATGAGTTACGACTAATTAATCTGGATAACTTTGTGCATTAAGGCTAAAAATATATAAAACTAAGAGCATTTTTTTAAGCTTAACATTTAAAAATAACTGCTTTTGGCACCATTATAAAATTATCGTTTGGCGAGAGGAGTTTTCTCTAGCTTATCGATAATATTTATCGAAACTTATTTGCAGACGTATTTGTAAATTTTAGTAAGCAACTTAGAACTACAGAATCGGCCGAATTTATATCTTAATTTCATATTTTCTTGGATTCGGATCATATATACACAACCCGTAAGTAGTTGTTTCAATTATTATATATTTTTTAATTTGTGTATAGTATGTTGCTGAATGGCCGGTTCCACGCGTCTTGCTTCGCCAGAGGCTGATTAGGAATTTGAACATGCCATTTGGCATTATACCAAGTCGCATTTATTTAATAATACCCATTAAATAGTTGTATGTATGTATAGAAAGATGAATGCACCTTGGCAATACAAAACATCAAATAAAATGTTGTTTTCACGGGATGCGCACACGTCTCCATGACGTCACATTGAATGAAATGACGCAAGGTCCTTTTTCAATTTAATATGAATCGACCAAACCACCATTGGCATCACGCGTTTGAAACACCGTATTCTTGATAAGAAAATGCTGAACGATGTTGACGTGCAGATGGACACATCGTGATGATCTATCAGTTAAATCAGTAATATTGATTTCTGATTTTTGAATGTTTAATCTCATTTAGTAACAAGTTCACACGCCTTGTAATTTTCCATAATTTCTATATGCGCACGTGTGCATCGTGAATCAAAAATACAAATCCATACCCTATTTGAATACAAATTCAATTGAAGTTTATACTTTTGCAAAGCCAATGACTTCTTTACCCATAAACAACATAAAATTTATTTAAGCTAAATGATATATGGGAATTAATAAATAGTTGCAATTGATTTGGAACAGTATTGGCCATGTCGTTTTACATTGCCTTTATTCTAATAAGAAACTAATAAGATACATATTTTCACATATACTAAAAAACTTTCCCAAACCTCAGGAATAATTTATTATGCATAGATTTTACAGATAGCAGCCAAGTATCCAACTAATATTACTATATCCTATGTAAGGATATTAAAAGACATTACTAAAACAAAGTTTTAAAGGGTATCGCAACATCGCTGTGGGTCTTTAAATTGTTGATTCTTTTTTATATTATTGTATTCCATTCCATTTTAATTCCTTTGTTTGTAAAGAAACCAAACATATGCAAATCTTTTTCGCTTTTGCCCAGCTAAAATCTTACAAAAACCTTTTGAATATTAGATCGTGTTTAGCTAGACACTAAGTTTTGTTATTGGTTGACTTGTCCATATTAACTGGTTTTTGGACAGAGATCAAAGAACAAACCCCATAAAATTGACTAAAAATTTATTGGGGTTGGCTAACATCGATGATAGCTGGTTTAGCCATCATTATCAAAATCTAAGAATAGAAGCAGAAGTTAACCTATATGATGGGGCAGATTAGATTGGTTTGCTTTTATTTTGATTCCAACGTGTTTAGGTTCAAAGTGCAAAGAGTAATAGTTTATAAGTGACTAATTTTATAAAATGGTTTTTTAAAATGTGAATTCGTGCGACAAGATTATAAAATGCAAATCTAACCCCTATTACCTAAATGAATTCACTTAGTCTAAACGATTATGTAATTTTAGGGATTGTGAATTACGAAATTTTTAATTCTTACTCTTTCAAAAGGTGTTTTAGGTTTCTTTAGAAGTTTGCAATGCAAAGATCCTTTACCTCCCCAATTTTAAGATTAAATATATCCTATCGTTTTATAAAGGAGGATAGGTTCTCAAAATAGTAATATGTAAAAACAAGCTCATTATTTGCCCGTAACTCCACTTTTAAAGAGTATTCGAAAGTTAGCGAAATGGGATCACAATATAGTGTAGTTTTTTTAGGAGCCATAACTGCAGCCGAAGTTATCACGACCGCGAACCTTCGTGGTTTTTATTTGGAGGTTTGGCATACGTGTTTTAGTTAGTACGTAAGTACAAACGATTTGCAAGCCGCGCAAAAAAAAGCTGCTATATAAAAGCTTTCGTCTTCGGTGCTGCGCAAAGTTAAAATCAGTTTATTTTGAAATCGTGTAGAGTGCGGACGTGTTGTGTCTCTTAGAATACACACACACTTACTCACTCTTTTTAAAAGAAGTACAAGAAATACAGTTTTGCATTTTCGTTCAACTGTTGAAAAAGAAAAGCGCGTGTCTCCCATTGAATTGGTCAACCAAACAGGTTAGTAGTGTACACATTTAGTTGCTGGGATTGATATGTGCCGCCTAGTAGTGCGTTGACTTTTACGTAAAACATTAGAAAGAAAGCGAGAAAAGATCTAGATCGACTGTCCACGTAATTTCTACAGTTTAGCATCGTTTCTTTTCGTTCTCCTATTCTGCTTTGGCCTGCCACGACCCTGTAAATAAATAAATTGAAGATCTCTAAGCGGTGTACTCTTTACCTATAAAAAAAAAAAAATAATTACAAATAAGCTTATGCATATTCTTCGGCAGCACACTCATTTGCATAACTATATACATATGTATGTATGTCCGACCGATGGCTTGTGTAAATATTTAACTGATGTTAAAGTTTTAAATTTTGACAAAACTTGGTACAGGGTATTTTGAGGTCGAGTTTGCGGCATGCTTACTGGATTTTTATTTCTTAAGCTCTACTTCAAGGCTTTAATTTAACGGTCAAAGTGTCTTAAAGAAGGTTAAATGGTTGGCTTGCAATTAAAATAAATACATATTTATAGGAAAGGTCTATAGAATATTTGAAATTACTTTGCATTATATTGAGTTAACAAAGTGGTCCCCTGCACATGCGACTAAAAGCTTTATACAATTTAAACGGCGCATTTATGTTGGATATAGCATACAGTATGATTGTAAGCGTGCCAAAGAATCACGCAATTGCAACGTGATGCCGGCCGGACCCTTTTTCTCTCTCTTTCTTTCTCTTGGCATGGCCATAGAGAGACTTTGACTAGGGGGCGTGGGAGACGATGGGACTACACGTCTACACATTTCAAGTTCAAAAGCACACATTTTACCGGTTATTCTGTCAGCTGTTGTGTTAAGCTGTACGGGAGTATGCCTTCCTTTTCGCACAATTGGGCGATACTAGAGGAGCTTTCACGATCTGTTTACTTTGCTTGTTCTTTCTTTCCCCAAAAATTGTTGCATACATAGCTACATAAATATGAATACATACATACATCAAATGTATGTACATACATATATATGACACATCGTATGATTTCAACACTCGAGTTACTTATTTAGCCTGGTAATTACCTTTTTTATATCAAGCACTGTACAGCTAAACTTTTGACATCATCGTTCGACATACATACTTGTTATTTGATTAGATATTTTTGTCTAGACTTATCAGAAATTAACCCTGACCTTAGTAACTAATAATTAAAATATGACCATGGTATTATTGGCAATCTTTCATCTTATCTCTAAAACACCTGGGTGTTTGCACAGACCATGGTGCCTGTGTCTTATTATCGGCTCGTTTGTTTTTCAAATCTTATAATTGTTATTATACCGACTTGAAAATCAATATTATAATACTTCTTAAAGATTTCAAAACAAGTTTTAAAGAATTGCTAAAGTTTGATTTTGCATATGTAGCTTAATTGAATTCCATTTTTAACCCAACGTAGTATGGGGGTCATAATAATTAGCTATAAAATTACTTGATCGGGTCAACGATCACTAACTTATCAATACCGCGACACCTGACCTAAGTACATAACTCATAATTTTAAAATTACCATGTTATTATGTGCAATTTTTTATCTAATCTTTATATGCGCGCACACGTGCAAAAAGCTTAGCCAAGAATACCAGCCAAAAAAAATCCCAAGCTTGCCAGACAGAGAACGTCAGAAAAAGCTTTCTTCGTGTGAATTTTGTTGCAGCAAGGCACACAATTGTTTTTAAAACAGAAGTTAAGCGGTGCTTCTTTCATTTGTCAGCTGCAATAACAAAAAGAAAAATACTTTAAGGCAAGTGGGGAAAATTGTAAAAGTGCAGAAAAACTCGCATACATATGTATAAACAATTATAAAGATGGGAACGGAAACTTTGGCAATGCAATTAACAAATTTTGTTTGCTTTTACGACTTGCTTGTGTGTGTGTGTGTGTATAACAACGCTGGCAAATTTTAATTTAAGCTAGGAATTTTCCATGGCATTGTGACATACATATTATGAACATATGTATGTATAGAGACACATCAGGTTGTATCTGGAATTTTCGCCAATGTTTTCCCATTTAACCTTGATACAAGGTTTTGGTTCCCAATGAACTGTTCCTCGCGTGCCTCCATTTGGTCCCCAAAGTTTAAACCAAAGCAAGTGCTTCAATTCTCACATGTCGGCTTTTAAATCATTTACAGTGGGAATTGTTTTTGCACGGAACAGGCTTAAAATTTATTGATTTAAATTTTGAAGTTTCCATCTGAAGCAACTATGTACACTTCATTAGTGCAACATTTCCTCTAAACATACCAACTTTAAAAGTCCCGCATTGGCGCACCCAAAGCATGTCAAGTTCAAACAAACAATTTGCATAGCTAATTACCAAACAGTTAAATTTAATTGTTTTTTTCTTCATTGTGTTTGTGTTTTTATTGTTTTTACAGCTACTGCAATATGCCACCGAATGCCCATGCCGGCGCTCCGTCCATAACGGACTCTCTGATTGCTGCGGCAAATGCTGCTGCGGAATCTGAATCTGCCACAAAGTTGCAACAGGACTCCACTGGCGTGCTCTTCGAGTGCGATGTTGAAACCACTGATGGCGGTCTCGTCAAGGACATTACGACCCTCAAGAAGGCTGAAAAGCGTAAATTGAAGCTGGTCTGGCGTAATATTATTGCCTTTGGTTATTTGCATTTGGCTGCACTCTATGGAGCATGGTTGATATTCACTTCGGCTAAATGGCAAACAATTGGATTAGGTAAGTTGTTGAAACGTATCCCAGCCACAGAATGTGTTGTTGCTGTCATCTTCCTGACGCGTGCCACACATTTTGTATAAGGTTATCAATGTTGTTTATTTCAAATTTGGCATACTGATAACCTTGGCAAAGTCTCACCTATCAACTAGCTAGACAGAACATGGCGCTGACTGCTGATTAGGCTAGTACCAAATTCGCCTTAAGCCATAAACAGAGAAATTTTTAGCATTGATAAAGATTTAATGTTTAGTGTTAGTATTGGATAGACTAATTTAATCATAAATACGTTTAAAATCTATCCAACTACTACTGAATAATTTTCATAATTAGCAAATTTGTAAACAAACTAGACCTAAAACTATTATTCACTGTGAATGAACAATATTAATTATAATTTTCACGTTTCAGCCTTCGCTTTATATGTGGTCTCCGGCTTGGGCATCACCGCTGGTGCTCATCGTCTGTGGGCTCATCGTTCTTACAAAGCGAAGTGGCCACTGCGTGTGATTTTGGCAATTTTCAATACAGTTGCCTTCCAGGATGCAGCCTACCATTGGGCCCGCGATCATCGTGTGCATCACAAATACTCGGAAACCGATGCCGATCCTCACAATGCAACACGTGGCTTCTTCTTTTCACATGTCGGCTGGCTCTTGTGCAAAAAGCATCCCGATGTCAAGGCCAAAGGCAAGGGAGTTGATCTCTCTGATTTGCGTGCAGATCCCGTACTGATGTTCCAGAAAAAGTGAGTGGCACAGAATCTATTAATAATCAGCTGGCGATTAATAATAATAATTTATAACTTTAGATACTACATGATTTTGATGCCACTCGCCTGTTTCATTTTGCCAACTGTTGTGCCTATGTACTACTGGGGTGAGACATTGATGAACGCCTGGTTTGTGGCCACCATGTTCCGTTGGTGCTTCATTCTCAATGTCACCTGGTTGGTAAACAGCGCTGCTCACAAATTCGGTGGTCGCCCCTATGACAAGTAAGTGTCGAAATAAAATGAAAAAGCCATTGACTCGTTTCTAAATTCTATCTCTTCTGGTTTACAGGTTCATTAATCCTTCTGAAAACATTTCCGTTGCTGTGCTCGCTTTTGGTGAAGGATGGCACAACTACCATCATGTCTTTCCATGGGACTACAAGACCGCTGAGTTTGGCAAATACTCTCTAAATTTGACCACAGCCTTCATTGATTTCTTTGCTAAAATTGGCTGGGCCTATGATTTAAAGAGTGTGTCACCCGATATTATTAGGAAGCGTGTTAAGCGTACTGGTGATGGCACTCACGCCACTTGGGGCTGGGGCGATAAGGATCAACCAAAGGAGGAGATTGATGATGCGGTCATAACACACAAAAAAAGCGAATAGATGCCTCAATGAATTTTAATCAAAAATTCTATCAAAATGAAATACACATTTACTGATGATTTTCCATATTGCACATGGCCGCGCGAAACAAAGTTAATTGTCCTACACAGCATATACAAGAAAAAGGATGGAATAGAAGCGGAAGTAAAATTTCAGAAACCCATTTAATTAATTTTAAGTAACGTTGAAGATAAAACTTTGTTTATCGAAAACTGTATACCGTCTGTGTTAAATCAGCTCTGGAAATGTTTTGTCGTTCTACAATTGCTTTTGGAGACACATACAGACAAAAAAATACCTTTAAATTTATATATCGATTATTATTATCTATATGTATAATGCAAGTTGTATTTTATGGTACAATTGAAATCAAATTGGAGCCTCTCCAACACAACACAGTTATTTGGAGCTAAAGCTCGTCCAAAATATGAATTGATATACAAACCAAAATGTGAATTTTATGTTTCGAAACAAAAAAATACCTGCAACTTCTAACAAAAGATTTTAGTATTTATAGTAAACCAAAACAAAGAGTGCATACAAAAATCACGAAACTTCAAATATATGTAATATAATAAACGATCTATGTAGAACACTCAAAATCAATAGTTTTTTCATGTTGCTTTTCTCAAAACCTTGGATGCCTAATAACTGAATTCCAAGACGTAACAATTCTTGATAACAGCATTTACATTTGGAAGATATTTGAATCAAATTTTGTTCATATAAATGGTTGGAGTTTATTCTGAATCGTTTCTCCAGTCAAGTAGGCTGTTCGTTAAGAAGTTCACATTGACTACTCCTAAATTTCATTTCATTCTCAAGTTTGAACCTATACACACCAAAAACTGTTCAACACAAAAAGTTCTAAATTATAATTGTACTAAAATGGATGTTACTCAGGATATTAATCGCAATGTGATGGATGCTCTTTTTTATTTGCAGTCGAATGGATCTGACTGTTTTGTGGAACGCGAAAAGATCGCTCTTCAGGTGAGGCGTCAGATGGGTGGGTATAAAGCCAAAAATCAAATGGACAAATATATAACGGACTCGCTCGATAATTTGACAAGTTTCGGAGTATTGGTTCAGACTGGAAATTCTGCATACGCGTTGCGTCATACACTTAGCTATGGCGGAGTACGTGTACCAACAAGCTCACCTGATGAGGTCAATGTAAGTACTTCAAAAAAGGTGTTCATTATGTAAGGTTATCCACTTATGTATATAATTTCCAAATGTTTTGGCAGCATGGCCACCGATGCTTGGATCCCCGAAATTCTACAACAAGCCTTATCACCAATGAATCTATCTCGGGAGATAAATTGACTAAGGCTCGTAAACGACTGCGCAGCAATAATAAACGACTACCTGTATACAAAGGAAAATCCAAACCGCGAAAGCCAGCTAAATTAAACGAACATCTAAGTACCCAGAACGAGACTATTGCAGCCTTTAGCAACGCACATAAGAAGTTACTGAAGGAGACGGCTACACAGCAAAACTTGTGTTACATAGAACCCCAATTAAATCGAGCTAGTCATGATATGGTTACGACTGCTTCCAATGGTGGAGAATGCCAACTTCTTGTTCCAAGACCCCTTGAAGAAATGGCGCCTGTTCAGCAGCCAATGGTTGCCGATTATGGACTACCGTCGTTAGGGACAACTTCAGCTGATTTTAATATGTTGTTGCAGCCCAACACGGATAACGCTTCTAATATTGGTCTATGCGGTAGTGAAAATCGGATGATTACCGGATTTGAGAAACACTGGACTCCCTTCTGGGAGCGCAATGCTGGACCGGGAACCATTTTTGAAGCGAGGCCAGAAGAGAATCCATTGGAAAACCCGTTCGTATGGATGCCAGTATCGACAAATGAAAACTATTGGAATTAGAAACAAGGCGGTAAAGAAGTTAAATATCAAGCTGCAGCAACAATTTAATCTGCAATTCAACAACACGTTTGCTATTTCTATAGTTTAATACGATAAAATACGTACATTTTACCAATACCATTTCCAAATTGTAAATTTTTACAACAAGTAACTTGCTTCTATAGCGAATGTGACTTAGAATAACAACTTGTTCAAGACTATAATAAATAATTGTCAAAAGTAATATTTGCATTACTCCGGCTGAAGTTGTATCAATTTTAAATTACCGGGTAACCGTCGGCAAACAGAAACACAAGGTGGCGCTCGAGTGAACTCATTTGCGAGCGAATTCTTATTTTTATGAAGCGAATTTATTTTTGTGGAGCGAATTCATTCACAAATGTTCAGAGAATTCTCATTTTTGTGAAGCGAATTTAATTTGCGGGAATTCGTTTCGGGCGAATTAAAAAAAATTTAGTTTATATTTTTCTCTCTTGACGCGGAGTCGCGTCTCTTTATGCTCTGTGTATTTTGGTTAACATTTTTTGCGTGTTTTTTGTTGCTATCTTTGTTTTTAGTTATTATTTAAACAAGTGTCGATAGCAGAGATTCTTTTGAGTGTTTTTTTGAAATAAAGCCAAGCTTTTCCCTGAACTAAAATTTACACCAACGGCAGCTAATGCGCGGCAACTAAGCAACTACATAAAAATTAATAATATAACTATAAACTTTATGAATAAACAACAACGACAGCACAATGGATATGAAATTTCTAATGATTTTAATTTTGGGCTTCGGCTTCATGTTTGTTTTTACGGCATTCCAGACAATGTGTAATATTGAGGTAAGTTACGTACATACAAAATGTTACATGTATAGGTACATACAAACAAATCTATTTCTATGACGTCTGTGTGTATGCGTGGGCGTTGTTGATAAACCACCCTCCCCCCTTGCCATTGGCATTCGTTGTCCTTGTCCTTGCCAATAGATGTTGTATTAGCATTGGTCCTTGCCTCGTCCCTGCGCTTGCCTTTTGTGACCCTTCTCCTGACTCACACTTGGACTTTGATGGGACACGGAGGGTGGATACATTGCCCTCCCATTCAACGGGCAATTGAGTAAATTACGCTGATTTGCGGGGGAGTTTACTACATTTGTATTCTTTATGCAATTGTATATTGTAGCTATTTTTCTTATCTCTCTCAATGGGATCAAAAAAAGTATACACATAAACTAAAGTCGGTTGTATAAGAAGTGAATTGAAATATATACATAGTATGAATATATAACAAAGAAAAGGAAAACCTTTGACCTTACTATCCAATTGAAGTTTTGAGCTCCACTGCAAAATATGATAGTGCTTTAATTAATGCAAATTAGGAGTCACAATTACTATAATTGACCCCATAAACTCGACGAGTCAACAATTCTCGGAATGGGGGATGCTTCTGATAAGCCACAAAAAATTGCTTATTGATAAAATACGAACTCAATGCCCCGCCCCAAAATTAATGACAGGCGCTATTTTTAGTGGAGTTGAGTTTGCTTTAATTAGAATTGGAATTGCCATGATTGAATTACAATCAATATATACGAGTAGAAATGAATGGTTAGTTAATTTCATACACGTTCACATTTAAGATAATGGCTTATAACGGCTTATTATAAATACTATCTACTATATACTATATATAGGATTGAGTGAGCCATCAGATCAAGGCCATGGTTGTGCAAGCAAGATATATACCTGAATATACATATATAAGACTGCCTTGCATACCTGTCGTTGAAACACAAAAAAACAAAACATGAAATCCAATTTATATTCTCTTTGCACGTTTCTGGTTTCTTTTATTTGTTTCGTATGTTAAGTGTTTTTTTTTTTTATTTTGCTAATTTACTGAAGTTCTTCAGAAACTGGATATAATATGCGTCGCAGCTATTGTTGATGATTTGCATTAAAATTTCATTTATTATATATGTATGTATATATTTACATTTGTGTGTTTTGTTATGGTTCAATGAACTGGACTATACAGAAAAGAAAAACACTATGAATTATATTACTCTCGCTTTCGAGTCTCTGGTTTGGTTTTGGTCTTTGCGCGAACGCCCTCTAGGTTGCTGCTTGGGTTAGGCAACAAATAAATTCCAAACCGTCGACTGGATCGAATTGGCAAGGCTTTAAAAGTCTTACAATTGCTTTTTGCTTGTGCTGTTTTGTGTACTAAGACTACTTGTCTAGCAATGTTTTGGCTTTCCACAGATTCCATACAAAAAAATAGTTAACTTTTGTTATGAAGTAACATTTGGTCAAAAGAATACACATACATACTTACATACATATTTGTACATGGTTAAATCTATTGTGCAATCGAAATCGAATGGCGTCGTCTTTTATTTCTTTCAATGTCATTGCAGTTGCAAGTTCACCATTTGTCTGTCTATCTTTGAAGGCCACGTTAGCCATAAAAAAGTCAAGCAAGCAGACCATATGCCTATGCTACTAACACCCGAACCCCCTCCCCCCCCCATCCTCAATAGAAAACCACTGTTAGCTGTTGTCATTTGCACAATAACAATATAGAAAAAAAGTGGGCGTATCTCTGACGAGCCCACCGCCAATATTGCTGTTAGCAACTTTTATTTTTAAAAAAACTAGTTTCCTTTCAGCATTTTTCATGATTTTACTTTTTACTGCATCTACAATGCAGTTGCACCAGTTTTCTTTACGTAATCAATATAACAAATATAATAGATACAAATATATATATATACATACATACATACTATATATGTATATATGTATATATCTTTACATTACAATCAGTTTATGGCATTTCCTTTTCTGGTTACAACTGAATTTCAACTTTCTTCATTTTGTTAAAACTTGACCCAAATCCGGTTAAACTTTCCAACCTTTTCATTGAACACGAGTGCACCGATATGATGATAAGCTGCTGCTGCTACTGCTGCCTGTTGCATTCTACTTTTAAGCTCAAGTGTTTTGTTAATCAATTTTGTAATTTATAAATTTATTGCTTAGTTTTGTTTCTAAGGTTTTTTAGAAATACTTCACAAATTAAAGTTAAATGTTGCATTACTTGTATTTAGCTTGTCTTTAATGAAATTCACAACAAAATGATGAAGCTGCTTTCAAATTGACATTCAAATCGAGTTACAATTAGGATCAGAATCCATTCGTTTGCCAAAAATTAGTTATAAATTACTTTAACCCAATTCCAAAAGTTCTTTATCCCCTTTAATCCTATATTTTAATTCCACTTTTTATTAGGAATTGCCACAATTTCCCCACTGTGCACTTGTTTATATGTACATGCGTTTAATTTAGTTCCGTTTTTACAGTTATGCTTGATTGTGCGTGTGCGCTCAGGTGACAGACCCCAACTTTCACTTCCCAATTTACCTGGTCCAAGGTGAATGTGTAAAACGGATATATATTCTATCTGGAAATTAAGAATCATATATACATACATATATACAATTTTAATCGTCTTATCACTTTCTTTACATCCGTCTCTCGATCTCTCTCCCTCTTTTGTTATCTGTTATTCCTCTTGTCGCTCCGCTCACTGTTATCATTCACTGATAAGGCAAGTCTACTAATACTCTCAATCTTTCAAATGAGCACAAGGACCCCAATCGACACTTAATTGATGCAAATCGAAATTGAAATCATGTCAAGAGGCAGAATTTTTGCGATAACATTAATAGCTTAGTATAATTCTCCCTCTCTCTATGTTTGAAACTAAAATGAAAATATGGAAAATTTTGCAAACATGTTTTAGTTTTTATTTGTAAATTTCCATTCAGATTTGCATTAATCGGATTTGAGAATAAGAAAAAAAAAAATAAGCAACATTGCAGCCAGAATGCAAGAATTGTCATTGCACTTGAATTTTGTCTCAAACTGGTTTCGAAGGTGTTCCAAGAAATCGTATACATATGCATACATACATATGTACATTCAAATATATATATATTTACCATAAATATATGTAAAATATTAATTTGAATGCATCGAAGATAACCGGACAAGAAATACTTGTATTTTATCTTAAAATGTCAGCACGTTTCAGTCATCTTTTAAGCCAAATAAATAATATTTTACTTTACTGCCGGTTCATTGACATAGTTGGAATTAAGCATTATCCCGCACGTTTTTCGAATGCTAATATTATAGAACACCATCTAGATATATAGTTACGATATTAGCTAAGCTTGTGCCGAAATTTTTATACACTACTTAAACTTATCGTGATAATTGAAAGGTAATTCAAGTGCTCGAAATCTATATGAGCTAATAATGAATCGATCTTGATTTCGATTATGTCATAAATACTACATTATATGAGATTGCAAACTTTATGGTTTAATGAAAACGAGCGAGTCGAATTGTTGTGTTTTTTTTTTTTAACCGAAAACGAAAGTGAGATAGTGTAATCAAATATATGTATAAGTAAACTAAATTTTGGGATGTATACTGAGTTGATAGTTTAGTATAATGCAAATGACATGCTTTGTTTAATTGATTTCCGTAAGGGGAACTACGGTTTAATAAATCAGGAAACGCTCGGTAACTCAGTTAAAATATTATAACCTTGCTATATACAATTAACGAGATTCAACTGAAAATAAATAACTACTTACAACTAATTAAAACTAGTAGATTTGTAAGGGCATTTCCAATTGCGAATTTGCAGCAACTTGCGATTCAACACCCATTTTTATACCCTGTACCCATAGGGTAAAAGGGTATATTAAAGTCGCCAAAATGTATGTAACAGGCAGAATTAAGCATTTCCGACCCTATAAAGTATATATATTCTTGATCAGCATCAACAGCCGAGTCGATTGAGACATGTCCGTCTGTCCGTCTGTCCGTCCGTCCGTCTGTCCGTCCGTCCGTCCGTCCGTATGAACACCTAGATCTCAGAGACTATAAAAGATAGAGCATCCAAATTTGGTGTGAACATGCGTCTAGTGTGTACACAGATCAAGTTTATTTCAAATTTTTGCCACGCCCACTTCCGCCCCCGCAAATCGCGAAAACGTATTACTAGAGCTGTATTAAAGATATCGTATTCTTACTTGGCACACCTAATTATATATCAAAACTGGACCAGCTGACCAAATTTAGTCAAAATCGGACAATAAATATCGGAGATATACCTATATGACTATTGCACTGAATTGCCAAGGCGACATTGGCTGCCAAGAGTGAGCGAGACAGTATGCGTTCGCTGTTGCTGCATGTTATAGAGAATTTTGCATGAAATTTATGGCGATTTCGAGGATATTCTATTTCATTTAATATAACTAGTTGGTACAGGGTATACTCAATGTCGGCAGGGACGACTTGCTTGCTTCATTAAATATTCTTTTCTAAAAATTTTAATGATTGTAATTTTCCTTTTTTTTGTTTACAGAAAACCATTTTGGATAGCATTTCTCAAGAGGATGACACTTTTAAGGGTGAAGGCTATACAAGCCTTGCCATTATATATCTATTCTTTTCTCTATCGAATTGGTTGGCGCCGTCCTTTATTTCATTCACCGGACCCCGTGTGGCTATGGTGGTGGGAGCCTTAACATATACGTAAATAATCAGTTTTAATAATATCTAAAACTACAAAAATATTGAAAATTTGTTTCATTTGTATATATTTTACAGAGCTTTTATGATCACCTTTATATTTCCGTCGACAGTTTTACTATATGTCGGTAGTGCCGTATTGGGTTTGGGTGCATCCATTACGTGGACAGGGCAGGGCACTTATTTAGCTCGCTGCAGTAATTCGGGGACAATTTCACGAAATTCAGGCGTCTTTTGGGCCCTGCTGCAGTGCAGCATGTTCATTGGTAATCTCTTTGTATACTACCAGTTCCAGGAGAAGAATCACATTGACAAGGAGACGCGTAATTTGGTCATTGGTGTGCTAACCATTATTGCTGTTCTGGGAATTGTGTTTCTTGCCGCTCTACGTTATATGGCCGACAATGCGGAGCACGATAATGAACTGGAAGAGAAACACACCGGTTGTGGACAGGCTATGTATGCTCTTCGATCGGCAGGTCAATTATTTTGCACACGGAAAATGCTACTCCTTAGTCTAGCCTTCTTCTATACGGGTGAGTGAAATAAAATTAATATTTAAACTTGTATATTAATTCATTTTCTTTTATTGATAGGACTGGAACTTTCATTTTTTAGTGGCGTTTTTGGTTCAGCTATTGGTTTTACATTGAATATTGCAGAAACCCCCAAGGAGATTGTTGGACTTGTAGGCATATCCATTGGGGCTGGTGAGGTCTTTGGGGGTGGACTCTTTGGCATATTGGGAAATAAGACGACACGGTTTGGCCGCGATCCTATTGTTATTGCTGGCTATATAATGCACATGCTGGCCTATTTTTTGACTTTCATCAATTTGCCGAATAGTGCTCCATTTAAAGATACCACCGATATATCGTACCTGGATCCGCCCATGGCCAGCGTTGCCCTAGTCTGTGCATTTCTGCTTGGACTCGGAGATGCTTGCTTTAATACACAAATATACTCGATGCTGGGTGGCGAGTATGTGAATAATGCAGTTGGCGCTTTTGCGCTATTTAAATTCACCCAGTCCGTGGCAGCGGCTATTAGCTTCTTCTATTCGTCGCATTTTGGTCTTTATATACAATTGGGTATCCTTGTGGTGACTGGCACTATTGGCACCATATCCTTTGTGTTTGTGGAGTGGGCCTTTAAGCGTCAACATCGTGAACAGGAGGAGGCCCTAGAGAAATAGATTAAGTACTAGTTAAATCGCTGCATCGTAATTATAGTATTAGCTGAACAAATTCAGATTCCATGTATGTAGGTCTTAGCCATGTTTGTTGCAAGTCCATGAATGTGTGTGCGCGATGCACCGCATCGTCTTCCTAGACAATAATTCATTATTGTTGTTGCTAAATTTAATTGTTTTTTGAATGTTGAATTTGCAAAAACGTAAAAGTAAATCTAGTTATCTTACATATGAATGTATGTTTTTTTTATATAAATATGTATGATATATTGACGTGTAGTATAATGTGAGTTTATTTAGTATAAGTGACAATTGTGCAACTGTAAATTAATCCACAAAAACCCGATTTTTGTGAGATGAGATTTGAATATTTTAAAAATACACAGACAAGACAACCTTGTATTATTATAAAGTTTGAATATAAAGACTTGGTCAACGTATGCCCGGGTAAATTTAAGTTTTTTAATTGTAACTTACGGTTAATTTATCGATATGGTTAACTTAATGCTTATCGATTGAATTACTGCATGAATAATGACTCAAATATTGGGAATGCTTGTTAACAGTTTGGAGGGGAAGCGAAAATAGTGGGTAAACAATATATGGCGAAATTTTGTTCAAAACTTAATAAAAATGCTCTGAAATATTTCAAAGTATGAGGGGTTAACTAAACTTAAGCTAAGATTAATTAATTATTGTGCCCGAATATAAAATTTTAAATAATTGAATATAAGAAAAAGGAGACAGAAAACAATGTTCGCTGGGTTACTTTTAGTGTATTTTTTTAAAATACTGTTCAGATAGTAAAATAGTGGGATGTTGGGATTTTGAAATTTTATCAGTTTTTTTTCAGTGTTGTTTTTGTTTTCAAGGTGAGCGGTCGCGTGGGTGGCGGCTCTGTGTGTTATTTGTGTCGCTTAATTCATTTTGAAAAACCACAAATCTGTAACAAATTGTAATAAAAGAATAACCACACCTGTAGGTACTTCATTCGGCAGCAATCTCGATTACTTTGTTTTGTTTTATAATACGTTTCGATTGCTATATATGTATATTGTGTGAGTGTGTGTTAGTATTTGTGACGCAAAAATAATTTCAAATTGCCAATGCCAATTGAGTCCAACCAGTGTGTGATTGTGTGCAAAAATTGAAATGCTATTAAACATTGTATTATTGGTATTCAGTAATTAACAACAAAGTGCTTATCAAATTTACTATCCGCTCCAATTTCTGCATCAAACTGCACGCCGGGCGGTAACGCGTAGGTAACTTGAATAATTATCTGTAGAAATTTTCCGATTTTTTGCACAAACCTTGAGAAATTTATTCCCCCCAGACCATCCACCCCTTCCAGCAATAAGCTTAAAGTATTTCAAATTCAGACTCAGGCAGGCGCAACAAACAGAAAAAAACAGCAGCTGGCAGCCGCCCTCGACAGCAACAATAACAATAACAACAACAACATATACTGACGACGTCATCTTGCCGCATTTCATTTCGCTTTTCATTTTCTTTCATTTTCAATTTTTCCCCCGATGGGAGTGGCAGGGGAGGGGGAGAGCTAACATCAGCTTGATTTTTCTTTTTATTCCCAGGCTAGACTGAATCTGTCATTGTGAGTGTAAATGATGAACATGTGACCAGATAGTTGAGTAACAAGAGGGGGTGGAATGGGAGAGGGGTAGGGGAGGGGGGAAGGAGGGTTACCTAAGCAATGCGTAAACAAATTTCAAAATAAATAAATTCGAAATTTGTATCAGTATTCAATCACTTGAGAATTTTACATGCAGAAGTTTATATTATAAATATTTATTTGAAATTGAGAAATTGATCCCTGTTGAATATTATAAATCTTATTTAAACAATGCATCTCAAATTAGTCTTTTTTAGAATCTATTTCATATTTGGCAAAAAAAAAAAAAAAAAAAATTTGTATATGTGATCATTAGATTTGGTACTTTTCTTTTAAGTACCCCTATAATTTACCTCAGTGAAGCTGAACCATTATCCTCCGCTCATAATAATGTTTCAAGACCAACACCGTTTTGATCATTGGCTTAGCATAGCTTCATCTAACCAACCATCTATCCATCCATTCATCCATCCATTCATCTTTCCATTAATTACCATGAGTACTTACCACTTATCCTGCTTTGAATGTACTTGTGCTGTTTGTCGTTTCTCTCGTCTTTTCTTATGCACTTATTGAATGAGCGCTCTATGCTTGGGTCAATAAACTAAATGACTTGGCTTGGTCATCATGTCCATACCAATGCATGGCTGTATATGTTTGTCTGTGTGTGTGTGTGGAAGTCTTCCATTTAGTCATTGATCATGTCCGGTGATTTGATGTTTGATGGTGCCTGTGCCTGGAGAGTCCCCAAAGTCATCGCTATCGCCTTTGTTGCTTTTTGCTTTGTTTTTATTAGTGTCATTAAAATTTGTTGTATGGGAAAGGTCAATATACACACACACACACACCAAACATTGTACAATAGAAAGAGATGGAGTTATTGCCTTGAGTGTTAGAAGATACAACAGAAAACAACAATAAACCGGTTCAGTTCGTAAATAGTTTTTGTTTTGTTTTTATACCCTGCAAAGTATTGGGTAAACTAACAAGGGTCAATTAGTTTCATGGCAAGGTTTGTCTTAGCCAAAATAAAAGGAAACTGTAAATATTGTATATTTCTATAATATAAGTTTATATAATGAAACTTTAACCTAAAGATAAATTATACATTTTGGGAAATAAAGATCTCTATAAAGATTTTGGAATTAAACTATTATTAACTTTGTTACCTTATTGAAAATGTATATATATAATTTAAGAAAAAATCTGAGTAATTGAAAAATTGCAATATGCTTAATCTGGACTTCAACTATATTAGAATAAATAAAATTAGTTCCCTACAACATTGTGTAGGGTATATTGAGGTTGCCATACCAACTTTGTTGGCTTTTGACGTTTTTTTTTTTCGGTTTTAGTTTTTGGTTAACATTGTCTAGATGCCACTGATGATAGCTGTTGTTGCTGCCGTCTCTCTCCCTCTCTCTCTCTCTTACATTTTGCACGTTCGAACTTCATTATCTTGTACATTTTCATTCCCATAGATGAATATCTTTATGTGATTTTCTTTTGTTGGCATCGAGTCAATAGCCTAGAACTTGAGCTAAATAACGAGAAGAAAAAGAAAGAAAAACCATTTTTTAGCTAGTCATGTTTTATTTTCTTCTTGAATCTTTCATCTTTTTCTGCTTTCGACTTTTGTTTCTTCATTACTTGTCACCTTGCTCTTCTAGTATCAGGGCCAAAAATAATTATAAACTATATTGCAAATAGTTTAAGGTTTTTTATTTTTTGACACTTGAGTTATGAGTATTATATGTATACTATATGTAGGTATTTGTATATATAACTAGATTTCATCCTCAAGCATCATAATTCATTTTGATAAGATTAAGAAACAATTAGGTAATTGGAGTAATTTTATAAGCAATTGTTTTATATAAACATTAAGTGGCCCGCTCATTTATTTAGTTATATCTGCACTTGTCCGCTCATTAGAATATCTAGTCACAAACAATATAAAGTTATTCAATTTGACGAGTATATGTACATATACATATATATATAGGAATTTCTAATAGTTAAGACTTATCAAGTCAAAAGCTCGAATGGAATGCCAGATATTTAATATTTTTGCATTATCGATGAATGGAATTTAATTTTTTATTATTATTATTGTTGTTGTTGTTGTTTTTCCTATCGGAGTTTTTCCTTTCTCTTCTTCTAGCTTAACTTTCGCCTTGTTAAGCACAAAAACAAAAAATTTAATTCACTTTCAACTTGATGAAGTAAAGTGCCAAGGTCCAACAATGGCAACGACAATAACAACAGCAACAACAACAATAGCAACAACAACTTCAACTGTAGAGCTCGTTAGTGTTGCTTATCTTATAGATACTTGCTCTATCCTGCTCACTCTCTCTCTCTCTCTCTCTGTTTCTCTCCCATTTTTTGTCTCTTTATTTTCTTTTCGATTTTATTTATTTGTTATTTATATTTATTTTGAATTTGTTAGTTTTTTTTTATTTCGCTAAGCACAAATTTGGCATTGGCACCCACACAAGCACACACACCGAGACTTTTTATTATCTGTGTATGTATCTTGGCTTTTGTATCTGTATCTTTATCTATCTAACGAGCGTGTTAAAGCGAGCAGCGACTCTTGACTTTCGTTGCGCCTAGTTGGTATTTTGAGGCATTTTGGTTTAAACAAGTTTTTTTTTTTGGAAATGCAATCAAAAGACACCACCATATACATACATATGTATGTTTATATATACATATATATGAGTTATATACTAACATTTATATTTTACTATATTTATATGTACACTTGTGGACGAGTGGACTAAATAAAGTTTACTTTGTCTAGATAAAGTTTTACTTTTGAAACTGTTTTTAATACAAGATAACGTATTTACTCAAAATTGGAAAAAATAAATCAAATTTGTTAAAATTTTGGACACAATAACAACAAATAATTTGAAAAAATGTTTAAAAAATTGTGCAAGTTTTTGAAAAATTATGAAAATTGCTTACACAAGGCGTAATTTTAAGAATTGGGACTATGAAAACTGTCACAGGAAGACGACGTTTAACATTGAACAATTGTTTACTTTATAGACCAACAAAATCAAATCCTAATTCATCGCCTTTCTTTACACTTCAAAAATATTGTTTTTAACTAACTTAAAATTCAAAGATATTTAATACCGACTGAAATGTACTTTGCCTAGGTTCGCTTGTATTGTATTTTTGCACTTTGTTGCCTCATAATTGTTGTTAGCCAAGCGTTAAAGCACAGTAGCTCAACAGCTTGGTTAGTTCTGTAACAAAATCAGCTGGGAGGCTTCCATTAAAACAAAGATACATACATACATATGTATATAGATACTTACATACATATGTAACTAACGGGCTAGCAATTATGTTGTCATAAATGGAGAGAAGGCACAAAACATTAAAACAAGTCAAGCATTCAAAGATTTAATGGCAACAGCAACATGCAAATGTATCTGCAACTTTCTCAACAGAATTTAACGAGTGAGAAACGGAGAAAAAAAGACAACAACGAAACATAAAAAGGTGCCAAGCCAAAAGGCAGTAAAACTCTAATGATAATGCATTTTGTGCAGTTAAGTGAATAAGAAACTGCAATGGTTTTTTTTTTTTTTTAGTGAGAATAATGATTTAACATCTTTGGTTAATCATTCAATTATTATTTAGTTTGGTGGAGCAGTAAAGGTATCTCCAACTACATGAACTGTGTACATATTGATGAGTATGTGAAACTATGTTGAAGTTGCCATATCCAAAACGTTTAAGTTCAATTCTAATAGTTTACTACAATTCCTGTATAAATTTCTAGAAAGTGAGAAATTTGAGAAACTTTTAAAAGAGACAGAAAACCATAAGTTAGCCATTGGAAAATTCTTGCAAAGTTTTATCAACAATTCCCCATTGGCTCGTACATATACCCAAACAATTAGCTATATAAATGTTTACCCACATGGCCGTCAGTCTGTCTGTCTGTCTGTCTGCCTTACTATGGAGTGCATTTCCATATTGTTTACTTTTTGTCAATAGAACTATAGCAACAACAGCAATAGAACCTGCCACGGACAGGTGTCTTTGCAACGTAATGCTTTCTTATGTCTTTTATGACTTCTTTACACCACCTTCTGAGCACTCGCCCCCGCTTCTGACGGAGAGTGTAAACATCTCTTTGAGTTTCATTTGGACTTTCATGGTCGAATGCCGATGCCGTTGCATAGTAAGACAGACAGACAGACAGACTTATTTTACCTTTATTTCCAACAACAATTTTACCAGTTCTTATCTACCCTTTTCTTTTATTATATTTCTTTTGTTTTCAGGTAAAATGACAACCACAACGCAGGTGGAGATCAACACAAATGCTGGCACAAGTTTAGATGCCACAAGTATCAACCCCAATACGATAGCCACCACAACAACAAGTTCCAGTGCGAATTCCACAGGAATTGGCATTGTTTCTAGCACACAAAGAGGTAAGGTATATTGGGTTCTTGCCAAGGATCGGTCTTAATCGGAAATGGTATTGAAATTTTTTACAATATATAGACAGAGAGATAGATTAATGAATAGTTAGATAAATTGATTGATAGATACGTCAATTGATAGGTAGATAGACAGATACACAGGCAGATAACTAAATAGTTTAAAAGATAGTTCAATATAGTTAAATACTATGATTAAACTAACTAAATACCGTAACACAAAACCAAATTCAATATTTGGCTTGCAACCGTTTTGGCCAAAGTAACCTTTAAACGTTTCGGTTGGATTCCTTGGATTTCCAACAATGGCAAATAAGAAAAGAAATAAGCGAACAAAAAAAAAAGAAGAAGTTAAATGCTGTTAATTGTTTGCCACACGCGATTCACTGGTGTGAGTTGTTAAATGACATGGGCGATGGCGAAGATGAAGGAGTAGTAGAAAGATTAAGCCACCAAAATGTAAATGCTTTGGAGGTGTCTAAGGTGACTCTAATAATAATAATAACACGCACACAATCAACAATGGTCATTGTCCTAATTTGTTAACCATATTGCAGAGTGGAGGAAAAGTGGTATATAATGATACCAAAAGATTTAAATCATCTGTGACAATTTGGCATAAACACTTAAAGCTATATATAAACTACTTAAAAATAAACGTTTATTATATGTTCATATGAATCTAATCGATCCTTCACATAAATCCCTGTTTTAAGAACTTATTTCATATCAGGGAAGATAGGAAAAACAAAGTAGAATTCCGAGCAAGCGGCACTGAAAGCCATTTTCTTTTCCATCTCTAATGCAAACTTTCATTTGACCAGTTTTGAGATATTTCCCACCATTTCAATAGCAGTCATAAGACTTGTTGCTTACAATTGTTTCACACATAACTCTGTTAGAGATTATCTTCATTAAGATTCATTTACATAAACATTTCACCTTTCTCTCTTCATACACCAGCCTTCTTCTGTCTCTTAGTTAGTTCATTAGTTTAATTTGCATATTTTGTTTTCTGTCAATATCTATAGTATACTCTCTCCATTCCATCAATTTTGCAATCATTGCATTATCTAAGAGTCTGTGTGCATCATTTGATATTTGGCTTTCATTTGATTCAGTTTTAATGGCGTGTCTGTTACTAACTTATTTCACGGTCACTGATTGATTTAATTTCGGTTATTTTGGTTATTGTATCGTTTGTTATGAAATCTATACACGCTATCTGACATTGAAATTGGGTAACTGCTGTGAATCCAATTTGAATTTGGTACAATGAACTAAGTGGCCGAAGAGGATGAAGCGCCACAGAAAGTGTGGGATTAGTTTCTGACCAATTTAGTTGAAGAGGGAATTTTATTCTATTGTTAGTTTCATTCTAAAATGGTTATCCAACGTTTTAAATTACAATTTCCGTTCCACCACCACTGGAGAACCACCATGCATCAAGAAGCTCCTTGTTCTTAAACACACACTCTCGCACACACACACACATCCGGTTTAATAATTCGATCGGTATGCTATTTATAAGATCGGCACGTCACCCCTTCTTTGGGCAAGAACAGCAACGACAATAATCGGCTATCTGTGGTCTGGTCTAAATTTAAACAACCATGCGCAAATGCCCCTGGGCTTGCGCATGTGCCTCTAGATATGGCCAATGGCAGGAGCATGACTGCTTTTCACTTTTTATTAGTTTAGTGGCAGTTGCGAGGGTTTCTACAGGAAAAGATATGAAGATGAAAAACCCAGCTTACTTAGTATCCCTTAAAGAGATCTGTAGAAACTAAACTATAGTAAATATATTTATATAATGTATCTCCTAATTCAATCAGTTCTTTTGGTTAACTTTTAGCTATAGAAACCCGTTTATACAGTGTAAACTTAAAAGTCCAACAATCGATTGGTAAATTCATACATTGTTCATAGATCACTCTTTTTGTTTTTTGATATTATGGTGCAACGTTCCACATCACAATCAATGTTATAGACAGCAAATGAAATGTAATCTCTAAAGATTGTCTCCAGTTATGCTTCGTAGACAGAGTTGGGTTGCTTTCCCACCGAAACGTTAACGTTTCGAATTTCCAAAAGCAAAATATTTACTTAACTGCATCACGAAACTCGTTTTTATTTCGAGATTGACATATTTGTGGGCTGAAATAATCGAGTTGTGCGAACAACTTGTGAGTCATTTGCCAATACCTCACAAATGTAGGAGAGAAATATAAAGCGGTGTGGCATTATTTATTTAATTCTTTTGTATTGTCTAATTAAATTGTTAATTGAAACCTCTTTCCGGCTGTGCAACAGAGTGTGTAAAAGTGGCATTAAGTTAATTCAATTCAATCATTAAATCTGAGATGTGTTTAGGCTATTATTGATTTTGCTTTTATTTTGTTTTGTTTTCTCGTTTCTAATTCCAGTTGCGGAAGCCAGCAAACGTAAGAAACTGAAATCTCGCAGTGCCACCGCCTCAAATATTACAACGGGAACAACAGGCACATCATCATTGTCTAAGAATGGTAGTAAAAGTAATGGGAATGGTTTAAGCTATTCCAAGGAGCATTTAGATGCCTGGCTAGAGAATTGTCTAAGAGATGCCACAAATGCACAGCTATCATCATCATCGGAGTTTCTGGACTTTAATCCGCCGGCAGTGGCAACTTTTAATAATAAACAAATCCTTATGACTCAGGCAGCAGGAGTGCAACAGCTGCAGCAACAGCAACAACAACTGCAGCAACAACAACAGCAGCAACAGCAACAACAGCAGCAGCAGCAACAACAGCAACAGCAGCAGCAACAACAACAATTTCTTATGCGTTCCAATTCACAACCCTTCGGCTTGGGACCCAGTCAGCCCTCGCCCTTTAGCTTGGGAATACAGCGCGTGAGTGAAACCCATAAAAGAAATGGAAAACCTGGACATTTCAACTAACAATGCAAACCAAACATATTTCTTCTTTCTTGGTATCCACACATAGCACTCGCATGCTTTAAGTCATCGCTATCCCATGCTCTTTCCACCCCAGAGCCATCACAATGGTTATGGCTTGGCCTATGGCGATAGCGGACAGGATTTTGCTAGCTTACCACCGCTGGTCAATATGATGGGCAGTACGGGTCCTGGTGGTGGTTTATTGGCCGGCAATTTGGAGCATGAACAAAATTCCACAGATGTCCTTGATGGCAGCGGCAGCAATCCAAATTTTAGTCGAGGGTAAATAGAAAACATAATTGAAATCGATATTCAATTAACTTTTTGTTTATTTCCAGTTTTCGATTCAGCGATCCGTGTTTGCTTAATCCCTCGGATAATGATTCCAAATTGAGTGGCCAGAATACACCCGATCGACGAAATGGCAGCGGCAATAGTGGTGGCAATGCTGGACACACCCATGCCGGTGATGGGGATCAGCAGCAAAATAAATTTTTTGCAGCTCTAATGGAACAGATTAACATATTGCATGAAACCAATTCCAAGATTTGTCGCAATTTACATGAGACGAAAGGTGTGTTGGCAGAACGTTCCAAATACCATATAGGAGAGAGTCAGTACTTATGGGCAGAGCAGGTTTTGAATTTCATTAGTTTGCAAAAAATAATTTGTTTTTCTTATAGAATACATATGTAAAAAGTTTATTATAGATAGTTTTAAATCTCTAAAGATTGTATTTCTTATCTCTTTATCTTATGATTGCACTTTCTTAATTGTAAACTTAAACTTCCATCCTGTGTTGAATAGTAGAAGGAGAAAGAGGATCTTTTGAATAATTAATCATAATGTATATCAAAATGGGGGAACTAGGAAAAACTTCTTTGTGTGCCACAACTACTGACTCAATCCTAACTATATTAGGCATTGTAAATTACAAGAAAAAGTGATCTCTCCGCTATGTCTATGGTTATTGTTTAATTGACTTCTTGTATTGTATTTTACACGCTCTTTCCAATTGGTTTACGTATTTCTTGCGTTTTTTCTTTTATATCTTTGCCTTTTTTTCTATGTATTTCTTTTTTCTTTTGGCACACACACACACAAAAACAAATACTCCCACACACACATATGTACACACAGTCGATATTGAAGCTTTAAAGCACGCTCCCAACGGCCAGCCCTGGGCTGGGGCTGGGGGTATGCGGCACCGTAGAGATAGCTTGAGCGGATTAAGCACACAAAGTCAACCAATGGTATTTGGCGGTGGATTCGGTGGCACACATAGTCCGGCGCCCACCTTTCATTCAGGTACCATACAAATGGGGCCCTCAGCCCCCCAATCTATTGTTTCTATCGAAATCCCTTCCCCATTCTATATATATATTTATAGTAGCTAATTATTAATGGCCAAAAATCTGTAAATATGTGTCTTAACAGCCTATACGCCCGGAATGATGACTGATGTGGTGCGGGAGGTTAAAGAAGCAGCACGTGTACGTGAAGATGCCCTCCTAAGTAGGTAAGATACAATTGAAATACTATAGCTTCATTTTGGTTTCAAATTGGTTTGGAATTTTAAGTTACAAACTTTTTTCTCCCAGTGTATATGACTAATCGTATTCGCATTCTTTTCATTCTTAGAGTCAAATCCATGGTAGAGGAGCGGCAATGGTCATTGAACGAGGGCAATGTCCGCATTTTGCGAGACATTGACGAACTAAAGGTGAGTGAGTGGTCTTTGATTTCTAATTCAACTAACTTTTTGATTCTTGGTTTATTTATGTAGTCCCATGTGATGCAATTGCGAATGGAACGCAAGGAGACTAATAAGCGTTTGTCACATCTGGAGGCCGAGAATAAATATTTACGTCAGGCTTTGGCCAGCTGTTTCAATCAACGTCAAACGTATCACGACATTATCTATGAGAACGAGCGTGCCCAAAGATCACGCAAACCATTTCCCAATGGCAGTAGCGTTGGCATGGGAATGGGTGTGAGTGGAACACGGCGGGCTCAGTCATTTAATCTGCACTATGGAACCATGCATCAGACACCAACGCACACAACACATTTACTCGATGAAGATGATGAGGGAAATGACGACAAATCGCAGGCACTGCAGCACGAGGAATTGCAAGCCGAGGAGGACAGCGAAGTGCAGTCGGTTATAGCAAATAAACGACTCTCCACATCCAGCAATGAATCTCGCAGCAATGGTCTTACGGGAATGCAACAACAGCCACAGACATTGCAAAGTCCGCCGACATTTTCCTTATTACCCGAACAGATGAATCCGTCAACGCCACCGCCCTTGTTGCCGCGCAAGAAGGAGCACTCGCAATTAAAGCGCGAACTCAACGAATCGGCCGCCGCACGTAAGGAGGCCAATCAGCGTATCATAGCGTGGGTGTAGTCTCTGCTCTATTCTATCTTATTGTTTTAACCCTAACTCAAGCACCATTTCATTATTTCGCCCGCATGGACATTTACAGTCAGTGGCACCCACTAACCTAACAATAACACATTGTATATAGTGTATCATCAACTCTTAGAGAAATTCCATACTCAAGTGACTAATCTAATGAGTCTCAATGATTTGTTTTTCTTTGGCATTTCTGTTCTCTTTCTACCGCAATGTAGACTTGAAAAATTGGTTAAAGACCTAAGCGCCCAGGTGGCCAGCCAACCAAATTGGAGCCCCAGTGCAGCGCCAGCCACTGCACCAAAATTCTCTGTGTCCGGCGGACCAATTACGGACTTATAGTTTTAGCTGAGTGCCCTAGCCGCAGCTGCTGCAAAATCGAATCAATCCATGGGCAAACGGCAAGTGCGCATCACTCACTTATAGCAGCCGGATAAAGGGGCTCGAATCCAACAGAACCATCAGCGGCGTTCATTGCACACATTTCGTTTCAAAATTATTTATAACTCATTAACATTCGTCTAAGCGAATTCATAAAACTAAAATTTATCATAAAGAAAAACAGCCAAATCTGGAGCCCTCCATTGTTATAATGTGTCCAAGTCCACTTCAATCCAATTCATCATACCACAACGGGCTCGAGCACAATTCTCATTTAAAAATAAAACTCTGACATTAATTATCATTTTACCCTGTAACTAAACACTAATGGCAAAAATCGTGTACCTATAACAATTGAACAAAAAATCAAAATCTATGTTTATCAAGTAACAAGAAAATACTATATATATATATAATGTTAAACCAAGTTGTTTTGTGAACGTAAAAGTCGAATAGAACATATTTAAATTGAGTATTCTAAATAAATAACAGTTAAGTGCCATTTGATACATACAAATATATAGATTTGTAATTGGTTTTGTATTTGTTTGTCACCGACTGATATATATTCCGATTCTTTCTTTTGTAGTTGATATTTTAAATCTACTTGATTTAAATATTTTATTTTCGTTCTTGGTTTTTGAAACCTTTTGCAAATTTGTCCACCCATTTCTGTAAATTTGGAAAAAACACAAAAGCACTTGTAACTCGGTCATTTTAATTACTATCAGGATATCCTTTGTTCAAAATGTAGCCCTTGTAAATTATGTTTAATGGACATATTCATAACCCGATATGTCTTTAACACGGCAGATAAAAAAACACTTTTCCCTGTAGAGAAAATTGGCGTTATCTCGTGAGTCCTTGACAGGATCAAGAGTAAATTGATCTTAAATAAACCATATCAAAAGTCTCCATCTTCTGGCCAAAGATTATTACGATAGTCCAGCGGAGAACTGAGTTAAACAGGATTTTCTTCTTTTACCCTTTTTCTTCAAGCAACTAAAAGAAAATCTTTTTTGTTGCATACTTTGTGGGGAGGACGAAACAAATTTCATTTCATTTTTATGAACCCTTCAAATTAAAAAGTCTTTCGATTCCTACTTCCATCATACATATATTACATACATATATGCGCATTTATTTACTTAAAACATTGTGTCACATAAAACACACTCATTGAGGAGTGACGGGGGTTTATTAAGGTAAAAATTAAAATGGATTATAATTGCCGACGCCTCGTTTGCTGTCGTCTGTTCTTGCTGATACCGTTATTTGCATGTGGGTTTTCTTTTTGAAGAAAAAAAGGGATAAGGAGGGGGAGTAGGAATCAGCGGCCATCACCGTATACAGTTGCCGAGGCAATAGTCAAACCAAAGTTTATAATGCATCTATGGAGTATATAGAATAAAAATATTAGGAATGAAACAAATACAAAGGGTTTATATAATATGGATGAGTGATGAATTGTGATTTCTCGATGTGTATGAGTCGATGTTGTGTGGATGTAATGTGTTCATGTCATGGTGATGATTGTTGGTGTCCATTTACATACATTGTGCCGCCATGTCGCTGCTATCAATACCCAACATGGCTAATTCGTCCAGTTCCGCTTGATGTCGCATCTTCTCAATGTCTGTGGGTGATTCTGATGGTTTAGCAATATCCTCTAGATCCATCAGCTTCTCAATATTCTTATTTTCTGAGATGGCGCCAACACCGTAAGCGGCACTTGATGGTGATTCCGGCATGGGTATGTCATCTGTATCTGTATGATTTACACTGATTGTGCTGGGAATTGTGACATCTGTTGATTTTCCATTCACCATTTGGATATCTTCGTTCTTGGTTGATGTTTGATCAGGCGAGTCAAGGGATTTTGGTGTATCTGATAGATCTGGAGCCGAGACTGGAGCGGCTGGTGAGCTTGATGTGGTTTCATCAATGGTCACCAAGTGTATGCCCTGCTTGGCCAAGTCCTGAAGATTGTGCTCGCTCAGCACCGTCGTGTCCTCGACAATAGTCGTAATTGTTTGCGGCTCGATTGGTATTTGATTGGCCTCGTCTGTCATTTCACCCATTACACCGTCCGTGGGAAATATAATGTCTAAGGCCTCAGCTAGATCCTGGGGTAACTCTCCATCGTTCGGTTGAGCTGCCGCATCCAATGGCTGTGGCACCAGATCCGTTTCACCTTCATCAATGCCTGGTGGCAAAACATCCTCTTCATCGTTTTCAATTGCCTGCTGGTCAGCCTCATCCGAATCTTTGCCAATGGTGTCACCATCTGATCCACCTACAGGCGGTGGTGGAGGTGGACAATGTGTCATTAAATTGGCAAATTGCACGGGATCAGGCATCAATTCATCATAGTCAACCATCATGCCAGCGTCTGGATGGAAAGGTGGCGCATTGCCAAAGGCATCCTCCATCATGGCCATTTGGATTTGAGCTGCCGTTGGTGCAGCCATACGTGCAACTGATGCGCCTGGATGACCTCCCATGGGAGGCGGCGGCGGCGGTGGTGGTGCTTCCAAGGATCCATTGGTGTAGGGAGCAATAGTGTTTTCACTCACACCAGCGACAATAGTTGGTTGCTTCTTAAATACTGGCATTTTGCCGATGAAGGGTAACTTTTTACCTGCCGCTGGACCACCATTCGGACCTGAGTTAGTGCTGCTCTTTGTTACTTTCGGTTTTGGGGCCGTATCTTTCTTGTCCCGTTTACTGTCACTAGGCTTACGGTTTGGTTGGGCACGAGGCCGAAATTCGGAATGCTTGACGACAGGCCGTTCCACACGATCTTCATTGTGGCTAGGGCTGCGACTACGACGGCGACGTGCGTCACGGGAACGGCTACGTCGACTACCTCGTACAGGAGAACGTGAGAAACGCCTGCGTCCACGGCTGCGTGAACGACTGCGAGTGCGACGCCTATCACGATCACGATCCCGTTCTCTTTCACGTTCCCTCTCCCGATCACGGCCACGATCGCGATCTCGACGATCACGATCAGAGCGTCCACGGCTACCACTACGGGATCTAGTACGACGCTTTGTGTTACCCCCATGACTGCGTGAACGGCTACGTCTTCTTGAATTGGAGCTACTTCCTCCACCTCCGCCAGACCGTTTCGACTTATCATCAGCTGTTGTAGCTGTTACAGAATTCGTGCTTTTATGATGGTCCCGTGATCTACTCTTTAGCTTCCCCTTGAGCTGCTCGAGCAACTTCTTCTCGCTTTCACTGATCACCGGTTGAACTGTGTTCCATTGCTGAAGCATGGCATCGTCACGCTTTTTCTGATCCTCAACTTGCTCCTCGCCGGCAGCAGATGTCCATTTTCCGCGCCCATCTGAATTTAGTACATCCTTAATAATCGGCGGTGGTGGTGGAGCTACAGGTTGTGGTGCACCCACTTCCGGTTTTGATGGTGGCAAGGCCTGCGTAGGTGCCTCTTGTTTACGCATTGTTACACGTATAGAGGCGGCATTGTTTGAGGCATTGCTTGAAGATGACGATGATGACTTGTCCACCAGTTCGTCCGCACGCCCTTTCTTTGGTTGCTGCGATTTCTCGTCCTGGGTTGAGGAGCTATCCGATGATGAGGATGTACTACGTTTATGTTTCCTACCATGCTTACGCTTCTTTTTCTTCTTTTCACTGCTAATGGACACAAATTATGGACAATTGTTAGTCTGTAGATTATATCTAGAATTTTTGAACTATGCTTACCTCTTCCTTTTGCGTTTCTTAGAGACTTTCTCTTCGTCTTTCTTGGTCTTTTTATTCTTGATCTCGTCATTATCCTTTTGCTGCTGTAGAGCACGATCGCGATTTGCTAACCATTCGGATTCATAGTTGGGAGTCTTCTTAACAAACAGCTAGAGAAAACAAGGTTAAATCAAGGAGTATTAAATAATTAATTTATTGTTTATTTTACAAACAGTCTCCCACCTCATAATGATTGGAATGCAATCTGGATTTCAGATGTGCTGAAGCACAATGCAAATCTCCAATCCAGACGCTGCATAGTTTGCAGAACCAGGCATTAGCAGGCACCAGGAATTGCATACCACGAACTGGGACACGTTTAACAGGAGCGTTCTCATGTGTGGGAAATGGATCATGATCTATATCTACATGCCACGGTGTCTCTATAATGTCACGATTCATATGCTCTTCCGTATGCAGATGCTTTAGATAATCCCGTGCTGTCTTAGGGAAAACACCACAACTATCGCACCAATGCTGTTCGGGATCAAAGAATACAAAATTATAATTTTGTGCCGGTAATGGAGCTACTTTCACAGCATTTGTGGCATTTGTTGTGGCAGTGTCGCCATGTCCACGCTGTTGTTTGGCCTTCATTGATTTGATGGCACGATTTTTAAGTCGATTTGTGGGTGTGCCATCATTCTGATCCTCATTTTCGTCATCGTCGTCATCATCTTCGTTGTCGTCATCACTTGAAGAGTCGGACGAACTGCTTGTAGATGAACCAGAATCGGAACTTTCTGCTGAACTTTCACTTGAGGATGTTGCAGCCGGCTCCTCTTTGTTATTACTTGGTGCGGGTTCTGATAATGTCTTTGGCCGTGGTTCATCCTCGTGTTCCTCATCGCCAATGATGCCATTGAGCATATCTATAACATTTTCGATGGTATCCAATTTCTTTTTTATTTGCACCTGCCAAAAACGTAATATTATAGTGTGAATGAATTAAAAAAGAATTATCACTTGAAACTTACCTGAAGTCGATCATTTTGCTCTATGAAATTCATTGTGGTTGGAGTTGGCGGATCTCCTCCAGCTGATAAATCCTCACGCTGCTCCTTCAACACTTTCATTTCCTTCTTCAGTAGCAAGACCTTCTTCACATAGTTGGCGCGTTGTTTCTTCAGTTCATCTTTTTGATTCTCGGCCTCTTGTGCTATAGCTGCCATATTGCAATGGTTGTATGATGGGTGTGGTGTGGTGTTGATTTCGGTTGTGGTGGTGGAGGAGTGAGTAGTATGGGGGGAGGTAGAAAAAAGAAATCACAATTGATACACATTCCCGATAGAAGAAAAATAATTTGAAATTTCATTTACAAAATGCATTTTGCGAGTGCATTTCACCCGACTAGTTACACACGGTATGCGGTCGCCGGATCAGGATCAGGTTCTGACCGCGTCGCGTCGTTATCGCGCTTTGTTCTGCCTGTCCTCGTTGGGGGGTGTGGGTTGAAGAGTCGTGCATTGTTGTGGATGTGACGACGTTGAGCGTCCAGTCGACTACACACAAAAAACATCGCCACAAAAAACATGACGATTTAAGGGTATTTGAATTTCAGTAATTCAACTCCCTTTTGCCCGGGTCAGTAGTGTTAGCTCTCGCTCTGCTTTTATAGCTAGATTCTGATCAACTTTACAAATTTTTTTATATTTGCATTCGCATTTGCGAGTCTTAGCTAAAAATTTTTTTGTACATTTTGGTTCTTTGGTTTTTTTTTATGTTTTTTTTTTTTTTTTGTTAGGGGGCGTAATCATGACAACAATAATAAAACATAATGTGAGAGGTTTGCATGTGAATTTTCGTCATTGAGAAGAGCAGAATTCATTTCCAACACTTACCATCCTGTGGAGGCAAACTTGTGCTCTCGACCGCCGGTAGTTTTTGTCCTTCATCGGCCACCAATTGTTGTTGTTGTGGTGGTTGTTGCTGCTGCGGTTGTACCACTGTTGGTTGCTGTGGTGGAACTAGTGCTGTCTCCGGCGCAATCGGCGGCACATTTGTTAGTTGGGGTTGTGGTATCCAAACTTGTTGACCATATTCTAGGTGAATGAAATTTGAAAATTATTTTTAAGATTTTACAATTAATATATATGAATGATACATAAAGGATCTCCAGTTTTCCGTGAAAATGTATAACAAATAAGTAGTAAGATTACTGTGCAAGGTTTAAGTTATATAGAATTATAATAATATTTACCATTCACACCCCAGGCACCTGGCGGTCCGTAGCCGGTGTTAAAATTAGGCTGCGCCGGTGGTGGTCCTTGCATTCCAACATATCCTGGTGGACCGCGTGGCGTAAAGGCATTGGTCTGCTGCATTCCATACTGATGACCATGATAGACAACATCGGGTGGTGCTCCGTAAGGCGGCTGTGGATACAGTTGGGGTGGCATTACACCATAGTTTGGGGGCATTTGGGTTTGTTGAGCTGGACGCGGTAAGGGAGGAGATGCTGGCTTTTTTTTGGGTGACCAACGACCACCACCAGCAGGACTATTGCTGCGAGTGCGAGAACGTGATCGGCCTCTGCGTGAACGTCCACGTCGAATCGGTGATCTTCGGCGTGGTGGTGAGCGTCGACGATCTGGCGAGCGACGACGATCAAAGCGACGCCGGCGATCGAAGCGTCCGTATTCCGGAGAATCATAACGGCCACGACGCGGTGGTGTGGGCGATCGAGACAATGAGCGGGAGTGCCTTCTTGAATTCGAGCGACGGCGTGATGAGGAATGCCGAGATGATGAACGGCGACGCGACTTGCTTGTCTTGCTCGATGCCGTCTCTTTCTCACTCTCCTTATCTTTATCCTTTTCCTCTGACTTGGCATTATTATCGACACCGGGTGGACCTGGGTTCAACACCATGTCTTCGTCCATATCTGAGCAGTGGTATGTTATCCACTAGCCAAGCGTTTATTGGTATTGAATTAACAATTTAAATAATTTTTCTTTTTTCTTTGCAAAATTACGTGTGGGACAGCTAAAAGTGACCGTTTCTTTAACAGGGATGGAGGAAAAGTCAGACACGAGTATCAATAAAAATGTATCGGCTTATGCAGTGTGAAAGTTCGCGAAAACTGTCTACGTTTTTAGTTTAACTTCTATTGATTTAAATGTTTCTTAAAACCAAAAATATTTTGCGAGTCGTTAAATTCCATTCTTATTTGTTTTTGCCTTTTGGAAACTCAAATTATTTAGTATTTTTTTATTATTGTTCGCAATATTTCAAATTTTACAGCACTGGTTTAAGGCTATTTTTAGCTTTTCATCGATATTTTTACCGATTAAAAGGTTATTTTTATTTTGTTAACTATTGAAAAACTAAGCAATAAAGCGTTTCAAGAAATCCAAAAGGAGATTCGCGGAAATTTTCGCTTTAAGTCGGTACTAAATTTTCACCCAGAGTAATTAAAGTAAATATCGCCCAAGGCGTATTTTACCTTTGATAACTAGATGAGTAAGTGGGAGTGGCAACGCTGCGAAAATAGCGCGAAGATTTTGTCCGTGAAATCCTGATCCTGATTTATAGTGTAAATATGAGCAGCCGGAAGCATAAAACAGCCGAAAACATTGAAAATTTGTGTCCTGTTACCAGGTAATTTAAAATGTCAGATTTTTATATTAAAATCGTTTGTTCAATTGGTTAAGAACAATATTTTTCGTGTCGTGACGTCACGAGCAATTGAAATTTAAAACAAAATAAAATTGAGGTCAAATAAAATATATTTTTGTCGAGTAAGAGCAATTGAAATGAAAGGTGCTTGACCCATGACCATATTGCTGAGCTAGTAATTTGCCCTTTAGTGCATTTTTTTAATTAATATTGAGTTGCGACACACCAACCACTTGGCCTTTACAATTACAGAAAACGCTCAACAAGTAAGATCGCCACCATTGCCGGTCTTCCCAGTTCCGGTTCAAAGACTTTAGTGTCATACTACGAACACGCTTCGTCCCCCTCGGCCCTGACATACGAGGCACTTGAAGAGATGGGTATCGGCATGTTGGACTCGGAAGAAAGCAGCTCTTCGGCCATTGCATTGGCGGTAAGTGCAAGTACCACCAGTGATGAGAACTCCAACGAGACTACGCCTCATGCCAATGCGCCGCGGATGGCCCATCAGCAGGCCCAGCGTGCCAGCCTTGCTCTTGGATCCATCTCAGCTAATGTGACTCTGGAGGAGAGCAGCAATGACAGTCAGAACGCAACTGTAGTGGAAGTCCAACCAGAAGATGCTACGACTCAAGCTAAGCGCACTGCTTTGGGATCCGATTGCAGTAGTAACTCGAATTCTCCCAGTAAACGCACCCGTAATCCTTTGGCCACAGTGACAATTAACAGTCAAACTGATTCCCCCAATAAGCGCACACGGAATCCCCTTTCCACATTCACTGGCAATAATCCTGTGGCTTCTCCTCTTAGCTTGCTGCCCTCAACCAGCAAGCAGGCGTTATTGCGGCAGCAAAAGAAGCCCCCGCAATTGTCCTCTCTATCTGCTGCTCCGGCGCCCATGCAGAAGGGACCCCGGGGTAGCACAAACAATTTCTTTGTCTATCGAACCCCACTGGTTAGTGCCCACATTAGCAGTGGCATTAATTACTTTGAGAAGCTGTCCGATGAGATTCTATTGGGCATCTTTAAATGGTTGCCCAAAAAGACCCTCTTGCGCATGGCCACCGTGTGCCGGCGATTTAATTGCTGTGCCCGTGATGAAACGCTGTGGACACGTTTAGATTTGGGAATGCGCACCTTAAGTCCCACATCCCTGGAACAGATAGTGCGACGTGGTATTTTAGTGCTACGTCTGGCTCAGGCTCTGGTAAATACTTTAGTCTGGGGTCCAAAAAACTAGAAATTTATTTTCTTTGTATTCCATAGATACAGGAGCCCGCCTTTGCACCTTCATCTTCGGTAGACTTTCAATCCCGTCTTCAGTATTTGGATTTAAGTTTGGCAACCATTTCTCAAAACTCTTTGCAAACATTGCTTGCACATTGCCGCCAGTTGAAGAAACTAAGTCTGGAACATGCTGAGCTAAATGATGAGATTTGCTTTGAGATTTCCCAAAATACATCACTCGAGACACTAAATCTATCCATGTCCAGTGGTCTAACGGCCAAGAGTGTGCGTCAGATGATGGAGAATTTGACTAATTTGAGCAGTCTAAATATATCCTGGACAGATCTAAGTGCTGATACAGTTACTGCACTAGTTACCAACGTTTCGCCCAATCTCATACGCCTCAATGTGGCCGGTTGTCGGCGTGTTCTTTTTGATTCACGTTAGTAAACTAAAATGGATGCAAATTTCGCATGATTGATTGACCTTTTATTTTACCTCTTCGAATTCTTTTCAGACGTGGCCACTTTACAAAAACGCTGTCCACAATTGCTGGAACTAGATTTATCTGATTGCAATAGCCTAACTCCAACTTCTATTGCATCAATTATGAAATTTAACATGCTGGAGTATTTGTCCCTTTCCCGTTGTTACCTTATTCCTGCCACAACCTTTGTGTAAGTCCTTACTGTAAAAAAGAAATTCAAATTCTTAGAGTTGTCTCTTTCTCATATCTTTGCAGCGAATTGAAAGGAATGTCCTCGCTAACTTATTTGGACATTTTTGGTATGCTCTCTGATGCCGCCATGGAGGTGCTGGAGAAGCAAATGCCCAAAATGGGCATTAACAAATTTATACATAGTTCGGTGGCCCGTCCCACAGTGGGAACGCGTCGCACTTCCATTTGGGGCATTCGTACACGAGATTAATCCCCCCCTAACAATATTCATCTGTTTTTCAATATCGTTTCATAACCATTCATAAGTTGTCTATATCTTGTGTTGCGTAAATTGCCATCTGGCGGAGTTTTTATACATATATTTTTTTCAAATTCAATGACAATTAAAGATGTCAGCAATCAATAAACATTGTGTTTATACATCGTCTTCCACCTGGCTTAATGGATCTACGGGTTTCTCCCAAGACCAATCCTCCCAGTTGACGCAATCCTTTTTGCTATCCAAAAAGCCCATTTCACTGGGGCACTTCATTCTGGAGGCGGGTTCATTGAGTGCCTCACACTTCCAGTACGATGATGGATCCCAATTGTCACGGAAGAGTTCGATATCCATTTCCATTTGTGTTTTACAGCCCGGTTGACCATCGCCGTCGTAAGCCAGACCGCAAGCTATAACCGACAGGACAAAGCAGAGAGCGAACTGATATTTCATTTTGACCACGCTTTAATAGTCAGTGACTTCTCCGACGCCTTATATAGTCACCTTGGCCATGGAAGTTTGCGGAGTAGTATCAGAAAATGCTTTCAGTAATTGACAATAATGTAAACAAGTGTTCAGATAACTTGGCCCTACACAAATCTTAACGGGAAACTTTAGCTAAAAAAAAACTATACAACAAATGGTAAAATAGTATATAGTATTTCTTAATTTAATTAAAGTTATAATAAGATAAATAAGAACAGTATACTAAAAATGGGATTCTTAATTCAATTAAAATTATATTTAATATAAATTTAATCTACTTTTTCTTTGAAGTTTAAAAAAAAAAGAATCTTATGTAACAAAAATGTTTTAAGTTGCCCATATTTATAATATTTTCAAAAGAACATTGATAATTGATCAATTGCACAGATTTCCGAACCGTTTAAATTGCATTTACATTGAGTTCCAATAAGATTAACAATTGGCTTAAAGAGATAACTGATAATTATAAGGTGGGCGCCAAGACCAGTTTTAAAACTATCGATAAAATGCAATCGATTAAATTGAAATATTCTACAGCACTGCTGTTCATCCATATTATTAAGCAACACTAATGAAAATTAAAGAAAGACGGAACGCACCAGAAAAGAAGTAGATACTTAAATTAAATATAGAAAAGTATACAAAAAATTAGAAGAAAATAAAAATGTGTGGAAATTTTAATTGCTCTAAAAATGCGTTAATTGCGCTCAATATTCTTTATGTGGTAAGTTAAGTCAAGAAAGTATGTACAAACAATAACAACCAGGAAGAGGAAGGGAAATAACGAAAACACCAATAACAACAATAACTACATGGTGGTAGCCAGGCTCTTTATTGGAGGGGTCACTATGTTTTTACAACGCCAAATGTTTTAAATTCTCATCTTCAATTTAACTGAATTGTTGCTGTACATGTAACACATAAAAAGTAAACCCTTTTAGCTACGCCCATGCAAAAACAATATAAAAATATGGATAATTGCAAAACAGTTTACTTTGTTTGCATATTGATTTTCTGGGCACAGGTACCAACTAGCACACCATGTGTGTAGGTATCTACTTGTACATTTTCGTGTCCTTTCACCTCTTTGAAATGTATCTATATTCTGTATTTATGTCCTTACTCAAAATCCTTTTCTGTTTCTGCTTCTTCCTTCTACTATTTTCTTGCAGATGATTGGCTTCTTGCTGATTGGCGTTGGTGTCTATGCTCGGGCTGCTTCCATTGTAACCAACCTGCCCATTGTAGGCGGAATCCTCGCTTGCGGTGTGATACTCATCTGCATCTCAATGCTGGGCCTTGCTGGTGCTGTCAAGCATCATCAAGTGATGCTCTTCTTCGTATCCTTTTTAAGAAACAAAAACGTCGTCTCCTGCCTATGGAAATTGTTATACTTTGTGTGGTTGTTATGTTAGTCTGCCAGTCTGTTCGTCTGTTTGTCACTTATTCATCTAGAGAGTGAAACATCTGAAGGTCGCGACATGTCGAATTGTTGTTGTCTAAGTACACACACTTCCGAGCATTCTGTGTAAACGATAGAGAGGGATAGAATGTGGAGAGAAAGCAACCTCATAATGACTCAAATTATGACTATGCCCGACTACATATGCATATACATACATACGTACAAACATAAGAATCACTGACGTCAGTAAGGGCTATCTGTTAAGACTGAAATGATTTATAATGACATTGTATGTATAATAAGCCGATAACAAATTTGTGTTATCAGTAGGGCTAAAATGTCAAGTTAAGAACATTTTAATTAAGAGGTTTACAAAGTGTCGACATAGTCAACTAAATGCGTATTATAAAAAAGACCTAAAGGTTAGCCCAGTTTCTAAAATGATTAACTTATTTCCGTATATTTGATTCCTGAACAATCAAATTTTAAAAAGCTTTAAACGAATTTTTGTAGAATAAGAAACAAAAGGGCATAAAGGGAAAGAAGGAATATACTTTGCATAGTTTGAAATGTTTTTTATGAATAACTATAAACTTTTATTTCCAGTTAATTTGCGAACCAGGTTTTGTCTTAACTTTTAGACATATACTTTCAGTACATGATAATTCTGTTCATGCTGTTCCTCATCCAGTTTTCCATTGCCAGCTCCTGCCTGGCTGTTAACTCCGAGCAGCAGCAGCAATTTGCCGAACAAGGCTGGAAAACAGTACCGCCAGCATTGCGTAAACAGGTCCAAGATAGTTTCCTTTGCTGTGGATTTAATGCCACCAATAGCATTACCACTAGCTCTGTTCATATGACGGATGAACCATCTTGTGAATTGATTAATCAAGAATGTTGTGACTCAACGGATACGCAGTGTCAATGTCAACCATGTGGCCCATTACTGGAGGATAAGATCAACTATGCTTTTAAATTGTGCGGTGGTCTGGGCATTTTCTTTAGCTTCACTGAGGTTAGTAATCGTTAGCATCTGTTACAATTCATATTTATATATCCATTCTAATGCTTATTTAATACATGCTGCATTCAGTTCGTTGGTGTTTGGTTAACAGTGCGCTATCGCAATCAAAAGGATCCGCGCGGCTTGCCCAGCGCTTTCCTATAAATTGTCCCACATAACTAATCCAACTAATCCCAGACACAATAGCAAACAGGAATACCCATAATTATACATACCTATACGTATATATAGATGTGTGTTTTTGTGTCTCTGTAAACAAACAAACAAACAAAGAAAGAAAAAACGTAAAAGCAAAGAAAGTTTATGTCAATGTGTAAATTTCACTTTTCATACAATAATTGTGGGTCTTGGACTTGATGGAACTTGAATCTATAATACATACATATTATACGAGCATCTCTATATTTATACCATCTACATATACACGTATTTATAATACACACCCCTAATGTGTGTTTAGTTCATAAATATAAATTATATACATATACAACTTTAGACATATATACATACTTATACACATATATATATATATATGTTTATACGTTTAAATAGAGCTATGTGTTTAATCATTTTAACAAAACAAAAAAAAAAAAAACGCAAGCAATCAACATATATAACTCAACTCACACTACAATTAATACTCTAACATTCTCTACAAATGCCTTCAATTATTGACTAACTCAACGGTTGACTAAATTGGTTAGTCTAACAACTGGGTAAGATGTCCATTAACATCTTTGATTTAACTATATATATCATCTAAAATTTATCTTTTAATGCACGAGTTTTGTTGCTGGTTATTTTTTCTATTCAATTTATTTTTTCATCGATGATAAAACTTAGTTTAAAATTTTCTAATTTTTCTTCTCTTCTATAAGGTTCTTGCTGTTTTTATGGCGCGACGCTATCGCAATCAACACGATCCTTTCCACCTGGCTCCACGTGCCGTCTTTCCACACAATTATCAATACTAGGAGTTTTGGCAGTACAGGCTCCTGTATTGTTTTAGTCACAAAAAGGGAAGGAAGGCTGAATTTTTAATTTTACATAATATTCCTAGCAAAAACCAGGAACGTTTTAAATGGGCAGGGAGTGTAGAGAGGATAACACACAATGAGCTCAAATGCAGATGCTAGTTTTAAAAAAATATGTTTTAACTATTGTCCTATTGTTAATTGTTCAAATGAGATTAAGTTGCCCAATTGAGATTATATATTTTCTTGTCTTTTATTATACATTTTAACATTGTGTTTTGTGTTATAAGTCTTATATTAACCATATTTGGTGTAATTTAGTTAATAGCTTTTAATTGTTTCATTTTGTTCTATTTGTTTCGTGCAACTCGCAACAATCATAAAACTCAAAACTATTGTACCACAAGAAGAAAGGAAAGAAGCATAAACATTTCAAAACCTGATCTTAAAGTAGAGCAACTCTAAAAGAAACAAAAAAGTCAGAACAACTTTAGCAACTAACTTTAGTAAAGTAAACTGCATACCTACATACATACATACATATATACAAGCATATAATCGCATTAACTAAACTAAATGGTACATATTATGATACTCTAAATGTTAGTTGTGTGTTAAACTTTGAACTTAGCACTAAAAAAAGAAAAGAAACAAAAATAGCAAAGAACAAACAAAACATAAATACAAATCTATATACAAAAAAAAAAAAAACAAACATATATATACTCTCTCGTACATACATTAGAATGGAAAAACCTCTCAATGATGTTAACCAATCACCTGCTTTGTTTTCATATAATTTTCTTCAATTTTCCATTTCCCAATTAATCAACTTTCTCTGCTGCTTCTGTTGCTAAACTATACTTTGACTTGCACTCCACTTGGCACTATCCATCCATCCTCATCCTCAACTGCCGATGCGAACAAAAACTTGAAACAGACACACAGAACAATAACAATAACAACAACAAACACATCATCCGACAATAGTTTTCACCTCCACAACTTTACGTTTCAAATTTTCTTTTCCAAAACTACAAAATAAAACCATTAGATAATATTCTCTGTATTCTGTGCTGTGATTGAAGTAAATATGATCTTAAAAAAGAAAAACTAAAAAAGTTTTGAGTTTCATTTAAAGCCATTTCCTTTGCACATTTAATGAAAGAAACTCAAGTTGAGTCCTTTGGTGGCTTAAACCATTAGCGTAAAGTTTCCGCTTACAAAAACTGAATGGCGCATGACTTATGACTATGTTTGGCTAAAATAAAAGGGGTAGGTAAGGATTTAGGTGTCCTGCACTGTGGTTATTAATAATTTCAAAGAATGGAATTAATGACTTGTAATGTAATTTGATACATTTGTAAACAATTCTCTTGAAGTTGATAATTTACATTAAACTTGTTTGTTTTTTAAATTGGTAATTACCATAGCCCCACTGTGCCTATCATGTTCGAGCACCATAAGCACGATAAACCTAAAGAAGATTAACGTTCGCACTTTGTTTGACGCCACCCTCTGGGGGAATTTGGGCATTTGGGTTATGTACCTTGCTTACGCCAAATTTTCAGATGGCTAAAAGAACATTTCACTCAAACCCCCCCCCCCACCCCATATTAAATTTGGGCCAAGTTCATCGCACTGGGAGAATTGAAAATTGTTGCACGCTCTCACAGATTGAGAGGAAGAGAGCGGAAGCTCCAGAGGCAAAGAGAGAGAGAGAGAGAGAGAATTCTGAGAGAAACGTTGAATTATATAACAAATGGTTGATGTAGGCAGGTCGGGTAGTGTACGAGGAAGCCACCGTTTCCGCTTTTGCGTGTAGATATGTGGGCGTGGTGGTTATATTACCAACATAACCTACCCAACCAGCCCATCAGTTGGTATGTATGGGGGAATATGGTCAACACGAGTTCCTTGGGTTGGCGACATTTCAATATTTGTTGTAGGGAATATGAAATGAATTGTCATGCAAATGAACAGGGCAACATATACATATGTATGTATGTACATACATACATACTCTCCTGATATGTGCGTGTATTTGTATCCTTTTGAAGTTACCCAGCAGCGTTCTTAAATAAATAATTTTGTTTATTGACACGCATATATGATATTGAATTTGTCTTTAATATCAGAACAAATGTTGTGTCCCCCCGACTATGCTCAAGTTCTTTCAATTGTGCCTGTTGAGCGCCACCACTAGAGATTCCTATGAACAAATTGCTGAAATATTAATAAAAATGAAAAGGAGAACCCATTAGGGAACGCTTAGGAATGTCTCCTCTGGTGACAGTTGCTCTCCTTTCTCCCTCTACCTTTGTGTGAGTGTGACATATATCACACATCAACAAAGAGCAGTAAAATCAATCGTCTGTTGACGTAATGATAACAACAACAAGAATAAAGAAAAAAAAACTAAAATAATTGTGCTACGAAATGGAAATTCTTTGCTAGTATATAAAGTTTTAAGATCGCTGGCAAATATCAACTTTTTCTAACTTTTCCTCTCAAAATTTATTAAAGGAAAATTTCGGTCATGCCGTTTAACTATTTTCTGTAGGCAAGCAGAAAACTTAATTTATATTTACTGCACCATGACGGTGTCACACACCTATAAAGAGAGTTATATATACATATATTATGTGTACTTGCCAAACTGTCTGGGATATCAGTCAAGCGTGGCCCGTCTGTGTGCGGTAAATGAAAGCTTAGAAATTAAGCCATAAACACAGAAAAGTGAGCAAGAGTAGAAAATATTTGAATGTCAATGTCAAATTAAAGTCACACGCATTATTGATTACAGTTAATTAAATTCATCTGACAGATTCTGAGCTCATCTAAATGATTGTAATGCGAAAATGGAAACTACTCTGAAACTAACTGTTGCTCTACAAGTGATCATCAAAGTTTTTGCCCAACTGTTACTCATGAAAACAATTAACGCCTTGACATTGGAAATTGTATTTAGGCCTACGATAAACAATCATTTTAATTGTTATTGAAAGAGCGGAGCGAAACAAAATTTACAGCTAAGATGTTGAAGATTCTTCAAATACCCTTGATTTTTCACATACTATAATTTATATAGTTTCCATTGTTTAATCTGCATTAAACTATTCCAAATAGATGGAAAACTGTGAGGTCAAACTAAAGGGTGCCCAAAATAGCTTTTTCTGTACATATCTATAAAATGTTTGAGTACTCTTTATAAAATATTAAAACCATTTTAATGGGCAGCATAAAAAACAGTCTAAGTATTGGGCTTTTATGGCCCCTTTTTCAAGCAAAGGGTGAGCGAAATATTTGTGTTTAAATATATGTATGTATATATGTTTGGTACACAGGGCGAATGCGTAACTTTGGTCGTTCATGACGCATACGCCACAGGTGCCGAATGTTACTGTTACTTTGGGGATAAGTCAATTGAAAATTCAATGTGATAATTCAATTAAGTCAAGCTTTAAAATAAACATTAAACGTTAACACGGTAAGCAGACATTAATGGCCGATGCCATGTCCGGCATGTCCTTTAATTAAGAAACAAGAAGCATTGCCACGATACACAAGGACGAATGGAATTTGAGTGATTTTCTTTGCGCAGCAGCTGTTGCTTGACAAGTCCTGCGCCCATCCTTCTATACAGTCTTAACATTTGAGTGAGAACTGTGTGAACAATTTGTTGCTATTGTTGTACTTATTTTAAATTGCTTTTCTTTCTTTTGAAAAACAACAATATAATTAAATTTGTGTGTGTGTGTATATGTAATTGGTATTTGTTGAGCAATTCCAGCTATTCACTGAGTCAATGTGTAAATTATTTACTGTTTGAGTGTATTTCCTGTAGAAAGTTGACTCAAATTTAACTGAGAGTGGCAGCAGCTGCGGCAGCACAATATACTGTAACACTGTGTTGGACTCCTCTTCGTCAGTTAGCTATTCAGTCAGTGTTGAACCACGCTCAGCTCTGGTAGACGTGTAGCAGTAGCTCTTATTTGTGTGTATATAGTTTTTCCCGCCATTACGAGAGAGACAAAAAGAGAGAGAAAGTTCCTTGAGTTCGATTCACGTGCCAGCCAGACCTGTAGATAAACAAATAAAAAACAAAACTATATAACGTGATAACACAACAAAAACAAATAAAAAAAAAAATCCCAGGAACAAAAAAAACCAATAAGCCTTTGCGAAATTATTTCGATTTTCTACTGGCCTATCAAAAATTGTGTTGCAGTTATCCCCATCCCTTCCTTCAACTAACTTTTTACGTAAGTCCTAGAAAATGTTTTACTCGACGGTTTGCTATTACTTGCTATTATTCCTACTTTTATTAGCCTTTTCTATTTGATTGTTATTCAAGACAGAAAATCAATATATCAATCTAAATTCTATGTTATCCTGCCGCAGGATACATATTCATCAGTTGTTTCCCCACGAAAGAAAAAAAAAATGTCGCATTAAGTTGAAGCTAATTGAAAAAGTTGATTTGACAGTATTCAAACTGCATCATCATCCTCATTCACCATATCCGCACTCAAGTCCATTGTGTTCCACCATCTGCTGTTCATTGAAACGGTTCAGCAGACGACTTCAAGGCTGGGCCTCCTTTAATGGGTCAACGTTGATTGTTTTTTGCATACAGAAATATGCAAACAAAACTCAGTTCAGATCAAAGAGATGAGAGCCTTTGTCAAGGATTAAAATGCAAAATAAAAATAGGCAAAAACACGTCATAATGTGAATGAGAATACTTTTATCAGGCATTAGAAAATTGCATTTAATTCAATTGAGGTAGAGGTACATCTAGGAAAAGGAATTGGCATTACGTATCCTTAATCGAAATGTTTTCAAAGCAAAATATTTAAAAATAATAAACTTGCTCCTTATATTTAATCCTAATCCACTGCTGTCCTTAATCTGTCTTCATTATTATGATAGAAAACAATTTGCAACTTAAAACAAACAACATATGTTTCTTGCTTTAATCTAATCTTGAAATAATGTTAACAAAGCGTGACATCTTTATTTCAATTACTTAATTTCAATTACAAAATAATCTTGCAAAGATTTGTGAAACATTTCTTTTTGTGTTTTCTTTTTTTCCGGCCATAAATTTAAATTCTTATGAAAATATTTTTATTTGGAAACATTTATAATAAGCTCTTGAGCAAATATTTTGATAAAACAAAAAATAAATAAAACAAAAAGCAAAAAGCAAAAAATTTGTGGACATTGCCTTAGGCTGGTCCACTCTCTGGTGAACCTTTATTGTCCTTAGCTTATTTTGCAAAAGCCTTGAACTTTGGCAGTAAAGGCGAGGAAAACGGCAGACAGTGAAAAGCACTTCACTAGAAGTATAGCATAACTTTTGGCGCATTGTGGTGGGACGTGTTCAATTTATCCTTAAAGAGGAAATAGCAACAACAAAAAAATCGTTAGCGGATAAGCCGCTAAATAAATCAGTCCTGCATTTTGGGTTTTTTTATGTTGTCGCCCCAACAAGGACTCGCATTCTATGCGGTTGCCGTTTCGCACTTGACCCTCCGCAAAACATACTTATGCATACACACACACACACAAACACTCTTATTTACTTTGGCCCATACACCACGGCACATTGATGATGGGCACGTGACGTTTCTCGTCGCTTTTTTAATTAGAATCTGTCAAAACGCTTTGTGAGCATTTCGTTGAGCTGCCATCTATGCACCTCCTTTCATTCCCTTTGCCCCAAAGGAAAACTCATTTGACTTCCTCTGCGTCGGCTACCTCCTGTGGATAGCGTGTGCCTGGCATTTAAATATACTTAGCAATGACTGAAAATAGGTTTTACATTTAAAACGTGCTGGCAATTTTCACATTAGAATTTTCTTCTATTTAAATACTCTATAATAAGGGGTATGTTAGAGTTTAGTATTTTGTATTAAGAAGTTTTTAAACAAGACTTGCTGAAAACATGCCCGATAAGCAACATGGCTACTCAGCAACATGTTCTCCTAGCAACATGTTTGTATGAGTATTTTAAGATCTCTTTACAATCTTATTTACTCTTTTGCATGAATTGAAATTAAGTTATATATATAAAAAATTTTGTATTTTCCAGAGCCCACCCCGAAAATGTCGCTGTTAACTGGCAATAGTCATTCCCTATCTGAGGAGGAAATCGATGAGTAAGTCTAAATATTTGATAGTCCAAAATTAGCCAGCATTTAACTTTTGACAGCAACAACAGGAACAAAGTTTCTGAACTTATGCTATAGTTTGACACTCTAAACTTTGGCCTTACTTTTTTTTGTCAAGGATATTTAAAACTTTCTTCCAAAAGTTAAGTATAACTTTTGGTGACACAACCAGAAAAAGAAAGCACATCTAGAAATTTAGTATTCTATCGAATATTTGATAACTTTGAATCGATACAGAAAAGGTCTCATAAAGTTAAGAATATATACTACATTGTGTAAATTTAACAATTTTGGTAAATTTGTTATTTAAGTGTGTGCCACATAATCTGATAATAAGTCAGCTAAACACATTGATTATAATTAATTGGCCCCAATTGAGGCTATGTCAAGGCCAAAGGCGCATTGCGTACGTATCTATAATTAACTTATGCCACCCAAATGGGATATACTCGTTCCTTTAGCGTTTGCTTATCTTACCGAGCCCACGCGTTAGCATTGACATTGCTCATACGCAGCGTGGGCAACAGTAGCAATAACTATAACAATATTGGCAACAGACAAACTATGAAAATAAAAACAATAAAACTCAATTATCGATTGAGGAACATATACATATACATATTATTTTGCATTTCACCCACGTTTCTGTGGCCTGATTCCCAGCTCTGGTATACCCTTCCCAAAGGAAAGGAAACATATAAATCTCTTGAATCAGCTAAGCTAACAATTAAAGAGTGTGAAGTAAGAGTATACTCTTTGTGTCATTGAATTAAGGTTAACATCATCCACAGGCCATTTAATCCTGTTTGTTCCCCCAATTTTGCTGAAGTCATGCGTGAGTAATGCAATTTGGGATGAATCAGCCAGAGTCCTGACTTGTGCCTTCTTTAGAAAATAATTTTCTGCTCATCTTCATTTGCATTTCTTTTTTATTCCTAACTGCACTTGCTACGTCTGACCTTCATAGTCAGAGCAATTATTTAAGAGCCAAGTTTTTTTATACTGAATGTAAATGTAATTATTATTTTTCCTTTTGCCGCTCTTGCTTACCTTTTATGCAAAGGCTTTAGTTAATGGGACAGGCGGAAAATGTTCAACATCATTCACTGGGAATCTTTTAAAAGCTTTTGATTTATGGTTCACTTCAAGTATGAACGCGTAACAAAAAAACACATGACAAATGTCCCAACTTACTGAGCCGACAAAGATTTGGCTCTGGTCTATCATTTGTTTGTTTGTTGTTTTGCTCTTATCATTCTGCTTGCTCGAGCAAGACTAAGAAAAGAAATTGCTTTTTCTTGCACTTAAGTGGATTTTACACAGGATGCTTGCTAAGGAGTGCATATCAACAGTTCCAAACAATGCCCGAACTGTCCATTAGTGTCTCAGTTCAACTGAAGAGGTAATACAAGTGGCATAAGGGGGCGTGGCATTGGCATTTGTTGTTGCTGCCATTGACAGTTGTAGAGCACTTAAGTATTTGGTATTTTTCTTTTTTTTGTTGGCATACTCGGAAAAATCTATGACTATAAATGAATAGGTGCATGAAATATTCAATAATTTTTTTCAGTTTCCGTTTGCTTGTGTTGAAATCTTATTACCAAAGCTATGTTTGGTAATCAGTGAATTGACCAAATGGTTAAGGATTATTGACCATGTTAATTACGCTACTCAAATCAAGTGCATTTCGGTTGGTTTTGACCTCAAATATAATACATTACCGTACTGTAGCAAGTCAGTTTTGTCACATAGATTTCATTAGGGTGATTCATTTATAAATACATAAAATATTTCTGATGCAATAAAGATAAAATATAAATATATAAAAACAGATTTCGTACGGCCTGAATTGTAAAATTTCATTCAGTCAATTAACATTATAAGAAACACATATTAATTGTTAAAAACTACAGAGGAATTTGAATTAAGGTCCACTCTAATGTATGTATGTATGTATATACTTATGTACACAATCAGATTGCTTTCGCAGAGAGAGAGAGAGCGAAAGAGTAAAATAATGTATTATTATTTCTCTGTCGTCTTTCACATTGAGCGGCAACAACACAGAAAGTCGAGCCCTTTTTATACCCTGTACCCATAGGGTAAAAGGGTATATTAAAGTCGCTAAAATGTATGTAACAGGCAGAAATATACATTTCTGACCCCATAAAGTATATATATTCTTGATCAGCATCACTAGCCGAGTCGATTGAGCCATGTCCGTCTGTCCGTCCGTCTGTCCGTCTGTCCGTCTGTCCGTCTGTCCGTCTGTCCGTCTGTCCGTCCGTCTGTATGAACACCTAGATCTCGGAGACTATAAGAGCTAGAGCTACCAAATTTGGTTTGTAGATCCGTCTAGTGTGTAGACAGATCAAGTTTGTTTCAAATTTTTGCCACGCCCACTTCCGCCCCCGCAAATCGGGAAAACGTATTACTAGAGCTGTATTTAAGATATCATATTCTTACTTGGCACACCTAATTATATACCCAAACTGGACCAGCTGACCAAATTTTGTCGAAATCGGACAATAAATATCGGAGATATACCTATATGAGTTTTGCACTGAATTGCCGAGGCGACATTGGCTGGCAAGAGTGAGCGAGACAGCATGCATTTGCTGTTGCTGCATGTTAAAGTGAATTTTGCATGAAGTTAATGGCGATTTTGAGGATATTCTATTTCATTTAATATAACTAGTTGGTACAGGGTATACTCAATGTCGGCAAGGACGACTTGCTTGCTTCATTTTTATTTGGTTTAGATGTTGTTTGTGCTTTTTGCGCTTTTAGCCAGTTTTTCTTCTTCTCCTTCTGTTTTTTGCTTTTTTTTATAGCCTGTGACTTTACTTATTTCTATATATGTAATATGTCTATGTACATAGGCATGTATGTTATGTATGTATTGCATTCTTCTTTTGCCTGTCTTTCGTTAACGTGTTTTCTGATTTCATGACTTGGCCAAAGAAAATAAAGAGAAAAAAACCAAAAACAGACTATGACGCAGACTTACAAAGAGGTCTTTTGGTAGCTGTAATAAAATTCCTGGCCAAGTTTTAATGTGCATTGCCAACGGCTAAAATCGCTATATGACTATGCTTATACAGGGTGTTCAGTTTGAAGCGTCACAGAACTCTATATAACCGGATTAGAAGTGTATAAAAATTAAATTCAAATTTAAATTCAAAGAATTATGTTACATAATTAATTTTTATGATTTTGCACAAATGTTTAATCGTATTATGGTAATGATTTTGAATTGCTCTTGTACCCATTTCTCTGTTTGCTAAAATATCAGAGTTGAAAAATGCAAAAAACAAAAGTAACAGTCAAAAAAAAAAACCTGTTCGAAATACGTCTTTAAAAAATTCCACAAATGATTTGCATACTTTACGAATAAAAGTAACCGGACTGGCAATTTGAGCAGCTGTTTGATGTTTGAAATACCCTGTGCTAATTGGATGTACCTCTAGATGTACACACGTATGTAAAGCAATAAAGCTCTGCTTGTAACTGTAAATTACACAAAAATGTTATACTATGCAATCTAGTTGAAAGTGCAACTGTAATAAATTGCACTTGAGTAGCAAGAGTTAACCTAATCAGTGATCAGAGACTGAGAGAGAGAGAGAGAGAGAGAGGGAGAGGTGAGACTTGTAATCAGTTTACATATAAATCGCCTGACCTTGTAACATACGACATGCTTATGCTTACATCATTTTAATGTGCAATTTATTTTGATTTTACACATTTAAAAAAAAAATGAAACAAATTAACTGCGTAGCACAGTGCCATTTGAACTTCCGTTATGTTATCAGTCCCTGTAGCGTCTCCACATTCGTATATATGTATGTACATATGTATGAAAATGACAGCAATGTAAGTGTATTCCACTGTTAAATCTAACATTAAATGTACAAGGACAAAAACTAATCAAGACATATTCTATTCGAGCAGCTGTTTTTGTGGTAGTTTTCTCGGCTTTCATAGCACCCTATATGCCAGCTCTGTTAGCAATGGTGGTTGATAGACAATCAGTCGGATGACTGTGCCTATATAAGAGCCGGCCAACGTTTGAGAAATTTTTTAGTTTCGCTCGGAGCGTTGACGTGTTCAAATCGTTTTAGTTTTGCTATTTTGTTTTTTGTGCGGAATCGGAAAGTTTTATTTTATTTGTTTGTCTGTTCGTTTCTGTGGCGATAAGGTGTTTAGGACATAAGGGACATATTAGCTTCAAGGACACGCTGACATCATTAATTAAAATGCCACCCACTATAACATCTAATGAAGCTCATGACTTCAAATCCCATTACGATCGTGGTCATAGCTCACCTTCCCAGGACAATGAAACGGAAGATGCCTACGTGCACAGGATAACGCGGTAAGGATGCCAGGAAGTTGAGAAAAAAAACCGGTTCGTGACTAATGCATTCAAATTGCAGCTGCCTTTTAAGTGGGGGTTGTTGGTTGGTCTCTTTTGGCGGGCTACTTCTTAAGATTCTGATGCAAATTGTTGTTAGAATTTCGCAAAGAAAAGAAACAAAATCTTGCGATAATGAAATTTGCCAAAGTCAAAGCAAAGACAAACACAAAATTAATCATAAAATTTAGCACTTGTTCAAATATTTGTGTTGGTTTTATTTTCGGTGGGTGTGTCTTGCCCTCAGGTTTCATAGGATCAGATGTTTTAACTTGGCAGCAATTTTTTTGTTTTATAAAATTTGCTAATCAATCAAAAACTTGTATTATCAAGGTTAACATTTTTGTTTTTTTCCCTTTTCGTTTTGTTTATTTTTTGGGTATTTCATTTGTTTTGCTTTACTTTGACGCACTTGATAACGATTATACAATATCTATTATCAATTTGTGGATGGGGGGTCCCAATAAAAATAGTCTGATTTTCAGCCAGTCATCAATTTTCATTGGGTCATTGGCCAGAGAGCACAAGCTATAGTCTTTGCATAATTGATTAGGTTAGCGAAATTCGAAGCCAGAATGATATATCAATTTTCATTCTATCAACATTATACAATATTTTTGAAAAGAAAAACCTGATTGAACCAGATAAACAGTTTATAAAAACAATTATTTAAAAAAAAAAACAACTACAATGTTTCTCAGAAATTTGTTATCTTATCAGTAAAGCTACATAAGTTCCAAGTTTCAATACGCCGATTTCATTTCGTTTGTGAGTTTTCTTCCTTTACTATAATTGCTTTGCAATCACTTTCTATCTATTTATTTCACAATGGGAATTAAATTGTATTAACTTTATTAAAAATGTTGAAATATAGTACTAATTGTAAATCTATCTTGAATATTTTAGATACTCTGATGGCACGGTTAAGTTGCGCAACTCAAATATTGAGCTAATGGATCAAGATATTCTATATCATTTGGCTTTGGGTAGTGAGAGTCACGATTTGAATGAAATGTTTGGAGATGTTAAGGTAATTTTAATATTCATTCAATATCGTAATCAAGAATTTGCCAAAAATTTGTATGCATAATTCAGATTTAAGTTAATTGATTGAAAAGTGGTCTAGACAAGAGGGAGACCAACTAGTTTGTTATCAAATCAAGTGGCTGAACCATAAACCAGTTCAACAAACTTGACTTCATTATATATGCCAGATCGATAAGGTTATAATTGGCCTCAATTGACATAAAATTTTATTAATTCGATATTTAAATTAACTTCTTTTATACCCTTTCTTTTTCAGTTTGTTTGCATGGGTGGCACACCAAAACGTATGGAGAACTTTGCGCATTTTATCATGAATGAAATTGGCTATAAACTGCCAGCTGGCACTCAATTGCAGGATATTAGTGCTTACTCCTATCGCTATTCGATGTATAAAGTTGGACCGGTTCTTTGTGTTAGTCATGGTATGGGCACACCATCGGTCAGTATTCTTATGCATGAGATGATTAAACTGATGTATCATGGCAAGTGCAAGGATCCCGTCTTTATACGTATTGGTACCTGTGGCGGCATTGGTGTGGAAGGTGGCACTGTGATCATCACTGAGGATGCTTTGGATGGTCAACTGCGCAATTCCCATGAATTTGTAAGACAAACAAAAGCTGTGGACTTACTGGAAAAGATTCTAATCATGTTATTTTCTCTTACTGTAGACAATTCTTGGTGAAACTGTACACCGACCGGCTAAGCTGGACAAGAAACTGGCACGAGAGCTGAAATCTCTTGCTAGTGCCGATGATCCTTATGACACTATCATTGGCAAAACTCTATGTACAAATGACTTCTACGAGGGTCAAGGCCGATTGGATGGAGCCTTCTGTGAATTTAGTGAAAACGACAAGATGGCTTATTTGGAGAAGTTGCAGGAGCATGGAGTTGTCAACATTGAAATGGAGAGCACCATTTTTGCTGCACTCACTCATCATGCCGGGATCAAGGCAGCCGTTGTATGTGTAGCTCTATTAAATCGTCTCAATGGCGATCAGGTTAATGCCCCCAAGGAAGTTATGCACGAATGGCAGCAGGTAAGTGGAGAACAAACTCTGATTCAGACTGCAGCAGGATAATTATCTAACATTGGTTCTTGTATCTTACAGCGCCCTCAGATCCTTGTCTCACGCTACATACGAAAGATATTGGCTCAACATGGCCAGCTAAAGTCACTCTTTGGGCATCAGGGATCTATTAAATCACCCAGACGCTTCAAGCTTGTCCAGCAGGAGTCTCAGGCACATGAGTAGATCTGTGTGACATTATTCTTACTCTGTGTTTTTCTCTTAAAGTATACAAAATGTTGCTTCAACATTCCTTAGTTTAGATCATCTTAAGTTCCTTTGTTTTTATTTCGGAATCCTTAACCTCATTAGTTTATTTAAACATTAAAAACAAAAAAATATACTTTAGAAAATGCTAAAAAACCAAATGGTTAAAAGTATAATTAAAATTTGGGCTCTTCTCGATGGTTTCCATCTTTTACTAGCTCTGACAAATGCACACAAAGAAACTATGTGTAAAACTTATCCTCAAATAATATAATTGTTAATTGTTATGTTGCATATATATATATAAGTATATATATATAGACACATACATATACATGGGGCAATACCAAAAAAAAAAAGAAAAGACAAAAACCAACTATATAAATAATAATTAATTAAAACTTAAACATTTTCACAAAACTTATTCTCTATTCGATTATATTGTAATTCTAAAACATTTGTTGAAACGTCAATGTTAATTAATGTTGCTAACGGTAAAGCATTAACCTAAACTACAGTTACTCTCCATTCGGATCCATCAAAAAAAAACTAAATATAAATTGCTGAAAATACAAATTTGTGACAAAAAAAAAAAAAAAATGAAAGCACTCGATTGAAAAAAAAACATACAAGTTATATTGTAAAATAATAAATGTATAAAAAAAAAAAATGGCAAAAAAAAAAAAAAAAAAAAAAAAACAATTAAACCAAATGTATTTTAATTGTAATATGTGGATGATAAAAATATTAGTAAAATTTCCCCACAGTGAACTTTTATATCAAAACGGTATGACTATGTAACAGATATCGGTGTAAGGAACTCTTTTATATATTCTGGAATCTGAAATAATGATATTTTCTTCATCTTTTTATATAAATCAATGAAATATTTGAGTTTTTGGATAAAACTCTTTTACTTTTCCTTCTCGACAAAAGTATTGTAAAAACCTTATTCGGTACATTCGAAATCCATCAAGAGAAGTAGCAAAAAGAGTTCCAATTTGAATTTTGATAAAAATTGATTGTATGAAGACAAATAACATAAAAAAGCTAAATTTTCATAACTTGTTTTTGGAAAATTAAAATACACAAAAAATAGAACGATTTTTTCATTATACGAATAACCTTTTTATATAGAAGTTCACTATATAAGTATTGCATAACTATTTATGCCTCTTTGCATAACCGGCTGAGATAGCGAATGCTTTTACTGCAATATAACTCGACTCGGTTTAATTATCGTTTCTTTAGTTTCGGAAAATTGAAGGAGTATGAAAGATCTCTACTTGACACTCAAAGGCAGCAGGGACGTGTTGTTTGCTACATTTTCTCTTTATGTGACTGGGTTATCAAATTATAGCCGGCATATGCCGTTGGCGTTTCCAGAGAACTAACATAGGCCCCCACAAGGGCCAGTCGTCTGAGAACATTCGAAGAAGTCACATCGGCGATCGTGATAGTTTTATAAATATAACATGTACGTATATAAAATAAATTTATATATATACGTATGAGTGCTATAAATATGTATGTATGTATGTATTTATAAACAGTTCTTTTAAAATTTTAAAAACGTGGTGGTAATCTTATCTTAATTTTTGTCTTTCTATTTGCCTTGGGATTCAGCGAATCTTTAATTATTTGTCCAATCAATTGAAGTCAATTGTTAGTCAGAATTAAACTCGTTTTTGATAAACATTGAAATTTTTATTATATATACAGTAAATTTAATATTTGAAAAATGGGAACCCATGAAATATAGTATATACAAACATAAATATAATATATTCCAACAAATATATTTTCAATATTTTGCCAGTTTTTACAGAATTCCTGCAGTTCTTCAACTAATTTAAAGATGTCAAAAAGGTATTTACATATATACAACTTTAGTGTGGATCTAAAAAGCAATACGATTTATTTTTTATATATGCTTTAACTGTTAATTGTAGTGTTAATTTGAAGAATCCCCATCTAAAGGACATGGAATCGGACTATTTATATCATTTGAATATAAATGTGCCCAATACCAAAGACACTAGCGATATTCAAAAGCAGTTTGGTGATGTCAGGGTAAAAGAAAACTAGCGATATAGATTTTATACATATAAATAAATATATCATCTATTGATTGTTTTTTGATTTTTAGGTTGTCTGCGCAGGCGGTACCAAGAGTCGTATGCAAGAGCTTGCATTGTATTTGCGAGACGATTTGAAAATAGGAGACAAAGACGCTGAACTTGTTGATTTAGCCGAGAAGGGTGGCCGCTATGCACTTTACAAGGTGGGACCCATTCTTTGTGCCAGCCATGGCGTTGGCTCATCCACATTTAGTGTGGTATTGCATGAGTTGCTAAAGCTAGTCATGTATGCCAAGTGTCAAGATCCTGTTTTTATACGCATAGGAACATGCGGTGGTCTTGGTGTACCACCTGGCACAGTGGTGATAACGAAGGATGCCTATAACGGTTTGCTACGCAACGAACATGAGATTGTGAGTGTTGACTTGGTTGATTTACTGTGAGACACTTTAGCTTAAGTGTTTTTTTTTTCTCGAAACACTTCAGTTCATTCTGGGAGAGCGTGTGATACGTCCAGCTAAATTTCCTGAAAACGTGATCAAGGATATTCAAGCATATGGCACAAATGCCGGTGATGATTTCCAGACCATAAGTGCCAACACGATGTCCACTGACTGTTTCTATGAAGGTGCGACAACACAGAAATAGTTCTTAGAATCAATATAGAATCTCTATCCTCCACTGCAGGTCAGGGTCGAATTGATGGAGCCATCTGTGAATATGATGCTGATGGAAAGATGTCATTCCTTAATAAATGTCATGAATTGGGTATACGCAATATTGAAATGGAGGCCACCATGTTTGCCTCGGTGACCACTTTAGCTGGTGTCAAGGCTGCTGACATTTGTGTAACTTTAATCAATCGCCTGAATGGTGATCAGGTTGAAATCACCATGGATATGAAAAAAGCCTTCGAACATCGTCCATTCCTTGTGGTGGGTCGTTATATTAAAAAGTTACTGGAGCAAAAGTAAATGAGACAAAATCATTCGTAAATGAAATATATGCATTTTTATACCTCACTATTGTGACACTTTACTGTCAATGCGTTTTAAACATTATTTGTAAATTTTATAATGCATTTTTATACTTAAACATTCTAGTATTAAACGCTTTAAATTTAAAATTTTTCTATCAAAATTTTGTTATTTTCAATGCGATTATTAGCTAAGGGCAAGCTACTTTAATTTATCTGGATGCTTAGCATTCATTTCTTTAAAGTCCTTGCCACTAAGAACATCAGCAGCATTAAGGATTTTGTTTTTAACAACGCAATTTGGTTTAACCAATTCAGCTAGATCATGTTCTTTAAATGGTGTCGTCATTGTATCTATCTTTTTGGTGCAAGACTTTGCATTAGTCTTGGGCTTTGGTTTTGATTTGAGGGGAAGTGTGGCATGGGCTGGAGCTATTTCACCCAATTGTGAATGCAATTGGTCAAGCGATTTTAAAGTACTGAAATATATAAGACATATAATTATATATAAAATATTTATTTCCACTCAGCTTATTAAGACTTGATAAAAGTTCAAGAAAGCTGCCAAGTTAGACAAAAATATTATTTATTTTCACTTACCGAAAAACTCAGCAGAAAAGTTAGGTCCGCTCGCTCACTTGAGGCTCCAAGAATCCATCCAAGTTCCAAGTTCAGAATCCTAAAATCCATCCCAAAACTGATCCAAGTTTCAACAGATCTGTAAAATATATAATTAGTAAAAAATATTTGTTTTCACTTACCAATAACTCAGTTGAAATCCGCTCGATCCAAGAATCCACCCAAGTTCCAAATCTGCAAGCTTGGCTCAGAGTTAAAAAATCCATCAGATCTGTAAAATATATCATTAGTAAAAATTATTTGTTTTCACTTACCCAACAACATAGCAAGAAAAACACGTCCGCTCGCTCCGCCGCCCGCGCAAATAATAAAATTATGCCGCTCACGCAGTTCTATTTATAGCAGATCGTGTGAGAAAGAGAGAGAGAGAGTGAAATCGTAGTGTTGCTCAGCACGAACACTCCAGTATTACCGAACTTTTTCAGTAGTGACGAAATGTTAACGTTACTCGAAATGAGTCTGTAAACTTAACAGCGATCTGGAAGGTTAACAGAGGCTTGGAATGTAAACTTAACAGACGACTTTAAATTAGAATGTTAACTTAACAGACGAATTTAAATTAGAATGTTAACTTAACAGACGAATTTAAATTAGAATGTTAACTTAACAGACGCATTTAAATTAGAATGTTAACTTAACAGACCAGAATGTTAACTTAACAGACGAATTTAACAGCACTTCGGCGACATTTTTGTGCAACACTGGAGTGTTCGTGTTTTGCAACACTACGTTTTCTCACTCTCTCTCTCTTTCTCTCACGATCTGCTATAAATAGAACTGCGTGAGCGGCATAATTTTATTATTTGCGCGGGCGGCGGAGCGAGCGGACGTGTTTTTCTTGCTATGTTGTTGGGTAAGTGAAAACAAATAATTTTTACTAATGATATATTTTACAGATCTGATGGAATTTGGATGGATTTTTTAACTCTGAGCCAAGCTTGCAGATTTGGAACTTGGATGGATTCTTGGATCGAGCGGATTTCAACTGAGTTATTGGTAAGTGAAAACAAATATTTTTTACTAATGATATATTTTACAGATCTGATGGAATTTGGATCGATTTTTTAACTCTGAGCCAAGCTTGCAGATTTGGAACTTGGATGGATTCTTGGATCGAGCGGATTTCAACTGAGTTATTGGTAAGTGAAAGTAAATAATTTTTACTAATGATATATTTTACAGATCTGATGAAACTTGGATGAGTTTTGGGATGGATTTTAGGATTCTGAGTTGAACTAGCAGACCTGGAACTTAGTTAGATTCTTGGAGTCTCAAGTGAGCAAGCGGACCTAAATTTTCAACTGAGTTATTGGGTAAGTGAAAACAAATAATTTTTACTAATGATATATTTTACAGATCTGATGAAACTTGGATGAGTTTTGGGATGGATTTCAGGATTCTAAACTTGGATGGCTTCTTGGAGCCTCAAGGGCGACTCAAGCGACCTAAATTTTCTCATGATTTATTGAGTAAGTGAAAATAAATATTATTTTTATTAAACTTGACGGTATTCTTGGACTGTGAAACGGAGCTGGATTTTTTCCAAGTCTTGATCAGCTGAGTGGAAATAATATATGTTATTTATATATTTTATTATAATAAAACATATGTGGTATACATTATGTATAGATAATATATATTTATGTATATGCATACATACAGTGATATTTATATAAATACAGTATGAGAAACAAGATAATCGTATTATTTTTTTCAGATCTCATGGAACTTGGTGCCGTTATTCGTGGACTCTGCCAAAAAAAAGATGATTTTATTAAGTGCAGGTAAGCTTTCCAAGTCAAATATTAAACAAAATTTACCAATATTTCTTCTTTCATGTACAAAATTGGCTGCGATCGGTGGAGAGGACGTTATCTGCTTTAAGACTTGGAATCACAATGTGAATTAATTTGAACCAACATTTCAAAGCCCAAAGATAAGCTTCATTAGGTGCTCTATTTTATATTTACAGTCAATGCGTGAACGGCGGATTATTATTTTTGATGGTAATTTATCAGTTAAGTGTAAATAATTATTACTTTATTTGTTATATTTATATATAATATTTTGTTGGTACATCTTGCAGATCTGCTGGAATTCGGTGGCAGTATTAGTGGACTCTCCCAAAACATGTAGTAAATATTAGCTTATATGGATGCAAGAAGTTATTTTTATCAAATATTGGTCAAAAAATGTTTGCTTTCAAAAAATCTTTAAAATCTATGCCATATAAATAATATGACATATATATTAAATATATGTTTTATATACAAAATTTGTGTCTTATATATAAAATATATGTTGCATATATAAAAGTTATATTATAAGCTATTCATGTGATGTTGCTCTGCCATATGCATAAGTCTGTGTTTCAACATTTAATTGGATCAATTAGCCGATATTGAATATTAAGAAGTTGCTGGAGCAAAAGTAAATGAAACAAAATCATTCATGAATGGAATATATGCATTTTTATACCACATTATTATGACACTTTATTGTCAATGCGTTTAAAACTTTATTTGTAAACTTTACAATGCATTTTTATACTTATATATTCTATTTCTAAACGCTCAAATTCAAAGTTCTTCTATCAAAACTTTGTTATTTTCAATGCGATTATTGGCTAAGGGCATGCGCAACATGGTTGGGGATTCATCTGCATCGGCAAGCTGCTGTAATTTATCTGGATGCTTTGGATTCATTTCTTTGAAGTCCTTGCCACTCAGAGCATCGGCAGCATTAAGGATTTTATTTTTGACAACGCGATTCGGTTTAACCAATTCAGCTAAATCATATTCCTTATGTGGTGTCGCCTGTGTATCTTTCTTTTTGGTAACAGTCTTAGCATCAATTTTGGGCTTTGGTTTTGGTTCAGGAGGAAGTTCTTCAATGACCAAACGTGTGGCGTGAGCTGGCGCTATTTCACCCAATTGTGCATGCAATTGGTCAAGCGATTTTAAAGCACTGGAATTGTTGGGATCCAATTTCAATACTTTTTGGTACACATCATAGGACTTTATAAAGGGGAATGATCTTTAGTTTTAGTATAATTTAAATTGTTGGTTTATTCACCTCCCGACGTCGGCCGTAGCCGTAATTGGCATCAGCTAGGCGTAGGAGAGCCTTAATATTATCTGGTTCCATTTGTAGACAGGCCTCACAGTCGGAAATAGCTTCCAGATATTTCTTCAGTTTTAGATCTATTAGATAAATTTATAAATTCATAGACTATTAAAGTTAGAAAAAATATTTTAGTTACAAGAAATGGCTCGATTATTGTAGGCCCGGCTTGCATTTTCTGGTTCATAGATAATGGCCTGACTGTATTCCTCAATTGCACTCTCATATTCCTTGGCCTTGAAGTATTCATTTCCACGCAGTCGATGCCTAAAAGGACAGTAATAGAAGTCAAACAAGTTAATAAAGAAAAAAACAGTATAATTAGTTTATATACTTCTCAGCGAAATGATCTCGTTCAAGCTTGGTAAGTTGGCCTAGTTTAGACATTAGCCGTTCCTTGAGGCGATCGTTTTCGGTTGTTTTATCAGAGTTCTTAATATTTTTGTCACTTGGAGCTGTATTCTTTTTATTTTTTTGTTCCGTTTGCTCCTTGGCGCGTTCTTCATCTAAATCCATACGTAAAATCTCCACATCCGGATCGTATTTGTCCCATTTACTATAGTCAGTGGATTTAATACGATGTTCAGATTTGGTAGTTTGTGTTGTTGCTACGGGTTGTGTTGGCTTCGGTTTTTCTGCCTCGGACTCTGAGATCTGTTTGTCTGTATCTATTTTACTTGATTTACGCATTGGGGGCAGACTCGCTGTTAAGGAACGCATGTCCTGCTTCATTTCATTAAGTGTATTATCCTTTGACTTGATGTCATGCGTCCAGTCCTTTGCACAAAAAGAAAACAACGCCAGTTGGTGTATTAGCCCTCATGTAATGGTTTATACTTACTAGTATTGGCTTCAATTCCTTCTTGTCTAAGGCATCGCTTCTTCGAATAGGCTCTTCGTAACGAAACAATTGACTGTTTGGCTTCAGCTCCTTTAATTTTTTCTCAACACAAATTGTTAGGTCTGGATAGAAACCTTCTTCGCCCGAACGAAGAATCATTAGGATTTTTTCCATTTCGCGCGCATTTTGACACTTCTCCACATAGGCAAAGTCCAAGTGACACAACGGTATATTGTATTTTTCCAAGAGACGCCTTCCTTTTCTCTCCATATTCACAATAAAATAAAAAATATTTTGTTTTGAAATGTGTTTATTGATCAAACAATTCGGCGCCTTCTTGACAACCAATATTTCAAGGTGTGTTCAAAGTTCCCGCGCCGGGTAAATACTGCTTAATGTTGTGTCATATCGATAAACAAATAGGGGGCGAAATTCGATAAAAGTCGATATATCAGTGTTGAGTCGCCATATGTCGATTTTTCTTTGTATCATTTCTAACTGGATTGTACGCGTCAGAATAACTCAGATTCTTAAATCACAAAATATATTTTTAAAGGGGAACGAACATAAGCTATTACAATGTCTAGCTTTTCGCCAAATCAATTGCGGCAATGCAACCGCGTGACGGGAGCACAATGCGCGCCAGACAAGGAGCAGCAGCTGCGAGACCAAATCCATAACGAACTAGCCAAAATCAAGTATTGCGCTAATCCAAGCTACGAATGCAGTCAGATGCGCTTAGAAGGCTCCGATTATTGCATACGACATATACTGCGCGATCCTCGAGGCAATTACCGCCAGTGCTCGCACGTCTATTCGAACGGAAGGAAATGCATGAATGCGGTGGCCAAGTTTGACAACAAAAAAGAGCAAATACTGACCACTCTGTGCTTTGAGCACAATCGCCAGACACAGCTCCAAAAAACCCATTTGGCCGTGGGTCGTCTACGCACACGAGTGGAGACCAACGAGACGCTTCTAAACAGTCTCTCCCATCATGTTAATGTAGACGATATTAAACCGGAAGTGCCCAAACCAGAGCCTGATGATGATGAAATTGATGTAGTATCGCCATATGTTGTGCCATTTGGTAAGTAATTAACATATCGCTTGTCTGAAGTTATTGATATATTTATTTATTTCTTGCAGTTAATCAAGATCATCGTAACAGCATAGGGCACATTGTGTCCACTGTACGTAAGCGCCGACGTATTCTGGATTATGCTTCCGATAGCTCTAGCCAAGATGAAGATCCGCCATGTTTAAGAAACACAGCCAAAGATTTGGAATTTTACGAGTCCGACTATGAAAGCGTTGATTCCGAAGACGACGATCCCCTCAAGTAAGTATTAGTTCAGAACTTTTCCCAATAGAAATTTTTATTTAACTTATAACTAATTTTATTGTTTTTTCCAGACATGCGGGTGTCTACACACGTGCTGAAGCTGTGCGCATTGGTGAAGCAAAGTTGATTAAACTTAAAGGATTGTATCAGGATCAGCTGGATCATTTGCAACATGTGCTAAGGCAGCGTCGTCGCAAGTATTTACATGACATACGGCGAGAGCGGGAGACCTACTGTATGTGAATTTTCATACTTTTGTCAAACCAAATTATATAAAAAAGTTTCTCTTATGTATTGCAGGCAGCATTCACGATCAGCTCAAGGAAACACCACATGAACGACAACTCTATGAAAAACTAAAGGCTTTAAACGGCTATCATCGTCGTCAGGGTGTTGAAGCTGTACTATATAAGAAATTGAAGGAGAAACGTTTACGAGACACTGTTTTAACCCAAAAGTCGAGCAGCACGCCAAAATGTGTGTTCACCGAGGGCGGTGTCAAGTGCGGAGAGCGTACATTGCCATGTTGCAAATATTGTCGCAAACATATTCTGGAAGATAAACGTCAGGTGCTTTTCCGTGCCTGTGGAATAGAACGCAGCGGTGTTGTGTGCCAAGAACCCGTGGCCAGCATATTGGAGGATTCTACTTGTGTGCTACATTTAAGTGTGGCAACGGCCAAACGCCAGTATATACAAAAGGTGCGTTAAGAGTTGAAGGCAGAGCCTAATACTACCACTACCACAACCACTCCACATGTTTTAACACACACACACCCACCACCACAACCACATGCACGAACCCATAAACCGATCGAATTTTGTGATTATACCACTAAATGCTTCAGCCACACTATGTATATATATAATTATATACAAATGTAAAAAAAAAAAAGAAAACGCATAGAATAGTCAGTAGATTGGATACAACATGCTATACTCATACGAGTAGTTAAGGCAGAAAACACATGCATACCCATTAGTACGTACATATGCCGTATTATTGTGATGAGCTAAAGATGAAGCTTGTGATAGACACTCTTTGAATAAATGACCGACATCTCTCCATTCCCTAGTTTTATGAAATGCCAACCACACCGCCAATAGATAGCATTTTTGCCGCTGGGCATGGTAGTGGTAATGGTGAAGGTGATGTGAATGGTTTTGTTGGCGACAACAATTTCGAACAAATGATGATGGTTGAACGTGCGGAGAGCGATGATGAACTCTTCGATTTGACTACTGGCATATTTGATTTTGACGTTAGCACAGCCGAGGATTTGGCCAAATCTTTAGATGATGATTGTGCTTTCTTATTGGACATTGAAGGCAGTGAACTGGGCCTGGAGCTTGGCGAAACTACCAATCTAGATGAGACGAATTTTGATTTAGATGATGATCCTCCTTCCAATGTTATGGCCATTGATAGTCCCTATAATGATGTGCCCTTTAGCCCTTTTACCGACATAGATGATATTGAAAATCAAGATCCCAATGCAATGCCAATAGCGAACATCCATTCTGGGGTAGACTGTTCTGTTAATAATCAAGAGACCATTGAGCAGCCAATTTCAAATCTCTATTCTGATGTCGAATATAATGAGAATCAAGATCCATGCCAAATGCCAGTTTCAGAATTGTATTCAGATTTAGATGTATTCACTGACAATCAGAATCCGAGTGCAATTTTATATCCAAATATTCAAGACGAGACCCCAACAAGCTCAACTACAGATATTTGTCCAAATCCACAAAGTTTTGAAATAGAAGAAACGGCAAATAGTGTCAGTGAGGTGTTAAAGATGCTTGAGGGCATGGAACAAATGCCATGGTTTGATGCGCTACTCAACTAAAGCACCCATCCAATCATTAACCCTACTAACTTCCAACAAATTGTATTTGTAATTGTCTGATTGATCTTACTACTCCACTCCACTCTCCCCTAAAATCCATAGAAATGCGAATCTGAGACAGAAGAAGAGGACCAATCATTGTCTACCATCAAAAGAGAAGAAGACGCTTCAATTGAGGACAAGTTACACATTACAACAGGCATCGAGGACAACAAAGATGATATAAGAAAATCTCTCAAAACTGAAGAAACATCATAGATTTATAGATTTTTTTTTCCAGTTTAGTGTTGAATGCCAAAAAAACTCATACCGATCAGATTTTTAGTCAATGTGTATAGGATAAAATTTAGTTTCTTTATGTCTTTTTCATGTCTATATATATATTATTATAATAACATAAGCAGTTTTTATTAAAACATCAATAGATGCAAATACAAATCTCTTGCAAAATCCTTATTTACAGTATACAAATATTGCATTTTATATATACATATATCAGTAAGTATACGATATATATGTATATATATGAATGCAAAGATTTTACTTAGGTTTAACAATTATAATAATTTTTGCTAATGGCCTTAAATGTGTAGTAAATTAGATGACTTATATCATCCATTGTCATACGCTATAATTTATGATTTAAATCTGATTGATCACTTAAAATTTAATGACTGCAGTTGGTTGATTTGTTAAATTAATGCACAATTATCAATTAATCTAATCAGTTTAAATGCTTTCAATTTATATTCCCCTAAAGTCAAACTATTTACAGTACTCTGAATTCAATAATGGCAACTGCACTTGTAGGCTACAAAACATAAACTATTAGAAACTTATAAACAAAAAAAAATTGGCAGCTAAATAGAGAAAAATTTGTTATATTAAATACATATATACAACGATTCTTCTATGATCGTGTTTCGTATTATAGTTCCGTAGTCGTTTCCACCTCCGATCGATCTAAATCATTTAGATACGAGAAACCCATTTGGCCATAATCTCGCTTGCCAAATGAAACATTCTCATTAGTGCTGCTTAGGTGATTATCCCCGCTCGATCTGACAAAGATTAAGATATATATAGTTATATATATATTTATATCAAAAGGTTTTCGTATGAAACTTACCGTTGGAAAAGTGGATTCGTAATGGGTATCTCACCGCCGAAGACGCGATTGTTGTGCTGATGGTTAGTATTACGACCTAGGGTATTGGTCATCAAATCTCCACCAGAATTATCATTGGATACATTTAATAGACCGACGCCACCAAAGGTATTGCCACGTCTGCCCATTGTGCTATAGGCATTATTTTGGGCATTGGCCAGATTGTTGCGACTCGATGACGAGGAATCCAGTTTGTAGCCCCCATTCTGATAATGATTAATATTCTGATGCTTGATGCGACCCAGAGTTAAGGTACCGTTTGGTGGAGGGGATGCCAAGGGATTGGCATTGTTACGTGTATTCATTTCCAAAGTACGATTAAATGTATTTTGTCGATTATTCATAGTCAAATTGTTGTTATTCATATTCAAATTGTTGAGATTATTGTGTCGCCGAAGAGTGGCTATTGTTGCTGTCGTAGCATCCGAATGAGATGGACTGGATTGACCACCAGCTCCAACACCATTGCCTCCATTTTCCTTGTGTGTAATATAACTGACATTATCCAATGAGAAGGCATGATTCTTGGCACTAAAATCTAGCTGCAGATCATCATCACCATCTGGCGGCACGGCCATGGCAAGCATTTGGGTTTCATACTCCTTCATATTGGCCACAGTGTCACCAGCATTCGAAGCCTGCGAGTTGACAATAACCGGATCATATCGTGTAGGACTCGGTGCCGAATATTGGCGCATTCGTTGCTTAAAGTTTTTATATCTGAATCAAAGACATTTTGTTAAATTCATTTTTTTAAAAGATTGAGAATTGTATGAAACTTACTTGGACCATGAGATGCATATGTAGATGATACCAATGGTACCCAGAATCAATATGATAATGGATATAGCAATCAATGTAAATGGGAAAACCTCATCATCAATAGCTATGGCGGCTTTGACCTAAAATTGATTAATAAATATATATCATAATCCTTTTTTTTTAATTTTCAGTTTTCCATTTACCTTATGAACTTGCTCCTTCATCTCAATGGGAGCATAGATACCTTCGGCTGTGGCCCGTGCCACTCCCGATGCAGCAAAATTAAGTTCCGCCCGAGCTGCTGGTTGGAGTAATGCAGCCTGTACCACACTGTCATTACGTTTTAATAGCTGCTCTGTCTTTGGATCAATGAGATAGAACCACACATCAGTGGCAGCTGGATTCTCCATAATGGTACCATTATCCGTAAGAAATTTGCGGCTACTGAAACGTTCTATTCCGCTGACCAAACCATTGGATTTCTCCTGCAGCAGCTCCTCCAATTCAGTGTAATGGCTACGCAAATCACTGGGAGGAGCATCGGAGAAGGCTAAAGCCATTCGATGCAGATCGGTAAGTCTATTGACCACAATGCGTGCTCTGGTACGGTGTGAGCCCAACTCCTCGTCCTCAGCATTGTCACGAGCCTCAACATAGAAAACCATTGGAAAACTAACATCATTGCCAAAAGGTTTAGCTGTTCGCAAAATTCCTGAATCCTCGGTCATCATAAAGTAGCTGGTGGGCTGTTAATACATGCATATTCGTTAGGCTAATTGTCAATGAAAAATTTCATTCAATAATTACTTACCAATCCCTCATTCTCGTTAATGCTGTTCTCCTCTTCATCATCAAAGATCTTATACCGTATGATACCAAATTTACCCGAATCCCTATCAGTGGCCCGCACCTGCAGAATAGTTGTATCGATATCCATTTCGCCTGTGACAACTGCGTAGAAAGTATCCTTGCGTCCACGCAGACGATTGAACACAAACTCGGGGGCATTATCATTTTCATCTTGTACAATTATCTTTACTGTGGCTTGATCCTTGCGGGGATTTACGAAAAATCGATGGGACACCAGTTTCAGTTGCATGGTATATGTTGTCCTATTCTCAAAGTCCAATGGTTGCAGCAATACAATGCCACAGCCATGATCCTCGGTGGTTAACTCAAACATACTCAACTCATCGCCCTCTACGAATTCACACTTAAATGCCGGCATGGGCATATCTCTCGAGGATTTCCTTGCATTGACTATCTGAACCAATTTCAGGGTACTATTTAAACTGGTCGATTCCGGGACACTGGTGGTATAGCTGTCATCGCTGAATGCCAGACCGATTGTCTCGGGATTCATAATGCCAAGACCACCTTCCAGTTTGTTTGCATCAGTTTTACTATCTCCATTGGGATCTAACAGTAGATGACGTACATCCACTCGTAGCTGGGCAACCGAACTGAGTTGAGGTTCACCCATATCGTAGGCTCGTATGTCAACTTGATATTCGGTGTCCTCTTCCTTGCGCACTTCATCGCGTATTCTTACTGCACCGGTATCGGGATCAACTTGGAAATATTTAAGAGCTTTGCCTCGTCCAATTAGCTCATATCGGACTACATTTCCTGGCGATGTGCCATCGGCATCAATGGCAGGCATGGTGGCAATAACAGTGCCGATTGGTTGATCATCATTTACAATCACCGGTTCGGGTACTGTAAGGAATCTTGGAGCCACATCATTGCGATCTTCCACCTGGACAACTAAGCGTATAGTATCTCCTGGACCATCACCATCATTTTCAATGGTTCCAATAATCAACTCATGTTGACGTTGCTTCTCATAGTCAAGTCCTTTGCTGGTAGTGCGAACTTCTCCTGAATTTGGAGATACTTTAAATAGTTCCGCATCGCCCTTACGCAGAACATAGGTAATCTCTGGCATGGAGTCCGGATCATATGCCTGAACAGTTGCCACCAGATAGTTTGCCTCATTCTCCGGTATGTGAACATCAATTCGAGCATCACTAAATTTGGGTACTTCATCGGGTAGATCTCGTACCATCACTGTGACACTGGCCGTACCCAAACGTGCATCTGGAGCTCCATCCTTGGCAGTGACCACAAATTTGTATTCATTTTGTTTCTCGTAATCCAATTTCTGGGCAGTGCGTATCTCGCCAGACTTTCCATTAATGGCAAAAGGAATGTCCGTTGGTATGGAATAGGTAATCTCTGCATTGATTCCCTCATCGGCATCGGTTGCATGGACAACACCAACAAAGCTATCCACCTGACCCTCATCCACTTGGAATACATATGGCAGTGTGGATTCGTCGAATTCGGGATTCTTATCATTAATATCGGTGACCTTGATGTTCACAGTGGCGCTACTAGATAGTCCACCATTATCCTCCGCCTTCAGTATCAATTGGTAGCGTGTCAAACTCTCCCGATCTAATTTCCTTATGACTATAATAACACCATTCTCCTGACCCACTGCGAATTGTCGGAGATCATTGCCGGACATAATGGAATACACAACAGGATCGTTTTCCGGATCATCTGCATGGACCACTGTGACTGTGGAGTTAATTTCAGCCCCCTCACTGACTTGCACTTCATAGATGGGTTTCTCGAAACGCGGAGGTTTTGTATTTGGTCCTGGAGTCACACTAACCTCCACAATGGCCTGTGAAGAAAGTCCACCAACATCTGTAGCCTGCACCGTGATACTATATTGCTCCCCAGCCAACAGTCGGCCATGAGTCTCGATTTCACCTGTTTGCTCATTTATTGTGAACTTTTGTGCCCCATTATTGGACACATGGTAAATGGAATAGGTGACCACGGCATTTGCTCCTTCATCATTATCGGTAGCATTGACTTGGGTAACCAGACGTTGTTGATCTCCGGCGGTAATTGAAATGGGTGCTACCATTGCTAGTTTGGGTGGATTATCGTTAACATCACGAAGGTGAACCGTTAGGCTGAGTGGAGCACTGGCCGCATTTGTGCGTGGTTCACGTGCCACCACCTGGAACTTATAACGTCCTGGCGCTGGTGGATCACGATCAAGATTCTCCTCATTGACAACCAAGATGCCTTCACTTGTCACATTAAATGATGGTGTGGTCAGCTCATAGATATAGTCTGGCTTGGGATCTCCCTCACCGAGATCAGCATCTGTGGTACTAAATGAAATTGGTTTACCCTGACCATCCAAAACTCGTGTGCCAATGGGTGAATTTTCATCAACATAACCATCAATTTCCGATGATGAGATCACCGGAGGATTGGCGTCCACCGGCTTAACAGCTATTGTAAGCTTAGCTGTGGTAAATCGTCTTGGCGCTGGGGATATTTCTTCTGCACGGACAATAATATCATATTTCTTGGCCGTGGAGGTGTCTATAGCTTTGGTTTGCTTCAACACGCCCGTCTCCTCATCAATTTCAAAATAATCAGCATAATTTCCTGGCATTCCACTGGCAAAACTATATCGAATACGTGAATTGATTGTGTCCAGATCAACGGCTTGTATACGTTCGGGAAGAACATTGAGCACACCCAGCAATGAGCCGGCCGGGACCGATGCCGTATATTCCGGATTAATGCAAGCGCCATCGAGTAATACACATCCACGATAGATAAACGATGGATCCAAATCATCAGAATCAGCAATATTCACTGTCAATGTGGTCGTTGACGATAAACGATCCGAGGGATTACGTGCGCGATCCTACAAAAAGTGAAAGTAGAAACGAAAAGTTAGTAAACTAAAAAGAAGGAGTGATAAAGAGAGAGAGAAATTGATGAAAGCGAAATTTCTTCATCTTCTATTGCTCAATTGGTCCAAAAACCATTCAAAGACATTGAATGACTGAATATATGTAATTGTAATGATCATCTACTATTCGATGTATCTACCTTTGTTGCTGTTTTGAGAAAGTGTTTTGTGTGTGTGTGTACTCTTTTTTGGGTTTGCTATTGAACCACCAACGTTGTTTTTGTTGTTAATGCAGAAAAATGTAATGTTTAGTTCCATCACGTACATAGATTTTGTGTGTTTTTTTTTTGTTTTTGTTTAACTATACAAGAAGAACATAACATTCTCCAAACAAAATCGTGCTCATGCCAACAGTCGTCTCCTAACCAGATTTTTATCGTGAATCATAACACAGTTTCCTTATGTGGGAGCCAAGCGAAAAGTTTTTTTTTTTTTTGTTGCTTGTAATCAAAGTGATCGTGAGGCAAAGTTAAAATGTTCTTTTTTTTCTGGCTTAAACAGAAGAACCTTCAAATATTTATGTTTCAAGAATGTAAAAAGAGGATCAAGTGGCATTTTAGAGTTGTATCTTTATGTATATTTTTTATATAGTCTGTACTGAACTATTTCAAGTGGCAGTAATTCATAACTTTCATTGTGTTGCGCCTGTGGGTCATATAGTGATGTTGCTGGTGGAACTCATAATAGTACCACATAGTTGCGAAAATTGCGCACGTCTGGCAAGTAAAGTTTCTTTTTGCCGGGAGTCGGAGTACCTTGCAGGCTAACAGCACTAGCACTTATATATATATATATATATTTTCTTTTTTTTTTTTTGAGCACTTTATCGATTGGTGGCTGGCAGTTGCTGTTGCACCGCATGTTGCTGCCGTTCCGTTGCTGCTGTTGCTAAAATCAATTCGATCAAGCAAACAGGCAACCAAAAGAAGCCTGTTGGTGTATTTTCTCTTTGCTCTCATGCCACACCACTTCTTTTTTCACGCCTTGGGTTATACTTTAGATTTTGATATTGAAAGTGGTAATGGCTCGAGTGTGCGCAGGCGTTGCAAGATTTTATTTTAACCATTTCGGTTTTTTTTTTCTTTTTGCTTTGCTTTTCCTTTTTTTTTTTTTTGTTGTTGGTGTAAATTACAATTAGATGCCAATATTTCAGGTAAGCAAAAGCCAAGCCAAACCAAACCAAACCAAACCAATTCACTTGGTAACTTGTTCTGTCTGTGCTCGAGATTATGCAAATCGATGTAAGTGTGGCGACTTCCCCCTCTCCATTGTGTAGTATGTATATATGTAGGCATATTCAGTTGGCTTATTGTTTTGATTGCATTTGCATTTTATATAATTAATATCAATTAATTTTTAAATTTTATTTAATGCATTCTGGCAAACTCAATTTAAAATTATGAAAGACTATTTGCAGGCACTTTTGCCAGTTCAGTAGACAATCGTGAGGGCTGTACGGACAACAGCAACATGTTGCTGCTATCGCTGTGTGCTGTGCGCTGTTGCAGCAGGCTTCCTGTTTGGCTTCTTCGGTAAGCTGATTTATGAAACGTGTTAAATTGAAAACGCCTCTTTATAATTTTCTATATAAAAACATTATCTCCAAAGCAAAAAGAGTTTTTTTTTTGTATTTGAACTGCTTTTGCGTTTTCATGTAAATAATTTCAATACAATCTAATTTGATTTATGTATAATTACAATCAGGTAATGCAATTAAATATGCAGTCAGGTAAACTAAACTAAAATAAACTATCTATGAAAGTACTATGTATATATATAGTATATTGTCTGCCAATTGGAGAAATATATTGCTGACAGATGAATCAGCAAGCATGTCAAACACCAAGACTCTGGCGCTGTTTTTTTTTTCTTTTCGACGTATAAGAAAAATGCAGATGCAGTTGGTCTTGGTCTTGGCACAATGCAGTTTTGCCGCTAGACAGCATGGAGAAAAGCCAGCCGACTGGCAATAAACCAGGCAACCAAATGGCCAACGGTCAACGATGGTAACGGAGCTAGCTTATGTAAATGTCAAATAAATTCTTTTGAAATGTCATAAACCGTAGATAAGGCGTTGCCAGCAACGACAATGCAAAACTCTCTTGGCCTTACCCCCAACTATGGCAAATCAATGCGTATTCAGCCACCAAAATTCTATAAACTGATTTGAAAGAATGTAAAAATATCAACCAGTAATCAGGTTAAGAAATAATGGTAACACTATACATAGATACAAATAGTTATCCTCTTCTATAAATATTAAAAGATGTATAATAAATTGTAGATTTTGCTCCGTCTTATATACATCAAAAAGATCCCTTTTGATGAACTATTTCTTTTAGAGGGTGATGAGTTTATGACTTTGGTATGCATGTTCAAATGTTTAGTGAGTTATTATTATTACTGATGACAGGCAGAACCTTAACCGCAACCACAACAGCAGCAACGGCAGCAACAGCAACAACAGCAACAACTTGAACAACTGCAACATTCCTGTCAGGCAGAAGCAAAGCAAATGGGCAGCAATTGCGTTCAAGATTTATGGGCCTTAATATTGTTGCATGGCAAATTAATCCAGGAAGTGAATAGAAACAAATACATACAACCAACAAGTAAAATAGGTTTAGGGTTCTCTCGCTCTCTCTCTCTCTCTCTCTCTCTGTCTGTCTCTTTGATAGTTGGCTGATTGAAATATGATCAACCGATTCTGATTTCGAATTGATTAATGCTCAAATGTCACTCACCGATGCCACAATGGTCAAATAATATCGTTGAATCTTCTCGTAATCCAAGGTCTTGGCCACAGTAACCTACAGTGAAAAAAATGCGCGACAGATTGATGGAATATATATAAATACAATAGATAAATCATTGTTACCAACTTGGCAATTGCAATAACTTACCTGTCCCTGGTGTGGAAATGATATGGCAAAGGTACCATAACCATCAGCGCTAGTCAGCTTCTCATCTTCGGTGGCATTGGTATTGCCCTCGGCAATGAAATATTCGACCAGGCCATTGACGCCAGCATCCTTATCTAGTGCTTGTATGTTGCGAAAGATTGTGGTGCCCACCGGTGTGCTCTGAAATGTAGAAATATATAAGTGGTTGGAGTTAAGGCATTGGTCTATAAGTATGATAATTTTTAGCAAAGAAAAAGAAAGAAAAAAAAAAACTAGAAGCGCATCATCACTCATCATTATCATTATATTTTAAGCTGCTGCTGACAGCTTTTGATTTCGTAGAAAATTATTACCATAAATTAAGGTTTCTATCGTCTGTTGCCATTATTTTAGCCATATTAATGTATAGTTCATTGCTTTTAGCCCAAAGCTATCTCTAGAGAGACAGCAAAAACAGGATGCTCAGCAAGTGTGGCCAAAGATTTGACAATTTTCTCACAAAAAATGTTGTAAAATGTTTAAAAAGCCCCTAAGAAACATAAAACAAAAAAAAAAAAAAAAGAGCCAGTTTTTAGATCATGCCGCAAAATGAAGATAACTTTGACTTCTCGATGACCAAAAACAATAAAAACGATAATAATGATTGTTACCGTTTTGTAGCGTGCAAAAATTCTAAATACCAAAAAAGGTAAGCACACGAAAATTGAAGCAGCAAGAGGCCGAAAAGATACCAGAAAGCCAACCAACCAACCAACCTACCGACCAACCGACCGACAGACCAAACGACAGACAGACGGACAGACAGACTGGCCGGATTGCCATTGTTTTCTCAACTCAAGCAGAACCGGTGTTTAGTCAGCTTTTCAGCTGCAAAAAGATAGTTTGGGCGACAAAACCAAAACGTGCCCAACAACAGCAACAGCAACAGCAGCAGCACTAGCAACAGCAACAAGAGCAACATCAGCAACAACAAAAAGTGCTGTTATGTAACGGGCGCAGCCTTTTACATTTACTATTTGGAGTGTTTGTATGCGTTTGTGTGTGTCCTCCAGGCCAGGTTCAAATGCTGCTACTCACAGTCACAGAGACTCATCCAAAATGATCCGCAATCCCAATATCCACATAGAGCAAGGGCCAGGCCAACCTCTAACCGCCTTTGGCTTGTCTCTCCCTCTCTCTCTCTCTCTCTTAACAACAACTTAGCAAATAACTAGTCATTGTTTATTTGCTGAACTTTGCGATTTGTGTGTATGTGTGTTTGTATGTGTGTTAAATGGCAACCGCTGCAAATCGCCAAACAATTTTTCATAGGCTTTCCATTTTTTTCGGTTAGCATTGTTGCATCCGAGTGTATGTGTGTGTGTCTTAGCTTTTTCGGGTAAGGTGCAGCCCATTAATCAATCAAAAGGCTTTAGATCCACCTTAGATGTTGGTAAAAGCAAGAGCATAAGCATAAAGTTTGAATAGAGTTTTGTTTTTTCGTAGGAAAAACTACATTAAGATTTCCTATCATTTAATCATGGAAAAACCAACAGAGAGAGAAAAAAAATATGAAAGAAATGCATATGTCGGAATACGCTGAAAAAAATTTGGCACTTAGGTTTTAGTTTATAGAAGTAATAATATATATCATATAGTAGTCCTAGTAACTAGCTAACTATTTAGTTCAACTTAAAATGCAATAAAATTTTCCATCTATTTTGTATAATTTAATTTAATATTGTATATCGAAAAATATAGAAATCGGATTACCTCAATGCATAAGGGGTAACTAGTTTTGTCCCAGTGTATATTTGGTATATGTGTGCCCCCAAAGTAAATGTTCAAAAATCTTGTTGGTAAATGAATTAAGAACTCTATCACAGAAACAACTCAAAAACCGACTGGCACTGCCAACAAACGACCAGACAGATGCAATGGCTAAGGTAACGCGACGGAGATAACTCATTGCTGTTGTTGTTGTTGTTGTTGATGTTGCTGCTTGTTGTTGTTGCTGTTGTTAAAGTTAGCTGGTTGTTTGTGGCACAACTCCCGCGCGGTTAAGTGCGATAAACATTTGTCTTGCGGGGGCCATCGTGCATCAGCATCAGGTTGAGGACCCAGGGACCCTGGACGTAGTCGGTAAAGTCAGTGGTAATGTATGCAAACGGAACGTGATATACTGACTCGCTCTGTAAATATTTGCGGTGCATCTTGCAATTGTTTGAAATTGTTTATTTCCCTCTGTATGTATAAATACATAAGTGTCTGATGATGCTATGTGTGTGTGTGTGTGTGTGTGTGTGTGTGGGTGGGGGCATAGTAGATTGTTATCGTCAGCACGAAATTATTTGTAAGGCTCTCGCTCATACTCTTACTCCTCTCTCTTGCTCTATCTATCTATCCTTCTTCTCTTCCTCCATCTCCTTTGGCAAATTTTAAACATGTGAAGCATCGGCCTCCTTCTACGTTTAATGAGCAGGTCTGGTTTCTCTCTGGGGATATAATTTGAGCTTGTAATTGTAATTAAGTGGACGGAGCTGGCATAAGAAATTAAAAATTCCTTGCCACTCGCCAAAGACAAAACCACATCATATCCCTTGGGGGTATCACCGAACGAGCTGGTTACGGCAAGTGCATACCAATTATATGCCAGTCTGATTGTCAGTGGTATGAAAACCAAAACAAAAAAAAAAAAAAACCATAGAAGGATTGCCAACTCAATGGCAAATACAATTCACGTAATTAGTTAGCTTAAATCGAGCTCAGGTAAGGTTACCTTCCAATAAATGATGATGGGCCAAACAAACATTTGTCACAGTTTTGCAAATTGCATATGCCACTCTCTTTTATTCGCTCTGTCTCTCTCTCGCTGGGAGGGCTATCAAAGACAGGCCATCGTTTAAACTTCAAACAGCACCCACTAAAAATGGCAAAAGACTTTACCAGTGATTGCCCCTCTAGCCAACCCCCTCCGATCCCATATAGAGAACGCTTCAATAGGCCACTATGTCGCCAAATACATTCAGACTCCATGGTGCTTGCGACCCGATCGGAGCACTTGTACCCTATATGGACGCATGGCCTGGCTTAAAGAAAAAAAGAAACTGTGAGGAGCAAAGCGGCACGCAGCTTATGATAATGAAGCCCTGAAAGTGGAAGCCTAACCTAAGAATGGCCAAACAAAACCAAACGACCAAAGAGCGTCTGCAATAAACTGGCATTTGCCTTTGCAATGGAATGGAGTGTTGATATTCATCTCTACTTGCATACAACGACATATAAGTGGGCACAAGTACAGGGGCTTACCAGAAAAATTGTTCTAAAAGAGGGATTTATATTTACTTCTATTCTATATAAATTACAGGGGAATTATATTTGATTTAGGCCCCAAAAAGTAGGCTATTGTTTAAGTTGTTGAAAGGAATTTCCTTGCCGTTCGGTTAAAAGAAAAGAACAGACGGCTTAAGTATATATAAAAGACGTTCCAAGAACTCTAAGTTTGTTCAAAATTTTTCAAAATTTAAAGAGTTGGCTATAATCGTTCTCTTTAACGCTTAGAATCCCTTTGCCAGCGCCCTAGTTTAACTGCATTCAAGATATATGTTGAAAAAAGTCAGAAGTGGGCGGACAGGGAGTGTCTATGAGAGTAGCAGTTTGTTCAGTTTGTTCTTGTCTAGCAATCCTGGTCAATGGTATTGCATCTCCTCCAGCGCCATACAGACAAAACATGTATGTATGCAACAATCTATATGTATTTTATGTAGTTTTCTCGCTACATTCTGCGTAATGAATTATTTATGATCAAAATCCTCTCTGTGCAACGTTTTTTTTCTCTTTCTGTGTTTTTTTTTGTGGTTTTTTTTTTGGTGTCCATGCGGTCTCTGGTTCGACATATTCAAATTGCTTTCATATATCGCCGCATTGCGTTGTCTTGGGGATGGGTATGGGATGACTTGGCATGGAGGGATTATGCGAACACACAGACAGATAGTGACAGTTGGACAAATTTTGCAGCACACGTTTCGAATATTTCACAAACAAAAAAAAAAAAAAAAAGACAAATATTTACTACAGACATACCATGGACTTTAGACAGTTGTTCTAATCAAAGTTTTGGATCCCCCGAAGCGGCATTATCTTCGCAGTTTAATTGGAATTTAAGCGCTACTTTTATAACAATATGAATATATATATGTATATGTATTAGACATCAGTTTTGGGGCATAATAAATACATTTTGTTAGCTTGCCAAAACGTCAACATTTTTTTTTTTGTTTTTGCATTTTACAACTTGAGTGTGTGTGTGCTTTTTTTCGGGGGTCTAATCACCATGTCAAAGAGTTGGCAATAGAAACCTGTAACTTTTATATTCCTTGGGATAACTTACTCAAATGTTATTCATTTTATTTGGCTTAATGCAAAACAAAAAAAAAAAAGAAACATTTTTGTGATCTCTTCAAGATTTGGTTATGCAAAAGCATTTTGCGGCGGTTAGGGGGAGGAAAACTTTTCGTATCGTTTTGGCATGCCATGGCATGGCATGGCTTCCTTTCTGGTTAAAATAAAAATTACGCCAACTCTTTGGCCCAAGTCGGAAAATATGCTCATGCACATATATATATATATATATATATGTACATACATATGCATGCAATGCAATTGCATTGGAAAATGGAAAAGCTTAGCTCAGCCCAACTGAATCTTGATACTTGGCAGGCGTCGTGAAACAGGTTGTAAAGCGAAACTTTTGACAATTGTCGTTGAACGGTTTTTCGCCAAATTTGGCAATTCAGACATACATAAATACATATAAATATATACATATAAGTACATATATATTTGGTATATAAATATCTTTAGCTACTTTTTTCTTGCTGTTGTTGTTGTTGTCATTTAAGTTTTTGCGATTATTTTGCAATTATTTTGCCATTTATTTTATATTTATCCTTAAATATGCCGCCTCATCATTTAGTTACAGGTTTTGCATTACACAAACTAACACACACGCACACATTCGGTAAGTCTGTGTGATTTGGCTAACACCTCGTCTTGGCCAACACTTCACATTCGTCCAAGCTGAGTTGCATATTTGCTCATTTTTTTTTTCCTTTACCTATTTTTTTTTGAACATTTAGCAAAAATGCAAGAGAAAGTTTGCATAACTATTCAGATGCATTTTTTTCTTTTACTGTCTTGTGCAAATACAAGTATTTCCTGCTTAAAATGTCATAAAAAATATATACATTTCTTAATTGCAGTTAAATCATTAAAAGATTTTAAATAAAAAATTAACATATTTTCATAGGCAAAGCTTTAAATCCATGAAGAAATGACTAACTGACTGTAAAATGCATCTGTAAGTTCATTATTACTTATTTAAGACATGTTTTAATGATTTTCATTACTAAAATTTAAGTAAAGATGAAATAATATTTTAACCCTACACTAAAGCATTAAGTTTTTAAACAGAATAATAACATTAATTAAAAGTCCTTCAGGCTAAAGTAATAAATTTGAAGAGTACTAAATATTTAAGCCATAAGTCTTGAAATTAAAAAAAATCGTAAAAAATTGTTACGTGACTGGGTTATAAAAAAAAAAATAAAGGATAGCTAGAATTTACTATTCTACTCAAATTTTTTAAAAGCATCTAAAGATATTTAGCAAGGCTAAAAATTTCTCTTCGACCACTCTTCTCTATGAATGAATGGCAAATAAGTAGCACATGTATGTAATTAAATGTATAAATAAAAAAAAAAATTATTAACCTTTTTTCATTTTGCATGGGGCGTTAATACTTGGGTTAGGCTTTTGTTGTCGGATTTACTTGATCTTGGAAATTCTTTTGATCCAAACACACAAAAAAAAGGTGAACAAAAGCTTGAAAAAAATTGGACTTGGCTTTTGTATTATATTGTGGCTTAAAAGCTGTTTATTATATATATGTATATATACAATACGCCCACCATAATTACTTTCAAGTGATGAATTCTTGACCAATGGCGTAGGCAAAACAAGAAAACAAAGCAAAAATATATTTATATATGGCCCAGAAGGGACACTATAGTTATGGACACCTGTTGTTGCCAATGGTCTTAAATGCCATAAGTCAGTTTGCTTTCTAATATGTCTACTGGCAGTAATTGAACGTTAATAGTTAAAATAAATAATTAACAACCGGCGCAATGCACTTGTTGCTCTTGTTTTTTCTTCTTTTTTCTCTCTCCCTCTCTCTCTCTCTCTTTTTTTTTGTTTTAATTTTGTGTTGTTTTTTGTTTTGTTACTGCTGATCCAGTTGACTGTTGGTAAGTAACAACATGAACATGTTGCATCAACATGCGACAAGGAGGACAACACTGCCTGTCTGCCACTTCATTAGTGACCAACTAGTATGTCGCTGCTGTCGGCTGTCGGTTGTCTACTGTGTCTGTTTGTCTCTCTTGTCTACTTCATCGCAGTTGCGGAAGCTTTGTCCATACACCTGACTTTCTGTCTGTGACTGTGCTTATATGCCTAAGCCTATGCCTCCGCTATGTCCATTAAGAGGCAAAAGCCAATTGCATTTTTATGTCAAATGGTTGGAGCGACTACGATTGCAATTGGCCATTTGGCAATCAGTGAAAATGAAATACAAATATGCTTAACCCATACACCCAGTGGGGAGTAAGGCGGGGGGAGTCAAAATATAAATTTAAAACTGCCTATGAAAATTATATTGTCTATATATTTGATATATAGCCAATGGCTTTTGTTTTTGGATATAGAAAACTATGTAAATTACATGCCAACTGATCTGATCAATTAGATGTTTATCATCCTACACAATTTTTTTTTCTTTTAAATTCTATTTTAGTTGCTTTCCAATCGAATCAATTAAAAGCAAAGAGAGAATAATGGTCGTAAATAACTGGGATATCCCCTTACTATCAAATGATTTAATTGCTTTCTAAAATGGTTGATTGTTTCACCATTTTCTTTTCTGTTTTCTTTTTTCTCGGTTTTTTTTTTTTTTTTAATTGGCGATTCTAGCTATAGTCTCGGCCCCCAGACATCGACATTGTTTCAATTGCGTTTCGCCATAAATTGATGTCGCGGTTGGCGTTTAGTGAAAGGTAACGGATTCAATAAAGACTTATATTCTAGTTAGAGTAGAGTACAACTCTTCTTTTTTATCTCTCTCTCACTCTTTCTTGTTTTGCATTTAAAACAAAATTCTTTTTCATTTATTTTTTTGATGTAAAGATAATTTGTTGAATCTTACCTCAGGCACAGTCACCTCATAGGGTGTGTTCATAAAACGAGGCGCATTGTCATTAATATCAGAGACTCGCACAATAATGGGAATGTTGCGCTTCTTATTCGTGGTGCGAACGGTGCAGGATACCTGAAATGAATTGCCAATGTGCGATTATGTGTTGGGGATTACTCACTCACTCGCACTCTATCCAATTATGGATAAGACTATGTTGCATCTTCTCCTTCATCTTCTTCTCTTGCCACCACTTTTAACTTACCTGAAATACAATGTGACTAAGATTCTCCTCATCGCGATCGAGTGGCTGTAGTAACTGAAGTTTTTTGCCGTTCAATAGGAACGTCGGTTGCCCCTTTGGGAAGACTAAATCGAGAGCAATTTCCGTGTAGGGATCACCATAAATTGGTAGTTCGGGTGGTGTAGTTGCTTGTCCAATAACTGTAAATGGTATATAACCAAGACAAGGAGAAAGCATAATTTAAATATAACAAAAAATTTTCACAATTTTTTTTCTATTTTAATTGGTCATTATTAACTAGTAAAAAAAAAAAAAAATGGCAAAGAGAAAGAGGGAGACAGAGGTAAAGAAAATGCATGCACATTCTAAGTAGATTAGTTTCTAATTTGCAAATAAAATGGCCAGCACGAACAGGAAAAGGAAAAAGACATAACAGGCCTCCAAGACCAACTCCAATGGCTCTGAGGCCTTTCTCTTTGTCTCTCAGTCAGTTTGGGGTCAAGCGGTAGTCCGGACTTCTGAAATATTGTCATGCTGTTCGGTAGCAAGGTAGCAGCTGCTGATGCTGTTGCTGTTGCTGCTGCTGCTCCATTCCATGTAGAAAGTGCGATTCCTGATATTGCATAATAAACTTACATACATACATACATAGATGAGGCTATGCAGAGATTGCTCCGATTTATATATATATATATATGTTCCGGCATTGCGTTACCACCTAGAACAACCGCATCTTGGTTGCCACAGTAGCTAACGTGGCTTTTAGCATTTTTTTTTCTTCTTATTTTTGCCTCTTTTTTATCGATTGAGGCGCAGCAGGATCAGAGACCTAGGACTGAGAGACGGAGCATAAAACTGTCTGGGGCCAGTTCTTCTTCTACTTCTTCTTTTTTATCCACATAGCTTAGGCCTGGGCTGTGGCCGCTTGTCAGCCATTCGCAGGCATTCTCTGGGCCTTTTGCCTTTTTCCACGTACACGTAAGTTATAATTATGGCGTGGCAACTTTTGTACTTTGAGTTTTATGTTCTTAAAGTTGAGGTTTGTCTCACAGATTACACATGTGTGTATGTATGTGTGCATGTGTGTGTGTGTGTTGCATGTTTCCGCCTCTTCACTGCCGTGTTTAGTTTATCTCTTTGGGCCAAAACATCTGCCAGAGTTAAAAGTGTAAAAATTGTTCGTGCTCATGTTTGCTTTATTGTTTCTTTCCCTAGAACTCATACCAAATTGGTATAACGTAAAGTGTAATTCTGATAAAAAAAAAAAAGAAGAGTGAAACTAAATAGAAAAAAAGGAATTTGAGATATGATGGAGCCCCTTTATAGCTACCGGTATTTGTCAAGTTAAAGTACAATTTATCTATTTAGTTTTGGCCAACCAATTTTAGGTACTATTAAAGACTGACAGCTGTCGCCTCATCTGCATTTGGCTACTTTTTCGATATGTCAGGAGATGATGATGTTGTCTTTTGATTGGTGTTGAGAATTCCTTGAAGCGGATCGACTTGGGGAGATGAAAGGGAACTGGAACGGGTACTGGCTGCATTGTACTTAGTTGCAATAAAATGTCTGAGGAAACTAATGGCAACTAATGTCAGGTAATAAAGTGCATTTTGTGTGCCCAAGAAGATGCAACACGCTATGCCGCTACCGCTGACTAGGCATCTACCGATGCCTTGGACATCTCTCTTGGCTCTTCCGTTTGCCTCTTTAGCTGCTCTACACATGTTTAATGCGATTTGCATCAAACAGTGAGCCAGCCCAGTCTAGCAGCTACGACACAAGACATGGTGCAACTTGAAACAATTTTATTATAATGAGCACTTTGGCAGCAGGCAGCAAGCAGCCGCGGCAGTTGTTGAAAAGTGTCTATTAAAAATTGTGAAAAATAAAAAGGGCCGGTAGCGAAAAAGGCTAAGAAAAAAAAAAAACAAAAATAAAAAGAAAATGTTCCAAGAAGTTGTTGTTGATGAAAGGCGCATAAAAACACATTGAATTGTGGCCAAGATAGGCAACATTGAGATTGAAGGAAGGGAAAAAGAGGCATTAGGGGAAAAACTTGCGCTTTGCCATCAAAGTCAAAGATGTCGAAGCCTGTTGTTGGGCCTAATGAAGGCAGAGCAAAACCCCCAAACCCAAACGGTGCAAAATGGAAGGTGAAAAAAAGGGGAAGGAGACGTTCCGCTACAAAATAATGTTGTAAGCAAAAAAGGTGGTATATTTTGTAAGCCGCCTCTTAGGGCAGACATCTTGATTGTTTATGCCCAACAGGCAGGAGAACAACCAACATCAACACCAGCAACCAGAAAGAAAAAAATAAAAAAGTGGCTGCTGCTGCTGCCGTTGGTCCTCAATGGAAAAAGGTTCCTCTTCAGCTGACACTTTGGGCGCTGCCGAATGCCGAATGGTTGGTGCAATGGGTTTGCCGATGGTTGGTGCGATGCCTTTTGTCCATTCAAATGCCGACTGACAGGCAACACTTTCGATTGTTGCCCTTTTATTCGATTCGTAAAGGCAACTTCATCACTACCACGACAATGGCGGCAAAAGTGCGTTTTACGTTTGATTGTAAGGGGAGTGAGTGAGGAGATTACAAGCGAGATTTGTAAAGGTTTTCTTTTTCTGTCTCCTCACACTTTACACCTTTACCTCCCTCCCTCCCTCCGCTAAAGATGATGGAGGATATACTCATAAATCTTCAACTTATATACACAGACATTAAATTTATTGCCAGGGCTAGAGATGTGTGCGTGAGTGAAATTGTCTTGAATTCTATGACACGATCTGAAAAGTAATGCCCCTATTATTTTGCATCTATCTACATATCACTTAGATGTTCTACTGCCTCATCTCGGCATCTCATCTCATCTCTAATATAAACCTAACGAGTTTTTCTCATAAATAATTTGGGTAGGCGTCAGGATGTGTTACATGTACATCCTGTTTTGTACTTTAATTGGCTTTCATTGCAAGACCAGGACTTTGGGGTGTAAGTCACGAGCAGAGGAAAAGAGAGAGAGAATAATAAAAAGTAAAGGCATAAAATAACACACACACACACACACACACGTACCGTCCCCATGCGCTCTAATTTACTCTTCGAGCGTCAGTTGGGCTGCCTGGCAAAAGTCTAGCAAGCGGAATATAATTGCAAGTTGTCGACAGTTTAGACCTTCTCCAAATGGAAATCGCCACGTCGGAGGCTAATGAATATTAACGAGCATTTTGCAACTGATGTCTTGGCGTATTTCTATGCCGCACAATTAATGATAATACTTTAAAAATTTGCATTTGCCACAACTTAAGGTGACAACAAAAGGTTGCTCAACATGTTGCTACATATAATTGCATTTGTGTGCTAGCAATCATAAACCATCATCATCCTATCATCCTTGTAAGCGGATTCAAACATGAGTTGCCAAGTTGCAAGGGCCGTAAAAATCATTGATAATGATCCCATGACAGTTGCTGCTGTTGCCGTTGCAGTTGCATTTGCAGTTGTTGCTATTGCAATTATTTGTCCGCTATATAAACATAAACTTTAACTTCAACTACAAAACTACAGTTGGAGTCACCATCTTGGTGGCTTCCAAAACCCGAGGATCCGGTCTAAACAAAATATTCAACTAAGAGAAATCGACTCTTAGATCGGTAATGGTAAAAATTGAAATGGTAATTGCTGTTAGGCAAAAGTTCGTTTTTTTTTTTTCTCTGCACTTGTCGCCGTTTGCTCGAGTCATTAGAGTTGTTATTGTTGTTGATGTTGCTGCAGTTCTCTGTGGTTTTTATTCTTTAAAACAAAACAAAAAAAAAATGTTTGGTGGCCGTCAGCAATGAAAGTTGTTTTGTTTTGTGCATCGCGTGCTGATCTTTTTGTGAGACTCTAAACAAAAGAGGGTCAGATAGACATTCCCCAAAAAAACTGAATAAAAAAAATATCATCAAATAAGTGGATAAAGATGGGCGCGTGAGAAGATGAAATGGAATTACATACACTGATCGATGCATCTGTAGGGAGATATATACATACATATATATGCATGTATAGTGTCGTTGAGAGCATTTCCGCCTGCTTAGGCGCTGTCCACATGCATATATAATCATGGGGTATCAGCATTTCAAGTTTGCCATGCCAGACCCCACACAATAGACCATCGACTAACTTGTCCAAGTCAAACGCATGCTTTAACCAAAGCGCAAGAATACGGGCAATACGCAGGAAGGAATGGTAAGGTAAGGTAAGCAAACCAAGTTAAGAGTAAAACCTTAACCTGGCCAAAGACTGCGTATTGGTATGCAATTTAAGCATCGCTCCAACTCCATAAACTGAACGCCTTTCGGCTTTGGTTTATTTTTTTTTTTTCTCCTTTATTCGGTACGGAGACCGAGAAGAACACAAATGGTTTGTTGAAATTGCCATTGAAAGTCAAGGCAACAGGCAACAAGCAACAAGAAGACATGCAACTGCAACAAGAGGGACCAAACAACATGATGGTGATTCATTTATTGTGGGTTAAAATTACTACAGGATGCTGCTAGCTATTTTTCGATCTGTGGCTAAGAGACTCTTGTTGCTTGACGGTGTTGCTGTTGCTCTATGGTTGCAACTGCAGTTGTTGTTGCAGTTGTGGCGTTAGCCAGCAGCTCCTTGCTGCCATTTTTATTCATTGCAAAATATCTAAGATAAGTTCATTTTCCTCATCTCCACACCATACTGGCTTACACACACACACACACAACACATATACACGCACTCAAACTGGCTGTCATTTTCTGCAATCACCCTCACCATCATCATCATCAGCAGCAGCAGCAACAACAACAACAACATCATTATTATCATCATCATGTTCTGCTTTGGGCTGGCGCTAAATGTTATTTAACCGATGTGTGCGTTAATATTATCGATAAGTATACTTATAGTATCATATATATATATATATATATATATATATACATATATGCATGTGTGTATATGTGCCTGAAACCATTATCATCTTTGATCTATTGGCTCTTGCGAAAATTGTGTTTTCATCAGACTTATGCTCATTATTATTATTATTATTATTATTATTGGGCAATTGGCAATTTGATCATGATTAATTGACCATAAATATTTACTCACAATTTCCTCGACTCTCTTCTATATCCAATATAATATTTGTTTGACCAGTTTCCACCTCACACATCTGAGATTTGCCCAATACGGCCGATGTAAGCAGAATAAGTAGTCCCAAAAATCCAAGCCGTAGCTGTCGCGTCTGTGGACTGTGTGTTGCCATTTTTGTACTGCAATTAAAAATATATAAAAAAAATGTTGGTTTTACAAATTGTTTGAAGCCAAAAGTTAAATAACAAATTCATTTAATTGAATACCTGCAAATAGTTTTGTTTATGAGAATAGTTATCGGAATCAGAATATACAAATGATCTATACATATCTATCTATATAATTTTCTAGTCTTAAATAGTTGAATTGAAAAGGTTATACTGTCTATATCTCCCATGAAAAGTTAGCTGTTTGTTTTTGGTAAATTATTATTGAATTATTATTTTCATAACGAGTCAATTTTTTTTGATTAGAATCCACAAGTTTTCCTGGCTTGAAATTAATCACGTTTTAATGTGTTTAAAGCTTAGGGAAATCTCATTATTAATTCTTTCAAATTTAATTAAAACTGAGATTTTTTATGAAAAATATTAAATACCTACTCGATTTTCGCAAAGTAAATCAGTATTTTGAATCTATTTAAATATTCTTCGCTAGTTATAGCTATTCTTTACATAATCGTGCCCAACATATTATCCTGTCAAAATACTTTTGGCCAAGAAAGTATTTTGCTACAATTAAGAGAGATGACATGAATTTTTACTTTCGGCAGCATTTTGCTAAACAAACTTATTTCGATATTATTTATAATTTCGAATACAAACTATAAATAATTGAATTTGTATAAAAACTTAGTTTTCTAGTTGCATTTCATAAAAATAAATAGTATTAAATCTTCTCTAAATCGTCTCATTTTTGAGTAACATAAAATCTCACAAACTTGAGAAAGTTTTTAATGAAAATTTGAATGGCATAGATTCAAAAATATCTACAGTCTAATTCCTTTTTTTCTTTGTTTTGTTTAAGGAAAAATAGTTTATTTAAAATCCTAAGGGTATAGAAACTTCGTTATATATAATTAATCGTTTCAATTCATTATTTCTTTTTTTGATGTCAATTTAATGTGAGTTTTCTTGTATGATTGTCGGCTTTGGCTGTGAGTAATAAAAATAAAAAACTTGTCCGACACATTCAGAGAAAAAAACGAATTAAAAAGTAATAAACTAATGTTATTCTGGTTTGGTTTTTTGGTGAGTCTATTTGATTGGAATTTTAATTATAGCTATCTAAGCATTCATGTCTCGAAAAAGAAATGAAGATAGAGAGATGGAAAGATGATTTCTACCCTATACAGATGTTTGGTTCAATTCAATTTTGACTTTAATTAAAGGTCAAATATCTGAGTCAGGCAATTTTTGGTGATTAAGGTAAAACCACAAGAAAAAAAAAACGATTTAACGGCACATCAGGAAAGAGAGAATAAAGAAGGTATTCATGGGTCTTATCACACAAAGTAACTACGATGGTATTTTTTTTTACCTCTATTTCCATTACTTTTACACATAGAGAAAAATATTACAATTACAAATATAAAAAGTATTTGTTAAATTTGTTTATTTAGAAAAATATTACATAAACAAATTGCCAAATAATGGCTTTTGGCCATTTAATCTTAATTAAAGCCTCGGGGTGAAAATTTAATTCTTCTTTTTTATGGCAAGTGATTTTATAACACATTTCTTTTATAGTCAATTAGCAGAAGTAAGTTAAAGAAAAAAACATAAAGATTTTGCTTTAATTAACTTTTTGCTCGATTTAAATACTACTTAAGTCAACGATTTTCATTTCGATTTTATTTCTCTGAGTGTATTGCATTGCATGGGTAGCCACCGAAGGTAGCCAGCCAAGTTGGCCAAGAATGCCTTCTGAAAGTAGCTGCTTATACAAACGGTGGCCTGGCCAACTGCCTTAAATGGTGTGATATCAATATGCAATAAACATTTAAAACGAACTTGGCGTTGTTTTTGTTGCTTTACGCGCTCCTCTTGTTTGCCAGCTTTGGACTTTTGTTTTTCTTTTCTGTCTGTTCGTCTGTCCGACTGTCTGTCTGTCTGTCTGTTTGGTTTTATTTTCTTTTTTTCTTTCTTTTTTGTTTTATCCGTTTATTTTTATTTCCATTTTCTTTGCAAATACTTATATACCATATATGGTCATGTGGAAATCTTAGATGCGAATTTTCTACCTCTGCTGCTATTTGTAAAACGTTATTTGTACAAAAGATGCGAAGAGAAAAACAACACCAAACCTACCTACACCTTTATGTGTGTATATATAAAGTTAGTTTTTGGTCATTTCACACTTGGTATTGGTGTTGGCTTAAAGCCCGACTCTGGGTCTTGGCTAGTGGTAATTAAAGCGCAGGTTATCCAAAAGAAAAAAAAAAAAACCATCAGTGCTACATAAATATGTATCTCTTTCTCTCTATAGAGCTTAGGACAAGAATGGTTACTGACTGTAGTTACTTTGTAAAATCGTGCAGAGCATCAAGTGGCACAAAACTTTTCGGCATAGTAGTGAAAAGTTCACAAAACGTGCCACAGCCACATTCCACTTCCAATTGCCAGAAACCGAGAGACAGAGAGAGAGAGAGAGAGAACTATCTTAAAGAATGAAGAACGAATGCTACCAGCAGCAAAGCAACTGCAACTGAGGCGGCTGCTGCCAATAGATCAGGTGTACAATTTACTGCCAGTTTGCCCACCTCATCAACGGGCCGGAATGGCCGGCTGCCTGCCTGCCTGCCTTCCTGACTCTGACTCTAACTCTTACTCTGTGCCTTTGCCTGTCTCTGGCCAGACAATTCTGCTTGCTGTTGCTAAAATACAGTTAGAAAAAGTATTTTAAAGCCACTTCTTGTGCTATCCCTAAGCTGTTCTTCTGTTTAGCTGCCGTTTCGCTGCTACATCCGCTAGTAAGTATTACGTTACTATCCCCCCCCCCCTTTACCGATCGACCATACATTTGCTTTTGGACCAGCCTAGTCGCATCTGCTGTTCGCATCTGCAAAATGAACTTGATATTTATGCATGATTTTTGCAATGCCTTCTACCATATATATAGGCATGTGTGCTTACGTTTCAGTTCCTGCCCCCGACCATAAACAATTATATACACATTAAGTCTATGTATGTATGTATGTATAAGCTATAGTTCAAGTGACTCCAGAAGGAAGAGTGTCACTGGCTTTGCAAGAAATTATTATTATTATTATTATGCTTTTCATTGTTTTTTTCTCTCTCTGTTGAGTGATTGCAGTTAATTCTGTTTGATGACGATCATGATGAGGCACATTTTCTTTTTTTTTTCTCTCTTTCTCTTTTGTTATTATTGTTGAAAAAGGAATGCAGCATTTCTAAGAAGGAAGTAACTTTTGCCCTGCACATATCACTAGAGCGTCTGATTGTCTGTCTGTCTGAGTGTCTGTCTGTCTGTCTGTCTCCATAAACACATCTATTTGTGTATCTCTATTAATGATCAGCATGACGAGAGCAACTGAGCTAGACTTTGTCTGTGCCAGCACTTGGAGACATGCCGAATGACGACGAATTTCTCTAACCATGAGAGAGATCTACATTTCTTTAGTCCAGTTTCTGGACTCTAAATCAAAAAAGCAAAAAAAAAAAACCAGAATACATAGAACCAGTTGATAGCAAATGGCTATGTGGCGATGGCGATGATGGTGATGGTGATTTTTACCGTCGCAATCTATTTCAATTGCAGTTTCGCCATTGGTCCATAAGAATTGCCTGCTGTGCTTTTACCGTTAAATTATGATTGCATACTGCAGCAATATACCCCATGCCAGGCAAAAACTTCACTTGGCGGACAAAGACCATAACCCAAGTAGACATCCTATATAAAAGAAAACAAGCTTCTTGGCATAACAAACACATTATAAAGTACTGAATATCTTCCGTCTCTTCTTCAATTAACCAACAGAACAGTCGACACCTTTTAAGCAATCAAACAATAATAGACCATAAAACAGGTAAATACAAGAACATAAAAAAAAAATTGTATACCAATTGCGATGGGCTCTCTCTGTCTCTCTCTCTCTCTCTCTCTCTTCGAATGCCATTATGAACTTTAAGTTTATAGTTTACAATGAAAAAAGACAATCATTTTGGAGCTTTTAGAATCAAATATACTATATGTATATTTATAATCGAATATGTTTTTAAAATCGATTGCATAATTATTTTTTTGGAGTTTGTACTTATATCAATAATTATATATTATTGATCAATTTTGATTTTATTAATTAAGAAATTAAACAATTCTTTACATCCTTTGATGATTAAATAAAATAAATAATATATTTCTAAAATTATAGAATTTTCTTTTTGAATAGTTTTACATAAATTTAAGTAGCTTCTGTAGTAAATTTTACAATGTTAATAGTCCCCTTTGCATTTTCCCAAATAAAAATAATTTCCCATGTTAAATGAAACCTCTTCTATATTGCTTCACATTTATATGTATATATCCCTGACATACATCTATTTACTATACATATATAATTTTCTTACATTTTTTTTTTGGCTAAATATCAGTTGAAAATAACAATAACCATTTTAGGGGTTCAAAACGTTTAAATCCACTTTAAACTTTGCACTGGCATAACTTGTTCAATCTTTTAGCTATTTTTTTTTATTCTTAAACTTGCACTTTCAATAGGATTTTTTGTTAACCATTTTTGGAAGAAAATCAAATGCAGTTAGACAATGTGAGACTACAAAAAAAAGGTCTGAAATCGAGTAGAATTCTTCAATTCTTCACATCTCAATGAACCAAGGCCAAATTTAGGATGTGGATAGCTTTGGTTGTGTCTCTGTGTCTCAAATTACATGGTTAAAAATGTTAAATACCATCCAAAAAGGCAAGTGCCACAAAGTCTGGCTTTGGCCAAACAAGGGAATTGTGGCATACACACACACACACATGCACACAATAAAATATCAAAGAGCAAGGTGCAGTTTTTTTGATTTTTGGAGTCGTTTAAGCTTATGAAATAGTCACAATATTCCAGTAAAACACGAATTTATAACTTCATGGTTAAAACAAAGATATTCTGTGTATACATACATATATATGAGTGTGAAGTTTTTATAATTTTTTTTTTTGCTGTCACAATGATGGACTGACATGATCTGGCTTAATGATATCGGCTGATTATACATACATACATATGTATGTATATATGTACAAGTATTTAACATTTTATGTACGTGACATTCATTTGAAACAATGTATTTTGACAACCTTATGATGTTTCTTAATAAATTGCTCTTTACCCTCCCCCCTGCCACCCTTTGACGGCCTCTGTCTGTCTCAGTCATTTGAAATTTCTTGCCGCTTTACGTTCGTGACATACGAAATAAACAAACACACCCCATAAAAACAAATAACAAGAAGATAGATACATAAAAAAAAGAGTAAAAAAAAAAATGAAATATTTTTGTATATTTTATACCTAAAGATCTCATCATTTGGTTTCCATTTTTTTCTATATACAATTCAACTAATTCTAAACGGTTATGGCTGCCAAATTTGTTAAGAACGTGGGAAGGAAAAACTCAAAAATCTCAGTTAATAACAGGCGTCAAAAGAAAGACAAAAAACAAAAAATAAATAAAGAGATAGAGAGAGGTAAAAACAAACAACAAAAGTTTTGGTCAGCCCAAAAGCTAATGGGTCGAGTTTTGCCTGTTTATGGACAAGTTTAGGCGGAAGCGTTAAAACCAACAAACTCAAAACAAAAGAACTTCATTTGAATTTGTATTTTATTTTAAGCGATACCCAACTAACCGGACTTAACTTGGCCAACACTGGTGGCATTTTGTTGTGGCACGTGGATAATGTTAGAAGGGTCAAAAGTTAGGACCCATTAAACTTCATGCACATTAAATTACATGTATGTAGGTATTTATATATGATCTCATTAGGGCCCTGGTTTAAGATATTTTTAGAGTGCACATTTTATTGGTGTATTTCGTAGAAATTGGTATTCCATTTTGATTTATAAGCAAGTATTTTCGCTTTTTCTGTCGTCGTTGAATCAGAAATGTTGATTTCATTCAATCAACAAAATGATGCGAAAACAATCGCTGGCACGCACTGATCGATAAGTGATCAGCCGTGTCCAAATATGGTTACAGAAGACAACAACAACAACAACAACAACAGCAGCAACATTGGCAAGAAGTCATCGCTCAGTCACACACCGATCAGTCTTACAATTGATGGCCAAGACTTTAACTTCAATACCCAACTCTCTATATCTGGCCCTAACTCTTTGGGCACTGACACTGAAACTCCAATGGAGTTTCACATTCAAGATCGACTCGTTGCATGCTTTTGTTGTTATTGTGTCTGACCAACTATTTATACATTTACATACAATTTACACGCACTGCATGTGTAAATAAGTAGGCATTCAGTACTGCCCAAGTTAACTATGATCAAGTCAATGAAATTACATATTTTATACATATATATATATGTATGTATACAATACCACAAAACGATCTGACAATCGATTGCATTGCCACTTAGAATTTACCTCCTCAGTTATGCGGTCTCTCATCTAGATGACATTTCTCTATGTTGCAAAGTAAGAATACAAATTAGCGATTAGATAAGACCATTGGCTAACTTTGGTTAGTTAGTTAGTCGGCTACATTTCTTGCTTATAATTAACCGGAAATTTTATATCCAAAAACTTTAACCGAATGTGCCAAACTGGTTTTGCAAAATAAACACACAAAAAAACGTAAGTCGAAGTAACGCAATGAATGCTGCTGCTGCTGGGTGCTATTAGAAACCTGTTGCCCACTGATGCTGTTTCTCCAAAAAAAAAAAAATATATATATATGTATATATAAAAAACAAAATACAAACAGTAAAAGAGAGCCAAGACAGAAATAATGTTGGCTGCCTGTGAATGTGGCACAATGTGTACCTAATAAATTGCCATGGCATAAAATCTGAAGAACTAATGGAATGCGGGCGAATTTTGCCACACATATGTATACATATATGCATACTATATAAGTATGTTTGCCGAATATACAAATGCACTCAAAACGTTTACAAACCAATTTGCTGGAATTTTTTTTTGTTACATATATAGATAACTAGATATACATTTCATTTGCTCAATATGGTTCTGTTGACATTTATTTGGCTCACGAAATCAAAGAATCAAAAACACACACACACACATTTTTGACCTGGTTTAAATAAACAAGTGAAGAGATTTGACAAAAAAAAAATAAAAATTTAACCTTAATTGAAGATCCTTGATAGTAAAATCCAGAATCTAAATTATATCAAACTTTTAGCTTCATTAGTTTATATAAAACTAAAAGTAAAGGGAAATGGCACATTGGTAAAACTGTCTATTAACTTTATGAGTGGTCTTATTTATTGGCTCCAAAAAAACAGAAAGTGCCCCCAGCAACGTAAATAGATAATTCGAAATACTATAAATAATGAAATAAATAATTAATGCAGGCAGATCGTTTGCAGTGGTTACTCTTAAAACCCTTTTTTTTTTCTTCGCGAATGCATAGAAATTTCCAATTTAAATTTCACCTATTTTTGTATGCCAGGAACCGAAAGTATTGTTCTTCAATCACCTTTCTTTTTAATTGGCTTTTTATTTAACTATAATAAATTAAATGCAGCAATTAATTTGATTGGAATTTGTAAATTTACTGGACAAAAAGGAAATTTTTGTTTCTTTTCCATTAATTTGACCATAAACAAAGCTTTTCAATTATAACTTTTAAAAGTTTGTACTCTAGTAAAATCTTTAACAATCAATGACAAAGATAAAAAAAACAACTGTTTTGGCTATAAAAATAACAATAATGAAATAGCTAATAAACAAAAACCTTAAAAATTTTGCCATACATGATTGGCTATATCCATGTGAAGTTAGTGATATATGATCATCAATTTTCAGTGTTATTGTGGTTATGTGGTTTTTTGATGGGATTATAAATTTTTTTATATATGTATGTATATGTATGTAGGCATTTTGTCAGTACCTTAACCTCGGACTCTCTGACACTAACCGCAGTATTGCCTGTACTTGGCCAACACATGCCGTAGTACAACACTTTTCATATTATTTTTTCGATTAACAGATGAGAAAACACTTGAAGGTAAACCACAATAATGTACACATTTAGTGTGCGTGTGTGTGTGTATGCTTATCTATGACTAATGGCCAAAAGGTTTGACAAAAGTCATTGAACCTAGGGCTATTTACATACTATAGAAACCCATTTAGCTACCACATATGTATGTGTTTGTTTGTATGTTCTTCTGTAATATTTACCATGTCAATTTTCATTGGTAATTTACAAAATGAAAACGGAAAAGAAGAAATCGCTTGGATGCTTTACAGTATGGTAAAAGTAAGTAAGCATCGTGAAAGCACCGACACAGACACAGATACAGATTATGTCTAAAAATCTATCTGGAAGTACAATGTCATTGTGTCGTCATTAACGCCAGACAGAATTCGAATCCGAAATGGAGACTGGCCTCAGTTGCAGCAGCAGCAGCAGCAGAAGTCGGCAGAAGTCTTGTCGTCTTCGTGTTGAGAAATCTTTGAGAGAAACGTGACTGACAAAAGGGCAGAGATGAACGTTTGGGTTACCATTTGCTTGGGTGCACGTTGGCAGCTGTTTTGCTATTGCACTTGAAAAATCTTAAACGAAAACCGAACAAGTAACGCTCATCGTTTCACCCCACCATCATCAAGTGTCATGGCACAGGGCATAGAGAATAAAATTACGTATACCCATTAGCATTCAGCTATTTCTTTAAGGTTTTTGGTTTTTTTCTTTTTTTTTTTTTGTAAGCTGTAGCGCTGCCTTTGAAGTGTACAATCGACGGCATGATTTGGCTATTGGAAGTCTTGGCTAAAGTCACTGTCTTATATAGCCGTCATAACTGGATAATTTTCACACAACTCATGGGCGAACAAAACTGAAGACTTTCACTTTTCATGTTTTATGCCAATAAATATAGCTAGTCAATCTGGCCTATGGCCGCAACTTGGTACTTGCATGGCATAAGAGTAGAGTTGTACATACATATGTATGTATTTAGATACATACATATATACATATGTATGTACATGCAACGCGCCCAAGACTCGAAAAACAACAATCGGTGTTGACCTTGTGAGTTGGAGTCCAACTCAATCAGAGACCAACCAGTCCGATCAGTAATGAAAGTGTGGGTAATGTCCCACCAGCAGATAGTCATACATATGTATATACATAGTTCTTATTATTGTGTTAAACCTTATTGAGTCACGCAGTAGACCCAGTTACACAGACAACATGTGAGTTCATGGCCAACAAAGAAATAAATATATATAAATGTATTTGGGGTCTCGCCAACACAATATACAAATTATACAATATTATTTGAAATTTACCAAAAAAAAAAAACCGAACTTTGTATTGGCTTTATTTAGCCATATCATATTACGTTATGGATATTATTATCACAGTAACCTAATTTATAGTCTTTATTGTTTTTTCGTTTAAAAACGTTTTGACCTTACATAAATTTTTCAACTTGGAGAACAATCAATTTGTAAAATAGATAATTTATATTTAATGAAAGATGTAATGCAAAGCCAATGTCATGGTAATATCAACTTATAAGGAAACAAAAAGATAGATATACATATTTTTTTTTCATTTTTTTTTTGGGATGACATCATTTCTCTCTCTTCAACAGATGATTAAACTGTGTTCAAAAAAAATATATAAAAACTTCAAATCTGGTAGACACAAAACATGATTTCTCTAACGCTCTGGGGGAATTGACCTTTTAAAACAAGCATTTGCATATTTCATTGTTGTGTTGCCTTAAGAACAACTGAAATGGGCAGATGGGAAGGTGTCTTCTGCATCATCATCATCATCATCATGATCATCTCATGATCATATGAGAAGAAGCCTGTAGAGTTCTGTAGAGAAAACTTTAAATCAAACTCAGCCGCAACATTAAACAGGAAAAAAAAAAAAACTGAAATGAAAGATAGAAAGAAACTCCTGAAATCCAACCGGACTTGTTTGGCCTTCTCTGTCTTGATCTCGAGCTGCACCCAGGTTCAAGATTCATTCAACGTTTTTGCGGCTTCTTAGGGTTTTTCGGTTAGCAAAATGCAACGCACATGTCTCTCACAATTCTCCCCGGACTTTATTTTCTTTAATTTTTTTTTTAGTTAATGTGATTTTTTCTTATATATATATGTATTTTTTTTTTTATGTAATGCGGTTAACGTGTCCTTTTGTTTCACAGCCATTTGTAACCCCAATCAAGTTGAGGTCAGTCACTTTCCTATGGACATTTCCTGGAGGGCTCTGACCATCTACAAGTGACAGTGACAAATGTAGAGAATTATGAAGGAGTTGTAACTCCCCTCATCATCTAACACTCATACACACACACACACACACACAGAGATACTAACTTCCTAACAGATGTGCGGCTATCCCAAAGTTGTTTTAACATTTGACCCCAAGAGTCAATCGGGTTTTTGTTAACCAAACTAAAAGTGCAATTACACTATACACTTCTCTTTACCTCGAACAATTTCTTCCTTCTCTGCCAATTGGCGCAATTTTAACGGCAAATCGAAACCAGGTCAACGAAATATGAAATTGTTGGCCAAAATGTGCTAATCTGACAGTAAACAAACCCGTCAAATTGCTGCCTGGTGCTGCTGGGGTCTGGTTCTGGGTCTAATGAAATGCTTTCTCCTGCGTTTCAAGCGGAGCTCAACATGGAGATGGCTGCGTGTTCTCAAGCGTGACACGTAATAGGCAAACCATTCATAGAGAAACAATAACCGATGTGAATGTGAAGTAATAAGGGTAAAGTTAACAAATGAACTTGACAAAAGCTAGTTTAAAAGGTAAATTGAATGAATGTTAGCTAATAGTAAAGAAATTGAAATCAGTTTTTTAACATTGTTCCAATCAATGTTAAACAGACTTAGCTTTAAGAAATAACAGCCAAAAATAACTTTTATATGAAGTATTTTATACTCAGTTATTAATGAAAACCTTAGAATTCATTCTTGGATTAAGTTTAAACCAAGACTAAGGCAAATCTTTGGCCATCTCTAATCTTAGATTTTTTCTGGCATGCGTCTCTTGTGCTATTTCTTTTGTCTTGTATTTCATAATAACAATTGCGTGTAATGGCGCCATTAGACTCATCTTAGACAACGTTTAAACTGCTGGGTGAAATTCGTTGAGATTTATTAGCCAACTACGAAATGAATGAATAAGTACTTAGTCGGTGGTGTGAGCTGAGGCCCAACCAAGTCGAACCAAAAACCGACGGGGGTAGCGTGTGAAAGATTTAATATTTCGAGCTGGGAAAACTAATTTCAAGAGTCTGGTTTTTTGTATCTTCTCTCCCATTTTCTCTGTCTCTCTCTGTGTGTGTGTGTGTGTCCGTCCGTCCGGCACCTTTCACTCAACTGTAAAGAAGCCACAAAAAACATGCTAGTACAACACACACTTATGTACATACACACAAACACTACATAATAACATCAATTTAACATAATTTGCATGTTTATTACGCCTGGCGAACCTGGTCAGAAGCAGGAGCGTTGATGGCTAACAAAAATTATGCTTTCGGCTTATCTTTCATTTGGCCAGCATTTCCTTTGCACAACCATAAACACGGCCATCTAATTGACTTTGCTTGCTACTTTGCTACATCAAATATCATGACAAATAACATTATTTCTATATAATTTTTCTTTAACTTCTAATTCTTTTGGCTCGCTCGCAATTGGCATTTATTAAATGCTATGAGTTGCCATTTAATCGGAAATTGCCAAAATCCCAAAAAAAAGAAAAAAAAAAGGTTTGGTCAATGACTTGTTAAGCGGATAATTGATCGTTGCGGGATAAGTCAGAGCAGACTCTACCCCCCAAGTATGATATGTCAATTTTTGAATCTATATATACCTATATTGAATCTCTGACCAAAAAGTTAACTATTGACTGAGTGAAAGAAAGTTTTGCTCAAAAGCATCACTTATCTTGCCACTTTCATTTTGGTTTTTGCTTCTTTTTGTTTTGCAAAAGAAAGTGATCTCTGGGCATTTCCTTTCAATATGTTGCATATACATACATTTTCTGTCTGTGTGCCATTTTCAATATTTAAAAGTAAAAATAATAACACAAGAGAACAAACAAAATGCTGATAATTGCAAAATCATAAAGACGGCTGCCATGAGAGCTATTTGATACGGCAAAGCAAATATATTTATGTATATGCATATATATAGTATATAAAAACCGAAATAATCAGCGAATATAACTAGTTCCATAAAATGGTCTTCAGATTGAAATAAATTTTTAACACAAGATAACTCTATTTAAAAGAAAGAATTATCCCATCGAACTGACTCTAATTGATTTTCCTTAACCATTAAACTGCATTTAACTGGTCTTTGAAAACCCATAAGAAAGCTTAACTAATTATACCCTTGCAGAGGGTATTATAAAATTGGTCAGATGTTTGTAACGCATAGAAATATACGTTTCCGACCACATAAAGTATATATATTCTTGATCAGCATCAATAGCCGAGTCGATTAAGACATGTCCGTCTGTCCGTCTGTCCGTCTGTCCGTCTGTCCGTCTGTCCGTCTGTCTGTTTCTATCAAGTTTTAGACCATAAATTTTTAAGCTACATAGTTGAAACATGAAAAGTTAAGTTCCTTAATCTATGAAGTATGAAAAGTGTAAAAATGAGTAGGATCGGATAATTATCACCAGAGCTATTAACTAAAACGTGGAGGTACCTCGAGTAAAATAAGCAGTTTTCTTTGGCAGCAAAGAAACAAAAACAAATTCCAAGCAATCACACACACACATACATATGCAAAAATTGGTCACCACGCGGTGTGTAAGAGGGACAGAAACATTTGCGTTGTGTTGTTGTACAGAACGAAATTTAAAGAGCGAGATGCCATGCGTTTGCTATAGTTTTCTCTTCAATTACTTTAAAAATTTTGTTTTTAAATTAAATAATAGCTGCAAGGGTATACAAACTTCGGCAGAGCCAAAGTTAGCTTCTTTGATATTTTTTCAATTATTTGTAAATTCTTACTTTTCTATTTTATTTTGATACGGTTTAAATGTTGAAATATTTCTTTTTAACAGACATTCTATAATCTTTATTTATCAGATTGTTTCTGGCATTTCTTCTTCTCGATTGTGGAAATGAAATATTTATTGTTTTGACTTGTAAAGATTAACTTTATTTAGAAATCAAGAGAAGAAGTTATTTCCGTCTAGATAAGTCTGACTAAATGAATGAAAAGAATGATTCATCATATGAACATTTCCTTTTTGGCCGTCTAATTACTGGTTAAAGTTGAACTTTATAATTATGCTTAATATCCAGATCGCAAGTTGCAAATTATAAGTTATTGTTCATAAAAACTTGTAGACATTATAACTATTATAGATATACGGAAACAATGACATTTAGTTGCCTTTCACAAAAAGAAGTTTTTTATCTTAAACTTTTAACAATTAATAGTTCTATATGTTAAATCAAATGATTAAAAGTTATTACGTAATTTCGCTTACCTTTTAAAGTATTAATCCAAAAATCGTATCCAATTTTGAGTTAATCAAGTAAATGTGTTCTAATTAGCATATATTTTAACACATTAAAGTTTGATCACTGATTACTTTCATTACATATTGTGGATTTTTAATGAGGCAAAAGAATAATACACAATTAAAGCTCATGAGAGCTTAGCACAATTCTCAATTTCGGAATAATAAATAATTTTTTAGCACTTGTCGTCGTTTGAAACCTGTAAGCAAAGTAGAGAATAGAGGAGAGGGAGGGGGTGAAAAAAGGGTATTTTTAAAGACACTTCACAACGATAAATGTCTGTCTCTGGTATAATTTATATTGACGCGTACAGCGCAAACAGAATTTCTATGCTCGAAACTTGATACAGATTGAGTATTTTGAGTTAAGGTTCAGGTTTCACTTTTTGTTGAAAGATGTTTGGTTTCTGGTTGGTCAATTGCCAAACGGCACCCACATTCATATATGCATTCACATGGATAAAAAATCATCATCGTCTTCAGGTATTGGAAAAGTACCCAAAAAGGCGCAAACCCAAATCCCAAATGAGAATGAAAAAAAAAAAAAATACAAAAATCTGCGGGTGCTTCACCGTTGCATGCATGTGCAGTAAAAGTAGTGTGGCAAGTTGATGAAGGTGACGGTGATGGTGAGATGGTGCGGTGGACGTGATGGCGTCTATCCTCGTCTACCTGAGGCGCACTCGCGGCACACGTGACCTCATTTGCCAACTCTCCTCACCGCGTGTGTGTGTGTGTGTGTTTGTGTGCCTTTTTGTCGGTTGTCTGTTGTCGTTTGTTTTGTATGTGTGTAAGCTATTTTTATGCTTTTGTCTATTACTTTTTCTTTTCCTTCAGCATGTTAACCTATCCTATCTACTACAGTCCAGCAATTGGGGTCACCTGCACGACCATAACAAGGGGACAGTGCAAGCCACCGACATCCAACGACATCACCACCAACGCTCCGTTGCCCATTTCCGTTGAGTGTGCGGGCGACTTTCTGTCAGTTTATCAACCGCACACAGCATCCGACATTTGCAGCTAATATTTATTTATTCGATGGCCTGCCAAATTCACAACTTTTTTTTTTTCGTGTTTGCTTGTTTGATTCGATATTTTTTTTGCTGTTTTGTTTGTATTTTGCTTGTTTGCAAATCGACAAGTCGATGAAAGTTTCACTGTCCGTCCGTCTTGTCTACTGATTTATTTAGGTTTTCGCTTTAGCGGCAGAAACAGAAAATTGTTGAATTTGTTATTCGCACACAAGACAACAACAACAACAACAACAACAACAACACAAAGAAAGTCCAAGCGAGTTCGTGATCTCTAGTTAAGATTTAGGTTTAGTTATTTCCATGTAGGTGAAATTTTCTTAACTAAAACTTACTATATAATTAGCACCAATTTGATAAATTGTTTAAATTTAGTAAAATAAAATTAACACACAAGACGAAACATGCTTTTGTGAGTATCCTATATTTAATATTGAACACAGAAGAATCATTATCAACGAAAACCGGTCTAAAATACGTTTTTTATATAGCTATATATATATATATATATGTACATCTGGGATGTAAATGGTAACCCGAGCGTACACAAGAAGCGAGACGAGATCGAGCGATCAAGCGAGCGAACGACACGTGAAGACGCAGCAATTGTTGGCTCGAAACTGTTTCGCCGTTTTTTGGTTTTTTTTCTTCTCAGCAACAAGTGGGCGCTGGCATTCAGCTAACTGTTGGGAACGAAACGATATGGAATTGGTCTGGCTGCAAAAGAACCGGTTACAGTTTACCATTTTACCATTTTGGCGACTAGTTTAACAGCTGATGCAATGAATGTACACACATACATACACATATGGAGCTGTAGCTATGGCAGGTTCGCTTATAGCGATCTGCAGGTGCATGGGCTAACAGAGTTCTGTTAACTTCAATGTAAATAAGAGACCACCATGTTTCATTTCCATAGGCCGGCTATAAATGTGGTAACAGAAACCAGTTTGATTTTTACCATTTAGATTTGTATTTTTTCTTCCTTTTTCTGTTTTTGTTTTTTATTGAATTGTTTATTTTTTTGCTGTTTTTTTTTTTTTTTAACGAATTCTTTTTTTGTGGCTGCTTTTGTTTGCTGCCTGCTGTTGCATTAAATGAATGAAGTTCACCACAATTTTTGTTCACTTTGAGCCTGTCTGTGCCTATCTATCTGTGTGTGTGTGTTTAGCCACAGACAGTTGCATTTAAATATATGCAATTGTATTGCTACATTATGACAGTATTTTTTTCATTTTCAGTTTAGTTTTTTTTTCTTCTTTCAAATCTACCAACGCGGTTAGGTGTTTTGTTACCATTGCGAGTCGTTGTTGCTGTTGTTGTTGCTGTTGTCTGGTTGCACTATTTGCATAAATCACCGTGACATGTTTGTCGTTAAAACACCTGTTTGGCAATGGCAACGGCAAAAGCAACATATGCAGAGCACTTCAATTAATAATCTGTTATAAAATGAAAGGCTTCTAAGTACAGACATAGAAATGACGCAATTCTTAAGTACAACATACATTTACACACGCACACACACACACATAAGCGCATATATATGTGTGTATACTTAAGGCATAGTATCATAAATTATCCAGGTCTATTCACTGAGAAAAATATATATTTCCCATCAAGTTTTCTTGTTGCTGCTGCCACTTAATATCATGAATGAACCCGAAAAACTCGAAACAAAAAGGCCAGAAAGTGGCAGCAAACAAGTATAACAAAATGCACTAAAATACATGTATATATATATATATGTTTATATATATACGAAAGCGTGAAATGTGGTAAAGAAGCAGCGCATCGCATCGCATCGCATCGGATCGCAAGAAACCCAAGAAATGCAACGCTTACAATGCGACTTTTCAAGTAATTGACGTGAGAACTCCCAAGAAATTACGGCACACTGGCACACACAGATACTGAGAAACAGAAACAGAGACACATAGCTCACACTGTTCTTGATGTGTGTGTATGTAGTGGCTGCAACACCTGGGGATAAGGATGACATTGCCACAGCAGCCAAACAGCATCTTTCTCTCCCTCTCTCTCTGACTCGAAATACTGCCTGACATGCTAATACGCCGCAGAATAATTTCATGCTCGCTTTCGCGTGGCACCAGAACAGGAAACACAGGGAACAAGAGACTTGCGACAAACCTCAGTGAAGTCTTTAAAATAAAAGAAATATACATATACAAAAACAACTTTTGGCCAAAATTCCATGGATGATTGCCATCAAAAGCGGCAAACCGAACACAAGGTGTAGCAGGTAAGTGTAGGCGGTTTTATTTATTATGCGCTGGCATGTCATGGAAATAAAATGAAATGAATTTTAGCATTCATAATTGACTCAAGCTGAAGATTCTTTTTTGAAAAAAGGTGTGTAAGGTGTATTTATGTGTGTAGGTACTATATATATATATATATATATATATATGTTATATAAAAAGTTTTTGTATATAAACGTAGGCTGATATAGATTATATGTATACGCAAATCATTGTTGGACCTTGAATCAAAAACCATATTGTAATTATCTGCATAAATTGGCAATAACTTTCAGCAATCTGTTATAATACGAAACATATTTCAATAATACTATGAATTTTATTTCCTTTAATTATATTTCTTCGATTGCAAAACGTGCACTACCATTCTGTAGTTTGTTAGATATTTTAGCCGTAAAAACAAACAGAAACCTTTATGTCCAGTAAAACCTTGACAAGTAGTGTAGTAAATTTTATTTAAATGTTGTAACAAAAATTACGAGTTGCCTTTTTTTTAATTATGTGGTTAACATTTATACAATTCTAAATCATTTTTTTTAATATTTTATAGGTTTAAACATTTATACAATTCTAAATCATTTTTTTAATATTTTTAAGGTTTAAACATTTGTTGTTTCTATATTTGCTATAGAATTTGAATGGCTGGGTTTTGATTAGACAGTTTCGTCTTAGGATAATGATTTTCTATGTTTTATAGCTTGGTAAGTTGTAATGTAAGAATGTGCTATGGAAGATATATTATTTGCCAGATCTAGAATTTAGTTAATATATACAATATTTTGTGTGTTTTCGATTTTGCAAGGCATCTTAAATTGGAATAAAAATCCTGCATTAGTTAATTTAGTTTACTTCTGTTTCCATTAAAGTTAACTAAAATCTGTATACTCTATTTTAGTTAGGAACTTATATTCTCATTGATCCAATCCCCATTTCCTATTTTAAGCTCATTATTTTAGTTAATTGTATAAATTTATATTGTTAATGCTTCATTATTTCTAAATTTCTTACCATAAACAACAAAGTAAAGTCTTATAGTAATGTTAAGCTATGTATAATCTGATGTATATCCATTGTCCAAATGTGTTCAATCGTTTGCCGACAAGTTTGTTGCCTAAGTCTTTTGATTTGTTTAACACATTTGCCTTAAATGTTGCAATTTGAATTCATTTTAGTTTTGTTTGTGTTTTTTTTTGGCAATCGAAATTAACAATTCATTGAAAATGTATGCAAGTCATGCCAAATTCATCTAAATTCAAGTTAAATTATTTTATATTAAATGCTCAATTGTTTAGGCACAATATCTACTTATGCCTGACGTAATTTGTCAAAAGTGAGTTAAATGAGAAATTTTCAAGGTTTTCCCCTTTTCAAAAACATGTACAACAAACAGTTAAGAATATTGTAAAAACCGTTGCTGTTGCTGTTTTTATTATCTGCCTTCCTTTGCATGCATATATAGACATGTACATAGATTCCAATTTTCGTCAGTCTTAAAGAAGGGAGGGAGGGAGGTTAACCGGTTCTAATCTCTGGTTCTATACCAACTGGCCACACTTTGTTTTTTTTTCTTTTTTTTTTGCGTAGGTAGCCAGTCGGGCAATTGGTTGATTGCAGTGTTATATGGCAATAGTTGGTTTGGTTTTTCCTTACCTTCCTGCCCACTCGGTGAAATTGCAAGTCCCATAAAAACTCCATGCAGAGCAACATTGACGACATTTCCAGTACAAAAAACCACAAAGAGCAACAAACAAAAAAATGGGGTACCAAAATACTAGTAGACAAGCCAAGTTTAGTTTGTTCTAATGTTCGTTATAAAGTTTTCAGCGGGGTAGCAACCATAATACGACTGTCCAATTTATGGCTCAATTAAATATTTTGGATGCAACTGGATGCTGGGCTGCCAAAGCTTTTAAATAATAAACGTTTCCAACACCTAACCAACGTTTCCATTCAGTAACCACAGCCATTTGGATCGTTAAGAGTATAAAAATATGTTTGGCATCTACAGCTTAAAAAAAAAAAAAATGAGAAAAAATTGTTAGTCGATAGGATAGAATAGACAGGGCCTGATTGCCTATAACTAGCTGGCAAAAGCAAGCTAAGCCCCTTGCCTGGGCCATGTTAGAGCTTATGCCAAACCAGGTGCAGGTGGATTCTGGTTGTCGTCACTGCGATTATGAAATAGCATAAGCGAATTGAGAGCTAAATCTTGTATCTGCCACAAGTCTTGGATAATTCACAGACACACACACAAACAGACACTTTTATGTGTAAACACATCGATGCATGTATATACATATATGAAAAATATTAATTAATTTATCAACTCTACTCTCTTGTGCTGACCAATTCTTTCTAACTGCACTTGGCAGGCAATTTTGTATACGTGCCCATCGAATATACGAGAGGCGATTGACTAAATGGCTAACCATTAATAAGAAGAAATGCAGCTGAATGATCTGAAACATGGCTCGCACATATACAAGTAAATATAATTCTAATTATGGGCATTTATTATAACAGAATTCGCTTCATAATGCCCCCCTACCTCTTCTCTCTCTCTCTTTTAGATATTTCATAGTGTGAACATAATTATTGAACCATAACTTATAGTTGAGGAGGCAATCGATAATGTCAGAACTCGAAGAACGTGGCACATAAACATTTCATTTAGTCAAGCAAAATGCATAGTATACGAGGCGTGTCGTTACATACATACACAGAAAGACAGATCAGAAAAAAAGGTAGAGAGAATTCAAGTTGAAAGCAGGCAGCAGAAGCAATAGAGAAAGCATAAATTGCCCTGATGGCCATCGACAATTTGTGGCATAAACAACAATTTGGTTGGATTATGGAGAGCAGAGAGGAGCAACAACAAAATAGATGATATTCGCAATACTCTGCCATCGCATTAACAAATCAACATGGAATTTATTTACCAAGTTCGCAACACGCCCCATAAGACAGGCTTAAACTACAGCAGATACATACAGACATACATACATACATATATAGATAGATACATTGTCGAGAGGAGTGTCAATTGGACTTGAACAATGCGTAACAAGTGAATCCGGGTACATTGGCCGGTTTAAATGGGTGATAAAACTTTAACGAAATCAGCTTACATAGGAAATATAAAATGTGTTGAAATCACTTGACTAACTGGAGTACAAGTAACTACTTAAAAGCATGCGTATACGTAATATATACTTATGTTTATATATAAGCGAGTTTTAATTGCAGTTTAAGCTAATCGCTTAGTATGCAATCCAAGAGATATATTTCCTTATTTCACTTTTATAAACCATTACGAATAGAAGAGTTAAATTTGGTGCATCATTTGGTTCCTTAAAGATCGAATTACAATGTTATGGAGGAAAAGAGTCAAACACATCCGCCATATAAGAAGCAAAATCGAATTAATGATCCATATCTAATTATATATATGTATGTATGTGTGAAAGCCAAATACCAAATGAGGAAATACATACCTACCCCCCCATTTTTTGTTGCCGCTTTCAATGATCTTTAGCCAATCAAACGTATAAAAAAGGTACCCATTGAATTGGCTATCTTCTGTTGGAATCTATGTATAAATATATCGCATTTACTTCATCTGCATGCACGGCAGGCTTTGCACTTGCCAAAGAACATCCACTCCATACCCATGTCCATGGCCTCTTACATGCATTTAATAAACAATTTTTTCTGTTTGGTGTGAAAAATGCAGCTGGTACCCAGAGTCAGTCTTTTGCCACAGCTTCAGCTCATTTGAGATAGACTCACACACACACACACACACAGAGAGAGACTTGGAATGACCACGACCATATGAACAATTAAAGAAATGTTCACATGCAGAGTGTATCCAGTCCCCAAACCCCAAACTTATAACGAATCCCAGCGAACTGCCTCATTGTGCTTAAGCCAAATTGAAGTTGCTGCCACACGGTTTCTGTTAATTAATCGCGCTTGTTTGTTATTTTTCTTCATTATAATACGAAAGAAATTCTAGTGAAATTTTGCTGTTACTTACTTGTATGCGATTGTGATTACGAAAGCAGAGAATATTTTTGCTGTTGATTTCCGGCATAGTCAGCATTTTCAACATTTCAACCAGTATCACATGCATTATCTGCTGTGTCGAACAGTAATTTGATAGCTCACCATTTGGACGGAACCATTAGGTTTTGCATTTTTTTTTTTTTTTTTAATATATTTTTTTGTTTTTATATGGGTTAAGGGGAAATTGTGAGGGCAAAAGCAAATAGAAAAACTACCAAACTGCAAATGCTGCAACGACAACGGTAATTGCAACTGCAACGATTTTGTGGCAGATTTATCTCAAACTGTAAACTGTTGGCCATTTATGGACAAGTGCCAGAGTGACATGAATACGCAATAAAAAAGCATTTAGCTAATTGAAGCAAAAATTATATTAATAATAATTAAATTTTGCCAAGTTACTAGCTTGTCATAGTTTTGATTCAATCAAAGCAAATGAACACTATTATTATGTATAATATGTTTTTTTTTTGATGGAAACATTTTTCAATTTTTTCTTTTTGTTTTTCTCAAACCAATCTAGATGGGCATACCACAATGATCTCAGGCAAATAATCAGGTTGCCTAACGCTAAAGGGTTCTAAGCGAATGGCTCTTACACTGGCATTGGGACTGGCTCTAAGAATGCGGCTAAATGCTATAACTGCAGCCTATCTAACTAACCAAGAAACGAACTAACCAACCAACCAACCAACCAACTGGAACAAGTTTTAAATCATTTTTTAAACAACAACAACATCGGCAGCCGTTTGCAACATTTGCAGAAGAGAGGCCCATTCACTTCTCAATGGAAATCTTTTGTTAGTTGTTGTTGTTGTTGCCAGGGTACCTACTTGGTCTACTTCTGCCATAGAGATGAAAGTATGAAAATAGTTGTAAAAAGTTCATCTATTTATGTTAACGCCTCAGAATGCAATGCAATTGTAATCATAATAAGTGCATATAACGGCCAAATGCTGATGAGCACAAGCCCAGTTAGTTAGTTGGTTGCCAACCGCAATGGGAATTCAATAATGATGGCTAATAAGCTAAAAGATGGCGCGTAAGACGGTTATAATATCAAATGCTGTCAATGACTTTAAAATGCAAAAATTACTCTTTGGCTTAAGCTGAAGGCTTAGACCAATCATTAAAGTGACAATTCATAGATATGCTAAGACTAAAACTTGAGCGATCACCGTAGCTAAGTCTTAAAAGAGTTCCCTGGCAAGCATTATCAATTGGAAAAATCTGTCTTTTACTTCTGCATGGTAAATTTTGACGGAATTCTTGGTACTCTTCATCTAAGAAAGAGTATGATTTAGAAATTAAAAATAAGACAAATTCAAATTTAAAGAATTAAAAAAAAAACCTTTTGAATTTGGCAAGAACTTTTATATAGCCTTCTTCTTCAAAAAAAAAAAAAAAATAATAAATAAAAAGCTTAGTTTTAGGTGAATGCTTTTCTTTTTTACTATTAAATGTTTTCTAGCTTTTAGCACAAAATTAAAGATAATTAAATAATCTTTTCAAACTCTATTTATACTTATAAAAAAAGAATGTTTAGTTATCATTTAGATATATAAAAAATCTATAAAATCTACAAAAAAGTACGTGACCCCGCAGAAGTATAAGAAAGTAAATAAATATTTTAAATAAATTATACAAAACTAAATAAGTTACAATGATTAAATTTAAATATAAGCATATTCATACATACTTTACCATAAAAAGAATTTGTGTTAAACAATCAAAACGAGAGAATTTTGATGAATTGGCAGCAACTTTCCAGATCATCTATAGAAAGTGTTTAAAATAATGAACCATGACACTTTCAATCAATAATAATTAATGATGTTTTGGTTTGTCTAGGATCGATCTAAAAAGTATAACCACTAGTTGATATGTTTATTTATCAACTGAATGGAATGCTGTAAAAATATTTTCAATTTATCAAATTAGTAGTCAAGCATTTCCGATCATCATTAGTTCAATCACTTGGGATTTCATCCTGCTAACGCAGAGTGGAAATCTCATTATAAATGCAATAAGCAATTCAAGTATTGATAACTTTCAAATCTATTCCCGTTGAATATTTCACTTATTAATTAGCTAATGTGGCCACTGTGGGAACATGGTATAGAATAGAAATAAGTTTCCCTAGTTGGCTTAGATCTTCTCTTCTTTTAATTGTCTGTTACATCACTCTTTGGGTGGCTAAGAGATTGCAATGCTTACTGGACACAGACTCAACAAATTGAATTTGATTAAAAACCATGAGGGAAACAACAGCAGCAGCAACAACAACAACAACAACAACAAAAAAGAATATGTTCAGACAGGTTCTTTTACGATCAAAGATGGGGGGTACTCTCTCTCTCTCTACATACATATACTGTGGGTATTGCTCTTAATATGCCGGCAATACCCGATAAAGCGGCATCGCCGTGTTTGGGCTGAAGTCGATGTCGAAGTCTCCTTTATCTTTGGCCAACAATCAAATTCAATTAGCTGGATGCACTAATAGAATTTTTGTGGCACTTAACCATTTTAGGTGGTGACGCTCAATTGCAATTTCAAAAATTGTCGTTCCAATTGCTGGTCCTTAATTTAAATTCCACTTAATTGTCGAAAAAACCAAAACCCAAAACAAAACAAAAATTCAACATAGTCACTCTAAATGCTGATGATGCTAGAAGCGAAGCGGCTGTTAAATCATCCATCGTTTACTTTTAATTGCTTAGTCCAGGCAACAGCAACAGCAGCAGCAATAGCAACAGCAACAACTGCAACAGCAAAACGACAGCGGCTAAAAATACACAACAGCAACAATTCGATTTTTCGTATACAGTAGAAGAAGAAGTGGAGGCAGGACGCTATAGTCATGGTCCTGGTCCTAGACGAGCAAAGCAATCAGTTTGCCAAGATCAATTGCAGGTCCGGCCATATATACATACATATGTATGTGTGTATGTTTGTGTGTTTGTTTGTATGTATGCATGTTGCGCCAAGACCATTAACATTGTTTAATTGAATCAGATTTTGAGCGTAGATAATGAGCACTGCCGCCGCCCGCCTCAATACTTTATAGTTGGCTATTGGCAATGGTTAAATGTACTGATACTCCTCCTTCTCCTTCTCTCCGTGGCTGTGTCACATGATTTCAATACCAACTAATTTATAGGCTTATGAATTCGCAGTGAATTTACCGATGAAAATTCACAAATTGTTGTGTGCAGTAGCCAGGCAAACAAAACTAACAAATCAAATGCCTCCACCTTTGCGACTAACTATACTATGTTGTTGTTGTTGTTTTTTGTGTACCCGCATCCGCACCTGCATTTCGCACACAATTGTCATGTATTTTGGGGCGGGTATTAAAGGCCAACAATTGTGGCATGTCCCACTGACAGCCAACGCCACAACAAAATGCAACAGCAACGGCAACGGCATCGGCGACAAGCAACCACATGCAACTTGCCACTACATTGGAGTTGCTTCATTAGTTATGCATTAAGCATACGACATGGTGTACATTTTTTTTTTACTCCACCCACCAATGCGCCGCCTGGCAGTCGATCTCTTTTTCCTTTTTTTTTTTTCTCCTATTTTTGTTTTTTTCTTTTGCTAGATGTCCAGTTCTGCGAACAACTGCGTGCAATTCGTGGGGGTTCGCATGTCGTTGGAAAAATTTTAATTGCCTTTGCGTGTTTAGAAAACTTTTTTACACAAAATATATAACGTACAAGTACAACGAGTGGCAGGTATCTCAGGTAAGGCTCAGCAAGGCTCAACAAGGATTAAACGCAATGCCCGATTATAGGGTAAACCGAAACGATTTCAACTCTCCCACTTTTGGCAAGTACTTGGAAAGGGTAACACAATTTGTTAAGTGAAAAGGTAGTCCAGAAAAGAAGTTCAATTTACCTTTAACTAGCAATTATTATATATATATTTTAAATACTATTCTTTTTGGCTTTTGAGTGACATTTGTCTTGACATATTGATGGACATTTTGATTGCTGTGGCTTCTGCTGGCTGACAACTGCTGCTCCTGGGCATATGATGACATTGGTTTTGTACTTAAGTTGCAGTGTTAATATTAATTGATAATAGAAGCAATTAATTGCTTATTAAAGCTACACAAGGAAATCATATATCTATAGACGACTTCCTTTTGATATGAAAACAAATGATTTAATTAATTACTACAAATTTTCATACAAATTAAGCGATTAATGCAGATAAGATGGTCTGATGTAAGATAAAATTAACTTCTCTTAAGCAGAAAAAGCCATTAGTTGTCTATTAAGGCATTAATTTTTCTGGCCATCGTGGTAAATAACTATATCTGTAGTATATGCATATGTATATGTATATATATCGTATATATATATATATATGTATTTAGAATGAATGGCTAGTGCCGACTTAGAAACTGTTAAAATGCAAATTTAACATAAGAATTTAATGAGTTGCCATTATTTAAGTTGCTGCTGGTCCTGTTGCAGTTTCCTCTTTCTCAGCATCATCATCAGCAGCAGCAGCAGCAACGGCAACAGCAACAACATCAACATGAGAATGCCATTAAAGTTGGCCTAACAAATTTGCCAGAAGCTTTTCCCTCTTTCAATATATATTTTCCAACTGATGGCACTCCCACATTTAAAGAGAAAGTACTTAAAAGCTGCAACTACTTAAAATATTTCCCATAAGATGCCATTTATGATTGGTTAAATGGATAACAAGAAACAACTATAAACCAGAAAGTAGTCATTCACATATGTCTCCAAGTGTCCGTAAGTGCTATTCACTGTTGTATTCATTCATGGACGTCATGCTAAGTTATCAGGTGGTTCTTATTTATTTAAGATCTTTCAAATTAGTTTTCAAATACTAGCAACTCATGTTGTAAATTTCAATCATAGTTCGTTCAATTGCAAGTTCATTTTATAGTCCTTTAATACAGATAATACTCTACTCAAATGACTTCCTATTGTGGTCTTGGATAAGCTGGCTTACTGCATCTCGTGATTGGCGTATCCCTTTTTATAGCACCCAAAGCAGAAAGTTATTCCCCAGCTCCATTGTTGGCTAGTTGGATTACCATTGGGGCCATATTGTATACAGATTCTAGTGGAGGTTATCATCTTGTTAGTTGTACTTGAGATCTTTAATCTTGTCTTATGGTGCAAGTTGGAACGTTTGCTATATCTCATATTAAGGCATATTCTGTTGCTAACCTTTGGCATGTCGGATGAGACCTATTTGACCTATGAATATACAATTCTCGGCTTGGCCACAACACTAATAAAAACTGTAAAAGATGCCTCAAGTTTTCACATCTCAGAAGGAAAGAGAAGAACATGTAGAGTGCAGTGCAAATTGGATGATAAAAAAGCAAAAGTGTATATTATAAGAATTAAACTTTAATTTTATATAAATCACTGATTGTAGAACTTCTGCTTTCTTCTTCTTCTTTTTTTTGTCTGTTGTAAATGGCCATTTAGATACATTTGTAATATCAATAAAAACAATGTGAAAAAAAGGTCTGGTTCTGGTTGTGGTAAAACACGCAAAGCCAATTAAAATTACTTAACATGCGAACGAATTAAGTTAAAAGAGTATGAACAGAAAGGAACATAGCACATATTCCTTCCTTAGCTTCCCACATGTATCCAGCTTCAATTTCAGCTTTAGCTTTAGGCCATACAAGTTGTCTTTTTGGACATCTATGCCAACTGTCGCTAAAATTGCGACATTTGCGTGGTTGCCTGCCACATTTTGGGGCGTAGGCATGGGCCATCTGACCCACAAGATACGAATCAGTAAAACAGAAATTACTTGTCCATATCATTATGCTATCTTTAATGCAGTTGCTCCATAACCAATGCAAATGTGTCAATATTGAAAATTAATCCGTTTTTCCTCTCCATATGCGGAGAAACTTTAATTCTGACAATTTGCCGCACACCTGTCACAAAATCTAATTCACTTTACACAAACACAAAAAAAAAAAACCAGAAAATAGAAAACATAAACCAACAAGCCTTATACTTTGTATGTTCTAACAAAAAACTGCCAACTGATACATAAAGTGGAAAAAAAAGAAACTAGATGACCAGGCTAATGATAGACATGGCAAAGTTTGTATACTCTTTAAAATTTTTTTAAAGGATCCATTAAATTTATACTAAAACATATATGTATATATAGGGAAGAAGATGGAATCTGTCGAAAGTTACGATTTTTAATTAGTTTTCCAGAACCAATTCAAGTTGTCCCTTTTACTTCCCTTTTAACTTAGAAGTTTTATCAACAACATTTCCTTTGAAATTCAAATTCTTTTTAGCCTCTAATTTAGTAATCTTTTCCGATTTTTTATCTACATATATATATCTACTTTTTCATAACAACGATTTGCATTGTTCGAAATTTCCTTTTCTAGTTCCAAATTTCAAAAATGGAAATATATTTTCCTAAAATACTTCTCTTGTTTCAAACTTCTAATCAAAATGAATATGCTCTTTAATAAAAAAAAAAAGTAGAAGAAAAAAAATTAAAAGCTCTCAAAGAATCGAAATTCCTTGGCTGGCAGTCAGAGGAGGAGGAACAAGTGTAGGAAGTAGATTCCTTCTCGTAGACAAGAAAATTGCACGATTTAGTTTGGCGTTACTTTGGTTTATTATGTGCAACGAACTAACGCTCCCCAAATGTACCACACGCCATGCCAAAAAGGCAGCAACAACATACAGAACAGAAAAAAACAGCAAAACAGCGCCAGCCCATGGGGCATCCAAGAAATAATACATGGATTTTCCTTCCATTTTTTACCTTTTTTTGTACTTTGTCGAGTTTTGGCTTACGGCATAATGGTCAAGCATACATGGCAAAAAATAGTCAATAGAAGAAGGGGAGGTGGGGTGGCAAGAATGCCATGCTTCCTTATCCATACAAAATCGAGTTCAATTATATGAAATACAATAATAGATAGCCACACTTCAAGTGTGGCACTAGTTAAGGGATCCTGCAAATACAAATTATCTTTTCAATTAAAATTAGTTCAATGGATGTCCGATTAATACAAATTAAAGTTATTTATCATTAGATAAAATAGTTTTTAATTTAGTTGAGGCAAATGTTCAAGGACATTTTGCATATATGCAAAAGTATACCCTTTCCCTTTTGCATTATCCGATCTGAACATATTGAATTTATGGCAATATCTGTAGTTTTTTATGGCACAAGAAAAAAGTAAGGAGAGAAAAAACAAAACCATATTATAAACAAAGGTCGCTCTTAATTGACTGAAGCAATTGTGTATTGGGGATCTGTCAATTTATTTATATTGTATATGCATGTATATTTAAGAAGATTTCAGCCAAAACAAACGACGCCATTAAACAATGGAGGGCTGGGACGTATGTTTGTTTGTATGTTGAAGTTGGTTTTCAGACTTGGACTTGAACTTGGTTTGATATGGCATTTCCTGCCCCAGCGCCCATGGAAATTGAAAACGAAAGAAGACCGCATATAAATACATACACACACACACACGAGGTATGTATGTATTTGTGTGCGTTCATTTTGCCACAAGATTTACATGGAACTAAAGTTTTAGCTTTAACTCTAACTTTAACGACATCAAAAGCTTTTGCTGCAAATTCTTGTCAACTGGGGAAGATCGCCGATTGCAATTGAAATGTTTAACGACTTTATTTTGTCATCAATCAGCGTTTTCGTTTTGCTTTTCTTAACTTTTTGTTTGGTTTTTCTTTTTGTTTTTTTTTTTTTCACAGCAGTGTCAGTTGGCCATTTGGCAGGTTTCCAGGAATTGAAGGCACTTTCAGTGCAACAAGTGACAGATAGTCGTTGTCAGGTGAGCTCAGATTCTCTTGAGCTTCTTGTTCGGGTCCACTATATCTGATCAATAGAGTAAGTCAAATTACTTTTTGTACGGTCATTTACCTTATTCTGCCAGAGTAAAGTTGGAAAAAAAACTATGTATGTATATACAAACAAACATATAGACATACATACATACATAAGAAGCAAAAAGAAAAAAATTCCTTGTGTTGTCATAGGCAGCACCACTGAGAAATTAATCAATATCAATACGAAACGGTGCTTCGGCAATACTTCCAGTAGTGGTACCATAGTTAACGTTGGTTAGCAGCTGCAATGCTGCACTCCAACGCACACACAGTCACCCGACCAGCCTCAAACTCGACTCCATTCAACTCGATTTGACTAGGAGAGGGAGATCAATAATACTATAAGTGTGGTCTCTCCTACTTACATACTCCTACCAGGCAGGCAGCATTGTGCTCGTATTAAGTTTCGGTTCGGTTAAAGCGTCAGACGCCAGATCGACGGACATGGAATGTGGACCGGTCGCATTTTGCTTTAGTTTACCAAATAAAAGAGGAAAAATCAAGTAACACTGAAATCCAAACAAAATCACGATATTCATTCAGTTTTCAGTAATCAAGACTTGACAATGCAATTTGAAACCAAAATATAATTTTAAAGTACTTAAGAGTCTTGATACAGTTAGGTATAAGTTTTTTTTTTAACCAAGTCTCTGCTTTTCTGTTTAAATAAATAGGAACTAATTCTTAGCAAAGTCGAGTTAATTAAATATGATTTTCATTTTTTTTATTCTGAAATTATATATTTCAAGCGGCTATTTTGAAAAGGTGGTTTTGTGAATGACAGTTTAGTTAAATAGGGGCTCAGTGGCGCCCTTTAAATTAATCTTCGGCAAAGTGGCAGAGTACCCCTAATAAATTATTTACAAGGGAGAATGACTGTGCTGGAGACCGACAATATAATAAATTTAGTTAAATTTTAACAAGTTTCTATGAGATATAATTACTTTTGGTGTGAAGTACCTAATAAACGGCCACAAGTAGTTTATATGTTCAAAAAAGTTATTTTACCGACAATCTTTAGAATATTCTGTTCTTCATGTTTCAGCCATAAAAAAGCCAATAGTGTGGCAGCACTACTGTCTATCTACATTACTTATCTACGTGTGTAATTCGCTGCGGTCCACTCCTGCAATTGTAAACAGCCCGTTTATTGTTTTGTTGTTAATAAATTTGCAACTAAATATGCAAATCAGCATTCGTTCAAGGCGATTATATGTATTATGTCAATCCTGTACATCATCTTACTAGTGGAGACGCAATTGCCATGAGAGTCACACAGAGAAAAGCAATAACTTACCCATCAAGGTGACGGTGACAGAGAAGAAGAAGCAGCGGTGGAACAAAACAAAACAACAACAAAAAAATTAAGAAAGCGAAAGCAATAAAAGATTCAATTTGTGGCGATAAAAACTGAAAAAAACAAGAAACTAAGGATGTCCACCGAAGAGCACGTGTGGCGCGAGCATGTGGTTAGAGCACTGCGAGAACGCAATCGTAAAGAATGCGACAATTTTAAGGAAATCATCGAACAGAGTGAGTTCAATTGCAATGCGGTTTGGGGTTGGGTCACAAATGAGTGGGTGTGGGCTAACACTGATGCATACTAAAGCTATTTTAAATCCATTGCAGACAATCGACTCATCGATCATGTGGCTCAACTGAAATCGGACAACCTAAAACTCTCTGTGGAGAACGAGCAAGTGCGCAATGCAGTGTCAACAGGTGGCGCCGGTTCAAATGTGGCCATTGCTGCTCTCGAAAAGAAGCTACTCGTTCAGCAGGAGGAGCTAACCGATTTGCACAAACGTAAGGGTGAAAACTCACAGCTTATTGTCGATCTCAATCAAAAGGTGGAGCAGCAAAAGAAGATTATTTCCGATAAGGAAAACAGGTAAGCTGATTACTATATATATCCATTAGCCATTAATCCAATCAATTCTTCTTCAGCCTTGCCGATCAACAAACGACCAACAACCGATTACGAGCAGAAGTTCAGTTGTTGCATTCCAGTTTGGAGGAATTGAAAAAACTAAATACAACATTATTGGACGAACATACAGCATTACAATTGGCCTTCAGCTCATTGGAGGAGAAATTGCGTGGCGTACAGGTACGAATAACCAGTCAATTGAACTTTAGAGGCTTTGCTTTTCACTTCTATAAAATTGTTACAAGTAGTAAAATATTCTGCGATAATTTCGAGTTTTCCAAAATTAAATAGAAAATTTTCTATATTGTGAAAGGAACTATTGTAAGTAGATGAACTAGTTAGGGTACATTTATACGCTCATTAGAGCTTAGGATTACAATGCGATCTTATCAATATCATCAGATTTCCCGGGCTTATCAATGCCAATACACACACACACGCACACACACCTAATCGTATAGACTGATGATGGGCAGGCAGCCATAAATCTATTCACCCGTTTACCCTCAATAGACTTTGTCTGGCCCAATTAATAAAGCATTTTCCGTGAGGGTGTTTGAAAATTTCTCTGTTGCTTGTAACAAACTTAATTGCTTTTGCTTTTATTTTTTATTTTGCCACAACAAAGCTTTTGTTATTTTGCTGTTGTTGTTTACAATTTCTTCTATTTCTTTTATGGAATGGTTTCTTTAAGTGTGTGGGTGTGTGTATCCATATGTTTGCTAGTGTATGTGTTTGTATTTATAAAAATTTTATGTACATATTTAAATTGTTTTTGGCAATGTTTCAGATGTTTAAAAAAAAAAAATATATATATATATTTATTCTCTTGTTTTTTCAAATATCAAAGAGATGGGAGTACTATATCACATTGTGAGATATAACAGATATTTTGTTTCTAATGAGTATACCATCTCAAGAAAAATTCAAGGCAAAAAACACTCTCGAGCCCCTTCAAATTGACCTCAAACTATATACACCCACACACACTTATGCATATAACACAGAACCAAGTGTCTATTTGATTGAAAAGAAAATCCATAATTCACACAATATTACTTTTCATGCTCACACAAAATCATTCACAAAACATATGTATCTACAGATTAAGGTAATTCAGGAATTGGTAATAAGAAAAAAATGATAAAATTTGGAATATAATTCGTTTTAATAGGGAAAACGTTTCTCTTTTTTAAACTTCTTTTCTATAATACATTAAAAGGTTATTTTTTGGAATATACCCTGATTAATTTAGTTAAGATTGTTTCGGGACAAATATTTCTCCTACTTCTGTCCAATTTTTTTTAAATAGTTTTCTCAGCAGGTCAAAAATGAAAAATTTTGAATTTGCGAATACCCCTGTTATATATACATAAATCTATCTTTGTATTTATAGAATGAAAATAGATGCTAATTTTTAAACAAAATGTAAATACGCTTCCTTTCTGCTATATTGATGAGGTCGTATAAAATTTTTACTATCTTACACAGAATTTCTATACTATAGTAGGTGGAAGTGTATATTGCACTTTATTTCATGCATATGTCGAAGTTATCGAGCTAGTTTATGAAAAATAGATCTGTTCAGAAAATACGAGAGACCAATTCTGTTAAATGAAATTGTTGGATAAATATTTAATGGTTACTTGGAAAAAAATATGATTAAAAATGAAATATTTATTACTTTTAGTTAAGCAAATTCATACTTACAAACTATTAGTTATTAATCCTTAAAATTTTTTGAAAGAAAAAGCTCTTAACTAATTGCAATAGCTATTCAATAGCTAGTTTTAAGATTTTTGGGGTTTATTAGAAAGAGTATTGGTTAGTCTTTATTTTTGCAAATTTTGTTTATTCCATTGTTGAATTCTTTGTCAGTTTATTGAAAACAAAATGTTGTTTTTGGGGGAAAACTCGTGCTATCTAACAAACGCCGCTTCCAGTAATAAATGAGCACTCATCGAGCAATACAGCTCGGAGCTAGCCCACATATACGCCAAATAATAAAATACTCGTCAAAATAACACATTAATTTGAGAAAAAAGGAAAAAGATTTTCTCGTTTGTACAATATGAAAAAGTATTTAATAAAACGTTTATCGTTCTCTGCTGATTCACAGGATGAAAATCGCTGTTTGCTGGACCGTTTAATGCGCTACAAATCCAAAGATGCAGACAAGCTCAATGAAGAGAACGAAAGTATCATCAGGTACGTTGATTGCAATATTCTTTTCCTTTCCATTGACATGGTTTGATTGAGATTAACAATTTAATAATCATAACCATATAGACTACCTAACTAACTAACTTTTCAATCCGTTTATTGTTATCATACATCTAATATACACTTACACCAATTACACACACACATTAAATGTACGTGTTTATCTATTGGGCTTATATATATAAATGTACAACGAAGTGATAAAAAAAAAAAAAAAACAAATCTGACAATGTTGTTTATGTGTGTTTGTATAGTTGTTGTAGTTTAGTGATTGTTGTGTTTATCTATTGGAAAAGCTATGAGTTAATCGAGGCGAACTATTCACATTCTAAATATGTTTTCCATCTACATCAATGATGGTGTGATTAGTCTTTTACTAAGCGCTTGTTTTGGCCAATAAATGGAATATATACATATGTATATACATACGTATATCGAATTCCAGTTTTCTGTTTTTGTTTCCTTAATAATTCTTAATGATGTTTCAACGAATCTAGAATGTGAATATACCAAAGTGACGTTTCCTGAGGCACTCTTTTTTTTTGTTTTCAATGAATGGATATTCGTTTGAGAATTTTGAATGGTGAAAGTTTTCAGGTTATTCAATTATGACTGACACTCACGTATGGCACTCACTTGAGCAATTTGGATCGATTTTGGTTAAAGGATATATCATTGTAGACGAGCATTACTTTGCGACCATATTATGCCATTCCATTTTTGTTTTTTTGCTTTCTATGATTTGGTCAAATTTAAATGTGTAACCGTTTTTAAACATATCTAGAAAAAGACTGCCGTCAATTTTCAGAAAACGTTCGGCCAAACTGAAACGTGATTTGGAAGACGCCGTACGTGAGCCCAGTTCGTCTTCGAATAATCTGGCAACACCTAACTCAGGTGGCAGTTGTACACCACTCCAACGTAACTCCACAAGTCCCGGCCTTTTGGGCAACAACGACGACGACTTTGACTGTACATCGATAAATGACGTCGCCATGGATGCTTTAGGTCTTAACGATGATGAATACATCAGTGCTCGTTTTACAGCCGGCGATACGGTTCACGATGGCAACACTCGTCCATCCATCGATGTTCTGAAGGCTGCTGGCTATTTGGGTCAGCCAAATCCCACCAAAATACTAATGAAATTCGAAGCCCATGAAAATGAATCGCATGCAGTACGCTGGAGTCCAGTGGAACGTATGGTGGCCACTGGCGGTGCAGATCGCAAGGTCAAATTGTGGGATGTGGGCAAAGGTGAGTGTACTTGTGTGCATATTCAATGAGAAACCCTTTCACTTACATTTTTTTGTATTTTCTTTTCCAATTGAAGGCTCAACAGAACCAAGAGCTGTCTTAAGCGGGAGCAGTGCTGGAATAAATTCAGTTGATTTCGATTCAACAGGAGCTTATATACTAGGTACTTCTAATGATTATGGAGCTAGAGTTTGGACCGTAATGGATAATCGATTGAGGGTGAGTGAGCAGTTTTTATTATACTTTATTGTTTTTGTAATTGAAACATTAACAAAATGTTGCATTACCTTTTATATAATTATATAAGTCTTTAACTAAACATTAAATGCCTAAATATGAAAGATCAGGAAAAAAGGACAAGTGAATATGCCATCATATGTGTGTGTTCGTGTGATATTATGAATTTAAATTAATTAAAATATTAATATTGCAAGACAATAATTTATATAGTCGCGTATATGCAAACGACTATAAGATATCCTGTACTCAGTTCCGGAATATACGAGAAATGCCCCTAAAAAAAACTAATCACATAGTTTATTTAAACATGTTCCCCTTGTAGGATCGATCTATGCATCGGACTGACTTGTTTATAAAATATTATCGGGCTTGTGGGACATTTGTTTTTAATTTATTTGCCTGGTACTAAGATATGCATATATATATATATGTGTATACACATTGAATTATTTATAGTTCAGTCATCCTTTTTTCCCCCTTTTCCGATTATTTTTCTTTTTATTGTTTCTCATTGATTTTAGCTTCTTGTGTGAAATTATCACTTTTCACTGAATATACGCAAAAATCATCTATATTTAGTTATGTATATTAATTTACTCTTTCGCTTAGCACAAGTTGGCAACTCTGCGCATTTGATGGCTTGGCTTTCACTCCACTTACTCATTTCACTTCACTCCATTGTATACTACTCTATTACCCTTTCACTTGAATTTACTTCTGCTTGCCGGCTAATGTGTCTTATCTAATCGATTACTAAAATTGCCTGCCATGACGACCATCAAAACTGCTCTCGTAGAGTTTGCACAATGGTTCTGTTCGTAAATTGGTTAAATTTGATGCCATTGTGGAGCAACTGCTGCTGCTATTGCTGCCACCTACGAAAGATGTTGCTGCCGTGGATGTAATTGAATGATTTGCATACGGTTCCAATTTGCTTCGCCTCTGATAGAGAAATGTCCAAATAGCAATGACAGCAAATTGGGCAAATAAAAATACTGTGGCGGCCACAATGAGACCTTGAAAATAGAAAATAATTTATTTTGTATCTTTGTCGTCTCAATTGTGTTTGCTTACCGAGGGTACACTGTCCCTGTACCGTTTCATTGGCTATAAAGACTGTATCCTTTTGATTAAAGGACTTCATTGATTGATTATGCTGTTCCAGCGGCTGTTTGTCGAAACCAAATTTATCTGTGATTTGAATTGATTCCACTAGAAGCAAGTCCTCTGCACTACTTGGTCGTTTGCTCTGCCTTGTCGATCTGCGACGACGACGTCCGTATGATATAAGTGATTTGAATTCACCACTGACATCCTCTTGATCGCATTGAACGGGCTCACAACTGGGCATGCAGGGGGTGACCAGGGCACGAAATTGGACAACTTCGCTTGAGGGGAACTTAAAGGCATCGAATTGAGAGAGAAGAATTTTTGCCGATAATGCGCTCTTGTAGATGGGACCCATAATGAAGTGATCGGTGGGACAACCACGTGAATCTATTAATATAATCTCGGCATTATCTGCCCCATCCATGGCTACCAGTTCGCGTACAAATATCTCATATGGACTCTGCTCGTCGACAATTTCGAATTTCAGTGCCAAGGGATCACCGACCTCGGCCGAGCGCATCATATCGCTGCCATCGCGTGCTGTGATTCTCATCAGAACAGTTGGTGAATCCACAATAACCTCCTCAGACAGTGCCGGCTCGATTTCACCCTTTACACTGAGATCAACATCATTTGTCACCGACTTATTGGTCAGATCGTATTGACAAGTAACAGCCAGTCCCAGATCCGATGAGGTGACTATTGTGTCATGATGCTGAATGACAACATCATTGATATATCGTCCTGAACCACTTTGACGGACATTACATTCGAGATCATGGTAATTCATGCGCAATTCAAAGTCTAGGGCACTCTTAACATCCACTGCACAGGATTTGGGTGAACCCTTTGCATAGACCTTGCCATCAAAGAGCTTGGATGTTCTTATGCGGGCCACCATATCGCCAGCTCCACATTCGATTGTTACATTATAGCACGATGCCAATTCATAGGTTGATGCCTCTGGCACCTCTAAATAGGGATCCTGGACATCGGACAGGGTGGCACGACTGTGATGTGAGAGACGGCAAACCATATCCCCGGTATCGCCATAGTCATACGAATGGCATCTGTAAAGGAGCAGCAATATGCAATAACGTTAACGTTGCTACCATCAATCAAAATCATGACCAACAACAACAATGGTCAAGTGTAGAGAGTATGTTATAGTATTGATGATGATTTGAAGGGAAAAAGAAAGACAGCAGATTGTGGGGCGGTGGGTAGGGGATCAATGGAAAAGGGGGACAGCAGCAGCATCCTTTAGCACTCTTTGGCAAAATTTATCACTCGTTTTACGCTGTCGAACAACCAGTTTTGTTTCCTGTTTTCAACGCGGTCATTGGCTCCTCTCACATTTCACTCCCATTTTCTCCAATTCCGATTCTCACTTGTCTTACCTGTATGGCGAGTTAAGACACAAATCACGGCACTCATCAATGCTGCCAACATCTTGATACACTGAATCCACCGTCTTCAGTATTCTGCCCGACAAACGTTTAAATTCGCATAATTTATTTGGCTCCTCGGCACAATTATTCTCTAAATATTCCATGCCTTCATTTGCCTGGAAAGCATTTGTGCCAGCCAACGTGATGCGATCCAATTCGGATAGTTCGCATGTCTTCGATGCTCGATGGTAATTCGCCGATCTGCAAAAGAAATTTTTGAATGCCTGTGATTAGGGTCATAGTCATAATGAAATCGCTTAGCTAGTAAAACTAAGTTTTATTCTTTTAAAGAAAAAATCTCCAAGAACGACTTCTCTTAAACGTGTTTGTCTACTTTCAAAACTGAAACAAAAAACACACTCACTAGTTAATTACCGCCAATAAAAAAATGTGTATATTTCTACATCTGCATATAAAGAGTATTTAAGAGTCGTTCTAGAGGCAACTAAATTTGATACGTTTCCTTCTTATTGGCAGGCAGTCAAGTTTTTTTTTTTTTGGGTAGAAGATTCAAGCCAGGATTCAAGAATCGAGCTGGTTTAACAAGTAAACGACCTAACCTTAATTGAGCATCCGTGAGTTGGTGAGTTAAATATTTGTGTATTGACCTACTTTTTCCCCCCATTCCGTATGTGGGCACATCTTCAGCATCTTCAACATGAATTCTTTGGGGGGAATTGATAAATACGCCTGGATCAAAAGCTGACCAATTTTACTTTCCCTTTGATTCTTTGTTAGTTTTGTGAATTTTGTTGTTGTTACTCATTCACTTACCTGCAAGCGAATTCAGTTTCTCCCAGGCAAAGTTCTAGGCAGTCACGTCGTGATGTCACCGATGCAGTACGTTTTGCATGTCCATTGAGTTTGTAGTTTTGTACACGATCCACGCACCAGGCCCGTGCACAAGGACGCACGCCGAGGCATGACTTTTGTGCATAAATTGTAAAGACCGGAAATTGGGATTTGGTTAAGGCGCCTACGCGAGATAGAGAGAGTGAGTCAAAGATAGAGAAGATATAGTTTATTTTTCTTTGCTTACTTACCTGGCAAACGATCTGAATTCGATGAGAATAATACACATAATCCTGTCTCATAATTTACCGCCTGGCAAGTTTCATTATTTTGGCAAGCTTCTAAACAATCTGTAAGCATTAATGTACCCGGCAATGAGTCCAACAATTGTCCTGGAGCTGAGAAAACAAAACTACGGAAATATGCAATTTTGTATTACTATTAGTTCAAGGATATTTCTTTATGCTCATGTGTCCTTACCCTGTTACAATTTCAAAGCCCAACATATCGGGATCACACTCTTCGATCGTATTGGGATTATATTTAAGACTGTTCATTGTGGCTGTTGAAAAAATGCGTTCAATGTCAATGTCCTCGCCATCGGGTTGTTGCTTCTGTTCCTTTGGTAATTGCATTGCCTGGTGGATGTTGTTGGCATTTGCATGTGGCTCGGCCTGAGGCGTTTCAGCGGCAGCGGCTGTCAGTAGAAATGACAATGTTGTCGTTAGTCGTTTTCTTCTCCATAGAGAAGAGAGTTACTGGAGGTTACTGTTTGTCCTCACCATCAGCCAGTTGATTTTTTTCAGATCCAACTTCAGTTCCTTCTGCTGTTGCTGTTGCTGCTGCTGCTGTTGATTGATCATTCCACTGTTGGCTGGTACTGCTATTCATTGTCTTGTCCCCTGGAGGCGCTGACAGTGGCAACGGCAGCGGTTGTTGCACTCCCAACTCCCCACCCGAACTCAAACTTAAGCTCAAACTGTTGGCCAAATTGTCACTCGTACTCACGGCTACTGGTATTGTGCCAGTCGGAGAACGATGCTGGGCCATTGCTATTGGCGCTTGATAAAATAGTAATAGCAATAAGTGTATTGGCCACATTCTGTAGATTATTTTACTGCTGACTGGCATAGCCAATTTGTGTGATCGGTGTGGATGGATTTGTTACTCTTTACCGTCGTCTCTATGTAGCTTCACCTTCTCTGTTGCAAAAGGACTCCCCGGGCAGTGGCTATTATTGAATTGTTATTGCTCTTCAATTGCACGCACGACACACGCTGCGAAAGGAGATACAGCAACAATAGCAACAAGAAGAAACACAAAAGGAATAGGTGAAAATTATTAATTTAATTATGGTTTCGTGCCATGACTTGAGGTGTCACTCACACACACATAGAGAGACACTCCATTCTAAGCATCCATTCTAAATAATTATGGTTGTGGCTATTACCACGCCTAATAGGCTTATTACCTAAGCGGTTACCTATAATTTTTGCAACTGACCAAGCCTCCAATTAGACACAATGAATTCGCATTAAAAACTATTTTGTCATTTTCAATTAGTAAGACTTCAGCGTGAATTCATTTTTTTTTTGTTTCTTGGTGTTTTTTCTTCTTTTTAATACAATTTCATTTGTTTTAGCTTAAACCAAGTTGAAATTGCTGGCGCCATTGGCACGTCCACAACTTCATTTATAAGACGTGGGTGGTAATTGTAAATAAACTTTATTTTCAACCATTAAAAAATGGGAGATTTCTTTCTCGTTTTAATACTCTGCAGCCAAAGGGGGGTTAAAAAGGGTATATTAAAGTTGTTAAAATTTATATAACGGGGAGAAGGGTAGACTACACAAAAAGTACTAGTATAGTATATGTCTATATATTCTTGATCAGTATCAATATTTGATGCTAATAAGACGTCTTCTTCTGTCCGTTCGGTTAAGTTTTTGGAGGTTATTAAAGCTAGAGCTTGCAATTTTAGTTTGCTGACCTATCTATATGATAGATTACTGTATTAGTTTAAGGTTTTTTATATCTCCGAGTAGGTTTATCTCTCTCAATACTAAAGAGTATACTGAAGTCGTCACCTTGTTTGCTTTATTAGCTTAGGTGAGGTAACATCTTTAATGTTTAACCTCTGGTCTATGATCTGCATAAATATAAATTAAGCCTTTTGTTTAAACTCATAAATTAAAATGTTGATTGTATAATGAAAGCAATTTGCCTTGAGAGGAACTAAAAGGCATAACCCACTGCTGCTAGATGGTGGTTGGAGGTGGAGGACCACACGCCCATGCAACAAATCTTTAGTTTCCTCTCCACTGCATAACCAATCAGTGGACTAGGTCTTTTTCTTTTTTTTCCTATTCTTTTTTTGATTTCTTTTGTAACGAAGACGGTTGAGTCTTTGCTGCACTCGTTCATCTTGCTCAACGTCCATTGTCTGAACAACCTAGGATACTAACTATATATGTAGCTACATAAACATATACATATGTATATATATATTTGTGTGTATATGTATATGTAGATTATTTGCATTGTGCTAGGGCCTGGTCAATGTTTAGTTTTAGGTTTGGTCTAAAATTACCATTTTTATTTGTTTTGCATGCATAAGTGAAACTTGCGAACTTTTTAGAACTTCTCGTAGTCAAGTTTGTCGATTTCTTGGCAAAGTTTAAATTCCGTCTGACACTCCGTCTGAGCGGAGTTTTTTTTTTTTTATGTTTTGTTTGGTTGTTGGTGTAGGGGTATCAATATTTTGTGATCTGTTTACTTCGTTATTCGTCGTTATTTCTCTTTCTCCCTCCCTCTCTCTCACTCTGTTCATTGTTCATTTATGTTATAGCCAAGTTGATATGCTGTCGAATCGTGGCGGTTTAATTGGCATGGGATAAGCAAACAATTCCAGTCGAAAGAGCGTCTTTTGCGTGCTTTTTGAATCTAGGAAACTCAGTCAGGCACTTCTAATCTACGAAAACCAAAAATAATAGAAGAATGAACAAAACTGCAAATGACTTCCAAGTTCTTTTGGTGATTCACATGCAATATAATCCGCAATTCACTACCAATGGGAATGGGTTGACAGCAGCAGGCGCCAGCTGTAGAGCATCTGCAGATGAGGAGCCACCATCTAATAGTATGTGTCTGTGTGTGTGTGTGTGTCTGTTTGAGTGTTGCTTCTTTCAGCGTGATCTCTTTCAATGTGCAACTCCAATTCCAATTACATACAGCCAAGCGCAAAAAATAATACCACATACACCACCAAATACTACAATAATTTTATTTGCAATTTCTGGTTACAAAGACCAACTGAGGTCAATACTAAAGCAATACCGGAAGACATCTACCGTAATGTTTACAATGCACCTTTAACTTTCGTTGTTCTTGCAACGATGGTTATTTTTAATGGTAAGGCAACTGCTGCAGCAACAGCAACAGTTGCAACAGTGAACTGCCTCGTCAATGGGGCTGGCTTGAATAGAGGGGGCCAAAACCGCAACATTGAAAGCAAATAATTCAGCCAAGAACTCTGAATCCACATGATACCCTACAATTTATTTTGGCCAATACGGCTGGGTGTGATTAATGTTTAATAACCGTCACTTACAAAAAGGAAAACCAACAAAATATATGTTGATTAATATAAATTTATGTAAGTTGTTGGTGCTAATATTTTATCTAGAAATCTCTTCTTAATGCGCGTTTCCTATTCCAAAGTATATACAAAATTAGATTTTTAAGGTATCGTCGTGTCGAATTCTTGGAAATCAAAATTTATTGCTTTACCTCGTTTTCGTCTGTGTATTGCAAATGCAACTGATACGTTATGTAATTTTTTATACTCTTTCCGAAAATGGTATATTCCATTTAGTTAATGGTTCGCACAGCATCAAAAAATGCTTCTTATTCAACTATGCAAAGCAATTATTTTATTTTATAGGATAAACCAAGGATAATATTAGTCAGTTTTTAAGCTCTTTTTCCTTTAAATAGAATCGATTTGATTTACACATGCACTTGAAAATTTTTTACTTTAAACTTGACTATAAATCTTCCAAAGATATAAAAATTTTTATTATGGCCACCTGTCTGTCTCTCTTTCTTTCTCTCTCCTTTGGTTATTGGCAGTGAATTTTGTTAGTTTGCGTTAAAATAATTGACAACATTTCGTAATGTTTTCGCCGTGGTCATATTTCCATTTCCGGTGATTCGACAGTGTTGATTTAGATTCACAGTTACACATTCTTTTAATTTCTTTTGCTGTATGTATGTATGTGTATGTACAGGTGTATACAGGTGATGTGCTGTGTGAGGCTGATGAGATTGTCGCCACAGCCATTTGAATACATTGAACACAATTGAGGAATTTTCATTATTTTTCTATTGCCCCCCCTGCCGTCCTGGTGTTAGGGTTTTCATGCAGAACTTTGATCACTGATGTGTGAATGTGAATCTGTTGTTGTTGGTGTCGTCGGAAGTTGTTGTCGAAGTACATTGAACTTCTTGGAGCCAATTGCTTGAGAAATATCTCCTTGTATATGCACAGTTATATTCTATAGTTATAATTGCTGGATATGCAGTATAAAGAATGTTACCGAAGATGGTGTCTCATATTTCAAGACCTTTGACAAGGATGGCACATGCCTACCGCCAACACTGCCGCCCAGTCGTTCAATCTTTGCCATAATTAAGTTATAAATTATGGCTTAATCAATGTAATTAAAAGCTGTGGTCATACCAAGATAAACACTAGCATTTCCCCTTAAGAACCGCCACAGGTCGTCACCGTCATCGTTGTTGAGTCGAATTATGTTTTCCGAGCACGCAGCAGCAGCAACAGCAGCAGCAGCTGGCAGCTGCACAAGATCAGAGAAGAACATCTCTCATATCATCTTTGTGCTTGACTGCGCCAGTCTGTCTAAACATAAAACGGTTTGCCAGAATGCTATGTATATACTATATACATGTAGGTATAGTATATCTCCCCCTACTACCGCTGCCGCTGCTTCTATTATGCACATTTATCAAATCTCTTTTACAAACACCTGCGGCGTTAGGCTGGACTTGACTGAACTGATCTGAACTGCATAGAACTGATTTGACTGTGTGTGGCTAGTCATGTTCCAGTTGGTTTTTTTTTTTTCGTGGGTATTTCTATTTGGAAATGTGAACACTAAAACCAACCAAATAGACGGCAATTAAAGTGTCTGAAATAAACAAAATAAAGTCAATTCTGCCAACAAAAATACCTAAAAAGCAACACCAAAATTGTCCAATAAACAAATATATTTCCACAAATTCTAAAGTCTATAAAATAAGATAATTATAACTAAAAGAATAATCAATTCTTTTTTTATTGAAACAAAATAATCTATTCGTTAGCATAATGGCAAAATTATCTTGTTTAAATTGTTATAAATTTAGTTTATGTTTGTATAATTCCCCTAGATCTGTTGCTCCTCTTTCGTTTAAAAGATATATATGTCTGTATATAGGTTTAGCAAACTGATTTGATAGACTTGGCTGACAGGCAATGTCTTCCCTATTGATTTGACAACTCGGCAATGCATTCCGTTGCCTGGTGGATTGGCACAAATATCGTAAACTCAACATGACGAGCGACATTTGCTGATTGACAATTTTCAAAAAAAAAAAAAAAAAATAAGAACGAAAGAGAGGGAAATAATGACAGAGAGGAGGGAGAGAGAATGATAGACTAGAAGCAGCTGTCCCATCAGATGACATTGCCACAACTATAAACAAAAAAAAAAAGTGGCTAACAATCTGATTTGGCCTTTAAATTTCCGCTAAAAAATAAATGAATATTGATATAATGCAATTAGATGAGATTTGAAATGGAGAACTCTAGAGAAAGAAGGTAGTTGTTTTCCTTATCTCTCTCCCTCTCTCTCTCTCATTTTCTCTCTGTGGAACATACAATTCTTGGTAATGTTTCCAGCCATGGTTTAAATGCTTTATTGTACCTTAATTTACATACATATGTGTGTCAATATTAACCAAATATATAGAAGTACCGCGTTGAAGTTGTTGGAAAGACTGAAAGATGCTGCTTAGATCTCAGATTCCAGAGCCCAGAACTCGGTACAGGGTCATATGCTAATCCGAGTGAAAATATATAAACAAACGCATCAGAACACGCCGATGGCAAACAGAAATGTTGTTTGCCAATAAACAATATTTATGCAGGCACCAAAGAGAGAATAACAAATACTGCGAACTTGCTGACACACACACTAAAACACACACACACACAGGTACATGCAACATACAAACAATATTGTTGTTGTGTGTGACCTCGGTCATGACTGCAACTGACAAGAAATCTCCTAACCTGGAACTGCAATCGAAGCCATGGCCAGGGGCAGAGACAGAGGATGGGACTTGTGACTGGGGTTGGGGGTTGGTTCCACGCAGCGTTTCCATCTTGTTGCAATGGGCTTATTTGGTCAGTGCCACATGTAGAAGAGAGTTCGAGTTGAGTTGTGAGTTGAGACTGAGAAGAGACAACAACAACAATGACAACAAAGTCAACGCGCTGACAACGACGGACTGATAAAAGGAGCGGCATTGTGACGATGGCATTTTAAGTTGACATTTTGGCCCGTCACTCGAATGATGGTGGCTTGGTAAGATGGTTCATTAAATTTACTCTCGGCTTTTGTGCTTATTTAAAAATAGTTTCCCATACATACATACATACAATGCACTCACTCACTCAATGTATGAATGAATTGAATTTTCGATTACTTAAGCTATGATGATAACAAAATGCTCACCCACACATGCATACATACATACACACACGGTAACATGGTCAAAACGCACATGGTCAAAGGTAAATTTATTGCGTGAATGAAAATTCTAACGGGAGTTTGGTTTAATCCAACATATTTCTTTTGTGTTATAACAATTAAGAGGAATTTTAACTTGCGTTCCTGATATTTTGTCAGGGGTCCACGTATGCAATGTTATGTTTGTTGTTGGCATCGTTAGTGTCGCCTATTGACACTAACTTGTTGCGCCAAGGATTACATAAAGCTTGGCTTGTTCAACTTGGCCATAACTGCATTTTGGGCACTGACAACGAAATTGAATTTCAAACGTTTGGCATTGACAGAACATGCGCATAGGCATAGGCATTGGCCTAGGCCTATAGTCATCGGACTTTTGGGCCGGCTTTTGATTGTCATCAAAAAGGAACGAGAAAATACTTTTTGGCCAGAGAAAGACAACGCCAAAACAGTTAGAGGAGCCCAAGTCAGTTTAGCTGCGCTTGACCATTTTTCCGGCCATCCGTCCATCCGTCCATCTGTCTATTCGTTCGTTTGTACATTCGTTGGCTGTTGTTTGGTTCGCATCGGTCCCCAAGTGACCAGAGTGGGCTAGTGTTATATCTGTTAGGCCAGTTCATTCGGCAATAACTCTTGCCTTGGCCTTTGTAACCGTAGAATAATTCTTTTCTATTTCTTTTACAGGAGCGCTCTATCTGTATAAAAATTTGAAAAGTGGAAAACTCGCTTTTTTTTTTCCAACTAACTGTTCCTTCTCGACTAGGCTAGTTTTCTCCCCTTGTTCATGATGCTGCTGCTGCGCCTACATGTTCCTACATGTTGTGTTCTCTCTTGCCAGTTCTCTACGTTTTGTTCCATATAAGCCAACTTTTATAGCGCCGCCATGACCAATGTTGTCGTAGTTGTTGCTGCTGTTGTTGATGTTGCTGTTGTCGTCAAGCAAGCCAAAACTGACTCCTGTTTAGCGGGTATTTGGTGAAAATGCATGCATGATCAGTAGGTCATTGATGCTATGGTCTCGTTTTACTTTTCTTCTACAATTCTTTCAAAACTTTGTATATATAAATGTATATACACATTTAATTCTTATCGTAGAAAGTTCATGTTGTTGCTATTTAAATTGAGGGATATTTAATGTGTTAATTGAAGCGGCAAACCGCACATACACACACATAGAAAAGGACATTAATTAAAATGCCCATATCTAAATAAAGCAGTTTTTGTGGTCAAGGTGACGCACGGGCCAACGCATACCAATAACAACAGCAACATCTCGAGTTTCAACCAAATGTGGCAGGGCAGTGCAGGGCAGTTGCAGTTGCTCTCTGTGCTCCCTCTGCACTCTGTTTTGACCATTTGGTTGGCCTTTTGTTAAACCTACGCATTTGATTACACTTGGGCATAGCAAACTGACATTTGTACTGATAAATAGCAAGTGCCACCAAGCACTTTGCCAGGCAATAAGAAAAGATACTTGCCATAAACATAGATGCATACGGCGAGTGCCTTCTTCTTGCATGCGCTTAATCACTTTAAGGCTTCTACAGTATATACTTTTCTATAGATAGTCCTTTTATACTACCTTGTCTGGCACATTGGCAACAGAGGCTGACTATCTTATGACTCTCTGTCCCTCTGTTGCTGGGCATCTGTTTGCCGGTTGCACATACTAAACCACCTAAGCTTAGCTTTATTTTTGTATCTTTCTGTTTTTTTTTTTCTTTTCTTTTTTTTATCATTGCTTGTTTTTCATTAAGCCCGGCGTACGTTTTATTTCATTTTAATGAGCCTGGTTATTTGTTGTCATTTTATGCATTCTGCATGGTCACTTAATAGACTTGTACGAATCAAATTCCAACGAAATGTATTACCAGTGACGTGCATAAAAGGGTTCGTTTATGATAATTCATTGATTCAGGATTTATTATCACATCCCAAGAGATCGTTAAGTGTTTTAACTAACCACAGTGAAAGTGGGATTTGTAGTAGTTGATTTTTATAAGCTGATTTGCCAAAAAGATTTATTATGATAGCCTTTTCTAGATCTGCCAATAGTCAAGGAACTTCTTTTTATTGATCAATCGATGGAGTAGACTGATTTATAAAGCAATAAATTTTAAGAATGTATTTCATCATGTACTTTAGCTTAGTTGTAAAATAAACTAAAATAACAATTAGAGATTTTAGCTAACTTAACAAAGAAAACTATTTATAACTAAGATTAAATCTAATTTAGGTAAAGTTGTTAATAATCTAAATTTCGAATAATATTTTATATTTATGAATTCATCTCTCTCTCTCTCTCTTGTTCCAAATACTTTAAGTTGACTTACATCTCCATCTCAAACAGTAAATTATCTCTCACGGCCCCGAAAAAAAAAATAGATATAAATTTGTAGAACAAGCAGCAGCAGCAAGGCAAATAAACATGCCTCTGAATGCGGCACATATTGTAGAATACAATTGAAAATTTCCCCTACTTTCTTTCTCTATGCAAATGGCCATATTAATATTTCATTAGCCTAACAACAATTGCTCAAGTCTATGACGGCAATCCTTGCATTTGAAATGTGGCCTACAGGTGGAGGAGGAGGAGGAGGAGGAGAAGGAGGTGGGGACTTGCTTGCACTTGCTATGCCAACACGAAGCTAGTGGAAAATTATGCGATGAATTCTATTTTACTTCACTTCCCCCGTCTCTCTTCTGGCTTATGTCTTTGACTAGTTCTAGATTGTCTTACTTCTACTTTGAATGCAGTTCTCATGCCACAGAGATTAACCGTTTATTCGTTTATAGTATTCTCCTTTGGGCTTTTGTTTCGCCTGCCTTGTGGCACATTAGCCTAAAGTAAATAAATGCATAAATCTAAGCTTGCCACTTGTGGGGAAGTCTCTCTCTTTCTCTCTCTATGTCTTTACTAAATTCAAGTTAATAACTAATACTACTTTGGTTTTAGTAACCCAGTTTGCTTTTGTTTTTTTTTTTTTCTTTTATGCTTGTTGTCATCATCATTGGCTATCTAAAATTAGCATGTAAAGGAATTTAACAGTCGTGCAGAATCCGATTTAATATGGCATTTCAATGCATCAGCATCAAAAAGGCATGCAGGATCATGGTCCTCTTAGGTTAGACGTGGCAAGTTCAAGGCCTTTTTTTTTTACAGCGATTTCACAAATCCATAAAAAAGTATAAAACAAAAAAAAACTAATCATTAACTGGCCTGTCTCCCATAGAGATTTAAAGACAGCAGCTGCGCTACTACGAATCGTTTAAAAGCACAATTTATAGCTATATCAAGCTGAGAGTGTTTTCGTATTCGCAATTTTAAATGCACTTAATGGTTGTGTAAAGTGGCAATGCCTGCAAGGTGCAAAATCATAAAGGATATAAAAAAAAGTCCTTCTTCTACCAATCTATCCATCCATCCATCCAACCATCCATTCATTCATCTATTCTTACTGTTTGGCTAGTTGTTCGTTGGTGTGTCTTGGTAAAATTTCCTTTTCTAAAACAAAAATTTGTATAATTCTTGTTCCCGTCCATCCCGCAACTTGAAACTTTCCAATATGCAAGTAGCATGAAGGCACGATTTTTGGCGCTGAAAAGAATGCCGAGGCATGGCCATCATCACGTGCAACAAAAACGAAAGAAAAACCATGGGAAACTTTTGGCCATGTTTTATAAAACGAAATCAAAAAAAAAAAAAGTCGAGAATTTCCTTTTTTTTTTTTTTCATTTTGCATATAAACGAAATCAATGGCAACACATTGTTCATTCTTTTGTTATTTTTTTTTTTTTTTGGGTGAGGGCGTTCGTTTTAGATGGAGAGACCAAAAAACAAAAAAAAAAATGCATGTTGCTAATGTTTTAGTTTCTGTTAGTTGCAACAACAACACTTAAGGTATGTGCATATATGAATTTATGTATAAGTACATTTGCGGTTATCTTACCATATGCAAGTGTGAAAACATTTCTCTGTCACCGGTTTACTACCCCACTCTCTTTCTCTCTCTCTCTCTCTGTCTCGCTCTGTCTCTATGTTGTCTGTGTTTTGTCATGGTCCACTGCTATAATTAAAGTTCAAATCGTTTACCGTTCAAACACTCCACTTGATGTGCTCGTGTAATATTTTAAATAACTGCAGTTATCTGCTGTCAGTGGCGAATGATGTACAAGATCACTTGTCTGCAACATTGCCACATTCATTTGCCCATGTATGTGGTAAGCAAATGCGGTTGCCTCTTTTGTCTATACAAAAATATTTAACTGTGTTTTGGTAACTGTGTTTTAGCCAGCATTAAAATGCTGCTAGCCATGTCTTGCACAAATAATTTTCATAATTTGACACTTGAAATTTATCAAAATTAGAGTTTGGTGAAAAAAAAATTGATAGATAGAATAAAAAAAAAAAAAGACCTTGTGTGGACTTGGCCTGAATAGCAATATGGCAGGCTTTATAGTTTTGCCTTGCCACCAGTTTTCATCTGGTCAATGATGGCAACGACAACGCGCCACTTTAGCAGCAGCTTTTGTTAGTGCTGCTGCTGCTGTTGATGTTGCTGTTGCTGTGGCAAGGCTAGTGCTGCACATCGTCAACATGCGAGTGAACATACAAGTGCAATTTCTTCCTGCTTCTACACCACCGCCCCATCTAACTGGTATTTCTGGATTGACATTTAAACGGTTCTTTTGCGCACAACTGGAGACAGTAACCAAAGAACGTTCATATATATATATATATACATATATATATATTGTATCTACGATAAACATAGTTACAAACATATGCTACAGCATTGAAATGAGCACATTGACTCGCCACGGCCTTCTCATCTGCTCCTCATACTCCTTCTCATCCCCCGAGTTTAGTTGATTGCAGTTGTTTGCTGAATTATTATTATTTCTCTAATTTAGTTGTTGGTCACCACTCAGCACTCAGCAATGCTTATTGCACGGCAGCAACATCTCAAGTTCATACATAGATCTAAGTCTGTGGGCTTCTATGATGTGCGCTCACACAGGATATTCAAATCTTAAAAATTTACCAGTGTGTTAGCCTAGCCCAGCCTCCCTGCCACTCACAATTCGTTCATATTTCAACATTGTACTGCACTCTTGTGTTGCCGCCGTTTATCTGCCAAAGCGATTGAATTGGCTTTTCGTGATGCCATTATCCTAGTTAGCGAAAGAGCCCCCAACAATAGCAACAACAGCAACTGCAGCCACAGCAATAGCATCTTCGGCAGGTGCGTGTGAACGATTCCGCACAATTTGAGGCAATCTAATGAGGCCTAAGATAGAAAGATATCCGCCAAGATTCTGTATAGTTGCAATTGCTTGGCACAGATACAATCAGTTTGACACAAATTGTTGCTGCTACCGAGAGACAGAATGTGAAATGAAAAGATATTCCATGCATTTCATTAACTAATTGGATTTTCCATAAATACTTTTGAAAAAGAAATCAAAATTTACGTAAAAGAGTCGTTAAAATATTGACGAATTGCTATATTATTTAAAATGTTTTCTTTTGCAAAGATACAGGTCAAGTTAATTCTTTTGTATACACCATTGAAGTAAAATATAAACTAACCAGCTTTGGCAACCTATACAAAAATGACTTTTGTCTAGGGCTTAGGGGCAAGCTATAAAAAGATCTATATAAAAAAAGATCAATTATTTTATTTATATTTTATTTAAAATTTATGGGTCGTTTAACAGAGTCCCTTTAATTAAAAATCACTTGTTAAAGGCACTTGGAAAAAATTCTACCATAGCTCCGAAGTTCTTTTTTAGGTGAAAATTGGCAATTTCGTTTTCTCGGTTTTTCTATTATTATGTATATAGGAGTAGTGTGCTTGTGTTCAGTTTTATTGGTTTCTCATAAAATTTATCCATGGGCTTAATAAAGTACCTTTTCAACTTACCTTTTTTTTGATTGATTTTTACCAAGAATTATTATTTTACTGTTGTTATATATGATGATTAATTATTTTTTTTTATTTCACTAAAACACGTTAAACACTTGTTTGCTTTTTTTTTTTTTTTTTTTTTTTTTTGCCTTGGGATCCTTGGGAAAAAAACTATGAAAAGGCTACACGGATTAAACAGTTTTATTTTTCATGGCCAATTCTCGCTTAAAAGCTTATTAAATTAACATTGTGCTAAGTGGATTATGTAGGTGAAGAGACCACGTACATGATAGTTGAATGGCTGGTGCAGAACTAAAGCCTCTTGGTCAATGCAATATGTTATTATATAAGCCAGGAACATTTCTTTCACTTGCCGCTCTAAGACAATCGCATCGGACTCAAACATTCATGAAGCAATTGCTCCAGCTCAAACATTAGCAGCAACATCCCAAGAAGTAAGAGCAAACAACATTGCAAGTACGCTACAGAAGAGAGTGTTCCATCAAGATCATGCAATAAGTCAAGTTTACCGGCATCGAAGGCGATAGAAAGTGGCCATGGAGAGAAAGAAGGAGAGAGAGAGAGAGAGCTAGAGAGTGACACATAGGCTCCAAGTCTCCAAGAAGAAAATTGGAGAGAGAGAGAAAAGAGCATGAGAGAAGAGTCAGAACTTTTCAAACATGTTGCTTTTAGTAGCTTCGGGATGACTTCGGCTCATACATCGTGGCACTTGTTCGTGTTTGTTCCAAGCCTGAATGAGCGTACATTGACCGTTCGGCTTGACTTGCCGGTTAGAAGTCAGACCCAATCCCCAATCCAAGAAAAACTCTTGTTGTATGCTCTTTGCATTTGCTCTTGCTCTCACAGTGGTGTAAGAAACTTGGTCAGGGACGTGAAGGAAATTTTCTTGTTAACAGTGCACACTTGTCGGCTGTTAACATAAAAAGGTTGTTAAGTGGATATGAATGCTAATGCCAATAGTGTCAATATACCACATTAAATACCTGAAAATTGAATACAAATTGATCTCTTGCAAGATACATATATTTTATTGATGTCTAATTAATGACATTAATCTCTCTTACTATTTGAGTTGTAACTCATGTAGTGCACAGTCGAATGATCTGATTAAGTGTTACTCACCAACATATAGTCATTAATATTTCTTTGTTCGTGTGTGTCAATGACTTGACTTAATCCTAACCGTAACTTTATGTTAAGTAGCCAGCGGTAAAAGTTTTAGCATTTATCTTTTATTTTTGAAAATGTCGCAGTCTTGGTACAACAACCTGCGCCGACCCGCCTGACCAAAAGAACCTATGCCAATAATAAATCGTTGGCAACACAGGGGGTAGCTGCGTTTTTAACGCCGCAATTAAATGTATGTATATAGTTTGCGGCAAGTTTAATTGCACGCTGTTCTAGTGAAACATATGTACATACATATATAGAGAAGTTTTTTTTACTTGGCCTCAGTTAATTAGCCAAAGACTTATGTAATGTGACCGATGTTTGTCCAAAATGTGCTACTCGAGATGGGTAGCAAAAGAGAAAAGAGGTAAGACAAGACCTATAGTCATTTTGTTACGGTCAATCTGTCAAGTTGGTCTATCGTCAGTCGGTCATTCTGTTTGACTGTCGCGTTGTCTGTCTACGCAGAATTATGTATGCTTGTTCCTTAACGGGTTTACACTAACTGTCCCGCTTTATGATCTCTCGCCTATTGAAGCACACGCTGACGGGTCATAGTGGCAAGGTAATGGCCGCCAAATATGTCCAAGAGCCCATTAAAGTGGTAACCGGAAGTCATGATCGTACGCTAAAGATTTGGGACTTGCGCAGCATCGCCTGCATCGAAACTAAATTTGCCGGTTCCAGTTGTAATGACCTGGTCACCACGGATAGTCTCGGTTCAACAATAATAAGTGGTCATTATGATAAGAAAATTCGTTTCTGGGATATTAGAACCGAAAAGCAGGCAGATGATGTACTCATGCCAGCGAAAATAACATCGTTGGATTTGTCAAAGGGTAAGTGGACAGATTTGTATTCTTTTGTTTAATCATATTTAATATTTTCTTTTATATATAATTTTCATACAGATTGCAATTACCTCATATGTTCCGTAAGAGATGATACTATAAAACTTTTAGATTTACGTAAAAATCAAGTCATTTCCACTTTCGCGTAAGTTCATTAACATTGAGAATGAACCATGAATCGTGATGACTTTCTTGTTTTTTTTATGTAAATTTATTTTAGAAACGAACACTTTAAAATCAGCTGTGATTTTGCACGAGCCACATTCAATTCGAGTGCCTCTAAAATATCCTGCGGTTCGGCCGATGGCAGTATATATATATGGAATGTAAATGGTTTTCTAGAAACAACACTCAAGGGCCACAGGTGGGTAGTAGTGCGATGTTTGTTTGTACAGAATTCAGAAGCTTTCACTTACACTTCCATAATTCTGCTGACCAATTGCTGATGTATTTCAGTTTTGTTTTGCACAAATCGCGTCACAAATTTCGTTTCTTTCTCTTCTTCTTTTTCTATATATTTTGACTTGCTTGCTACTTGCCGCACACGCACACACACACACACACACTCACAAAAAACAACAACAAAAAAAAAATAACAAAAATAAATCCTAACACAAAAAGTTCTGGTTTGGGTTTCTTTCACAGCACGGCGGTAAATGCGGTCAGTTGGAGCCCCAATAGCAATATGCTGGCCTCTGTTGGCAAGAGCAAACGTTGCATTATCTATTCCGATTCTTAGCCCTCAATGGTGCAGCAGCTAACTACAGCAGCTGAGCACGATAGTCGCATGGATACTGATAATACGGCAGAAGACGAAGACACTATACAGTCCTTAGTCACGGCTGCTTTAGTCAAAAGTCATGATGAGTCGCCGCTGCCGCCGGCTGTATTGGAGCACTGGGGAGCATTATGGCGTTTCATTAAGGGCGACACACAAAGTTGAATTAAAAATCCTCCGTTGACCATTTTATATATATATACAATACACATACAAATATTTACTTCTATATAAACATATATATATTATAAAAAAATTAATTTGACTCCTATTTAATTGTTTGGAAATGCGAAAAAAAAAGTTAACAATATTTTAATTATTGCTAAGTTTTAGTCCTTTAATTATAACATATGCAGCTATATGCATATACACATCACTTTGTATATTTTCAATTTGTTTGAAAATCGATCTTAACATTTATTTTTTTTATTAAAGTTACATTATTGTTCCATGTGTTAGATGTTGAAAATGATTTTAGCAACGAATTTAACTTTCAAGTTGGCATCACAAATAATTTGTATTGGAAGTGAAGAAGAAAAGTAAAGTAAAAGTCAAATTAAATTCATAATATATATATATATATAAGATATATACCTATATATACTTCATGCCTATAAACATGCATCACAGTTGTTTTGAGTTGTGCATTACTAACAACTGCGATTATTTCCTTTCAATTTTTGTCATTTTTGCCATATATACAAATTACATTAAATTGTAAATAATTAGTAAATATTATAATTGTTGTACAATGTACATGCATATATACTTATATATACCTTACTTATACATGCAAATACTTTTCCTTGATGTACATACTTTTATATATATATATAATTATATAAAAAAATTGTGTAATTGATGTATGTACATAACTTAACTTTAAACAAATTTTTAAAATTGAGAATACACGAAAAAAGAATAACAAAAAAAATCAACAAAATGTTTATAACTTTATCTAATGGAACGTATCGAAATGAATTGATCAATTTGCTAATAACAAGGCATGGAAATATTAATACCCTTTTAGATAGGGAATATACATACATACGAGCTTAGTAACTTAAGTTCTTAGAAGAGAATTGAAAAGCTATATACTAAAACCTTCAATTCGAAATGAAACTCTGTAAGGACTGTTATTCCCGCTTCTATAAGATTTATGTTTTGTATGTTTATTTTTAGACAAGAATGTTGTGTAAGGGTATATAATTGTCGGAGAGATTTCATCTGCTTTTTGGGATGCTTTTCGACTTTTTAAATTGCTGAGTCAGAGCGCATAGACAATGAAACTGCTAAAAAAAAAAATTTAAAATTGGCAGCTGTTAATATGGTGGTTTTCCTTTCATCATTAAAAAGTAAAAGCCAAATAAAAGTGATTAAAATTCTTAGATTTTCCCATTGTTGTTGTTGTTGTTAGTATTATTATTTTTACTTTTTTTTTGTGGCATTGTTTTTGTTTTTTTTTTTTTGTTCTCATACATAGTTGAGCCAATTAAATGTCTAAGGTACATACATAGATGTGAAGTGCTCTGTCTCTGTGCGTGCCAGAATTAACAGATCGGTAGTTGGCTAGCTGATGCTGGCCCGATGTTGCTTCTGTTGCCGTTGAAGAGAGCTTCTCGCCACAAAAATAAAAAAAAAAAGTCAGTGTCTGTAGGTCTGTAAACTGATGACAAACACTTTAATGGATTTAAACACAGGAATGACTTCAGTAATGTTGCGGCTTCGTTTACTCAGAAATGCCATTATAATGATGCTGATAAAACAGCAGCTGCACAAAAGGCCCGGCCAAAGAGTTTTTTCTTTTTTGTTATATTTTTATTCTTTTCTTTTTAAATTCAGTTGGCACGATAGATTTCTACAATCTATTCAATAATGTGCTACTGTATACCCCAATGCACCTACTAAGGAAATGCTTGAATGATCATACTTAAAGGAAAAGTATAAACTGTAATTCTTTTTGTTTTATATTCTCTGATTAGTATAACTTGCTTTGCCTTTGTTCTATTCAAAATTGAAAGGGCCATCAAGTCCTGGGTTAATTCTCACCTTGCAGCATTTTATTTCGTTCCTACAAAAATAATGGAAATGTTTATGATCTTTGCCGGATTTATTGTCTCTGTAGTCAATTGTTTTTAGTTAGCTATTTGATTACCCGATTCCGGTCTTTTGAAAGCTTTCTAAAGGATTAACAAGTAGTTTTTATATAGCTTAACTGGTTTTCATTAAAGAGTAAAACAATTGTTAACCAAAAAAATGCATTCTAATACACAAAGGAACGGCAAAGCTTTAAAATTAAAGAGCACTTGGGCATACCAAGATAATTATATTTCCAAGTATTAGATTCTTACAATCTTTCGTTTAGCAAAATGAGCAATTTATTCTTTTTTAGCCTCTGGACAACACCTACGAGTTATTTATGTGACTTCAATTTCAGTAACTGCAAGGTAAACTCATCTCAAGGTGCATTACTGGCGCCATTTCTTGTAAGGGTTCATTATATAAAATACGCACATCTGCGAGTTTGCAAGTGTATGTGTGTGTATGAATCGAAGTATATACATATGTATGTATGTAAATGTATGTGGGTACTAGATGTGAATGCCGACGTAGCCGAATAATTGCATTACAACACCTCAGTACACAGATGTATTTAAAACAACAGCTAGACACGAAGCGGCCAACTGTAAATGGCAACTCAACAGTTTCCTGGAACGCGGACACTCACTTAAGTTACCGTCAGCCGAAAAAAGAAAAACACACGCCACAACCAGGGCTTGAACACACACTCCTCAAACAGCAACAACATAAGCAACAGCAATAGCAGCACCATCAGCATCATCATCGTCCTCGTCCTCGTCGTCGTTGTCATAGTCATCGTCGGGTCGTCACTGTCACCGACAGACGATTCACTTTTAGATGTGGGTAGGGAGGTCCGCGTATCGTGTCCATTTTCATTTTCCCGCAACGCGCCATCTTCATTATGGTGCGCACCTGTCTGTGGATGCAGCAGCAGCAGCATCATTGCATCAACAGGCAGGTATCTATCTGTATGTATATGTTTGTATGTACACAAGTGTCGTTCGGTGTAACCGCTGGTGTGCATCATGCAAATAAATGCACCCTCAGCGCCCAACACAACAGGAAACCGCTTCGTGCAGATTTGTATCTTTATCTGCTAGAGGAACGGACTGGACGGACCATGCGAGAAAGTACTAACTTTGACTTCTGCTCCTGCTGTTGCGCCTGCCCAATCTTCAAACCGATCCCTCGCCTAGTTAAGTGAATTCATCTCAATTAATTTACGTAGCCAGCACAATACACACACACACATACACTGACACACAACTAAAGAATGCAACACTTGATGTTGGAATCGCCGTTGTTGTTTGAGAGCTAAAGAAGACTTGGAGCTTTTATTTTGAGTTTTAATTAAAGCAAGCATGCAAAGCGATAAACATAAATTTACATTAGATTCGCTGTTGATGATGGTGATGATGGTGCCATCGTTTTTGTGCCCAATTAGAGATCCTTCACAACGATTAACAATGCTCGAACCAAACCGACTAACTAACACAGCAGCAAGTTCAGCAAGATACCAAATAATTGGCACAACTTGTCGATAGTTTCGTGCTAAAAATTGATCATAAAATAGAAATGGTGTACGCAGCGCATCTATCTAACCGATCTATTCTAACAGCTTTTGGTTGCCAAACAAAAAAAAAAAAAAAGAAGAAAAACAAAAAATACATCGTATTGGAAATACAAACCAAGTGAATGGTACTTATGGTCCATGTGGTTTTAGATTGAAATCCATAAAATTGTTTAAACGAAAATAAAAAGCAGCGAAAAGCCCTCAAAGACACCTTTTCCTACTACTAATAAAGTCATAAAACTTTTAGATTGTTTCTTTTCTTTTATTATTATTAATGCAATGAAATTACAATAAATAAATTAGTAGATTTATTCTAGTTTGAGTTAAGATTAAAATAAGCTAGTGTTAGATAAAGTTTAATCACTCTTGATGGGACTAAATATATAGGAGAGATTGATAGATGTATAGAAAATATAAATATAAATTCCAATAAATAATTTAATAAATGTGTCATCTCTTTATCATTTATATCCATTTTCGACTTAAACTATTAACGCGCTTCCATTTCCAAAGTCACAAAAGTAGTTCAATACAAATATCAAACTGCTTTTATAAGTAAGGATATTAAAATACAAAAAATTATCTTAATCCAATAATAGATATTCCATTACGCAATCGTTGGCCATTCATTGTCAAAAATTTGAAATTCTCCTTCTACTTGATTTTTGTTCATTATTTTCTCTATAAAATCGTGCAATGACTAGATAAGATAAATAACGATTTAAATGTCTGGACAATGAATGATTTGTTTTTGGGGAAAGACCCAACTTTATGCATTGCGTAATGGTTAATTGCACCTTTCGAAGATTCCAAATGCTTAGTTCCAGCAGTTCTTGCAAGGGAATTGAATTGTGAATTCTTTTATGTTTTTTGTTTTTAGTACGAATGCTGGTAAGGCTGTTGCTTTTGGCGGCGTTGATAGCAATACGTCCAAATGGCAATAACGGCCAATTGGGTAAGCAAGAAAATCGTGGCGGCTGTAATAAGGCCTGTAAATAAATGAACGAGTTACAGTTAGAATGCAAATTGAAAAAAAGGAGTTTAGGCCATTCTATTCACCAATAGCATTAACACAGAAGCCATGTGCCCCTTCTCCAGTTGTAAATGTTGTTTCATTAGCCTCATAATTCTGCCGGCTCTGTTGTTTTTGCTGTTCAAAGCCAAATTTATCTGTGATTTGAATCGATTGAACCAGCAGCATATCGCCAGGAGATGTCTTTGATGCCATTTCCACTTCTCGTCGTGTGCGTATAGCTACGATTTTCAAATGCAAAAACATAAATAGAAAAAACGAGATTTTTCTTTTATCATCTTGTTAAATTACCTGTTTCGTTGAGGGAACGACGTTTTCGTCCATAGGACAACAAAGATCTGTATTCACCGCTTGTATCTTCCTGATCACATTGAACTGGCTCACAGCTTGGCATGCAGGGTGTCACCAGAGCACGGAATTGTACAACCTCACTCGATGGGAACTTGAATGCATCGAAATTGGAGAGCAACACTTTGCCCGACACTGAGCCCTTATAAACTGGACCCATAATAAAGTGATCGGTGGGGCAACCATTGGAATCGATTAGTGTAATTTCGGAGTTATCAACGCCATCCATGGCAACCAGTTCCCGTATGAATATTTCGTAGGGACTCTGTTCATCGACAATTTCAAACTTCAGGGCCAAAGGATCACCAACTTCGGCCGAACGCATCATGTCTGAGCCATCTCGTGAGGTGATGCGCATAATGACATTCGGTGAATCCACAATTACCTCTTCAGAGAGAGCTGGTGTTATGTCACCGCGTACATCCAAATCTACGCCATTGGTCACCGATTTGTTGGTCAGATCATATTGACAGGCCAAGGCCAAACCCAAATCGGAAGAGGTGACTATCATATCGTGATGTTGAATAATAATATCATTGACGTAACGTCCAGCACTGCTCTGGCGCACATTGCACTCGAGATCGTGATAACTCATGCGTAGCTCAAAGTCCAAAGCACTCTTGACATCCACTGCACAGGATTTGGGAGCACCCTTGGCATAAACCTTGCCACTGAAGAGTTTTGAGGTGCGTATACGGGCCAACATATCGCCGCCACCGCACTCTATGGTCACATTGTAGCAAGAGGATAATTCAAAGGTAGAGGCTTCCGGGACCTCAAGGAAAGGATCTTGCACATCGGTCAAAGTGGCACGACTGTGATGCGATAGTCGACAGACCATATCGCCCGTATCATTGTAATCGTATGAGTGACACCTACAGATAACCATGACTTTTAGAAGCTACCGATGGAAGGGAGAATCTACACCTACCTGTAAGGGGAATTCAGGCAAAGCTCACGGCATTCGTCTACACTGCTCACCTCCTGATAGACAGAGTCAACTGTCTTCAATATGCGTCCCGGTAGACGTTTAAACTCACACAATTTATTTGGTTCCTCGACACAATGATTCTCAAGGTATTCACTGCCTTCCATGGACTGGAAAGCGTTTGAACCGGCCAATGTAAGGCGATCCATTTCACTCAGTTCACAGGAACCGCTAACTCGTTCATAATTCGCTGATCTGTAGAAATAAGCGATTTTATAATAGTTTTAACGACATTTGTTACTCTCCGTTGGTAAGATCTAAAATCTCTTTAAAATTAATATTAATAATTTTTTGTTAGTTTTTTAATTGTGAAATAATTTTCGAAAGGAACGATCGTTTGGCTAACGGCAAAACCTAAATGTCTGTGCGTTGATTAACTGCTTCTGCAACTGACCTCTTCTGACCAGTACAAGTGCAGCAATTTTTGTGGGTGGTTGGTAATCAGTGAACTACGCCAAGTGGCTGCATTTTTATTAGTTACTCAGTTAGTTAGTTAGTTAGTTAGTTACTCCTTGTCAGGTGAACTAGCGGGCTGTCTTACCTGCATGTGAACTCTGTTTCGCCTAAGCAAAGTTCAAAGCACTCGCGCCGTGAAGCCACCGACACGGTGCGCTTCACTTCCGTCTTCAGTTTATAGTTTTGTACACGATCCACATACCAGGCGCGAGAGCAAGGCTTCACCGACAAGCACGATTTCTGTGCATAAATTGTAAACACGGGAAATTGTGACTTGGTCAGGGCTCCTGTGTAAACCAGAGACCAAAGCATAATTGCAATTAATTAAAATGGCTTAATTCGTTATATGTATGTATGTATGTATCGCCCTTCTACTGACCTGGCAGTTGATCAGCATGGGCTGAGAATAATACACAGAGTCCCGTCTCATAGTTAACGGACTGACAAGTTTTGTTCTTTTGGCACGTGGCCAGACAATCGGTCAGCATTAATGTGCCTGGCAATGAGTCCATCAGTTTTCCAGGTGCCGAGAATACATATCTGTTTTATATATATACATATAAGTTATTGTATTTGTACTAGCATTAGCAATCGGGTACACATTTAACTTACCCGGTAACAATCTCGAAGCCAACCATCTCTGGCGTGCAATCGATTGGGGCATTGTCATAATAAATGCCCTCCTCATCGGATCCCGATGAAATGCTGCCTTCTTTTGACTCAAACTCTGAGGCCGCTGATAGATCAAAAGCTGAATTACGGTTCTCAACCGTAACAACAGGATCAATGTCAGTTGGCCCGACCTTAGTCTTGGTTTTGCCCACACTTTCCGCTTCAGACTGTGTTTGTGTTTGCGGTGCCTCTTTTAGTGGCAGTAAAGTTGTTTCTTCAAGAGGTGTTGCCTCTGTGGCTAGTTGAATTTCAGTCTGTTGCTCTTCGGAGTTTGGTGCTGCTGTTGCCAACGTTGCATCTGATGTTGTTGCATCTGTTGCCGCTCTCCGCAGACGCGGATGTTCGTGTCCCTGTGCTGTAACTATGCTGTATAACACAAGGGCAAGGACCAAGTGTCGCCACAAATTGTTGCTCTGTGCCATTATTTACAATACCACTGGGAGCTGTAAATGCCAGCAAAATATGTAAGCAAGGGAATTGGTTTATCTTTATCTTTCATTATCAATCAAGATCTAAAAACTAAATCAACAATCGAATTACAATAATGCATGAAAATTACTTCTTTATCCAAGCCAGCCAATTGGCCAGCTTTGGCTAGACTGTATCTATGTCCCTTTTTCTTTTTGATATGAAAGTCATAACGATTTCGCAAATTGGCAAGAAGGGTAACCATAACACTTATTTATAAAACGCTTCATATTGTGATGTCAGTCACGGCCAATTCTGTGTCTCAATCTCTTTGCCAAATTAATTTGTTTGCCAAGAGGCGTAACGCATATTATGAAATCCCAACAGAGAGGCAAAAATGATCACCGGTTAGACAGATAGTTTTGGGCTGTGGCTAGCGAATTGCTTAAACTGAGAATCGGACTTGAGGTTCATATCAACAGCTCACGTCGATGACCTCCTCGTGCACTATTCACCACTAGAACGCTCTGTTCTGCCAATTGTTCTAAGGGGAGTAGAAAGCCTTGACTCTCTGGACATAAGCATGGGGATGGGGATGGGGATGGGCATGGGCATGGGCATAGGTACGGGCATGGATATGGGCATGGGTATAAGCTTTGTTCTGGTTCGCTGGCAGCCAAGTTAATGGCCATCGTTTATGCTTGATGGTTGTGCTGTAAAAGGTCATGAACTCTCAAATTTGATATATACAATATGTAATCTCTCTCTCTATCTCAAAGTTAAATGATTTTGTACTTGTAAGCTTAAATATATATATATACCTATATATATTAAGATATAAAGGTTTTTGTTTTTGATGCTGTAACATTTTGTTCAATACCCAAAAGTAACTTAGAAAGTGTGACGAGTTAATTATAGACAGAAAGTGTGTGATCAATCCCCACCAAATAAATTGTAGTAAAAGTCTAACGCCCCATTTTATTTCGATGGAGTATATAAAAAGCAGCAGGTTTCCCCACCCTCAACAAGTGAATACGACTTGATAAACTTTGAAGAGAGAAAGAAAAGATCTTATTTCAAACATATTATTATTATAATTTTTATTAGAAAACTAGTTTGGAAAGGAAGCATAATTGATTGTTTGTTCAAGATTAGCTAGTGGAATGTAGATGAAATGTATATAGATGTTGATATTTTATCTATTAGCGTTAAGAAAAAACATTGCAAATAGATTCAAACCAAAGTTTACTATACAAAAGGTCAATTGGCTTTTTAGACTCATTTACCAATTTTGCAAAATTACATCAACATCTTATCAGTGATATATATTTTTATTTCCATAAAGCATATTTTGCCATTTTTTATGAGTATTTTAGCAACTTAGCTACATTTCAAATGATTTATTAATAATTTTATTCCAATTTTTTCTATCACTAAATAAATTCAAGTCAGTTGACACATTGAATATTCAAGGGTATTCAACCAATTTTATATAATTTTCTTCGTTACCTCTTCTTATTACGTATTAAAAAGTGAAAATAAATAGTGTTCTAGAGTCTAGCTGAGTTAATAGTTTGTTTGAGTGCTTATTAAGTTGTGTTTATTAACCATGTTAAAACATTTTATAAGATGGATTTTCATCTTGGCTGCTTAGTTCTTTGCCTTCTTTCTCTTTAGTTGCTACTTTACCATATTTCTAATTAGCGGAGGACTTGAAGCGAGACGGCTGGTCACTGCCTATTAACTAAGAGTATATATATTCTAAAAATATAACTCAACTTGCTGTAGAACTTGTTCTGTGTTGGAATAACAGTATATTTGACCAACTAGATGAGTGTGTGTGTGTGTGTGCGTGTATATGTGTGTGTTTGTAATGTACTCTAATCTGCGTTGGCAGTTAAATTTATTGACGACAAAGCCGAGCAACGGTAATTCGGATGCGGATGCCATGGTTAGGTCAGCGGCACACACCAAACTAAATGTAAGCTCTTTGATAGATACGCTTATTAACTTTAGGTGGGATGACTAAAAGGTAAACATAAATGTGTGTATGTGTACATATGTATGCATGCATGTATAGCATAAGACGGCAACGCTTTCTTTTGCTTGATAATGACATTTGACCACTATGCATTCCTTATGGAATTAATTGATTGTCTCTTAAGTTAAATTCATCTTCATGCGGGCTACAGCAAAGATACACAAGACTTGGGCACATTTGCAGATGGACACACACTGCAGTTCTAATGAGGCCATGGCCATCTATTTTTACAGATACAAAGTGTAGAAAGCTATACAAGAATTGGGTCAATGATTATCGTCAGCAGCAATGTTGCCTGTTAGCTTGTTGCTATTGCTGTTGCTATTGCTATTGGTGTTGTTGTTGTTATTGTGCTGTTGTTGTTGTTGCAGACATATAGGCTTTATGTGTTGCATATAATACCTGCGGCGACGACCAACCGGTATGGGTATGGATATGAACACCATGAAGCACACAGGAGGGCATCAATAGCATTCGACTAAGTATGCCATTGATCTGATCCGAACCGAACCGAACCAATCCGACTATCCGTTCAAGATCTTTGCGGTAAACAAGCTATGCTTTTTATGATTGTCAGTGTGTGTGTGTGTGTGGTTGAAATTGAATTTTTTGTTTTCATCATTACTATAATCATCATTATCTTCATTTCAAATTTTATGCCAGCTCTTACTAATTAACATTTGATTGCCTCTCCAAGATTTTCCCTTCATTCACAAATTTGAGTGAAATTCTTCACTCGATGTGTTAAGGTTTACTTTTGTTGTTGTTATGTGGTTTTTTTCAGCCTTTTTTTGATTTGGTGACTCGCTGAGAACATCATGATTTACATAAAGAGATGACAGCTAACTTTTAATCTGATTTGCATACGAATAAAAGTAAAATGATTCAAAGAAACTGGCCCAAACAAACACTTCTTAATACCAATGCGTGTTTATGTGTCTTTCTGTGTGTGTGTGTTTGTGTGACTGTGTCACAGTTATAACCCACATTTGCGGTGAATTCATTAAAATAAACGTTTACCGCAAAATGTTCTGCTCTCAACACTTTCATTATATATAGTTTTTTGAACGTATTTGAAATGTAAAAGAAATTAACACTTGATAACTAATTAGCACTTTCCAAAAAAGATTTTTCTAATTCTCTCACAAACTGGGCCATTCACATTGAATTTGGCCAATTTGTGGCCGAAACTAGAGTATGCATGTATGTATCGCAAAAGATCAGTTGGATCAGATAGCCACATATGTAGTTGAAGTGCTTAACGGAGTTATAATACCATAAAGCCCCCAATCCACATCATTTGTAGGCATGATGTCATTGAAAAGTCCACGCCAAGAAAAGCAAGAAGCAAAAAAAAAAAGAGTCAATAACACAAAATTCGAAATAAATAAAGAAAAACTTTCACCATTCTGAATGCTGCGTTGGCTGAATTTTGCCTTTGTTTATCCACATCGAGAGACCAGCCGCATAATGTTTGTGTGGCCCGATATGGTATTTGGATTTCTATACACGTAAATTGGTTTTTTGGGGTGCCTCCTCATCTTATCAGCCATGAAAATAGTTAAAAGTCAATGAGCCAAAGCCGCAGACATGGCCAGCAGAGTTTTTGGCCAAATAGATGCCGCTTCTTAGATACAACGACACATTTATCTAGCTGTTATTTAGCCTCAAGTGTTTAGCGGTTAATTATAAACTTAATTTATAGCCGAAAATTTGGTAGAGAGGAAATGTGTAGTGGCTTCAGTCATAAAAAAAAACACAATGAAAAAAAAAACTTGTTTTGCCTGACCCATTTCAAACGGACAAAATATCTATTTATTCTTGTATTTTCCAAAAAAAGAAAAAAGGTGTGTGTGTTTTTTTTTATGTCCCCAGCAATGGAAAGTGCAAGTGGCTGCGCTCTCATCTCTCCTTATCTGTCTCTATGGAACCTCAATTAGAACTACTTACAAAGAGTTAATAGTTTTTTTTAGAGAAAAAGAAGAGCATTGAGCTACTTAAGCTGACATTAGGCCGTCTACAAAAGCATCCAATAATAATAATAATAATAACTGCGGTGATTATATTGCCTAGATGGGTGTGCGTGCGAGTGTGTGTGTGGGTTTGTGAATAGGAATAATGTTTGGTTCGCTTTTTTTTATATATATACTTATATATATTTCTTTTTTGCCTCTGTGCTTTTTCATTATCTTGAACATTGTAACTATTTACTAGTACTTTTTGCCAACCATTCATTCGACCGTGCATTTGCCGCCGTCGCTATCGTCTACCTTTTCGTGACAGCCCACTGTTGGGTCTATGTTCAGGTCCAGCCAGTCAAGTAAATAGTCTGGCCATCAGTCCATTCTATAGCGACGCCCTAATGTTCACTAATGTTTTGACGGAAGCTGTTGACTTGTAGTTTAAGATCATAGCGCTTTGCTTTGCTTAATTTTTACTGTGCTTCGCTTCACTTTGCTTTGCTTTTGCATGTCTTATGTCTTTCACAGTTCCTTTGCTTTTAGAGTGCGTTCCTACATTAGTTGTTGTTGCTGTTGTTGTTGTTGCGGTTGCAGTTGCAGTTGCGGGCAAAACTGCTACTTTTTGTTTGTGTGTTTTTTGTTGTTGTTGTTGTTATGGTTGCTGTTCCTTTTTCATCTCCCTGTGCAAGTCTTACAGTTCTTTTTTAGAATATTCCTCTACGTTTTGTTGTTGTTTTTTTTTTGTTGTTTCTTATATATGCTTAGCAATACTTGTCCGTCGCATTGTCGCTGGTGTGTGTTGTGTTCGAACAAACCGGTTAACATTTTTTCTAGTGATTTTTCTTAGTTATTCTTCAGTTAGTATAAAGGTTCTTTTTTTTTTTACTTTATTTTTGTAGCTGTCGTCGTCGTTTGTCTGCGATAGCGGTTAATTTTACAAAACAAATGACTTAGGAAACAAACTTACACATGTTTTATTACAAAATGACTTAAGCAACGAACTGCATGATGCATGCTTATCAAATTGATATTTTTATTTAAAAGAAATTTGATGAATTTAAGACACTTACCAATTTAAAAACTATATCTTTTGGATAATCAATGTGTCTGCAAAACAGAATTTGAGCCTCAAATACACCAAAGCACACAGCAAAATAATTTATTATAGTGCCAAAATAATGTACATAACACCAAGTTAACAACACTTAAGTCAAAAACACTACACGAAAAGAGGGAACCGAAGTTAACCACTCAATGGTTGACGCAGAACTAAAGTCTTTACCGCAACCAAGTGACTTGTTATAAAAATTAGATGAAGAAGTTCTGCAGACGCGTTTTGTTGTTGGTGCTGCTGCTTTCAAAAGCTGAGGCATACAACCTGTAAGAAGTTGAAGTCTCGGCCGATGAAACTGATCATCATACACATATATAGATGGAGTCAACATCACGATGGTTCGTACCTCATTCCATTAATTGCGTACAAAAGAATGAGATACAGAGCCATAGACACAAATACAGACACAAGGAGAGAGAGAGGGAGCAAATATCGAAGAGAAAGAGAGAAAGTTGGAGAGCATGCTTAATGCCTAAAGTCTGCGGCATCTCCCTAATTGAAAAGAAATTATAAGCATGGCTAAATGTTTACATACGAAAAACTCTACACAAACTCTGGCTCCAACTCCAAACCAACTTGTTGGAGTTGCAAGACAAAGCGAGAGAGAGAGAGCTCAAGAGTTGTAAGAATTCTATGTGTGTGCGGTCACTGCACCTGTTGATTCTCTTTCACTTGCTCTTTCTCTGTTAATAACACCATCCGCATACATAATTCATCCATTTGTTTATACTGCTCCCGCCTCTGCACCTGCATGGGCCATGGGAATGTTAAAATTTTCAAGTCGTAAATATTATAACTGTCGCTAAGCATTTGTTTTGTTGCTTGTCATGTTGATGTACAATACTTACATTTCACTTTCACTAATAAAAACACATTTCTTCTACTAGCCTAATCCGATTTACAGTACGTAGGTACCTCAAGCTGTTTATTAACTAAGTTCCCCATCTATATATATGTATTTATGTATTTTATATACTATGCCAACTGTCCCACATAAATTCAAGTCATTGTCCATCATTTTGATTAAATCTAAACCGAAAAAGGCGTGATTTATGCATTCGCTTACCAAATGATAACTATTTCAAACCTTTTTGGGCTAACACTTAAATGCTAAGTAAACGTATCGTACTCTCCATCTCTATTCTTCATTTCTTTTCGCAAATGGCCATTATATATTGTTTGCTTTTGACTTGCACCCTTTAAACATAAATGGCAAAGGTATATATAGGGTATTTGGAACCATAAACCAATTTAAAAGATAATAGTTCATCATAGGAAAAGAGTTTGAAGATGTTTACATGAACATGACCAGGTTGCCAATATCGTTAGTTTAATGTTTCTAGACTGTCATTTCATCCCTATCTAGATTTTTTTCTGGTCCAATCATTATCTTCTAACTTACATTCTCTTTCTTGTCTTTCCATTTGGGATCTCTATATCCTTTCTTATCCTTTTTTATACTAATCTAATAATTCCTACTCTCTCTAAATTCCTTCTTCTACAGGGTAACTCTTTGTCCGTGCCGTGCGGCATGATGAATGAAATTTTTTTTTCTGTGTGTTGTTGTTTTGTTCTGGTTTTTTGTTGTTATTGTTGTTTGTGTATTGTTTGGCAATGACAACAGCTAACTGGCATCGTTTTGTGCCAAAATTATACAAAAAGTCTATGGCATGGGGGGTATGTAAAAAAAAAAAAAGAAAAAAGTAGAATGTATCATCAAAAAACGGTGTTTGATTTCCAAATTTATGGGTCAAGCGAATGCAAATCAGTTTATGAGTTTATTTCGTTAGCAAACGAATCGTGTCTTGTTTGAACAACTAATTGTTGTCCATCCGTTTGTTTGGTGTGAGATTTCTTTTGCGCTGAGATTCTTTTTTAGCAGACAACCCAAATAGCATTTATAGAAATAGACATATACAAGAATATGTATCTATAATTTTATTCTATCTAACCGTTAGTAGCAAACAGTACCACATTTGCAGCCATAGAATCAAGAAGTTGGCTTAGTAGTAATGAATTCCGGCCCAAATGTCCAACCATCCAAATAGTTGTAGATTCGCTTTAGGTGTTAGAAACCAACAAAGAAAATAGGAGAAGTTTTGTGAAAACACAGTCAAAAAATTCAACTTAAAAACATTTGAAACTCGAGATATCTGTATGGGGGTTGCTATGGTATTACTAATCTTTGGTCATAATCCGTTAACTGCCATTGGGCAAAAGGAAATTCATGGAACACTTGGCGCCTGCGCGAATTGCAAGAACTTCAACTTCAACAAAAGAAAACAAAAAGTGAATCTTTAAGCAGTCTTCATTTTTGGTTAGATGTTGCTCAATGGATGATGGTAATGTCTGCACGCTCAAGTGGGTGCTGATGGGAGGCGGCAGCTTAGCTCAACTTAAATTTCAACTCGAAATGAAAACCAAAACCGAAACCCACCGGCTACCGTCAGTTACAGTTATCTTTGGCGTGATTCTTAACATTCTTGACCATTAGCATTTGCATTTTGTTGTTGTTGCTGTTGCTCATGTTGCTTACCAACAATTCAAGACGGTAGAAGACCAGAAGGTAGCAGCAGCAAACCAGATGAAAATCGAAATTATTGACGGTTACGGCAAACTAATTATTTAACTCGTACATTGTGCACACATAATTAGACGTCTGCCCAAAGAGAAAGAGAGAAATAAAGAGTGAGAAAGAAAGAAAGAGAGAGAGAGAGAGAGAGACAGAAAAATTCCAATGGTATTTGATGTCTTCCTGGTTCGTGCAAAAGGTTCTAATTAAGAAGTCCCAAAGAATGTCCAATCAGCTGCTGCTGCTTCTGCTGCTGCTTACCAAATTAGCATCTTCACTAGTTGCAGGTGATGTCAGATGGGCTAGGCTTTCAGATGGTATCCTTTTTGAATAAATGTCGCCTACACAGACACTGGGTCTGGTGGAAGTAAATCCAAAATGATTCAAAGGGAATCGCTTAAACAATTTTTACCCTTCAGTTGGCCAGAGTATTTTCCCTCCTCTCCTCTCCTCTGTGCTTTTTGTTGTAGTTGAAAAATACACAAATTCAATGATTTATGGGGATCATTTAGGCATCTTTCGAGCCATCTTTGTATTACAAACAACCGGTTAACCGGCTGGTAGTTGATTAACAATGCTTGCACCATGTGTGTGATTTCCCACCTTTTGTTAGTACCTTTAAACAAATTGACTTTATTAATCGGATATGGCCAGACGACACGGAAGGGGCGTTACCAAGACTAAGAATACGAATACGATACGTTCTCTAAGCCCTCTCTAGTCTAGTGACTCCTAACTAACTAACTAGTTGTGGCAAATTTGTATGCATTTTCAATTATTCTTTCATCACAGTAACATAAAATAATATATATTTATAGTTAAAACCTGTCTCTAATTAAGATACATAGACATTGCCTGGCGACATTTCCTTGCTGCAGTAACTGTAACTAAGTCAGGATTCTCGAACCTGCACCTGAACCTTTTGCAGCAGAGGAAAAAAGGAAAAAAACAAAAACAAAACGAAAAATGTTTATAATCAGAACGTGTGCGCTAATAGTTTAAGTGGCACCTGTAGCATCAGCGATAGTTCAACTGGTTTTTGTTTCTTTTCTTTTCCTTTTTTTTTTTTTACTCTATTCAATTATTATTGATCCGCAACACTGGCAATTTCGTTGCAACAGTTTTCAAATGCAATTTGAGCAGATGCAACATAGATGCATGCAACACGACAGAGATCGATGACTGTTAAACATCTAATTAGAATGTTTCTATTTTTTTTTTTGGAGTTGCCTTGGATCGATTGGGTCGATTGCTAGTCATTATATGACTACCTGATAAATAGCAGTTCCATTTCAATAAAATCAAATCTTCTATCTCTTGCACAAATGTGTGATAAATGCCTCAGACTAATGAGCTAGTAAAGTAAGCCTAATATACATACACTTACCTAGACAAATAGGGTTTAAAATTGTGGCGCCACAGCTAAAGGTACAAGTATTTCCTTCTTTTTTTTGTTGGTTTAATGAGGCAAGCTGACGGGTCTCATTCTAATACTAAATGGCTAACCAATTTGGTAAGGTAATTGGACATAATGATAATCATGATCATTTATGAACATTTATCACGCGCCCAATAGATCAGATTAGATCAGGCAATCGTTGCATTTGGCCACCCAAAGAGATGCGGCAGCCATTGGGAAATCATTTCTATTATATAAATCAATTACGTCCATTGGGTAGACTCATTTGCTGGCAAATTGGTAAGCATTTTACACAAATTGCTATAAATTAACTGCAACTTAATTGAAATTGCACTTCATGTCAAAGAATTTCTGAGTTATAATTACAGAAAATTTATAGCATTTCGATCTGCTCTCAAACAAATAATATTCAAAAGTGCTCAAAAACGGATTTAGGTTAATTCCGCCGATAAAAAAAAATGACCTTTAGCTTTTAGTTTAGAGTAGGGCAATAGTAGTAAATCTGGAAAAGAAATTTTTCTATATTTTTATTCTTTATGTGCGATTTCTTATTCCCATCCACTGATCCACTGATTGTGATTCACTAAAGTTGGCCATGAAAAAAGCATGTGCAATAAAAGTGCAACAATAAATAACTTTTACTAGAAAAACTATAATATTTTTTTCATTGGTTCATGTTGAATGAAAATATTTGGAAAGTTTAAATAAGACTCAACACACAGATTTTTCTTTCTAATAAGCAGACAGCTTGCGGTACAATTGTAAAAAGTCAACTAAAAGACCTTTTCATTGGTATGTACATATGTATAAATATACTTAAAAAGTAAGTTTACTATTAAAATTGGTATAAACATAGATTTATGTGAGTTGGGCAATTTGAACCCATTTGGAAAATCCGTTAAAATGCCGCTTTTGCCTTGATTTGGTCATGGCAATGGTTTACCGCTCTGTAGCAGTAAAATTGGCAAGTGAATTTTCCTTTGCCTCCAGAAAGTCATTCAAAACTAATTTTTTTTCTTTTTTTTTTCATTTTCGCATTCAAGTATTTCATATGCTATGTTAATTTGTTGCCTTTTTTTTTGGACATTTTGTTTTACCGGCAAAATGAAAGCATTCTTATAAAATTTAGTGCATACAAACTGAAATTCCGTCCTAAGGCTATGAGCCAATTAGTCTCAATAGTAAGAGAAATTTTTGGTGAGGTTTATCAAATGTTTTGGCCATTGTAATTGCTGTTGTTCTTGTTGTTGTTGTTGCTATTTTGTTCTAGCCTTCAAATGCGAACTTCATTAATCAAAAGACACGAATAAGGCGTTGCAGGTGTTGCCAATGATGATGGTGTTGCCAACCCACAACACACACACACACACACACACAAATAGGAAATAGGAACTCTTACTCTTACGAATTATTAATTGGATTGGATGCGCCGTTAAACCGAAATAGATGAAAAATGAAGTATGTAATGCAGTACACACAAACACACACACACACACGCACAGCAAGCACACCATCATGTCATCCGGGATACCAAATGAATGTTGTGTGCGTTTCCTTAACCTTGCCACATATGAACAGTATGTACCTTGCTGTGCCTGCCTTTCCGCTCTTTGCACGTTGATTTATTTAATTGACTCTATTTCCCCCCCATACATATACATATATAAATGTATGTATGTATTTTTTTCTTCTCGTTGGCTATTTTCCACAGAATTCGCAGCGTTGATGTTTGTTGGTTGATGTTGTACCGTGAAATTTCCTTGAGATGCTTTATTTTGATTGGATTCACAATATGCATTCATCATTGCGAACATGCCAACAAACAGTTGTCATAATATTTGAGAAAGATTTGCAGCGAATTAGTTTTCCTCTCTCTCTATCTCTCCTTTCATCTCTGTTATTGTTTCTTTCCTTCTTCGTTTTCTATGATGTAATGCGCCAACGCAACTTTGCCAAGTCATGTTAAGAGATTTATCATCATATATACGGCAACTAAATGACAACTTTCCATTTCCTACATTCTTAAGAATATAGTGTATGTAAAGTGTTTTTTTTTTCTATCATTTAGTTTTCTTTTTTTTGCCAGACATTTATTTTTCTTTGCTTTTCTCTTTACACTTGAAGTCATTTGGCTTATCGATGCAGTGCTTATTATATGTTCTGTCTATTGAATACAATTGAAATCCGGTTACCATCAGCATTTGCGATAACAATTACATTGATTTATAAGAAAGAAGAATTCCAGAAATTAATTTTTTTTTTTTCTTTTTTCATTCTTTATCGTCTTAACGCCTCCTATTGACCCCATCTGCGGGCATTCGGCTAACCATTTGTTAACTGAAAGAACCAAGTCAATGAATGGAAAATTTCTTTCTACAGCTACTGGTTATACATTTTTATCTATTAACTGGAAACTAGATCGAAATTCAAGTTGCTATGATTTATTTTAATGGTCCCTTTTCGTATATAGATGCATTTATGCATTTTTGTTCTCTTTTTTCTTTCTTTTTTTGTTAAAAACGCAATAAATTCTGGCGGCGAGTTGCACATTGCGTGTTTATTTCTCACAAATTCTTCATTAATGTTATTCTATAAATGCTTCTCCTTTTTTTCTTTTATTGACTTTTGTAAAATTTAATTATAACGATAATCACTTTAATCGAGCTATAGCAATTGTTGGTTCTTTAATTTTCTTTTTCGAACTTAGATTGTTGACCGCAAACTGCTACAAATTGGAAATCATATGAACAAATTAAATACCGTTAGGGTACTTGACATTAGACGAGTTTCAATTTGTGTCTTTCCGGTGCAATATAATATTGGAGTTTAGTTTTTTTTTTTTTTTTTAGAACCACCTTTAAAGCAATCGGCCTTGAACTCTAAATCAGCTTGTTAATCCCCTATAATGCCATGAGGCATCTTGGCTTGACAGATTAAATCCAAACTTTATGGCTAAATTGATATCGGTTTGAATTCCTTTTGCCAACTTTGGACATGTCACACACACACACACACACACACAGACACACACAGAGCAACTCGTCAAATATGTGATAAAATGAGAATCGGATTGGATCTCAACGATAGCCGCCAGCATCTCTGCACGCATCTTGCCACAATAAATAATTGTCAAGTGTGAGCGAAAAGAGGTAGCAAACACATTTAAAAGCTCTAAACACGGCTCTGTCCAGTGCAGGAGTTGAATGTGATTCTGAACCTGAACCTGGAGCACTTAACTTTGCACATAAAATGCTTGACAACTAAATGCCACTTGGGCTTCGTGTACCAAGTTCCATGAACTCTGGCAATTTCCCGTTTTACTGTCTCTTGTTTCATGTTGATAATTACACACAGTTTGCCGTTGCTAATTAGGACTACTTAATTCCTCTGATTGGCGCAAAGGGCGCAAAACTTGCGATTGCATTGTGCTCTCGTTGTTGTTGTTGTGGTTGTTGTTGGTGCTATTCTTTTTGCCTGCTCTAATTATGAGACGTGTTCACATTTCGAACGATCGCATCAGTCGTGTTGTTATACAAAGACAAGTTTGCTTCATTGCTAAATGATAGAAATCTATCTCAACTTGTCTTCATTTTTCTTCCCAGCATAAATAAGATTCCGGAATTGAATTTCACACTTAACTGACATGCCGATCTAAAGGGTATCCCACACGACACAAGACAGTTTGTTTAGATTTCATAAAAAATGGTGAGCCTCTAAAAGAAATACATAAATATGTATATAGAATTTGTGTGCATATTAGTATAAAAAAAAAATTTATGAGTGCCTCTGTATACTAAATGCTTTTATTTTTGAGAGAAATGAAAATTGAAATGAGTTTTGGAAAATGAATTCTTTCTTATAAAACAAATTTACGGAGACTCTTTTATATATTTTTTTATGAATCTATTCCGTTAAATCGTTTTAAGAGAAACGTTTTACATTGTAAGAAAACATTAAGTTATACTTAATCAGATTTTGATCACCCTTAAACTGACTTTTAAAGTCTATGCATGTTAAAATTAATTACAGAAATTGGAAAGTTCGTTGCGTAGATCCAATTAATGTAGCTTTTTAATATATTCAATCAATATTGCACAAATGTGCAAGCAATATCACAAAATCACACTTTAGTGTAAATCAAAACAAAATTTGATTACTTTTGCTATGATTTTATAAGTTTCAAGCGAACGAGCTGAATAGATATAAGACTGAGAAAGTATTTATATAAGAACAGACCAACTTCCCTATAATAGAATCAAGGGACCATAGTTTTTTACTTCTTAACAAGTAAAAATCATTTAAATGATCGGAGAAATCTCTTTTTGTGAAAGAAATTGTACATCAAAACATTTTTTATTTGAAAATCCGTTAAATTGGTTTAAATAGTCGGTTAAATGAAGCTTACAAAGAAGTGGCAACGCTTGTTAAATCTTTCATAAAACTGGTTTTCTATACCGAGCTTTTGCAAAAGCTTTTTGTTCTTGGCAAATGGTCCCTCTACTTTTCATAATTGGCGCCTTATCTGAAAAGTGTTTAATTTTAGGATAGTATATCGTTTTTCTTTAGCTAACCAAATAATACTCAGAGAGAAAAAATGTATAGCCTGTCTGCCAAGAAACTTTTCGTACTCAATCTTACTTGTGGTTTGATATAAACAATCAGTATTACGGCAATGTTTCACATTTTTATACTGCTCAGTTGACTCACGCTGCCATTACTGTGGCTACTTATTGTTGGTTGGTCATCTTAAGCCAAAATTACACACATGACGGTTATTACTACAAGCCAGAAGGAGATGTGAGCAATGAGTGGAAACAGGCAGGAAAAAGAAGGGCCAACACTTGGTGTTTGTTTTCGTGAAATATGGCATACTTTGCGGCGTTTGTGCCACATACCCCACACAAACACACACGCATACACACACACTAATGGGAAGCGACGTAGCTGGCAACGCACATAAAGAATACTTTTCAGAGATTTTCGAAAACCACAGACAGGCTGCACGGCATCACGTTTTGAAGTCTCCCCAGGGACGAGGAGAAGACTCAGAAGTAGCAATAGGAGCAACAGCAAAAGACGAAGAAGGAGATGTAGAAGTGGAAAATCTGACTGACTGAAAACTCATAGAAAATAAAAGAAAATTTTCGTTTTTTTCTTTTCATAAAACTTTTTTGGGCAGACGTCGCCACTACGCAAAAGTTGATAATTTAACTAACGTAATTTTCAAGTTCAGCCAACATCACAGACTAGAGAATGAAAAAGTTGGTTGGTTGGTTGGTTGTTTTTTTATTTTTATCTTTTTGGTATTGCTATTGCTGCTGCTGCCACTTGCAACTTTTCAAATTCGGTTGTTTGTTTTATGAACTTCCAACAGTTTAAGCCAATTTTGTGTGAAACAAAAACAAGAAGAACGAAAGAGGATCTCATGTTTCTTATAGCATCAACTGTACCGACATTTGCGTAGCTGATAACTGACCTGACACGACTTAAGACATACTATATACATATATTAAATGCTTACGAAACATATGTTTATTTCAAGCAAGTCATCTTCTAATTGAATAAGTTCACAAGTATATATTAATAGTAATCTTAAATATCTTATTCAACACTTGATTTATATGGCCTTTATCTTGATCTGGTTAATGTTTCAAACAAAATGCGAATATAATACTCAGAATGGTATTATTTAACAAAATTACTATTCTTATCTTAAAGACAGACTGGCTGACAGACTAACTTCTTAAGGGGTCAATGAAATAAGACTATTTGTTGAACGGTCCTGGATTTTTTTCCACTTTTTCTCTTTCTTCTATTTACTTCAAATTTATTTTGAGTGGCCAACAAAATGGCGACATGTTTGGCCAGCACAAAATGTCTCTGGCATTTCCGTCTTTTCCTCTTCTAATGCTCTGGCGGAAATTGTGCAGTTTTTGCTCATTTGTTGAAAGTTTGCACAAAAGAAATGGATACCAAGTCGAGCTCATGCAAGTGCATAACTGACCAATGAAAAAAGGGGTCAGCAGCAGTTACTTAGTTATTATTTTTGTAGTTCATTGTGTGACCCAAATGAAAAAAAAAAAGAATACGAATAAGGAAACTAATACCCAACTGAAGCTGCCCCACATGACCATCAATTTCATGACAAGTAAACATATGCTGGCTTAAATAGACCCAACAAATGGGTACAAAACATTAGACGGCAATAAATGCTGATGCTGATGCCGATGCCGTTTGCCATTGCGTAGGCCCAGAATATGGTAGAAACCATATCCAAATCCTATGGTGAAGCAAGTTAAGCCGCTTAGTCCTGCCGTAAGAATACCAAAAGAAAAACAAGAGGTAGAGGCAATACCAAGACGACTTTGTCCTTACTGCCGACCAGATGCCGGAGGAGACACATAAAAATAATGGCCAAAAGAAAAACAACAACAACAACAACAACAAGAACCGGCCAACGGCGGTCAAGCGAAATTTTTATGCTCCCCTCACGGTCAACGCAAAAGATAAATAAATATAAATAAAAATAACAAATGCAATAATCATTAAGCATGCCTCATTGGTGGGCATGTACACGAGAAGTTGGGAGTTGTAATAAATGTTTAACACACACACACAGACTCACCCCCCACACTTATACATACTGACTCGTACATACATACTGAGGCACAGGCATATAAATGAAAATGTTTGTTAAATTATGTAAGCAATATACGTTTATGTCTGTCTGTGTGAGTAATAAACGATAAAACATAAACTTAATATGCAAAGGCCAAGCGGAAAAATAGCAACAGCCGAAAAGTATGCCACACATTGGCCAAACATATATGCTGTGTGTGTGTGTGTGTGTATGTGAGAGAGTTTGTGTTTGGGTGGTTCTATGAAAATCTTTTTTTTTTTTTTTGTTATCAATGCAATGAACAAATGCCCATCTGCTGCACGAGTTAAAGAGAAATAAATGTGAAGGGCAAACAGATAAGTTAGCCAGAGATGCCACAAGCTCAGAGCCAGAAGGACCAATCATAAAACGGCTAAAGTCATTGAAAAAAGTTATATATAGTTATATATAGTTAGTTATAGTTATCTTAGCTTTATTTTGTTTAATCTTTGGAATGAGATTTTTAAGTTTAAAATTTTAGAAATTTGTAAATTTTTATACATAATATTGACCATTTTTCAAAGACTTGAAATTTATTAGTAATTGTTTATTTAATTTACATTTACTAATGCAATTTAAAGGACCTTTACTCTCTTATGTCATCAAATTAACAGAAACAGGTCACTCAAAGGTGCATTCATGCATCGTTGAACATTTGCATAGATTTCCGCTAATATAAAAGCCACTAACTTTTCCACATCAACACCCCGCAAAAACGAAGGGTCAAAAGTTCATGGAAGCTTTAACTTCAAACAGATAAATACAACAGATTAAACCTTATTTTACTTTATTTTACAAATAAGCTAGTTATGTTTTTTATTTAAAAATTGATAAATTGCAAGAATTATTACCAACTCAGCTAAAATTCAAAGAACATTTTGAAAAAATCGGCTACAATATTTCGCATCATTTGCTAGCGAGCATAAAATTTGCACAAAATTTGTTTCCGTCTTATGGTTCAATCAACGATTTGATAAATAAATTTTTTACAATTCATTCAGTGAAAGGCAATAATAATGCCATCTAATTTGCATAAATCGATAAAACTTACAATATCGTTTTCGCTTCATCCATGGGATTTTTGGTAAGCATGAAAATTCCACTCCATTGGCCCATAGCCACAGACACACACTGTTCACTCTACGGAACGGAAACTTGTGCACTTGGACACTAATATATTGCCCCATGTTGTGCTTTTATGTGCTCCTCTTGCATGGCCATAGCCATGGTTCTTGTGTTGCGATTGCGTAGATTGTCCAATTTCCTATGATAACTTAGTTTTGCGTGGTGAAGCATAGCATCATAAATTTCCATCATCAACTTGTTTTGCACACGATGATTCTTGTACTCGTAATTTTGAATTATGAACTGAATTTTGTGTGGGGCCTTGGCAATTTTGATTTTTGGCACTAATTGCTGATGCTGATTGAGTTGCAGTGACAGTGACAGCGAGCTAACCAATGTGGATTTACGTGAGAGCACTAATAATGAGCTAGCTTTAATCTGAAATAACAATGCAAAATATTTGTCTCACATGATCTTGAACCAGTACAACATGTCGTATGAGTGATAAACCAAAGAAAAAAACGACTACATTGCACATATACATACCAAATAACAACTGTATGTAGTACATAAAAGTGCCAACTGGAAAGTGGTACAAAACTGTCACTATCAAGTTGTTTTTGCTCTAACTTTAGCAAATTATGAGGGCAATAAAAAGTGGCAACCACCACAAGAGCAACAGCAACAGCAACAGCAGCAGCAGCAACAAAATGAAGTAGCTACAACACGCGACACTCACATAAGTGGCAGGCACTTCCGCACGGCTAGCTGGTCCTATTCCAACCTACCCCACCTCGACCATGTGAGGTTTCAAGTGTCCTGTGAGTATTGTGTGTGTGTATGTGGGTGTGGGTGTGTTTGGTGTGTGGGAGTAAAAGTTCGCATTGAATTAACTTGAGTGGCCACATCGAATAGTAGTGTTCATGTGGTCAGAGCTTGGCATTTATGGATCAGCCTGTCACTGTAAGCACATTTGTCAAGTGTTTTCATACACCAAATGAAGGAAATCCATTAAGAAAGTTCTTAATGAACAGTGCACAAAATATGCCATATCAAAGTGAAATCACAAAAAGGAGAAAAAGTGAATTTACTATATGGATTTTGAAAATTAACACGAATATAAAAGTTTTTAATGATGCCATCTAACCATTCGCTGATCTCAAAGTTTCCCTTTATATGCCACAAACAACTTTAATAGACTCCGGCTCATTCAAAGCGCCATCAAAAGAAGAGATAGAGAATATGCAACATCAGTGGCAAATGCCCCACTAGAATATGCAAAATAACGAGGCAAAGAGGCCAGGCGCCACAGACACTGGGGGAATAGTCGGAGTTAGAGACTGGGACACTTGTTGCTCGGTTTTTGGTATAGTTGTATGTAGTTGCAATTGCAGTTGCTCGCGTACAACGTTGTTGAAAAGTAAAATTATTAAAACTTTTTGAATTACCCAAAGAGGCAGCAGACGGAGTCTACCAGGCCACCGAACGATGGCAACGAGCTAAATGATGTCGGCGATACGACGACAACGACAACAAGAACAGCAACAAATGTTGTCCGTTGTCCGTTGGCGAAACTGCATAAAATAGTGAATTAAATGCGAATAAAAAGGCGCAAAGTTAATTTATACAGAGCGGCAAAACACACAGTTACAAATGGATAGCAAAAGGAGAAAGGAAGAAGGAGGAGGAGATACCTATATATATATAGAGATGGAAGAGATCCAGCTGCGCCATGAACTCTAAAAGCGGAACACTGAACGCCATATTAGATTCAAATGCATTTCCCTGTCGGTCGACACCTCCCATTTCCGGCAGATGCGGTCGATGTTACTATTGCCTTCTTCCCCCCCTCCCTTCACCCGGAAATGAACAACAAACTTTTCAATTGAGTTTTCCGCTGCCGCCGCTACACAGAGGCTATACATCGAGTAATGTCAGCCAACGATAAAGTTTTAACATTATTTTTTGTTTATTTTTCTTGTTGATCCATAAAATACAGTCGCCGAGTTGCTTAATCTATGGAATCCATGTTCTCGCCGGGTTTGGTCACTAATTGAGCTTAGTTTTTCGGGGCAGTTAACATAAATTGACAGTAGGAAAAAAAGAAAAAAGTTAATTAATTTGCAAAGGAAAATCAACCATGTAACCGAAACAGAAGTAATCCAACTGAATGTTATACAAAACAAACAAACAAACAAACAAACAATCAAAGCTCATAAATTCCAAACAAATTAAGTAGTCGAAATTGTTGTGTAAGCCAAAAAGATACATTTGCAAAAGGCCAGAACAAGACAGGCCGAGCCGAGCCGACTCGTTCCAGTCATTGTCCGGCAGATGATAATGATGACAGTTAAAGCAGCAACCGACAACGGAAACAGGATAACAAAAGCAACCTGCATACATCAATGGCAATCATGAAAATTGGACAACTATACATAGTACAAAAAATAGAAATGTGGGGGAGAAATAAGAGACAAAAACAAGGGCAAATAAATTTTCTCTCATTTTTGGCCTAAGAAGTTGCCGACAAAGCGTAGAGAAAATCAACAGCTAGAAGTCAAGCCAGGCAAGCAATAAACTTGGCTGCAAATGAAAATACCAGGGTCTTGAAAATGAGACATGGAGACATATGTATGTATATATACTATACAGCTATAGATACAGAAACAGATACCAGATGCCGCCAGGCGGCGGCAGGATACGAAGATGAAGGAGAAATTGTGATGGGCAAAGTTGTTGCCCTTCCGTTGGGACGCTAGAGTTTGGGGTTCACTTCCGCCGCTGGTCATTTCAATCAATTTACTTCCACACACACTCACACACGCACACACATACATACATATATAGAAATATATACGCTGATAGTTCTTCCTCACATGAATTCAGGCTTCTCCTTTTTTTTTTTTTTTTAATAAACGGCACAAACAGAGGCAAATGGGGAAGTTGGGAGTTGGAGAGCAAAGCAGAGGTAAAGCTCAACTGAAATTCGCTAGCCGGAAATGGCAGTCATGACGGAAACGAAGACACATTGTTGCTATAGTCCAAAGCCCCATACAGTTGTGTATTTGTGTGTGTGTGTATATTTGTCATGTACGTAGCAAACTCTCCAAATGCCTTACAAAGAAATGTTTGCAGCTCAGCAAAACACCGGAAGTCGTAAAAAGTATTTCAATTTACTACAAAACATCAGAATCCCTTCTCTACTGACCGATTGAAACTGGCATTTTTTGGCACGTTCCAAAAAATAAAAAAACACCGATGAAAGAGCAGCAACAATGTATGCTTGAATTGCATGATGACCCAGTAGATTGTAATAACCAATGCACAGGATAAAGAATTTCGTTTAAAAAAAGAAGAAAAAAGGACTTTCAATTTATTACAGTTTTTTGAAAGTGATTTATTTTAGACGCAGATATTTATACTTGTTTATTAAAGCCTCCGTGCGGTCTACATACTCTTCTGGACATGATTCTTCACATTCGCTATCAGTGACACAATAACTTAGACCACAAATAGAGCAGGCTGAATGTTTCTTGCCAGCTTTCAGCGTTTGAGTTGAACTTTTGTAGTTACGTGAAGAAATCATTTTCTGTCGACTAGTGGATCGTGGACTTCTGTACAGTCGATCTGGACTGCTTTTAAGAGAGCGGCGATTGCCTGATTGATGCTGATATTTTCGCTGAAGTTCGCGTCCCTTAAGTTTTATGGACAGATATTTCAGTTGTTTTTCTGCAGCTTGCCTTTCCTGACGCTGTTGCTCCAATAGCAGTTCAGTGGGTGATTTTTCCTGCTCGGCAAGATATTTTTTCCAATATTTACGCAAAGCTTTTGTGTCCAATTCCAATGAAGGCAAATTTTTAGTTCCTTCATCCCAATTGCCTGACACCGACTCCAATCGCATACTGTCAAAAGAAACTGAATCCTTTCGTATTTGACTCCTTCGATTGGAGAACAAACTTTGTGTTTGCTCAAAACTTTCTTTAAGAAGATCACGTTCCAAGGGAGTTTGTGATTGCAGGACACGAAAATCGTAAAGTTTCTTCAATGTTCTGGTATAGCGCTCTGGTATCCTTGCGTATTTGTAGAGTAGTTGTTTGTCTGCCAAATCAGTTGGCGGTTTATCCTCCAATATAAGTTCATAAACTCGTTTATATTCATCAATATCATTTCCCACTATAATGCTTAGCTGTTTGTCTAGATGGCCAGATTGAAGATCGTCTTGAAAAATCGTATTTTTTAACTTAAACTTTTCCATTAGTTCTAGTTTCTCTTTATTGGGATTAAGATCACCGTCTAGCGAGTCACTTAATTGTTGATTTAATTCGTTTTCTTGAAACAAATCAAAATATTTCAGTGATGAAGAACTTTCGCCATCGCCTACATCATGAAAAGAGATATCTTCGAAGTCAAAACTCTGCCAACTTATAAAAGAGGTCATGCTTCTAGTAATATTTACTCTCTCCTTAACTGGTTGCAATGAATTATCAGCAGTAAATGTGAATGATATTCGCGATGAAGTTTTCGATAAATTTCCTTCTGATTGCGAAATATAAAAAATATTAAATGGATTTTTAGATACTATAGATAATTCATCGCTCTCCAACTTTTTCAAATATTTGCTATTTTTCCAGCTGTCAAAGGGAAGCATTTCATTTTTTTGATGATTTTTGAAGTCACGTATCAGCTGAACCATATTTTCACTGTTATTAGAATTGATGCTAGAATTGTCTCGATCGCCCCTTTGAAGTCTTTTTAGGTCATTACTTTTCTTTTTATAGCCACGTTTTGAACGACGTCCAGAACTAGCCTTCCTACTAGATTTACGTCCACGACTAGTACTACGTCCACGATTAGTACTATGCTGTGGACTAGAACTAGTTTGATTAGGACTAACTTTGGAAGTAGAATAATACGTGGGAATAAAATTAACACTTTGGCTAATGCGGCTCTTTCTTATAGGGCTACTACCACGATTATAACTCTGAATGCTTCTCTCAATGGGGCGACTCTCTTGTCTAGATTTCAGACTTCCCCGCATTTTCTTAAAGGCACCCAAAGAAGTTTGATCAGGACCTCGAGATAATGTTCTTGGTGGTGGCACCTTATAAGGTCCATGAGTATGGACAACACGTATGGCACTGGGCTTTTGTTTCATCTTTGCCTCCAAGTCTGCCAGACAAGTACTAATATCCTTTGTTGGTGGCATTGATGAATCTGTTGTGTTTTTTTTTCTACTCTTGTGTGATTTCTTCTGCAAAACATTTTCAAGCGGCAATAGCCCAGCAAAGCACGATTCTATACGCTTAAAATGACCCTTAAAGTGTTTCCACATTTTTGATGTTTTTTGTGCCATTTTTTTCAATTTTCTCAGCTCTTTTTGAAGATTCTCTTCTTTCTGCTTTTGCTCAGACAAAAGTTCCTTTTTCGGTGAGCTAAGCGACTCGACCATTTGCCGCAACAATAAATGAAAGAGTTTTCGGGCTTTTTGCTTACGATATTTTCTTCGTTTCTTGGCACGTTGTCTTTGCTCACTTTTGCGCATTTCTTTCACTTTTGCGCGACGCTTTTTAAGTACAGAATGCATGAGACAATGTACCTCCTTTTTGGTCTTTACCCGCCTGTTGATCTTTTTGGCTAGCTCCTCCATAGAGGGACTTTTTGTCCAATTGTCGTTGCCCGAACTGTGACTTTTAGATGTCATCTGATTAGAATTATGATTTTTAACTAAAAATTTTAGTAATAAAATTCATAAATATGCCAAATTATTTTTGATATTTATTTAAAAAACACCTTGATATACATATGTCTGGCATTTTTCTAAGAAAAGGTACAAAATCGTAAGTCATACATTTTTTAGACCAAGAATTCTTTTGTTTGGTTTTCATTCTTATATAGTCTTAGGACATGTCCTTGAAAGAAATGTCAATTTTCACCAATTTTTAAAATGTCTATATTTAATCTTGTAAATACATCTTTTAACAAAATCAACTAAACGAAAAAAAGGTCGCTAAAAAAAAGTGTCCAAAAATTTGGACGAAATTACTTAAATCTGCTCCAAATTCGTAAAATTTTGTCCGATTTGGAAAATTATTAAATGTATTTGCTATTTATAATTAAAACTTTTAACTGGCATAAAAATCTAAAAAACTTAAAAAAAAAATTTTCGATATTTTTTCGGAAATTTTTGACAGGGGGTAGGTCGTCAAAAATTGCAAAAACTGATTAAAAATTGTTATTTTCCGAATTTTAAAAATTTTAATGCAGTTTGTTGCTGGGCAAAGTAACGATGATAACGATATAAAGCTTTTCCAAATCGGTTAAAAGATGCCCAACTTAGAGCCAATAAAAATTAGAATGAATCCTTCAAAGGACTCAAAACTTCAAAAGGCTTAAAGACCACTTTATCAACTGTTATTGAACATTAAGCTATTACATATCTGAGATACAAACTTCTGCTTCATGTCAGTTGTTTTATTTGCCTTCAGCTGCAGATATTTGCCCTCCCTTTGAGGGCAAAAAGAGATGACTTGACTATAAGTGGACCATTTAGCACCTTTGGTTCTGTTTATACAGTTTGTGTATTTGGTGAGCTTTTCATATTCACAACGGACACGTAATTTGCATTTACCAGTGAAAATAATTTGCAGCTGGAACAGATTTTGAAGATGACAAATATTTGACAGAGCTTCACTGTGAATCTCTATTCCAACTACATACATGCAAATGGATTATGCAAATATGGAATATGAAAACAATGTTAAGTAATATTGCATTGTGTTGTTTCTAAACATTAGACTTGTCCTTTGCTTGATTTTAATTAATACATTGAAGAAAATCAATTTGCCTGACGGCTCAAAAACACTAAACTGAAATTAATGTATGCGATTTAATGGCAACGAGGAGATGAGAAGTGTTCCATGGCATGGCTATAAATAAATAACCATCCCAACAAGTTGGCAACAGTGCGTATGTGTGCTCTGAGTTGTGACTATTTCTTTGCCTCTCTATCTCTCTCTCTCTCTCTGTATTCTATTTCTTTGTCGCCGCGTACAATGAGGAAAACGTGCGACTCGTTTATCACGTGCCGAGTGAGTAAATTGCAATAAAGTGAGGCCAACATGCCTTCCGGTGACATTTAATAGGAATAAGTGTGTGCGAAAGGAAGAACCATGCAGGCAATTTCATATGACAGCATCGTAGAGGAATAATTTTCATTTCCCGAATCGAATATATATATATTCTATTCTACTTTTTTTTGGCATTTAATTCGTTTTAAGTGCAATTGGCCTAACCAGACATTTAGCACTCGCCTAATCCATTCACAAAGTTATTGATTTATTTTTCTAGTATAAACTTTATGACAATTGATGTGATCTGGACACGTTTTCATATATCATCTATCTATGTATGTATATTTATATGGCTAACTGTTTATTTCGACTGTCTTAAATCAAATGAAATTAAATTTCTCGTAGCTACGTGACATGAGGTACAAATTCATTTAGATAGAAAAACAAACTGTCAAGGTTGATTGGTTCAATTTCCATATGTTTTTATTTTTTGTGGCAATAGACATTTTGTGGTTTATTCTCATTTTCATTTTCGTATGCAAATCAATTCGACAAATGGATGTAATTGTCCTGGTAGGCCATTAGTGAAGCCAATGTAAAACATTTTAAATCTTACCAAATGCCAAATGCAATTTTTATACACATATACTGTATATATTATGTAGGTCTCTCTGTGTGTGTGTGTGTGTGCGTATATACGTATATAGATCATGCCCACAATGAATGAAAGCAGATATAACAAAAAATCCAATTATATCGAAGCACGTATTTTCCATTAAGCAAACAACAGTCAGCAGCCAACAGCCAGCAACCAGCAACCAGTAGCCAGAAGGCAATATTCAGTAGGCAGAGTTAACGATAGCCATTATGAGCACAAGGTGGGCAGTATCCATAGACCATATTGGGTAAACCATTTAATGAATCGGAGCGGTCTTTAGTTGCCTCTCATACACAATTAAAACCATCATTGGCAGCATTGGCTGATGCGCTTAAGCCAGTGTCGAGGCCATTAAGCTCAGGTTAAGCACAAGCCAGCCTCCAAACGGGCTTTTAGTCTCTATCCTCTCTCTCCCTTTCTCTCTCTGCTGCATGCTAAAAGGGACATGCACACACACAAACACACACTCACCCATGGCAGTGCACACTTGACATTTCAATTTCCGCATGCACCCCAAGCATAAAAAAAAGTCGAGAAAGACAGCAGCGAAAAACAAAAACGTAGAAAAAAATGAGAGAAATGTAGCCAATTTCATGCGGGCAACATTGCAAAGTTGCTTTCAATTACCCAGTCAGGACACGCTTGCTGCCTTTTGTTTTTTCCATGCACCTCACCCACCGCCATCGCCCCCACCACCATCAACAAGGTCTTTGTTTTAGTTGTTGGACTTTTTTTTCTACTTTTTATTTGTTAGTCTATTCACATTTTACGCTTTGTTGCTAGCCCGAAACAGTTGACGGCACTCACGACTCCTGCCTGATGCACTTTATTATGCTCACAAAAGTGTAAGACGCACTGCAGCAGCATCAGCAGCAGTAGCAATAGGAGGGGCATCAGCCACAAGGAGTTGAGTAAGAACAGGTAGAACAGGTGCATTGGCCACTTCAGCCTAAAGTGGACAGGCAGTGCTCCTTCTGCCGGCAAGTGGCATTAATAACAAGAAAGTCAGTTGAGATAAGGATAAGCAGAATTGCTAACCCAATGCCCCCAAACCATCTTAAAGTAAAATGCAATACGCTTTTTCTTCGTCTCGACGTTCTCTCTTTTTTTTTCTTCTTTAGTTTGTCCTTTTTGGAGAAATTCGATTGCCGGTACTCTGGGACTCTGAATTATGCTAATTTACTTTTATCGCTCCGACGGCAAAGTCAATTTAATTGTAATTTTCAACGCGCAACGCATTTTAGTTTTATTTCCGTCAACGCTTTTTCAATTTGCTCGCTTGGCTTGCCCCTCCACTCCCTTCCTCTCTTGCCTACACTTGCCATGTCTCTTGCATCCTCAAATGAGAAATAATTTAATTTGCCTTTTCCACTTCGACGTCCACTTTTCAAACTTTGCTTTGCTTATTTCCTTTAGCGACTTTAGTTGTCCGCCTTCTCTATCTAACTGTCTGCTTCATGTTCCTCTTTTTTGGCCCCACCTTCTCGTGTATCATTTGGAAATTCAAAGCTCGTACTTTTTTCATTATTGAAAGGACGTTTGGCAATGGCAAAGGGGTGGGTAGGAAAGAAAAGTAAAAAGAAGTAAAAGTTGAGATGAGCGCATAAAACTGCCATAGAAAGTAGCTGACAGTCAGACGCTTGGAAATAATGCGACTAGGGCGCAAACTGCCACGGTGTCCCGGTCACTGGGCACTCGCTCTTATCCGCTATACCCGCCAATACCCTCTCTGCCCCTCCGCCACTCGCCAGTAGTATCTTTGCTCCCACTTTATTGGCGCGTCTGGATCTCTAAGTGGAAAAAAGGTTTTGTCACGGCTAAGCACTTTTATACATTCACAAGGGTCGACCGGCAGCTGCCACTGTCCACTGGCCGCAAAAACCGCCAAGAAGAGGCTTTTCCTCTCTTCTTTTTTTTTTTTGATTTGATTTCGATGGCTTACTACTCCATTTTCACTTTAGTATCTTTCTCTCTCGCCAGACACTGAGGGTGAAGTTTTCTTTTTTTACTTTATGGTAATAATTGCAACCAACTCGCCGTTTCGGAGAAGAAAACTGAAACATCTGGAACCGGAATTTATGAGTCTAAAGTGTAATAAGTAAAAAGAGTAGCTCTCTTTTTAAAGGCACAAGGATAATTATGAACAAGAAACTGTGAGAAGTGGGGCCTTAATAAATAATTTGCTTTATGGTAAATTCTCTTGAGTAACCATAACAAATTACTCGACTTATGATTTAATAATCGAAATAATAATCTGGGACTTTTGGCGTTTTGCTTTTTCCAAATACTTTAAAACTTCACTCGCTCTGACCTTCTGACCCATTGTATTTTGACTTAAAGGAATTTTGGTTACAATGGCACTTGATTGGAAAGGGAAACGAAACCAGTGACTCAGCTTTGATGACAAACTCTACTTTGGGACAGTCTCTCCGGTTAAGCATCCTTATCCTTATCTACTGTAGAACTCTGTTCTGCAAATGAAAGGACCGCAATGACAACTCAATGGAAAAGTTAGACATGCAAAACATGAAGAAAGGGGGAACTGCAGAGTATATGTGTGTATATCTCTTCGTGTGTTTTATGTTGAAAGCAGTATATGAAGTTTGATATCATTAAAGGCCACTTATGTGTCAAATGCAACACAAAACGCAGAAGGAGCCGCAGTGCCAGCGGCAAAGGCAATGGCAATGGCAACGGCAGCCGCATCCGCAGACGGCACACACTTAAATGTCATTGAAATTGAAGCTCACTTGACAAGTAATGCTGGCGCAACAGACATGACTCCTCACACACACATGCACCCACACACACACACACCCACACAGGAAAAGACTTAAGTCAACTACACAAAAGCCATGTCAGCAGATGTTGACAAGTCTCCTCTTTCTACTTTTTCTTCCTATAACTTCATATTCCCCCTTTTTTTTTTTTTTGCTCCTGCTGCTTAGCCACAAAGTTTGACATTATCTTTGGGGGCCTGCGAGTGATTTGCCTAGAAGAGGAAAAATCAAGAAATCCAGTGAAAAGGAAATGGAGAAATAGTTAGAGTAAGAGTTTTAAGAGTAGATTGAAATTTTTTCTTGTATAATTTTCATAATTGCATTGCTGCCACACAAAAAAAAAATAAAGTGCGGCGCCAACAAGTCGCTGTCAATAATTGCCAGGCTATGACAGGCAGACATTTGCTACCGCTTGCGGTTGGTACAACGTGACGTATGAGTAATCAGGCTGGCTGGCGGGCTGGCAACAAAATAATATTTCGCTTGCCGCAACAATGCATTAAAATCAGAGAATGCTTCCATAAATAATTGCTATTTCATTAACAAATACATGCATTTCAATGGCATTAACGTTCTATAGATCTCATCCTCTCATTCTGTCTTTCTCTTACTCAATTTAATGGAATTTAATTAAGCGATGGCTGACTGCTCTTAATATTGTTGTTGCTGGTTGGTCATAAATGATTTATGGACTATATAATTTGCCACTTGTCATACTGAACAGGTAAAATAAAATGCACAGCCACAATATTTTAAGTGTTGTCATATGAAAGTCAATGAGCTGCGGCTAATGTGGTCGGTCGTTCGGTCGGTCTAGGTCGGAAGCTGCAAATGCAATCTTCCACCTGAGTAAGCAAGACTTTTTGTTTTTTTAATACCCCAAAAAATTATGCAAAACAAAAATTACACCTCAAACAATTAGCACATTTTGTGAAGGCAAAGCAACAAGTGTGTATCCTGAGACCAGAGAACTTTGCCTTATGATTGCGACGCATTTCGCCCGTTCTCAGTTCTCTCAACGCAGTTCACAGTTCTCAGTTTTGTAATATAATAAAACGCTTATTAAATTTGGAGTTGCTGCTGCTGCTTCTGGTGGTGCTATTATAACAAGCAGAGCAAGCATAACCCACAAAATTGCTGGCCCGGGTTGGCCGCAGTCAACGCTACTATTTCTGCTTTTACTCCTTTGCCTTTATCCCTTGGCCTGGTCTGGCATCGTTGCTCAATTTTCTTGCCTTCCATGATAATGATGCGGTTTTGTTATGGCTTTTTGTTGGCATCGGCACCGTCGTTGTGTGGTCTCCTCCGACCCCCCTGCGGTTTACAGCACTCAACAAGCTTTGGTGCCAGACTTTTGCAAAAACTTTTCGTGTCCTCAGTGTAAAGTTGTAGTTCTTGTTGTTTTTGTTGTTGTTGCCGTTGTTGCGGCGACCAGAGAAAGTTGAGCGTATCCATTGCCAGACAACGCTTGTGGGTGCAACTAAATGAGAGATTGGTGGTTAGAAGAGGGGTGAGAGGAAGAGAGAGAGGGCAAAGTGTATTAGCAATGGCAACTTTAATAATTTGCTTATTTGGAGTTTTTATTGTTGTGGTGTAATTATTTTTTAATGACACTTTTAGCACGAATTATGAGTTTTCATTGTGGTTAGGTGTGTGTGTGCAAGTGAGTGTGTTTATGTGTGTGGGTGGATTGTTTATAGTTGAAAACGAAAGGCGTGAAAAGTTGATGAACTTGAAATGAGTTTGCAAAAAGTTTGTTATGAAGGTTATCTCATAATTGTTAAAGGGTTATAAACTTAATTAATATGGCTTTTGGTAATTCGAAGAACTTGATGAAGAAAAGGCAATTTTAACTGGAATAATGAAGCAGAATAATTGGCCCATAATGATTAATATAATACATATAAATCCCAATAGATCGATTATGTAAATTACGAAATAATTTCACCTTCATCCTGTTTTCAGCATTAAAGTTAAATTATTAATACAAATTTGATTTACTTGCAACAAAATTATATTGAATATTTCTATTGGTTTTATTATTAAGAAGTAAGTTCATTACAGAAAAGGTAAGTGATAAAACAATAATAATATTTATCTTATTTATGTTAAATTTTATTCATGTTGATAATAAACAATATTCTCAGATTGTAAATAAGGAGAAATCCATTTGATTTGATGTATATAAAAGAAGGACTTAAAGAAAGATAAGTTAAGCTTACTAATTCATTTGGCTATAACTAATTACCGTATATTAAGTTATTCTTAATCAGTAATAAGGCTATAACATTTTTAGATTTTTAGCAAATTAACAGAAAATCTTGAAGAAACTAATAACAAATGATTAGATTAAAAAATTGCAAGTCTGATAATAATTTTGTACCAGAAAATTTAAATTAATAATGGCAAAGAATCATTCATATTTATTTACTAATGTTGTGGAAACTTTGGAGAACTTCTTGACAATATTTTGTTGATTGATGCTTGAAGAATTTTCAAACTAACAAACTTAATTATAATACGCTAATAAGGTTGAATAACTTTAGCCTAGAAGAAATTTTTCTTACTTGTCTTATTAACAACTCAAGATTGTTGGTAAAAAATTAACACAAAAAAGAGAAGAAGTTGTCACTTGAAATTATCATCGAAGCATCACAATGATTTTCTTTATAATTCCAATGAGTCGTAAAACTTGAAAGTTACCAGCAAAAGTGGAACAACCATCGCCAAAAATAAACTTTTTATAATTGTCAACTCCTCTCTGGAATTTGCCTGACACCAGAGCCACTAATAAGTAAAATTACCAAAAGTTCGAATTTAATTTTGACTATACAGACGGCACTTATTATTTATTTTTATAGTTGTTAAAATCAAAGATTCTACGTCTGATAATTATTAAATTTTTCATTAATATAAAACTCTATTCTCCAGTACAAAAATACATATACATCTATTATTCTAGAGGACACTACAGCAATTAGTTAAGAAATTTTTGGTGGTGTTTATTTAAATTTAACGAAAAATCAAAACGTATTTCTAGTTATGTATATATAAAATAGAGCAAACAAAGATATAAAGTGTTGCCCAAGCAAATGGCGTTTAGACATGATGGGTAAAGCCATTAAAACCATAAATCTAAAATTAAATGCCCAGATAAGCGTGCTACGTAAATTATGCCATTTGATGTTGCCCAAGTTCACACAATACAAATTGCAAAGTGGCTGCCGCCGCCAAGTCAAAAATGGGAGCACACAGACAGATACTCGCACACAAACACACATATGAATATAAGCAACAGGACTTGAATGGCTATATCCTGCTCCTGTTGTTGTTGCTGCTGCTGCTGTTGCTGTTGCTGCTGCTGTGACTGTTGGTTTTTGCTTTTGTTGATGTGCGCACGAAATTATTACAATTTTGTAATTTATTTAAGAGCTTTGCATAAATGGCCAGAGTCATTTGTTTCTCTATCCTTTTTCCTCATGTGAAGAAGAAGAAGAAACAGAAGAAGAGGAAGAGAATAGAAAAAGAAACTGTTGTTCTGGCCCTTTCGTTGTTTATGTGGCGTGCTAATAATTCACTTTAGCTGCTGCTTGAAACAAAATGCTTTTAAATTTAATTACAAGGCATTTTCTGGCAAAGTCTCTCGTATGCGTATCCTTAACATCCTTCGTGAGTGTATGCGAGAGTGTGGATGAGTGCGTGTATGAGCTTGTAGCAAAATACCCATACACCGGCAAGCACTTGGCAAATTTATTAATGACAAAGCAAATATGTTTGCCATGGCAATTGAGTTATGCAACTTCATTTTGAACCCCGGTGATGATTTATTGTTCAAAAAGGCTCCACCATAGACTAGCCTGGCAATGATGGAAATTGAGTTGATTCATCATTTTTGGCCGGGCAGGTGGGTGGTCCAGTGAAACATATAAAGCACAACGGGACACTGATTCCAACCGCATACACAATATGAAAATCCAAAATATTCCTTATTCAAGCTTTGATATATGAAAATTATAATGCGCTTTGACAGCTCTAGCTCTATAGCGCGCGCACACACACACACACACACACAAAAACACCATACATACACTCACACACACAAACACACTCACATATACATACATAATAGACACATGTCAATGCGTTTGCCTGTTCGTTTTTCTGTTTGGCGTAGGTCAGGTTTTTTCCATTTTCCCTCTTTTTTTGTGTTTCCTTTTTTTTTTTTTGTTTTTGAAAAGTTTCAAATGTTGCCAGAAGCAGCGCTGCTACGACTTGTTTTCGCATGCGTTGAAAGAGAGCGCCTGCGCTCTTCCATTGTTGACAACAGAGCAATTCTATGAGGAAAGGTTAGAAGGAGAAAGGGAGATAGAAAGAGGGAGATGGAATAGGTAGAAGCAACACGTGCTCGGTCAACAAAAAAAGGATACACAAGCCTGAAGAGTAAACAAATAAATAAACATCGTGCAAAGAAAAAAAAAAAACAACAAAATAAACCAAAAACAAAAAAAGGACATTTGTGTGAGCAGAAAACTGAATGACATTTTACGCTAAAAGCCGCGTAGTAAGCATGGAAATTGCATGATGTTTATGGTGGCTGCGGGTAGTGGTGGGGCTCTTATGTTTTATGTACAATAACTTTTGGCGCCAATGTGACATTTTTGCATTGTGCAAGCATATCATATGATTTATGATGGCACATGTCCAAACCAAAGGTGATTAAGTGCCGCATAACTGAAAATGAAGCGAATGCAAATAACATAAATAAATATATTTGCCGGCAAATAAAATATAAACAATTGCAAGTTGGTTAAAGTTGTTAAATACCATAAATTATACGAAATGATAAAGGAATTAATTTAAATTGCATAGTCTGTTTTATATACTTAACTATAATGCTTTATTCAGTTTATTAATTATTTTAGTGCCAATTGTTTTACTGAGATAACTAATTTTGAGATGTTTAAGCGAATTTAAAGAAAATTTTAACAGTTTTTAAAACATATATATATAATAATTATAAATGTAAGCAATTAAAATAACAAATAAAACTTTTTAATGTCTAAAGCCAAACCATTTGATCCTTCTTTAGTAAGTTATCCCCTACTATAATATATATGAAACTTAATTTATATTATAATTTAATACATTAAAATATTCAATTTTAATTTGATTCATTACAAAGGCAACTTTCGTAGTAAGTTCCACGTTCAAATGACTTCCGCGTGTACCTGCTCCTCTACCTTTGCCTCCATTACTCTTACTTATTCCCATTTGTTTTCTCTTTACTAATTTTCTCTCTTTATTAACCGCAAGAGAATATGAACGAACAAGTGAAGGCAGCATCAATGATACGCATTACCCACCATCCCCCTGGCCAACCATTTACGCAGACAGATAGCAAAGAGAACAGAATGGCAAAAAGAGAAATGGCAAATGTTGACGTTGACTGCGCAGCTGGCAGCGCAGCAAGCATCGTTCAATTGTGGGCCAAGTTAGTGGCATGTTTGGCAACAGTTACACCACTGACAGTGGCAGTGGCAGCGAGAAGTAGACTGGTCTGACGATATGGCTTAAGGGTATAAGGGAGGTGGCAGGGGATTGTGGGGCTGTGGGGTTGAAGGGTTAGCAACGATTACGCTGACAGAGATAAACTGAATAACTGAAAGGCACTGACGCTGCTGCTGCTGCTGGTTCTGCTGCTGGCAATCGAGGATGATGATACCAGGGCAGCGACGCTGGCAGCAAAGGACGATTTCAAAATTCAGTCATTGCCGGCATTTCGAACAGTTTGGACGTGTTAAGCGGACGAAATTGAAAAGAACAAAAATATATTGTTGTCAGTGCCAAACGCCTATGGCCGATATGTGTTAGTATTAGTACTAATACACACTTACACACACATTCATAAGCCTGATAGTTGATGTGAGTGTGAGTGTGTTAGGCACTATTTGGGGATTTAATGGAAAAAGCATTAATGGATGCTGGGTCGTTGCCTCGGGGAATGTAACGGGCCGACCCTTCGTATGTGAGTGTGTTTGTGTGTGTGTGTTAGTGGCTATTGCATTTGCTAGTGTGCGAGTGTGTATGTTTGTGTTTCTGTTTGTGTGCATAAAGGGATATCAATGTTGTGTTGTATTCTCAGCGTTGCCTAAAACTATGCAATACAATTTTGTTTGCTGACAGTTTGGCTCACACTCATACACACACAAACACACATGCAAAAACAAGTGAATGTACGCGTTTCCCCACGTGTACATCTGTGTGTGTGTGTTTGAGTGTGTGTATGGTTTTATCGTGGATTTTACTGACTTTACGGGTTATTTGTCCGCACCAATGTGTTCATAAAAAATGTAACAAAAGTGGATTTACCCCGGGCCGGAGCACAAACGAATCCCATTCCCTTACCCATGCTTGCCCCGGAAGCAAAACCGGAAGCTGAACATACACACACCTTCACAGACTCACACACACACACTCATACACTTTGGTGTGTGGATAAAGTAAATTGAATAAAAGGTGAAATAATTTGAGCGCTAAACAGGCCAGCAAAGTGATGGCTAATGGAAAAAGTGTGAAAAGGTTTCCGGGGACACCGAAAAAAATAAAGAAAAAAAGTGTGAAATTTCAATTTTAAAAAGGCCAATGCTCGGAATATAACAAAGAAAAAAAGGAGAGAAGAATAGAAGAGAAATGCAAATTTAGCTACATAAGCGATAAGCGACAAAAAGCGATTTTATGTGAAAATTTATTGAGCATTCCGGCCAACTGTGTGTGTGTGTGTGTGCGTGTATGTGTGTGGTAGCGGGGCAAGCAGCAAATTGAATCGAATGACCTAGCCGCTGTCAGCGGTCTGACATGAATGTGAAGCATTTGCCATACGATTATCAAAGTGTGATAAAAATGCGGCAACAATGGCAACAGCACAATGAACAAAAAAAAGGGGGGAAAAAAAATGAAAACCGTATGGCATTGCGGTGGAAAAGAGGAAGAAAACAGAGGAAGACTAGTCACAGTCCATAAAAATTTCACGTCTATGCACTGCGTTTAATTTATGGCCTCAACTATTTTTCTTTCCTACATCCTTTCTACCGGCTGGTTTTTTTTTTGCTGCTTGCCACCTTTTGGCAATTGTTGAATGCAACCACTAAATATGCCATCGTTTTTTTTTTATTCCAATTCCAGGATGTAAGCTGCCAGCATATGTGTGACTTTTTAGAAGTTTTAGTGTGCCAGTGACCGTGTGTGTTTCCGTGTGTGTCTTGTGTGTGTGCAAGTGCGCGGGCAAGCTGCCAAAAATAATAAAATCAAAATTCTATGGCAGACAACTGAATGTAACTGTTAGCGTGGCCAAGGATTCAGTTCCAGCAACTGCTGAGTTTGGGCCAGCAGGCAACGTCCTGTGGTTAAAGATAACGAGGTAATTTCAATGAATGATTTGCAATTTCCAACCACCAACATTTGTTTGTTGCTTAGTTTAACCAAATTGAGTTGAGTTTTGTTTCCACTCTCCTCTTCACTTTTTATGGTTTACGTTTTACCAAATCTCAATAGTTTCTGTCTTATTTTGGGTTTCTGTTTTTGCTTTCCACTTTGCTTCGAATTCGTTTGTATGTATATTTTGGCTTTTGTTTTCTCTCTTTCTATTTTTGTGTGGTATTCGCAAAACTGTTGAATTATGCATTGGATCCGGTGATAAGCCAGAAAGGTTGCATAACCATTTTGCTTTGCCATTGGCATTCGAATTGCTCCAGCTGCTGTGGGTTATTAAAATTTAATCCATGAAAGTATTTGTTTCTTGTGTGTGCTCCGACTGCCGATTCGAATGCTGAGACAACGAGAGACAGAGAGAAATCAATGCAAGTGTAGGAAAAACAAGGAAATTCTTTTGAGTAATGGGAAAATTTGTTGATATGTATCTGATTGCAAGTAATTGATGAAATGCAATTAAATATCAATTATTTCAACTTTTTATTGATAAAATACAGAAAATATAAGTTTCAAGTGACTTTTAATGCGAGTTAAGTAAAAAGAAAACATTTTTAATTACTTACCAAAAGAAATTAAAGCCTGCAATGGTATTTATTTATGTATAGATATGAATAGACATTTACTATTTATAGTAAAAGAAAAATATGTAGATAAGTAGCACGATATTTATGGATACAGAGCAAAGAATTAATTCATCTTGCATTGCAAAATACTTTTAAATATCAGTAAATGTTCCTTGTTTTAGAATTGTTCTTATATCTTTCACTTACTTGGCAACCATAAAACTATGCTAAAGTATTTGCAACTTATTTCTGCAATCCTTTTTAGGTCCATTAACACCTTTTTATCACCTTTATATCACTGTCATCAACTGACAGAATATAAAGTAATTTTAAGGACCTTACAGCACTCATACCAATTAAATTTGTTTTGCAAGGCACCGGAGCGTTGTTCTCATCATCATCATCATCATCATGATCATCGGCATCGTTGTCATCAACACAAGACACTAAAGTCAACTTTATTCATAATAATAACAAGAATCCACCGCAACAGCATCGGCCACAGCAACAACTAAACAAAGGCCCTCTCAAACGCCCGAGGGCCGAGAACCGAACAAAGATAAAATGCCAGCCCAACTGGAGGGTTAGTCAATGTGACAATGCAGCATCATGAAACCTTTCTTCTCTTCTCCTTCTCCCACCAACCAGCCAGCCCTTGTGGCTTTGGGGACCATTGCAACAGCAACAATAGAATGCCGAGAGAAAATATGCGCGACCATTACATTTTGTTGCCCTGCCTTGTTTTTTGTATTTTTATTCTTTTTTTTTCTAGACAATTGTTGTGCCCGAATTGATGTAATATAAAAGGTGGCCAAACAGTTGTAGGACACGCGAGAATGGTGCTGAGAGGATGGAAAATGTTATTAGGTGGCTCGTCGCCTTTGAATTTCCGTTTTGCCACAACCAACTCGCAACTCCCTCTCCCCTTTTGTCACCCTTGGCTTGGACCGAGAGCCACATCAGAGTTAGGTCCATTGTTCCACATCTATACGCCACGGATGCTCTTTGGCACTGTGAACACCCCGAGCCATTGTGAGCCAAAGAGTTGCACTTCAGTCGAAATGCGAAGTGCAAATGGATCTATTGTTTGAGGCATTTCACATTAGGCTCGGGCCAGGGGCTAGTAGTGGGTGACACTGTCAGGAAATTGCCGGGCGCAATGCCTAGACGGGGGCAATCCTGTTTAAAGTTGCTTTTAAATTTTTCGTCGCTAGCAGGAAGTTGAGCACATAAATTGCCAAGCTGTCAAGCGACGCTAAACGCAAACACATCCGCCTTCGGGTATGCAACACATTTTGCATTTCGCCCATTGGAGAAAGGAAGCAGCCAACAGAGAACACAAGAGAACACACACACAGTGCTGAACAGAACAGTAGAGTAAAGAAAGGAACCAAACCAAACATCCCAGGTGACGAGCATTAAAACGATTCAACAGCTCAACTCAAAAGCAAGAAAAATTATTGCTTGACGCCCAATGCCTTCTTGCCTCATTCCAAACCGGATGGGGGCGTGGCCCTTGGCGGATGCAACAACGTTTAGCCTTAGCCACGCCCATTACCAACATTTACGCTTGGTTGCCTTTCAAACACATGAAGGCCTCTGTTGCAGCCGTTGCCATTGCTATTGCTGTTGCTGTAGCTGTTGATTTTGCTGTTTGTTGTGGCGTTCCCAGCACTTAAAGCACCTTTCACACCGAACAAAAAACAACACACACCAACAACAACACACACACACAAACCCACTTGTGTGCTCAAGGTGCATACAGTAAATGCAAAGGCAAAGTGTGGCTACAATCTTTGAAAGCAACACACTTCTAAATTGAGCATTTCTTCTTTTATTTCTTTTCTGTTTTTTTTTTGTTTTTGTATATTTTTGTGGCAGTCACTGACCACAATTGATTGGCCTGCTGGAATTGGCTACATTATGGCTATATGTTGACCCTTTAGATACTATGGAAAATTCAATTTAAATTAAAAACCAACAGAAATTTTTTTTCTATGTTTTCAAAGTATTTTTCTATCTACGTAGACCTCTATCAAAATATTTTTTATAAGTTAGTTAACTGAGAGCGTTATTTGTATCTGTTTTTATTCAAGCATAAAGTTATAATTTAGGGTTACATTTTCTTTGTTTTTATATAAACTCTTAAAGGTTTTCTATATATATAACTTGTTATAATTTCAAATCTTTCTGACAACATTTCAAAATAGGATTTGTCACTGGAAATGTTGTTGAAATAAACTATATGGGGGATTAGGATGTAATGTGCAAAAGTTTTCTAGCCGCAGAGACAGAGATTATCACAATCAACTTCTTGGAAATAAACAGTTATTATATGTAGTCACACCCACACAGACAGACATACACACACATACACATCATCAACGCTTTCAGTTACTCACTTAGAAGCCACAGCGACATAAGCATCTAAAGCGTTGTCACACATTTAGCGTCAAATTTGCTGGCAGTTAGAAGTTATGACACCAAACACAAGACAAAGTAAGCGACGTTGTATATCCTGACAACGGACGTTATCCATCCGCAACATGCCCCTTGTCTCCATCAGCATCTCTGCTCTATGGAGCAGCAAATGAAGCCAAAGCCAGACAGTTAGACGGGGGCAAAAGAGCGACATACAAAAGCGTGGAAAATAAAAACTCATTAAAAATGAAAGGCAAACAAACCTACACGTACACACACACACACACACACCATCGTGTGTGGGCTGGCGGAAACATCCAACTCACTTTTATATAACATGTGACGCCGTCCAAGTGCTGAGTAAAGAAGCAAAATGCTCGTGGCAAATTGTTCAACAAAAGATGCTGCAAAAATAAACAAATCATTTTAAATTCTCAATTAAATGCAAACACACACACTGACTGAGTGTAGGACGAGTTAGAGGACGAAAAGGGAATATCTGGTCCTCCGATGAAAAGGTGTCAAGTTGCAAACATAAAAAGAACTTCTAGAGTATGACCCTCACCCACACCCTTTCCCCACACCCAAAACAATCAACCCAACGCCCAACCAATACTTTTAATGGGTGTCATGATGATGTTTATTTAGTCGCTAAGCTAAGTGCCTGCCTAGCCCAAAAGACACCAAAAAAAAAAGAAAAAGAGAAAATGTTGTGAAAAGGATTTTACCAAACTGTTCTCTTGGGCTGTTGAACTCCATGGTTTCATCTCTGAGCTCCACCCCACTCTTCTATTCTCTCCCCTCTTCGATGTAGAGTACAAGCCCAAGTACTCGACCTGAAAACATGTTTATGTCTTCTTCATTGTTGTCGAGGCTTTTGCCATATACCAAAATAAAATTTAATGATGGCAAAAGTCATTCATTTCGTATGCTCCCTCATAAATACTCGTTAAATGTATTTACCAAGACTTCTATAGCAATGCAAACGAATGTTTTCTTTGTGTGTGCGTGTGTGCGTGTGTGCGTATGGTGTATATGTGTGTACTTGGGTGGGTGTTGGGTGTATTTGTATAAAAGCTGTTTGCTTTGGCTATTGTTATCAACGACTCATGTGAATTTCTCGCCAGTATATCAATCTGAGTAGTATTTGAACTTGGCATAAATAGTTTGAGATTTCTATTTAGCTCGAGAAGACTAGAAAAAGAGTTTTGAGATAAATAGGAAATTTCTCAACTAACTTAAAAACTATTTCATATTTTAACTTAAACTTAAATATAGTTACATATATGATAAGAACTAAAAGTATCTCCAGGAAACTTTTTTAAACAAGAGTTTTTAGAACTTATTCTAATAACAGTAGAGAGATAATTGGTGAGATATTTAAATATGATTACGATCCATTGTTTTGTTTTTAAAGAGTCTTTCAACAATTAAATTATTGGCCTCTATAATTCTATAATTTACTAGCACATTATATTAAGCTTAATTAGTAATTTGTCTCTTCAGATTTGCTTGGCCTATATTTTTGTTAATATAAATTTTAATTGAATTTAAAATTTTGTTAATTTTCTTGACCTGGATATCTTTCTTAACACTATTTGAATAATAAAAAAAAACATATAAATATTTTACTATATTAAACAATTTTTATCCAACATAAACATATTAAATGACAACTGGAAATTTAATTTAAAATAAAAAAAAAGTTCACTTCAAACTGTCAACAACAAGAAACTTTCAGCTTTTTTTTGTTGCATGAAAGCCAAACTATATATATTTGTATATGCCACAATATAAACATTTTGGACAAAACATATGGAAATTAACTTTTGATTTTCATTCTGTATGCACAGGTAGATAAGCAACAACAAGGACGACGAAGGAAGTTTTTAAAATACATTTATAGAGCAGAAAGGTAGTTGGTGGCGGTCAGGAGGCGGTGGCTCATGTGTGGCTGATCTGGAAACAAATAACCAAAAAAAGAAAAAAAAAACTGAAAATTTGTTGCAATTAAATCCACCTAGATATTTAAGGAACACACTCACACACACAACGAAATATGGATTTACTAAAGCACATACTCAACCAGGCCAGAATAGGTGAGTGGCAGTAAAAATCTAATGCAATGTTAAAGTGGCAAGTATAACAGGAGGATGAGTATATGCAACGCAGTCAAGAGTTGCCTAAATGCGAATGAAGTGCATGCTTGCGGCAGGGGAATGAAACCGAAGTCAAATTAACCGCATTTATGACTTGTGCACTTGACGCACACACAACCTAACATAAACACACACACACACACACACACATACCCATGTAGAGGAAAAGACAATAGCCAGAAGCTGCAACTGCATTAAAGTTTTAAGCAAACAAAACAACAACATTGCTGGTAATTAACTGATTACCCTTACCTCTCCCATTCTCTCTCCCTCTCCCTCTCTCTCTCTCTCTGTCTCTTTCTCTCAGGCATAACTTTATTACTGATGCTTATATTGGCCCCTTGGTACGTTTTGGCCACAAGCGGCTTACGTGTACCAACATTTCTGTTGGAGCCCGCTCCACGTCTATTCTTTGGCAACGATAGCGGAGCACAGGTTAGCTGCACAGCACATGGGAATCCTCCACCCGTTGTATCCTGGGTGTTGCGCGATGGCACACTGGCAACCCAAGTGCCAGGACTGAGGTAAGTTTTTGCGGTCACAACCGTTACAACTATGCGTATGTGTAATAATAATAAGCGGGTGCAAGTCTGGCTTCCTGTCGCCGCTTTCACTGGGGAAGTCACATTGTTGCGGCTTCGGTTTGTGGCTAGAATTAAAGGTATTTTCCAAGTGGTTTTAATTAACATTGTTGCAACACATTTTCTCTGGTCATAGCTGTCAGAGCTGTGAAAATCAATGTTACCTCAAGACGCAAATGCATTTGCTGGCAACAAGAAAAACCACAACAACCACAAACAACAGAAGGTTTTTCTTTTCATATAATTTTTCTTTATTTTCTGTTTTGAGTTTTGTTCCTGTTTTGTTTTTTTTTATATATATATATTGTTGAAGAGCCTGCCAACAACAAAAGGCAAAAGGTTTTAAAAAGGCCAAAGAAATTACATGAAAGTAATGCGTGGTTGGCAGGCGGCAGCAACAACAACAACAACGACACAAACAGACACTGCAGCAACAACAATAACATCAGCAGAGTGCCTGTCAGAGCAGGACCTTTCCTCTCATCATTTACCACCCTGTCTGCCCTTTTGTTAACATTTAAAATATTAAAAAAAAAAAAAAACAAGATGCCATGTTAATGCCAACAGACAACTTAAATGCATACATATATAGAAGCATTTGCATATATGTATATATATATCTATATATCTTTTTATGAATGTATTTTTGTCTGTTTATATGCATCGGCACTCAGAGTAGGATTAATCCAGACAAGTATTTTAATCCCACACAGACTAACTGTATTTATATATTCATATGGAAAAGATTCGATGGTCCATCTATCAGAAATCAATGTGTATTTTGTGGTTATTTGTTGACATCATCCATTAGCGATAACCCAACTCAATTAACACATTTTTATGTGCGGTTGCTTGTTTTGATTAGAGTTTCGTTTCGGCTCGTTTGTTGATTTTGTCAATAAATTGCTTCCGATATTCATTGCCATGGCAATTCTTAAGCGGATTAGCGTATGCACAAACAAAAAAATCAAAAAAAAAAAAAATAAAATAATAATGAAACATATTTCTTGTCCATCGACCAGAAAAATACCTCACAATGGACGCAATGGAAATCTTTTTGTATTGTTCGAGAACAAAAAAGGAAAGAAAGTGAAACAAATTTGTGCTCAATTATATAAGATAATGGTTAGACTATATATGTATGTATGTATATATTCAATATTTTGAAAGCTCGAATCTGATATCATTTAACTAGTAATTTAATAACTTTAATGAGTGTTTTATTAGATACATACCAAATGACGGACTAGTATGTTTTCATCAAATTAATTTCAAATATAAGATTGTTACATGTTCTTCTCTACCTTTTAAAGATTTAAAATTTACTGAAATTAATTGTTTAAATTAATCTTTTACCCTTGTTTCAACATGAACATTATTATCTCTTTAACCTTGAAGAGGCAATTTAAAGCGCAGCTTTACATTCATTTCCCTCCGCAAACAATTGGCCCAACTTGGCATACTCTTTGTCCCCAATGGATTTCAGGAGGGTAGAAAAATCAAGCGGATGCCAAAATAAATCGTAAAAAAAATGAATAAAGTAAACTTTTCATAGAGCACGACCTAAAAATAAATATGCATATAAAATTGTATAAACTCACATTGCAATATGGTAACAAAAATTTACTAAAAGAATTTTTATGTTTCGCAAAATGAAATGTCATTCGAAATACGTGATCTCACATATACACACAGACACACACACACACACATACCAGGCATTACAAACTGTTTGTGTGTGTATGTGTGTGTGTTGGTATAGTTGCTGAAACCCGAAAAAAAAAAATAAAATATAAACTCGGACGCGAACAGAGAGCATTGCATAGAAGCGAAACAAAATTTATTTTAAGCTGCTAAAGAGCATAGTTGAGTTCAAGTGACGTGAATATGGGACGTGCACTTATCTGTCCGTCGGCGTCGTCAACATCATAGTCTGACAAACTCCATTCCCCAAACTGTTCCTCCTTCCTCTCTCCATTTGTATCTATGTATGTAGTGAGTTTTGTACTTTCATTCTAAGCATCCTGTGGGCTGCTTCTCAACTCTATGCGAACGCAATAGACGTAAACAAATTGCTGGCACTTAAACATTTTTCTCTCTGTTTTTTTGAAAGCATCGCTTGATGAAGTTTTTTTTTGATGTTGCTGCAACAACAACAACAAGAACTAGAGCAATAACAGTTGTTGTTGTTGTTGTTCTCGTTGTTTCTGCTGCTGTTGTCCTCAACCTCATCCGTATCGTTGTCGTAGTAGTCGTCTGTTAGCTTGTTAGCTTGGCGCAACTCAAATGATTAGCGGACAGTTGATGTGGAGTTGTATTGGATGTTGATGTTACTGATGTTGCTGATGGTACTGCTGTTGCTGCTGCAGTGTTTGTGCTTTTCTGTGCAACTGCAACTGCAACTGCATCTGAAGTTGAAGTTGATGTGGTTTGCATGAGTTATGTGTTGGCCATTTGATATGTTTGTGTTGCTTGTTAAGCCCCAGGAGCTAATCAAAAACATTAAAGCAAATCATGTTTTGGTTTATACACAAAATTTACAAACAACTCATTCTAAATTCAAATTAATTTTAAGCATTTACATAGTTAAATCGGAACAAAATATATGAACATTAATATTAAATGTTATTTTAGATAAAGAAAACAACTCAAAATGATGTCATATGGAAAATTTGATTTGTTCCTTAAGTTTTAGATGATAAAATAATTAAAGTACATATTCAAAGAACAAGTTTCAAAATATCCATTAAAAGGAAGGAATACTTTTTGTTAATAATTTAAAAATAGTTATTTTCATTTATTCATTTCCTTTCATTTGAATCTATTTAAGCATTTCCTTTCCTCAGGACTCCAAATAAAGACTTATAGTCTTTCCTTTATTATAAAACATTTTTATGGTTTATGATTTTCCAAATTCCAAATTATTTTGATTGAAATGTTATTATTTTTATTAACATACTTGAAAGTTAGTTAAATAATATTAATTATTAAGAGTAAGCAACTGTTTGAAAGGGCTTTTTTCTAAGCTATTCAACATTTGTCAAGTGGCTACTTGTAGTGGCAAAACATTTTCCTTGTTGGCCCAAAGCATCTTCTTATATCCTTTGTTGAAAGGGGCTGCTACAGGATTTCAAACATCAGAGGCTTAGGCCCATTGCATTTCACTTAGGTGCTTACATATAGATATAGTGAATATAGATATATGTACACACATATATATATAAGTCTACCACACTTACAACGTATCGCAGAGCATTACGTTTATTGCATTTTTATGTAAATTTACACTTTTCGCTCCATATAGTTAGTGCCATAAAAATGCTTGCCAGCAAAGTGGCTGCCATTTTTTGGGCGCAAATTTTAGCCCTCCCCAACCAAAATACCACTCTGTTCTCTCTAAATGTAAATAAATAAATAAATAACATAAGAGAGAATAAAAAAAAAAAGAAAAGAACCCCCCCTTAAGAATTTACCAACTAAAATATTGCATTTTGTGGCTGCTCTTTTGTGTTCTGTGTATTTCTGTTTTTCTAGAAAAATATCTGGCAATGGCACATTGCACTTTCCACCATTTCTGGCGCAATATTATCGCACGGATGTGCATGAGGCCACCTACCGATGCCGGGCCAGCAACGAGGCGGGCACCATATTGAGTCGGAATGTACAGGTGCAAGCAGGTAAGCGTAAAGTAGACTAAAGTAGCTACTATCGGACTATTGGGGGAGATGGAGAATGAAGATGGGTAGCACCACCATTAGCATGCACAGCAAACCACTGAGTTTTCCCCCAAGGTGGTTGAGCAGTAGGGGGGGGCGAAGAAAAAGCTTAGAGCATTATGTTGACAACATTTTTGAAGCTTTGCACGTTCGAGAAAGGATGCTGCTGTTGCTATTCCGTTTTGCTCCTGTCGAGGCATCCATTCCATTTTTTGACATGCTTTACGATTTTGTGCTCTAGTTTTCTATTCGTACTTCGATTTTGATTTCTACCCATATATCATTTGTGTATGTATATCTATTTGTATTTATTTCGTATCTCATATCGTCCATGAAGTAAAAGTTAAGACGCTTGTTGACATGCAAAAAAATGTATGTATATTTCTCTTTCTCTCTTTATCTCTTATTTTTTGCATTTAATTAAATTAATCATCTTCAGAGCATTTTACCATATATATGTATATATAGTTCTGTCTCTTTATTGACTTTACCTCTTAACCGTTGACCTCGAAAGCAGTTGAACCATTCATGTCAACGTTGATTTCATTTACATAGCCATACAATCAGCCCCCCGGCCGTAGCCTTCGGCCATCCACAATCCAGTAGTCCAATCCAGGCAGACCAACGATGCATGATAGTCGCTTAAAATCTCATTCAATATTTATACTTTGCATTTTCCCTGTGTATCATTTTGTTCACTTTTCTTTTTTTTTTTTTACTATTTTTTTATTTTTTTTTTTGTTGGTGTCTTTTCGTTGGGTTTTCTCACCATTTCTCTTCTTTGGTTTTTTTGTGGGTTTATTTTATTCTTCTTTTTTTTTTTTCTTTTGCCGTTTTGTCTGCTCTTCAACTTCCGTTTTGCATATAATTTCAAGCAATTTCATTCATTTAAACTGCTGCCATTTTTGCATTGTTGTGCTACGTTTATTGCCTCCCTATAACCTCCCCCCCACCGCACACCCCTCAATGGTGGTTGGTAGGAATGCCCTTTTCACCCCGCTGCCTTAACCACTGCCCGAAAGGCTGACGGAAAGCGTTTTATGCGTTCATCTGTATGCGCAGTTTGCGCCAGCGGCCAGACAGTCAACGTTTGTTGACTTTTATTCCCTTTTCACACATATATATATGTATATACATATATATATGTACATATGTACATACATACATACATCTACATATATGTGTATGTACATATATTTAACTGACTGTCTTGTTCTGGTTTCTGTTTCTGTTACTGTGACTGCTGCTTTCCCTAGTGGTGCGTCGTCAATTTCATGTGCACGTGGAAAACACTGAAGTCTATTTGGGAAATTCGGCGTTGATTAAGTGCGCCATACCGGAATATGTACGTCCCTATGTGCGCGTGGCCAGTTGGCATCGTGGCGAAGAGATACTGCTGCCGGATCTGTCGGATGTGGGTGAGTGTTGCCACATTTTTTCCTTATATACAGGGGAGCTAAAAGAGAGAGAAAGGTTATTCGCCTCTTCTTTTCCAACATGGTGTTTATCTGCTACTGAAATTTATGTTTGCACAATGCATTGTGTGTATGCGTGTGTGTGTACGAATGGGATTCTGGTCCGGAGTTGACATTTATTGGAAATTGTTACGTATACGCAACGTGTGCAGCAAATGCTTTGATTTCGTTTTGCGCTGCTGCTGCTGCTGCTGCTGTTGTCGACACATTGTTGCTGCAATTGCAATTTTATGAATTACGAGTTACGATTTCGTTGCAGCGGGTCGCTATGTGGTGTTGGCTGCCTCCGGTGATCTATATATCCGTTCAGTCCGCTCGGAGGATGGTTTGATGAAATTCAGCTGTCTAGTTACGAATACATTGAATGGCGAACGTCAACGTAGTGATGCTGTAATGCTTCAAGTCAAAGGTACAAATGATGTTGAATTTAGCAATCAAACAAAGCTAATTTGAATGGAAATCTATTGCAGAATTGAGCAAAAATTTAGCACCGCGCACAACACAGAAACCGGTAATGGAAATTCATGTTGAACGTGGAAACGATGTCCATTTGCCGTGTAATATTCAAGGAAATCCATTTCCCATATTCACGTAAGTAATAAAACGAAAAAAATAAATAAAAGGAGGAGGAAGAAACCTCTGCCATTTACGAGCACTTTCCCAACCAGAGATATGCTGTGCCATAGTATCTCTATAACAAAAGTTGGTCCACATTTATATAGACAGCACTTAAGTGCATTTGAATGTATTCCCATTACCCAAGAGTGGCCACATTATAGACGTCTGTGTAGAAGTAATTAGGTGACTTTTGATGGCCTCCACACACATTAGCCAACGTGCTAATAGACGATAAACAAACTAATAAAAGACCAGACAAGTAACCTAATCATTCTGTTTACTTAACCAACCCCTTAAAGAAAGTGTCTAACTAACTAGTTCATGGATTATCTTACAAAGAGGTAAACACTTTGATGCCTTCAACAATAAAAGTCAATATCTCAAAATGACAATAAAAGAAAAAAGAACCAAAAAGAAAAGAAGAATAAAACATATCAAGTAACAGTAACTCGATGTCAAACCTTCACAACTAATTAACAAAATAACAATTTGAACGAAGAAGAAGCCTTGCTTCTACTCTACACTTGGGTAACATAATTTAGCAGACTGTTTCACTTAGCCAGGCTTATTAAAATTTCATGCAGTTCTAAACACTTGAACATACTTGACAGGTTACCATCCCCCCCGAACCTCTTCCTCACACACGCTAACCCCACACTCACACACACACACAACAGACCGACAGCAGACGACAAAACATGCAAAGAGCGCAAAAGTTTTCCTTTCCGTATTTCTTTTTTTTTTTTTTTGTGTTATTTTGTTTTGCATAGAACAGGAATCGAGAAGGGGGACGGGTAAAATGCTCGAGATATTTTACAATGTTGGAAGGACCCACCAGATTCCTTTTTGGCTCCCGTGGCTTATTATGATTACTATGAATGCGAGAAAAATGCGATAATTTTTTGTATTCTGTTTTGCGTATAAATTTATGCGTGAACCGCCCGTGTCTGAATTACGTGGCCAGAATGGCCAATCAGGATATAACTTGAGTCTCAGGATCTCTTTTCTATTCTAGACTATTTTCTTTTATTGATTTAATGGTGTGGGCATGATGAGATGATACTGAAAGTGATTGTCTATACGCATTTAATAGAATTTAGATTTAGTTTTTAAAGGCAATCTCGAAAAAATTGTTAAAAGTTTGTTTTCATCAACCTTTTTTAGCTTGCTTTAAGTTTCATATATACATATAGCTTTTATTCATTGTATGATTTACAGCTGGTATCGCGTTTCCGACTCGGCGGCTCTATATCCCATACCCTCATCACAACGGGTGATACTTTCACGAACATTGTTGCTCATCAAAAATGCTGACGAACGCGATGCGGGTAAATGGGTAAGTACCTAACTAAAACCAAATGCTGACAGGCCAAGTGCCTGTCCGTCAGTGGCTGTCTGTCTGTCTGACTGTCATTCAACCAGTAACCATTTTGCTTTTGACTATGGCATTCAAATATTCTATATAATTCAGCTCCATTTTCTCTTTCTTTTTTTTTTTTTTTGGTTTATTGTGTTGTGTGGTTTATCCTTGCTATTGTATTGCATGATATATATGACAGTGCTGATTGATTTCGTCTGCTTTATATAGAGGCATAGCAAAATGTTCCCCCACCCCCCTATCCTAACACTCTTTCTCTTACCATGTGAAACGTTTGCTCTATTTGCAGATTTGCCAGGCGTCGAATCAGTTTGGCGAGCAACGCATCGAAATACGCCTCAATGTCAATTCGTATGTGTCTGTGCATATATTGCCGCAAGTTCAAATTGTCAATTCGGGCGGAACGGCAATTTTCAATTGTACAACAACGGGTTCAGCGATCGATGCCATCGACTGGTTGCACAATGGAAAACCGCTGCAAGCGAATCATGCACTAGCCACCGGCAGGGATAAGTAAGTATAGCAACACTACCAAAAAAATGCAGATAGAGACAAAGAGAGAGGGAGAGAAAATGGGGGCAACATGCAATCGTACAACCGTGCAACTGTGCAACATGGGCAACATTGTGTAGTCCCGTTTTCGATTTTATCAGTTTTGCCAGTTTTGCACAGAAAATGTTGCCGAAAAAAAAGGAAGAAAATGAAAAATAAAACCACTATAGATTTTTGTTATTGCTACTGCAGTTTTTCCCTTTATTTTTCATTTTTTTTTCATTTCTGGCTGCCTGTTGTTAGGGCATTTTTCACAGTTACTGCCATTTTTTCTTTTATTGTTATTGTTATTATTATTATTATTATTGATGAACGTTGCTGGCAGCCAGAGACTCAGAGAGTGCCATGTCAGTTCATTTATTTGGTTTGGTTCATTTTTCCACATTTCTTTCTGTAGTTTATTATTTTAGCAACTTTCTGACAATCTCTTTGGTTGATTGTTTAAAAGGTTCTGCAATAATTTACATAGTTTATTCAACTGCTGATTGATAAACTCATGCTGATTGCTAAAGTCAATAATCCAATAAGAGAGAGAGAGTTTGTGTATTTAAGCTTTAAGGTTCCAACTTTTATCTAATGGAGAAAATTATAAATTTATGTTGCATTTGCCAAACTAAATATGTTCTCTAACCCAAACACTTAACCACTTACATGCATAGTACATATGAATATATGCCATATATTCCCTTGCACATTTTGTATATAAGGCATATCTTATGTAAATCTTTGCCTTATTCTGGTTGCCTACGGCTTTCATTGCCTGGTAAATTTTGAATGGAAATATAGAGAGAGAGAGAGAGTGAGAGAGGAGAGAGGGGATCTTTTGCTTTGTGCATATATTTTCGCTTCAACGGGTTGGACACATCTTGATAATTTAATGCAAATTACATGAAATCAGCATAATACTCTTTGCCTGGACCCCATACGAAAGGCAGAAGGCAAAACGAAAATTTTGCACGCACAGCCACATTATGGAAAATTTTGTACGGCAGCTGGCAAACAAACTGATGGACAGACTGACTGACTGGTCAAACAGGCACTGGCCAAGGCACTTGGAAAACCAACAAATAAACAGCTAACACACATACACACACACACACACTCACACAGACACTTATACACTTCTAAACATACTTATGTATGTATATCTGTTTGAATTTTGTATTGGACAGCTGTGAGATGGATAGAGAGTAGAGAGGATAAGAATGAGAGCAAGCAAATCAGCATTACAAATCAAGCAGAAATTTTTATGCTTATGCTAATAAAATAAATAACAAATTTCGCTTGAATGAACAAAAGGCCGACACAACAGATACATCTACATATATGTATATGTACAATACATACTCGAACACAGATACTGACACATATACCAACACATGCTCACGTCGAGTTTACAAAATGGGTTTGAGTTTATAGCATATTGCGAGAGTCCTTGCCCGAATTTTGTGCAACGTTGTCAATTTTACGAATTTTTTTCACTTTTATCTCTTTTTTTTTTTTGTGATGAAAGTTTTGCATGACAAATTTTTAACAGTGTTTTTTTTTCTTTCGCCTTTGCTTTTTTTTATCCTTGTGCAGCATACACTTTTTGTCGAAGAGTTCGCTACTTGTACAGAATGTGGGACGACGCGACCGTGGTGTCTATCAATGTCTTGTCGAGAATCAGCGTGCCAGTGCACAGGCCATGGCCGAATTGAAGCTGGGCGGTAAGTTAACAGACAAATTTATAATTTATCAGAGGCAAAAGGCAGCTTTGTCATGCTCCTCTCCTTCCACTTCCACTTCTCCTTCTCTGTCTCTTAGACACTGTGCCTGAATTGATTTACACCTTCATTGAGCAGAACGTGCGTCCCGGACCATTAATATCGCTTAAGTGCTCTGCCAGCGGCTCTCCGCCACCGCAAGTAAGTAAAACTGCACTTGGAAATATTTTATTGGCCTTATGCATTATTATGACACTCCAATATATACACACGGCACACACACACACATACCCAGGACAACAATTTGCTGATTAAGCTTACAAATTATGAATCGTCGTGCTGTGCGTTGGTTGCCGCCTCATTGATTTTCTCATGCCACTTCTTCAATTATAGTTCGCCTGGCTGCTGGACTCACAACCCATTATGGATGTCTCGCTGCATCATCGCTTTGCAATTGGGCAATTTGTCGACATGTCTGGGGATGTGATAAGCCATTTAAATATCTCACATGTGCGTCCCGACGATGGTGGCCTTTACAAATGTGTGGCCAGCAATTCAATGGGCAGTGTCCATCATTCGGCCAGGTTAAATGTTTATGGTAAGTTAATAAATTGTATGCAAAATCAATTATATTAACCAAGAAAAAAAAATCAATCAGCAATGACCTTAATTGTGACTTAAGTAAAGATCTTTGTATCTATATCTTTATGATATGTGTGAAAGGGCAAATACAAATGTTGAGTTCCTAAATGCTTTGTCCATCATTTCAAAAGACCTTTTTTGTGTATGTGTATGTGTGTGTGTGTGTGTGTGTGTGGCAAACAATGTAAATCACAAAAGACGCTGCCAACATTGAGCCATGAATTTTGTTACTGCCCCAAACAAAGCAAGAGTAAAAGCAAAAACGGCAGCAACATCAGCAGGAAGCGGCATTGATTGGAAATGCTGCCACGGCAACGACACAATGCAAATAAAAAAAAGGAAAAGAAGGAAAGAAAAACCGAAACGAAATGAAACGATGGGAAAGGAAAGGAAGAAAGGGGAAAGTAAAGCAAAAATAACTCCGCCATTCAGCAGAAAATGGTTCGTTGGGCGCCAAAAGAAAATCTCTCGACGATATGTTGCCATCATTCCAATCACATGCCGCCAATCCATTGATGCCGTGCGGCTTTGGCTCCTGCTAACAAGCTGTTTGGCTGCCTTGTACATACGTAACTATATGGAGTGTGTGAATTGCTGGGCCCGTAGCTTAAGCTTGGCAACGTTCCCAGATACTCGCACAGGATAATCACTGTCACATTCAAGCAGCATCAACTGTAAATATCGTAATATAAACAGGAAGAGGAGGGAACGCAATGGTGGTGCCTTGTAAAGAGAAGCTCATTTCTTGGCTGTCTTCGAACTTTTTAGCATTTTAAGCAGTTTTCCTCCACATTCCACAATCTTAATGTGTTAATAATGCATAAGTGAATGTGTATGTGACATTTATAAATCATACGCCCTGTATGCCGCATGATTGATGATGGAATATCCCTCAGTTTCGAATCATTTTGTATCTGTGGCTGTGTGTGTGTGTGTGAGTGCGAGTATGTATATTGGACTTTGTGTGCGTATACTTAATATTTAAATGGACATTCGTATTGATGATAAATGACAATGTTGTTGTCTTACTCCAGTTTGTCGTCTTTTGGGTATTTCTGTTTGAAATGAATTGAAAATTAGTTGGGATCAGTAAAACCAACAAAAGGCATTTTCTATTTTTAAAATATTATTAATAGAAAGTGGTTTAGAGTAAACTAAACCACGAAATTTTAAATATCCTTATCCCTTAAAAACCATTTAAAAGCTTCTCTCTTTCTTAATATCATTTCGAAAGTGCCCTCAACACAAAGCAATTTAGAATGCCACGCCCTGGCGATGAGGCTGTGCTGTGTAATTTCATAATGATTATAATGATTATAACGATAATCAACATCATTATCAACATCATTATAGCCATGGCCAACACCATTATTGGTTTTCATTGAACGTCATATTGTAGTCGACGTCTGTTTAATTATGAATATTGCAATTTATGCAACGCATTTGAGCATGCACCGAGTTGCATTAGCCGAACACACACATCACTAACACACACACTCGCACACACAGATGTTGTGAATATATCTGCATTTTATGCATTAACGTCACATGTGTGCTAAATGAATATAATTGGAATTATTCAACATTCGGTCAACGTTTGCAGTTGTTTTAGTATTATTAGTAGTCCAGCCTAATTGCATTTTGTAACTAATTTAATAAATTCAACAAATTTCTCCATTTTTGCAGGGCCACCGTATGTGCGAGCCATTGGGCCGATTAAAGCTGTTGCCGGCGAGGATATAACTGTCCACTGTCCATTTGCTGGCTATCCAATCGAACAAATTAGATGGGAGAAGGCGCATCAGGAATTGACAACAAGTAAGACAAATTGCATGTAGCAAGTGGGGTGGGTCAACATTTACACATTGTCTTATTATTATCCAGGCTCACACTACGAACTGGCCACGGTTATCGAGGGTGGACATCTTGTCATCAAGAATGTGGAACCGAGTCGGGATCAAGGAATCTATACATGCATTGTGCGAAGTCGAGCGGGTGAAGAGGCAAGGCGCGACATGCAACTGAATGTGAACAGTAAGTTAAGTCCCTATCGACCATCTCTCTCTCTCTCTCTCTCTGTATCCATTAATGTGTGTGGTGGTTGGGGCTAATCGCTCATCAGGTCCACCTGTCATTGAGGCCTTCAAGTTTCCCAAGAATCTGCAAGAGGGTGGTCGTGCACAAATAACCTGTGCAGTATCCTCTGGCGACATGCCCATATACTTTAGTTGGAAAAAGGATGAGAGTACCATATCCAGCAGTTTGCAGGTGAGCAAAACACAGACAAACACACACCCACAGAAGTAGGAAAAAGTTTCTTATGCTACACTTGTGTTTCTTCTTTCAATTTACAAGATTACGGAAAAGAAGGAGGAGTTCTATTCGCTGCTGGTATTTAAGGATATCAGTTCAAGGCACAGTGGGAAATATACATGCTACGCCAACAATGCGGCAGCCAAAGTGAACTATACAGCGGAGTTGCAAGTGCGAGGTGAGTGGGAAATGTGCCTCGAATGTCTATTGAAGCGTCTCGCTGATGCTGTTTCACAAGAATAAATCACATAGGATTTGTGCGCCAGTTGAGCTCAGAGTTTTGCCCTTTTTTTCGGGCCAACACACACACACACACATACAAAACACAATACAGAAAGTTGTTAATTTTGTTGTTGTTTACTTTTTGTTTTGTTTCATTTCGTTTTGTTACGTTACGCGCCTTCTTCCCGGTCACGTTTCAGTTGCTCCACGTTGGAGCTACGAGCCTATGGACACAGCCATTATGCTGGGCAATACAATATCGATAAATTGCGAGGCGGAAGGATATCCAATACCACTCATTACCTGGTTCAAAGGCCAGGGTAAGTTTACCAATTACAATCTCTGGCAAAAGTCAAGAGTTCATTAAAATTTGATAGCTTAGAGAAGTAGATTTCTATTCCTCTTGAGTTGGCTTATTAATTAGCGGATATCGATTTCAATGTACAGGTAAATCCTCCAAGGACTTTAAGGCATTAAGTATGCGTAATCATTCGCTGCTGTTGAATCTAGCCACGGATAACGATGAGGGTTATTATATGTGTCAGGCCACAAATGAAATAGGAGCTGGCCTCAAAAAGATAATACGAATCAATGTGAATGGTAATTGTCTAGCCTAGATATACATTTACATACATAACTCCATTGGTTTTCATCCTGCAGAACCTGCCCGATTTGAGCAATCTGCTCGCAATATTAGCTCACGTCGAAATGATCCAGTTACCCTGGATTGCCAGGCCAAAGGAGATGAGCCGATTACAATTGGCTGGACTCACAATAATGGGCGAATCGATTTGAATAACTTTCGTTTCAGCATTGCCGAGATGAAGACTGAAAAGGGTGTTGACTCACAGTTGACCATTGCCCACTCTGACCGTCATGATTCGGGTGTTTATCGTTGCATTGCCGAGAATCCATTTGGACGAGCAGAGCAAATCATTTTCCTAGCTGTTCAAGAGCGTCCCGATACACCATCCAATTTGGAGATCTTTGAAGTTGGTTCTCGTACCGTTAAGCTTAGCTGGCGGCGTCCCTTTGATGGCAACTCACCAGTCCTTAGCTATCTTGTACAATATCAGGCCCTGAAATATTTGCAATCACATGCAGCCCTGGGCTCCTCTGGCGGTGACTGGAATGGCTTGAATGTCATCAATGTGAGCCTGCCATCGACAAGCATCAGTCGGAGCTATGACAGCGATTTGCGTGAGAGCGCCATTGTGGCAGGTCTAACCCCAGCCACTACCTTCCTTATTCGCATGCAGGCCATCAACGAGATTGAACGCAGTTCTTACACGGAGGCAATCGTTCTCAAGACACAGGAAGAGGCCCCCACAGAGGCCCCGGCGAATGTGCAAGTGCAGACGGGCGGGGAAAGCGAATTGATTGTCACCTGGCAAATACCACCGCGAGAGTCCTGGAATGGTGAACTAATTGGCTACACTGTCAACTGCACCGAGGAGAAACAGAACATCAACTACATTAGCGTTGTCAACAACTCTCTCAAGTCGGTAATCGTTAGTGGTTGGGCAACCACCAAGGCCACTCTGCGAAATCTACGTAAGTATACCCGGTATGCGGTAACTGTGAGGGCCCTCAACAGCTTCGGCTCTGGACCATGGAGTGCGGCCATCTTTGGCACCACAGCCGAAGGAGGTAAGTGTACACACTGGTGCGGGTGCAGTTGCATTCCAATGTAAATCTCAACCATATCGCATTTCGCATCTACTTATATGCATTGCAGTCCCAGAGGCTGCACCACAAAATGTCAACTGTACGGCGTTGTCATCGCAAAGTCTGAAGATTTCATGGCTGGAGCCGCCGCTTCAATACCATGGCGGCATCATACAGGGCTATAAAATTTTATATCGCCCGATTGTGCATCAAAGTGAGTATATTCAAGACCCACTACTTCTACCTCCCAACTTCTCTCTATCCACCCCCCAACACAATCTCTCTATCGTTGTGTGTGTGAGTCTCTGATTGTGTATCGATTGAGATTTTGCGGTTGGCAGTTGGCACTTTATGACGCTGATTTTGTTGATATTGCGCCGAGTGGAAGAGCTCTGTGCAAACAGAAATGCAATTGATATCTATTCGAAATGCTGGATATATGTATAAGCAACAAGAACGGCAACTGCAGCGAGTTAGTTGCCGACTTTATTGGTTTTGGCAAAGAGTTCAATGATTCATAGTGAAGACCAGAACAAGTTTGTTGATTTTGGCACTGACTTAACCCTTATCAAATCAATAATGTAATAAACTTGCAATGAATATCAATACGTCCTCATTCTCTCTCTGTATGAGTGTGTATGTATGTATACATATGTGCGTATTCATGTCTGTATCCCATTTTCTATGTATTTATGTGCCATGGATCAAATTGAAAACTTTCTAAACAACTTGTTTGTGTCCATTAAATGGAATATAAACTTTATGTTCGTATAGTTTGACAATGTTTTCATTAGTCATTACTGGAGATGTATCTCAAAGCAAGACAAGACTAAAATAATTCAAAGATCCTTAACTTGAAAGGATAATAATTACTCTTAAGCTTAGGCTAATTAACTACCAACCGCTGTGTATTAACTTTTTTATCTTTTATTTTTGAATTTTTTTATGCACAGTTGACTTCCCAGCCAAGTTGGAAATTAAACGTACCTCAAATTTGGAAACCTATCTGCATACATTGCACAAGGCCAGCAACTATTCTATACGCGTTCTGGCCTATACGGCCAGCGGCGATGGTTTGGCCAGTCAGCCATTATATTGCCAAACCGATGACGATGTACCCGATGCTCCTGCTGCCATAAAAGCGGCTGCCCTGACAGCTGATTCGATTTTAATTTCATGGCTGACGCCGAAAAATCGCAATGGCATCATTTCGCATTATACGGTATATGCACGTGAGGCGGGTCGCAAGGGTCAGGCCAAAAGTGAGTGAACCAGAATTGAAATGACTGTAGCGTTGGGCCTATGGCCCTCTCAAGGGACCAACTGACATTCATCTATGTATTCGATTTGTTTGTTTGCCTTTTGCCTCGGCCTGCTTGGCTTTCTGTTTGCTCTTCTTTCCCTCTCTTTCTTTTTGTTTCTGTTGTCGTTTTGTTTTTCCGCTGTATATAGCCCACATGGTGCGTGTGGATGAGAATGGCTATCCAGTGACATTCGAGTCACGGAGTCTGGCCGAGAATCAAATGTACGAATTCTGGGTATCGGCATCAACATCGGTGGGTGAGGGCGAACCCACTTCTGTGGTTGCCCAGGCCACCAATACGCGAGGTACGTCCATCTCCATAGTGACTAACTAACACACTTTTCGTGTGTAAATTTATGTTTTAATTAAAAATTGACATTTACCGCAACATTTTCATTTTTGTAATTATACACTATAACCGCAGCACCTGCACGAATCGCCTCATTTGGTCAGTTGGTGCGCAAAGCTGTGGGTACTAGTCTAATATTGGAATGCCTGGCTGTGGGTAATCCAACGCCCCGTGCTCGTTGGTTAACTCGCGATCGTCCTGTGACCTTTAGCCCCTTCTATGAGGTGACCAATGAAGGCAATTTAAAAATACATCGTAAGTTTGTATATTGTTAAATTATTTAGTTAAGATTTACATTCGCTCTTTGGATAACAATTGGGATGGATTTGGTAATAGGTGTGGAAGGTAGCCTATCCGGAAATTACACATGCACTGCAAACAATCTCTTTGGCAATGACGAAATCCAATATCAAGTGATTGCCATGAAGCCGCCCGGTGCCCCACAAATCATTGTGCAATACGCTTCCGCTGACAGCATACGTGTCAGTTGGGATGCCCCAGATGATGGTGGAGCACCATTGCAGGGATATAGCATCTCGTATCATACAGCGGGCGAAAGTTGGTCACTAACCGAGCTACTGCCAGAGAATAATGCTTATACGATTACGGGACTGAAATGCGGAAATCAGTACATTATAAAAATGTCCGCTCACAACATGGTTGGCACTGGTGTGGCCAGTGAGGAAATTAATGTCTGGACCAAAGGCAAAGGTATGTCTATATATACTACATATATAGTAGAGGTGCAAAAACAAAAACAAAAAAAGCCCATTCGAACATTCGAATTGTTGTGCCTGACCACAAAAGCCACTCGCTGAAGTGACACTCTGAATGCTCCACATTTCACACATTTTCCAACCATTTTTCTTTCCCGCCGCCGTCCCTACGTACCGTTTTTTCTTCCCCATCGATTGCAATTTCAATTTTGAATTGCTCAGCCTCGCAGGCACCAAATGGCAATGAACTAATTGCCACCAATGCGACATGTGTGAATTTGAAGCTGTCATCGTGGCACAACGGCGGCTGTGATATACATCATTTCTCAATAGAGCATCGACCGCTGGGTAAGTGGAAATTAGCAAAACGGATATTGTTCTATACACTCTCTAATTGATTTTTCATCCAGAAAGGGTATACTCATTATTTGTTAAGTTTAAAAATTGATTCTGGTTAGAGTATGCAAATTTCGCTTTGGTCAGTAAAAATATATTTCTCATTTACTTCTCTTTTTTTTGTGTTTGTTTGTTTGTTAATGTTAATTAAACACAGTTAATACAATTATTTTTGTTTTCAATTAACTGACCAATCTGCAGACATTTGTTTATATATATATATACATTAATATTCATCAAGTTGATTTTGTCGCTCAACGTGGCGTATGATCAACAATTTCCGTTTAATTTTTTTATATGTACATATATATTTACCCATTTTTACATTGTATTTGGCCATTTTGTTACCAGGCGATATACGCTGGACAGTTGTCACATCGGATATATCGAATGCTGAGGAAAATCGTAAAAATTTAATATTCTGCGATTTTCTACCAGCCAAATGGTACCAACTGCGCATCTCCGCCACCAATGATGCGGGCAAAACGACGGAACATTATCATTTTAGTACAACGAGCATTGATGGCATTACTATACCACCGCCTCCAGTATTCCCATCGGAAAACGATTTGATGAACAATCTGATAAACTCAACAAATCCCACCAATGGTGATTGGTTTGCAACATTAATTGTCGTTGTCATAATCACAATGGCCATCATAACGATGTAAGTTTCCGGGCTAGACCGTCGAAAGAAAGAAAGAGATGAGTAATGGAAAAGGGAATTGAATTAGTACTTGAGTTGATTCGCCATGTTAATTAAATGTCAATTAACTTGGCTCAAAGTATTTCAGTGTATTATCGTGGAATCGAGATTTTCCACCCTCTTTTTTGCATTTGTTAAATTGGTTTTTTTTGTCGTGCTTTTCTCAGTGCTCTGACTATTAAACATCGTCGCACTCTTTGCGGTCCCATGGCAGAAGGTTATGAATCTCGTACTCTGCCAGGTGATTTTAAAGAGGATCATGAGAATCGTAGGAATCAGCAAGTTTATAGCGCATCACCAGTTAAAACCGTAGATAAGGGCAATGAGTCAGGTAAGTTAAAATGGTTCAAGGTGTACATGGCACGTGGTAATTAAGTGGCCATCACTCTTCTTTGGCTCTCCATTTGGGTTTTCGTGACTGGAACAGAAATGTATGAGATTTCGCCATATGCCACATTTAGTGTGAATGGCGGACGAACTGGGGCCCCAGCCAAGACACCGACACGTGCCGTGGCAGCCCAAACACCTCTCGACTATACCATGCAATTTAAGACATTCGGACATCCCGAGGGTGAGAATCTTAATGCCACTGCCTATCCCTTATTGCCGAGCACTGGATTCGGCCATGTGAAGAGCAAGTCGAGTTGGCACAAACAACGCTATTACAATACAGACGGTAAGTCAGCCAAACGAAAGGTATTATAAGTATACATATATATTGATTGACTGATGTCTAACCAATTAGATGAGTCCACGCTGAGCAAATCAATGACAATTGTGGCTGGATCTCAATCGGGTCACTCCAAGAAGTCAGCTGGGTCACGCAGCGCAAAGAATAGCAATGCGGGAGTTGTTGCCGAATCCGAGTCAGATACTAGCATTAGTCCAAGCACTGAATTCTCAAATATGCCCACCTATCGAGTTCCTTGCAAATCCTCACGCAGCAGTGATGGACGCGCTGTCGTAGGTTCGTATGCTGCACGGGCTTATGGGCGTTTGATCGCACCCAATCCCTGCTATCTTGCAGATATGTTCCGGCCCGACTCGAGCACCGAGTCCAACAATGATCAAGGTTCCCCGGCACCGGAGCGACGTTTAAATACACCACGCCACCTGGTCATGGGCATGGAGAAGCGTAGCGCTGGCCAGCGTAGTCGCAAGCATGCCGCGCAACCAAGCAATCCCACGTTGGAGCGGCGAAAGTGCCCTGGTAGTAGCAACAGGTAGTTCAGGTACCTAAACCCTAACCAATTCCAAATCAGAATCACAAAAACAAAAGAAAAAAAAGCGAATTAGAAAATTAGTTAAAAATAGACTAGCAATCAAATTTATTGATAGGAATTGAATGAAAATTGATTACTATGCCGACAACATTTATTCACAGCTTAGACAGTGAGGTTGAAGCGGAAACCGCTGCCTCATTGGCCGCCTCAATAGCTGCCATGACTGGAGCAGGAGTTGGAGCTGGGGGCGGTGGTGGTGGTGGTGGTTGTGTCAGTGGATCTGATGATTTAACTGGCGGTTTTCGCCCGCCAACCGGCTATCATGATGCCCGTGAATTTAGTGATCAGGATGCTCTAGATCTGGAAGTGCAGCGCGTTATGGAGAATACAAGCGAGGCGCAATTGGCTAAAATTGATCGCGATGAATTGACCTCACTGTTGGCAAGGTAATTTAAACTGAAAACATAATTCCCTTTCCCTATCGTGCGTGACTGTTGCTTGTGTTGCATGCTTGTGTAGCGTCTACCTACCCCGAACTTGAACTGCAAAATTAACTAACCAGCCTGCGACCGAACTCCTAGGTATCACGAGAAGAAGGAGCAGGAGCGTCAAGAATACACCATACATGTGTAATCATATAAATGGCATTTAATACGCACACACACACATACACACTGAAATAGATACAGATACATACACATAAAAAGATACTTTTGCGTATCTTTTGAAATTGTGGCATTTATTGGCATTTAACCGGAGCAAAACAAAAAGAAAACTCTATTTAACGAATAAACTTGAATGTGTTGTTGTTCATTAAGTGTACACTTTAGTCTAACTAACTAATTACTAGTCTAGTGTAAGCAAAACTAAAGACTACAAACATCTAGCTGTAGTGAACTAAGAACTTTAACTGAATAAATGGACTTGCAAGATTATTAATAGCCTCAACACAGTACACATTTAAGTCTATATATACATACGATATATGTAATTCAATTTGTTGTGATAAATTAAATTGTTCAGAATTGTTCGTTAATGTATTGTACGAAATAATATTACAACTACAACTTATCTAAATAATGGCACAGGAGCAGTGGATCGAAAAGAAAACGTCTCATTTATAACTTCTAACTGTATACAATTCATATGTATTCATAATTTTGTACTCATTTAATTAAAAATATTTCTTTTATTTCAATTGTTGCCACAATTTAGTTGAACAAATATGATAAATATTGAATTTAATTAAATAGATAATCAACAATAAAATTGTATGGGGCTACCTTAGGTAAATATAAACACTTATTAAATAACAACAAATATGGTATGAGATTGGCAAGCGAACAAGTTGAGCCGAAATTCAAATATCAGCAAATTAATTAAATAAAAGATGTGTAAAAATAAACAAAATCAAATCGTGGTAATTTCATTAAAATCAAATTTATCTTCATCTTTGAAACTAACCAATCACCTTGCCCACTCCATCTCACTCTCTCTCTGTTTCTCGTAATCTGCCCTCGCTTCCTCTATCTACCTATCGACTGGGAACTGTGCAAATATTTATGCAAGCAAATGAGAGCAAACCAAATCAATCGAATGGCATTGCAGACTAACTAAACCACAAGCCAGCGGTCGCCATTGATAGACAAAACCCATCCTGTTACCAGAATAAACGAACGCACCTCTCATCGAGGTAATCAGTTGAAGTTGAAGTTGGAGTTGTTGTCAAAGCTGGTAAATGGAAATGGAATTGAAGTTGGCACCGCACTGTGGCTGTAATATCACTACGTAAACTTTACCGCAAGATGCTTTTGACACACACACACACAGACACACATACACAAACAAATAGGAGTGGGTGTGACATCATGAGACTTTATAAGGCACTAAGTTTATTTACAGTGTTTCCTGTTTGTTGGCTTCAAACTTTATTAATTTTCAGATATGTCCCAAGTTATTTTTAAATTTATGTCAAAATAAATTTGTAACATTAATTACAATGTAGTTCTTGTTTTTCTTCATTCGCAGCCGAATTTTCTTTCTCTAAAAGATAAGTCGCTATTAAATATCCACGATTTAGAGTTAAAATTTTGGGGAGTATTTGAGATTCCGTTAAAAATTACAAGTACAGGATCCTTAGATGACCCCTAATTTCTATAATGCCAATTGATAGAGATCGTTAAGGACATCCAAGCAAACCATGTCCTTTTGTCCTGCGGCAGGATTTGCAAAAGTTATAGCTAAAAAACGAAAAAGGATCAACTTCCCAAAGCTATAACTCCGAAGGACGATGTCCGATTTCCACAGGACATGATTTTTCACAATCGCCAGGAGCAAAACTATCGATCTGCATTCAAGGATTTCCAGGATCTTGAAAAAAATTTCCTTGCAATTTTTCTAAGGGGGTAGCCATAAAAATTGACAAAAAAATAAAAAAGTCTTGTAACTCAGCCATTTTACGAACTATCCTGATGTCCTTTTGCCAAAAGATAGTCCTTGATGACTAGCTTCGGATGGCATAGAAATATCCTGGAAAGTCCTTTAAATGGCCGAGAAAAAAAGACTTTTCTCTGTACAGAAAATAGTGTTTTTCTGGCAAATCCTTTGAAGGATTAGAACGAAATATAAGTCAGGTGAATTTTATTAACTAGGACTACCTGTGTGCCAAAGGACGTCTCGATAGTCCTTAAAATAGCCGAGTTACAGGGACTTTTATATTTTTTAGCATATTTTTAAGGATAAATTTGGGAAAAATTTACAAGTGTTTTTTGCTGTTGTTGTTGTTGTCATTTTAATAGTTGTAGTTGTTGTAATTTAAATTATTGTCGTAATTTTTATTGTTGTTGTAGGTGTTGTTGCTGTTGTTGCCGTTGCTGTAGTAGCAAAAATTTTGTCATAAATTGTACTGGGAATTTTTTGAAATACCAGGCGAACAGAAATCAGCAGTAGGTAGATGGACTAAATTTTAAAAAGTGTTGCATATCTTCCAGGGGCAGCAATCAAAAGTACTGCCTACCTTTTAGGCGTTGCCCCTAAGAGATATGCAACATATTTGATAACAGCCCCTAAAATATATGCAATGGTTGATTGAGTAAATTGTGAAAAGCATCTTCTTGGGGCAGCTTAAAAACTGCTGCATATCTTTCAGGGGCAGCGTTTTTTAGAAACCATTGCATATCTTCTAGGGGCTGTGGTCAAATGTATTGCATATCTCTAAGGGGCAACGCCTAAAAGGTAGGCAGTACATTTGAATGCTGCCCCTGGAAGATATGCAGTAGTTTTTTAAGATGCCCCTTGAAGATGCTTTTCACAATTTACTAAATCAACCATTGCATATCTTCTAGGGGCTGTGGTCAAATGTATTGCATATCTTTAAGGGGCAACGCCTAAAAGGTAGGCAGTACATTTGAATGCTGCCCCTGGAAGATATGCAACACTTTTTAAAATTTAGTCCATCTACCTACTGCTGATTTCTGTTCGCCTGGTACTTCAAAAAATTCCCAGTACAATTTTTGAGAAAATTTTTGCCACTACAGCAACGGCAACAACAACAACAACAATAAAAATTTCGACAATAATTTAAATTACAACAACTACAACTATTAAAATGACAACAACAACAGCAAAAAACACTTGTAAATTTTTCCCAAATTTATCCTTAAAAATATGCTAAAAAATATAAAAGTCCCTGTAACTCGGCTATTTTAAGACCTATCGAGACGTCCTTTGGCACACAGGTAGTGCTAGTTAATAAAATTCACCTGACATATATTTCGTCCTGATCCTTGAAAGGACTCGCCAGAAAAACACTATTTTCTGTACAGAGAAAAGTCCTTTTTTCTCGGCCATTTAAAGCACTTTCCAGGATATTTCTATGCCATCCGAAGCTAGTCAACAAGGACTATCTTTTGGCCAAAGGACATCGGGATAGTCTTTAAAATGACTGAGTTACAGGACTTTTTTATTTTTTTGTCAATTTTTATGGCTACCCCCTTACAAAAATTAAAAGTAAATTTTTTTCAAGATCCTGGAAATCCTTGAATGCAGATCGATAGTTTTGCTCCTGGCAATTCTGAAAAATAATGTCCTGCGGAAATCGGACATCGTCCTGCGGAGTTATAGTTTTGGGAAGTTGATCCTTTTTCGTTTTTTAGCTGTAATTTTTGCAAATCCTGCCGCAGGACGAAAGGATATGGTTTGCTTGGATGTCCTTAAGGATCTCTATCAATTGGCATTATAAAAAGTAGGGGTCATCTAAGGATCCAGCACTTGTAATTTTTAACGGTAAAGTACACCACAAAAAATTGTATTTTTCAGCGGGAAGAAAATAGGTATGAACTCGTTAAAAAAACACTATTCTGTCGATATGGTATGTAGTCAATAGATAGTCCTTGTGATTTCGACAGGAGATAAGTCGTCAAAAAAAAACTGCTTGCTTTTTAGAATTGCATCTTTTAACTGGCATAAAAACCTACAGAACGAAAAAAAAAAATATATTTTTTAAGCTTAAAAATCTCTTACACATAAAATTTGATCACTAAAATTTGATATTACAGACAAACGCAGATTTTTTTTTTACTATTTTTTTAAATAGCTACAAGCAAAAATCGCTAATTTTGCGTAACAGAAAACTCGAGCTAATTAAGGTGCATGATTGGAACTTTGAAATGGCCTTATCGAACTTGCAATCGGGCATTCGTGCGGGGCGTTGCTCGGTATATGAAGTTTGTAGTTTCAATGGAGTTTCAAGTACGGAAAGGCGGAGGGTGTCGATTTACATCTGCATAGTTTTCGAGAACAATTAAAACGGTAATTTACAGCTGTTTTGCCATGGCAACGTTTCTGCCATTGTGCACGCTTTTGACATTAATTACGGTTTTGTTTGCCAACTGTATATACGCACTATGCACCATGCATTGCCGTAATCAAGCAGACAACTCCATTTTTGTTTCGACTTGAAGTCAAAGTGCACTTAAGGCTAATGCAAGTTTTATCAGGGACAAAATCGATAATATAACCGCATGCCGAATACAGTGCACTTTATGTGTGTAGCATTTAGGCTTAACGCTGACATGATTCTCAATGACAGCTCTCGAGGATAGGATTCTCTCTCTCTCTCTCTCTCTCTCTTTCAATTTCAGTCGCTTAATCTTTTGTTTCATCTGTTAGCCAAAATCGATTTCAATTAGTTAAAGCTTCTTGGTAAGCAAGCAAATAAACACGAACTATGTAGAGGGATAAGATTGAGCAGCACCAAAAACAATGCCCAGGCAATCAGTTTGGAACCAAACAGCACCAGCAACACTGACAATAATGCAATTAAAGCAAATTCAGAACCCGAAACTGCAAGAGGTTAGTAGTACAGACAGAACCCAAGCCTACTACTTTGAATGTAGTTGTAAAACGTACACATACGACCACACACACACACAAAGAGAGAAACGCACATACTCATCATGGCAGGTGGAGAATAAATTTAATTAGAAAGGGATTTTAAAAAAGATTTATCTAAGCAAAGAGTTGCAGAAAAAAAAAACGTTAAAGAAAAAGTTATTTTTATTATTCTTTCTGTTAAAAAGAAAAAGCTTTAATCCCCCTGTAAAAGAAAACGCCACTGTCTCGTCTATATGTATATATAGACAGACGTACATAGAACAACTGCATGGCATGCACTTGCATTTAATAACAACCCACTCCAGTTAGAGGGTTAGAGGATATTGTGGATGTGGAGGTCATGTGCGTAGGACATTATCTGCACAATTCCTGGCCAATGCAAATTTTGCCTTTGATGCATTTGCACATGGCACCCAACTGTGTCTCTTTCTATCTCCCTTTTCTATCTCTGTCTTTTTCCGACTGTACATATATCTGTCTCTGTGGTTAGGTCAACTGGCTGGCATTGCTTTTAATTAAAGTTTTCAAATTACATACCAAAATGTTGAATGACTTTTGTTACTTTTATCAAGTTCCTGGAATAGACATTCATATCCAGCTAAAAAGGTCACGAAATATGCACTAAGAATCATTAAAAATTTAAACATATTGCTGATTGATTTTGCAAGCAATTTTCATGCAAATGTTTACTTTAAGTCGTAAACGGAATCTGGGTTTTCATATGGTTTTCGGGGTTTGGGGTTTCGGGTTGGGTTGGGTTGGCGGCATCGGGGTTTACTCTTGTAGAGCAAACATTCAGCAGATGCAAAGCCAACTTAACATAATGAGCAAGCGCGGACTACCGCAACCACACAGAGAGGGCAGATCCTGTGCCCGAACCAGAACCAGAACCATATCTACCAGCCATGCCATTTCAAACAGCTGCTGCCAAAGGCACTTGATGCGGCTGCCACGTTATGTGTGTGTGTGTGTAAGTTTATGCCAGTATGTGTGTGTGTGTGAGTGTGTGCTTTATAAAGACAGTGCATAAAAAATGCAAAGAAGTGTTACAAATACAAACAGTCAGAGAGGAGAAACCAACCACCCATCCAGTCAGCCAGCCAGCCAGCCAGCCAGCCATCCACCCAGCCAGCCAGCCAAGTGCAATTCATGTGGGACTCACTTAAATAAAGTGCTTTTGCATTGCCTGCATGGATGATGGGAGGATGCAGCAGGATGCTGCTGCCGGATGTTGCAATGTGGCTATGACTTTGCCTCCATCAGTCTGTCAGAGCAGTTTCATGATTATTTGAATTATCACAGGTTTGCTTACCTCTCTCTCTTTCTCCTAGCTTTACTCCCCGTGCATCTCTCCAAGTCTGTGTCCGGGGGTGTTGGATTCATTATAATTCCTAGCACCGTTCAACTATTTAACACAAAAAGCCTTTGTCCCGGTCGTTTAGTCGTCAGTCAGCCATTGAATGGAATTAAATTGTTCCATGCGGCTTTCATTGATTCTACGCAATAGCCTTTGTATATGGCATAAAAGTAAAAGAGGGTAGAGTCGAGGAGAGAAAAGCAAAGCCAACACATATTCCCTCGTATGTATACAAAATGTCATGGTCCTGGAATTGGAATGCTATCTTTACGCTCTGTCGCAAACTACGACTTGTTAATTTGTCCCAGCATTTGCTCCGTTTGTTCCTTGTGTTTTTTATATAGCTGCTGACGCGTTTTCTCTCTTCTCTTTTTTTTTTTTTTTGCTTTTGTTTTTGCTCAATGAATGTGGATCGGCTTCCAAGTCCATGTGTGTACATATATGCCGATTTGTAGTTGTCATCTGGCAAAAGCGTTGCCATGAGCAAACCGAAAACCAATTCAACTGGAAACGCAGCCAATTGAGTGAACATGGCAAATTCAAACTGAAAACATTTATGAGAGTCTAATGAGAGAGTAGTTGCCCATGGGCAAGGTGCCATCAATGGTAGACGACAATGACATCAGGGAGGGGATGGGGATGGGGATGGAAGAGCAACAAAAGACTCTGCTAATGTATCTTGATAATCGGCTCAAGCATAGGCTCAGAGATAGGTGAAGCATATGAGCGGATGACATGATTAATCGCTTTTATTATTGATTATTAATTTTTTTCTTTCTTTCTTTTCTAATGGTATTGTTGCAACATATTAGTAACAAAAAAAATCGACTTAAGGGACACTTTACAATAAATTTGCAATTAATTTTAGAAGATAAAAAGAAATACCTATAGGGTCAGGAGAGGATGGCTGTTTTCATAAAAATTTAAGCAAAGAAATTGTCATCACTTTCCAAATTGAATATTTGCAAAAGAAAATTGTTGACACATCCTTAGCTAAACTGGCCTTAAAAGTTACCTTTCCCTTTAAAAGACGTAATTAATTTCGCTTCAATAAATAATGTGCCCTTTCCTTTAATAAATTTCTACAAGTATATATATCTGCCGTACCCACACCGCCTCCTATTTGTCGATTATGTAATCAATATAACTATAATCCTGCCCACAAAATAATAATTATGGCTCTAAAAAGGGAAAGGAAAAAAATGTTGTCAGGTTTAATTAAAGCGGCGCTAAATTAATAGATAGTTGCAGCATCGATTGAATAAGGAAAGGCTTGGATTTTACAAGGATGGGCCTGGGGGGCAAATGAGGGATGGGGATGGAATCAGGCAGTTAATGTTGGTGGCGCCGCAGGGAGCTGTTTTGTAATTAGGTCAACAACTGGCCTGTAATTTGGAATGTGCATTAAGTCGCACGACAGGGAATAAAACAGATACAAACAAATACATACACAGATAGATAGTGCCTGAACATTTTCAATTGTTCAGCTCAGTTTAGCCCAAAGATAGACAGTTCCTTATTTATTTTGATTCTTATTCTTTTTTGCCGTTTCTATTTCTCTGTCATTGCCTTTTTGTTTATCGAGACAACTCAAAGGAATTCAATGACAAATAGATAAAGCGTTTGGACATATACAAAAAGATTCAAGAACGGAAATGAAAATTCATGAGAATAAAAATCTAATCAAAAGAAAAAAGCATGAAACAATAGAAGAAGCAAACAGATGAACTAAACTATGGAAAGAGAGAGAGAGAGAAAGAGAGATGGAGTGGGAAAATGGAAAAGGGATGAATACTGCAAAGATGGCGAATAGAAACAGAAACAGGAAAATAAGTTGAAAGGCACTTTTTTCACTTGAGTGCACTTGGAAAAGCGTGTCGCAAGGCACCGGAAACGGAAATTCATAGCCCAAGCGCCGGACTGGGGTACTCTTGGCTACTTGCTTCACCGGACGGATGGTCCAGTCCCATGTCAATAGACTGACAGAGAGAGAGAGCATAAGAGGGAGAACTTGAAAGAGTGAAGAAAAAGAATTGTCAAAGGCAAAAATGCAAATGCTAAGAAATTGAAAACGAGACGCAATATTTAAAAAATCCAAAAGTAAAGACTTTTCATTTAAAATATACAAAAGCTGACTCCGAGACGAAAAAAGGGTTTGCCGTTTCTTTGAAGTGCTTTCTCTCTCTCAGTGCGCCATGTATGCTAATAATTTGCATAAAATGTGTATTTAATTGCCCCAGCATGATGGAAGAAGTTTATATGTATATTCAAATGTAAAATGTTAATGAGCGCAATGCGAAACAAAAAAAAAAAAGATGAAGGAAAATGGTAAATTTCAAATGACAATTATGCCATTAATTACGTGACAAAGGCAACAGCAACAATAACATCGAGATTTAAGATATTTTGCCTCACATTGCATATCTAATTGTCAATTTGTGCCTTCAAATACAAATGCTGTCCAATGCATCTAGAGCCTTGTTATAAGCATAGATTCTTGCCTTCCACCACAGCCAACGCTTTGATTTGCATAAATGTTTTGTGGCTGGCAATCAGAGCGAGACAGAGAGAGAGTGAGAGGCCAAAAGGTTGCAATGCTGCCAGCGTGTCTACTGCAGGTTATTAATGCAACAGTCGTTGTCGGCTTTAATTAGTCTAATTAAGAGTTGAACTGACCAAACTGATGTTCTGTCTGTATGGGGAGTTTGAAATAGAGATTTAATTAAAGAACAGAATAGATAGAGAAAGTCGAGCAAATGTAGCATACTTTCGGGCAGTGGATAGAGCAAAAACAGAATCATTAATACCCGACACAATATTCTCTACACTCTCTCAGATTAAAGACTTTAAACTATTGCAGAATCTCAGAATTAGAGTAGATAGAGAAATCCTTCACAAGTTGAAGTCGTTTGCATAAATTTATTATTTGTATATATAAAAATACTTTAGCTTACAATTTGATCAGTTTGCTTGCTTCGTACTTAACGCCACCGTTCGTTTTATAGAACGCCAATCTGTCAATTGGCTTCAATTGAATCATAGCATTGAAATCGCATTAGCGCTGCCAGGCAGACAAGATATTCTCGCTATATATTTTTGCACACGACTTCACAGCGTAGACGCTGTGGATGCCATCGCGCATAAGCGATGAAATGATTAGCTTAAATGGCTCCTGCCAAGCAAATTTCAACAAAGATCTATATGTAGTAACGTGCCCGCCACCCAACTAACAAAACAAATGAAACTTAATGAACTTTATTGGTAAAGAGGGGTGTAAACTATGAGGTTGCAAACAAGAAACAACATTGACGCCAGCAGAAAATGCAACTAGAAGCAAGCAAAGTGCTTTAGCCAGAATCGTTTCCCACAGTAGCAGTAGTACATAAGCTTCATTTAGTAAATTGATGCATGCACTCGAGCCACTTGCAGCATTCTCTACTACTTGCCCCCCTTCCCGAACCCCATTCCATACATGACACACTCATCGTAATGGTTGAAATAACCGCAACCGAATAAAATTCAATCTGTGAAATGCTCTCTTCTTGCATTTTATGCTGACAATCTGCAAACATAAGTGCGCCAAAGCAGCCCAGACAGAGAATGTGAGAAAGGGATAGTAATACAGAGTGTGAGTAAGAAAGGGACAGAGGCAAGTTAAAAAGCACTCAGACCCAGTGGCGGAGTTGGAGCTGTTGATGTAGCCAGTACTGGCTCATATGTAACTCCCGGAAATGGCAAAAGACATGCTCATGCCCAGGCTTGCCATTTGCGCCCAGCGATGCATCGGCATCAGCATCAGCGCATTATTGGATGATTTATTGACGTCGATATGCTTAGTTGAGCAGCATGGTACAGCAGAAGCAGCAGCCATTTTTAACACACACACACACACATGCACATACAAATGCATATAAACTTCGACTCTATACAAACATGACTCTACATTAGCCTCATTAGGCGGACGCATCGGCGTCAGCATCGCATGAAAATGCATTTTTTCTCTCTCTCTCTCTCTCTCTCTCTGTCTCTATCTCTCTTCTTTATATGTTAGCATATGAGAATAATGTTCGATTGGAATATGCCACATTTAAGATTGGGCACGCGTTTTGAGCACAAATTGCATTTGCCATAACGAAAATCATTGAACTATGCACATAAATTTTTTGGCTGCTGATAACAGCATTTTCAGTTATCCCCCTCCAATTACTCCTTGATATATATATTTTTATGTTGCAGGCAAAATGATATTGAATTTTTGAAGGGGCTCAGCATAAACTATATAATTGCAAAGACCAAAATCAGTTGGCCTCCAGCAACAAATGATGAATATTAATACTAAACCCTTTTGGGCAAAAGCAAATCGATTGGCAATACATTATGCAATGTTATTGCTGCTGCTGCTGCTGCTTGTGCCCGATGCCTCAGGTACTAAATCTAATATATTTTTCATGGCACTCAACAATTTCTTCCTTTTTTTTTTTACCCCATTTCTCTTTTGTCAAATATTTACTTCCGTCAAATCAACAAAAATGTCATACAATTTTGATGGCATTGCAAATGTCATTGCCGCGCAGTGAAATGGCCTTTTATACAAGCTACAACAGATCAGAATAGCAAACGGAAATATACATATATACTATATAGTAGTCGTATACTATGTATGCACTTGCATTTTAGCAGCGGAAAAGGAAGTAGAATTCAACAGAAAATTGTAAATTCATTGGCCATAGCAATGCTCGCTATAAATATGGTACAAACTGCTGCCTCTTATGCTTTATTGCACTAATGAATATAAGCGTATTATCATGATGATTGTTATATTATTATTATTATTATGATTGGGCCAAAATGTAATGTATTCATGTTATATACACATGCATTTCAATTTGATGTCCATTGTTGGGCTGGCAGTTTTGAGTTTGTTAGTAGTAATTGCCAGACAAATTAAATAACTCAATTTGCTTTTTCTGTGTTGGCCAATGAATTAGATTTGTGTTTTATTTAAATGCAATTTAGTTGCTTCAAAAACAGAAAAAAGAAAACGGACTATGAACAAAATGAACTACTTCATACATTTGGCCATTTCTGGGCTTCGGGCAAATTGGAAAAAGCACTCAAGCTGATTGCGTTACTCAAGTTGCCGGCCAGAAGCAACACCAACACCAACAACAACAACCATTCTCAAGATGTAGAACTTGCCGTTTCTGCAAGGGTCGTCATCTGATTTATACGCTCACATTGACAAGAACAAAACGTGAGATAGTTGCAAGTCAGCACTGACAGAATCTATATATGTATTAAAAAAGAAAGAAAACCTGATGTATATATATGTGTGTGTGTGTCAGCGTGTGTGTGATGTGTTCAGGTGTGTCGAGACAACGAGAAAGACGCCAATGCTGGCAAAGACAATCAAAGTTAGCACGTGTCGTAAATACTTTTTATATACTTCACCTATACATTAGTATGTGCATATTTATGTGGGGCATTCAAATAGGTTTAGGGCCAGACTACAAGTAAAAGATTGCAGCCAAAGTTTAATTGAAAGTGAATGCTTCAACGACTTCGTTTAACTTTAAATTCCAGTAGAATATGTTATGGAAAGGATTTGAAAATCAAATATGTAAGGCGATAATTTGAAAAGTATTGAAGTATTGTAGAAAAACTTCTTCCAAAGAAGCATGAATAGAACTGTTAACAAAGACTCTTAAATTCAAAATATTTAGAATGTTTACGATAATTACGATTTAAAGTTTAAAATATAATATAGAATATAAAAATGGAAACACAACTTATTCTTCATCTATTTAGCCTAATAAGTTATTACTTATATTAATAATTAAAGACTTTTCAATCACTACTAACCCAATTATAGATTTTCACTTTTGCCGTCACTAAACGAATGCCCAGCATTGTGTTTTAGCAGCACTCACACAAATACACAAACAGACATTTCGCAACGATTTGTAAAACCAAACACCTTTTATGCCCTTAGCACATGTTCGTTTGTTGTTGCTAGTTGCTAGCGTTGTTTTTTCGTGTTGGCAAGACAAATAACATTTTCCTTTCAAGATTTCATAACGCTTCAATAAACCGAAATGCCGTTTTTCAACTGCCAAACAGGGTGAACATCTTAACGGTCTTGTTAGCATTTGTCTTGCTGGTTGAATGTTTTCTCAGGTTCTTGTTAGTTTTGCGGTTCGTTTCATGTGGTGTCCCGCGTTGTCAGCGCCAAATGAAACTTGTCAGAAATATACCCAAAAGTTCAACATAATGAGCTTGGGCCGGTATCCAAAAACACTTCAAGCACAAGAACGCAATTAAACTTGGGTGTCCAATAGCCATTCCTCGGGTTTTCTGTCGCATCAACCAAAAAAAAAGTAAAAACCATCTTAGGGGAAACTTTTCGGCAAATTGGCAGCTAATTAATTTGCCAATGAGCCAAATAGAAGAGAAAGTAGCTTCCAGATACCTGGCGAGTTGGAGATTGTCAAACGGACTTATTTGTCAAGTGGCCTGCGAAAGATTATTAAGAGACTTGTGAGTGGAAAAGCCAGCAATTTATGACACCGACAATTGGAGCTAATTAAACAGGATTATGTAGTGATGAGGCTCAAAATTTTAATTTGTCGTAATTCTAAAAAATAAATTAAATTCGTGAGTTGTTTGCCTTATTGCTCGGGCTGGGTATTAATATCGACATTAACATGCTCATTGCTCACTGGACATGGACACGGATACGGATACAGACACGGAACAGGGAACACGGCAAGGACATGCTTACAATTTACGAGGCGTCGATCGCAATAAATTAGCCAAAGAACTTGTTACGCAGAATGAAAATGCCAATAAAAAAGGAGAAAAAATGTACCAGAGTAAAAACAGAAGAAGAACGTAAATTATAGCCAATCCCCGCTCCTCTCTCCCTTCCGCTCTGTTGGTGAAATGTTTGCCAAACTGAATTTAAAGCTTAAGCAGGAAGAGCTGGGCAAGCAAAAAATAGGAAAATCAATCAGTTTAATTGAAAAAACTGAAGATAAAAACAGAGATGGAGCAGTAGAGAGCGAGTAAAACGAAATGAATCCTTGAAATTGGATTTAATTTCATTAGCCAAACTTTTTAGCCAAATCACTTAACCAACTTCCAGGGGGCATACATTGCATTAGTTTTATTTGTGCAGCGCTTAAAAACGCATTGCACTTCAAAAGCAAATCAATTGAATTGGCGCAATGTTGCCAGGATAACTTTGAGTGCAGCAGCAACGGCAGAAGCAGCATAAAAGCTACCAAAGGACCCTCTACTTATCTTATTGTTGCGCGCAAACTTTAAAAAAACTTTGAGTGCCCATTCACCCTTCGACTCGACTATGCCCTCTGTTCATACCCCAAGCTGACTTTGAGTGGCTTTTGGTGTCTTTAATCCACTTCAGGCTGCAGGAGTCAGTCTAACTAACTAACTACACAAAAAGTATCTGCCCCTGAGGGAGAGAGCTATGACTCGACATAATCAGTTTGCATATTCAAACTTTAACGTTCTTTTTTTCGTCCTTTAAGTAAAAGTAACCATTGCAATCTTCTGTTTGGCTTTGGACCACAGATTTCTGACAAAAAATTTAAATTAAAGCTGCCAGCTATTTGCATAAGAAATGCATTTCGCATTAATCCTTTTACACTGTTTTTGGTAAAACCATTTTTAATTTTTAAGTTTTTAAAAGCTACAAAGTTGTGTGTGAGTTTTCCCTTTCAATTTCTCAAATCTTTAAGTGCAATTTAAATGAATTTGCAAAGGAGAATTGAATATGACTTTACCACTCAATTCGAATATTTTGTCTAAGACTTATTTGTTGTGGCTTTTTCACTTTTGATTTTTCGTTTATCTAACAAAAATTGATATTTCACCAACTAAATATTTTATTTGTATTAAATGGAAACATCAGCAAACGGAAGCTATCAATTGAAAATCATTACTTATGAATTTTCTCTTTTGACGTATGAGTTCTTGATTGACCAGCATACACACACACACACACACAGAGAGCTTACATGCATATTTGTATATATAGCAAACTATTTCCATTTATCTATTTAAAACGTTGACAAAAATATTTATATATGTATTACGTATACGCCAGATATGCCAAAAGCTACTAAAGGAGCTGTAATTAAATGCCACACACACACACACACGCATAAAGAAAATCATAAAAGCTCTCAGCATGTATAAATATATAAACATATATGTATGTATGTATGTATGCTAGATGATGATGATTTTCATTTAGTTAGACCATTACAAAGACAACAGAAAGCAAACTGCAGCTGACAGCATGTTAATATTTATGAAATTTTCACAACAAACAATATCTAACTGGGGGAAAAATAAATACTTGCAGGCATAACCGTATTATAAAATGCAATCGAAGCCTTTGCACACACACACACGCACACTCGCCGGATGGGTTTGAGTTTGGTTTGCTTGTCTGCACGTGCCAAGCCAAAGGACATTGTGACCGATATGCAAAAGTACTAGCAAACTACAAAAACAGCAGAAACAACAACAGTAAAAACACGAACAAGAGGAAAGGATATGCTGACATTGTCCTTAGACATTTACCTGTGATATTTTCCGAAATGCCAAAGGAAAACACAATTTCCCATCTGTACTAGAGAGTTAGGGGTTGGTGCGACGAAGGACATCATCTGGACATACTCATATAAACAGGATTATATGTCTCCAGGGCGGAGAGGGTTATGTAAGCAAGCTTCCGTTGTAAATTGATTTCGCAGCAAACCGGACACACACTGGGGCAAAATGAAAAGGATTTTATCAACTTATTGTTCCAAGGGTCGATAGATAGATACATATGCATACACACACACACACACACACACACACAAACATCAATAAAGATCTCAATATGTGTGCGTGGCTCACCTGGCCGAAACTGAAACTCAAAACAGACCATTCCAGCACCCACCCTTTCATTTAGTTAGAATAAACTCTAAAGCAACTGAATATTTTATATACAGAAAACATACAACAAAAAAAAAAAACAAAACAAAGGAAACAGAACAACAAAAAAAACTAAAAGAAAACATTGGGAATAGGAATGATACACAAACACACACACACACATGATAGATAGAAATGATTTGCCATTTGTTGCTGTCGGTAAAGGGATGTGCAAATATTTTTAATTTTGACATGGCTCTGATTTCATTGTGGAAAGCCAAAAAGCATAAGCCACATAGTTGCCATTGTTTGATAGCAGTTTCATTTGTTTATTTATTATATACTCTTTCAATGTGTACCACAGCTGCGCCCTAAAAGTAGGCAACAGAAAATTTATGTATGAATTAGACTTTGAATAATTAGAAATTTGATGTGAAACTTATGAATTGGAAATTGAAATATTTAGATTTAATATGTATTCGTATCAAAGATCAAATTTCAATCAAATTAAACGAATGTAAGGGTATAAATAATTGAGGGAATAAAGTACATAAAAGTTCCTGTGGTTTGTACTTAGATGCTGGAAAAGTTTTTTTCCAATTTTCTATTTGGTTGGATGGTTTATTCCGCTTTGACAATAGTCAGATGACAGCAGCGAGTACTGACTCTTTCTATTGATGTCCTTTGAAGTGTTTTCAATTAGTTTGCATTTTCGCTTGTCCTTTGGACTGTTTTTTTTTTTTCCTTTTACTTTTTCCTTTTTTCATGTATTTGTCGTCTATAAAGACTTGGGAAGACACATTAATAAAACAGAGAGACAGTCGCTGGAATTTCCCTGTTGACAGAGCCAGTTTGACAGTCAGAGTTGTCTACTAATTGAACGAGCGGAATTTGGAATGGGCCAGAATAGAAAGAGGAGGGCAAATGGCAAAGCTGTCTACATGTGTGCCAAATTGGCATTCAGTTGGATTAGCTAAACTTCTCCCTCTGCCCGTTTGTCATTGCTCGTATTTCGCTTTTTGACAATCAACTGCAAACAGGTGGCCCTTGGGACCAGGTTGAACATTTAGCCAAAGTGCTTTAACTTTCCTCTTCCCCCCTACCACCAGCTGGCCATAAATATTTGTGTTCGTCGCTAATTCGAGAAAGGCATCTCTGTGTGTGTTCAGCTGTGATCTTTGACTTGGTTTTTCTTCTTTTTTGTTTTTTTGCATAAATTTCAATTGACCCTTTTATTGTGGACCCGTCTGCTGGGCCATCAACATAATTTACTTTGGACTTCCGTTTTATATAGTGAATGCTTCTACAACACGAACACAACTACATGCATATTTTATGCCTTTTATCATAATTTATGCGTTGATATAGCAAATGCATAAAATTAAATTTAATTCACACACACAAACACACCCAAACATACTAATATGTATTATCCTGTAGCATTATGTTTGGAAAATGCGCAGCTTTGGTCAATTCATTTAAATTTGATTTAATGTAATGCGCACTCGGTCACGCCCTACTACAACTGCGCCCCATCCCAGCCTATACAATTTTCAGTTGGTCTGCAAATGATTGCAGTGGAAATTTGCATAAATTGCATTTAATATGTTTGCAATTAGATACGTAAATATTTTGGCCTCATAAAGAAATTTTTATCATCAACTACTAACTGAGTTGCACAATATCTCTGACATTTTGGTATTTCGGCGATCGATACATAAAACTTAAAAAAAAAAACCTATTTAATTAAGAAGTCAGCCAACTCCAGCTCCATTTTGGAGCCATTCCACGCTTGACTTTATTGAATTCGCTTGGGCAATAAAAATTTATACTCATCCTGCTACAATGTGGCCCATAAAACGCAAAACGTGGCAAAGCGAGAACAGTAGAAAATAAAAAAAAAAAAGAGAGAAGAGTAGAGAGGAGAAAGAGAAAAAAAATTCTTCTAGAGAATGAGAATGAAAACGGATGATTTTATCACGGCCAGCAGTTTTTCAGCTTGAACTACGACGCGATGGCCTTTTTTTCCTTCTTTTATTCAATTTGCGCGCTTCATTCAAATTGTTGGCCAAAAAAAAAAAGAAAAAGAAAGGGGAAAAAGAGAAAAGTTGTTGGCCGCCTTTTGAACTTTTTGGCATTGTTTGGCAGCGTATTATTACGTTTGTAAATCGCCAGCTTGTTGCCCTTTAAGCCACTAAGTAGGAATATACATACATACATACATATACATATATTCAACAAATACACATACATAGTAAAGCCGTGGCAAGCATACGAGAGCTAATCGAAAAGTTTCTAAATAAAAAAAAAGGGAAATTGCAAACATTTTCCCCTTTTTTTTCATGGCCACAAAACTGCATTAACTTAATTTGTTTAAACTGTTGAGAAAAGACAAACAAATTGTAAAGTGAATTAAAGGCAACTTATTAAAAAATAGAAGAAGACAAAGAACTGATAAAGAGTTGAAAATTTACTTTGTAAATTTAACGCTTAAGTTGGATTCCTTTGAAAACTTTAAAGTCGACCCTCGCTATCATTGAAAAGGATAAGCGCTTGGCAAAATATTCTCCTGTGGCAGATGCCTGTGGCTTTTCCCACCACGACATAGCTGAGATTGTAATTTTTCTGTAATCAAGTATTTGTCGATATTTGTTTCACTTGAATAAATCAAATCGAATACTTCAGTTTGTTTTTTAATGGCTCTTATTTATTTTGATCGAACCATACGCAATCCCTACGAACTTGTTTTGGCTGCGCTACGTGAAAATTCGCATCCTTTAACCGTACAGGAAGTGGGACACTATGTTACCATTAAGACGGACTTTCCGGCTGCCGTTTGCTTTAAAGTTATTATGGAGGCCCTTGAGGAGGGCATTATCAATAAAACGATTCGGCAAATAGGTAAACTCTACTATCTTGTGCCCCCTAAGCCACCCAAGTTGAAATATAATCGGAAAACGAAACCAAAGTCAAATTCGAAAGGAAAGAGCGGACAGCAGCTGTGATAATTAATTCATAATTCCGACAAGTATCTGAGCTGAGCAGAAGGCCGAGTGGACCACAAGTGCAATGCAAACACTTTATTAAAATTAAAATTTATCTAAATTGCGACGGCAAGCCATTTTGCCCGCAAAGTACTTAAGCAACTTCGTCGCCTTGTCTCACAATCAGAAAATGGGGGTGATAAAAACAAAGGCTGAGTGGGTGGGTGATATTCTTAGCTCTGGAATGGGCATTAGGGTTGGAGGTATATGTAACTGCATCTTGTTGCAGGGAAGCAACTTCTGCTTCAGTTCGTCAGTTTGTCAGTCAGGCAGTCAGCGGAGTCAGTCAAACGTCGGAGCTGCCTTGTCGTCTGCTTGTTGAGCGTTGAAATTGAAGTCTTGTCTTCTTACTCAGACTTAGCCAGGTGTTGGCTTCGGGGCAAAACTGGAAAAGGAGACCAAGGATGTGTCACTTTGATTTATTATTTTCGACAATTTCTCTTCCCGGCGAGTGATTGTAACTGTGCCTGAATCACACATTACACTTGCGGCAAAGTAAACGGAGATGAAGTAGGAAATATCTTCAAGTAAGTATATATTTTACATACATGTGTGTGTGAGTGTCAGTCGGTGTATCTGTGTGCGGTTAGCAGCTCGTGCACAATTTTTCATTTCCTTTTCAAGTTCTCTTTTTTTCTCTCTCTTTGGTGCGCCACGTTTTTATCTCATTTATTTATTTTACAATTAGACAAAGTGAAGTGCACTTCCCGAGACAGAAGAATAGCAGCTGGCACAAAGGGGTTGCTCCAATTGCATCATGCAAACATTGATGCATATCTGTGATGAAGTCTTTTCAGCTTTAAATCAAAAAGAAAATGATTTAGGCCAGAATATGCTTAAAATTAGCATTAAGGTAGCGCCTTAAGGCTGTGCAATAAACATAAATGTGGTCTGTAGCAGCCTAGACCACCTTCCTGCCACATTGGCCAGGCCAGAAACTTTTCACATTGACTGCCTGCCTGCCTGCCTGCCTGTTTGCCTGGATATATGCTGGAGGCATGTTGGCCCAAAACAAATGGTAAATGGCCCGGGCAAAGAAACACTTAAGCGCTAGGTAAGTGAAAACTCAAATAAAAAAAGGCATCCTGGCATCTCAGGAAAAACTTTTACAATGCGCACGCGAAGGACGCCAACGGAAAATAAAAAAATTGAAAATAGGGAGGACGACGTGTTGGAAGTTGCCCAAGTTACTTGAAGGCTATTTTTGGGTAAATGGCGAATGGTAAAAAGAAATTTCAGAGAAACCCACTTGCCAGATTCAATAAAGTGTCAGCCGCCAGGCTATCTCTTTCGCAAAAGGAGACTTTAATTCCGAAACGCCAAAAGCTATGCAACATTTCTGCTGTCTGCTCTTTGAAGTTGCCACACAACATTGCAACATGATTTCTGATTGCAAAAGGCCCAACGGCTTGACAATTAGGCAAAAAGAAGCTATGACTGGCAAAAGAAATCTACCATTTTATCACAGTGTATCAATATTTTAAATTGTAAATTTAAAAAACTTTTTCTTTGTTTACTTGAATATTTAAATTAGGTTTCTCTAGTTTCAACTCACAGAAATATACCAAATTTAATTAACAGTTTCATATTTTCGTAACAAACGGACAAAAATCAAATTGAATTTCCTCTTCTATATACTAAATCAATTTTGAATACAAAAAAAAATTGCATTTAACTTATTGACTTTTCTCTGCAATTTAAATATTAAGTGTTATCATCAGTTTTTTTTTTTTTGTTTGTTGACAATTGTCCAAATTAAACGGATGGGTCAAAAGGTTATTTGAATTAAGGTTCGCATTGCCATGACAGCAAAATTAGAACGAAATGCAAAAAAAAAAACAAGGAAAAGTCAACTAAAAACTGAAGAGCAAAGTGCAAGTTTTCATTGCATTAGCCTGGACTCTGGCCAGGCAAACATTGAAATGTCAACGCAAAGCCACACGCACACAGAGATTCATCAAGAAATATGCCAAACAGCCTGGTCGGACAACCATCCCGCCTGCCCCCTCTCCCACTATGCGAACTACTTTCTGTACACTGGACTAGTCTGGGCTCAACAATTTTTGAAATGCGACCCAATTTCACTCCAATAGCAGACACATGGAGCAAAAGTTCGACATATTTCGGCACCCAGGCATATTGGCACCTGAGAGTAGTAGAATGGAATGTCATGAGATGAGCAACGTGGGGAGGGAGGGAGTGAGTGGGTGGAAGAAGTGAAAGGAGAAATAAATGGTTGACAGTTTTGTCGTGGTATGCATTTTGGACACGTGCATGTCAGATATGACAGTTATCCCTCCACCCCCCACCCACTCGCCCTTTCTATTTTAATACCTTTGTAACATCAACCCAATTTATGTTTTATTTGTTTTTCTTAATTAACAAACGTTGCCAATGGAATTAGGCCACGGGCATTCTAGGACAACTAATAAAGCACGGCAAATGCAAAAATTTAGTTGGTTAGAGTTCATCAACGAGAGTGATTAAAATAATAAAAAAAAAAAAAACCTTCGTTTATGGTTTATTTAATTGGCGGTTTTTATATGTAAATGACGTGCACTCTGCAGCAAATTAAAATAGTTTACAATTAAATTAAAGTAAATGCGATGGGGATAAAAACCAAAAAAAGAATATGACAGCAAATATTTAATATCATTTTAAATGCTACATTTACTTTATATACAATATAAATAGTTTGACCTTTTGGCCATTATGATACTGCCAAATGCAGTACACTCGATACAATACAAAAACAAACTGATATGCTGGCCATGGATTGTGTAGCGAATTTGCTGAGGAGAACAAAAAAATGCATTAATAAACAAATTCATTACAGACTCCAGATAATTCAGGCATTTAAATGTACATCAATATTAATTATGCACATTTACAGCAAATGAAGTTGGCTTCATAAATACCCCGAAAGCCAAATAGCCATAAGGAGCAGCAATTTGTTTATTAAAAGTATTTTAAACATTTATGATTAAATCAAATATTCAAAGAAACAAATATTACAATGTGTTTTTTGTTTATTTAGTTTTCCCAGAGAATAATAATTATTTCTCTAATCGATAAAGCCAAACAGTTCACTTGTGTGTGTGTGTGTGTGGGAGAAAGATAGACCTACATAGATAGAGATTGTCCAGATGTCCTTGTCTTTCTTATATATGTATTGATAAATGTCTGTATGCTATGTGGGAAAGTGAAAGTTTATATCCTTTCAACTAGGAAGAACAATCTCTAGAATCAATTCAAAACTGTGCCATTTTTTTGAAGATTTCTAAAAAGATTTATTTAAATTTTAAAGTTACTTAACGTTGTTTCGAATGGCATTAAAAAGTTTAGTAGGTGTAAAAGTAAAAATTTAACCATGTATCAAAAAATTTATATAAAATCTGGGCCAAAAAGGAGTTTTTTTTAGGGGTTTTAGCTACTTAATAGATGTGATTTGTAGAAACATTTAAAGCTATGCCTTTTTTGAATCGTCCCAGATTTCACCCAATTCATTGCTTCATTGCCAATATACAAAACAATTTTTTTTAAATAATCAAAAAAAAAAGTTCATTGCCGAAATAAATAGACAATACTTTCAATATTATAGTACTTCAATAATATTCTTGTCTTCTGTACATAGAAAGTTAATGATGCAGATAATAATTGTAAGCCTTTCTATAGGAAAATCGCAGTATCTTTGTTTTGTTATTGCAATTGAAGTAAAGTTCACTTATTACTGTCGCTTCATTTGCACGGCAGCCGATAATATGGAATTATATGACTATTTATATAGCAAAAACCCGAAAAGCAATTAGCAAATAAAGCAGATACAGCAATGCTCGCACAGCATGAGCTGGAAGCAAATAAACAAAAAGTGAAAACAAAAGCAGATTCGAGTCAAATACAAAGTGAAGCAACATTAAACATGAACGAGCTGGGTTGTGGGATGGAGGGTGGAAAGTAAACGCCAGGATTAAGACAGCTCTGCCTGAGTGTGGGTGACCAGCATGCCACCCACCCACCCACACACACACACACAGAAAGAAAGAGAGCGTGAGAGAGGCGCAGTGACAGTCGGTAGGCACAATCATACTCACACACACAAATAGGCAGCTTCCACTTTAGCCTCAATGCCGCCACTTAAGCAACGTTACGTGAGCAAGGAGACACACACATACACAAACACAAGCATATATGTATGTACGGACGTGTATATATGTCGACCCACACGTAAATATCTGCGGGGTAGCTTTTAATTATCTCGTTATTTTTTAATTTCCAACATTTCACTGATTTCATTTTGAGCGGGCATCGAGCGCGACGGGCGGTCGCCATTGAGTATTCTGCTGAGTGTGCCTCTTGCGAGTGGAGTCGCCTCGAGATGCCTTGAGATGAAACTAATTCTCAGCTTAAGTTTACGTCTTTAAGTCTTGTGCATAATTTCGTTCATGCTCTAATGACCTGGCCACTTTAAATGTCTTTTAAAGCCCCACACAAAAAAAATTAAAAAGAACGCCGGTGTAAAATGAGCTGGAAAACAATTAAAAGAGCTCAGCCCCAACCCTACCACTACCATTTCAGAGGCAGCAACTCCTTCCGCTCCTCGCTCACATTAACATCAAATTAGTTTGTGGATTAACACGTTTTTTCACATGCCAACGCAGACACTAAATGGGTGGGGTGAAGGAGCTTCATTACGCATACGACAGGAGAGCCTCAGACCCCAGCCCACTTTTACATTTTAGTTAGTTTAACCGTCCCGTGTGTGCAGTGGGCCAAGAAAAAGGTTTACAGTTACTAATTATACTCTTGGCTGCATATATTTTTGGGTCTCATAGTTAGTTAAAAATACTTTTAAAGTTTATTTTTAACAGCAAAGGCAAACTATACATATACATTAAGGATTTGTCGTCCACTTTGTAAAGAGAAAAATGGCAGCTTAACTATAGATTTAAATAAATCAAGTTTTGTTCAACCTGAAACACAAAGTTTGCCCGTCTACAAATAGGCTTCATTTGGCTTTTATCATGCCCGGCTAGCTGCCAATATATACGTATAAACTTAAATAAGTAGGTATATAAAAAAAAAACTATACGTATATATGTATGTGTATATGAATCTATCTGGAAGCTAAAATCACTGGCACAATGAACATATTGTGTGGCAATAACAAAAAAAAAAGGGAAAAGGAAAAGATAAAAAATTTAATGCTTACGTGCCTGAAATATGTAGCCAAGTTCACAAAAGAAGAGACTGCAATGTATGGGGATGCTAGGAGCAAAGTTCATAAATAAAGCCCCGATTCAACTCAACCAACAACTTGGCTTGGCCCTACATAGACCGGCTTGGCTTGGCTTAAAATAAAAGTTGTATCACAACAACAACAACAAAATTGCTATAAAAATTGCTGCGCTATGGGGAAATCGTTTACTGATTTACTCCCTTCTGTGGCGAAGCCAAAAAATGGAAAGAGTGGGATTGCAGCCGATGCAACTAATAAAAGTTTTCGCCATTCGATGGCGTTGATGTGGGCATGCCAATACTTTCAATGTGGTAGCACACACACCCTCACACACAAACACGCACACACACACACACACAAACATACACTCTTTCAGATGGTCAACGGTGGAAATGTTTGCTTTTGTGGCTTTTCCAGCCTGCAAGCAACAACAAGTAAAAGGCTGGCAACAATTTTGAGCGCACATTGCTGGTTGCCCAAAAAAAAAAAAAATAGGGAAACTTCATTTTTCCAACACTTTAATAATGAGATTTATATGGAAGAGAGAAATTGATTGTATCTCAGGGAGGTATTGAAGGATTTGGCAAATAAAAAAGTGAACAAAATTGCAGCATAATTATATTTGTTTGTTATTCTATTTGGATTGTTTTAAAAACAAATGTAAAACTTGATCAATTCTTTGTAACACTGTTCTAAATGTTTCTAAGTTCTCTCCTTTTTTAACTATTCTTTTAACTTTAGTTTTCATTTTCTTCCAATCTGTTGCTTGCCGTTTTCAAATTTCCGTTGCGCACTGCTTTGGCAACACAGGCCGTTGGCACTGCTTGTCAAATTTATAAGAGTTGCCACATCGGTGAAAAACAAACCGCTTGCAGAGGCCGTTTATTTTGAAACGTTGGAAACAACTTAAGTTTTTTTTTTAGAAATCTGAAGAATGATATATGGTTTATATGTATTATCTAGTCAATTATATATATTGTATAGGCTGCTCTTCTTCTGCGTTATAATCGAAACCCATTCAATTTGAAGTCAACAGTAACAAATGCTACCAAATGTAAAACGAGTTAAAATATTAATTTAATATTCTACCAATACTAAGGGCAATTTGTTATTAATCTAAACTAATCCAATGGCCTTGATTAGAATGAAATGTGTAATAGTGCTTATAGAGTAAGGAAATGATTTAACTATCATGTTTTTGTCACTACAAATCCGTATTTTTTAGCAACTAACCAAGATTATGCAGTTAAGAAGTTTGATTTCCTGTTTGCACTCTACTAACTCTGCTGCTCTAACTGTTATTTGTTGGCACCAAAAACAAAACAAAAAAGAAACGCAATTAAACTGGCTAAGTAACATCCAGTGGCAGTGGCACCGCTGTGAAAACCACTCAAGAAAGTGTCTACCGCCAGCGGAAGTGACATTTCGCCAGCCAATTCACATACGAATCCACATGCGATATAATACGAGTATTCAATTAGATGTTTTCTGTTCAGCTCAGATAAATTGATTAATTCGCTTGACAATCCCCAATATATGTATGTTTTGTATAAATACAACAAGAACTCTGCAATCTGTGCCCAGTTGTTCTAGAACCAGTTTTCAGCAAACAAACTTGTTGCCAACGGCAAACATCGCGCCCACACCCAAGTCTAGATCGAGAAAAAACCGCCAAAAAAAACCAACTACCGGTAAGTGTCTTGAGTTCGAGTACCGTTCCATGGACGTCATCGACAGATCACTTAGCCAAAAAAGTTGTCTTATTCTCAAGTGTCACGCCCACAAAGTGTCTGCTGTGACGTATTTTGATGTATAAATCAAATCGAGATCGATTAGCATTACTCATACGCCGGCGCGTGTTGGCAATTAGTTAGGAAATAAACAATTTGTAATGCATTAAATTAGCATAACTTTAAATTTTCCCACGATCAATTTGTTTTATTTTAGTTTGTTGATATTTTTATTTTATTTTGGTTTTGTTGACTTTAACAGCATAAATTATTTTTAATTTTCATATTAATAAAAAGGAGGAGAAACGCTAAAAAAAAAACCAGTTAAAGGCGTTGGTATGTAGGGCCTGCGTGTCCGGTTGAAGTTGATCGGAAGGCTGGAACCAGACAGACAAAAGAAATTTACGCAGGCATCTGGACCAGCCAAGTTTAGTTCTACGTTTTACAATTTTGTATAATGCATTCACAGCGCCATTAATTTATAACCGATCGCCGCATACAATTTACATTAATTATAAACAGAAATATTTTCTGTTTTTTCGTTTTTTTTTTTTTTTTATTTAGAATATGGCATCAGTTACAGTTCGGTATCGATTCGATTCGAGTATCGATTCGAATTGATACTTCCTGCTAAATATATATATTACTTTCCGTGCAATTTTTCCTTAAACACAATAAACGAATGGTTACTTTCCCAATCGATCTTGAAAATGGGGGAAATTTTTCGTTTTTAAATAAATGCAAATGGGAATCTCAATGATTTGGAAAGCACAAAAAATGCAGTTGCATCCAATGAATGATGATTAATTCTGGATATAACTTAAATTAGGATACTTTTAAAATTTAAAATATATTTCGTTTTCAATTTGTTTTGTTAACGGTCTTTTGTTTTGGTGGAAGCTTTAATACCCTTTATTTTTGAGATAGATTTTTGTCATGTTTGGAATAGGGAAACGATTTATGTTTGCTTTAAAATGCCTAATCAAATTTTTAAACTAGGACTATATTATTCTCATAAGTTAAACTAACACAAAATATTTTTCAAATTTCTAATACTTTCTTTTTCAAAGTGTAATTGAACTTCTGATAAATTTTAATATTTTTTCTTTCAGTCAGGGTATCTATTAAATAAACTCATTTATATATAGATAGTTATTGATTTTCGGATCAGTTTCTTTGATCAATCATTATCAGTAGCAGGTAGTTAATTTATACATTTTAACACTATACAACCCAATTCATAAATAATTCATTAATTTTCTAGTTTAATGCCCATACGAAAATAACATAAAATGCTAAATTAATAATTAATGTAAAATTTAATAATAACAACAATAACAACAAAATATCTCATAGTCGTACGACTTTAAACATTTAACTAATAAATACTTTTTGCGTGTTGTAAATTTGCATACGTTTAGCAAATATATTGAAATTGATTTTTTTTCCTACACTCATATTATTGAATTTGTATTGATTTCGCTTTTGTTTGATAAAAAAAAAAAAAAGATCTGACGTACTTTAGCGCCAGTTGGGCTGGACCGTTGGTTGGCTACCCCCAGACCCAGACCCAGAGCCAGAAGCAAACGGAGACCGAGACCGGCTTCGGATGTTGTTTAGTTGTTGTTGTTTCTTTCTCATCTGCGTTTGGGTTTTTGTTTTGTATAAAATAAAAAGACAAGCGAGCAATATTAATTATTTCTACTTTGCACTTGGAGCACCACGGTTGCCAGCCAACCACCTAAAGATCTTATACATTCTAATAGTTTAACCATTATTACCAATATCTTATTATAGCCATCATGTACTTCTCCAAGATGACCTCCTTGATGAGTATCCTGTTGCTCAGCTGTTGTATACTAAGCTTAATGGATGCTAGTGAATCCCTGCCTGCCATTGGATATTATGGCAAGCGTTTTGGTAAATTAAAACAACTAATCAAAGTTAGCCAATTTAGACTCAATTCCTTAAAATTCAACAGATCCCATGGGTAGCATTGATTTTATACAGATTTGCTTGAACAATTGTGCCCAGTGCAAGAAGATGTTTGGTGATTACTTTCAGGGCCAAACCTGTGCCGAATCCTGTCTCAAGTTCAAAGGCAAAGCCATACCCGATTGTGAAGATATTGGCTCTATAGCACCATTTCTCAATGCTCTCGAGTAGAGGAGATGCGGCACTTTTGTGTGTATATATATATAGAGAGAGAGGGAGATGTGTGTGTACTTATATACGGATTTTATGGCTTATGACTCAGATGCGAATTTGGGTCAATGCGATGCTCGAACACGAAACGATCTTGGCTATCGACAACTGACTTTGGCTAAATTCGCAAAACTTTATGACTTTGACTAACTATCACATGGGGTATTCCATGTCCAACTTAAACAAACACGTAACCAGCAAAAGAAATAACAAACACAAAGTTCCTATTACTATAATATTATTTAATAAATAATTGCTAAAAATGGAAAATGTTTTATTTGTTTTTCAAATTTTATTTTAAAAAATAGTTGCATATACAGAACTTATATCATATCAAATATATATATTTATATTTTTAGAAAATTCATCGAATTTGTGGCTTGTATCTCACAGATTCATAGAACTAATCCAACTCAAAAAGAATAGTTTACTTCGATTAGAAGACGATTTCGATATTGTGATTTCGGGATTTTTTTGTTTTTGTGTTTTTTTTTTTTAACTTACGCACTGTATTTCTGCTATTTAATAATAATATATACAAAAAAAATTGATGATGAAAATGCTGAAAAAAGATTCTAAAGAAAATGGCTGACTGATTGGCTATAGAAATTGTCAATAAAGAAGAGTGAGCAAGGACTAGTTAAAGAGACTAAGCGATATATAGGAAAAGAGTAAGCATAAGAAATGTTTCAGAGATAGTAGAATGTCCTTTTTTGGAAATCACTGTAAATGTTTATGTGTGAGTGTGTGTTTGTAAATGGAAGCTGGAGAAACCTATCAAAGAGGGTAAATGGCAGTTACTTCCTATAATTGAGCAGTGTGTCAGGAATTTCATTGATATAGTTCTGCAAATATAGAAAGTAAAAGCGAAATAATTAAAATTCATTTAAAAAAGTATTCAATCATTTGACTTACGTAGATAGAAGAGTCCAAGCCATGGCCACCATAATCAGCCCATTTGGTTAAATCAATTGAGGGTATAATACCGCTCTTGCAGGGCACTCGTGGATTTCTGTTAATCCAATCAATGATTATAATAACAAAATTTTCAAATAATATATATAACTCACATTTCATGATCGGGCAAAACCATGGGATAGATTTGCACAGTGTCAATAAGATCCGTATTGTCGCAAATTAAACGGGAAAGCTTCGCCTTGCGTATCTCTTGCAGTTGTTCAGGTGTAAAAGATGACGGCTGATTGGGCAGCTCATACCAGAAGCGATCGCCACGTCTTAGATAGCTCATCTGGGTGGCAATGACACAGGCAAAAGTGGGTCCCAGCATGGAGCCAGGCAATGATTTCTCCGATACGCCGCCAGACCACAAATCAATGTCAGCAGGATGTCTGAATGAATAAATATTCCACGAGCATGAAGTAAGGAAAAGATTTATAAAGTTGCTGGAACTCACTCAAATATGCTGCCATAACGCAGAACCGTCTCATTAGGCATCGAACCGTACATTTCATCCCATGTGTTGGAGGTGGGCAGGCCACAGAATTTACGGAATTCCATGTAGCCGGGTATGCCAAATTCACGGCCCCGCTGCATATTAAACGATACCAAATCCATGCCAAATCGAGCTCCTTCCTTCTTAAACAGATGGTTAGTGACCTCTTGTGTGATGGAATCGTCCATAGCCTGAGCCACTTGATTCATCAGACCCATAAAATATTCATCTAGGACACCAGCTCGATACAAATCGTATGGTCGACGAATCAAATCCGACAAACGTTTCGAGGCAATGAATTTGTGTGCCTTTGACCAACGCTCCACGGCCGTTGGCAGCAGTGAATGACCAAAACGGAAGGCAGCACCAGCAAATGAATCAATAATGCCCGGATTAACATGCGAGTCGTAACCATCCCAGTAGCCATCTTTTTGTAATACTAAACCGAATTTCTCCATTACCTCCTTGCCCAACAGAATAGGCAGGAACTCATTGAACGTGACATGCTGGACAATGGCAATATTGATGCGTCGTGCCTCCTGGAAGAGTGTCTCATCATCCCAATGCTTGTTGATCTGGGCAAGACCAGTGGCCAGTCGATTGTGTTCCCGAGCCATAAGCGTGTGCATGCAGGTCAATACCAGTTGCTCATTCACACGAATCTCGCCGCCCTCAAAGCAATACATACTCTTATTCGGTCGCGTGCAGCCTTCATCGGGAATGTCCAATTTCAGGGGCAGTAAATCCTTAAGACCATACTCCTGGAAAACGGGATTCATGCGCATCAGACCACCATAGCCAGTGCGCAGTTTACGAGCAAACGACTCCTTAACCCCATAGACAGTATTGGCATCAATGACACCGGTTAGAGTATTGAATTGCTGCCGGGAACCTACAATCGAACGAGACAATTATGTTAATTCAAGTTCAGGGTTATGTAATCAATATACTTACCCAACTTGCAGCCTGGTCGAGGTGAAGGAAAACCGCGCACAAAATCAATACACTTGACATTAAAGAGGCGATAGAAATAATCATCATCAGGGATTCGAATCTCATTGCAATATGGATGCTTCAAATGCAATGGACGCTTGCAACATTCCTCCGGATCATTACGATTAATGGGATCTGTCAAATTGATTAGATTACTATTGCTACTCTAAAGCAACGCAAAACCATTTACCTAATGGTGTTCCCGTCAGGGTGAAATCGTGATCCATGAACTGACCCCAGGCAATGACCATAACAGTGCCAGCGTGATCATGATAGCCATCATCGGGATGCATGGTGCGCGAAACGACACGTGAGAAGGGCAAATCGCGTCCAGTTACAGAAATACGTGGAGCATTGATACCATCTGCATACAGTGGGCCAATAAGACGTTGGAATGGTGAATTTGCTGCCCCCCACGTTGGATGCTCAATATTGTTGCAAAGGCCATCAAAGCGACGATATTTGCCTGGACGACACTCGACACCAGCAAAGAAGGGCGGACACACCTCACGAATAAGCGTCTTTGAGGTATCAATGGTGGGCAAACCCTTCTCGATTTCTTCATAGGATAGACCATAACTGGCAAAAGAACGAATTAAGTTGAATTAGCTAAACTTTGACGGATATCAAAACCAAATTTGATGTTTTCCTGTCTGTCTTGTTTTTCTATTTTTTCTCACTTTGAAATATTTCAAATATTGCAAAATTAAAGTATTAGCCCAGTTTTACCAAAATGACTGCAAAAATTAACGCACATTGATGTTGATGTGTGGACGTTGACAGTGGCAAATTTTGTAGCCAGCAAATTGAGAGTTTGACGTTGATAAACCTGTTGCCGGATTGTTGCAGAGGAAACAGGCACATATGGATGTACATAAATTGCAAAAGGGACTGAGACTGCCTGAAAGTGATTGCTAGAGGCACTTCCTCGATTAGATTGCAGAGCCATGAGAAAGTGAGAAAAGTTCAAAACTAATTGTCCGGAGAGAAGACTATTGTGTTTTGCCAAGTCTAAAGATAGTGTTAAAACGATAGGAAAATGCAAAAACACTAACACACACACACACTCACAAATCTTTACAGTCAATTGATCTGCAAACGAGTCTACAAATTTCACGGTCTTAATGACCAGACAGTGGGGAGGAGGAGTGGAGGGAGTCAACTGGTTTAATTTGCTTGATCTGCACCATTTGGTGCGTTCTCTCTCAGGAGCGCATTCAAAGGTATGAGAGCCAAACTAAATTTACTTAAACTACATTTTCGAGTTACGGATTGAGGCCATAATTTGTTTTGTTTTTATTTGTTTACTATCTGATTCTTATCTTTTGAAACTCCAATCCGACCCTGTATTCTCTATCTAGTTAAATCTAGAGTATAAAATGTACTTCCCATAAAGTTAATAGAACGCCATAAACATGGCAACAAAATTTGCATGCCATAAAGACGTTAACAACTGTTATTAGCCAGCAGCAAAGACCATAATCAAATGGTTATACAACTGCAGCCGAAACGATCCCAGGTGCAACGGCATCATCTGAGTAAAGGATGGAGATGACAACATGGCTGACTTGAGACCTGGTGGACCAGACCATGGGGTTGACTTGGGGTGATGTGAATGAGTGAAAGTCGCACATGTTCAAGTGCTTGTTGAGAGCGGCTAAGCTTTAAGCACTGTCTGAAATGGAGTTGGATTTACTGTGGCCAAGTGACTTGGCAACCCGCTTACCCAGATTCCACATAGCCAATCGCCAATCATTGGCCAACCACACGAAAACTGGAAATGATGCTGCAGAAGTTGTGGCATCCTCCGCAGCTTCTTTTATTTTATTTTTTTTTTCGGTTTTTATTTTTTGTTGTTTTCTTGTCGAACCGTGGGGAGTCACGCGCACTCTCACTGCGTCTTTGTTGCACCGTTGCACTGCCTGATTGCATAATATTGAGTTTGTTTACATCTTAGTGCTAGGTAAATAACTGCACAAAAAATGCAGTTGCGCCAGTTTGAGAAGTAGACGAAGAAGCTTCCAAGTGCCTGGCCATCATCAACATCAGTCAAAGCCGCAGACAATTTGAACACTCGTTCATACATATGTATGTATGTACATATTTCGGTTATGGAACTGCAATTAGCATTTGCGTACTTTCAAATTTACGCAGAAGCTTTCTGCTCAATGCAGAACCTTGAAGGTAGGCGATAGGCAGCAATATCATGAATATTTACATGAGGGCGAGGGCTGCTTTAATAGTTTATTTTTGAACAAAACTTCCAATAAACAAAACTAAAGTTTCTGCAGAATAAAACTAATCTATGCTTTCGTTTTTATAAATTACAATATAACTTTCCAGTCTACTATGTATATACTAGGTAAATAAGTTTTGAGTAACCCTCGTTTAATATTCTCTTGTGCTTAACATGTCTGCTGGGGGGAGGGCTAAGTGGTGTGTGAGAGAGTATGTTGGTGCTGTTGCACGAGTTAGTTGTAAGTGCCTTGTCATGTGCTATTTGGCAATAACAATTTTTTGCGGGTTGTGGGCCAGTTTAACTTTCAAATGCGTTGCATTTAAATATATATTTTACTTACGTGCGAGCCAACTGTATGGAGATATCGAGCAACAGCTCGCCCACAGTGGCCAGTTCCTCGGGCTTCCAATCGCTCTTGGGCTGGGCCACATCTGCAATATTTACTTAATTTATTTAAAGAGAAACCTTAACACAATTTACCCCTCTACTTACGTATACGTTTGCGTGCATCCAAGTAGGCCGCATTGATGGCATCGTAGGTGATACAAGTGCCCGTTCCACTGTTATAGGGATTTCTGTCAATGAAAAGGAAAATAACACAAAGTGAGTAAAATTGACAATAACCAAGCAATTTGCTCTTATCACATGCGAACCACCCATTCTTCCGTTCCTTCATTCATCTATCCACACATCCATCCATCCATTCATCCGATGGGAGGCTAACGAAGCCTGCGCACTGCCAGATAATCAAATTACTGCCAGTCGAGTGCATAAAGTGAAGGATAACTAAGACCATACTGAACGGCTACCCGCAGTTCGCTACGTGACTCGGTAGCGTCAACATCAACATCAACATGGACATGGACATGGAGCAAGCACGGTCCAGGCTAAAGCAAATATTGCAAGTCCATAAACCAAATTATCTCAGTGAAACAATGGAAGAGTTTCTGAAAAAGGCCAGTCCAGGACGTGGCCAGGCATATCAATGCATACGAAAATTTGTGAAATGTATCAGAATATTCTTACTTGCAGGCCTATTGATATATGCATTGAAATATTACAACGAGGAGTTGCAGGGGCAGGTGAGTTGATAGCAAATCTAATTGTAAATTGAAATTAATACCATTCATCCATGTAATAGACTTGTGCCCTCTCTTTGCCACAATCTTTGCGCTATGCATTCCGACCACCCGAAAATTGTGACTTTTGTGCCAGAATTAAGAGTGTGCCACGCCTAAGTCGTTTAAGTCCGCAAGAATTTGAAATAAAATATGCATACACCGGAGCACCTATTGTTGTTAGTGATGCTACACAGAATTGGACAGCAATTTCGGTAGGTTGGTGGGTTTGGCCAAAGTCAGAGATATAATTGCATTTTGGCATCGTTCCATATGCAGCTATTCAACTATTGGTACTTTCGGGATGTCTATGCGAAGGCGAAACGCAAGCAACGCATACGTGACTGTCAGTTTTTGCCATATAAGACTGGCTTTCGAGATATCTACGAGGCCTTGGATATGCCAGAGGAGCGAGTGGAATTAAAGGTAGGCGAACTGCCATGGTACTTTGGCTGGAGTAATTGTCATGCTGAGACTGCGGAAGAGTTTCGTCGACACTACGGTAGACCCTATTTCCTGCCCGAGAGTTCAGAGAACAATGCAGTTGATTGGTTTTTCATTGGAACAAGTGGATTGGGTGCCCAAATGCATGTTAGTATAAAAGAAATTTGAACTTGATATCAAATTAGTCTGTTTTTTACGACTTTAGATTGACAATGTGAGATTGCCCTCGTGGCAGGCTCAGCTGGCGGGCAGTAAACGTTGGCTCCTAATGCCACCCCCTGAATGTTATTTTCAATGCCAAAGTTTCGATGTGACTGTGCGACAGGGTGACATAAGTACGTGCAACTTCAAAATGCCTTTCCACTGTTTGTTTTCTATAAATTCATTTCAGTTGTCTTGGATACAAACAAATGGTATCATCAGACATTTGTCCTACCCGGGGCTGTTAGCCTAACTATTGGTGCGGAGTATGACTAAATTTAACCGGCTCTAAGCGGTTTTTCCCTGCGAACAGGAAGCATCTTTCCATCTCTCTTTCTCTCCTTAGGCAAAAGAAACTGTAACAGCGACAACTTAACTTTAACATTGCTGTTTGTTGAATTGCTTTTTGATTTTGTCTCTATTTTGCTAGCCGGTTTGTTAATTAAATAGCAAAAACACGCAAATTTCTTGCTATACAAAAAGAAAAAGAAACGAAACAAACAAAAATCTGCCCCAAAAATGGGGGGCAGCAGCAGAGTCAACTTCCTCGAATGGGGCGACATGTAAAACGCGTGTCAAGCGACATCGATGCGTGTTTAACAATGCGTAAGTATTAAGTAATTACAACAACAGTAACATATAACCAAAATAGAGTATATAACATCGACTACAACAACAACAACAGCAACAGCAATAGCAAAAGACATTGCCAATTCACGCAATGCAAAACCATTTGAGCTACGATCAACATTTTTCAGGAATCTTATAACCATATGTTATACACTTTCAAATAAACATATAAAATTATATTGCAGATGATTAAAAAACTTATTAAAAAACGTTAACTAGTTGTCTCTAAGTAGGAGATACCAATAAATTTATCAGATAGACGCAATTCCCATTCGTTAAAGAATATTAAATATTTACAAACTTTTTTGGTTCATTAAGAAAAGAAGAGAATAAAAATTGAAGGGAAAAATCAGCTACTAAAAATTTATATATAGCCGGCCAAGTATATATCGAAACTTTTGACTTAACTTACAGTGTTTATTCTTATTTCTTTGATCAATGGAAGTGTAAGACAATTTCGGGTTGACTTTGTTGCATTGTATCATTTTATTTATTGTCTACAGTTTTTTTGGCAAATTTGTCAAATTCAAATGGAAAATGGCGTTGTCTGGCATCAACGCACTCCAGTACTTTATATACTGGTCCGACAGTTAACTATTTTTATTTTTTTGTGCAACTTATTGCGCTTGAAAAGTTCAATGTGCGCATAGTCCGAGTTTTGGGCCAACTAGAAAGTTGCTTGCATGCGGCACGCACTCGGACTTGTACTTGTTATCCTGATTGTGCGGCGGCTGCTGCTGCTGCTGGAGTAAGTAAAGTAAAATATAATGTTATGAATTCAATATGTATATATGGTATGTGCAGCATGCAAGATACTTGCAGGTGCGCGGCAGAGTACGCCAAACACTTCCTGTTGCAAAGTGAAACTGTTAAGTTGTACGGCCCAATGTGGCGTATGCGTAATATTGTGAATAATTGCAAAAGCGTGTCGTAAACAAAAAAAAAATAGAGGTGAGTATTCAAATAACATTGCGAGACTATCCTACCTCGCTTACGCAGTGTCTACCAACAGACAACGGGGCAGACATAACAATATCGCAGCATCTGACTGAAACGAAAGTGGCCCGGCAATGGCAAACCTGTATTTATCTGACTTAAGTAGGTTGTCTGCATTTTTTCGTACTGACCGCAACGCAATAAAGTTCAATAGCCAGGCCAAAGCCAAGAGCCAATAGCCAAACCAATTTCTGCAGGCTCACGTTTTGTGCCGATGACGTCTAGGTGACCCCAAATTAGCTGCACTTCTCGCTGACCCCCAACAGCACAAGCCGATCGAGATCGTGTGACATTTAAAATTTGTTAAGATAATCCAACTGCAGCAATATTTCAAAGTCACTTTTCGAAATCATTTCAAAACAAAAGTTTGCCATCAATAGCTGCAAGTGTTGTAATGCCGTTTGCGGCTTATTGTCGTGCGGTTTAACTTCTTACAAATATATCGAGCCGGTATGTCAGGTGACTTCAACATGATGATGATGATGTCGCTGATGACAATGATGATGGTTATGTGTCTGTGTGCATCACATGACGCGGCCACTGTTATGGCTGCTAGTCGAGGCCAAAAAAAAAAAAAAACATTTGCCGTTTGCCGTTAACGAGGTGCACGAATAAAGGTGGTTGTACCATGCCTTTAAAAAGCATGCACACTTATCTTAACTAAATATAGGAAAGTCTGTTTTTATCAAAACACAATCCAGTCATGGACTATATAAGAACCATTGGTACTTCTTGAAAGGCAAACACTCTTCATTAGCAGACCATTCTAAGCAAACTAAAATGAGTTGTCATGCAGTCTTACTTTTATTCCTTGTAAACTATTTGGTTCTGAATGAGGGAAAAACTGAGAAGGGTGTTAATAATTGTCCTGCCAGTTGCCCCAATACAATTGAACCCGTATGTGCCGCATGGAAACATGGCAAGAAAGTTAGTTTATGCACCTTTACCAACATTTGTCAACTAAAGATGCAAAACTGCAACTACAAACGCAGTAAGTTAAAGTCATTTACTTTTCTTTCCAACTATTAAAACAAAGTGCTTTAGACTGGCTTATGGAAACCAATGAGCCCTGCCAACGGCCCACAAATGATTGTAAAAGTATTTTCCATAGTGAGCAACCAAAGAAACCAACATTTGGAACAAAAAAGATGTCACTCAAGGTCAAGGAGTTGTCTCGTCATAAGAATAAAGCAGTTTCAAGTTCTCCAACTCCAACAGCTTTTGCCGCAACAACAAAGAAACTCCTTTTGAAAAGATCTACAAAAAACACAGAAATTGGGAAAAATTCTAAAACAAGCATATACATTTTTTAAATAAATTGATTTTGCTAATGAGCAAAATTAAACTGAACAAATTTATGTCCTTTTCAAATGGCTATAAGCTGACGGATTCTCTGAATTGGATTACAGATTTAATTTTTACTATACAAGATGCAATGATTACTTCTTATACATCAGTTTAATACATCTTTTAGCAATTGTTTTTACCAGTGTGTTGCCTCGAGGCAGTTTACCTAATGAAGACATCAGCCTGTCAAAAGTTGAAGCCCCACAAATAGATTCAAAGAGATATTCCCGTCTCTGCATGTGCATATACATTCCTAGACATTCATACTATATATATATACAATACATAAATATATATATGCACATATGTGCATATCTTGCTTCCCATGTTGGCAACTTTGTGCCCCCGTTGCCCATTTGGCAAACGGCAAAAGACAACAGGCAACCGACAACAAACAGACAATTTCAACACGCCGCTTCGGCTGCTGTTGCCGCCTGTTAATGATTAGCTAAAAGTAACACAAGTCGTGTTAGTGTTGTTGTTTTTGTTGTAGGAGTAAGAGACAGTAGTAGGCCCATCGATAGGCAGGCCACTGCCACATGACTAAGATTTATGACTGTCAGTCAAGTATTTTGCTGCCGTTTTGGTGTCAACGTTCAAATATTTAAGCCTCAAACATGACCCAGAATTCCACACGACAACTTTTGTACTCTCGTATTTGCGTATTATCCATTCACTCACATGGTAAACGAGTCGATGCAAAGACTTTGTTTTACTAGAATAAACGAAGGAAGGGAGGAGTGGCAGATAAATATGGCGCTTGACTACTTTAAAAAGGGTTAGCTTATGTAGATATTTCCTAGTTATTTGCTAAACACATTTAACCTAAACATTATTTTAAAAAAAAGACCATTAAACAAATCTAGGAGTGTTTGATGGCATTTACATATTAATCTCTTGTTCCTGAATCTAAATTTATGTATAAATAGATATTTGTAAGATAATTTGTCCTTACGCTGTGCCACGGAATAGATTCACATTGTAATCATAGACAGAAGATCGACCCGGTCCGGCCAACAAGAGGGCACAATCTGAGCCATGGGCAGTCTGCAATTGTTCGCCAAACTGATGATATTGAGACGTTGCCAACGACGACACCAGAAAAAGTAAAAATATTCTGTGAAAAGAGCAAAGAAATTGAAATGTTAACAAATGTTTCATAAATTTACATATATCTATGCAGGTATGTTGTTATATCCACTATATATACACAGTGGCGGCGACGCCACGCCTTTCTTGACAAATAGAAAAACGCCTGCGGCTTCAAGCGAGAAACTGTGAGCATTAATCAATGGCAGACAACTGGCCAGTCGGCAGCTGCTCCAATGGAAGTCAAATTCAAATTTAAAGTTGCATTGTTTCTATACCGATTCATTGTTTTTGGTGTGGGGAGGGGAGGGGGTGGGGCTGGCATTCGTATTGACAGCTGGAAAACCTTGCTTTTATTTACCGGCTTAAATAAGCTCCAATATATGACTTGGGGCACGCGTGTTAATGGCTTGTTATGGCTTTTGTCACCAGGTCGAAACATATTTTCGGGACAATTGTTAACGGCTTTTGATAATTATTATTGATATTGATTGCGATTGTAGTTTATTATATTGTATTTCACTTTACTCTTTGCGGCTATAAATATGATTGTTGCTGTGTCTGTGGCAGTGAAAGTGTTTATGATCTATTGCTGAACCTTTTCTTTAAAATCTCCCAAGGGCCAATTGGCTTATGTAAGCAACAGCAACAGCAACAACAAGAGCAACAATAACAATGCCAACAATAACGCACTTAAGTCCTTTCACTTTTCTTCATTTGACATACAATTTGAGGCTTTCTTTCTTTTCATTAAAATCGAGTCTTTTATATTCAGTCGTATCTCATTTCAGTAATATGAGTGACATGAAACTTTTCACTCGGCAACAGGTGACAATGGACCCCGATGCGTTCATTGTCCCAAAAAACCACCTGTTGCCATTGATTATAGCAGAATATTGTATCAAGTTCTAAAGATCTGACAGCATATATAAACCACTTCAGAACTTGACTTATGTAATTAATTAAGTATTTCTTTCTTGCCACTATGCGATCGTGTCTACTTATCTTTGTTGTTCTGGCAGTATGCCAATCTGTTTTATCAACCAGTGGCCGTGGCTGCCCCAGAGCATGCACCAGGGAATTCAATCCTGTTTGCGCTGTTTTAAGGCGCCCTGGTCAATGGCCAGTTTCCTGCACTTTCCCCAACGAATGTGTATTGAGGACTCAAATTTGCTCAACCAATCAACGTAAATTTCGAAAGGTCAAAGATCAATTTCATGTCAGTTAATCAAATTTTTCTTTTTAGAATGGCAACTGCAAGACAGGAAAGCCTGCATTTTAGACTCTCGGGAATGTGCAGAACTCTTGAAACCAAGACGAAGACCATTATAAATTCACAAAAAATCTATAAGCAATATCAGAACTTTAAGCCATTAAATAAATGTTGAGTACAAGAACAATCAAGTTTCAAAACTATACTTAAACCACTTCAAGGAAAGATGCCTATTAACTATTGATCCAACCCGTCTAAGACCAACTTTTCCTTTAAACGTAACAACTTATAACTGATAGATTTCCATCTTTCTAAAGTCAAGGGACTTTCAGCTTCATTTGGTTCAAAGTTTAATTACATCAGCATAATTATTTCATCTACTTGTGGTCAAACACAAGAGCAACACAAATTGCCCAAAAGATTTACCCATTTTTAGACCATAAATCTTGTTGTAACGCCTTATAATCTGGCATGAATTGCAACTTTTGTACACTCTACAAGTGTTTAAAGTGACTAAAAAATAAAAAAAAATGCATATTAAAACTCGTTAACTCTGCAGGTCCGCTTTCATTTTTGCAAAACAGCAACAACAACAGCAACCAAAAGCAACGCACATCTGAAAGTGGTTCAAGGTTGACCTTTTTATTCGAAAAATTCCACAGAAATCCACAGAAATTTATGAACCATATAAAATGTTAAGAGCGTGCAATGTTTATGATTTGCAATGTGTTTAAAAACAAATGGCGTTTAGTTCATTAGCAGAGTTGGAGTCAAATGTTTTCCCCCTCGCCTATGTAAATGACAGGGCAATTAGAATGCCAACAAAACGAAACTCGCCCACACAGAGATTGTATGGGCCACGCCTCCACTTATTGACTGGTTGCCACGCGTGTGCATATAGATTGTGGCAGAGATCAATGCAGAATGCAGACTTAATTGCTTGCCAACAACCGAAGACGGAGTCAGATCAGGCCCAGAGTCGGGCCACTGCGTAAGTCAATTAATTGTTGCTCGCCTTTGGGGGCGACAACTTTTGTGAAAGGCAACTCACGCAACGTCCTTCCAGCCAAGAAAAAACCAACAGAAAAGAAACCAACGAAGAAAAAAAAAACAAACAAAATGTATGCATATGCAAGCAGCGTCAAGTTTTTACACCTGCCCCCAAGAGCCAATTAATTTTTGCTTTTGATTCGGTTCGGTTTCTTTTTTTTTCTTTTCAGCCTCCCCAATCTTTATTGACTTTTACATAAACCGCAGAGTCAACTGAGGCTTATCTAATGCTTGTTTGCATAGACACCCAGCCTTTGTTCAGATGTCAGAGAATTTTGACCATTTATGGCCATAGATTCATAGGCGTAGCCAATAGGGAGCAGCAGCTTTTTTGACCTGAGCGCAAAGCATTAGTTAGCATAATCCTAGGTGGGAAGCAGATCCCTTAAAAAATGAGAAAAGTTGACATTTAAATAAGTTATTTCCAATTCAAAAACAAAAAAAAGCTTTTACAAAATGCTTTTATTACCTTTACATCATTTTATTAAATTTTGTTGTAAAATGCAATGAGACAACATTTTATGGTAAACTTTTTAGTCAAAAGTGAAAGAATCGGGAATCTATATATATTTGTATAGAGAATTCGGAGAAATGGAAAATAAAGATATAGCTTTAACCCTTCGGTCAATTTTTTACCGAGTTAGAGATAATTATAATTGGATCTGCCTATTATTGTTTTTAACTTTAGTTTCAAACTATTTACTTACCATTTCGCAATTTATTCTATGTGCATATGTTTCCACTACTTATAGGAAAAAGAAACAAATTTAGCAAATAATTTTGAATTAATATTCAATAAATGTATTTGATGGGAACCCTTTTCTCAGACTACGTCTTTGAATGTGCTACCACAATCTCTAATCAATATGAGAGGCAGCCAATTATAGACCACGTCTCTCCCAATGGAGTTCACCGCTTCTTTTCTAGCTTCAATGCTCTGACATTTGTTAATAATTTTTTCCATCTGCATTGTTTGGCTGTTGATTGTATCGTGGCATCAACTCCAAATCCGTAGCTACTTATGTCATCTTTGTTGTTAGACATGGCGAACTCAGCCGGGGGGCGTTCCAAGTGCATAGGACCCTGAGTGTGATGTTGCTTGCCACATCACTCTACTGGCATTGTCTGTTTAGGGTCTCCCCCCTTTTTGTTTGTTAGTATGTAAATGGGCCAGACCTGGGTTTTGGTTGTTGGGTTTAGTCTCGTGAGATTTTGTGATGAAAACTCATTTTCACTTTTTTGGTTTTGTTTTAAGAAATCGAAAATTAAAATAAAAGAATATTTTACACAATCTATACGTAATCTCTTGAACTGTGACTTAATCATTGATCGATCATCTATTATTTATTGATGTAGTAAATTATGCTGTTATGTAGTACTTTTTATGGCTGTTACTCTGGAGGCAATGAATCTGGTTGTGAGATCTAATACAAACGTGTTTAATTGCCGCGTAATTGATTCTGGCTCTTGAGTCTAGACGGATCAGAGCAGAGCAACATGTCTTCACATCCGCTTGGTACAGCCAGCAAATCAAAATCAAATCAATACGGTGCACACATGGCGCATACTTAACAAACTGTACACCAATTGCAACATGAAGTGCATTTATGTGGCATTAATGTCGCTTGGTTTTTTTTTAAAGTTATTTTTCTTCTATTTTTTTTTTATTATGCCATAAATTGGTTAAGCATTTTCAGAGGCAGCAGCCGCAACAGGCCAAAAGTTGCCTTAATTCTGGCTCTAAACTGACCCAAATCGATGGGAAATCTACAATACATCAGCGGCTTGTGAAGGGTCTTGTGATATATTGCACACGCAATCGGTGCGGCGACTAGATCCAAGCGTATGTGTATAAAGGAGATAAACATCTTGGACATGGCTTACGTGCTGTTTATAGACTCATGGAGAATGGTAATATAAATCCATATGGCAGCTGCCTGCATTCAAGATCTTTCGGCTTCAAATTGATAACCAAAACCCAAACCCAAACCATATACATATATGTATAATTATTAATTGAGCGACCGCCTTTACAGATTTACAGCTGGCTTAAAGACTCTAACTAATTGCATACAAATTGGCAAGCCAACGCCATTTCAATGCCAGAACCAACTCAATCGACCAAAAAAGAAAAATAATGCACAGTTTGGATATTTCATTATGAAGTGCAATAAACTCAATGCAAAACTGGCCAAATAAACTGTCCCAGGTCTGACATCGATTAAACATAAATCAAATGGAAAACAACAAAAACAAAAAATAAATTAAAAAAACCAAAAATATAATAAAAAAAAAAACAACTTTTGCATTTGACGTTTCAAATGTTAACTACCTTGACTTTCTTAGGCTTCAAGTGACTCGGCGGTTGCCGAGAGAGAGAGAGACTCAATTGAGACTGAGAGCCATCCTCCACCTACATTTAGTGAGATGAATGGGATGACTGAATGTTGGAGAACGAGATGCGGAGACACCTTTCACCACCTGGTGGGCAACAATTACCAAAAATTTTTATGTCTATCCACTTTGTATTTTTGCCTGATGACACACATGCATTGAATATAACCAGCAATTGGCACATCGTCATCATCATCATCATCAATTTTGAGTGCGAATGATGCAAGCAACTCCACTCCACTTGGCCTGCCTACAAATGAACAAAGTGATTATCGGGTTCGGTTTCAGATGTGTTTTACTTTTGTTTTCGGTTATATTTATTTGTATTTGAGTATTACGCAGTTCAGTTCAGCATGCCAACATGCAGCAGGGGCATACCTCAACTTGTGTTTTATTCAAATAGTTTTCCAACTTGAAAAATATGTAGTTATTCGCTCGGCAGATGCAACAGGCCGCATGCTGCATAGTTTTGCTTTGTTGCCACATATCTCGCTATGTAGTTTTGAGGAGCTCACATAAAAATACAAAACAACAAAAAATATAAATACAAAAACCTGCACGCTATTTGGGTTAGTGTGGCGGCTCACACGATCTTTTGATTTAGTACACTGAAAGGCAGACACGTATTTGTTTACCCAGGAGTCATCTTTTAGAGGGGAATAAGCAGACATCAATGGAGTTCTTTGACTCTAGAACTTATTTGTCAAATATGGAGGGCACAGGCAAAGTTTTTATTTCAATATGGCAATAATCTAATTTCAATTAAAAATTTTTTATAGTATTCTAAAAAAAAAGTTGTTTTATAGGCAATTACCCAAATTAAATTCATTTAAATGACACAATAAAATGTAAACCAATTAAAATCTTTAATTAACATTCCTTTGATATATATCCATATATAAAACTGATTCCCATTTCAATCCATTCTCTTTCCCATCCCTTTTGTGTAGACGCCACTGGTTCAATTGAAGTATTTTTCTTTTTTGGATGTGAGCTGCGTCTACAGCTTCTGCATTTCAATTAGCCAGTTGCGTCTTTTTGTAAAATCTCTTTTTTTTTGTATCTGTATGTATGATAGGCTCATATGAAAATCAAAGTTACATTTCACTTTCCGTTCTCACGGTTGTAGGTGGCAATTTCGGTAGTTTTGTTTTGTTATAGTTTTATCTTTACAATATTTGTAACACTTTCACGAACTGACTCAGCGATAAAACAAAGATTTTCACCGCCACCAAATTAATGAATGGACTTTGCAAAATGAATCGATATGGTACAAAGGGGCCACCCAGTGCGTTAAATAGCCACGAAGAGCATCTTCATTTAACATGACCCGAGCAACACTTCCATCCGCTACAATCATGAACCCAACATCTGCAACTTTCTATTGAGCTAAAGTAACAGCAACACCAAACACAATAATAAGTATTTTTTTCTTTTTGCAAAAATCTAATTAATAATAGTGTAAAAGTAAAGTAAGAAAACAAATTCAAAAGCTTTACAAATTGTGATTTTTTTGAAAGTGAAATGATTTTAAGTAATTTAAGTTAATGTATAGCACATTAAAGGCGCATCATCATGAGCATCACCAAAAAAAATGTATTAAGAAAAAAAGTGAATGTTGACCAACATTCACTTTAAAAATCGAGCAGTTGCAAAAGTAGAAACCCTAAAGAAAAAATATATAAATGAAAAAAAGATACAAAATATCCATCAATGTAACGAATAATTTGTTTCAATATATTGTGGTTGTTGTTGTTATTTTGGATGTTGCTGTCGGGCAAACGTCACGTGGCTGAATTTTATGGTTGTGCGAGTAATTGTAGCAAACACATCAAACCGAACATTATGACCAAAAAAGCAACAAAAAGCCAACAGAAAATCAACAGTAACAACAACAACAACGACATAAAATCGAGAAACAGAAACAATGCTACCCACAAGTCATGGCTGCTGTTGCTGCTGCTGCAGATGTTGCTGCTGTTGTCTACTGTTGTCTGCGTTTTGGTCTTGTGAACCTTGTAAGGCTTTTTTATGTAACCAATTTTTTTTTTTTTTTTTTTGTTGGCAACGGCTACTTTGTGACTTTGGCCATAACAAAAGCCACCCATATTGATCGACATAGACCATCCAATGATCCCATCCAATCGAGCCACTCAACTCATTACTACGCAGCACAAGACGCATTATTATCGCTAAGCTACAATCTGCACGACTTACCGCTTTCCAATTTGGCCCAAAAAAGCCATCAATTGAAGTGCTCGATCGATACAACATTTTGGGCATGCAAATCGACTCCTGACTGCAGCAAACGGCATGTCAGCCTTGACACAAATTCAGTTGGCATGGCAGAGAGCAATCAATGACTTGCTTCCTGCCAACCATTTCACTTGCTCTCAATTATGTCTTTATTTTATAATATCCACATTCATCCTATATATGTGTGTGTATGTATGCATGTGTATATATAGCGAACCGGATTTCTAGCCAAGTCACGAGGCAGATTGCAGGCCAACAATTGTGCAGCAGGAAATCAACTATTGGTTGTCTTCTACATTTAAGGAGAAAGTAAAATTGAATGCCCGAACATGAAGATCAACGAATATCTAACAATTGTGTAACTTGAATTGAACTTCGCGTGAAATGTTAATGACCTCGATTAACTATTGCGGGCCACCAATGATTTATTCTCAGTCATCTTAGGAACGAGAAACCGCTTGGCAAAACGTTAGACAATTAACAACAAAGCGCTAACTTCTAGTCAAAAGGAGAACCAATTTATGGCTAGGTGTGAGCACTGGCAAGAACCGTTAGAATAGTTATAACGTATTGAGTGAGTTGGACAATAAAACGAACATGACAAATAACCTGGACACGCCTCTATCTGTCTCCCTCTCTCTCTCTCACACAATTAGCCTTGAGGCAAAGTAAAGCGGATCAAGTTAAGCTTATTTCTCGACTACCTTGTGGTTATATATACTTACTTACACACAATGAATTGAATTTAAATACTTAATCTAATCTCTAACCTTTTGGCTTAATTGGAAAATCATCTCATGCTGAGCTCCCAAATTAGACCCGTATTATGCTACGGAAGCTGACCAAGTGAGATATGGCCAAGAGCCGTGACCTATACGCTCATTAATTTTCCCCCCTCCTCCTTACTTAGCTCATGTCGATGATTTGTCCATCATCAGTTGGCCAGTTGTAAGTGTGAATGGCTCGTGGTTGGTGATTTGTAGAAAGTGGCAGGAAACCATTAGCCAAAAAGGAAGTTGTTAAACAAAATACTAAATCAATTAAGCTTTGTCTTGACCTCTTCACAGAACACATTAATTGCAAACACAAAGTCCCGCATATAAATGAATGAATCAAAACACAAATATGGCACAAGAATGTGAAATAAAAAAAATAATTTATATACATATACCTATGCCCACATAAAAAAAAAAAGAAGAACAAACAAAAAACTTTCTGTGCCAACGACCATTTCACCAGTGACAAACAGAGACACGTCCAAAAATTACATAAAAAATACAAAAAAAAAGACTGAGAGAGAAGTTATGAGACAAGAACCAGTCGGTGGTGACTTGACATACGGGAGGTCTTGAAAATTAACTAGAAAAATTTTTTACAACAATGTGGCACATACCAAATGCGAACAATTTGTGATCTCAGGTCGTTAGGAAATAGTGTGGAAACATACCTTAAGATCATTTTGTAGACGTTGCAAGTTTCCCTTTGGCTATTAATGACTTTGCTCTGGATGCAATTTAAATTAATCAAACTGAGCCTCAATTCGGCTAAAGTTTGTTGCCTGAGTCCTTAGCAAGAACTGTTTTTGTATTCTTCTCCTTGGGGTTTGATCAAGTTTCACCGTTTTACTCTTTTATTTTCTTTTCTGTTGGTAGGTCACTTTATTGGTGATTATTTCTTTTTTATTTTTTTATATATTTATATTCAATTTCTTCATTACACTTGCTGTCGTTGACGAAACGTTTCCTGCTTACCACTTTCACACTCACAGCACATAAACACTTTGTATGCAACACAGGGTGTATGTTATTTCTTATTGAATATAGAGAGAGAGTACCGTTAGCCAAATGCACAACCGCCACGGAGTGTGTCCAACAATTAACTGAACACTGCGATCCGTTGCTGCCACAGAAAAACCAAACCAACACCAAAAAGAGAAGAAAGAAAAAAAATATATGTATATTGTTGCCGGCTTGCCAGCGGCATCGGCATCGACGTCGACGCTGACGTCGATGACAATGTCTTTTGCTTTGGCTATTATCAGCTAAAGTTGCCGGCAGCAGCAAGCAGCGAACAGGGCAAAACAGACGCCCAAAAGACAACAACAATAGCGAAGCTGCTACTGCTTCTGCTCGGCCGTTGAGCCAGACTTTTGAGTGAAGCTTTTGAGTCGAGTTAAGTTTGTGGTGAATTTACAACGGCCTGTGGTGAAATATAGAAGAAGTTCGTTGCCTGAGTCTTTTGTTTTTCATAGTGTAACAACTTTTGTTGTTGAGAGATATGGAAATGCATTAGCTGACTTAAAAAAATTTATTAAACTGAAAAAAAAAAACACTTTTTAAAGTTTTATAAAGAGTAAATTATTCTCATAATTGAATCAAAAATTCAAATAAAAAACTCCTAAAACATTTTAATTTTTGTAGTTTATGCTGAAATTTGTTAATAACATTTAATCAAATTTATAAAATGCAACCGCTTAAACGATTCGTTTTAAAACAAACTATATATTATCCCAAAGTAACGCCTGTTTTCAAAAAATTTATGAATTATTAAATGTACAAACAAGTAAAAACTTAAGCACGAAAATCCCAACTTAAGAATGCTCTAACTCGGCCAAATATTAAATGAATTCAAAAAGTTATACGATGTTCATCTGGCTAAAGTTATTCTAATTAATAATTATCTAAGCCTGGAAATGTGAAATTTTTTCATTTTTCAAATATTTTCCGATGTCAAATCAGACAAAAACCGATGAAAATTTTTTTTGTTTAAAAATCAAACTTTTATATTGTATCTTAAAATATGCAAGTTGGCGATTTAGGAACAATAAGAATTATCCATATCGAGAAAAAGATCCCTGACTTATCACCCATACAAAGGAGAGCGTCGTTATGAAAAATCTTTGGAAAAGAACAACAAATCAATACAAAGTAATCTAAAGTAGCTATAAAGGATGTTTATATAGTGTAAAAAACATAACCTTGGCTTAAAATATATTCCTTTTTTATATACCTTTTTTCAATAGTCACCTCCAATTTCTTTAAACAATAAAAAAATAATAAGTACCCTTTTAAACGTTTCTCTTAATGTAAGTAACTATTTACTACCAATTAAAACCATTAAAAATAATTAAAAGTAATTATTTTTTTTTGTATAAAATGTATTTTCATTTTTGGCAATATTTTTTTCAACTTACTTTGGGCCATTATGTTGCACCTCCGCCTCTACCACACTGGCAATCACTTCAATCGTAACATAGCATCAGTCCAAACCAATTAATTTAATTTGTCAAATCGCACACACAAACAAACGCGTACACACACACACACACACATACACACGCAAATGCCAGTTAGGCCAAACCGTCAAAAGGCAAAGCAATAGAAATTCATTTTATTGAAACAAAAAAATGGTTGAATGATATCTCTTAGTGTTGGCTTAGGCATACTAAAGATACATATATATATGTCTGTCTATATATTTTCCATAACCATATCGATTTTTGTGGCCTTTGGCTTTGGCTTTGTTGCATTTGACAATTGCTTTGCATGAACGCACCAAAATTGTGCAATGTTGCAGCCTTTGGACCACGCATTTTTGAAAAGTTGTTTTCTGTTCTTTTTTTTATTAAGTCAAACACTTTATGTTGCTGCTGCTCTTGTTGTCGTTGTTGTTGTTGTTGCTGTTGTTTCATATAATCCGCAAGTTTGTTGTTTTATCGACCCGGTTTGACGGCCTGGCATGTTTGCTCCTTTTTGTGAGTAGAAGTTTAGTTAACTTCTTTTTTTTTGCTTGGATTAGATTTAGTTTATGTATTTCAATTTTTTTTTTTTTAATTTTTCCATTTGAAAAACATGCTATTAATTTTTAATGTCGTGTGACATTTTTGTTAACGCATGGTTTCAATGTAGAGCAAAACATTAGCATGTCGGTATTAGTTTTCAATTTTTCTTGCTGTCATTGAAGTAAAAAGGCACTTTTGATGGCGCTTTAATTGATATTTATGGACCGAAACGTTTCGTATGTACATCATAATAGAGGCGTAAAAGGCTTAAAAGGCGTAAAAGGCTTGTTTAGACTGACAAAAGTTGCGCCCACAATGTCGGCCATTTGATTAGAAGTCATACCAATGGTAACAACACAACAAGAACAAAACCACAAATGGTTTACCAATTTAATTAAGTTGAAGCTACAGATTGAGTCTCTGACCAACAGCAGCAGCTGTGTTCAGACAACCTTGCCGGCATTCTTTAAATGTTCAAGATTTTTGTCAACGCACTACATACAGAGAGGTTCAGTGTTGGTGTTGCTGGTGGCAGTGTTGCTGCTGCTGCTGCCACTGCTGCTGCTGCTGCTGCGTTCACTTTTCAAATGCTTACGAAATGTCAATTTTCGGCATACAAACTTATTTGTTATTTGATCGAAACGATTGAGCAATTGTTAATCTGGGTATGTGTGTGTGTGTGAGTATGTGAATTTCTTGTTGGTTTTCGTTTCGTATTGATTTGTTAACTAATTGTAATTAAAATTAAACCGACCACCACCAATTTTGCCTCGCATGTCGACCGAAAAGTGTTAACACCCTGATCTCGGCACAGCTGGCCACAAAAATGACTCATAGACCACACTGAGCACATAGACTCAGACAATCTATAGTATGCAGATAGGCTTATAGATTTTTTTTACGCAACCTTAATACTCTTCCAAAAAGGTTATATTTACTTTAAACAAAAGGAATTCTTTTTGTCGCTACATTTTCCTTCTTAATGTAGAATCAACCACTTTAAGATAGTTTCTCTTTTTCAAAAAACTTTGCCTCAGTAAGAAAAAATATATTTTCAGTTTTTTTATCCCAACTTTGGTTAGGTTGTTAATACCCGAAGAGTATATAGAGCAATATTATTTTTAACTCAACAACTGCTAATTTGTTAACCTATTTAATATTTTTTTTTTTTTTTTTGGCATTTATTGTTACCATGACATTTCATTTTGATTCATATTCAGTTATCCAAGTAATTAGTTTTGCCATTTCTTATACATATAATTGTTGAAATTGTTTAGTTTATTACCTGACCCTGAGCCATTTATTGTATTTGGCGAGGTCATTTTGTAATTGAAATTGAGCCTATCTACTAACCACTAGTAATACAATCAAACTAGTTTTTGGCTTCGAATGCTTATGATTTCTTTTACTTAGCCAAGTTAATCACAACCATAATGAAGTCTTCTATATGCCAATTAAAGCCATTCACGACAAGTAAATGATAAATTTTAGGCAATCAAAACTCATGTATTATGCATTGTATTAGTCGCGAGTGTCCAAAAAATAATGTCACTTTTTTAGGATTTTGATAAAAAACGGAAAAGAAAAACCAACACAATTTATTGATTCGCGTAGCCTTAGGTATAGAAGAATGCATTGGTTGACCAATAGTCCAGTTCATTAATACATTACTATATAGTGAGTCGATTTTGCAGGATCAACTTAATAAGGGTTGCTGCTCCGCGGCAAATGATGGCAATCACGACGACTAATGGACTTTAGCACTGTATTTAATGCATTTCGACGTTCGCAGTTCGCATAGGCCAACTGGCAGGAGTTGTTGAATTTGTAGCAATAGTGTCCATCGGTGGTATAGGTGGTATCAGCAATGGCATTCGAGCAACGGATAGTGCCACGACAATTTCGTCTGTGGTGCACATGGGAGTGACCAATTGGAGCATAACCAGAGGCCCCCGGTTGTCGCGTATGATCCGAAATTAGATTAGAAGTGGGAAGGTAATTAACTGCCTGCTGATTGCCAGTAACGTAAGTTCCACTAGCCACATTTAGTCCAGAGTGACAGCCACTGGGTGGCAAATAAAAAGATCCATGGCCATACGCGGGAATGGTGTTGCCCAACACCAGACAACTAAACAGAATAATAAAATGTGCCAGCATTTTCGGGGAAATGGCTGAGACACAACTGATGATTCTTCTGGCCAAAGTCAACACTTTTATAGCTCAACAAGTACGCAGATTCTGCAACTGGAGAATTATTAAGAAATAGAATACAAAAATTCTAATTACCAAAGCATTTAATGAAATTAATTAAAAGATAAGCACATGATGAATTACTCTCTACAAACATAAACGAAATAAACATTTTGCATGCTCTGGAATTGAATTTGAGGTACAATCTGGAATTTGTGTGTTGTCAGTTTTCCCAAATAATAAAGTTCCTGAAGACAAATTTGTTTTTGTTTTTTGGGTTGCTTGAACTTTTACTTGACATGTCCGGGGTTCAGCTAAGCAACAGAAAGAAAACAGTTAAATAATAATAACTGATTGAAATCGAAATGGTTACTTAAGCATTCTCTTACAATATTTTGAATCAAAACTTTTCTTTATAGTATTGAGCTTTCTTATTGTGTTGATCGAATTTCGTTTTTCCTCTTTCTGGGTAATCAGCTTCAATGATTTCTACAAATGCTTAATCCACATGGACGGGTGACTCCACACATTCTCCAATTTCATAATATGAATAAGCTAAAAATATATGCAAAGTTAGTAAAACATTTCCGTAAATACTTAAATTTTTAGCTACTCACGTCTCTCATTTTCACATATATAATTGCGCATCTCACACTCATTGCTAAAAGATATATAATCCTCTTGAAATATCTGACAGCACACTGGATCGTAGACATCGGAGCAAAATTGATGGCAACTTTGCTTACAGATTTCCCTATCCGATTCAATCAGTTCAGTCTTTCCACTCCGCCGTCTAGCACATTGTTCAACCTGCAGCAGACAACGATTGTGGAAAAGATAGCAGCGCTCCTCATCGGTGGCCCAGACAAACTCCTTCACGGCGGAGCACTTGTACTTGACATTGCATTCGAAGAGTTTGTGTTCCCTTGCCTGAATCTTATATGCAATGAGAAGCAGGCAGGTTAATTTTAATATTAATTTGTTTACTTCACACCTCATATTCGAGTGTCACTTGTCTAGTAACTTAGACTTCTCATCTGAATGATGTTTAATTTATATGGTTCTCCGATCTCTGATCTTAGCTTAACCCTTGTTTGACCATTTGGTTTTAGCTAATATTATTTAATAACATTAATTTCTATATGTACTGAAGGAACACATTGTTGGGTTAATGACAACTAACACAAGTTGGCTATAATTTATGATTGGGGTTTTTTTTTGCGCAAGATCTATTGTAAGATAATGAAAGATTTAACGTGCCAGATACATACTTAACTGGCTATTATATTCCTTGGAATAATAGAAAACTCGTTGCCAACACAACTTAATTATTAACTTCATCTTAATTGCTTTCATTGTTGAGCAAAATTAATGTAATACTGGATGATTAATTATAACTAAACCATATTTATATTGTTTTGCTTCAAATTTTGCTGATTTAAAAGTGACCACATGTATGCACTTATTTCTACACTTGTGTCTCTTTCTGAAAGAAATAACCGAAATTTCTTTACTCTTTTACAGGCGCAATCTGCGATTTTATGAATTTGTGAACGAAAGAAGACACATTAGGTTTTATCTCACTTTGTGTATGCTTAACCACGCCTATTCTATATAACTCTCATCTCTCAAATAAACACAATTTGTTATTATTGTATTATTAAAGAAAGTTCTTATTTACAGAATATTCAAACTCAGTTCCATTTAGCAATCTTATGCAAGATTCGTTTCGTCCCGAAGATGTTATTTAACATTGTTCTGTTTCCGCCTTTGATTGAGAGAAATAATATTGATACAATTGATTTCACTAACCAACAATATAAAAATAATAAAAAAAAATGCCTGAGTTTTCCCAAAGCGTTAAGCTTGTCAACAAAATTTAATGAAATTAGTAAATATATTAATAAATCCAGCCCCCAAAAGAAAAAATAAGTTTCTATGTTTTTTTCTAAACCTATGTATGTCTCTTTATTCTTTACTCTTTTACCGATAAAATATGCATTTTTACCAATTTGAATTTCCTTAAAGACGAAAAGAACACATGAAGTTTTAGCTCACTCTCTGTTTGCTCAACCACGCCCATTTGTGATAACTCTCATCTCTCAAATAAACACAATTTGTTATTAAAGAAAGTTCTTATTTACAGAAAACTCGAACTCAATTCCATTTAACAATGTTATGAAAGATTCGTTTAAGCAGGTGTTTCTATAAGCCATTATCCCCAAAGATGTTATTTAACGTTATTTAGTTTCCGTCTTTGTTTGAAAGAAATAATATTGATACAATTCATTTCAATAACCAACAACATAAAAATAAATAAAAAAAATGCCTATGACTTGTCAGCAAAATAAAATAAAATTAGTAAATATATTCATAAATCGAGCCCCCAAAAATTGATCAGCAAAAGTAAAACAAGTTTCTATGAAATTATTTGAATTTTTGTGGTTGCTTTTAAATATAGAATATCCATCTTTATTGCAGGTTTTTGAACACTTTGAGTTGCTTCATATTTATAAGTATGCTATTGGTATAAGAAACATATTATATTGATACTTTGTTAAATAATTTTTTATTAATAAACTTACTTTCTCCCGTTAAGCAGGCGTGGACACCTTTCTCACATGCATTGCCAAATGTCCTTGTCTGGCCTCTGTAAGTGCCTGAAACTGGCTGATAAATTTGAGGACAAATGGTTGGGCACAATTTTTGGCATTCCTCTTTGGTTGTTATAGTTAGAGCTGAAAATAGAAAGAAAATGTCAAATATATCAAATTTTTTATAAGAATTAAGCGACTTACCTGGCTTGCGATGACAGTTCTCCTTATCAAAGAAGCACTTGTTGCGGAAGACGATGCATCCACCGCCCAAAGCCCAGACTACCTCTTCCGTGTCAGGGCAATCGCCTGAGCAATTGGCATCGACTTGACTTAATGCCAGAGCGATAAGAACACAAAGTGCAAAAAGTAGCTTCATTATTTAATATCTGCTCGAAACAAAACCGAAAAGCAAACTGACTACCAGATGTTCAGTTCAGATGAGTTTATATAGAATTAGCTGAGGGCTATGGAAAAGTTTATCAATGATATCGTCATTTACGTGTCAGGCGGGGGTTTTTGTTTCGGACTTGATGAAGTTCATATATGTATGTACATAGAAATGTTTAGATTTGTTAATCAGTGGGCTCGGCTGTTTCTCAAGCTGAACAGATCCGATGTTTTGGGCAAACAAGTTTTTGTTTTTTCTTGGGATTCTCATTCGTCTTTATCGTTCTCTCTTTTTCTATCTCTCTCTTAGTTGTTAAATAAAACACATTTGACAGAATATTTATTGTTAAACAAATGAATAGAACTTTCTTTTCATGCAGCAGGTGCAAATCCAATACGTTTCTGTCCCATATCGAAGGCCGTATAAAATCTTCCAATAAATACATCGCCCAATATCCAGAATTCGGTATCCATGCCAGTAAATGCTGACAGACAAATATTAGTCCCATCATCATCCGTCAGACGAATAATGTAATCCTTGGGCTGTAACACGAAATGTTGTCCCCCGATAATGAAACTAATGCCCGGAAGTCGATCCACACTTTTACAGTTGACTAAATACTCTCCACTTGCTGTAGGCAATCCACCAATTAGCCTATTGATGATCAAATGCTCCCTGGGAGGAGCGACCAGCAATGATGTTCCTGTGTCTGCTATGGCCTGACGTCTTTCGCTAATTCGTTCACCGCCGATTTCTATGCCTTGCAACTCGAATTGCCAGTAGCCAGCATGGGTGAGTGGCACATAGGTAAGATCACCGGAAAACTTGGTTGAATCGGTGCCTCCGAAAAGCACCTCACCGCCACTATGATCACTGCCATTGCGTTTGAGGTAGAAGGAGAATACGCACTTATCCACCAATTTTTGCTCACACATGCTCTGGAACAAAGGCATTACCTGCTGCTCGGCAATTCGACGAAATGCGAGACCCACAATACCAGCGAAATTTGTATCAATAAATGTAGATCCTGGTTCGTGCTCGGCCACACCAAATGTTTGATTCTGTACAATTAACTGGCCTATGGCAACTGTATCCTGTGCCAATTTACCCGATAAACTGCCAGTACCATAGGCTATAGCAAAAGGATGACCATTGGGTACATGACTCTTGGAGGCACTCGCATTATAACGATGATGATGCTGACAGGCCCGATTCCTAGCTGAGCAATCCGCACTGGGCACCCAAAGATTCGCAGAACCGGTATCAAAAAGCATATTGAATGGCTGTCCCGGTGTTCCAATGCTAATTGGGCCCGCATATTCTAAATTCATGCGATTATCCAATTGCTCGCTGGCACTGCGCTCCTGCAATTCATCTCGATTGCCGCTCAAATTGTACTTGGCATAGAGTGAGGTCTTACCAGCACGATGCAATCGACGAGTGGCCATAAACGAGGCCTGAAACTGCATGGGTATGCGAATTAAATGGCCTGCAGTTAACGAAAGGACAAAGGCCAAGGACAATGCCAACCAGAATAGACCAGCCATAGTGTACCGAACACTTCATACATTCCGCTTCGACTAATTTTCACAATTCTTGTGCGGATTGTTTTATAGCTTCTCGAAATAGAGCAATTTGTAACATTTTATTACCTCCCCGGGCAACCGAACCGAGCAGACTCCAAATGGTTGAATGAACCGGCTAATGCGAAAATTGAACGCATTTAAATGTTTGGCAAGTTTATACATAAAAGCGTAGCAACTCACATTTAATTGAATAAACAATGCTTTGAGCAATTACACACACCAAAAAAAAAAGTACCACACAAAAATTTATGGCTCACTTTGGTCTCACCGACTTAGAAATACCTTCTACAGTCAATTGGAAAATAAACAATTGCAATTACAATTAGTAATCAAACCCACTTAACTAAACTACGGAATCTTTCATTGAAAACAGGACTAACTTCTGCGTTAACGAAGTTTCTATGCTCTAACAAAGTTAAGAATAATAATAAAACTTCACAAATTTTTAAACAAATAAGATTCCCTAAGAACTATATATTCACTTTAGGAAAGAGTAGAAAAGTAGAAAAAACAATATGCACTGTGGAACAAAAGTGTACGTATTCGAAAATATTTCATTACAGTAAATCACCATCTAATTAAGTAAATTTGTTTATTTTACTGTCTGTGTTGCAGCAAAATTGTTAAAGAAACAATATTTATATTTAAGTTTAAATTAAAATTGTTTGATAACAAAAAATCTAATAAATTATCTGTCTGGGCCTTAGTTTACATTCGGCCTGGCCTTGGCCAATCCAATTCGTTCCTTATCCAAATCATAAAGTGTGTAGTAACGACCCAGGAATATATCTCCCAGAACCCAAAAGTTCATAACGATTGGCACAAATGCCGTGACACAAACAGTTCCATTGTATGGATCGTGGTCGATGTCGTTAATGATGTAATCACTTGGGGTAATCAGAAACTCTTGCCCGCCAATAATTAGCCGTATAATTGGCAATTTTTCTAAATGGCAATGGAGAACATAGTGGCCTCCGTATATACGCGCTCCGAGGGCCAGGTGAAGGATATCGTAGGTGTACTCAGGTACAAGAATTAGGGAGGTGCCCGTATCAAGTATGCCATTAACTGGACCATCAATTTCTTTATTCCGATCCACAATCACTTTGGATATCCGTAGTTGCCAGTAACCAGATGGTGTAACAGGTACATAATGTATACTTCCGATAAATTGCGATTCATCGATGCCCCCAAAAACTATCTCACCACCTTTGCTTCTCGATTTATCCGTTGCAGTGCGATGTATATATACGGAAAATACACAGTGATCCACCAAATGAAGTTGGCATAACCGCTGGATAAATGGTATCGTATTTGGCCAGGCAATCTTGGCCATGCCAAGACCCACAATGCCATCAAACACCACACCATTAAAGACCGACTGATGTTGGAGCAAAGCCTGTCCAAAAATTAAACTTTCCACTTGCACGCCAGCAATGTGAAGAACATCATGCGATAGGTAACCAGTTACAGTACCGGAGCCATAAGCAAGACTAAAATTACGACCGTCAGGAATATAACTTGACGATTTGCTGGCATTGTAGCGACTATGTCTGTGGCATGCCACGTTGCTCTTGGGACAATTGCTGGAGGGCAGCCAAGTGTTGGCCGAACCCGTGTCAAAAATCACTCGAAATTGCTGCGGAGGCGTACCCAAGCCTATAGTGCCATAGTATTCCAGATTTTTCCGATTATTCAGCAGCAAATGTAGTTTCTTTGGATAAATCGATGAATTGCTGGTTATAAAAGTATTAAAATCTTCTCTGGATATATTTTTAGATTGCTTCTGCATTGCCAGAGGTATCCGAAGCAATGCCAGAGTAGTTGTGAAAGTGGCTAAAACAAGCCACAGCAGAACTTGTGGCATCTCAGCCAAAAACTTCAACAGGTACTGAGCTTAAGTTAGATGCTGAATACTCCAGATTTAGTCCAGCCAAAGTTGTTCATGTAAGAGCAGCTGTTGCAGTTAATTAACCAATCGGTTGTGATTTACTACAGCTTAACTTACTCACTTAAATTTTATAGTTTCATTGAAAATCAAATTCATACCAACTAATTTGCTATTTCAGACACGTGAGAATTAATGTAATCGTTGTTGGTAAATATTTTAGGAAACAATATATATCTGCATGTTTGGATATTTATTATTTTCGATCCTATTTTCATTTTGAGATCAGTTCATTTAGGTTGTTGTGCTGGCAAAACCTATACGATTATTTGTGGCATCAAAGATGACACAGAAATGCCTGATAAAGGCATCACCCAATATCCAGAAACTGGTGTCCATATAGGTGATGGATGAGATGCATACCGTTTTGCCCCTGGTAGTTCTAACCTTCAACTTGAGCTTATTGCCTCCCATTGTGAACCTTGTGCCATTAATCACGAAAGTGACATCAGGCACTTTCTTGGAACACTTCATCCAGCATTCTCCACTTGTTGTGGGATGACAGCCAAGAATCTTATTGATTCTATTGTAGGCTGCCAGTGGTGCTGCAATTAGCGATGTTCCCGAGTCGACAATTGCTTGACTGCTGCCAGCAGCTCTGGTGCTACCCAAATAGAAACCTTGTAAATTGAATTGCCAATAGCCCTTTTTGGTAACAGGAGTGTAAGTGTAGCTATTGGAGCCTGTGTAGGAGCTGGTATCGGTGCTGCCAAAAGTAAGCTCACCACCACGCGTAGAACTCCCACCACCTTTCATGCAAATGCTAAAGACACAGCTAGAGATGACGTCCTGGGAGCACATGTTTTGCCACAATGTTCTAACATTATTCTCGGAAATGGATTGATAGCCAAGACCAAGAATGCCATCAAAATCAGCTTGAACAAATGTAGTTCCAGGCTCTTTGGTGGTCATGGCAAATGTCTGATTGGCTACAGCCAAACCGGCCACTCTCACCGTATCCTGGGCCAATCTGCCAGAAACACTGCCCGAGCCATAGGTAATGGAAAAGGCTTGGCCCTTCCTCACGTAGGTGCTTGATTTGGCCGGACGATAGCGCTTATGATTCTGGCAGGCAGCACTCCTGCATTTTGGACCAGGTACCCAAATGTTGGAGCTTCCTGTATCGGGCAAAACAACAAACTTCTGGGCTGGTGTTCCAATGGTCATTTTGCAGGTATATTCCATATTCTTGACATTGGTCAGTGTGGCAGTGCCTGAGGTTTTGGCAAAGCTAATGCCATATTTCCCTGCAAGGAACGATCTCTCCCCCCGCAAATTGTCTGTGGTACGCACAAAGTTTGCCTGGAAATCCAAAGGCACACGAATGTATCTCGCTCCGCTGGAAGCACTTGTGGTACTTGCAGCACTTGCAGCACTTCCAACACTTGTCGACCTCTTTTTCTTAGTTCTGGCCTTAACCGCATTTGAGCGCTTTGTCCTTTGGGTTTTCTTGGCTGCATTGAGTCCACGACGACGTGCCTTGGACCCATTTCCTCGGGTTCTTACTGCTCTGGCATTCAATCGACGCCCTTGAGCTCGTCGAGCTTGGAGTCCAGTTGGCTGCCTCTTACCAACTGCGAATGACCGACTCCGACTGTTTCGCCTATTCCTCCCCTTGCTCTCCACCAAAAGAACAAGTAGACAAATCAAGGCACAGACCAGGAGAAGTCTGCACCGCATTATATGCTAATTAATTTATGGATAGTTGACGAAATACTAATTGCTTAGAATATGGAAGGGTGTATTTTATAAAGAAACTCCAAGTCTAATTTCTAAGTAGTCAAGGTCATTGCGAAACAGATGCTAAAAAGCTTGGGTTTTCCTTCTTTTGGGTGAAAGCCGCAAAAGTAGATGAAAGAAGCTGAAATATGTATCTGTGTATGCCTTGACAACGATATTATAAATAGATAGATTACAATCAAGACTGGCAAATATTTGATTTAACAACGTTTTATTTTTAACTTCATTTTTAAACTTTACCTATTGGAAGACTGATACACTTTGTTGGTGATTTGATTTGATGATTCATGGAATGAAGAAGAACGTTTGGATAAAAGTAGTTCAGAATTCCCTCTTAAGAATTAGTGAAATTTAGAATTTTAATAATTACATAGACAATTCTATTTTGTTTCAATAGGTCAATAAAACTTAAACATCTTTTAGAATCAATCAACGATTTTCTATCAATTAAGCATTTAATATAATGATGATCGTTCACTATAAAACCAAATTACCTTCATCCAAGGAAGCCATTCATCTCAACTGGATTATCTCTGTTATTGATTATCATAGTTTCAATTTTGTAGAGTAATTAAAAGACAACATTAATAAAATGATTATATTTTCCAGTATCCCAAGTGAGGCAAACATATTTTTAGAGTAAACTGACGTCATTTGAAGGTTGGCATTTTAATTACGCATTTGATTGTTTACTTTATCTTCATGAGGAGATTAGATTCACGCAATATTCTTAATTTCGTTATAAAGTTTGTTTCACTTGTTTGCTGTCAATATAAAAATATATTTATTTATAAATTTATACAAATTAGTATTAACTCTTTTAAAGTATTTTTAAATGTACCTAAATTGTTTAGACAACTGCTGATCACTTCTTGCATATATTATCAAAGGAACAACAAAAAGTATTCGAGAAAAAGAGAAAGAAACTGCATAAAATGACAAAGAATAAGGTTTGGTATACTGATTAGAGAGATACTCTTTAAATGAAAACTTACATTGCAATGGAAAATACAAAACTATATGCAGTGTGCAGTAGAATGGATACGTTCTTGACTATTTGAGTAAAATGTATATACCCCTATTCTTTGCAACTTTATTGTATTCAATATAATTTGAACTTTGACTGCTAATAGACGATAAAACCTTCCTAGTGGCCGACTCTCAACTGTCACACCCATCATCTACATCTATGAAAAGCGGTTTGTATTGAATACAGTATTCATTCCGACCTTCAGGCTTGAGTGTTGTGTGTATGTACAATATTTAATAATATTTTACAGACCAAGTCATTGGCTATCTATTGGCCGCTTTAAATGGTCTTGTGACTCTTGGCCAAAACGTGCTGCGACTTTATATGCCGCCTGCAGTAACAATTATATATTTGATTTTCATTTTATAGAAATCATTTCATGCCTCCAATCGATTCGTTTCGCTTTTGGCCAAAATGAGCTGTGCTCTTACACAGCAGGGCAGCACTTCTCCATGTCGGGCAAGTGGTTGTGGGTGTGGACCGTTTACCTATTTTTAAAACTGATTGGAAGTCAAGCATTCGAGTATGTTAATATGGAGTCATCGGGTATACAGATATTTAATAAGCAACCGATTCGAAAGCCAAAGATGGCTAAAGCACCCCATGTCAAAGATAATCTGTTAAAACGTAGATTGAAAACTAATTTCGAGACGATTCTGTTGATGCCCAAAAAGAAGTATTATGTGCTACCGAAAAAACGTAAGGGATTAAAGAAACGAAACTATCGAAAGATCTATCTAATGTATAATCCAAAAACCCAAAAGCTTGTAAAAGTTGCATTTGTTAATGGGCTGAAAGACATACACAATATTAGAATAAAATAACAATTGTAAACAAAATATATTATATATATATATATATATACAGTTTTGTGTCTATATTGTATGGTATTCCTGTTTTTATTCGTCATTATTAAAGCATGAATTGAAATGTTTTATCAGTTAATGGTACATTATATGCCTTATTTGTCATACAACGATAATCAAATTGTTTCAATTTCAGGGCACAAATGCATTTACTATTCAGTTGTTAAAATGAATCTTTTTAAGATAGAAACACCTTTGGTGCTTTGTTGTCTTATAATTATTTTTCAAATTATATTTTTAGCCGAAAATGTAGTTTGTACAATTAGAGAAGATGTTAAATGTCGTCCTGGGTTGATATTGACCGTAAATAATAGATGTCGCAAGTTAAGTATCTTCTGCCGAATACTATAATCAGGCATAAATTGATATCTAACATATTATTCTTTTTAACAATACAGAAGGCCTGATTAAAATGCAATAACGTGCAAATTGGGAGCCGTCTATGGCTATCAGAAAAAGTTTTTCAACGGTTAGAACTTATATCTCCAAAATGAAACATTAAAACTTGTCTGCTGCAAATTTACTTTAATTATAAGTTTTTTTTTTTTTTTTGGAAAATATTGTTTTGGACTAATATAAACTTTCGTTTTCAGAAAAGTTAAAACTTAAGGTTTTAACGAAGAAACTTGTCCCATTTGTGATTTTAAAGAATATTTCGAAAAACTCTACACATTCAATGATGCCAGCAAACTTCTTATTGAATTGAATATAACCTTCTTGTTTTTTGCAAAGTGTATAAAATGTTGCACTGCCATTCACTTGCCACCATTTAACTATGGGTGGGCGTTGAATTCACAGTTCATTTGGGCTCACGAGCTACGCACATGTCTCATTGACAAGCTGACAGAGCCAGTGATTTATAGTTTTGACTCTTAGCATAATTTGTTCGGCCACAGCGAGACACTTTCAAGAGTCAAATTTAAATTTTAAGTGCCCTAAAATTTTACTTTCAAATTGATGCTAAAAACCAGTTACATCCATCTCCTTTGCCAAAACAAAGTGAAATACGAGGCAGAAAGTCTGGCAGACGATTAACGCACTTGAGAAGAGATTTTTCTTTTACAATTTTTGCAGCAAGTGGCCAATTGATGGCAGATTGGGAATGATCCAAAACTGGTTTTGCCTTTCCATTTATCATAAAGTAGTGTCACATTGGTTTATATCTGGTAAATTTTATGCTATTTGCCATTTACTGTAATCCAAAAAACAAGTGTGGTAAGTATCTATAGTTGGGTATTTAATATTTATCTTTATAAGTAAATCATTAAATATTTTTCTTATTGACAAATATAACAAAAGACACAGCTGCTCCATTGAATATTTGTTTGCTCTCCACTAAGAAATACAATGGCATCGCTTATAAATAATATCAAGCTTCTATATAACTACTATATATGATGGTTTCCAATGAACAGTAGGTTCAGTTGCCTTTTACTGATAATGGCTCCATCCAAGTTATCATTTGTATTGGCTCTTCTTGTTGGAGTTGGACTGGTTCAGTCCCAACTTAATACAACTGTTAGCGTAGACTGCTCAAATAGGTGTTTGTGGCGAGCACGATGCACACCCTACTACAAGGATTTGGTGTGGAGCATTGTGAATGGCATGTGTCGTGTTTTTCAGAACGGCTGCATATTTGGTTCCGAAAATTGTATGCGAGTGAACCAATGTCTCGAACGTAAGTAATTTTCCAATTTATATTTACTATTTTATATAAATTTCACACTTTTCCATCAGCCATGGTAGCCGTTAATAGTGAAGAGTGCCGTCGTAGGTGTAGAGCTGTCACATGCTCAAGAGCTGGACCCCAAGTTTGCGCTTGGTTTCCCCATGTTGACTCCAATGGCAACAATGGAGAGCATCAATTGACGTTTCCCAATCGCTGTCAACTAGATGTGTATGCGTGTCTAAGAAGTCAAGGTATGTAGTAGAAATATTTTCTCCAATATTCGCAGTGGTTATCAAATGTCTTTATCTTCCTAGCTTACGTGGGTGAACCAACTCAAGGACCTTGCCGAAATTAAGTAACTTAAAGAAAGAAAAATTAACGTTTTTTAAATCGTTATTTTTTAATGTACTTAAGATTGCTTTTAGGAGTTGATTAAACATTTCTTCCAAAAATTAAATTTCGTGACAATCGCTTTCAAAGTTATTGCTCTAAAACTATATTCTTGACCGATCGTTTCTATGGGAGCTATATGATATGGTCAAGCAATTTCGATCAAACTTGGTGAATATGTTAGCAAAAATATAAAATTAATAAACAACAAATTTCGTAATATTTCGTAATATAATCTATAATATATCATTTTATAGTGTCACATTGGTTTATATCTATGAGTTTAATACTATTTACCATTTACTGAAACTCAAAAAACAAGTGTGGTAAGTATCTGTAGTTGGGTTTTTAATATTTATCATGATAAGTAAATCATTAAATATTTTTCTTATTGACAAATACAACAAACATGTGTACTCTCATCAAAAGACACAGCTGTTCCATTGAATAAATGTTTGCTCGCCAATAAGAAATATGTATATATCGGTTATAAATAATATCAAGCTACTATATAGCTACTATATATGATGGCTTCCAATGAACAGTAGGTTCAGTTGCCTTTTACTGATTATGGATCCATCCAAGTTATCATTTTTATTGGCTCTTCTTGTTGGAGTTGGACTGGTTCAGTCTCAATGTACTAAAACTGAAACTGCAGATTGTTCAAATAGCTGTACGTTGCAATTTCGATGCATACCCTACTACAAGAATTTGGTGTGGAGCATTGTGAATGGCATGTGTCGTGTTTTCCAGAACGGTTGCTTTTTCAACTCGGAAAATTGTAGGCGAGAAAATCAATGTCTTAAACGTAAGTAATTCTTTAATTCATATTAACAATATTATACAAAATCCACACTTTTCCATCAGCCATGGTCTCCATTAATAGTGAAGAGTGCCGCTGCAGGTGTAGAGCTATCAGATGTTCAAAAGAAGGACCCCAAGTGTGCGCTTGGTTTCCCTATGTGGACGCAAATGGAAACAATACAAACTGTCAATTGACCTTTCCCAATCGCTGTCAATTAGATGTTTATGCTTGCTTGAGAAGTGAAGGTATGTGGTACAATAAATTTCATCAATAGTCGTAGTGATTATCAAATATCTTTATCTTTCTAGCTTACGTCGGTGATCCAACTCTAGGACCTTGCCGAACTTAAGTAACTCAGAAAAGAGAAGTTAAGGTATTTTAAATCGTCATTTATAAATGTACTTAAGATTGATATTAAACGAATATCTTTATTTCCTTCCCCTACGCTTGGGGTATTTTTAATCCTAATACTAATTGTGCTAGTTGGAGTTACCTACCTAGTTGGAGTTACCTACCTTTGTTACCTTACCTACCTATCGAATTGTGGTAGTTTTTTCATTCTCTTTCAGTTTATATAAACTTATTTATTTATAAAAATAATCATTTAATATTCCAGTGCTATAAATACTCCGAACCTGCCAATTGATCTCGTGTATAATATGTATTTCCCGAAATATTCAAGTTGTATAAAAAAAGAAGAGAGGTGTCATGGGACACCCAGATGAAACGAAGTTTCTTTCGATTAAGGGAGTGGCAACTGCTTTTTTCATGCAATTTTGAAAAAATATTTTTTAATTAATACTTAAACAATTTTTTTTTTATATTTTTTTGAAAACAATATACATATGCATGTATGTATGTACATATTTCGAAATACTCCACCCAACAGGAAACCATTTAAAAAAAAGTAGCTCAAATGCTACCAAAATGCCACGTTGATCCGAATTGCAAAAACCAAACCTTATTTGAATTATAAGAATTCAGCCCATACAATAAACTATAAAAAATTCAAATTTCAAAAAAATTAATTTTTTACAGACTTGAAAAAAGTCACTTCTTCGATCCATTTTGAGAGACTATTTAGTTAAAAAAAAAAACAACAAAGCGATCACAATTATTTTAGTGCAGATAGGTTTTTTCATAATAAAGATATTTTGAAAATTTGAGCAAAATCGGTTAAGTTTTTGACATATCTTGGCAGCAGTTTTAAGGAACAGAGTCTAGTAAAACGCGTTTGATTGTTGTTGCCCGCAACCAGGCTCTATGTACACCTACTCAGGTTTGCGGCTATTACTTTTACAAGTATCCGGGCAGAGAAAAAGGGTCGGGATCGCGAATCCGAGCAGAGGTCATACATACACATATGGGCGAGTTTGTGGGCAGCGAGACGCACAAGTAAATGCGGGTTGGACTTTCAACTGACGGACACACATTTTTGAGATCGCGATCGCGACCTTTTTTCTTCTTACCCCTGCCTCGCACATTTATGACCCTTTCTCAATCACAGAATCTTTGCTTGTGCGTTTCGTATTTACTTTGCCCTTCAGCATTTGCTTGTGCTTCCCTCTGCCCACGAACTCGAGCTCTCCTCCTCTTTCCCCTCCAGCGTTTGCTTGTGCGTCCCTCTACCCACAAACTCGAGCTCGCTTCCTCTTTCCCCTCTAGCATTTGCTTGTGCGTCCCTCTGCCCACAAACTCGAGCTCCCGATCGCTGCTTGTGCGTCCCTCTCTGTCTACATATGTACTCGTACACTGTTCAATGCGAAAGAAAAAGACAAAACAGTTGGTAACGGTAAAAGTGTCGTTACACTTTTTAGTCTTAATTTTTTCGGTTTAGCCCCTACCGCGCGATAAGAAACTTCGTTTCAATAAATTAATAAAAAAAAGCAATATTCCATTTCCATATTGTACTCCAAGTAAGAATATGATAAATATGAATTCAAAATTTTAATGAAGGATTGCAAAATATGGAATAGCTGTCAGGTCAATCTTAAATTAACCCGAATTAAATCAGATATAATGCACCTAATTAACAATGTTAAAGCAATAATATTTACCTAGAACATCTGTTCAATCTGAAGTACTACAATTATCTAGGAAAACCTTTGTTCTCCGATACAACAAATTAAAGACAGTGATTGCTATATAAGATCCCCATAGGGCTATTAATGTTTATAGGATTTTCTGAAAATGAAGTCGCTCATCACCCTACTCCTCTTTGTGGTTGTCATCTTTGTTTGTGCTCTGCAAGTCACCAGTCAGAGATGCGGCAGCTTTTGCCCCACGGATGTAAACTATGTCTGTGGCAGCACCAAACGGAATGGTAGATCTATTAATTGCACCTTCACTAACAAATGTAAACTGGACTTACATGCCTGCTTGAAGAACGAAAGTAAGCACTAACTAACTAATATTTCTAATAGATCATTTATTTAAATTAAATTCAATTAATTCGCTTTTTAGTATGGCGTTTTAGAAACGGGCGTTGTCGTCAGGATTCGAGTCGAAACGACTGCAGATAGGAATATGGCAACCTAAATATTGTGAAAAAAATAATATAATAAAACACAGTTTATTTAGCAATTGAATATTGTTTACAATACATTCATTGTCTGACTGCTCTAAATCTTTTCTTATAAAATTTTGACTTAAACAACAGTTGAAGGTAGTTTTAAAACGACTTCCGTTTGAATATGACATCGATTACATGTATCGCATGGATAATTGTTGCTTTGATGACCACAATGACGCTAGGACAACGTTGCTCCGAAGAATGCATTGACAGGATTGATTTCCTTTGTGGCAGAACCGTACGAAATGGCCGTGCAATACTCTGCACCTTTAGGAATCCATGCCTCATGGATCAATACGCCTGCCGAAAACGGGAAAGTAAGTACAACAAATGAGAGCTTTGATTAAATCTTGAAAATGAAATTATACATTTTCCACTAAAGTATGGAACAAAGTTTTGACGGGTCGTTGTCCACGGGACTCGGAGGGTCAGGCTTGTGCCTGAGAGACCACAAGTATTTTATAATAAACAAAAATATTCCTTAAATATTGACACGTTTTTTATAAACAAATAAACAAAAACAGCAGTACCACACCATAATTTAAACTCATGCAATGTATAAATAAATTTCGATTAAACACAGTAACTGTTAGTCACTTCATTACAAGAAACACTTTGCGATCGAATGGAACGGATACTAACATGCAGTCTACTAAATTAAGTTTAGGCAAATATGTGGGAATTATATTCTTGTTCCTAAACGGAATCGGTGTGACTCAAAGTCAGTTGATTACTTTTAACAGTAAGTCGACAGATAGGTTACCGAATCTTTTATTTAATTCAGTGAGATTATCTTCGTAAAGTTCCGAAAAAATGCCAGGATGTGTGTCCCATGGCGTATCGAGTGGTCTGTGCTTTGGATGTCATAGATGGCTGCTTTCGCACATTTTCCAGCAGCTGTGTGATGAGAATATACAATTGCAAATATCAGAAGGGTAAGAATCCTTGCGCTTATACAAACAGGCTAACTGATAAACTAAATATTTTTTTAGCTTACAAGATTATCGCACAACGTGCCTGTGAGTTTCTCACAAATGATGAGCTAGAAAAGTTGGAATTCTAGCCAGAAGGATTTCACAATGAAACTTTATTATTGTAACCTATATAGACTACTAATATACTTAAGGATTTACATAAATACGTTATTTTTTCAAAATTAAAAACTGTTGCAAATAGCTTTTAGCCAAAAGCTTGCAATTTCTGTTTAACGCTAGTAAACGTAAGTAAAGTGACGTAAAAAGGCGCAGGCGCCTAGCATTTTCTTTTGTTGGCCAGGATATATATATCCTTGTTACTATTGCTCCTGCTGTATTTATGTGTAACTCTCTGGCTCAACCTCAAGTGTAGTAGTAAAAAAAAAAAAACGAAAACCAAAAAAAAAAAAAAAAGAAACGTCACGTCACCTTCTACACAAAGAAAAGAAGAAGCAAATATCGCTCATTTTTCCAGTTTCCTAACAAATTTTCCAATTTAAAATTGTGCTAAATAACCATTTGACCACGCGTGTCTTCCTAACACATAAACGCACATAAGTCCAACCTAACGGTAATTGAAGTGTAAAGAGCAAAACAAGCCAAAAAGTGCTGGAAAATAAAAGGAAAATTCAACGCCAGACGAATAGCGAAGCCACAAGCGAAAGTGTGTTTGGGTAGGCAAGGAAAGGAAATTCAGAAAACTGAAAGGGAGTCAACACTGAAGCCTGGGAAAGTTTTCTCGTGTGGCGATTTAATAACAGGTTGGATATATTATTGTTGTCTACATGTAATTGGTTTGACATTTGCCTCTGCTGCTACTCATGCTGCTCCGTTGCAGTGCCAACAAATTGCGTATCATAAAATATGTATAACAATCTAATGTAGGCATTTGTGTCAGTGAGTCCCCTCTGTGTGTGTGTGTGTGTGCATTTATTTGAATTATGCCAATATATTTTTAAAAAGTGGAAATTGTGACAACTTTAACTTAAATTGTTTGTTTTTCAAAAATCGATTTGATACACTTGGGTCTTAAATTTAAAATTGTATCGATCTTGACTCCTATACTTTTGGTACATATGTATGTACATATGTATATACATATAATTGATTGTTTCTACAGAACCTGCATAACAAGATCTGTCAGATAGCCAAAAACTTCATTTTAGAGAAAAAAACATTTCAGATTCATGGATACTTTTGATTCAATTTTAGTTATTTTTTAACGCATTTACTTTAACAGTTTAATTTGGTAGTTACATTTGATTAAAATTGACTTCATGAATTTTAACCAGCATTTTTGCCGGATTCTCCCACCCCATTGTATCTGCATGTGCATGTTGCCGGTGTTGAAGCTTCTGTTGTGAGTGGGTTTTAATACCACTGGGCCATGTGGGCAGTGGATTAGTTACCGGGCAGAACATAAACCAGGAGTTTGGTGTTGCCGTTGCATTGTTCCAGCTACTGCGCAATTGAAATCTGCTAATTAGTAGGTTGACTGACATGAACATGCACTCGTAATTGGATCTGTGTAGTCAAGTTCTATTCTATTCTGTTTTGCTGCTAATTGGTAGCCCGGCCGGCATGTCCTGGCGAAAAGCAACCCTCAGACACCGACCTTGACCATAAACCGTAAACTGAATCTTGCCATTGTTCAAGGTTTCCACACAAGGTTAAGTTGGCCTGCATGCATATCGCATTACACCTGTTACACGTAACTAGCCAACAAGATTTTCCTTCCTTTAAATTGCATTCTGTGCTCTGCAAGTCACAATGTTTTGGCACTTCAAATGAAATATGTTTAAAGTGGATTCAACATGACTTTGATTTCAATTAATTGAGTGTAGAGAAAATTGTTTTTTAGTTTTTGATTTTAACTATGACAATTATAGAAAGTAACCATATAATAACTGTATAAAATAAAATTTATAAGTCTACTTTAATTTTACAAAGACCTTCTATTCAATTATTTTGAATTATAAACGAGCCATACAATTTTCATATTTTCAATTCTTTTACTTTTTTAATGTTCAACATTTCAAAATTGTTGCCTTTTTAGTCGATATTTTAGTATTATAATCGAAAATCGACAACTGCCAAAGTTGCCAGAGCGGTGTCGTGTAGCAACTGGCAACTCCCGTCTCTCGATATTTTTAAAGGGACCGAAGCAACAAAAAGAAAGAAAAGTAAATAACACAGATTTGTTGTATATGGGGAATTCTTATTCTGTGGGGAGTTTCTATTTTCGCGGCGGAAAATTTACTATACGTACGTTTAAGCAGGATCTCCGCTCCAATTGTGCTCCCAGTGAGAGTGTCTCATGGTAGTTTACACCGATCTGTGGACACTTCGGTGGTCTCAATGGACGTCATCTATTATCCATCCTCAACCAATACAAAGGCACTAGGACAAAAACAACAGCTCCTTCGATGACTGAATCACATAACTAGGTAGTGATTAAGCTACCGTTAAGAAGCAACAAAAATACATATTTGCAAATATATCTGCATTAGCATACTGCAATGATTCTTGGAATTTAACAAAAGACGTAAGTTGAAGAGGAAGGCGGGGCGGCTCGACTTATTTTTGTTTTGTATCTATGTACATATGTATGTATGTATGAGTGTATGTCTATTTGTGTTTACTTGCAACCTTATGCATTGCCTGTAGCTCTTTCCAGGAATTTGTCGGTCGTCATTATTCCTGACACTGACCTTGACATTTATCGCGACAATTATATTTCGGTAGGACGATAAAAATACCGGGAGTGGGCGTGGCGCTTGCCCTTTGTATTATTGACAACAACACAAAATCAAATCAATTACCGATAGCAGTAGTTAGTTAGTTTCGACACAACGAACTGAATATACCCTTTCCATTAGATTACTATTTTTATAAAACGTACTCTGAATTTTTTCAAGTAGGGAACGCATACTAGGCTTGTAATTGATCTGGAAAGATATGGAAACGAAGAAACTAATTTATTTTATATATTTATTTCGATGACAAGTACTAAATGCATTGTACTTGGGTGGGCCTGATTTTAGTTGAAATTAAATTAGACAAGTTCTTAATTTGGATTCTATTGTACTACGATTTTCTTTGTGTCTATATTATTTACATACGCTAGTCAAACGCTTTAAATGGATTTCTTTCCAATTCCCTGACAAGAGCTTTGTATGATGCATTAGTCTGGCGCGGTCGCTGATGATAAATGGACAAATATATTTTATACATATACAACATAAAGAAGAGCTTCATATACATACATATGTAGAATTGTCTGCACTTGGAGCAGTCACATAAAATAATTGGAGTTATTGCTGTTAGGTAACGGTTATGCAGAGAATAATTTGGTAATTAATTCTATAGATGTATCTATCGGGCACTCTCATTAAGTAATGTGCCGATAATTTAAATGTTTGTTCAAATGTGTGCAAAGTTTTGACGGGATTTATTTCCAGTTGCAGCAAGGAGCATTGTGTGGCACGGCTGGGTGGGTAAGGGGAATTGAAGAGGCTTTGGCGACGTTGACAACAATAATGACGCACGTACTGAGACCGGAGCTGGCCGCGCCTGTGTCTGACGCACAATTGATAAAGTGCAGTCATAAAGAAATAATCAACCTGCCGCGTTCCTAGCGTCCCCCACTCTCCATTCCCTTGTTGCTCAAAGCTTTCGTTTTTTTTCCCAATTGCAGAGTAGAAGCAACGAGTTCCTCTGGCCGCGATTGCTGGTGTTGTTGCTTTGGCACACTTCTGGGCAACGCATTGTCGCCGCCAACCGCAAAGCTGGGCAAAATTATGAACTTGTGTTCATCGGGCGCTACGGCATCGGCATCGAGCACATCGTTATCGTCCACGGGGCAGGCGGAGAGAAACGGAGGAAAAGGTGGCGACGGTAGCGGCGGCGGCGGTGGTGGCGGCAACCAGAACGGATCATTAGAGGCGATAAATTGTTTTGGTGGCGGACCAGAGCCAGTCTCTAATTTGAACAGTACGATCAACGGCGGCGGCGCTGGCGGAGGTAAATCCAATTCAAATTCGACAGCAAATACGACGATAAATAACAGCAGCACCAGCAACGGACAAGGACAAACACACAACGAAAATAACACAACTATGCCGCCCGAAACGCGTCCCAAGGTGGTGACCGTAAAGCATCCGGAATCCAACAAACCTAAACCCACCACAAAGAAAAGTAAGCCCATTCAGGCGGACCAGGATGTCATCAAAGCGCTGCAACGTTGTCGCGATGAAGGTAAGTACTCTATTCCCGTTTTTCCCTTATTTATCCTTACTCTTCTTTATGCTTATATCCTTAAATCCTAGGCATCAAGCGTCTGGATCTGAGCAAATCCTCCATCACAGTCATACCCAATACTGTAAAAGAGTGTGTTCATCTCACGGAACTCTATTTATATAGCAATAAAATTGGTCAACTGCCGACAGAGATCGGTTGTTTGGTGAATTTGCGTAATTTGGCTTTAAACGAAAACTCGTTAACCTCGCTGCCAGACTCACTCCAAAACTGTAATCAACTGAAGGTGCTGGATCTAAGGCACAACAAGCTGGCTGAGATTCCCCCAGTCATCTATCGTCTACGTTCTCTGACCACTTTGTATTTACGTTTTAATCGAATCACTACTGTGGCAGATGATTTGCGCCAATTGGTAAATCTCACAATGTTGAGTCTTCGTGAGAACAAAATCAGAGAACTTGGTAGTGCCATTGGAGCACTGATCAATCTCACCACTTTAGATGTATCGCACAATCATTTGGAGCACTTGCCCGACGATATTGGTAATTGTGTGAATTTGAGTGCTCTCGACTTGCAGCACAACGAACTGTTGGACATACCAGACAGCATTGGCAATCTTAAGTCGTTGGTCAGGCTGGGATTGCGCTATAATCGCTTGACCAGTGTCCCAGGCTCCTTGAAGAACTGCAAGAGCATGGACGAATTTAATGTGGAGGGCAATGGCATTACGCAGCTGCCGGATGGCATGCTGGCCAGTTTGAATGGATTGACAATTATCACATTGTCACGCAATCAATTTACCAGTTATCCCACCGGTGGACCGGCTCAGTTCACCAATGTGTATAACATCAATCTGGAGCACAATCGTATTGATAAGATTCCATATGGCATATTCTCTCGCGCCAAGGGTCTGACCAAGTTGAATATGAAGGAGAATATGCTAACAGCATTGCCGCTGGACATAGGCACATGGGTTAACATGGTCGAACTAAATCTGGCCACAAATGCGTTGCAAAAGTTACCCGATGACATCATGAACTTGCAGAATCTGGAAATACTCATCTTGTCTAACAATATGCTCAAGAAAATACCCAATACTATTGGCAATTTGCGCAAATTGCGAATCCTAGATTTAGAGGAGAATCGCATTGAGGTGCTACCCCATGAGATCGGTCTACTCCACGAACTCCAGCGTCTGATATTGCAAACCAACCAAATAACCATGTTACCGCGCAGCATTGGACACTTGAGTCAGCTGACCCATTTGTCGGTAAGTGAGAACAATCTACAGTTTTTGCCCGAGGAAATTGGCTCGCTGGAAAGCCTAGAAAATCTGTATATCAATCAGAATCCAGGCCTGGAAAAGTTGCCATTTGAGTTGGCCCTCTGTCAAAATCTTAAATATCTCAACATTGACAAATGTCCACTGAGTACGATTCCGCCCGAAATTCAGGCCGGTGGTCCATCTTTGGTATTGCAGTGGCTCAAGATGCATTCACCATATCGGCAAATGTGAGATGTGGATGGCGTCTGGCGTACCGTCTACGTGGGCAGTGATTACTATTATCAGTACGAACTGCAGACGGTGCCACAGACGCAGCAGCAACAACAACAGCAGCCGGACAGACAGGCAAGCGCCAGAGGTGGTGGCCAGGAGCGACGCTAACGGTGCGAGTTAAGCTAAGCTAATTCTTTGAACGATATGAAAGGGAGGGATATTCGAAATGAAGATAAAACTACAAATTTGATAGCTTTAACAATGTTATACCAATTGTCCCGCGTATTGAAAACTGCCCCGAATTTGCTTTTACTTTATGTTCCATACTCTTTTTAAAGTATCTCCATATTCCCCTAACGATTTATATCCTTTAGCGATTTGTTCATTTTGATTTGCGATTGTTTCCATATTCCGAAACAACAATTCTCATCCCACGCCCACGTTCACATACATAAATCCACACACATTTAGGTTCTAATTTGAAATGCTTCCAAGCTAGTCACAAATTTTTAAAGCTTTATCTTATCAATTATTTTAATTTTCTTGGTTTTTAAGAAATTTTTCATTTAAATACCAAACAGGAGTCGTCATAAAGAAAAGCAAAATCCTAAAAAAACAAAACACTATAACATACGCAAGCGCCAAGGAATTGTTTGATAAAAAAAAAAAAAAAAAAATTGAGACAAAAAAAAAAACAAAAAGAAAATATGAGAAATTATTATATTATATTATACACATAACCCGTAGTTGTATTTTGTATAAGCAAGAAAGTGAATATGCAACAAGTATTAAACAGAAACAAAAATCAGAAAAGATATTGTAATTTGTGGCAACCGAAAATTGCAAATTGTTAATTTTTTTTTTGTTTGTTAAGCGCTTCAAGCAAGTTATTTCGAGTGCACTATATAAGTATATATATATACATATGTATATATATAATATTTTATTTTTCTTGATTAGACTATGATTCTTATTTGACCTTTTGTATGTTTTACCAGTAAACTCTTAGATAATTTTATTCGGTATTCATTCTTCTATAACTTAAAAGACAGCTTTCCTATATTTCTATATATTTTTTTAAAATGGAAATCTTGTCTTGCTAAGCCTTTCTTTATTTATACACTGAGAAGATTTTGAATATCCATATTTTAACATTAATTTTCATTAACTCGGAGTTTCAGATTTCGGTTTAATTCACCTGTTGGTTTTTGCAATTTTATATAGATAATAGCATTATGTGCTTGCTTATACAAGTGTTTCAATGCTGGAAAGAATGTTTTTTTTTTGTTTTGTTTTAAATCGAATTGAATATAAAAGGTGTTTTGCTTTTGAGTAACAATTAACAGCTTTAGGGTTTATTGAGAGTATTTAAAATTTAATATCTTTTTGTATTCTTCTCAGTTAAAACTTATTCCCTAATTTTTTTATGGCAAAACTATAGCCTAACGATCATATACATATGTATGTATATATATATAAATGTATAAAGTAAATCATCTTGTTAGTGGCGTATGCGCAGCATTTTCTATGTTTAGCGTTAAGCATAAACTAATCGACGTTTATAATGATATATACGTATACCATATACATAAATATATCTGAGAACATTTTTTGAGCATGCTATATATTATATAAAACAAAAGAAGAGTTGAAATGTCAAGTCAATGTGTAATTAATTTTTATGGAATATTTGAAAATGAGTTAAATGCATTTAGTTACCATAATCAACGATATTTGTATGGCAATGGTTATATGATACATATAATGAATATTTGTCAAATGCCAGTTAATTGATAAGGCGTGAAAATTGATCTATCCAACGATAGGCAAAACACCCTCCACACACACGCACACACACACACCTAAAACATACAAAATGATTGTCTTCTTTACCGAACTTTGGTAAGAACTACATTGTACTCCATGGAAACAGCTCAAAAAAAAAAAAAACAATTATAGATACATATATACACAGACATTTATATATATATGTATAGATAAATATATATATGACATTGTTGCAACGCAAATGGGCTTTAAGAAATACGTTTTGAAACAAACTCAATAATCAACGAAGCTAACTTTTACTCTATCTATAAAGACGATACACACGAAACACAGAAAACATCCAAGGCATACATATGAGATACTTTTACACATCTATTTTTGAAACAAAACACTTGAGATCTATACACCTGTAACCTATTTCAGTAATTCATCAGATCTTTACATATATATAGTACATATATACACATACATATATATATTTTTCAAAAAAAAAAAAAAAAACAAATCTGTATGCGGCAGGGTAAAACAAACTGGCAAAAGTAATTTAATTACAAATAAAAAAAATTACATTCAAAAAAATTTAATAAACAAACAAAGGAAAAGAAGATAAAACACACACAAATTATATCTCCAAAGGTACAAAAAAACATAAATGTTGAAAATATTCGCACACTTGAAACGAACATTAATATAATACTAACTTTTAATAAAAACCTGTATTGTAAGGATAGACGATGATAAGTACATGCATACATATATGGAACCGAAAGTTGGGCCATCCGTAAATAGAAACAATAAATGTGTTGAATTGTGGTAAAGTAATTTGAGATATAAAACAAAACGAAAAAAAAAAATGAAAAATTGTACAAGTTATAAAATATAGTAAATGAATCGCATAATATTTGAAATCTTGATCCAATATCAAGATAAATGTAATGATATTCCTAAAGCAAGAAAAACATATTGAAACCTACATACCTACCATATGTATTTGAGAGAAATAAAGAAAAACCAAACTGTTAAAATCACTGGATTTGAAATGTTCGAAGTGTCATAGCAATTAGCTTAGAGTCCAAAACTAAGTTCAAGTTGGCAACTCCTCTCTGTGTCAGGTACGACTTAAAACAATGGATTGAACTTGATTACCATCCATTAGTTATTGTTTTGTTGGTATACTTTTAAAATAATCCGTTTTGTGGCCTGTGCTTAAAAATACCTATGAACTAGATAAGAAAACAGCGAGATGACTAAGATGTCTTATCGAAAACATATATATATATGTATAAGTGTATCTCTACCGATCGTAGTTTGAGTCTATCATACCCGTGTCTGAGAAAAAATTCAGTGTGTGAAAACAGCTGGGACCAAGAACTTATGCCATATAAGCTGATTGATAACGAATTACACTAGTTTTGCAAGTCAGTTCGTAAACAAAACAGCGCCCAGAAAGACCGATAAGGGTATACTTTTAAATTTTGCTTGGATTGTCGTATATGTACGTATATATTTAGGAATATATCTTGGACGTGACAGGCGTGGTGTAGTGTATGGGAAAGGTCAGAACTGTAGAAATAGACGGAAATCGGGCTAAAGTGAGAAAACTGGACTGCTCTGGGCTTTCATTCTTCTTTGTTTGAGCGTGAATCAGGAATTATATACTATGTATCTGTTTATGTGTTTACTTGCGTATATATAGAATCAGAGATAATATTGTGGAGCCACATTGCGCTTTAAGTATTTTGCTTGTAGACTGCTTCGCGGACAGTCCACTGCGACCTTTGATTGTATTTTGTGCAAGTGAAAATATCTTACTTTCAGATCGTTGATACCACTTACTGCTATAAACACTTCTCCAGCTGATTGCTACCATGTATACTCTTCAAAATACTCTCCTTATATGGGCAACAATTGTTGCCTCCTTGATCAGCACATTGCCCACTCAAGGATACTCGCCACGAGAGGATGAACGATTGTTAGCTGAATATAGACGAGAATTGGAGCTAAATCATGCTAAAATTGCCCGTGAACTGGTACATCGGGCCAACTGGGCATCTTTGGGCAGCATATCGACTAATAAAATTGTAGAAAACTATCCCATGGTCAATGTTATATCGATAGATGACAGTGATGTCAATGGCACCTCAACTGGCAGGATACGTTTTCTGCTTACTGATTTGGATTTCACTGGTCCAGATTGGAAAAAGAATAACAAGGTTACTTTACTCCTAAGTCAAGAGCAGACTCTTGATTGTAAAAAGGCTGGCAAAGATCCTATGGAGCCGACTTGTGCGCGAACCATACTAAGTGGACAGGTCCAGGAGGTGAGATTAAATGTCAAATGTTTCGATTCTATTCATAACTTTTTTATTTTCCTTGCAACAGTTAAAAAAGGATGATGCTAACTATAAGCCGGCACTTGAGGCATTTATAAGTCGACATCCCGCAGGTGCCAATTGGATGAAGGGTAAGTAGAATTGCTTAAATAAAGGAATTATCTTAAATATTGTCTTTATAGTCCACGCTTTCTATCTGTGCGAGTTGGTGATTCGCAATATATTTGTTCTGGACTTTTATGGTGGTCCGCATGAGGTCAGTGCCTCCGATTATTATGCCATTAAGATCTGACCGTTGAATAAACCTGTGATTAAGTAACAAAATGACGCCTCATTTCCTGATTTATTGCGACTCAATAAATCGAAATGATAAGAGATACTGCAGAAAGATGTATCAATGAATTGTTAACATAATTTTTAATAATATAAATGTATTGTGATTCCAAAATGTTCAACATTTCAATGCTGATTTTGTTTTAGTGGGGTTTAGTCTTATGTGAGTACAGATATACATATATAAGAAGGAAGAACTAGTGTGAAGCACCAGGCATTACGCATAGCGTGGCATCGATTTTTTTCAACTGGGGTAGAATGTCGCGCATCTTGGAACGATATCTTATATCCTTGGCCAACGGTGTGTGCTCCAAATAGATGGTTTCCAGCGATTTATTTACCTTTAAGACTTCGATGTTCTTCCAATCTTCGAATCCGTTATTGTTCAACCAAAGCTCTTCTAACTGCTGCAGCTGCTCCAAATTGGCAATGGTTGTTAAACGGTTCTTGGCAAGATCTAAGGTTTCCAATTGCTTGTTGTCATCCAAGTTCTCAATTTGCTCAATGCCATTTTCCGATATGTACAGCTCCTTTAGATTGACCAGTTTACCCAGATTCTCAATCTTGATAATTCGATTGGCCTGTAGACTCAAAATTTCCAAATTCACCAGTGTGTCCAGGTTCTCTATTTTGTTTATCTTGTTCTTGCCCAAAAACAGTTGGCGCAAATTGACCAGGGTATCGAGATTCTCAATCTTCTTCAGTTTATTGTCGCCCAGCTCCAACATGGTTAGATTTGTTAGCATTCCAACATTTTCAATTATTGAAATCTTATTGGCTACGAAATACAGCTTCTCCAGTTTCACCAGTTTGTCCAGATTCTCGATTTTGGTCAGTCGATTGAAACTTAAATCCAATATTTCTAAATTGGTTAGCTCATTGAGATTCTCAATTTGCACAATCTGATTGTCGTAAAGCTCCAACTCTACAAGCGTTTTCAATGTCTCCAAGTTCTCGATCTTCTTGATCAGATTCCAGCGGAGAAATAAACGTTCGATCTGGGTAAGTGGTTCGAAGTTCTCTAATTTTTCGATGCGGCGATGATTCAGATCTAATTCGAAGCAATCTGGATCTATGGTTACAATTTCATCGATGCTTGCAATTTCTTCAGGGGGAATCATTTGCAAACCGGCCTTTGCTGACGCCGCTGACGGCTTGGCACCGGCGTCTTTGGTTTCAACCACATCCTTTGTATTTGGCACTCCGTCAGCATCACCCATTTTAATATTGCAGTTTTATATATTTCGCTTCTTCTACTTTCAGTTTTTAACAAAAATTTGTCTGACTTGTTTGCTTTTACTCTCAATCGCTTTAAGTGTGTGTTGGAAAACGACAAATTACTGCCTCGTTTTGGTATTTATTGAGAATCTAACAGCTGCGATGCCTGGTCACACTGCGACCATTGCAAGAAATCACAGAAATTAAAGTTGCAAAAATTTTAAACATATTGATGAAAACAGCCAGCAAAGATGCAAAAGGCAAAACGCCGTGCTACTTGAATAAAACGCCAGTTACCGGACTATAGGAAAATCAACAATCGTCATCAAAATGTCAACAGGACTAAAATGTCGCAACTGTGGATCCAATGAGATCGAGGAAGACAATGCACGCGGTGATCGAGGTAAGTACAAGTACACCAATCTCTCCAGTAGCTCTCCTTGTAACTTCATATTGTCATTTGTAGTCTGTATGAACTGTGGTTCCGTGCTGGAGGATTCACTAATTGTATCAGAGGTGCAATTTGAAGAGGCTGGACATGGTGCAGTCGCTATTGGACAGTTTGTCTCCGCCGAATCATCAGGTGGAGCCACTAATTATGGCTACGGCAAGTTTCAAGTTGGATCTGGGACTGAGTCACGTGAGGTCACGATTAAAAAGGCTAAAAAGGATATTACCCTGCTCTGTCAGCAACTTCAACTGTCTCAACATTATGCAGATACTGCTCTAAATTTCTTCAAAATGGCCCTCAGTCGACATCTAACACGTGGTCGCAAAAGCACCCACATCTATGCCGCCTGTGTCTACATGACCTGCCGAACTGAAGGCACTTCACGTAAGTAACCATTGACCATTGTTCAAACAGTATCCGTAACTAACTGGTTAAACTTTCTTGCAGATTTACTCATTGATATAAGCGATGTGCAACAGATTTGTTCATACGAATTGGGACGTACCTACTTGAAGCTATCACATGCTCTCTGCATCAATATTCCATCTGTGGGTGAGTGAACAAATCCTTAATTCAGCCGGCATTGAAATTTAAAAAGCAAAAATCAAAGCGCTGAAATCTCTCGTGACCACCAAACGATATTTGCCAGACATAGCTTCTCCTTTTTGAACTAATTTAACTGCAGGAAAGGATTCAGATTATAGGTGTTAGAATAAAGTCCCAGGCCAAATTTGATACCTTGTCAGAGTTTAAAACATCTCTTCGTGGATTTCTTTTATAAATAATTATCGTACTTTTTTTAAAGTTCGCTAGAAATCGAATAATAGTATTTTATTTAATTAAAGTACATAATGTCATTAAGATTCATAATCATATCGTATAGGATAACGTATATACTCAAGTATATATATTTTAAAAAGCAAACCGGATAAAAAATATCAGTACAATTTTCCAATGAAAAACTTATTTAAGAAAACATTGAACATAAAATGATGATTGTTGCGCGTTAGAAGAGCAGATGTTATAGATGCCATATATGGTCTATATATATATATGTAAGATATATGAGAATCTAGTTGACAATTGGGATTATTAAAATGTGGCTACATAATTCATACTACAATATGTATATATAGATATATTTGTATGTGTGTTGTATATAGGTATATTTGACTTTCAATTGTTACAACAAGAGATTTCTTGTTAACTGGTTAACTTGGCTTTCAAATTCGTATGCAATTCAACATGTTTTTTTGACTTTCAATTATATATATATAGAGTATATAGAATATGCTGGCAAAATAGATATATATTTATGCATGTGTGTATGTTCTGTGTGTGTGTGAGTGGTATCATTTAGAATATTGGTTGACTGATTGCCCGATTTTCATTCGCTTATTGAATACACCCCTTACTTCTACCCCATCTACCTTTTTTGCAACGTCTCAAATTGTTGTGGAACGTATTTTGTTTTTTGTTTGCTTGTTTGTTTTTCATCTACTTTCTATGGATTCGATTTGGAAATACGTGTAAATGTGTATATATATACCAACAGACTATAATTGTATAGGATTAATATGAAAACTAGAGCACTCTACTATATCATAGTGTATATATATTATATATATATGTATGTATGTATATAACGGCTACATCCCTTCTTAAAATTCCAATTTGCCCTGCTGACTGGCACTGAAAACCCATGAGTTTCTTCTATTTTGTATATTCTGTGCTTTGTGTGTGGTTGTTGTTGGTCTCCTTTGTTGTTGTTGCTGCTGCTGCTGTTGGCGATAATAGCAAGCGCCCTGCCACTCAGCACAGTAGAGCTGTGCGCATCAGGTGCTGCTGCTACTGCCACTCCCGGTGGTGGTCTCTGCCAATTCCTCGCCAGCATTATTGCCACCAACGATTGTTGTTACCGTTGCTGGGGCTGATGTTGTTGCTGCACCTCCGTTGCTTCCATTTGTGGTGCCGCTTGCTCCAATCATTCCAGTAATACCACCACCTCCAATGGGCGTGGCACACATCGAATTTGTTGGCGAACTTAATGCTGTAACGGGACTAGTTGGTCCATAGAAGATCAATTCCGGTATCTGACCACCCTGGACACCGGTGCCATTAGTGCTCTCCGAAGAGCACTGGAACTGGAATGTCACATTACCCATAAGAACCTCGGACATGCCCTCTTGGCCAAAGAAGCTCAACTCATTGCCATCGAGTATAACGGAGGCGGTATAATAGCATTCAGGCTCAATTTGTATGGGATTCTCGAAGAATACATGGAAGGTATTGCTAGAGCCATCCGAAAAGAATTTTGTATCATTCTCGGCCAGTGTTCGACCCAGACGCTTAAGTTCAATCTTTACATTGTAATTGGCAGCACCTGTGGAGGATCCGTACAGGCCAAAGCCAACAATGAAAATGCGACGATCAACTGAGAACTGTATGGAATCACAACGTCCGCGGTAACGCCACTGATTCGAACGATACGCACAAGATTGGAAGCGATGGCACACTTGGGTCTTCAGACCAGCTCGAGAACGTGTCGGAAAACCCAAATTCGGTTTCACTTTTGCCGTAAAATGCAAGAACATATCAATTGTCTCCTGCGATGTGAGAATCCCTGTCTGAGCCACACCATTGGCGAACTCTTCCAGCGTCATGGTGGGTATGCGAATTAAATGCAATGCCTGGCCCAACAGTCGACGTTTGTTCTGCGCCGTCTCATCGATGCCTTTTGTCTTGCAGGCATAGAGAGCCCAATTCAGAGCAGCTTCAAACAGATGAATCTCCTTGCAATTTAGCGTCTCGCGCGACAATATCGACTCAAACGTTTTCAGATCAATGTCCACAAAATCTTCGGATTTAACCGCCATCTCGGCCTGCGCATCGATCACTTCCCAGCAACGTTGCATCAGTTCGGGCTCCTCGAAGAGACGCGATTGACTGAGAAGTAGGCAGGCGTTTTTTGCCGTCAACTTAACCTCCAGATAGTTGACGCAGGCACGAGCCAAATGGGGAACAATATATTTTTTAGCGGCATACAACGTAGCCAGAATGTGTTCGGGTTCGAGTTTGATTTCATCACAATAGAGGTATCTGGAAAGTATTTTGAATAAATTACAATTAGAATGGTTCTATCGGTTCCCTTTGATTAGGCTTACCTTAACAGTGTTAGGAAGGCTGTTGGCTCAACATCAGGCACATTGATTTCCTGCTTGTTCTCCGCCAATCCGCCATAGAACATAGCATAAAAGACTGAGCTGCCTGTAGCCAGTATATATTTGTGCGCGGGTATTGTTTGTACAGGATCATTATCTGGAAAGGATTGTTTAATAAAACTGAATTACTGTCATCCTCTCAATACTTACCGAACTCGCCGCCCACTACAAAGGTGACATCCGACATCAGTTCATTGTTGAACATGGCCGCATTGCGCTCTAGTACTGTCGCCTTGCTGGCCTGCCAATTGGGATCGGCCGTGTCAATGGCATTGGAGGCACCAACTGCCGCATAGCTGCTGCTACTATTTGTGCCAGCTGAGCAAACATATGAGCCACTGCCGCTTGTGGGCGTATGTGTTGTTAAAGTTGATGCGGCGGCTGCTATCGCTGCTGCAGCTTGTGCTGCCCCCGATCCGGAGGGCAGGCAAAACGCTGTCGGACTGGCAATGCCCCCTCCAACACCAGTACTGCTGCCGCCTCCATTTACTGCACCCGGTGAGGCCAGAGGCGAAGATGGTGCACTAATTGGTTGTGTTATTTGAATATTGTGATCTATCGAACTGCCCGATGCGCCACTTCCACCACCAACCCCTCCTGGTGGCGAGAGAGCCACCCCCCTTTGTTGTTGCTGCTGTTGCTGTTGATGATTGTGGGGCGGTGAGTGCAGTAATCCATTACCGTTGTTGAGTGTCTCCACTAGAATCGAAATAAATAGAATAAAATATGTATTAGTGGCTAGCTGTAAGGATGCCAGGGATCCTAGAGGGATTGTTCACCAACCCAATTCCGCAAGCGACTGCACTATGCGGTGCCACATTTGAACAGGCCAAATGCCAACTGGCAAAGGCCCCTTACTTCCGCTGGTTACCGTCGCGCGCCACTCGCATCATAAATAACAGAAATACACACATTGTCGCCATGCAGGGGCAGCAACGGCGCAGTGTCTGTCTTTCCGGCCCACAGTGCACCGTGACACAAAAGTTAATAAAAATTAGGGAATTTGTGGTACTGTTTTGATACTAAGCAGATAAGATAATGCAAAATTAAGTGGTTCAGCTGCACATTTTGAAGCCAGACGACAATCATTATTCAAATGTTACGATATCACTCAATTTAGTTCTTTGTGTCAGATAATACGATATAAATATTTATTTTAGATAATGGGACAGTAACTGAATGAATTGAAAGCCAAGTCGAAGATGGGTTGAAGATAATTTTCATAGTAAGAAACACTTAGATTTGAATATTGATCAAATAATAATGTCAGGAAGAGTTGTAAATTGTCCCACTGTGCAGGTGAAGTCGTGTATCTCCCCTGTTATCGAAATTGTTCTGCACGCAACGAAAGAGACAAAGTGGAGCGTCCAAAAATAGCAGCGCTGCCGCGTTAGCTGTGTTCTGTTTGTTTTTTTAAAATCCTCAGCGCGCGACTTTTAGCACGGGGGCAGCCCCAGCAGCCGAGAGATATGACTCTCTATCTCTCTCTACCTCCACCCCATCGACCTTTGAGAATGTTCATGTGTGTGTGTGTGAAAAATCAATAAATCTCAGACATCAGTAAATAGTGGAGGCACTGGCAGAGGGCAAGAGCAGGCGCCGCAGCAGTAGCACCTGCATTATTTCCTCCCTCTCGCTCGCACCTACAGAGATATTCTTACCGTTTATCCAGCCGCCATTTGGCTGGGAATGTGGCATGGATTCCTGGTTACGTTTGTTGGCCGATTTCAGGGAGAGACGATTCAGGGCATTATTATTGCCATTATTATTACTATGATTGTTGTTGGCCATGGCAACGCAATTCGCAATTTTAATTTTTCACTTTTGGAGGTCGCCCCACACACAGACAGTCGAAACAGCGAGACTAATAGAGAAAGATTAAGACTAGCTATTCACAAATGATATACATGACATTTGCTACTGCAATGACACAGTTTACAGTTGTACTGTAATTTAATTGGTCATGTCTTTTTAATTAAATATTTTCTTAAAAATTTTCTGCTTTGTTTTTTTCTTTCTTTCTTTCTCTCTCCCTCGTTCTCTGTTCTGACGGGAGACACGATTTCGCTCTCATTTAATCTACTTGCAACTGGTCACACTTGCTATGCTCAGTGTTGCCAAACAATAGTGTTTTTAGTGTTGGGTATGGGATGTATGAAAAGAGCGCGTGTTTTGAATTTGAAATTAGATTTGTTTTCCGTTTGAGTTTCGTAAGTCGTCGATTATATCATGGCCATTCGACTAATATGTATTTCCGTCATGCTGCCCACTCCATAAAACAACGTCAATGCGTGCGTGGAGGAGGAGCTCATGCTGCTATTGCTGCTGCTTCTGCTCTCAAAACGCGATTCGCTTGCAAATTTGCATATACTTAGCCTAACAACAGCTTTCAACTTGACTCATTTTTGTCGTTTTTTGGTCTTTTAAATTTTTGATTTATTTATTGAATTTAAAAGTTGAACTTGAATTCGATTTGCTGCCTTTGCTTTGATGTCAGTCATTGTTGGTTTTGGTCATCGTCGCTGCCACTGTTCAAGGTTTGTTTATCTCTTAGCACATTCACAGATGAAACCAGTTTGCAGAGCTCCCGCCAAACACCAACAACAAATAATGTTGTTGACCTCTACCAAAAACCAAAATCAATACCGAAAACCGATTTTGTTAAATTTGTCTCCCCGTTCCCAAATGTAATACCACCTTCCTCTTCAAGCTAAATGAATGTTGTTTACCAAACTAAACCCGACATCAATATATCCTGGGATAACTTTATGTGTATAACAAATACTCACTGTATTCTGGAGGCGGCATCTCTTGGTTTTCCGGCACTCGAGCCTCATACTCCGGCTCATAATTGTGGGCATAGGCACTGCCCCAATGGCCAGCAAAATCGTCCTCCTCGAGCGTCAGCAAATGATCCAACACCTGCACACCCCGTTCAAGGGGGCCGTGAAATTTGTTAATTAGCTCGGAGAGACGCAGATTGAGGCCGACGCCGCCACTTGGCACAGTGGTATCAATTGCCCAATAGAATAAATGTCGTCCCAAATGACTGCTAAAATGATTTGCAAACGCTTCAATCATCTTTGGATCATCATCTCTCTGTATAGGTCATCCTTCGGCTTGCTGCTGTGTAAATGATAAAGGAATATTTATTTAATGTTTTGTAAATTGAAAGATACAGAAAATCTTAACCGATATCGATTTACAATCTTTAGAAAATTAAATTTATTATTTTTCAAATCTTTTGTTAAAGATTATGTCTTTAATTAAAAGATTCACTTGCTTTTATAATAAAAAGCTCCTTATATAAGTTCATATCCACATAAAAATGCCAAAAAATGTCGGATTTTTCTCAGTGTATCTCCCAGTCTATACCTTTCTCTTTCTATCTCCCACAGAGGTATTTGCGGTTAACATGTTGCACTTTCACTTCCATTTCCACACGCATTTGTCGCTGTTTTTATTTTTATTTATTTTATTTTGGTATTTTTGTTAGTTACAGGAAGTTAATATAATCTATGAGAGGCCGCTGTTGGCCTTGCATGTTTCGGGTCAGTTTTGGGCCAAGTCTTCTCAGGTTCCCCCACACACACACACCACTAACTGGTCAGACAGATGGAGGAGATAAAGAGAGAGAGAGAGACCAAAGAGATTATGCAAGCGGCTATTTGTTTTAATTGGCAACGCGAAGTCCGTAACCAAAACAAAACCGGCAATACGACGCACATAGACATACTTTTTGACTCGTCATCTAGATGTTGGGGGTAACCAATCGGCAACAATATAGAAAAGGTGGCACAGGTGGTTGCTTTTTATTTGGGGCAGAAAGAGAGAGAGAGAGAGAGAGAGAGGGGAGCAGGAGCAGTTGGACGGACGGGGAACGCGTACAAAATAATTTGATTTGCCACTCAATGAATAAAACAAAAATTCCATGCTTCGATTGCTTCCGGCAAAGTGTGTAGATACGAGGAGGAGAAGGTTAATATAATCTCATCTGATCTATGACTAATTAAACTGATTTTTAGTTTACTCTGTTAACTAATTATATTGTCCGTTTGCTAGTTAGTTATTGGATTTTGTTTTATTTCACTTTGTTGTATGCATTTTTGGTCTAATTGATGTCTCATTTGCCATTTGCTACGTCACATTAAATATATATACATATATATAATATATTTTACAGATTCTAGAAACGATCCTTCTCTTTACTTATAAGCAGATGCTGCTGCTATTTTTTGTTACTATGCGAAACGCATATGCAATTTATGTTAAATTAATTTCATGACTTAACAACCTAGTCACGTTTATTATTCATCACTTTTGAGCTTTGTATTTGTATTTTTCCCTTTGATTTTGAAGTTTTCGGCTTCGGTTTAAGATTTATTTGAATTTGTTTTTTTTTTTTGTTTTTAATTTTCTTTGTTTTCCGCTCTGCCTTTGCACTTTGCGCGCATATCAAATTTGCCGCTTGCATTAACTTTTCAAGGTGGCCTTTTAAAACCAATGTCCATATAATGAAAGGGTATACATTAAGGGTATTCAAGTATGGTAAATCGTTTGTTATCACAAAAGGTCTTATAAGGTAGTTGAATCTAGACTTGACAGATTGAAAATTTGATCAGTTTAGAGCATTTTTGGTTTAGATTTCCCAAACCAAACATTGCAGGGCATTCCTTAGTCGTTGTCCCTTATCATTTATACAAAGTTTTTCTTAATTTATTTGGTATTGTGTTTGCTTTACAAGTTTTTTTGGTTTACTTTGTTTTCGTTGTTGTTGTATTGTACTTTTGTTTTTTATTTTCTTCGGTTTTCATTGCCTCTTTAATTGCAAACGGCGACCCAGTTTGCCCAACGCCAAAACCTGGCCCCGGGTCAGACCCTAGCCAGAGTCAACGATGTCGTCGACGCCCGCGTAACACTTTCAATTTTTATTTCCTCATTACACGCTCACCCAAGGTATATATGTATATACATATATACAATCTTATATATATAACAAAATAAAAACCGCAACAAAATACCTAACCAAACGAAGTTAAAAAAAAAGTGAAGAGTTGTCTTTTTTTTTCTGTGGCTTTTTGCTCGACTTTTGTCTTTTATTTTCTTCTCATTATTTAGTCTTTTGCTCATCATTTTATGAACTTAACTCTTTTGTTGCACATTTCGCAATTGGATAGCATTTTGCCTGATTAGCTTTAAATTTGGTAGAACCCAAACAGCCCTAATGATCAAATTCCCCTTCTACCAATTAGGCAATCGACCTATAAGTTGACTAGTCAGCCGATCTTTGAATTTTGACCATTCGCTCACGTGGCTAGGCTAGCTATGCCGCTTTTTGGCCTGTTGATTTGTCGATTTTGCGGTTTGATTAACAATGTGTGAGTGTGTTGGCATATATAGCATGTATGCATGTGTTTGTTTGTGTGCTGTCTGATTGTTTTTCTTTGGTTTTTTTGGGGAGAATTTTTTGTTTTAGTCTTTGGTTTTTTTTTTTGTATTTGAACAGAGATTTCAACAGAGAGGAGGGCATTGTGATGAAATTGTGTGGCTTGCAATTAGTCAAAAGATGACATCATATACCAATTTGTGTTAAAAAAGGGCTTTCCTGTCTACAAGTTCTGCTGATTCTTCTCTCTGCCAAACGTGTAATTATAAACCATTTTTATAATAGGTTTAATTCTAATTCATACTCTGGTCTTAAGTATTCAAAACTATGGCCAAAATGAATTTGGGTACTTTTTCAGGATTGTTTGATCCAAGTTAGTTTAAAATATCACAACTTTTAGTTTGCTTGAAAAAATTTTGAGAATTTTAGTTTGAGAACCAAGATTGAAACTGCTAAAAAAAAGGAGGGTTCAATGACCGCCAATTGATACAACAGTTTAGCATAAAGTTTACACATTTTGGAAACGAATCCGGGAAGAAAAAGTTTCTTAGCTTAAATGTAGTAAGTTTTTCCTTAACTTCGATTGCTGATTTAACATTTTGATTGATTGGTAAATGTATTCTTATGTGAAATCTTATTATTAAAGTTTCCATCAAATAATTGATATACTCGTGGTACATATTATTTTATAACAAACTGTTTGAGTATATCGGAAATAGTTCATTAGTCTCTCAAATATTTTTTTCATTTTTAATTTTAGTACAAATTGATCAGTTAATAATAGATTGTTAATTGGTAAATAATGCTTTCTTTAGCCAAATTTTGAGATAGATTTTAAATTTAAGAGTAATTTGGATAAAACTTTGCTGCTAAGTAAACGCAAAACGTTTGTTAATTTTTTCCTAAAAATTCACACTTTTTTCTTATCTTATTTTACATATTTCCTTTTTTTTCTCTCTTTCTATCTATCTGCCTCTGCCCCTAATAAAGGCGCATGTGTGTGTGTATCTTTGATGCATTATGGGTACCCCAAAAAGTATCTAAAAGGTGTTTTCGCATACATACATACATCGCTTCATGCCTCGTTTCGAGTGCCCTTAGGTTGTTTCGCAATTAGTCAGACAGTCAAACAGTCAGGTGTCGGTTGTCGACTGTCGTCTGTCGGTGGTAAGGTGTTTTGTTGCTTTTGGTCTTTCAATGGCTCAAGTCTCGTTCGAGACTTGCCGCTTGCGGTTTTTAGACGCTTTAATTTGCAGATAATTTTATAGACATTAACATGCAGTTTTTCCCATATTTCTTTATATTTAGGCATTTTGTTTTTCTCTCGCTCTCTCGATTTGCTTATTACTTTGTGTTTTTTTTTATTTTTTGGTTTCTGTAAGTCATTCTGCATTTGGCCTAATGACTTGTTGATTTCAAATATTTTGCTGTTGTGTACTCAATTTTTATTCATTCTTTTAAGTATTTCACAATTGTTGAGACGAACCTCTACCCCCTCTTTGCAAAATAGCTTGCCCCTTATTCTTTTCATATGCGTTTCTCTAAAAAAAAAATGAAACAGAATGAATTGCAAAATTAAATATATAAAAGCGACAAAAATCTTTTCATTTTGTTCGATTTTTGTGACAGATTTGCTGATTTGTACTTTTTTATGTAGCTTGAAACCTGTTTGCTTCACCTTCCATGAAGAGAGTGTATTAGTTAGAAAGATTGATTTAAAATTGACTTGATATGCAAACAAATTGTGTATATAGTCGATGTTATCATTTTCTTTTGGATAAACATTTATCTATATTATGTAAAAGTCGGTTGATTATATAGATTATATAGCAGCATATATATGAAAAATATATAACAAAACTGAAATGTTTGACTATGTTTCACAATCAAATGTCTATAAATTATGTCATTAAATTCAACATTTCCAAAACTATTTGCAAGTGTATAGAAACTTCGTATTGACCTTCTTTAGTACATTTTATTTTAATGTGTTTCTTGGTAAGCTTATTTGCTTAAATATTGTTCGATTCTATTTGGCCATAGTTAAAAATTGTCATCAGGTTTTGCGTCTTTTAATATGTATTGTCTATTGAAATATTCATGTCTCTTTTGTTGCCAACAGAATTTCAATGAGCAGCAGCTCTATTAGGCAATGTTTGCCCAGAATAACTAGAAAGCCATTTTCGTTAAAATTATTTTGTTATATCTCTCAAAAATAAATTTGCCGGTGCTGATGATCTTTGCTCTTTCCGCGTCTGTGTGTGTGTGTGTGTGTCTCTTCTCGTTGATGGAGCAAAGTGTATTGTATCTTGGAAACACCTTAAATCTCAGGCCCACAAAATTACAAAATCAAACCGAACAGGAAGCTTCGATAGCCGCTTATCTTAGATGTGCGCTCTGTTATTAGAAAATCACCTTAAATCATTGTAATTTATAATTAAATGAATAGCAATTAAGATGAAGCATATTAGAGATGAAATTATATACACAATTGTTGAAGAAATGCATTGTCTCAACTAATATTAGTTAGTTCTCCTCTTCATCAGGTGCTAAGATTCTCAAGTGTCATACAGAATTCACAATTATTGACTCAAGTAACTGCATCTAAAGAGTTTTCATCCGTTCTAGTTTTTCCAAAGTCAGAGAAGAAAAATTGCCCCATCATTGCCATTACTTAACAAGTAAGACAAACAAATAAAATTTGCTTTGTAAGAACGTTAAATAATTATTGAAATTTGAAATGATGAAATTGGTTATGTAACCAAAGTTTTAAAATATTCTATCACAAAATCATTGTAAATTTAGATTGGTCTATTTGGTTTCAAAATGATCTATTCTTGTAGGGCAACAGTTTTATTGCCTTTCATAGGGAAAGCGGTTCCTAATAAACATAAAAATATAATAAATTCCCAAAGAATCAAAATATGAAATATTTTTGGTAATGGCAATTACCTTTACGCAATAAAATATTAATATAATAATTATTATGTAAATCTAAACAATCTAAGGCACTTAGCTACCATCATCATATACATAGAGCACTAGATTGATACAAACTAGCAACCAGAATGATATCAATATTCGATCAATATATATACTTTGTTGGCTCTTTCAAACTATATTAAAAAAAAGTTACAATTAGCAACTGTTTATGTTTATTCGGTTTTTATGCCAAAGTGCTTTATAATTAGTAACTTCTGTATATTATATAGAACTATATTTCAATCGCGATTACTTTTTCAAACGTGCTGTGCTTAGATCTCGTTGTAAGTCATGCCCTATTTTTATGTATATACTTAATATTCGCACTGTCTATTTATAGAATATTGTCACGCGTTAAATGTTCCGATTGACAAATACTAAATGATAAATTCCTCACTAAAGATCTTTTAATTTTCATGCCTGATTGAAATCAGTGTCAATATGATTATGTGTTTTCTTTCAAGATTTCCATCTATGCACTTTCTTTATACTAGGCACGATGTGTGGGATGACCTTCAGCCGATGCCATATTCGTTGTGCATCTCTCACATGTTGCTGTTCGTGGTGTTGATTACTTTGGTGGTGCTGGTGGTGTTTGCTGGTTGGGGGGTTTTTGTGCACGTATTATTATTATTTAGGCAATCAATTAACTGACTGAAATTGCTCTTCGTTTTATGACTTGATGTAGTCATTTAAATTAAACTTAAATATTGTTTACATTGTTGGCATTGAAGCATAAGCACTACAGAAACGTATGAGAGACGCAGAGGGAAAGAGAGAGGAAAGGGTAATGGGAGTGTACACAAGGCGGGCATATGTCTTCTCTAAATATGATGGATAATTGGTGATAAAATTAAAAACTGTTAATTCATTTGGCACTTCACTTAAAGGCGGTTCTTTTTCTCTTTTTTTTTTTTGTGTTCTTCTCTGTTACCGGCACTAGAGAAGAACCAGCCGAAAACAAACAAAACGATTCTTTTTTATTGCACACGCTTTATAATTATTTTTATTTACATATAGAAAATACCAACATTTGCTTAAATTCTTCTTCTCTTGACAGCAATTCGTATTTCACATGTGGTTAAAGTTGTTGAAGTTTTATTTTATTTTTGTTTTAACTTATTTCTTAGCGCAGGCGCGTCGACGCGACTTCAATGCGTTGTGTGCGCGCAAGTCAACGAACGTATTCATAGTGAGAGACAGACCCAGACCCCAGACCCATTGCCAGCTGCCAGTCAGCCGACAGTCTCGGTCTCAATCTCAGTCTCTGTCTCTGTATTTGCCTCCGCTTCTCCCCCGAAACCGAATGAATCGACACGACCATCCAAGTTGAGACAAGCGTTTCTCGCATGCGATTTTAACAGACCAAACAACTTTTCTTCAAGTTTCTCATTTCATATGTCTATAAAAAAAACCGGCAGAAGAGTAACTGCTCGCTCTCGTTTCAAGCTTAGCAAAGGGTCTTTGCCATCTTATCTAATTGAAATTCCTCTGTTTATCCTATAGATTACATTTATTAGTATTTTACAAATTTAAATCAAATTCCTTTTCAACATTTTATATAATTTTATATTATTTTTTTACGCTTGGAATTGTTTATATTTTTAATCGTTTTAATTTTATTAAGTTACTTTTTAAAGATTTCCTTGAAATAGATAACGGTTGGACGAAATTTATTACTTATTTTGAGATGAAATTGATTTGAGATTCCAAACAGTTAAATAACAAAATTAAAAAGGTTACAAAACGCATTATATTTGACAATAAATAAACGAACTGGCGTGAAATCCTTGATAACTTCGTTATCCGATATCCTTTAGTCCAAATAGTCAATAGTACTTTTAGTAAGATTCATTTGACTCTAATTCCGTCCTGATCTTTCAAAGGATTAGTGAGTTATAGCTATTTTTTCCTATAGGAAAAAGTCCGTTTTTCTCACCCGTTTAAAGGACGTTCTAAGATCTAAGCTAATCAACAAGATATACATTCTGGCCAAAGGACAGGCTGATAGTCCTGGTCGAGTTATAAGGATTTTCCTGAATTTTTGAAATTTATAAGATTTTTCGAAAATTTATAAGAATTTTTGATTTGAACAGTAATCTAAGTAGCCCCTAGAAGTATGCTACCAAATCGTTTATTCCCCAAAGGCCTAAAAAATGGTCGGAAAACATAAAATCCTTGATAACTCCGTTCTCCGCTGGACTATTCTAATGTCTTTTGGTCTAAAGATAGTCCTTTTAGATAAGGTTCATTTGACACCAGTTTCGTCCTGATCCTTCAAAGGATTCGTGTGTTATAGCTATTTTTCCCACAGGAAAAAGTCCTTTTTTTCTCAGCAGTTTAAAGGACTTTCCAGGATCTGTTAATGCCAATCAACGCTAATCAACAAGGACTACATTCTGGCCAAAGGACATCCTGATCGTCCTTAAAATGGTCGAGTTATAAGGATTTTTCTAAATTTTTAATAATTTTGACGACTAACCCCCTTGCAAAAATTGATGGAAATTTTGTCCAATAAATCGCTTTTTTGCTCTTGAAAGACTATTGAAAAGCCATAATTTGTAAAATTTAATAAAATATAAATTATTTTTGTTTAAATGTTTCTCTTTTTTATTACATATTGAAAACACAAAATCCTTGAGACTTGTACTGCCCAAACAATTAAAAAAAACTTTTATTGGGATTCGTTAAATATTAAAATCCGTCCAGATCCTTTAAAGGACTTCTGAACTATAACGCATTTTATTTCAAATAAAATGTTCTTAAATCTTAACCGTTTAACTGAAGGACGCTCGACGCTTTTTGAAACCTTTTGGTCAAAGAACAAAAAATATCTTCACATTTAAAGGGTAACATTGCTCCTCGAGGTCCAAAAAAGCATATGCTGTAGAAACCGTTTCTCGTCCTCGTCGTCAAAAAAGCATGTCCTGTAGATATTTTTTTCTGTAGTTCTCCGTCCTTCATAGTTTTAGCATCTTAAATATTGTCCATTTTTGTTAAGGGCAGCTAGCTCGTCCTCAAGTCCATATTAGGAAGAATTATTTTGGCACTTCAGGACATGCGTATTGAAAAATTGGTCCTGGAAGGCAAAATTTTTTATTATTTCAATAATTTTCAATCATTTTGTTGTATGAACTTACCTACCGCTCCAGAAAATGTTTTTTGAATATTCTTTTGACCGAATTTGTCACCGATTAGCTAGCTATATATCAGTGCATCATTTTCCGGGAAAAAATATATATATTTTTTATTCGTAACATAAGCTTGGACAAATTTCCCAAGTATAGTTATACACTTTTTCCAGTGTGTATTGTATACCGCTAGATATGTGTGTATATATATAAATAGTTATATTCCCCTGCAATCATTAATGTATTGTTAATAGTTGCCTAGAATTACAAAACAATTAAAACAGTTAATTGCGCTCACTAACCAAAAATTGCAGGCATTTCATAAAACGAAGGGGTTTGCAGAGGGAGGAGAAGGTCGCAGCAAAAAACGCCAAGTAATCAGCGAATGTTGGGCAAAAAGTAGGCGGGGGTCAGAGGCAATGCGACGCGCCCAAAACGATAATTGCCGTCATGACAAACGCAAAAATAAACTTTAAATAATAATAATTTCACTAGCTACTAGTGGTGCAGTTAAGATAGCCACCAACCAGGGTAACAGCTTGTGGCGGAGTGTGCCGGAGGTGAGAAGAGGAGACATTAAGAAACCATTAGCAGCAGTTGCAGTAGTGCCTGCTCCCACCACAACCATCACCCACCCATTTGGCCACTCCATATAGATCGTTGGGCAACTGTCAAGCGTTGGCAGTAGCAACAGCTGCTGTGGATGAGTGGATGAGTGGATGCTACTTCTGCTACTGCTGGTGTGTTGAAGGGTCGGTCAATGCAGTCGGTAATCGGTAGTCGGCAGTTGGCGGCAGTCACAGTTTTCCCCAGTTCTCTTACAGGCATCATTTTTCAAGTGGAACACTCGAGATCTCTATGGCCAGCGGGGTAAATGGAGGATGCAGGGGATTGTTCTGCTGCTGCTGCTGCTTCTTCTCGAAATGTGCGCATTCATTAAGGTTTAATAAATATAGTTTTTTTTTTTTTTTTGTTTCATTTTGTGTTCATATCGTTTGAGCGCACAGTTAGCGAGACTTTGACAGGTTCTACCCTAACCCCTCCCTCCTTCCGCTTAGCTCTAGTTAGGGGTTGACATTTAATCATCATCAGTTGCCTGCTGTCTACTTTATAGATTCTCTCTCTCTCTTTCTAACCAAAATTAGCTTTAAAATTTGAAATTCAAACTAGTTTCAATAAAATTTCTGTTTTTTATATAGCAATTTTCTTGATCTTTCCTTTTTTTTGTTTGTCAGTTTAGACCAACAAACGATTAGGCAATCGCTAAAGGAAGGTTAACACCGCCCTTTCTCAACTAAATGCTAATAGAGCATTTAGCGCAGATCTCTTTGGCAAGGTTATGGACTTTGCGTATATGTATATGTTTACCGCTTATTTCTAGTGCGTGTTTTGTGCTAAGTTTTATTTGCCATGAGTCAATTTGTGCCTCTACTATACATTGACTTTTTTTTTATAATCTTTTGGTTTCTTTTTTGGTTGCTGTTGCTTTGGCTAGTGTGTGTGTTTTTTTTAATTTTTTGTGTTTGCCTAAACCAAGGCGTTAATTGAGCTGTCCATTGTTGCTTTTGTTGTTGCTGTTGCTTGGTTTAGGTTATCTTTCATCTAGTCCAAATAGAACTAATTACCCCGTAAATCCCTGGCAACAGCGCGATACGTGACGTATACGTTGTCTGTATATCTGTGTGTCTGTGATATATGGTCAACAAAATCTATCGCATGCTATAAAAAAATGTGTTAACTCGTTTCTCTGAGAGCGCGAATACCTCTCTCTCTCTCCAACTGATGTTATTTCTCTCTGCCTGTATCTCTCTTTGGCTTGTTGTAAAAGTTGAATGAATCGAATTGAATATTGAATCTTGAAGTTCGGGTTCAAGATTGTTGTTTTTGTTGTTGGTATTCTTCATTTTCGGCTGTTTTTTGGGCCGGTTTTATTGGCTGTTTTCAATTTCATTGGCTTGGCCCGACAACTTCAAGGTCGAAGTTGAACAAGTTCTTCATCCGTCGCCCACTGCTGCTGCCGCTACTGTTGCTGCTCTTGCTTGTTTTGATCAATTTTTATGTTGTTAAGTTTTTTGTTGTTGTCTTCTCTCTTTTGTTATAAATAAACAATTATTTAATTGCTTCCTTATTGCCACATTCATTGCAGATCCCTGCTTATACATCATGCGATTTGCCAATCGTCTACAGCTTGGGGCTAAGACCCATGAGGTATCCATGACAGCACTGAGAATAGTGCAGCGCATGAAAAAGGATTGCATGCATTCGGGACGTCGGCCCACAGGATTGTGTGGTGCAGGTAAATTAAAGATGATGTTTTCTCTCTACTTGGAGTCGATAGTGAACCAATTTTTGTTATTTTTTTTAGCTCTACTAATTGCTGCACGAATGCATGACTTTAGTCGGACTTTGGTCGATGTCATTGGCGTGGTCAAAATACATGAATCTACCTTGCGCAAACGTTTATCTGAATTTGCCGAGACACCATCGGGTGGGTTAACTTTGGAGGAATTTATGACAGTGGATTTGGAACGGGAACAGGATCCGCCATCGTTTAAGGCGGCACGGAAAAAAGATCGTGAGCGTATTAAAGATGTGAGTGTGAAGGTACAAAAGAAATGGGAAACCATTCATAGCCTTTTATTCTTTTACTTTGAAATAGATGGGGGAACACGAATTGACTGAACTGCAAAAGGAAATCGATGCCCATTTGGAAAAGGATCTGAGCAAATCCACTAAAAGTATGCTCCGGCACTTGACTAAAGGCAAATGTGAGAATGGAAACTCAAGGCCCGACTCACCGACAAGTATCTCGGAGAATGATCTCGAAATGGAAGAGTCACGACAATTTATTGAACAATCCAATGCCAAGGTGATCAAGAAGTTTATTGACAATGATTCACAAGAGGATGCCACATCCAATTCAAATAAGAAAGATGGCTTAATGGCTGGCATTGAGGGCTTGCGTCCTGATATTGAGGCAATTTGCCGTGTTACTCAAAGCGATTTGGAGGATGTTGAAAGGGCTAAACAGTCCAAGGATCAGGAACTCTTCGTTGAAGATTTAAACGATGATGAACTAGATCAATATGTCCTTACTGAAGAGGAGGCTGTGACCAAAATGAATATGTGGCAAACTCTCAATGCTGAATATATACGAGAGCAAAAGGAACGTGAAGAACGACTGGCCAAAGAGCGTGAGGAAGGCAAACCCGAGAAAAAGAAACGTAAGCCACGGAAAAAGATAATTGGACCATCGTCCACCGCAGGCGAGGCAATTGAAAAGATGTTACAAGAGAAGAAAATCTCAAGTAAAATCAATTATGACATTCTAAAGACTCTGATTGATGTCAAGGGTGAGTTAACCAATGAGGGACCATCGACATCAGGCACCACCACAAACACAAGTAATCTAGTCAATATGGACATGAAACCCACTACACTGGAAGAGTTGCAGAAAACGGCAATAATAGTTGAAGATGAACCTATTAGTAGTAGTAAGAGTGGCAGCAAGAGTGGACGTTCTAAGCCAGCTTATGAAATTCCTGGGCCAAGTCGTAAGCGTGCAAAGCTTGCGATGGGTTTGCCTGTCCAAGTCCAGGAGGATGAGCCAACAGTAAAGGACGCTAAGCCATCTGTAATCATGGAAACTGGTAAGTGGTTTTCTATGTGTTTTTCCCTCTTTTTTTTAAGAATTTTCATAAATTAAGAAAAATTTATATTTACCTTTTGCTCTGTTTTTTTTTCTCTTCCACTTAGATGATCTGGATGAAGACGCTGATGAGGTGGATGTCGAGCCGGAACCAGAGGCAGAAGCCACACTTCAGGACATGCTCAACCAAGGTGGCGGCGAGGACGATGACGATGAGTTTGGCTATGGATTTGACGAGGAAGATTATTAGAGTAAACTAAAAATAGGATTTAAACTAAGATAAGATAAAATTACATTCTTAACTTGTATATGTACAACAATTATTGGATATATCTATATAATTATATATATATACTTATATCAATCTGTATGTTTATATGTAGTATGCATTTTACTCATAATACAATTAAATTAAGTTTTTGCTTAAGAACTCTGTCTGTGTTTTGTGCCTTGCCTCTTGCACTTGTTGCGATTTCCTCTTTGTGCGCGTTAGCAGCCATTAAATCATCGCTCTTTCTTGCCCTACGGCCTCTTAGCGCAGCCATTTACATGTTTAAGCCGTGTCGGCGGCAGTCCAGCTAGCCAGCCAGCGGGGGTGGAATATTGCTATAGGCCCCTGTAGTAGTCGGTAGTTGGTAGTTTGCTTCTAATTGTTGGTGCGGACGTGGCGCGCCTCCAAGTGCTGCAAATAAATATTTCACTCTTAATCATGTTTTGCACTTTGTTGTGCTTGCTTTTTGCTACACTCTCCAATCCCACACACCCCGAGAACCTTTCTTCATATCTCCACTCATCTTGTTGTTGTTTTTGTTGCTGTGTGTTGCACTCTGCAGGCCTTGGGTCTTGGTCTTGGGCACTCAGGCAGGCAGTCAGTCTACAGTCGAGCCATAGAAACTTGGCTTGACTCCATGGCCAGGCAGTTGTTCCCTCCTCACACTTCCTTTTGGCCACCCGTTGAGTGGTGGCAATGAGCTGTTGAGTCATTTTAAGCACTTGTCTTTTGCGATTTTATAGTTATTATGTTGTAATTAGTGTTAATTTTTAGTTGCTGTCTCTCTCTCTTTCTCTTTCTGTGTAGAGTTTTGGCCATGGCTCAAGTGTTGCCTACTTTTGGGCTTGCCTTTTTGTATTTCGATTTGCCTTTCGCTGTTTCTACTCTCCTCACTCCTTTCTGTTTCCATACTTTACTCTGCATTTAACTGCCATCTAATCCCAGTTCTAGTCCAGCAATTTCCATAAACTTGTGCAGACAACTTAATCCTAATCATTATTAATAAAATGCACACACACAGACACACAGATATATGATGGCCACTTGGAAGTTGGCCCAGCACTTTTTGGTTGTTTTTTTTTCGGTGGGCAAGAGTTGGGCGTATCCTGGCCAGACTTTGGCCAACTTCAAAATTGTTATAATAATGTGAAATGTGTATGCACATGTAAATCCAAGCAAATGTGACAGCAAAATGGCAATTAGTAGACAACTTGACTGTTGACTGTTGGCCAAAAACCATTTGCAACGCCTCTTAACTCTCCGCCGCCTCTGCTCACTGACATTCTGGCCAGCAATTGTGCAGCTAATTTATACAGTGTGATTATATATAAATTTATATATGTATATATATGTATATGCTTTTTGATGCTTATAATCCACACAATTAAAACCATGCCCCATTGATGGACATTTAATTTTTAAAGCGAAATTCAAATGGCAAAAAAATGATACAACAAACTAGAATGATGAATCACTGTAATTACATTCAAAATTATATTGAAAAAGAAAAATATGATTTATATATACCCTACGTTCAAATGAGCATATTAGAGCAGTTAATAAAAAGACTTGCTATGAAATGATTCTTGAATGCTTCCAGTTAACTTTTCTAAAAGTGAATGAAGATGATTTCTAGATTCAAAAATATTGTAAACGTTTGTTAAATTTGAAATACTTTTCAAGGTCATATAAATATTTTTAGATTTCTGTGCTCAATAGTAGCCACATAGTAACAGTTGCCCATTTATGATGATATGATATTTTATAATCACTCATAACCGAAATAATAACCATTTAAAATATTCCAAATTAAGTGACAGAGATGGGTCTGGGAAAAGAAGTCCTTTGAATATATTTTCAATATTTATGCAATGTTAGGGCATAGAAAGAGTGGTTAAAATTTCAATAATTTCTACCTATCCTTTGTCTTTTTCATCTGCATTGATGATGTTCGTTTGCAGCAAATTAATTAAAAATATTCACCTCGCTTCGTACAACTAAAATTTAATATCAGATTGTATATAAATATATTTATTTATATATATAGAAATATTTTTATATACATATATTGAACGCATGCTAGCAATTCATTTTAATGCAATTTAATTAAAAATAGTGCAAAGTTGAGGTCATTTTTATTGGGCAGTTGTCGTTTTGTATTCCATGTTTTTTTTCTTGTATTTTTGTATTATTTTTTGTTGTATTTTGTTCGCCATCATTTACACTTTATTTGCGGATTTGGTTGCTTTATTATTAAATGCATGGACAGACGACAATGGTTGACCGACCCGCTGGCGACACTGGAAAAACTATTTTACTTTTTTTCCTTCGTTTTTGCTCAGTTCCCTCGCTCTCTCTCTCTTTTGGAAAAAAAAAATATTTAAAATGACAGAAAAAAATTAAAAATAAAAAATAAGTGAAAAGTTTTTAATTAAAATGCCTTGCGTGAAAGCGTAATTCTTGTGGCGCCTGTTGAATTTTGTCTCTTTCATTGAAAAGGATTCGGTATGGAAAAAGGTACGCAAAAGGATATATTGTATTGAATCGACTTTAATGCCGCTTTAAGCCGTAAGGCATTAAGTATACGACCTGTTGTTAATTTTCATCTCGTTGCCTAAGCCCCGCACTCCCTACCTTCCTCCCTCCCTCCCCCTCTCTTTTGTACTTTTCATTTCTTTTTTGCCTCATAATGGTAGCTTGGCCACAATTAAATTTACATCAAATACATGAAATCTGATTAATTATATTTAAAATGTGCAAATCAAATTTGTGAAATTAACTGCAACCTTTTAACCCCATTGAAGGACCTTTCCACTTACACAAGCAGAGAAGCCTTACAATACCTTAATTTAACCATCGAATTGATATATGGTCAGTCATTGACTATATAGATATCTATATATACATTTGCTTGTATGTCTAACCCACAATCCGCCCACAAAAATTACAAATTAGCCATTGTGTGTATCGGATAATTTATACGCTAATTAGGATGTGTTTAGACGGTCGAGGGTTTTGCCAACTCATGAATAATTTAAATGCCTTTTTAACCCACCTGCCAATTAATTAAGTGGCCAAATATTTTGGTTTTTTTTTTTTAAGTGAATGCAGGGGATTGTTCAATAAAATAATCAAAGAGAAAACACAAAACTGAAATCGAACAGTAGGCTGGACGATTCGTATGTAAGCAACATCTCGAAAATAATACAAAATAATATTCAGTCTTTACCCAAGTTTTAAGCTAAACAGAACAAAAACGAAAATTTATTTAGTATTTTTTATAAGTATTGTTTTTTTTTTTTTAGAGATGGACTGCAGCTTATGTCAAGCTAAAAAGCTGAAAAAGTACAAACGGCAAAAGGGAGAAATTATCAGATCCACCCCAACTACGGGTTTTTTAAATTTCCTACGCGAGTACAAAAAATGCTGCAGTGGCATGTCACCAAAGGAAGCTGTTCGTGCGGGAGCAAAGGCCTGGAATCAGTTGTCCTTCAGTCAAAAGGAATACTACACTAATTTGGTAAGATAATTAAAACAAGAATTGAAAACCAATCATACACTAACTTGGATATATTAAGAAATCCAAATGCGCTTCCAAGGCAACATCATCAAGTTCATTTATAGTAATAAACGTGGTATGGAAGAAGGAAGAAAACAAATCCAAGAGGTCAAAATCGAAAGATGGCAAAGGCAAGAAATGCAAATCGGAGTTCAAACCTGAACCAATCGACTGAGCTGCCTATTTTATGTGAAGATGCATCCATCTAATACACGGGTCCTCCACAAGTTCACGGATGCAAGTACCCAACATCGTCACATCAAGTATATATTTTGATCTTTTGTAAATTTAAAGTTCTAAACAAAATTGTCAGTTCCATTTTAATCTAAATTATAATCGTTTGGAAGTATGAGAATACCAAATAGAAAATATTTCATATATAAAAAACAAATTGGCAGGCTATAAAAAAATTACTACTAAAAGGACAACAGCTTAAGCGCTTATTAAATATAAATTCTCTAGTATAAATTCCCTAGTTTTAGAGGTAAATTTATAAAATTCCTAAACAAATAAATTTCAATCTTAAATTTTTCTATAATTTTCTATTGATTGTAAATCGCTCGCTCACGCTTTGTGTCTGCCTGTCACTTGTGGCTTAACAAAAATTATGGCAAATTTCGGTTAATAATTGCATTGTTTCCTTTCAAAGAAACCGCGAAATCGCTTAGACTTGGCCAAAACCGCAAAAACTACTTGCAAGACCAAATTTTGAATATGCGACGTTTGATAATCGGATTTTGGTCAGCAAAAGGTTCGATTGGGCATATATAACTTGTGAATTTGAGGCTGTACAGTCAAATGAGCAAACATGCATTTGGAAGAAGAGGGGTATGGTCAGGAGCGTGGCTATTTAGGCTTGTGGTGGTTATGCCATAGCAGTTAACAGACAATTTTCAGTTGTACAGCAAACACCCACACACACACAAACTCCCTACACAGATGCATAAATAAGCCACACACATTTGGCTTGTGCCTGAATGCAAATATGCGATAATAAAGTAAATAAACGTTCAGCAACCTTATTTCTCCCTTTTTGGCCACAAGGAGAAGGCAATAGCAGCAGCTGTAAAAGCAGTAAACTCAATCGTTAGTTGACAATCTGTTAAATGGATTCATTGGTTGGTATTCACTGTACATTTTGCATGATGGCTTGCAGCGTATTGAACATGAAGTGCCTGGCAAACTAGGCAAGACTATGATTGCAAAACACAAGTGCAATTACCTGGCCTGCAGGGACGACACAAATACATATGCACATTCAATACACGTACACACACATACATACATCATACACCTATGAATGCCGTTAGCAGACAGCAGCCCGAAGCCCGGGAATCAGGCACCCGGCGCACCAAGCAACAAAATTCTGCTTGGCGCTGTTAAGTAGGCAACGATAATGGCACAAATTCAATGAATAAACATAAACGTGGCAAACAGATATCTATACACTGAGAGAATACAGCTTAGAAAGTTTAAATTAAATACAAGATACTTTAATTGACTAATTTAGATATTTCTTAATAACCACATTGGTACTTTAGGTAATTATATATGTAGTTAAAGTGATATTAGCTTACTAAAATTCAATTTGAAATAGTTTAATTTGATTGAAATACAACAGATCACTTTCCAAGAAGATGAAATAAAATTATGAGAAAGATCAACAGTTTGGCAACTAAACTAATCCAAATAAAATAAGCTAAGATTTTAGATTAAGTGTGGATTACTACGGATTAAATCTATTAAAGACATTTACTTTTGTTAACAGAATATATATAAGATATTTTTCTTCAGTGGAGTGAACAGCAGCTGTGTCAGTTGGTCGCGAAAGAAGCCGCCATCAACAACAAGAACAAGAACAACAATAATAATAGGAAAACAACATCAACGGTGGCAAAATATATATTAGCCCCCAAAGTTTACTAACAAAATTAATTATGCGAATTAAGCTTAGTAAAAGGCACTTTAAGCAACTTCTCCGCATACTCCTTCCTCTTCTCTTGCTACTGAAAACCAAACGAAACGAGATGTTTGGCCTATTCCTCGTTCTTCTTGGGTTCATAACATGTGGCGCATTTTGTGCCGTGTCACAGTACCACGCATCCAATATGGAAACGGGATGAGGACTAACACCAACCCGGTCCCGGACCCGGACCCGGACTTCGTACCCCAGTATTGTTCAATTTATGCGTGTGTGTTCCACTCACGAGTTATACTTGGTGCTATTGTTGTTGTTGTTGTTGCCAGTTAGCAGTTTGCGGGCACCAAAGTAGGCCAAGCATCCTCCCTATAGAACCCAGAGACCAGGACAAAGTGCAAGCCAACAGTCAACAACCAAACAGGAGTACCAGCTTGGAAGTTGTTTATTTAAGTGTGAAATTTAAGTGCAGCACATTGCGTCGTAATATGTGTGTGTGTGCGAGTATGTGTGTGTGCACGGTTCAAGCATATTTAGCATTATGGCAACAAGAGTCAGAGATAAGCGGCATCGACATGGACTTTAATAACCCCCAGCGGGTAACAGCCATAATCATAAATTGACCGTCCACCGTCTCCGCTCTTCTTTCCGTGGCTGTCTCCTAATAGATAATAACAAGAAAAAAACCAAACAAAATCTTGTAAAAAAAATAGTGTAAAATTACAAAAGGGAGGGGGGTAAAAAATTGTAGAAAAGTGGCAATTGCACTAGGCCTGATGGCGCCGCCGCAGCCGATATCGAAACAAAATAAAACAATAACAAAATGCCTCTCTACTTGCACTGACGCCAAAAATTCCCATTCTCATGTCCTGACCCAGTTTGACGCCAAGCCAAATTAGCTAACAAAGGAAGAACAACAGCAAAAAAAAAAAAAAAACAGTATAATAAAGTGTGGGATAGTCATTTAGTTAATTGCCAACAGCCTGGACTCTACCAGGGACAGTAAATCACAGCCTGCCTTTTAAATGGAACTCATAAAACTGAGAAGGGCCGAAAAAAAAACTAAATGTATGGCAAAAAAATTGCATGTCTTTTTTTTTTTAGTTCAATTCAATTTACAAGTAAAAACAAATAATAAAAAACATATATTAATATATATTTGTTTACTTTTAACAGATATTGAGTCAAGTAATCTATAATATTGAAACTTTACTATAAATTTAGTTGGAATGGGAAAATTAGTTAGTTATATGTACATTAAATCGTTAGATAAAGTTTCTGATTTGATCACTTAAAGAGAGCAACTATATTTCTTTTCACTGATTAGCTAACAATAAGAAAAATCATTCATTCTTCTTCATCATATGAATAAATATGTAAATATTAATAATTGAAATTGATTTTGTGCAAAAAACAAGTTTAATATTAATGTGGATTAACTCTCGTTACGCGCTAAAGCCAATGGAATTGATTTTTTAAACGCATTTTTTTGCTTTCACTCATAAATTTTGTATGCCAATTGTTATTTTACATATTTAATATTAGTTTATAAAAGTTGTGATTTTTATTTCATGTCTATATCTTGTTTGCATGAAAATGCTAAAAGTTAAGTACAAGTTTTTCATGGTTAAAGCAAAAGCAGCTCATCGTTGTTATGGACCAAAAAGTTGATCACTAATTAGTTAACAAAAAAGTTGAACCAAAAAATTTCAGCATAAAATCAACTTTCAGCTGAATGGCTGGCTGGCAGCCTGACCAATATGCTTCAAGATGATAATTAATTAATACTCACTCGACTGATTGGTGAAAAACGATAGTCAATGATGGTGATGATGATGGCAAAAGAAAAAAATGTGGTGGAATGGAGGGTGCCACACTTGGGGGTGGCAATTAGCCAAGTCCAGGGCAAACAATGAAAAGGGAGTAGTAGCCTTTGCCTTTTGCTTGGTTGGCGGGTTGGTTATACTTTTTCTTTATTTTTGTTTTTGCGTCCTTTTAACGTTTTTGCCTTAGCTGGTTTATTTGCTCTGCTGCCTTTGCACTATATGCCCTGGCAATGGAGTTGGCTCAGACTGTGGCCCTGTTGATGTTGTTGCTGTTGTTAAATGGCTTGCCTCTGAGCTTGTTTCTTCAAAAATAATGACTGCACATTAAGTATACGTCTAACATGCTACACACACAAACACTTGTACACACACACATACACACATGTCGTGGCACAAAGCAAGTAAAATGTCAACAAATGACAACAGAAATATGATGCAAATGGCTCATGTAAGTGGTTCTTGCCGCTAAACATTTATAAAAATAAAAAACAAAAAAAAAAAAACACAAAAGAAAAGGAAAAGAAATGGTGAAACAATTTAGTATGCAACACCAAGGCGTGGGAGGGAGTGGCCGTCTATCTGTCTATCTGACTTGGTGTCTGTCCCTCAGTCCATTGTAAACACGAAATAAAGCCTGAAGTCTGCGCTTCTATTTTACTTGGCAATTTTATCATTCTACATTTACTTGACTCCTTCACACTTGAAAAAATTCAATGATTTCATTTGTTTTAAATATCTACTAAAAAATTATTTCAATTACTTGAAACATATAAAAACGAGAACATAACCACAAATTATTGAGAGATAACAAGAATAAAAAGTGCCACTCAAGAGGTATGGATATGAAATACATATGGAACAGAAATATATATAGATTAAAGAAGCATAATAAATATAAAAGTTCTCGTAAAAAAAAATTATTAGGTAGAAAAAAAATATAAAGGAGACTCACATTTTATTATAATCTGCTGTTGATTTCAGTTCCATTTATTTGCTGTGCTGCCACATCTGCAAAATTAATAGTATTAGAAAAGAAAAAAAGTATTATCAGTGTTACAAGGTTGGTTACTTATAATTGTTCCTTTAGTTTTTGGTATCTTTTTTCTTTCTACGCTTTAGTGTTACCACATCTGCACAATGGAAAAAAGAGAAAAATTACAGTTTAAATATTAGTTTCACAAGACTTACATTTGTTATATAGCGCCAATCGACCGATCACAACAACACCTGCACAGTAACTGATGATGACGTGGCCGCTGCAGCTTCTTATATATGGGTCGCCCGCTCTTTTTTTTCCACTCTCACTCTCTCGCTCTCTGGGTAAAATTCTAGGCAGCTGCATGTAGCCTATTTAATGGGAGAAAGCGCGGCCAACACACTTACACACACACTCACGAACTCTCGCTCTCTCGTGCAGGTGGGCGAGCGATCGAGAAATGGCGCCGCTCTTTTTTCACTCTCACTTCCACTCACGCTCTCTGGTTAAGCGAGGGCAACACACAAACACCCACACTCACGAACTCTCGCTCTCTCGTGCAGGTGGGCGGTAAATTTTCGGCAGGAACGGGCTGAGCGATCGAGAAATGGCGCCGCTCTTTTTTTCACTCTCACTTCCACTCACGCTCTCTGGTTAAGCGAGGGCAACACACAAACTCACGTACTCTCGCGCTCTCGTGCAGGTGGCCGGCAAATTTTCGGCAGCGACGGGCTTAGCGATCGAGAAATGGCGCCGCTCTTTTTTCCACTCTCACTTCCACTCACGCTCTCGCTCTCTGGGTAAAATTCTAGGCAGCTGCATGTAGCCCACTTAATGGGAGAAAGCGCGGGCAACACACTTACACACACACCCACGTACTCTCGCTCTCTCGTGCAGGTGGCCGGCAAATTTTCGGCAAATTTACCGATCGAGAAATGGCGCTTCTTGAGTCTCTCTCTCTCTCTCTCTCTCCCTATAAAGAACAAATGGCGCGGTAATTTTTTTGAGTCTCTCTTTATGTCTTTTTTTTATATGCAATAATTTTGTGTTATTATTTTGTGTTAGTTGGTTCTACTACATTGTGCTTACATATGCATTTTAATCAAAATCAATTAAAATCAATTTAATGCATCCAATTGGGGCTTCAGCAAAAAGAATAAAATGTACTGCATCCGCTTGGGGGCGCTAGCTGCAAAAATAAAAAGTTCGATAACTATTAATGTTTAACATAATCGCATGGATATACATACATAAATGTGATTGATTAACATAATCGTTTCGTTTTACATGAATGATTGATTAACATTATCGTTTCGATTTACATAAATGTGATCGATTAACATTATCGTGAATAAAATTTTACATAATCACAACGATTATCGATTAACAAAAAAAATTATAAAATCCAATTACTGTTTATATTTGCACATTGTTTTTTTCTTTTCTTTACATACAGCGGAATTGTTTAATTTATGTTTTATGTTTTCTGTAACCAACTATGCAGATCAGATTTTCAATATGTTTGCTTTCTATATCTGATCTTAAACTATATGTTGCTATTTTAGAGGGAAATAACTTCCAGAATTTCAATAGTTAAAACAAAACTGTGCTTTCTTGCAGTGTACTTTAAACTTTCATTCATTTTGTTTAATCTAGAGATTGCGTATACGCCGTATTGTCCTTGGCAAATTAAGAGTGGCATTGAAATGGTTTCAGAGCACTTTTAGCTGCAATTCAAAAGTATTTAAGCGTTTTCACATCGGTTAAATGAAAATCTTTAAGTCATATGCCGTAAGAATATGGATAAAGGAGAGCGGGTGCGGGACGGGGATTACTGTGGCTAATCAGAGTTATGTGCGTGAAATCAGCAGGCAACCGCATCAACATTATCATCATTATTTGTACAAAATACAAGCAGGCAAAGCCGCACAACACACACCAAATATAAACACACGCACACACAACCAAGTGATACAAATATACAATTTGGCAATTTGTGTGGCAAACAGCGGGTCTGAGCCGCCTGTGTTGTTCTGACTGACGTCCAGTCATCCACTTGACCACATTGATATTCCACGCTCGATGCGAGCTGCTGTTGCCATTGGTCATTGAAGCTGACCATCTCGTCCTGGCCACTAACGATAGATGTCCTTAAGCCAACACACAAACACACACACACACAGAGAGTAGGAGAGGGAGGGAAAAGTAGAGACGATGCGCTATAAAAAAATATTTATCTATATGGCAAAATAAAGCAGGGCAACTTTGTCCAAAAAAAAAAAATGTTGCCAAGGCAGACCAAGCGCAGGCAGCTTTGTTAACTTTTTCCAGTTTAATGAAATCAATTCACAAGTCACGTTGTTGCTGGACAATAAATACATCAGAGTCCATTTAATAAAATCATGATGTGCACTTTGGGATGATATCCACACACAGCGCACCCATACAGCCTCATATATACACACACACACATGAATCTGTGTATAAATACATATATGATCTATCGATTCGTATATTGCAAATAACTTTTCATCTCATTGAAATGCCGCATATGGCCTGGGCATCCCATAGACCAGTCTCTGTCCTCCATCTGTTTTTGGGGGCCAACATAGCCGAGTCTAAGCAGCGTATCAATTGCGCGATAAGTGCGGACCAACTAAAACTTAAATCAAAATCCACATTGAGCTACTGCATCGGTTGGCATACATATATAAACATAGATATATATATTCCATTTTTATTTATTTATTGGTAATACTTTCCGGTAATTGGTTGGGTGAGCTTGTGTCTCTTTGTTTAACTAAGGCTGTCGGTCCATAATTTTGATTTGAACTGCTTATCTGGAATCTACGATGCGTTTATTCATCTTTTATTTAGAGTGGTTTATTTCTTGCATTGTATCTTGATTGGATGGTTGTAAGCTATTAGCCAATTTATTTCCTATTTCAACTTAATATCTCAAATATTATTGACTGTTGACGATCTTGTTAAACGATAAGGATATAAAACATGCAGTTCAGTCCTTTAATCTTTATATAGGAAAACGAGAATAAAAAATTTCTTTCAAATAAATAATGATTCAATGGTTGAATTTGAAAATGGAAAAATCAAAATTTAAAAAATTCTAATTCCAAAATCGGAATGATGATTGCCCTTTGAGAGACCAGAAAAGTAAATCAAAGAAAAGGAGAATTTAATATTTTAAAACTCTGTCATCAATTTTTAGAGAAAAACTTTAGTACGAATAAAAGATAATAGGAGAGTCTAAATTTTTTTTGTATGGAAAAATAAGTTTATTAATTATTGAGTTAAATATAGAGATTTTAGCTTTCTAAACTGAAAAACGACAGATACTAATTTTAAACGAATTCTTTAAACTAAAAAAACGTTGATTTGCTTCTCCGCTTGCTAGTGCTCTCAATCTATTTGAATTTTCTTCAGATTGAATATAAAATGAAATTGTTCCCAGTATTAACCCATATTTGCCTGTGCATTTGCTACCGATTCTGCGCAATCGAAATGACAAGCAGAAGCAGCTGTTAATATTCAAAATTATTGCTGGTGAATAAAACTGTTTATATAGTTCCCACTAACTGTTTGTATCAGTCATTCTTTGGTCCTTTCTCTTAATCAACAATAATGTTTTCTCTTAACCATGACCATAGCTAATGTTACTTACCTTATGGCCATCCTTAGAGGAATCCACGGCGAATTTCAATGCTCTTTAATTTCAGATAGCCGAATTGGTACATTCGGGATGACTTCGTGTAGACGGAATACTGTTATACTTGAGCAAGGGTATAAACGAGCGGTTGAAAAACGAGACGAACGTATGCTTCGTGTGCGGCGAGGGCGAATCCCGATGAGATGTTGATGGGTGCGTAAGACTAGGCACCAGCAGCCAGGCAGCCTCCATGCCTATCTCTGATGGCCAGCAAGCAAATCAGTCAGATGCGTCGCGAACGTTGAATTTAACGGTCGGTTTGATAGTGAAAGTGTCGACGACTCTCGGATTCCCATTTTGTGTTTGTTTGTGCGGAATGCAATTAATTGAATGAGGAAAAATTCCAAAAAAAAAAAATAAAAGGAAAGAAAAGAAAACAAACAAATAATTAAAATAAAAGAATTAAATAGATAAATATAAACATGGTGTGTTTCATTTAAATTACTGTTTAATCACTTAATACGATTTATCGTCAAACAAATAAAGAGATAAATAAACTCCCAAGAAAGACGAGAGAAGTAAACAAATTGAAATTTACAACAAATTGCTGGTAAATTATTCATTTAACTTTGTTCTATGTGTTTTCTATGTTGTACCTTAATAAAATCATAGAAATTATTGCTGCCTCGCTGCTGCTGCTGCTGCTGATGTTGCTGGGCTTTAAATTGTTGATTTTTATTGTATCTTATGGCACTGGCAGTATGCGACGTATACGCAATCTAACTGATACGAATTTGTTCGTTGTTTGTATGTTTTTGTATGGCTAACCTAGATTTGTGCCCTGCAACGGGGGGAGGGGGTTATAGTGTCGCTGCCAGCTGTTTTATGCCAGAATTTCCAGCGGGTTCATTTTATGTATTTGTTGTTTACTTGGCTTAAATGCTAAATATACAGCAGGAGTAGCAGCAGCAGCGGCGGCAGCAACAACAAGTTAAACACGAGCAAACTCTCCTGTTTGTTGGCCATTTTTATTAATTTTTTATGATGACCAAATATAGTTTATTCGACGTTTGTCTTCATCATCAAGTTTCGGGGTTTTTTTTTTGTTGTTTTCTGTTTTGGGCAAACTTTTAGCCAAGTGATTTTGTTGATTTTGTTTGATTTGCCTCATGCTGTTGCTGTTGTTTATTGCTTTTATTTGATTTTAGTACTTTGGCAAAAGTCAACATTCGTTAGCAAAAATTTCGCTCACGTTCCATTCGACCGAGTTCTCGATTTCATGAGTTTTGGCTGGCTCTTATTTGTTTTGCTGCTTAGTCAACGCAATTTCCTCTCTATCACTTCATATCCAACCACTTCTTCATTCTCAATTTCTTGAGCGTTCTCGCTTTTCCTGACCTGTCTTTTTGTTTGTTTGTTTCTCCATATATATACTCACTCTGTACTATGTGTATCTGAATGAAAATGTTGGACTGTCCTTAAGATTATTTATGTGGTGATTAGTCGAGCTGAATTATTGCGCAAATTATCAAGTGTGCTATAAAATTTCAGTGCCATTTATTTGCACAACTTTTAGCGCGTATTTCAGTTAACGCCCTCAGTCCTCGAACTTTACCATCTCCCCAACAGTTCGAACCACTGTTCATATATGTGCCCCTTCTTTCTTATTCCTTATACTAACTAACTGCGTCTCATGTGTATCGTTGCCTGAGTGTAACAAATTGCCAGGATTTGATTTTTAGGTGTGAAATATTGTACAATGAAATTGAATTAATTACTCTGGGGTGCGTTTTCCCCAATGCATTTTAAGTTTGAGAATAATAAAGCTTTAAAAGTAAATGAAAATAATAGTGTAGACCTGATTTTATAAAAGTTATTTGATTCTTTAAACCAAAAATGATTAAGAAAATGTATGCTGATAGATTTTAATTCGACTAATTAACAATGGATAACTTGTCCAAGTCAGGATTTTCGTTATTTGGATTAGATTAATATTAAAAAGACCTATTAAAGCATTAAAGATAGATTCATGATGAAAGAATAGATATATAGATTGATCGATTGATCGATTGATATGTGAAAAAATAGATTGATATTTATTAAAATTTATATAAAATAATTGACTAGTAGGGCAATAGAAAAAAAAATTGATATTTATATAAAGAAACGGAACGATTAATTATCAAATATTTTCAAAGACAGATAAATTATCATTTTAGTTAAGATAAATGGAATTAAACGATCAAATAAATAATGAGCCAATAGCTTATAGTTTATTTGCGATACTTCTAAAGGTAATTCAAGATTCCTTGTTACCCTTAAGTTCACTATAATCAGCTTAAATTAAATTCAAATTGATATCTTTAAACTTCTTACCTAACTTGTTGCTACGCAATGTTATTTGTTGATTGTGCATTAATTGGATTTAAAGGTTCTTGCTCGATCTTAATTACCAATATTTTGAGTATTCACACTAAAAAAGGATTATACTCTTAAGCTTTCCCTGTTTTTGTATCTTTTGTTTGTGAGAAATGCCAAAGCTTTGGCTAGAAGCTCAATTGGTAAACTAATTGCCTAAGCTGGAAGGAGCTCAAATTAATTACGTTTAAATAAACACAAGTTCTGACCAATACCACAAACAGTTACATGAACAATCCGACATTATACACAGACAACAGAGAAACAATGTAATTCAATTTCACTTAGTGGAAAGGCGGCCGCTTTAAGCTGCTTACAATCAGCAGATAAAACAAGCAGAGAATACACACACGCAAACCCACACATACATACACATATACAATATATACAACACACAAAATAACATGTGATACAAATGTTGATTGAGAAACAAAATCATTAACTTTTGCTACACCAAATTCCACTTTGTTGAAGGCAAGTGTGATGAGGGTAGCGAATGGAGCAGTTCTAGAAAGGATATTAGCCTGTTATCATCATTGGGTATAAACCAAGAATTTAATGCTGGGATTTGTGATAACAGGCCAATGAAGTTGAACATAGAGATAGAGACCCATAGAGAGAGAGAGACAGAGGGAATCTGTTTGCATATGGCAAATGCCTAATGATTTATGTTTCGGTCCCCAATGCGAGTCAGCAAACTTTCCCTTCACCCGGTGAAAAAAAGAAAATAAAAATAGAAAAGATGGAGAGACTGTCCCTACATGACGTTTGTCAGTCCTATGCAAGTGGAATGGGCCAAACGGGGTGCGGCCAAAAAGTAAATTCAATTTTACGTTTCACAACTCAGCATGATTTCTATCAAAGGCGACGACGTCGGTCTACCTCCACCTACTCCTGCATGTCTAGGAGAGCTCTAGACCTAGCCAGGCCTAGACCGACCGCAAAACCGATTGCTTTCGCTTGATTTTTGGGGCTTTTCTGTTCTTGTCCCTCGTGTGCTTCCGTCTCTGTCTCTGCCACTCTTTCTCTCTCTCTGTTTGTCTATCTGTCTATCATTCAAACTGGTTGTTGGTGGGCACTTTTTGGGTGGTAAGAAGAAGAAAAAAAAATATAGAAGTAACAAACAAAATCACTAAAAAAAAGCTTGCAAAGCATCAAAGTGTTCAACAAAAAAAAATAGAGGAAAAAAATGAAGCAAAGTTTGAACTTGGTCTGGTCGGCGGACCTTAGTTTTGTTGCTGTTGCCGTTAAAAGTTTACAACTTTTGAAGTGAGCAGCTTTGGAGTGAGTTTTATGCTTCAGACTATTGGCAAAATTGTTTTCTGATAGCTTTGTTTGAAAAATATTTATGCAATTTTAATGAGAACCTCTTGTAAAATTTGTTGCTAATACAGGAAATTAATAAGTTAAGTAGCCCATTAGTTGGCTTAAAAGCAAAGTTTTTGCCAACAAAATCATCGATTTGATTTCTTCTCCACTTCCACAAGCCTCTACTGAAACTTGTACAATATCAAATCCATCTATAAGACCAACTTGCTCCTGCCATTGGTTACCACTTGTTCTAAGTGCAGTCAGTTGTAAAAATATTGGCAAAACTCAAACAGCGCCAGCATTTGACATAAATCCTTATTATCCCTTTGTGCACAAATTGACATTGCACTTGTAAGACGATTGGCGAGACGCTGCTTGACACTCGATTCAGTTCCCTCGTTGACTTTCTGTCTCTTATCTGAATCTGTGGAATTGTTGCCACCCCTCCCACTCCCTCCACGCCACACATAGCCACAGATACATATATACAGACAATTGTCTTGGCTGCTGACAAATGCAGCTTTACATTTCTTCTCTCCTCTTGTCTATGTTTTCGCATTCCCCTCTCAATTTTTATCTTTGTATTGTAAAATATTTGTAAATCACACTTAAACTTAATTGTCTGCTTAATTTTATAACAAATAAATGAATTAAGTATATATTTTAAAATAATTTTTGTTTTACATTACAAGTTGTAAGCATTTGCTATGCTTAAAACTCATGGAAAACTCGCATGAAAAACTTTTAAGAAAATCAATCGGGTTTTCCTTTTCTTGGTTGGAAAAGAAAAAATAAATTAAAAAATCGATTGCTTCAAACGAAAAAGAAAGCCCTTACAATTTAACAACAAATTCTAGAATTCTGATTAACTTTTCGAAAACCAAATGAAATTATATGCATAAGATTAAAATCCCAAAATAATATAGTATAAATTGCTTTACTCATTGGAAGACTTCTTTGTGTAATTTTAATTTTAAAACTAAGCCTTCTCTTTTTTAAGCAAAGAGATAAATAATTTGTTATTTTACAGCTCCATTTTATATTAGATACTTCAACCAAATTTTAAACTACCTGGTTTATAATACACTTTATCAAGCTTACGGTTCATACTTTTACTCGCTGACTAATTAACTAACTTGGCTTACGCAAAATGAACAAAAGAAGAATGAAAAAAAAAATGGAAGATAAATTAAAATTCATAATGCTGACTTTAATGAGGCTAATGTTGAAGTGACAAAGCTGGTTGGCTTAAGTGACAAGTAGGGGACCAATCATGGATTAGCTGGCATGTATGCCAAGTCAAGTTGAAACCGAGAAAAGTGGCTGGCCCAACTCTACCTGAGCAGCCCTGCCTAGGTATTTTATTATTATGCGACACGCAGTCTCTCTCTCTCTCTTTAGAGATGCCAACGAAGGCCGCCAAGAACTTTGACATTATTAAATTATGCGGAGATTTGAGCACTTTATTATCATTTTCTTTCTTTTTTTTTTTGTTTTTGGCCTGTGCAAGCCTCTTGACGTTTTAATGATGAGCCAGCAAAGTCAGCAGTCGAGTCCTTCTCTTCCGACTAGGGCAAAATTAAATTATTTTATTGCCGGAAATTCATTAAATCATGATTTTATGCAATTTCCAGCTTACATTTCTGGCATACACAAGTGAGTGTGTGCGTGTGTGTGTGTGTGTGTGTGTGTGTGAATGTTGAATCTTTTCAATTCTGTCAATTCTGAGACAGCCTGTCGGCATTTTTATTGAATCCCAGTTGGTCTGCTTTTGCTTCTGCTCTGCTCTGCTCTGCTTGCGGCACTTTGATTAGTACGTGCTGTTGTTAACATTTCCATTATGCTTGTAATAACATTTCTCTTTTTCTATTTGGGCCCAAAATCAATAGAATGGGCTAGGCTCTATTTGAGACGACATTTTAAAGCGTCAGGCAAAAAACCATGGCAACACCAGCAACAGCAACAACAACATCAGCTAACAAATCTGACATGGCCAGACGAAGAGAATTTTATTTATGATTTTGCCAGCCTTTAAAACGGCGCGCCATAAGCCGTAAGCTTAGCCCAACCAAAAACCGAAAGCGAAACCAAAACAATCATCAAATAGAATCATAAAAACAGTTAGCAGCGGTAATAAATTTTTTCTTTCCTTTTCTATTTTTTTTTTTTTTTATTTTCTGCATAAAAGCATAAAAACTGTGCCACGTGGTTGTGCAACATAAAATATACCCTCATATTGTTTGTATATATGTGTGTGTGTGTGTCACCTCACTCTCTTTCTCTTTCTCTCTATTTATTTGGCAATGTCCTCGACATTTGTTAGGCCTTGGGTATTTGGATTTGGGAATCCCTGCAAATCAGCATTTTTCTGACAATACACATTCATATAATAAATCTTTGAACAATAAAAAAATTTACATTTTTATAGAAATGAAACAGGCAAAATTTAGCAATGTGCTGCAACAATCAATGTTAACGTTCGTTTTGATTCAATCGGGCTTACCTTGCGTATACTTAATAAACATCTATATTTATATATAGCATATAGCAAATTGCATTGCCCCAGACAATAACAAGTAAAAACCAATTGCTAAAATTAATCAAATTCAAAATATAGGTAATTTGTATGCTAATAAATTATATTTATTTATGAACACAATAATAAAATATTGTGAAAGATTCAGTTTAATTTGTCGATATATGATAATTCATTCAGATTATATTAAAAATCTGAACATGATGAAAATAACTATAAACAAATAGTTAATAAATAGCTGCTTTAGCAATAACAATATTTGTTTATTAATAAAATAAGTCCCACAGATTAATTCTAACTGAAAAGATACTGCCGAATCCTTTTAATATTAATAAATCGGTAAGTAGATGGAGAACAGTCTGTAGATTCAATAAAAAGTGTGATAAATCAGCTTAATGAAAAGATAACTAAAACAATTAGCTAAAATATATTAGAAAAATAAAAAATCATAATAAAATAGACCAAAATAAATTTCAATTTAAAGAAAAACTAATTCAAAATCAAAACATAAATGAATTGAACTAATTACTAAAAAGAATTTGAGGTTGATGAAATCAAAGTTCTAAAACAGAAGTTGATTTGTTTCAAAGTATTTACTTTATATATAGGAAAACATAAATATATATGTATAAAATACACTTACACAAACAAAATATAAAAACTGCTAAAACTAAGTGAGATATAAATAGAAATTTTTATTATAAAACAAAATGCTTTGTTTCCATTTACTTTTCAATTTCAATCACGGAGGAGGCAACAAATCGCCACAAAAAAAAAAAAAACGAAAGGAAAAAAAAACAAGAAAAGAATTTATAATATAAAACTCAAATTGCAAACGCCCACCGATTTATGTAATTTTTATAAAGCCACACCCACTTTAGCCTCTCCCAGTTCGCATCTCATAGTCTCCTTGCGCATTATGAAACACAAAAAAAATTGCGTTAATTTTTTAGAATGTTGCATGAGAAATGCTTTTGCAACTGCTTTTGTATATAATTTAATTTAGTATTTTTTTTTTCGTTTTGTGTTTGGGCTACGACTCCCTTATGATTTGAACGAAAAAGGCAACAGCAACAGCATCAGCAAGGACAACAGTTTTAAGTACTTGACATGAAAATGTTCCAACAACTACAACAACAACAACAACCTGTTCCATGAAATGCCACACCAGGCAATGGCCATCTGAAAAATTAAACTTATGGCGCAACGCACGCGAAAATGTTTGCTCCACTGGCGAACAAAGCGTAGCTTCATCGCATGCCCCCTTCTTCCCGCACTCTCGCCTCTCTATTCTAGTGATGCTGCAGTGTGCTTGATGTTTATCATAACCGCCTACAACAACCACAGGAGCAGGAGCAACAGCAGCAGCAGCAGCGGCAACAATATGGTTAGGACATTGCCGCACCCAGCCAAATAATTTGCTGCCAGGCGTAGCTAATGACCAACTCGTGTAAGTGCTATGGAAGGGACTAGAAATCAGGGCAGCAGGGCAAAGAGAAAGTGGGGTACTGACGGGGCCACACCAGCCGCTGCCACCGCAACAATAACAACTACGACAACGACTAAAGGCAAAAGCAACAATCACAAGTTTTGTTACAAGCAAAATGATGGGCATGAATTCATCATCATGGAGGGAAATTGGCGGGAGTGCGAGCGAGTGGTCGTCGTTGAGGCCTTTGTGTGAGGCAAATTTAAAATAAAGTAACGACAAAAAGTCGTCCAGGCTTAAAGGACTTTGGCCAGCAGACAGCCGGATGGGCATAGAGAGAGAGAGAGAGAGAGAGAGACAGAGTGAGAGGAAAAGGCAATGTTATAGGGAATGGAAAAGGAAAAACGTAGAGTAGACAGACTTTGGCATCATTCGCTAATTTTATGCTCTTTTGTGTATGATTTTTGTGCTGGACACACCCTGTGGGCATGTTTAGTGCCTTTTTCTCCCTCTTTCTCTCTCTATCACTATCTCTCTGTGTGTTGCCATTTTTCTCTTTTTCTCTAACGCCCTACTCATTTTCCCTCTTGCCTATCCAAAAGCAAATGCAAACTTTGCCGCGCTTTTGTCATTAGCGTTGATAGCTCTGGCATGGACAGGGGAAAAACAGAATGGAGAGATGTGTTGTAGGAGGCATCTAGGGGTGCCTTGGTGGGTGATGGAAATTGGGATACTGTTGGAGAAATGAAAGCTCTTTGGTGTTGCCTTTTTGGCCGCCTTTCATGTGTTGTTGTTTCTGTTTTCTGTTACTGTTTGTCATTTGGTTTGTGGCGCCCCCAATCCCATACCGACAGTTTTGGTTACTTTTAATGAGCGGGGCGTGGCATATGACAGGAAACATTATAAGGTGCGGGCAAGAATCGGATGGCATCATAGAGATGGTGTGACAGAGGAGGTATAACCATAGAATGGACTCATTTAGTTGCGGTTTTGCAATTTTAATTCTCTTCTCTCAGCTTTGTCATCCTTTTTTCTTTTTAAATGAAAGTAAATTATGGTTAACAAAAAAAAAGATAAAAAAAAACAAAAAGTAATTTCCCTTTTGACCCATTTTCAAGAACCTACTTAGGCAATTTTTTACAAATTAATGTTTAGTCCAACTATTTCAAATGTTTTTCAGAACTGAGAGTACTTAAAACTGATCTTGAAAAAATCTAAGCCATACTTGAGAGAATTATCCTAGATTTGGTTTATTGTTGTTAGTAAAGTCATCAAAGGCTTTTTTTTTGTTTTGCTCTTAAACCAATTTATTTCCACACACTCAACAATTACAAAACGAAGTGAAAGGAGAGAAAAATAAGGAGAAACTTGAGAAGAAAAACTCGAGTAAATGTTGTGTGTGATGTTGCATATTAAAATGGCATCGTTGAGGCCACAATTTCTTTTGCCCTCTCAAGGGGCGGGCGTCTTGACAACACCCAACACACACACACACATGAACAGTTGCTCATGTCTGCAAGTTGTAGATGTAAAAAAAAAATATGGACAAAAAAACAGCAAATATAAAACTTACTTAATTACGCATATACACTTAAAGAATGAGAAAGAAAAGGAAGAGGGAGACAGAAAGATAAAAGCCCCAAGAGCACATGCTGTTCCTCATGGACGTTGGTAGCTGAAGGGGTTAAAACACTTTGGTTAGAAAATGGACTTTTTAATTTAATATTAATTTGCTTCTTATAAAAGAATTTCCTTTCTTTTAAATACTCTTAGAGTATTTAGCTTTTGCTTTCAAAGTTGCTTTAGCGAATCAGAACCCTTTATATCACTTTCTTGAACATCATCGCCTTCATTTACTTGTCTACAAATTGATCGGCTAGGATATAGTTTCAAGAAAAAATACCAAAACTATGTACTTCAAGTATTTCTCCTACATTTAGATTTCCCAATTAAATACATAATAAATATATTAGTTTTACTCTCTAGCGTTCTACTTAGAATTAGTTGTAGCACATTCTATCAATCTATTATAGCATTTGATTACTTTAAATTGGCTTTAATTAAGGATTAAATTTGGTATAAATAGAAATTGCTTGAAGTGAAATTTTTAGTAAAACTCATTGGAATTATAAAATAATTATTCCATTAACCAAAATATATAGATAATACATATAGGCGATTCATTAAAGTTTCATTCGCTCTCAATTTATGCTCTCAGCATGTATACAAACATAAATAAAAAGCAAAAGAATGAAAGATACAAATGTATCTTATGTGTGTGCGAGAGGGGGAAAGAAAAACATATTCAACAGACTGAAGCAAATTAAATATGTTATAAATAAATAAATTGGCATATGCTTAAGAAACAAACAAAGGCATAAATAAATAAGTGGGCGGCCATGTCTAACGGAGATCTGGGGGCGGGGTCAACTTCTAATTGTATCTGTGTACAATATTTTCCTATCGGTTTTATTCATATATTTTCTTTTGCTCTTCATTGCAATTGGGGAAAATATTTGGTTAGGTAACCTCAGGATAACAAATTAGTTTTGAGTTATTGCTTTAAATGGTTTTTGTTGCAATTTATGCAGATGTGTTTGCCATCTCAAACATTTGAGGCGTATAAACAAAACGACGAACTGTGTTGCAAAAGCAGCAGCTGGTTTATTGGAAGGGATGTATACATAAATACATACATACATACACATGCATAAGTAGGTGGCATGTGAAGCGTGGGTGTTGGCTGAGTTTGTGGTGCAAATTTTCTTTAATTAGTGCGCCAAAGTGTATGCTATAAAACAAGCAGTAGCACCAGCTTGTTAGGCGTCACGCAAAGGAAGGTGTATGTGTATGTCAGTGTGTAAGTGTGTGGGTGTATGTATGTGGCATGAGTAGGCAACGCTTCTAATGCTTTTGTAGTTAGTTGTAGCTGCAGGTGTAATGCTATTTTCAGCATAATTGCAACGGCTGGCTGGCTGGCAGGCTGACTGGCAAAGTTTTCGGCAACATCAACCGCAGCGGCACTCACAGACACCATATGCAACATGGCGGCTTGTTTGCACAATTTGTGCAAATATTTTACTAGCTGAGCCTTAAGTTATTCTACAGTAATGCATCGCAAATGACGAAAGTTAGGTAATGGAGACTAATCCGAACTTGAGACCATTAAAAATCAAACAGAAAATAAACTTAAGAATTCTATTCCCTTCTCCTCAAGACACTATCTCTCTTTCTCTCTCTGACTAAACCGCTCAACTCTAGTTGGTCAAGTATTTTGCAAAACAATACGCCATTTTAACTGCTTCAATTTGAGTTTTCTTGTAAAAGTTTTGCTCTACTATTTTTTTCTTTCTAACAGTATGCTCTTTCTCCTTCTTTATGTCCTTTCTCCATGGGTGTGTGTGTATGTATGTGTGTGAACAACATTCATGGTGACCTTCTCAGAAATAAGAATAAAGTAAAAGAAGAATACTTGGCAAGTTTATTAAAACTTGCGGCAAGTTGCAGACACAACTCCTGACCCTAAAAACCTCGAGACCTCCTAACCCTCCATTTCCTTCTTCATCCATTCGATTCCGTAGCGGAAGTACGCGCTGACAGCCAGCAACTGACAAATGCCAACGCTAACTCACTCAACTCCACGCAAAAATGAAATAAAAATGGTCAAAATGGCAAGAAGAAAGATTTCAAGTTTTCGTTCCTTCATCTTTGTTTCTTTCTTTATGGATTTTCTTTTTTTTTTTTTTTTTTTGTATTCCTTTTGTCTTTTGGCAGCAAAAGCAGAGCATCTTTTGAGCGGTTTTTTATTACTATTATCTTTGACCTGGCCCTGGGTTAGGGTTAGAAAAGAAAACTTTCATTCAGTTACATACATGACTATTTCTCAATTTGTTATTTATGTGAAAAGTTTACAATGCTTTGGTATATGTTTTTTCACATAATTTTATATTCAAATTTGAAAAAATTTCTCTCTTTTTATGTTGTTCCCAAAGCGTTTTTTTTTTTTGCAGCTTTCTATTTAGAAATTAAAATTTAAAGGCGAAAAATATTTTCGATCAGATAGGTTAACCGAAATTGAAACCTTCAAGCGTTCAATTGATTTGACTATCAACAGTAGAGATCGTACTCAATGCTAAATAAACAATGTTGAATTGACCCACTTACTACAGTTGACCATTCACTCACTATCAGGCTCAAACACACATTCTACTGGCTGCTGACTACTGCTTTCTGATGCAACTGTGGCTCTATCTATTGCCTGCTCTTCGGTGTGTGTGTGTGTGTGGGTGTATTTACAGCTATCCAAGTTCGATTTTGAGTCCAAGTTTCTGGTCTGGCAAATGGGACAGCAATGGTGATGATTTGATTCCGATGTCGTTGCTGTTGATGCCTGACTGTTTGAGTATTGGCAAAACTGTTCTGATTGAACACAACAATTTTGAAATTGCTAAACACAAACACACACACTCACACATGTATACACTTTGTGAGCTGGCTGGGGGCTTTGGGGAATGAGAGAAGCACACGTACGTGCATTACGTGCTGTGACATGGCTGCTGACAACGGGCAAGTAAAAAATTTAAACAGTTGTCGTCACGCCAAGACGAGTCTAGTCAAGTTGAGTCAATCAATTGGCAGCCATTCGCATCTGTTTGACAATGTTTGCCTCTGTTTGGGGGTATGTCTAGCACAAACACTTTAACACACACACACACACCAACATGTACATATATATGTATATGTACATACATATATATATTGCTGTTAAATGATTTTTAGCAAAAATCGTGCGGACATGACACACTCAAGTGCCCACCTACTCTACTTGTAGGAAGCATTTGCCATCGATTTCCATCTCAAGGACGTGATGGCTCTCATGGCCTATCGAGTGATGGCTCTCAAGTAATTTCCATTAAGTAAGTGTTTTGACACTTAAAATTTCGAATTGCATCGCCCATTGCTATCGTCCTTGCCTTTTTGGCTAGAGGGCAGACGGGCAATGATTGCATAGCAGGACATTTTGAAAACGAACATTGCTACTTAAAGTCGCTTAAGCCGCTTTTCAACAAATTTCCGGTATGCTTTAAGTCTGTTGACTGCCTGCCGCCTGGCCGGCCTGCCTGCCTACCTGCCTGACAGCAAGCATCCTTCTTCTACCTGAGCTGAAAATTATACAAACAACATCTGGCCAATATCATCATCATCATCTACATCAACATCATAATCATCATCATCATCATCATCATATATAACAACAACAAGAACAACATCTGGGTGGCAAGCAAATCTCCTTTCGTTTTGAAAATGCCATTTCCGACAATTTCCCGGAAACGTAACATCCGCCCAAGAGTTGAAGAAAACTATGGCTGGGGTAGGCCATGAAAATGGCGACACAGACGATACTAATGGCGCCATTGTTGCTATATATACATGTGTGTGTGTGTGTGTGTGTGCTAGTGTCAGTGTTGGTGTATGTAGGAACATTTAGTTCTTAAACAGGACAACAATAACAACAAAAAAAAAAAAAGAAAAGGGAGAAACAAAACAGCACCATAAAATCATAAGATTGGCGGCTAGACGCTCCTTCGTATCGAAAGCTATTTTTAGGGAAAATATTTACCAAGAGAGAGAGAGAACAAGAATAATGGTTAACTGTATCCCAGTCACGGAATATCTTTTCCAAGAATTGCAAGTACTTGAAACGCTTTTGGTATATCAGAACAAGTCTTCTTCTCTCTGTGGATAAACTCATTTGAATTAGTCTTTAATTGACATTGTTGTTTTCATGGAATTGAAAGACAAAAACTCAGAACGACTCCTTAAATAAATTATTCGATATTGTTTGCTTCTAGGAATATCTTCAAGTCACTTCAGTGGGAAAGGATTTTTGGGAATTTCATGAATTTCTTTTCTTATTTTTTTTTGCATTAATAATTTGTGGCAAGGAGCAGCTTTCTTTTTATTCCTTTTTTTTTTTTGGTTAACCTTTAGTAGGAACATACATAAAAGTTCATTTTGGACTTTGGGTTTCTTGGTAACAAAAATTTCTGCTCTTGTATTTTTTCATAGAAATCATTTTGTTTACCCTTTGTTACCCTTTCAAACAGGGTATATGCATTTTGCTTGAATTAGATATAATTATGTTTTCTTTTGTTTTATTCAAATTTCTTAGTTCTTTTAAAGCAATTCTAGTCATAGAAAATTCACACACAGTCAACCAATTTAGTTAGGTTAAGGCACAGTTTAGACTTTGTTAGAGCTGCCTTCATAGTCATTACTTTTTTTTTTTTTTTTTGGTAGCCTCCTCCTCTTGCCACTTTACTGGCCTTGACAACATTTTTCTTTCTGATTGCTGTTTTGTTGTGCAAGAGAACGTGAAGTGGCTTTCATTCTGCTGCTAAACCAAGCCAACAGAAGCACACATTTACATCCAACATCTCTTCCAACTACAACTAGTTTTTGTTTTTTTCCTGCCTAGAGCCTTTGGGCAGTACTTCATTGCTTATTGGGTCAAGCGGCTGGGCACAAAAGTGTAGCAAACGACAAACAATTGTTTTATGCGGTTGCCCAGAGATTTCAGGTGGGTAACGTGGATTCATCGGTGGGTCGTTGGATGCTGCACAACGGCCAAATTAAGTTCAGTTGGACGCAGTCTGCCATAAGGCTCAACCTGACTGACTGATGACTGACTTGTTTTGTTTGTTTGCTTGTTTGACTTGAATGAGAACTCCTTAGACTAAGGGACATGGACCTGCTTTTGCTCTGCCATCCACTCTGCCCCTCACACTCTCTCTCTCTCTCCCCCTTCGTTTCCTCATTATTTTGTTGTAGTGGTAGTGAAATTTTTGTGGTCAACAAGGCCTGACCTTGCTCCGCTTTTTCTATTCGGGCACATTTGTGACTCTGTGTGCGAGAAAATTGCTTTTATATTACTTAAGGCTCGTGTTTTTGCACCAATGCGACCTCTTGTCTCTTCACACACACGCACACCCACCACTTGGATTGTTATTATTGTTGTTGCAGGGTGTAGTCCCCGCTGTGTCTTACACTTCCGTCATCTGTCCCCGACATCATTTTGGTTTTCTTCGTTTTGGGGTCAGTACTCACGCAGTTTCTCAGTTGAGTTTCTTGTCTTGTCATTGTTTGTTTAATTTTGTATGGCGGATATCCCAGCGTGTTTTCCCCCATTGTCCTGCTGTCAGTGGCAACAATGGCCGCTACAGTCACAGTGCTTCCAAAAATGTAAAAAGGGGGGCGCGGCAGTGTGGCGTCTCTTTCTCCCCTTCTTGTTTATGCCGCTGATAACAAAAGAAATTAAATTGCCAACATTGAAATTCAATTGTATCTTTCTTTTGAACGTACTTATTCTGAAAATTTTCGAGACCAAATGGATTGGGTAAAGAAGGCCCAAAATACTGGCAACATCTTGAATGGTTATTGCTGTTGACTTATTGAAACATTGATTTTTTCTTCTTTTTTTGTTCTTCTTCTTTCTGTTGCCGTTGTTGTTGATGTTGGTGTATTGTTGTCCGGAAGTAAACATTTCTGGACAGAATTTTACGCCGCTTTCAATTTATTAAAAAGCGTGTGACGCAGCCATAAAAAGGTCAATGATTATTATGTTCCGAATGCAAATTGGAAAACCAGCATCAGCATCAGCATCAACATCGGCATCAACAAAATAAAATGTTCAAATTTAGAAAGTAGTGAAAAAGAGATGTCTGAGGCGGTTTTGAAGTGGTCGTCCTCAACGTCGTCGTCGTCGTAGTCGTCTTGTGTTGTGTTGGATCAGGCCTGTCCCGGCCCCTGTTTTGATGGCATTTTTGTGGTGCTTCAATGAAATTGTAGCAATTTAATAAGAAAACAGGTTCAAAGAGTTGTACGTTGCCATAGACAACAAAATAGATGTTTCGATTTAAACAAAATGTTGTTCGAGATGCCACAGAGACTTCTTCAAATTAAAACAGTCAGATGGCATTGACATAGTTAATCAGCAAAATTTCATTACTACTCTTTGAAGTCTTAAAATTAACTTTTGTTATTTGTAGTTTTAATGGAAATCAGTATTTAGAGTGAAGTTCACGAACTTTGTGACATGATTCCAATCGATTGCTAGAAATGTGATATAATCAAAACGTTTGATTCGTAGTTTATTAATGATAATAAAAACTCAATTAATATATTTAAGAATTATAAAATTAATTTTAATTTGATGTCATTTGAATATCTGTTATTTCATTCATTGACCACATCAGAATATGCATAGTTCATTTGAAAATTAAATTTTCTTCTGTTAAGCGTTCTTTTGTGTTATAAAAATATGTTAAATACATTTTCTGTTTTTCGGAAATGTCAAATATGAAAATTGTATTAAAAATGGTTTGATGATGTTCCATTTTATAGTTAATTTTGTTGTTGTTGCTGTTGTTTTAACCGGTAACCATAAATCAACATTTAACTTATCCCCCAATGTCCGTTTGCTTGTACTGCATTTTAATATTCATTAAAGCCTTCATTGCCGAGCTTTAACGGCAATTAAAAACATTAAATAAGTGCATAATTAAACAATTTTTCCCTCTTTATGACGCATTAATATATTTGCATATATAACTTATTTAACTATGGACGCGAGTCCTTGCTCTCTGTGCCACACAATTAACAGGGGGCAAATACAAAAAAAAAAAAAAAGGATAATGATTCTCTTATATGTATTTCTCTTTCATTATTGTTGGATTTTGGTCCTGTCTATGAATGAAATGTGGCAAGTGTGAACTGAACTGTGACAGTGGTGCTGCAAATATTTGCTCATTTCGCCAAATGCAAATGCCCTCGAGGGTTAACATTCTCATGTTGACAACGATATAATGATGATGATGTACTCATCTATGCGAAATGGAATGCAATTTGAATATGCTTCGACCATTTTGCTGCTGTAGGGTTAAGTCTTATGCTAGATATGTACATATGTTCACATACATTGTATGGTATGTCTATGTGCATCCGATTACAATAATGGCTCATTGGTTAAATCGTAATCAAAGTAGCCCATTTTGGCTTAGCATTTCATTTGCATGCCCAAAATAGCTAGCATGACAGTCAAATTAAGGCATAATATTCAATAGATACAATTATTCGATAAACAATTGTACAACAAGTATGCCAGTATATGATCATTATATATATATATTGATATATGTAAATATACCCATAGATAATTTAAAAACAAATGCTCACAAATGAGAATGTCTTCTTTAATTGAAACCAAAACATGTGTCTTCCATTTTAATAAGGGAGAGGAATCTATCTATTTTTCCCCTTGTTCTTTTTCATATTTAACCGGAAATTATGAGTACTGTTCTAGTATATGGTCTGAGGTTTTGAGGTTGAAATATGTCAAAGGCAGTTCACATTTTACATTTTGATTTCGACAGAACATTCCACACGATGGTTAGGACTCTTGGTCTCCTCTCAATGTTACCTCTGTGGCTATGAATTCAAAATTATGTACCATACACAATGGATGCGGAGACGTGTCAAGGTAACACACACACACACGCATGTTGACTTGTTTTTGCATACGGAATAATGCTTTAGAAGTTCAAATGAAACTGAAGAGAGGTACATTGCATTTTCCATTAGTATTTCAAAGTATGAAGTTACTTTGGCAACACAATTCTGTTGCACATGTCATGCAAATGAATGAATTGTGAAACTCGACACCTTCGTGGTCCTCATTAGGCTCATAACAAAGCAATTGTTATACTGTATATAGTACTATTCTAATTTGCATTCTAGCATTTTAAAAGAGTTTTTATTTTAAAAATAGGTAAAGGTTTTATATGGGAAAACATTTTCATGCCATGAATAGTATTTGCAGTGAAGAAAACTTTTTGTGGATTATTTCTTGTGATTTTACCCATTTAAAGTAAGCAAAAGTATAAAATCATAAATCTAAACAGATTTTTAAGTTGAACATGATATTATCCTACATCAGCTTGTCAGGGGGAGAATGATTTAACAAGTGAAAATGATATTATCCTGTATCACATTGTCAAGGGGAGAATGATTGCTATTAATAAAGTTTCTTTATCTTTTGATATAATGAATTATTATTTTTTCTTTCACTTTTTGAATATTTAAAATTTCTTTTTTCGATTTCGTTCATTTAAATAGGGCGAAGAAACAAATTTCTACTATATTAAGGAGGCTCAATTATCTTTCTCCCCAATGACCATTTAGTTCTTCTTCACAGACATTTGTTATATGTATGTATATGTGAGTGTTTTTGGCCTTGAATTCGAAAGTGTCATAAACACAAAAAATCTTTAATATTACCCAGAAGAGAAAATACATTTCACACACACACACACATACACTCAACTCATATAGGTAAGTGAGCAACAAAATCTATATGTATAGAGACATAGTACTGCTTCTACTTTTATTGTATTTATACCCTCGATCGTTCAGTCTTGCATTTAATTGTGCGGTTTATTCAACATTTTTATGTGTTTTAATTTTCATTGGAGCACTAAAACGTGTCATCATCAATGTCAGCCTTAGGAACGGTAGCAACACCAACAGCAGGGACAACAACAACAATTCCGACACCAATTTGAAACAGGCTAATAAACACTTTTATAAAATTCTAAAATCGCACGTGTTGCGCTTGTCAAAGGGGTTGCGTATACAATAAAACTGCTAAGTGCATGGGCATGTTGTGCCACATCTATATTAAATAGAAGAGTAAAGCTTGAGAGGTGTGTGAGTGTGTGTCACTGTTGCATCTGGCCATAAAAACCAAGTGCAGAAGTAAGGGGACACAGGAAGGTGGCATCGATAAGCTGCCAGAAACAGTGCAACGCATGTGCCACATAAAAATGACATTCTGACATGGCCACCATGCCATCGTAGGGCATGGCAAGGCAATGCAAGGCAAGGCAAAAGCAATGGGCGGATGGGGACTAATGAGCATTATGAATGTTTTGCCATCGCCAGTCGAGTCATTGCACTTGAGTGCCTCGAACCACATTAAACACACATACACTCCCACACAAATACATAAAAGACTACACACATTGCCATTTATCATCGTGTTTTTTATTTTTTTTTATTTTGAATCCTTTACAAAAACGAAATAGCCTGCATTCAAAGTCTGGAACAAAAGGAAGAAATTTGTTGCTTGAACGCAAGCCAATCTACAAGAGGGTCGCATACAAAACCAAACCAAAACAAAAAAAAATGTAATTGAAACTTAAATAAACAAAATGCAAGGAGCAGGAACATCATGCCAAACTGTAAACAGTAACGACTGAAGTTGCAGCAGCCTGTGAATGAGGTTAAAAACCAGACAGAAAACTCCTTCCACCGAGGGCAAACTAAAAAGTTTACAAATATAAAACTCACAAAAAATAAACTAAAATACTCTGAGACAGAAGAGAACAAGAAAGTAAGACATCGAAATAAACTTTAGTTTTCGTTATCAAACGGAATGATATAATATTTAACTAAATTTAAAGGTTTTTTTAGTATATATTCTATTTGCAAATTATTCTAATCCAATTATTTTATTACTGACAACTTTTTATATGACCTTCGTATCACTTTCTCATCACATGCCTCACTGAGGCTCAAGTGCCAGCCACTTCAGCACAGCCTCATTAAAAACAAAAACATAAAAAAACATTAAAAAAATAAAGAAAAAAAAAAAGAAACCAGAAAACAGCAAAACGATTTGTTATGTCTTGTTGTTGTTGCTGCTGCTGCTGTTTGCATTCATTTCATATTATTATTCTGCTTATCATACAACATGTTGTTGTTGCTGTTGCTATTGCTGTCTTCTGTATATATATAGTCCTAGCAACATGTTGCCAGCAACATTTCCAGCGTGCTAATTTTGGAACATTTTGTTTTGTGTCTGTTTTTTTGGGGTGTGTTTCACTTCTTCTACTGTTGACGGCGCTGTCTCTAAACGATTTTGCATTGAGATGGTCGTTTCAGTCGTTTTGTCAACTCTGACATAGACGCGCGTGTCTGTTCGCCGGTTTTGGTCCTCCAAAAGTAAAAAACTAAAACGAATCCGTGTTCAAATATCATATACAAAAATAAATAATACATACGAAACGAAAAGAAACTAAATATTGTTTACTATTCATTCATTTTGCTTGCAGCTCACTTCCGGCAACACCAGCTGGTCACAGACATTGGATTTTTTGTGGGGTTTCCATTCCACCCAATAAACTAATAATAATAAATATAATAATAAAAGGAAAAAAAAAACAAGTTGAAAACATTTGGTGCGAAAAGTGAAATCGAACAAAAGTATCCATCGCGCATTCATTTCGAGAGCTACGGCCAAATGGACGCTGTCTAGAGTGCTATAAGAAGAGCAAACAACAATTAAAAGGCGGAAATTGAAATGTATACACAATCAACAGAAATCAAACGTCCCACGCTCTCCATGTCGAGCGCAAAAAGTGCAAAATTGTAAAGTGCAAATCAAATGGAAAATACACGAGAAAAATAAAAAACAAAAAAGAGAAAGAAGAAAAAAAAAACTCGCTCAAGTGAAAATTATTAATTATCTGACTGATGGTGCTGCTCCTGCCGCCGCTGCTGCTGGTGCTGTTTACTAACGAGTCTAAGCGGAATTTTCCATCTAAAACGTTGGCAAATTTTGTTTATTAGTCAATTTGCCAAACTCAAAGTCCCTTTTTCCCCCTCCTACCATACAACCATACAGCCAACAGATCCAACAACTTCTTCATATTTCTCATCATCCTCCAAACCAGACATAGACCGAGACAGAAACGAAGATAGAGATATATATGTTGAGGAAGAAGTGGAGTGAGAGGAGGGACATTAATAATTTGCATATTTCTCCCGCCTCACAAATCGCACACAAACTGTAAACAGGCAAACGACAGACAAGGCGGCGTGTGAAGTTGAAGTGTTTATTAAATAGCTTGCCGCAAATGTTGCTAGTCTCGTAGAATTGAAAGACATTTTGCCTCAGCATTAGACTTAGTCGCCTCTTAGCCTACGTTGCCACCATAATGTTGTTGGCATTGCCGCCGCATAAAGATTTGTCAGCTGACTTGAGTGAAATTTATAATAACAGACAGCAAGCAATGGATACGCAACACAGAAGACAACAAAAGCAACAGCAGCTGTCGCAACAAAATCGAAGTATACGGAATATTGAATGGACGATCCAAGCAAAATGTTGTTTCATTTTACTACTCCTATCAATAATGAGTCTGGGTGAGTACAAAATCTTTAAAATATTAATCTAAATTATTAAAGGAAAGATAAGAAATCTAAATCATAAATATAAATTAAGATACAAAAGAGAAATCTATTCCAAAACAAAACAACAATTTATTCCCGATTAAGTTCATGTCTCCTTTTTGGCTCTTTTATGCAAAACTGCTTCTTTACTGTCAAAATTCAATTACTTTCTATTTAAACTATATATAAACTTATATTCAGGTTATCCGTGAGGCACTAAATGTGTAGACAAGGTTATGGCTACGCTTTCATTTTTACAAAGGTTAACTTTATACTCATAAACTTTTATCGACATTGTTAAAATTTTAACGATTTCCTTTAGAAAATTTCAACCAACAACAACAAACAGTTTTCATTTTTTAAACTTAAACTCTTTTTTGGCCACTTAAATAAAATTTAAATCAGAATAGTAATAAACTGTAATTGTTATTAGATTCTAAATAGATTTTTGATGAAGTGTTTAATACAAAATATTTAAAGGACACTATGAAAGGATGGGCATTTTATTTTAAACTTAAGTCGAGAACCGAGTTTAAAAGAATTCCTTCTGCCATTTGCTCCAAAATCTATTTCTTATAAATAAAATGCATATGCTAAGAATCTACATAAAAATACTATAAAACAAAGTTTCCTTATACTTTCACCAACTTGATTTCACCTATCTTAAAGGATATCTGATTAAATGGATGCCCATGTTGGCCCAGTTCAATAAAATGTTCTTAAAGTGACTTTCATAACCCTGGTTGTCTTGTATGCAGAATCTTTTTCCACTTTGAGCATATTCTTAACCACAATCACATTACCCCCCACTCACTTACCGCCTTCCACCCTTTCATCTTCATGTCGAACCCTTAACTCAATTGCTTGGCTGCTCCAATTTTTTTAACGCTGGTCGCGAAGTTCTTTGGAGCAAATTGACAACACTTCTATAGATGCTCAATTAAATGCCTACAGCGTGTGCCCAAAGCAATTCAATAGAAGCAGTAATAGCAGCCGGATACGGATACGGAGACGGAGTAGTCACTTTTTAAGCAACAGCCATAAAATCGAATAGCAGCCGCACAAGTTTCTCGCTCCACACACATCCAGACGGACAGACAGACAGACAGACAGACAGTTATCCAGACAGACACCCGGAATGAAATTAGAAAAAAAATGTCATACAAACACTCACACACACCACATACATGCACAGTGTATATATAGATAGAGCGACACTTCAAATGGAAAGGGGGGGAGGATGCACAGTAAAACGACATTTGAAACAACACTTTGCCATAATAAAACATCAATATAATAAAACAGAAACAACAAGATGCTATAGTCCAACCAATGCCACTTGATGACACGATTGACTGACTGAGTTAGTGGATAGATCCACTCGATTCCATTCCGATGCGTGATGCCATGGGGCGGGGGTGGTGGCTGACATTAAAAGCGGCAAACAATAAAACAAGAAAGAAAAAAAAGGATTGACAGCCAAAGGCAGTCATTTGGTCGTTGTCGTTGTCGCTGCCTAAGTTGTGCGAGGTGTCAATGATAAACGGGGGACGATAGAGCCGAGCCGAGCCGCTGCCGCAGGGAAGGGGTGTATAGCTGTCAATGACAATCAGTAAGGGAATCAGATTTCCAATCTCCTCTAACCAATACATTCCTCCAGTCCAGTTCACGTTGCGCTAATGTTGATGCTGAATGCTTGTTAAAAGTTTTTAATGTCGTTCCGTTTCTGTTCCTCTACCGCTGCTCTTTCCCTACTCATCATCATCATCAGGTCGTGTCGTCATGGTCACATGAATGGGCGCTTCTGCCGTGCTAAATCTGTGCCAGTCTAGTGCATCTTCCTTTCCCTCGCTCTCTCTCCCCCTCTCTCTCTCATTCATTCTCTTTGGCTTTCGACACGACCGCTAATGAACAGCTTAAGCATCATCTCGTCCAAATGTGCAGCGCATTTCAATGGGAATTTTGCTCCAATATATTCTTGCTGTTGTTGTGTTCGGCTTAGAATTGAAGTGCATTTTTGGTAGAGAAATGGGTAAAGTAAAGTGAGGGCGGGTAAAAGATTTGTCTCCCTTGAACCGTGACTTTTATGTTGTTGTAGGTCGTATATAGCTAGGACTGCACCATTTAGTTAAAAGGGGAGACCGCTTTATTACATGGAATCCGCCTAATGGATGGGGTTAATGGGTTAGGCGCGTAAAGTGAATTAACTCAAAAAAAAAAAAAAAAAAAATAGGTATAAAAATAAAGTGATATATGACTGAAGTAAGGCACTAACTAAGTTGAACAAAAGTGGATAAAATAAAATTAAGTATCATAAAATAAAGCTCAGAAAATTACGAGAAAAATATACAGAAAATATGAACTCAATTTCTAAGAAAAACCATTTGGAAACCATTACTTTCCGATTTTGCTAAACATTGTTGAAAATGACAAGTTAATTTTTAAACCAATAAAATCAAAATAAGCTTTAGTTCGATGAATCAAATTTTTAGCAATTTTTATGGTTGTCACAGCAGACAAAGATTTTTAAAATAGGTCACTTGTTACTCAATATTTTATATAGATTACTTTCTATAGGTAATTTATTTGCAATTTGAAAAACTAATTTCAGCTCTTCCATAAACACATCAGCCTAACCACAACTAACCTGATGTTCGATACCCAAACGCTTTGACTTTTTTTCTGACCAAACGATTTATGTTTCAGTCATTTATAATCAATTTCGTTATGGTCATACGTTGCACCAGAAATAACAAAAACAATTTCACCTATAATTTGACATGCCAATTTGTATGAACTTTGTACAATATAAGCGAGAGACAACAACAGCAAATGGCACATACACTCAAATAAATTTACAGGAGCGGATCAGTAAATAAGATACAACATGACTTACCCATTTTCATTATTATGTTGAGATAAAATAAATGTAAATTTGGATGTATCCAACGCTTTCATTAAGCATTCATCTCTTCCTTGAGGGTTCTATTAATCTGCAAGAAAGAATTTAATAATTATAGTACCTGCTTTATTGCTTTACCCACTTATCTCATAGAAACGCTCCTGGATAACAAAATTTTAGCCAACTGACAATGTCTCTGCCGGCTATGAAAACCAATTTCAATAAATATTTCGCCACAAAAATGAAAAAAAAAAAATATATATATATATACATATATTATGCCATTGAAATATTAATTGCAAAATAATATTGACAGGCAGCAAACAAATTACAAATAAAATATGCGAAACTCACCCAATGAAATGCAAATTCCAATTGGTCTGAACAAAACTTAATTTATTTTAGATTGCCAAAAAATTATGCCGAAATTTGCAAAATAAAACATAATCTAGTTTCATAATTTTGTATAATATGTGACATTCAAGAGCAGTATTTTATACTTATTTATTCATGCATTTTTACATTACATACATATACAATCTATCCTCCATTCACTTAATACACTTTACCGGATCTGTAACTCGATTTTATTTGCCTTTGCCATAGTAAAACGTAATTATCACAGGGGAAATATAAAACGAATGGCGTTGGTTGTGTTCGAGTTAGAGCCAAATGCAACAATAACTGCAGAAATTTTTGTTTAAATTCCAAAAAGCTGTTGCAAAACTTGCCACCGCCAATGTTTCCCGCTTTGGAATCCACTTACCCATCTCCGTTTCCATTCCTTTTAGCGTAGTCGCCAGCGTTGTCGTTGTCACATTTACGCATTTGCGTTGCCATAATTAACTTATTTTGTACATTAGCAACAGATTTTGTTTATTAACGCATGTGCGCTTGCTTTTCAGTAATGCGACCGCAAACATATCCCCTACCACACTCCCCCCTCTCTCTCTCTCTCTTTGTCTATGCCAGAGACCAACTCTAAGGGGCCACGGGGCGTATACTTAGCTTTTCACAGTGCCTGTAAGTTTATTTGTTTTCTGTTTGTGGTGTTGGATGCCAAAGCCAATGGTAATGATGAGAAGTAGAAGGGAGGGAGGGGAGTGTCTCAGTTACTGTGCGAAGGTTTCAGAGAAATGGTCTCTGTACTTTCTGTAGCTGTCTGTTGGATAATTTATTTATCATTAGCAAAATTTTGGCGAATGCTGGCTGCTTTCTACATTGAGAAGCTGCTAAAAATGTCTTCCTGTGTCTCTATGTATGCGTAAGTATGTGAGTGTGTGTGTGTGTATTTGTGTGTGCATTTGGCAAAATAGTTGAAATAATTAGGCTCATTAGCAGAATGTAAGGTATTTGAATGTCTAGAGAGTGTTGCTTAGATTGCAAAGAAATTCAAATTAAGTTTATTTCCTTAAACATCTTTCTTAGAGTATAAATCTGCGGGAAGTGTCGCTATCAGGATACAATTATTGACCTAAAAAGTGATATAAACATTTGTTTTATAAAAATACAATAAATTGGTGAAAAGTCCAAAAGTTTTTTTTACTGTTTTCTATATTTTATAATCATTTTACAACAAGAAATGAAAATTTCAGATTCGATTGTAGGACAATCACAGAAAATAAAGAAAATAAATAGAGCAAAAGTTTAAATGCAGAAAAATTGATGAAATTATATTTGCAATAGTATCACAATTTTTCCAGCAGAACTGAACTTTTCATAAAACAAATTCCATCTGGCAATAGTTCACATTTAATTAAGCTACAATGGAAAAATATATCTATAAACATATATAAAAATATATATATATATATAGTATATATAGAATATCCATAATTAAAAAAGAGAACTCCAAATCACAACGACAAAAACCCGACCAACTGCTATACAACACACAAAAATGTTTTCAACAAAATAAACCAAATAAATATGCAACAAAAACTGTTCACAGACAGGGAGGGCGGTAGAAAGAGAAAGAGTAATACCCAGAGGAAGGGGCGATGGTCGAATCCAAGTGCAAACAGTGTGCGAAATGCAACAGTCACAACAAAAACGACATAAACTTTTAACAATTGCAAAAACAAATAAACAAAACGTAGTGTAAAACGAAAAGTAAAAAAACAAAAAACAACACACATACAGCGAGAGAGAGAGGGAGAGAAAACTGCTGCAGGACATAAATCTGCAATGGTTGCAATGGCTGCTGTTGCACACTGGTGGGTGGGTGTTTGAATGGGTATATGTGAGTGTGTGGCAAGGGGCATAGAAGTGTATACATTTTGCCAGGCCGTTTGCATAATACCATTTACAAACACTCATACAGAAAAACATATACACAGGCACACATTGAATGCCAGACCGGGTCTAGGGGCTGAGTCTGGTCTACATGCTGAGCGCGCCTGCTGCGTAAATAACTAATAAGGCTCGAGGATAAATTTCAAGAGTAATTTTGTGAGCATCGTAAACCAAATAACAAAAACAAGAGCCACAACAAAAAAAAAAAAACTATGACCAGAGGGGTAGATATGCAACACACACAAACAGAGAGAGAGAGAGAGAGGGAAACAGTATTATAGCAATGCAAAAGTTGAGAGCGTGGCAATGATCACGTTTCTATGACTTAATTAAAATTATGAATGTTTTTGCTAGTATGCAGGACCAACGGCAACACCAGCAGGAGCAGAAATAGCAATACCAAAGCCAGGATGCCACCATGCCACCAGGATGTATATGGCAAATGCGCTTTTTGCCAAACAAACAAATAGCCACATCAATTTATGCATAAATCACATACACAAAAACACCCAAACACACACACACACATACAGATACATACATATGTATATGCATATAGAAGTCTAGCATACAAAAACTGATGCCAAATTGTAAACATAAAACGGAGAGGATATCTTTCTGCCCCAAAACTCATCATCGTTCTTCTGGAAACACCGACCCGCCCCCTCAACCCCCTCTTTTACTCTGTTGATTGTATACAGTTTTAGTTAGTACCAAAAATATAAAATTTCCGAGTACCATTGTCGCTTATCTGACACGCTCTGTCTGCTCATAACTTGTATGTATTTTCATATAGCATGTTGCTGTTGGCCATTGGATCATATTTTCATTTAAAATACAGTACAGATTAGTTTCCATAAACACACACCAACAGGCAATAAATGAAATTTCATTATATTTCTGCCCAACTCCATATGTTGCCAGCAAAAAGAAAAAATAACATTGGCAGAAATTTGTTTGTTCGTTTGTTAAGTGTTGTTTACCTAACCACAATTCCATCGGTACAAAAACAAAAGAATAAAAGTGATTGTAAACTTGTTAAAATTCTTAATAAATTGGTTGCCCACTCTCTCCCTCCTATACATTGTTTGATGATGCTTCGAGCTTTTTGTATTGAAAATAACATTCAAAAGTCAGAGCAAACAAATGAACTTGGACAAGTTCAAATGGACACAATACAAAGAAAGACAAAATAGGGCATAAAACGACTGACTCACATGGCTCACTCTAGAAATTGCAATGGCAGTGGCAACGGCAACGGCAACGAGTTGTTGCAAACGGTCAAAAGTTCCATTAGTGTCAGGCTATGAATGCCTATTTACAAGCAGTTCGCGATGCGGCAAGCGAGATAAGCGCCGTGCCACTGGCTGAGGCCAAAATGGAAAACTGAATGGCACAAAGCGCGCACAAACAAAAAAAAATACTAAACCAAACGTACAAAAAAAAAAAACAAAAGAAAAAAACAGAAACAGAGAAAATGAAAAGAGAACTAAAAATCCATTCGGCATCGATGCTGGTGCTGAGATAACAAAATGTTTGCTGCCCTGCCTCAATTGAGTCGTCGTTACGCCATGACGTGCCACGCTATTCCATGCCACATTGCGTTCCGTTGCGTATACGCCAAGTGAGTGGCAAACAAGTCGCTGGGTTTGAAAAAAAATGAAGAAGAAGAAAAAATAAAACAAGCTTAACAAATAGAAAAAAAAGAATCCTCACATTCACACATTTATACACATGTAGTGTGTCGGTCTTTCTATGGGTGTATGTGTAAAAAGCAAATGAAAATTGGCAAATATAAAACGAAGAAAGATGCGAGAGCAAAACTAAAAAGCATAGCCAAAGCTAGAGCAATGTCACCAGGACACAGAACTATATAAACATAAAAAGAGATACACACACACACAAACTTATACATACATATGTGAATGTATATCTGTGTTTGTATGTATTTATATATTTACACTCGACTACACAAAAATATTTGCCGGCTGTTATCCATTTTTGTTTTATTTGCTTAGCGCTTCTGTGCAAAGAATAAAACTCTTGCACCGTCTGTGCTCTTGGTTAGCTTAGTTGATGCTGGAGAAGCATCATCATCCACTTCCACACCCAGATTAATGTTTGTTATTATTTTTTCATTTATCGCAAGTATATATACATACATATATGTATATGTATGTATTCTTGTTTACACTGTTTGCAAGCAGAGACCAGGAAGTGTTTCTTTTTGCTCCTTTTTCATTCTTTTTTTCTTTTTGCTCAGGAGTCCTCTTGAGAATGTCGGGATTTTGTTTTCATAAAACAGCGAAGAGTGGCTAAAGCAGTGTAGCACTTTGGTTTTGTTTTTATGGTCACACATACTAGAAACATTTTTTGAAACATTTGCTCTTTAATGTCATTAGGTTGACTTTTATAAACTTTTATAGTTTTGGAAAAAAATTAACTTACTTTGTAAGGGAAGCAAAAATAGGTCAACAATCATTTCTCACAAAATATTAAATATCTAAATCTTTAAATTTAATTTAAATATTTACTTGTTTTGCATTAATAATCTTTCATTTGTGTATACTTGTATGCTGTTTAATGATTCAAAAATTATCTATTATTTAGGCAATCAAAATAGTTAAATGTATCCGCAATTTGAGCTGCCAAGTAGTTTAACTATCGATTGCAATCTTTGCTAGTTAATATCATGTAAGCATGCTTTACATACATATTTCAATTATAGTAATAAATTGTTATTTCATTAGCTTCATATGATTTACACATGATTAATTTGTAATTAAAACTCATTCTACTAGAATGTAAATGGTTTAAGCAAAAAACAATTAGTAAATTGCAATTGGGTTTTTTTTTGCTCACTCTAATAATGAACTTATTTAGTATTTGATCAAATACAGAATTACAAATTATAATGTTTGATATATACATCTATATTTTATCCAACCCCTTTTCACCCACAACCATTGCCACACCTACAATATACTACCCCTTGTCTAGAGGGGAGAGAAAACAAAACTGACAACAAAAAAGCAAAGCAGAATTTTAACTAAATTATGTTGGCGTGAGTTTGGCTTTTTGCTTATGTTGATGCCCTTTGGACATGAAATGCAGGGGTTGGGTTGGGTTATACAAGACAGGACTACCCCATTCTATATAGAAAAAGCAAGCATTAACTTTTTTACAACAACAACAAAGAGCTTGACGGTGGAAAAGGGTTTGAAACATAAAAAAAAAAGAAACCATAACCGCCAGTTTGTGTTTCATTAGAAGTGTTTCACTAGCTGGCTCTTTTTTTTTGTTCCCTTTCCCGCGCTTCCCTATAATTTTTTTTTTTATTTCGACACACACACACAGAGTTACAGGGTGCTCCACCAGCTCCACTTTCCCTGTGGCCAAAGTATTAGTTTAGTGCTGGGCGTGTGCGCAGAGCTTTCTGATTTATGGTTTTGAATTGTGCGAGTTGTGTTTTTTATGTTAATTAAATTGCTTTTTGGCCTGCGGTGGTGGTGAATGGAGAGGGAGAGAGAAAAAAGGAGTAGAAAGGAGTGTAGTAGAGTGTATGATATGTGCCGGTTCGAGTGCATGTTGGCAGGGTCCTTAGCTTGGCTTAGTGCACTTGACCAAACCCCCTGTTTTCCGACCTCAACCTCAACTCCAAAGCAAACGCCAACTGGCACTGGTCTCCTGGTTTGACTCTTAAACGCTGTTGACCCGGCATACAAGCAGATGTGGCAGTTATTAGAAATTCCATTATAGGTAAGAAAAGGAGGTGTAGACAAGGTAGAGAGAGAGAGAGGCAGTATGATTATATGCTCTTATGGTGGCGCCTTTGTCAACATAAGTACACAGCTAACCGACTCAACCAGACCATACGATACTAGACCAGACCAGACCAAACCGAGCCAGACAGGTGGATTGTCGCTTGTGTTTCCCATTGGCTCATTTAGTTCATTGCCTTTGCCTTTGCCATGTGCTTGTGCATGATAAATCTTTCAATATGCTCAACATAGACGCCTGGCAAACACACACACACACACACACAAACACACACACACACATACACATGCCAAGAAGCAACAATTTTCATTTGAATTTGCAACAAAAGCCTATTAAATACCAAAACAATAGTCAGCACACCTCACCCCCTCCATCCATCTAGCCACCTACACCATGCAGACGCACACACACATAACAACAATATATTATATGGGTATATTGTTTGCTTTTGGCTCCATCATGGAAAGCATGAAGCGTGGGAGTCTACAAATTATTATGCAGCGATAAATATTGCCATATTTTCCAACTCCTTTTCCATTGCCTGTTGCTTGGGCCACGTTTTGAGGATTTGCCATAGAATACAAGTAGGAAGTAAGCCCTTTTGGAGCAGGGGAATGCAACCTTAATGTAAGATGCTTACTCCTGTGTGTATCGGTTATGGGGTGATTCGTTTCCAAGGCTCTTCAGGAGCTCTTAAGAAGGAGCAGCAGTAGAAGCTGATTGTTATCTATAAGAAATTGATATTTGCCTTTCACAGATTTTGTCTAATAATAACATCTAAGACAACGAAATCTATTCTATATTTGAAATGCAAACTAACATGAAACAGTTTATAAATATCTAATGAGAATAAAGGGATTACTAATATGTATATATCATTGGTTAAAGAAGAACTGTTGTTTACATTTTTTATGGGATTTTTTCTTAAGATTTCAGTTACATTATTTCAAGTCATTTTTCCAGCAACCGAAGAAGAAAATGAGTTCCTTAAATTGGAAAGCACTCTGTAAAAGCAATCGATCAGCAGTTCAAGAAGTAAAAAGTAAAACAAAATATATAAAAACAATACAAAACAAAACTAAATAATGTAGAATGGCTAAGGGGGGGTGGGGAGAGCAGCGAAAGAAAAACAAATTTCCCAACTTTACTGAACTACTACTTCTACTACTAACAAAACAAAAACGACAAAAAAGAAAAGGAAAAACAAAAATGAGAAAGCAAGCAACATTTGTTCCCCCGGGGCGGGGAAAAGAAAAGCAAGAAAACAAAAAAATGGCATCTAACTTTTCAATTTAGTATCACTTGCGGTTTTCGGCGGACCTGATGCCGTCGCCAAACAATTCCCGCAATGACGCACTCTGGCGAGATTGGAAAACAATAAACAATACCCGCCCACAGACACCCATCCACCCACTCCATTGCCGTCTATGTATACTAGCTGGTATCACCTTGCCACGAAACACTGCCCAGGGGCTATGTGAAAAGAAAATGCGGTGAAAAGAGCGTGAAAAGTGTATGCTTTTGGTTGGACACCCAGCAGAACGATGGATGAAAGTGCCAAGGGAGGCCTGACCAGAAAATACAGAGAAAGCCAAGCGGCAACTCCATTTCCCACCTCTCCCGCTAGTCACTGATATTTAAAGGGAAATTCTGTAGCATGTTCTTACCCCTTTCCCTTCTCTCAATGGTGCTACCGACTGGATCCTGGAGTGCACTGTACTGTTGGTTGGCATGTAAACAAATCGCAAAAGGATAAGGACAGAGGCACTTGTAAGCGAGCACTTAGCAAAATCGAACAAATATGTGACTTTTGCACAAACTTTCATCTACCTTAGACCAACTACATACAAGCATATCTCTATTGATCTTGATGTGTATGTGTGTGTGTGTCAGTCTGAGTGCAAGTGTATGTGTTTGTGGATTTATAGACATTGTTTGGGCTTTTTTCTCTCTCTCTCCTTTTAGCCTGACTCTATGCTCTATGATTTCCAGCTGCACTTTCGACCCAAACACTAACAAGCAAACTTTTTGCCAGCAATAAGCAAGTATTTGCGGTTGCATTTCTTAACTCCAGTCTTTGCTTGCTCCTTCTTTGCTCCTTGCTCCTTCAGTTTTGGTGCTGCTGGTGGTTCTGCTTTTTGCACTTTCCAATTTTCAATTGGCAAACAAGCAGCAAATTTTCGATTTCAGTCTGCAAATATTTATGTCACCAAGAACAACAACTGCAACAGAAACTTTAAACCTGATCAAAAAAAAAAAAAGTGAAAAAACGCGATACATTTGACCAATTATATTGGGCTGGCCATTAAGGCTTAATGTTTATAAAAGGAAATTTCACAGGAAAAATGTTAAAGGCCAATTCGACTGTAGAGAAGGTACAATAATGAAAGCACATGCAAAGATATCGACTGATATACTCACATGCAAACAACTCCCAAAGGTAATGAATTACGCACAGCTGGCGTATGAAAAAAAAAGAAGAGAAAAACAAAATGAAAAAAATGAAAACAATTTTATTTTATTCGCCTCGCGAGAGATTTACAAGCTCCAACAGCAACTGATTCTGACACCCCGTATCCCACATTCCCCACATGTCGTATGGGCCACATCCATGGCCAAGGCGTATCTTCTTCATGGCGTAGCAAGCCGCCCGGCAAAAGCCGCAAATTATGTGCCATTATTCTTAAGGGCACAGCCGCATGAAATGTGACCCAAATAAGATATAAAAAATTTTGAGTGCCTTGTTAGGCTATGTTTGGCAGTGTCGACAAATGCTTGTAAAACAGGCCCCTCAAATCCCCCCCTTCGGCTCACCACCAAAACCAAAATATCCTATGCCATAGCAGCGCCTTGAATTATGCTACGCATTTGTTGACAAACGACTCTGAAATGGTCGGTCATAAAGTTGCCGGAAATTGACGTTGATTGTTTGGTAATTAATAAAACTTCTTGGCAAAGCAAACACAAACACTCGATTTAAAGAAAAATAAAAAGAGACTTGAACTAGAACAGCGATCTCAACGTTATTGTAATGCTCTTTCAAGTAAGTGAGTAAACTGTAAGTGATTGTTGGAAATTCTCATTTGAATGAATAAATTTTAAAATTAGAAGCTGAATTGAAATTTTAATTTATTAAAACGCCAAAAATTCTTCTAGGACAGTTTCTTTAATTGATCAAGCCTTTGGGCAAAATATTTATATCCTTTATTCGTATTATTTTATATTCTTTGAATGAGAATATAAAAGAAGTTGACTTTGTTACAATTCCATAACAATAATTTCCATGAACTAAACATACTTTCTGGTGTATAAATCTGTCAAATTTTAAAATGACATATTTTTCAAAATTCCAATTTGACATTTTTGAAAATTTAATTTGCTTCGAATTCTTGTGCATAAAATATTTGATGTATTTTCTAACCATCTGTTATCCATGCTTCAATTATAAACTCATCTGTTTCCGTTTTGCGGCAAAATATTTATAAATCATTTAAACGCCACGTTAAACGAGGTTTAAGCAAATATATCAAATAGTTTTGTTAAAAAACAGAAAAAAATAAAATGACGAGAAATATTTTTCAGCAAATGAAATGTCGAGAATTTTTGTAGAAGGGGTTTAAACTGGTTGGAGGCAAAAATAACTCAATATTTCTTTTTGCATTCAGTTCATAAAAAGATTCGCCGATTGCGGTTGAGTTAAGCATCGGCTTATGTGCTATCAATGCCATGGCCATTGATTGTGGACAATATTTTTAAAAATATTTGTGTTTTTTTTTTCCTTTTTTTTGTATAAATAAATACACTAAATTGCAATTGAAATCCTTTCTGCCTGGTGAATAAATCGCAACTATGTGATTTGCATTTATGCATTTTTGTATGCTTTCAAAAATGGGTACATTAACTTTGATTTGGATGTTGCCTAATTAAATATACATATACTTAGTATCTGTTATTAAAATAACTGATAGATATTCAATCTGATTTCAATTTATTTCAAACATAAAGGTTAATAAGAATAAGTTGAGGCATTGAAAAGCTTTAAAGGGATTGATTTAACCAAATTGATATGAACAAAAACAGTTTCACATTTCAATTAAAGTGTATAAGAAGCTTAACTGAGTGAAAAGTGAACGCTGATGTTATAGTTTCCCAATTATTTATGCTTTTATTTATGTGGTTTATTTATTTATTTTTTTTTTCTTTGCTTTTCTTTTTCCATTTTCAGACCTTGTCGACTGTGCGCTACGCAATGTCAATTTAATCATTGAACCACCGGCAGTGCGACGGGGCCAGCATGTGGTGCTGCGATGTATGTACGATCTGGATGGAGCACCGCTTTACTCGGCCAAATTCTATCGTGGTCAATTGGAGTTTTACCGTTATACGCCTGGCGAATTTCCCAATACAAAAGTGTTTCCATTTCCTGGCATTCATGTTGACGTAAGTACCAAAACGAAAAACGCAAAAACAAAAACGAAAGCGAACAAGAAGATTACAACCAAAAAAGAAAAAATGAAGAGAAAGATGTTGAGAATTGCAAACGATTTTTATACTGGCATCTGTCTGTCTTTTCTGATATTTATATATACAGATATGTATATATATTTATTGGTCTCTATCTTTGGCTGGTTGGCTGACCGGCGCCACTTTGACGCCCTTAATTGCGCGCACACTGCATTTATTTATATTGTATATTTTAAAAACTTTTCCCTCATGCATATTCAGTCTGACAGTTTTATTGTTATTGGCGGTTATTCAGAAAAGGAATTTCAAAAAATAATAGAGAGAGAGAAAAAAAAAGACGAAAGGAGAAGGGATAACTCTAGCCACACCTCTAACACCTGGATGCAAAAATGTAATTTAAATTTTGTCTGGGAAATTTTGTCGTTACACCCCGTTCCACCCCACCTTCAAAATGCACCTGAGAATTGACTAGAAAGCTAGTGGGGGGTAGTTGGATGATGGGAGGTAATTCTAGTTATTTTTTGGCTAGATTATTGAAAAAGTTTATACCGATAAAGTTGCCATGGCTAAATATTTCATCAGGCTATTGGCATCCTTTTTGCCTTGGTTTTCTCTTCGTTTTTTTTGTCCAGCAAGTTTATCTTTAGTTTATTTTGTTATTTTTTTTTTCCTGTTGTTTGGAAACTTTTACCTGGCTTGTGAGTCGTTTTTATAGCGGGTTTTTGATTGTGTTTTTTTTTTTTTTTTTGTAATAAATTTAAGTGCATTTCATTGTTGAGTTTGATGTCAGATTGCGGACAGTTGCCTGATTGCAGGATGGTTCATTATAGACCAGAAAATTAAAAAAAAGTGAAAGGAAGAATAAAGTATAGTAAAGTCAGTGATGGTTAGTGATAGAATAAACTTTGCCACCATTAATTGGAAATGTAAATACATCTAAGCAAATAAAGAAACTTTCATTTAGTTTAGGTAAAAGAAGTCTTACTTAATTTTTGTTTAACTAATTGAATTGAATATTTTTTTGTACTCATTCAACAGGTAACCAATTCAAATGCCACTCAAGTTCTTATACGCAATGTTGGATTCGGATTATCTGGAAACTTTTCATGCGAGGTCACAGCCGATGCTCCCCTCTTCTCTACAGCCACCGCTGTGGGCATCATGCAAGTTGTGGGTAAGTTCACCGCAAAAGCTCTATGTCATCCTATGGTACAAGTAGATATCAGCTATCAGCTAAACAAACTGCGGTTCCCTACAATTTTCTATCATTTGACGGGCTCAATGCCCGAGTCTTTCTCACAAGTGCGTTACGTTAACTTTTCAGTTAACATTAAGCTGTAGATATAGCTATACATATATATAGAGAAAATATATATACATATAGAAGTGTGTACCTGTAGATGGCGTAAAACTTTTTGGCAAGCAATGAGGGCAATTTGTTTTGGGCGCTAACCAAGGTCACAGACTGGCAGGAAAGACACAAGCTGATGCTTGAACAACTTTTGTTGCGGCAGGCAGAGGATAGAGGCCAACTTGCTTGCTCGCTGAAAATTGCGTCATTAACAGGCCATTTCGAGTTGTGGCAGATAAGTGGAGTAGAGATGGAGGCAGGTGGTCATTTGGTAGTCCTACCTGCACGCTTCACGTATTTCACGGCTTTATGCGTTTTAAATGAGCGTACCGAACGAAGGCAAGCTTTGAATTACGAATTTAATCAGCCAGGCTTACGAACAAGATGAGGTCATGAAAACCAATGTTGGTTACATTGGTTTAAATTTCAGCTTTATCTTCAGCTGCAGCTTTGGCTTAACAACTATTTAGACAAAGCAGCTGATGTTGGCAAAACCAGAACAAAACAAAAAGAAAAGACAACCATGCATTGACAATTGCCAATCATTGGAAAGTATAGTTGAGGTACTTTGGCATTAGGTTACTGGGTCGATCGATGGAGCATATGGAGCGTATACGTAATCTGGAGAATGTTGAAGGGAAGGTTAAACAAACAGTTGGTAACGCCGCATCAGCATCAGCAGAGTTAATCTTTATATCCCTTTTCGAGAAATTCGCTTTGCCTCTGACAGCTAAATTTTGCTTTAGTGGTTGATTTTTATGCCACTTGCTGCGCGATTTTCCACCCATTCCCATCATCATCATCATCCTTACTCCATCTACTGGCCATGCTGTGTGCGTGTGCATGATTGAGTGCTCGCCTGGGTAGATGGTTTGGCTCAATCTCTGGCTCACTGGTTGGTTGGTTGGCTGCCTGGATGGCTGGCTGGATGGCTGCCTGGATGGTTTGTTTGTTTGTTGCTGTTGCCCAGCATTAAACATTTAGATGTCTGGCGCGTCCTGGCCTGGCCCTTATTAGATTGGCCTTCTCTTGTCTCCCGCAAGCCCGTCACCCTTCTCCAACACCTATCAGCCTTGTTTTTGTTCCCCTTTTGGCTGTCCTCCTCGTTTGGTTTCTGCTGTCGGTTGTCTGCTTTATATTTAACGCCGCATTTAGCCCATTTAATTGGCCGCTTTTGCTTAACTGGTATCAAGGGATTAAAGCTTTGATCATGCATTTGCTTTAAATTCATGAGGTTATTGGGCAAAACATGAAGGCATTGGGGCGTGGCACCCTGTGGCGTTTCAAGGACGCGTGACGCCTTGATTATTAAAGTTTCATTAAATGCTTTGGCGTTTAATTGCTTGTTGTTGGTGGAAGACATACATCAATGTAAGATAAGCCAGCCAGTGACTCAACTGACACACTGACAGAAGCCAGCCTCAAATCTCTGTTTTTGTGTGTGTGTGTGTATGCGTATCTGTGTGTGTGTGTGTAATCTTTTGCGGCTTATGCCTAATGTCGTCGACACTAAAACCCCAATAACTTGCGGGCTAAACAATAAATTACTACAACAGACAGCACACTGACGATGAAGGTTATGGAGTCGAAATTGGGAAGGGGGGAGGAAAGACGGGGGCTTGGTTCTTTTGGGAAAAAGACTAGAAGAGACAGAAAACAGATTTCCAAATTGCTTTGCAATAGCTTTAAGCTTCAATCTGTTTTACTTTTGTTTTTTTATTTTTCTTGTGTTGTTGTGCTTGACTTTAATTTCATTAGGCATCTGTCGCATTTACGTGTTTATTTTATGCATTTAACAGAGTCCCCTATTTTATTTATTTAGTTATGCTTACCCATTCACTTATGGTGCAAAAGCATCAGGGCTCTCTATCCTTGGCTTGAATAACTCTGAGGTTTAATCGTGTGTTAATGAGCTCAAGTGGCAATCAGATTGCGGAGCAAAGAGGCCAGACGACGACGACGGCGACGACGGCGACAACGGCAACGGCAACGGCTACGGCTACAGGAGACGGCACATAAAATAAACACTTTTGTCCTTGCGCCTTCATTCGCGGCAAGGACAACAAAATGGCTGCCAAGATAGTGAGTATGAGCCAAGGCAGAACACAGGCATCCCAAAAGTTATGCTAATTCATGCTTTCATTAAGTCACAGTGCCAGGGTCACATTCCTTTCGCCTCGTGCACAAGTCAAAAGTTTATAGTTGGCAAACATTTCTTTTAGATGGTACAAAGGAGGAGAGCGGGGAGAGGTGGGAGCAGCTTTAACTTTAATAACTTAATGACAGGAGTCAGTGGAAAGGGCATGATTCGGGGTGGTTGGGCGTGTTACCAAGTGCAAAGTAGGCTGGTCAGCAGCTAAATTAAACTTGAAACTTGCCACACAAACTGACCCTCATTAAGGAGATTTTTCTTAAAATGGCTAAAAGGAAAAGGTCAGAATCTGCACAAAGCCGCAGTAACAGCAGCAGCACCAACAGCAAAAAGCGCACAGCAAAAAAAAAAAGCAGAAAAACCAAAGTAGAGTGTGGGGTTTAGGATTAGGATTCGAGACACATTCTCATCCAGAGATGGGACAGATAGAGGTAAGAGACACACAGCGGGGGCAAGTTGCCTTTAGGGTAAAAAGAGAGAGCAAAGTTTTGGTGCTGTCTTTGTCATGGAAATTACTTTCTTCATTAGTTACTTTGAGCTGTGCGCCTTCTTTGCCTTCACCCTTTCCCTATCGCCTCTTCGTACAGCTTGTGTTGCTTGACTTAATTAAAAAGTTGAGCTTAACCTGCGGTTTGTTGTTGAAGGATTTTGCCTTGGGTTTTTCCGTCTCTACTTATGCGCCTATTTAATGTTCTCGGTGAAGTGAGAGACCGAAAGCCGGTCAGAAAAACTAATTGAATTGAACACTCGCTTACCTTTCATCTCCTTTGTATTCCAGAGTTACCCGACAAGCGTCCACAATTATATACGGAACATACACGCTATGAACCAGGCGATGTCCTACGAGCCAATTGCAGCACTCCTCCATCCCGGCCAAAAGTTGAACTTAAATTAACGATCAACAATATGGTGGTAAGTGCAAATATTCTTCTATCTATAAAAATATATTTAAAAAGAAAAAAAAAACATTTCAAGTTCAATTTTAATCAAAAAGAAACTCAAAAAAAGAATATTAAAAATGAGAGGAAAAAAAGGGATATAACAAAAAAAAAGAAAACAAATCTGACAACGGGTCAGGACCCGGTACATCCTTTGAAGTTTCCCCTCTTTTGCTTGTCTATGCTGATGAGAAATGAACATGCCGAGAACAAGGCTCTAATCAAAAGGGTTTGCCTTTGGGGGCTTGGTCCGCTTCACCATTTTCTCCACCACCAATCTCCCTTCTTTTCACCATCTATGTACAATCTGGCGTATGCGCAATTTCACAGCCTGCCAGCCAGCCAGCCAGTGTATGGATTGTCATGTGTATTAACAATGAATGCGGCACAGCTGTGATCGTCATCGCCGTTGCTGCCTTTGCCACCGCCTCTGTGTCGTCTCTATTCTGTCATTTAGTTCCAGAGTGTGTAAAAATGGATTTCAATGCGGTGGCAGCAAACACACATAACCAGATCCTTTGTCGTGGACTCATTTCACCAACTCGATGCTTCCTCTCTGTGAATTTTCACTTTTGGTTGGGTGCAGCCATTGTTATTGTTACTGTTGTTGTACTCCTGTCTGCCAGGGAGCTGTCAGTGCGATGTTTTTTCCATTGCAATTTTATGAATATGCAGGCCACATGCGACACTTTTTACCCTCCTCAGCAAACCGGAACACCACCCAACATTTCACATACGCCTTCGTCTCTTTGTCAACGCCCTCTTACCCCCCAAACTCTTTATATAATTTCAACCCGGCCAAGATGTCAAGAGCATTTTAAATGGTCAAGGCAAAATGCTTGTTGTTTGCTTTGCTACTGCTGCTGCTGCAGCTGCATTTGCCTCTTCTGTTTGCCATTGAATGAGGTTGGTTACGGGTTGGTATTGGAAGTAGGAGGCGTGGCTAACAGGTTGCATATGCTTTTACAATTCGAAAGCAGAGGCAAAAGAAAAAATACAGTAGAAATCAATGTGTGTGCCGCCTCAAGGAGGGTGCATAATTTTACATGACAAAAAAAGAGTAGATGTGTTCTTTAACCACAAACCAAGTTCTGAATGTGGAATAGATAAAACCTTGGCAAAATTAAGCATTGCCAACCTGAATAGATAACAAATATTCCTGCATCTTATATACATATAAAGGGAAAGTAGAAAAGGAAAACTGCTATTGATTGCTTCCATTTAAATAGAAAACTTTTGCTAAAGTAAAGAAAATTTAAATTCACAATTTAGTCAAAAGAAAAGTAATATTTTTGTTTAAATAAAGCCATTTGAAATAAGCATTTCATATATGAAAAATGTATAAGTTTATATTGATTCGGATTCTGAATATACACTTGACTTTTCGAAGCTGACTGCCCTTACAAAAATGGTTAAGCTGTTGCAATACTTTTTAATTTCGGGTAAAAATGTGCAAAAGGCCGTGAAAGTTTCAATGATGGCAATTAAAAGTATTTAACCAAAACAACTTCAACTGCACTCAGGAAAAAAATGTTCATAGTTTTTCTTCGATGAAAAATCAATCATTTTGTTGGTTAAATGGAAGCAGATGTATATTTAAATTTGTCTGTTTAAGTCTGCTTATAAAAACATACATGAAATTAAACAATTAACAATTACAAATGGAAAATGCAGAAAAAAACTTACAAAAATTAAACCATGATCATTCATTTCAACCACAAAGATGCTTGAAATTAAATATTTATAAGGACTTTAAAAATTTAACAGTTTAGTTTGCATATTAAAAAAACATGTACTTTCAGCTTAAATAGTTAAAAAATATCTACTCTATAACAGCTGTCATTTGTTTTATTTTTTGCTTTGTTACTAACTTGATTAATTTGGCCTTACTACTATATATTGAAGAGTTTTTTGTTACAAGATTTTGCCTAGTTACGAAGAACGCCCAATGCACTTTGCTCTTTATTATCTGCCATCGTTGACTTGCTGTCTCTGTTGCTGTCTCGGCTCTAAGGCGCTTTTCAAAGTAATGTCAATGCCAGTGAAAAATGGTTGCTTGCCACATTCAACTCGCTTGGCATGCTCGCATTAAACATGATAAATGAATTCAAATCATTTGCACCGCAATAATTCGAAGCTCCCAAATGTTGCATGGCCCAAGCACAGTTCGTTTCCAAAAATAAAAATAAAAAAAAAACAGAAGAAAAAAATCGAAAGGGGTTTTTGTTGCCTGGAAATGAAATGATAGCTTATCGGCAATGCTACTTCTACAGTTGTGAAGGCATTCGGTGGCATGGGGAGGGGTAAAAATGGAGAGACTACAACAACGATACCGAACACTTTTGGCAATGGCAAGACAACAAACAGTAAGCAAACGTAACAGACATTGACTAAAATTGAGTAGAAAACGATACCGCAGGAGGAAGATATATTACAATTGCCGATCACAGGAAACAAATGAATATTTCATGCTGTGCAAATCAACACGAACAGCAGGCAAAATGGTGAGGCAGGAAGGGGGATACACAGACACACAGACAAGACATAGTATATATACATATATATATACCACCCATACACTCAGGCACTTCCGGCACATCTCGTGCTGGCAAAGTTTACGTTAAAAGGTGCAAGGATACGACGACGATGCCATCGTCGTAGTCGTATCCTGAGTCCAAAATGGAGCACAACTTTATGTTGACAAAGTTTTTGCGGTAAAATGCCACAGCAGTAATTTGCAAGGCACCACACAGCTCCTCCAATCCCCCCTCCTCTCTTAGAGTCTGTGTGTGTGTGTGACATATGTGCCTTGGTCTAAAAGGCTGCTGTGGCTTCATTTTTGGGGTCTAGATGCTTCCGATGCCGGGGCAAGGCACATGGCATTAATCATTTGGCATGTAAATTGCCAATTAATAACTGCTGTATGTCATTTGGCGTTCGGCTTAAAAATGTTACGCAAAATGTTGAGAACGCCTCAGTCAGTGTACGGGGTTGAACGAACCGAATGCTGCCAACTTTCTAGGCGCACTTAATGAAGACAAATAGCACTTGAGCCCTGCCAAATTTAGCGGAAAATTGAAAAAAGCTTCTACTTCTTTCAGCCAGTACAGTAAGTACAAAAGGAAAACAGGACACACAGCATGCTGTTTCCTTGGCAACGTTGTTACTTCGTCTATATTCTTGGCAGAGTTTATCACAGTAACAATTCAAAGATTTCTGATTTCCCGGACTATCCTTATAGTGAATAAAATGCCACATTTATAATATAAATTTATTGTACTTGCCTAAGACACAACCCAAAAAAGAAGAACTGATTTAAATGCACAGCAAAATCAATATTCTATGCAGTTATAAATTCAATTATTTTGGTGTGAATTTTCAATAGGGGAAAAGCAATTGAATTGGCTAATAATTTGCAGATTTACTAGATCGAATCTGACATGAAATAATTACAAACTTTGATGCAAAATTAGATACAAGATTCTGAATACTAAAATACAATAAAGGGAGATAAATTTAGGTTTATATTGTTCAAGAATCATTATTTTATTCTTTATTCAAAGAATAACTCTAGTATTTAGAAATGCATGCACTCTAACCTTCCTTAAAAACTTGTATATCCTTTCTACAACATTTCACGTTCAAGCTTAATGTCGCATTACCACGAGCCACAAAATTCTCTGGTAAACTATATCAAGATCCCTAAGACTTGAGCTTTCAGCTCGAAACTAAAATGCTTAAAACTATTATATATATACTATTATATGTATAATTTCTCTTGTATGCACAACATGGGGCAGAGGAAAAAAAAAAAGGCTAGCGATAGAAAAATACTAGAAAAAGTGGTGGCTTTGCTTAAACATCTGCTTTTTGGCATCCGCATACAACATGGGTATGAACGAGACAAAAAAATATAAAAATGCAAAAAAAGAGAGAGAGAAGAAATTATTTATCTAAGCGCAAATCCTTTCACACAGAGAAAAAGAGAAGAACTGACACACACACACACACACACATGAATATATATAAGCAATGGCAAGCGGTAAATTCTCTTATGGCAACAATTTTACAGTGAATTGCACTAAATAACTGCCATTAAGCATAAAAGCTGTTCTCGCATGAAGGAGCCGAATCGGGAGATGAAACTGGAAACTAGAAACTGGAGAGAGCCAAAGCCTGGATGTGAGCTGGCAGCATAGCATTTAAGCCAAATGCAAGTTTAAGCATCTTAGAGTTGGGCGCAAATAAAGTGGACTTACGCAGCAAGAACATGGGCAGGGACATGAACATGGACACGGACATGGTTTATACATATATATACATATATATATATATATATATATATGCATGTATCTTCTTCCATCCAAATGCAAGTTAAATGAAAGGCAGCAATGGCGCATGCATAAGAAGAAGGCAAAGTGAAAGCAGATGCTAAAGAAAGAGTACAAAGGCTAAGAAACAGGCCTCCTTCTGCAGCAAAATAAAAGGAAGGAAAACTTTCGTCAATGTGTCGCTGTTGTCGTCTGGCACAGCATTTTCTTTTTCGGATGGGTGGGTTGGTTTTGGTGTTGTGTCCTGCTAATGTGAATGGAAAAAAAGGAAGTTTTGCCTGCCTCTTGGTGGAATTTTTGTTTGTGTTATGCTCAGTCTGGTTTTCATTTTTTCTTTCTTTTGCTGCATTACATTAACACAGATAAAGTTCCTTGATACATAATTTCCATGCACAAGCCCAAGTCTCTTCTTGCAACAGCATATGTGAATCCTTCGAGCCGCCTCTACAAACACACACACACACCATACTACTCCCTCCATCTCTCTCTCTCTCTCTCTTTGCTGCCACAAACTGTGCCAACTTGCAAATGGCGACAAGATGCTGGCTGGCAAAAGTTCTTTTTTTCTCTTTCTCTCTTTCTCTTTACTTTTTCACTGTCCGTCCGCTAGTCCATTCGAGACGGGCAAACAAAAGTATTACGAGCGACTGAGGGCTTAAACGTTGCCAAATGTTGTCGTTGTCGTTGTCCCTAAAATATGCAAATGCATTTGCAAGCGCAAACTAAACAGCAGTCTGCAAATTATAATACTTATTGCCATCTCTCTCCCTCTCTCTATCTACATCTCTTTGTTACTCCCGCTCATTGTTTATTTGCATTCTTTTTATTACAGTTAACCAATGTGGAAGTTCAGTATATCCGAACCATTGATAATCTGATTGCATCGCGCATTTCGGTAAAGCTGCAATTGCAGGGCGTGCACTTCTCTAGCGTTACTCCGGTCATCTATAACAATGAGGGATATGGTGAGAATTCGGTCTATGGTCATGGTGGTCCGGTTTATGCACCAAATACAGGCGGCTTACTGTTACGCTGCACAGCCCAAATTGGCGAACTCTATCAGGAGTATAAGGAAATTGAATTGGGCACACCCCAAAAGGATCCTATACCGGCACGTGGTAAGGCTCCATTGTTAACCGTAATTTGGCTTACTTATGCAATAACCTAACCGATATTTACCTTCCGTTTCCGTTTTTTTCCACTATCTCTTTCTCTCCGCTGTTTGTTGCTGCATTGTTTCTGTTGCCCTTTTCCGGTTTCAGTTACGCTCTCATCCGACTCGAGTTTGAAAAACTTTTTTAGCTCGTATTTCTCTTCATCGTCGGCATCAGCAACACGACCCGGCGTCCATTCGGCGCCAGTTATTATGGCTGCTGCATTGGCTCTGCTCTTACTTGGCCACATGGAAATGGGTCTGGGCCAAGAGCTAATTGTGATTGGACTAGCATCCGTTTTTGCCGGCAACCGCGAACTATCAGAATCATCATCACAACCAGCTCCATCGTCGACGTCATTATCCCCAACAAGAGCAGCAGCAGCAGCTGCGACAGCGACAGCGGCAGCAACAAAACATTCCAATGAACAGCGTCATCTGTCCGGTTGCAGCGTCTACAAGGCGCCCATGCATCCTCTGGCCTGGCCAGTCCAAACAGAAGTAGCTTAAAGGATCAGTTCAAATGTTAGTTAAATCGTTTAAGTAATCCAAAGTATCTACATTTTTGTATGCAATTCCAAATTGTTTAAAATACATTTAAAATACTTTAGATTTAATTTTTAAATTCAAATTTTTCAGTTTTGCATTTAAGTTTTAAGAGATTTTCATTTTAGGAATGCTTTTTGGCCACATATTTGCCGTGTGGCGTCTACTAGCGAGCTAAAAACAAATTAAATTTAAGCAAAACAAAAAAAAAAAACAAAGAAAAAAAAAACAAAAACATATTTACATTAACATAACTAGCCTAGTTTTAAAGCAAAAACAAAAACAGAATAATAAAAAACAAACAAAAAACAAACTGACAGCCGATTGAAATAAACAATTCATACAACATAATTATATAAATGTTTACAGAGAATCCCCATCTCCCCCTCTATCCACAAAGAAAAAGAAACATATTAAAACATCAATTTAAAAACCTTCTTCAAATGTGCAAAACAACAGAAAAGTTTATAATTTAACTTTGATTTTTTTTTGTCAAAATTTTTCTGTTAATTTGCACGAAAGAACAACAACAAAAAAAATACCAAAATCAAAAGAAAACCAAAAAAAAAAAAAAAACAAAAAAGCAACAACAAAAAAGCCCCCCCCCCCCACAAAAAACAATTATCTTCCTTTACATATAAAAAGAAAAACCAAAGATATGTGTTAAATAAAACAAAAAATAAATAAACCAAAAACAAAAAAAAAAAAAAGGATATGTGGAAACGAAAACCAAAAAGAAATCTGTGTAAAATATATTTAAATTAAACGTAAAATGAAAACTTAATATAAAAAGATTAAATTACGAAATCAAAGCCTGCTATGGGCATATTGTAAATGTCGGTGAAATTAAATAAAATGTGTGTTAATTTTAACAACTTGTTTGTTGTTTCAATCAACTCTCGACAACTGCAATACATTAAAAGGACTATGTGATGGAAGGACCTTTCTATCTGGTTTATCACGTTACAGGTAACTTTTAGCTTGCTAAAATAAATTACATCACGGTTATAACAAAATCATTATATTGAAGCCGATTTTAGTAAGTTTTTTTTTTTTGGAATGTTTTATGAATCGTCCTTGCATTCTTCTTCCCCTCCGATTGCATTTTCCAATTCAACAAATTTTCATTGTTGATTTTTGGCGTTGAACAAAATGTCTTACTCAACATTTTGTTGCTGGCTTTGCTCATTGTCTGCATTTAGTTTGCCTGGCAAAGTGTGAAAGAACTTGCCGTTACGCAGCGGAAGAGTTGAAAATAAAAAAAAAAGGAAAATGGAACGAAGGATCTGAGCACATTCCATTGTATTTCAGTGCTTGCGTTCGTCTTTCTTTCTTTTTTTTTTTTAGTTGCTGTTTCCGTTTTTGCATGCGCATTTTGTATTATTTTTTTCCTAACCTCCACTTCCACCCCCTCCCTTCCTTCTTAACTCTCTTCGAGTGCAATATTTTATTTTTCATTCTTTGGGAAATTATTGAAGCGCACTTTGTTATTTCTTTTCAATTGTGGCCAAGAGAAGTCGTTGCCTTTTGCACTAACTTTGAGAAAGAGAGAGAGAGCCTTGATAGAAAATGGTTAAAGGAAGAACGAGTCTCTTATGCCTTGTTGCCACAAATAATTGGATGAATTCGTTCACTACTACCAAGAAAAAGAAAAAAAAAAGAGTTGTCTCTAACAATGTATTTGAATGGTGCGTGATTTTGCATAACAACAAATGGAAATGTTTTTTTTTTTTCCATAAAAACAATTTGTTTGCCAAATGTCTAGCAAGTTGGATGAGTATTTAAATTAAATTGCAATGCAAATAAAAGCCAGGTAAGTGACTCTACGAAGAAAATTCTTAAAAAAATTGTATATTGGCATACAAAATTGCAAAAAATGCATTAAACATATTGGCAGAATTTTGGCTAGTATAAGCATAAAGTTCCGGCTCATCATTAGTATAATATTTTCACTATTCAGTTTGCCTATATTTGCAGCTTTTGCTTGCCTATTTGTTTTGCTATTATTCAACCTGCAGCATTTCGTGAAAACTGAAAATGCAATTTTAATTGAATTCCCATTTTGGTGGACATTGGTCCTTCCATTCATCAATTAGCTAGCGGTCTACATATCAGAGAAAAACATGGCCTTATACTGAATCTTCAATGATTTGATTCCCTTGCTGTGATGGAACGTATACGTGATGCTAATAATTCATGGCGGAGTGTTGGGTTTCATTTATATATTATCAACATTGTTTTTATCCAAAAATTCTGAATAACAACTGCCTCACAACTGTGAAATTGATGCATCTGCAGCTAATTTGCATTTCATGTTGCCACAGTTGCAGCATGCAGCTCTGCTACTATTGCTTAGTTACTTTATATACACATATATCTGGGGGTACACAATTTGTTGACTTATTGGAAAATATTTAAATTGAGTTTGACAGACCGCAGTACTCACACATAGTACACAATTACATTCAATTAGCCACATGTATCGAATTACTAATTGATTTATTTACGATATTTTCATTCTCAACCAAATACCCTTTTGCCGTCCCTCTCTTTAGATTTGTCGTATGATATTGTTTTTCCCACAATCAACAGTCGAGTCGTGGCAGGATATCAAGTGTGAATTTCATGCCCACAGGATACAGTGAAGAGAAGCCCAAAAAGGATGCTGTTAAATTTCTTAGTTGTCCTTGTGAGAATTGAACAGTGCATCAGTACATTTTTGCTGATGGAAAGTATTTAATGTACATTAAATATTTCGCTGCTCTTGCACGTTTCAATCACTCATCATTCATCATCATGCACTCACTTATTTATTCACACACTCAGTCACTCACTTGACAAGCTGATCAAGCGTTATTAACGAAAATGTGCATTAATTGTGCATGAATGCATTGATTAATGCCAGGCAAAGAAATCGAAATGGATTAAATAATCGGCTACGTTGACCAGATTAAAGCCACTCTTCCCGCTTTAAGCAAAATGCTATATTTCGTATACCCCCACCTCACTTCACTCCTATCTCCTACTTCTCCTCGAGTGCATAATAAATAATGACAATTGCAATGAAGATAAGCGGTGCGGCCAGTTTCTGTAGTTGGCTACTATCCTACATATCTCTAGAGTATTTGCAGACCGCCTCGAACTCATTTAAATTGACATGACAACTGCCTGGACACACACACACACAGAGACACTTACACACACATATGTGTATATATGCATTACATGGGTGTTTCGTGTGTGTATGCTTTCACTTAAGTAAAGTGCACAATGCGAATGAAAATGAATAAATGCGTGTGCGGGTGCCAGGACAAGTCAAACTGTTTTCCACAACCAGTAACAACAAACAAACAACAACTGCAAAAAGAACAAAAAAAAAAAAAAAGTCCTTTTGCCAATTGTTCGTCCGGTCCATAGCAGATGTGACACTTTTTACCCATAACTGGTAATTTTCCCCGAACGACTGAAAACCTCAATTGGAAGCAACCATGTTGGGTCTGATTAAGTAAAATGAAAGAAACCATATGACCATATGCTGGTTGTGCCTTATGAATAAACAAAGGCAAAAAAAAACTGACAATATCCTTGAGTGCAACTCAAGAAAAGACAACTTAAAAATGACAGAATCGAAATGAAATTTAAACAAGCCCGAAAATGAAAAGAAGTAAGAGAGAAAGACCTTCCAATTGATCTGTTTAGCTTAGGCCAATTCAATTTTAGCTTTTCGGATAAAGTTGGTGAGTTCACAAGCAAAAAATAAAAGAAAAAGGTGAATGAGTCAGAAAAAGGGTTCATTAAATTAACATTTAAATTTATTTTTCTTCTTGCTCAAGAAGAAATTTAAAAAACACCAAAAAAAGTTTCACTCGTTTATGTAAAATGTTGCCTTATTGAATTTAGTCGAAAGGAACTTTTGTCATGTCCTGGACAAACGCGCTCAAATGAGCAACATGACATAATTTCAAACTGCAGCAAAGTTTTTCTGAATGAAGAAATTGTGCGGAGGTTTTTGCAATTTTCTTTGGACTGAGGTTGGTCAATGATCCGTATGTCCTAGGTCCACACGAGTCACTCACACACACACACACAGGACATACTCCCACACACAATTTGAAGTGGTCTGGATGGGACTGGACGGAGGACAGATGATGGAGGTGACCTGAACACGCCTTCTTGTAATAAACTTCAAAAAATAATTTCACCATCGTCTACGACAACTAAAACTTGACACTTTCCAAAGAAAACTTTCTGTGGCCTAAGTGTTGTTGTACTCTTTGGACAAGACGGTGTAGAATCCGAGGACGGAGTACGGCCATGGGTATGGGCCATGTGGGTGGCAAAACTGACAGCTTAATTTAATTTGCGCACAAATTTTCAAAACTTGTAAGTTATCGAAATTTCCAAACGGCTCTTGCTGTGGTTGTTGTTGTTGTTGTTATTGTTGCTGTTACTATTCTTGGCCCGCAATGAATTATGCAGCTAAAAGCAAACAAAATAAATGTTAAAAAAAGTTTTCGTATAATTTAATTTGCCAAAGAAAAAAACCAATGAAACACAGCGGCAAAAGAAAAAAGAAGAGTCAAAAATTTGCAGACAGATTGCAGAATTAAGGCAATCACTAACTGGTTTATTTCCAATTCCAATTTTCCACATTCATTCATAACCAGCAATACCATCCCCACCACCACCAGTAGCAATGGCAAATATCATAAAGCATGATTCCGAATCGAATGGATTTAGAAGTTCTGTTTACACTCAGCATTCATCAACCACAACTAGTATTTGGACGGACGACTCACACTCGTACTCATCGAATCAAATCTTATTAGATACAGCAAAGTCAGTCAGTCAAAAAGAAAACTTTTAATCCATATTAAATGAACTTTTCTGCACAATTTTCGTCAAATTTATTTTGTATTTATTTACACTTCAGATTGGGTTTAACATCCCCATACCAATCACCTTCCTTCTATCCATGACGACTTTGCCATGTCTTGCTTAGTAATAACAACAACAAAAACAATCATCAAACTTTTGCCATAAAATTTGTTTTTATGCGAATGGAAAACAAGAGAAAACAGTCAAGAGAGACAGCAACTACATTGGAAAAGCAACAAAATGTCTCACGTTCTTCATTATTTCGATTTTGATGGCTGTTTCAGTTTGATGTTGTTTTTGTTGTTGTTATCGTTGTTATTATTTTTATAGAAAACTTCTTAAATAATTTTCTCCTTTGTTATTTTTGTAAATTTAATTTTAATGATTTTTGCCATTCGTTTTATAAATAGACAAATTATGCTAACAACTTTGAAACCGCCTAACAAAAACTTTTTGGTTAATTTTACAAAAATTTAAAAAAAAATAAATAAAAAAAGAGAAGAGAAAACACAAAATGAAACGAAAACGTGCAATTACAGAAAATGCGGCCAAGTCGTTGAACTTGGCCAACAAGTTGGCTCTGCTGCAGTTGGTGCTGTTGGCTCCGTGGCTCTTGATGCCCTCTTGCAGTTGCCAAAGTCTAAGTTAAAGTTAATTGTATGAAACTTAAGTGGACACTTAACGCAATTTCAGGATGAAAGTACAAACAACAACAACAACAAACAAACAAGTTGAAACTTTAAATTTTGTTGTTGTTCAAACTTTTTTTCTTTTTTGGTTCTGCAATGCTGCCTTGAAGTATGCAACATTTCTTATGCCATTTGTGTACCTGACTGCCCAAGTGTCCCTTTTTGGATGTATGTGTGCATGTACAGGAAGATGCATTTGTTGCATCTGATTGTCGGTTGCAGATAGCCTCCTGCAAAAATGTGTATAAAATACTTAAATACTTTGTAAACTAAAAGCTTTGTATAAAGTAGATTTACGATATTTCTCTCGAACTAAGCTTTCGCTTGCATATTAGCTGATCTAATTATATACAAATTAGTTCATTCAATAGTGAGTGTAAGTATTTTGTCTATTCAAATTTTAATTTCAGAGCCTAGTTTAATTAATTTTACCCTATAATCAAACCAAAGTCAAGAACTTAATCAATTTAAGTAGTTAGTTCCTGTAATGTTTTTAAACTCATTTTTTAGCACGATGTAGATAGACGAGAGGTGCTATCATCCTTTAATTGGCAACCCTTTAGTAATTCTCAGTAATAAAAGGATTTCCTGTTTGTATGTATACTAGAATTCTATCGTTAAGTAATCCTATTTCCTTAATGTATATAAGCCTATAAAGAATTATATTCTTTGATGTTAATTTACTATAAAAGGATAAGCATATAGTATAAAAAGTATAGAGAAGATCTTGATTCTAATAGAAGTTTGTATTTTCATCGCTGTTTTATAAATTTTAATTTTTGGCCAAGGACATTATACAGACAAAGAGTTAAATAAAATAAATAGCTTAGGCCAAATGTTTAAATGCTTTAGGTTCTGTTTAGATGTCAGTAAGACGCATGTTGCTTGCAACAATAACAAACAAATACACAACTAAGCATACATACGCACACACTGACACACAGATATATAAAGGCATTCAGAAATGTGGCATGAACTAAACACATGTTACTGGGCAGCTGCATTTGCCTGTTGTTTATGACTGCGGCTGTTGTATGAGAGCTGAGCGGGAGCGTGGGTGGGGGTAGGCAGATATAGGGGGTTCACTGCAGTGAGTAGATGGAATGGGCCTATAGGTCATTTGGCAAGGTTTTGTTTAGCTTGCCTTGGCTTTTGTTTTATGGCCTATGCGCCTGTCGGGCAATAAATTTATAGAATATTTAATATGCATATTTGCAAATAAATGATTTATGCATGCTAGGTGTAAGTGTGTGTATCTGTGTGAGTGTGCGTGTGTTTGTATTTGTATTTTGGGTGTGCTTTGAGTTTAAGTGTGTCTACATATGTTTCTCTTTGTTATTGTTGGTGTGCTGCTGCCTCTCATTCAATTTTGGTCAATATGAAGGCCATAATTTCTAATAATAAACACAAAAACCATCGACAACCACATGTTGCTGACCATGGTTAAAAGAGAGTACCACAAGCAGGCATTTGTAAAAATGGCTAAAAACACAAAACGCGAATCTGTGCCAAACACAAAAAAAAAAAGGAAAAACTGAGACAAAGTTTACACAAAGTAATTTGTATGCAGTGCAATTGAAATTCTTTTCTTTCCCTTCTATCCCAACAAAATGAATTCCTTTGTCTGCATTTTCATCCTCTCCAGCAAACTAGTTGAATAAAAAAGAAAAAAAATTTGCTTTTGCGTTTGCAAAAACTTCAAACTAATGAAGTGGAAGGTCTTAGTCTTATACAGACAGAGCCTGAACTCGAGCCTGAGTTTTGCAAACACTAAACTAAACACAAACACAAATTAAATAAAATAGAAATTTTCGTTTTGGTTTTCTGTCTTGCTACCTAATTTGCATAGAAATGTTGCAACTTGATGTTATTGTATACTTTCTTTTCAAAGTGGTAAGGAAAAATAAATTTTCAATGATTTCTTTTACTGTCGGTTGTTTTTCTATCCTTTTTTCTTTCTTTTTTTGTAAGTACTTTCTTTCGACACTTTCGTTAGCTCGTTCAACTTCAATTTATATAATTAAAATGGAAAATTACTGTGAAAGTATTGTGCAATACTCAGCACTTGTATTATGAAATTTATGAAAAATCATCATTATCATCATCATCTAGATCATAACTTGGCAAAAAGTCACCCCTCATGGTGCTGGCCACAGGTCATTAAAGCTTCTCGTTGTCTGTGGACTGGTGGTTCGTGGTTCCTGGTTTTTCGATTCCTTTGACATTTGGTGGCGCACAGTTGATGCTCCGTTTTTTCGCGTGTTTTTATTTAATTTAGCATACTCGCTCGCTGTTGGCTTTCGACGGGGTTTAACCATTTTCATGGGCTTTGTTTTGTTGACAAGGACAACAGCAATGACTCTTCAGCTCTCTTTGGCACAGGACACGGTTCTGTTCTGTTCAGTTCAGTTCTGTTCTATTTGGTTCCCTTTGCTGGTGTGCTGCTCTGCTGCTGCCACACTTCACTAATTTTTGGTGTGGCTCAACTGAAAGCTTTTAACATAATTAGTTTCAACTTTCTGACCACGTTTCGTTTTTGTTCGTTGGCCTGGTTAGTGTGGCGTTGCACACTAATTTCCTGACAGCGGGTGCCATGATGATAGGGGTTTGGCAACATGATGGTGACTTACTTAAAAAGCGTTAATTAAACAACAATAAAATATTTCCCAAAAACTAAATACAACAGTTTCTTGTGTCGATTTTCAATTAAACTTGCTCATTTTTTTCTATATGTACATATATTTAACTAATATTCGTTATAATAATAATAATAAAAAAAATTCTTCACTTTGCCTGTGTGTAATCAAAGCGGAAACGGAAGTTGAAATTACGTTCATTAAGCACATTTTATGCCCCGGCCAATCGCTGACTGAATTCGCAAGCAGCCCAAATGGCCTTAGTAGTGGAAGTAGAAAAAGCAAACAATCAACTTCATTATCAACAAATATCACATTAGTTATAGAGGGGGAGTAAAAGAAAGACAGGGAGAGAGGGTGGGAGAGAGTTTGGCAAATGTTGATGCAAAAGTTTTTCCTTTGCCCAATTCCGTTTTTACTTTACTTACTGCGCCCCTCCTTCCGCCGACTGTTGTTTGTGTATGTATGTGTGTGTGTTGGTTGGCAAAGTTTATGTGCTTTTAAATTGCTTTGAATGGCCGGGACTCTGGCCGTTAGGCGTCTGCGTGTTGATTTTAATTTTCGGCAAATATCGTAAATTTGGCACATAAATTAAATTGCAAACAAATATCAAAGGGTTCATATCAATGTTTGCTTGGGTCAGCCAGCCGGTCATTTTATCGTCTTTTCAATCCTTTTCATTTCATTCTTTTTTTTTTACTTAGTTCTCTTTCTATTTTTTTTTTTTTTTTTGTGTTATTTGGGGCCAAAGCACATAAAGATTTTATTAGTTGGCATGTGTTAACATGGGTCCTACCAATCACATACATAGATTCAATTTTGAAACCTTTGAAAATTTCAGTTTCTTAATAAACTCATCTTTGAAAAATGGACCAATAAGTATGTAGAATACATATACATATTGTGTATTGTTATTGCATAGTAGTAAATTGTTATAAAGGACAACAATGGTAACCATAATCAAACAGCTAAAAGCTGACAAGCGCATTGCCAACTTGGTAAATATTAATATCAGGCAAAGCTAGACAAAACACTTTGACTCGGTTTTCATTCGCCTGTCACCTGGTCGAGGTACGCCCATTGCCATTTCCTATACAGACGTGGCATGCATATGCTAATAAACTTTCAGAGTGTTGCGGTTTCATTTCGGTTTCCTTGACAGCTTTCGAAATGAGCAACAGAAGCAACAACAGTAGCAGCAGCAAAAGCAAACAAATGCAAATCTTTGGTATCCGCAACTTTACATAAGCAAATGAGCAGAGTTATAGGGCGAAATTTAAAACTTGCTTGTGGCTTAAAGTATTTTTTGGGGGCGGCCAAATAGGAGCAACAGCAGCAGTAGTAGCAGAAGCGCCAGCAACAAATGCCACAAGCACTTAGCCCTAGCCTCAGCACACCACACACAAACACACAGCCACACACAACGAAAGGGAGAGAGAACTGTAAGAAGACTGCTGGACCGACATGCAGCTTCACTCAAGTTGACAAGCGTCGACGCTCAGCAAATGCAACAGCCAGGACCGGAATTAAACCAAATGAAGGTCTGCCACTAACCATAAAAAAACTCTAGTAAAACCATGACATTTTGACAGTTTTATACCCTAAAAATTAAATCAATTATTACATATCCTTAAGCTTTTTATATTGAATACTTGAAAAATCAATGAAAATACTTCAACAAAATGTCTTGAAAGAAAATAAAGTAAATTAAAACTATAAAATCAAAAGAAGGATAATAAAATAATATATTTATCTCTGCATTATATATTATTATTATAAAAATAACTTGAGCGCATTTACACTGATGCCTAATCCGGACCTACTTAAAGCTTAGCATCTCAGCATCCTTCTGCTTGCTTCGTTTGCCCCTGATAGTTGCTCGTTGACTAAGTGACCTTTGTGTGCGCTAGAATGCACCGACAACCTGACCCAACTTTACCTTGACTCAACCTGCATGCATCAGCAGACGCATGCACACACAGACACACACACACTTTACCTGAGATTCTTTCGTAGAAGATCTCGTGTCGCCTGTCACCTTTAAATAATGTCCCATGACGCCTTTCAACACAAATCGCATGTGAAAAGTGCTTCACACATGAAATGTTTTTTTTTTTCGTTTGGCCCAAAGTTTTCCATTTTAGGATTACGATCCCGAAATTGTTGTACAACATTTTATAGTTTCATTGATCAAATTGAATGCTGCTTTATGCTTTAAGTATTTCCTTGGCTTCTATCGAAAGCTCTTTATTATCCTTTTTCGTGAAGCTTTGTTCAATCTCGTCAGCAATTCGATTTGCAAGTTATAATTTATCTTTCACCCATTGCCTTTGTATTGGCATTTCGATTTGCATAGCCCTTTGAGATTTTAGTTGCTATTTTTCTCATTTTCATTTTCACTTCCATTTCATTTTCGTTTTTCCCTTTTTCACTTCATGTTGTCAGCAGTCTCAGCATCACCATCAGCAGCAGCTTCACCATCATCATCAGCAGCTGCAGTTCAAGTTTCATTCATAAATATTTGTTGTGAGATAGAAAGGAAGAGGAACTCAACTGACATGTGTCTGGGGAACAACAAGCTGACATTTTGTAATAAATATTTGATGACTTTGATATGCAAAAATCGCAAAACCGCACAAAAATTGCTTTAGATACAACAGTAATAGAAATTCCTCTTCATCATATTGCCAATGAAGATGTCCAAAACATTTTTTAGCAGTCACTAAAAAAAAGAGAAGGCAATTGCAACTTGGATTACAGTTCAACTAATACCACCAGCCTTGGCGCACTTAGACCACAATAAGTCCTCTCTGCAGTAATATATATATTTTGTATATAGTATTCTGGTACATTTTTATTTGTATCCTCTTTGTTGTGTTGGCAAGCATTTGTGGCCCAACATTTGAGAGTGTTTTGTTGTAGTGCTTAGTTTTATGGCTGCTGCTTTTGTTACGCTTTAGCACCTCACCAAATGTTCAAAATGTATTTTGTGTGATAATTTGCCCTGCAACATTGTCCAGTCCAACGACACAGAGCAATAAGCAAGACAAAAAAGTTCCATTTTGCTGCCAAAGTGCAACCAATATTAAGTTATCTGTGAAATCCTTTTTTGTCTGGTATTTTCACATTTCATGCATTGTATTCATATGCAAGGCTTCGCAAAACTTGCAACTGGTATTTAGTGAAGCATTTTTTGCCATTTCATAAGTCCCTCCAAACTGTTTTTAGTAGAATATTTGTACATATTTAACTGTAGGTTAAATTTATGATTATTAAGTTTCTCTTAAAGTGGAAACATCTTTTAAAAGTTGGTTCATTCTAAAAACTGACGCTTTGACTTTGTGTTTTTTTTAGTGAAAAAACCATTAAGCGTCAATTTTTCCCATCAACTAACGCTTCCGCTTCGCTCTGCTGTTGGCCAAAATACAATCTCCAACATCAATTGACACGCAATCTTGGGGCACACAATGGCATTTGAGAGTATGCCCTGTTGATGTTGATAGGGCACGAGTGCCCTATGAATAGACAGAGAGGGAGTCGATAGACTTCCGCTTATGCTAAACAAATGGTCGGCAAGTATCGTTAGGAAAATTGTATTTACCATCAAAAAATATATATGTATATATTTTATATGTATAAGTATTAAGACCGGAGATGCACTTCAATTTCATGTTAAGAAACTGCTTTTATTTGCCAATATATAAATAAATAAAATTTTGCTTCGGTTTCGTGCTTTGCATTCAAATGAAACTTGGTACTTGCCTCATTTGCTGCCTTCTAAAAACTCGCACTGATTTCCATTTGCATAAAAAAACGAGAAAAAAAAAAAGAAAGAGCAGCGCAGCGCTCGTTATACGCACATTTCGCGCCATTTTACCCAAGCACTTATATATTATATATACAGATATATACATACATATATATATATATATATAGGTATACATTTGTTATTTATTGAAAGAAAAATTCTCGTAAATTTCAGTATATATTTGCATAATTGTGATAAGAAAGTGCAGCCAAAAGTGCAGAGAAAGCTAAAAAAAAAATAGAGGGAAATATTTGAAAAATGCTTCCTGGGTAAACAATTTCTCTTTACTTAATCGAATGTCCATTTTATATATATAAAATTGTTGTTGAACTACAAAAAAGAGTAAGCCATCAATTTTATATTAATTCAATAGCAAAATTTAAAAGAAATCTTCACTTTTTGTACTAATTTGCTAAAATTTGTAAATGGAACTTTTACCATTTAAAATTTTATTTTAATTGTTGCTGATCGTGTAAATGCTGTAACTTGGTTTAATTTAAGCAATTCCTATAAAATCTTCTTCACTTTTAAATTTTTATTTAATGAATTTAAATTTAAAGCCTGAACTACTTTTATAGTTCACATGAATAATTACATATTTTAAGTAACTTTTCATATGAAAAATGTTTGGTCACTTTGATAGATTATTTTAGATCGTAAATTAAAAATTACTCTGGCTAAGAATTTGTTTGAAATTAAAGAGAAAACTGTACTAAAATGATAATAGATTGGAATTTCTATGCAATTCTTAGTTTTCTATGATTGTTCTTCCTTTTTGCTAATATAACCAGCTGGCACTTAATGAATAATTCTCTCAATGTGACGTGTGTAATTGTGTTTGTGTGTGTGTGTGTGTGTATGGCCAACAGTTTATTAAATGGCCATATTTACAGCTTTGTTGGCATTCGTTTTGTCATCTGGTTACTTGGTTAATCTGCAAGTCACGTTTTAGGCTACTTAATAAAGGGCGCCAGCTGAACGCATGTTAGAGAAGAGAACTAACTATTGTAATTCATTTCGAAGCTATTGGATTTTAGTAAAGCCTTTAATTCAATTGTTGTTTTGGTCTTTAATTAATTGGTATCCGGTTTTCAGTAATCTTTTGTTTAACAACAATATTTCACTGGAGCAAGTTGAAAAAGTTTACTTTGATTAATTTGCAATCATTTTGTTATTATTAGCTCATTAGTCTATTTTGGCAACTGGTCGATACTTTTGCAAGAATAACAATATCTTGGCGTTACTTTTGGCGCCTAGTAAATAGCTAAGAAGCTCAAATTACTAAGCCAGAAATATGTCTTAAATGTACATACAAACTCCATATATACAAATGTTTATATACAATTTCTTGTTGTTTTGAATTGATGTTTGTTTAGTGTCAGGCGATAGAATAATTTACAACATTGTCTGACACGAATTTGAAACTATATACTATATATAAATATAGCTAATTTATCATCTGTCAGTCAACACCATTGACACGCAAGACAGGCAAAAAAGGAAAACAGAAAAACAATAAATTGATTTGTCTTCAATATTTAAATGAATGCGAATGAAAACGTTAAAATATATGGAAAACAATTTAATTTTATTTGACTTTTGTTGACGACTAAAAACGGAACTTTGGCTTAAGTGGCCCGGGCACTTATTTATGGGCCTAAATGAACACTTGGCCAACGGTAATTGTTGGCTGACTAAGGTACGGCCTTACTAACTTCTCCCCTCATCTAAGCGCAATTTATGCCCCATTATAATTTCCCGTAGCAGAAATAACATGAAATATGGGTAAGCTTCTTTCTAGGTATGAAGAAAAGCAAAAGAAAATGAAAACTGGCGGCAAAAGAAAAGGAAAAAAACAGAATGGGAATAGGAAAGATTGCTCATACGCCGTGTTGGTTGGCTGCGTGGCAGCGATTTGTTTGCTCCACCAGTGTTGTCGTTAATTTAAAATTATGTTTACGCTGGGGCAGGGCGGGCAACCCCCAACTACCTTTGTTGATAATAAAATAAATGAGTTTAATGTCGGGTGGTAAAATAAATCATATTTTTATTGAAATTGCTGTTGTTGCATTTAACCAAGAGACGACACACCACACGAATCCTTGTCCAAGACAAGGGTACATTTTAATTGAATGCAGTTTTGCAGCTGCTGTCACTATGATGACTGTTGATATAGTGTGGGGCAGTTGAAGGGAACATTTGTGACAGGTAATGGTGGGTGTGAATGTGGGTGTGTGTGTGTGTGTGTGGGGGTAACCAGTTGGTGTCCACCCACCCAGCAAATGCATAGTTAAGTGGCTTTTAAAAGCCATTGCAGCTGATTGAACAGGCCCAGTCCAGTGCCTCAAACTCGAATTGACCCCGTAATTGATTGTCACACGCCGCAGCAATTAAAATGTCAGACCAGAATTGGACGCGAGCAGACAGATTTCGGTTGACTTACTCCAATTTCTTTCTTTTTCCTCTTTTTTTTTCCAGTTTTCCACTCTGGATAAAAAGTCGAATTAACTGTGCATATTTCAAAGGTAGGAGGTGGGTGGAGTGGAGTGGTGGGGGGCGAGTGGAAAAACAATTTGCGTTTATTTGGCATGACAAAAAATTGCGGCCGTCGCTTAGCCGTTTGTGGTCAGTTGGTAAATGGTGAAGGAGTTGGAAATGGGGCAGTCACAATTGTGCTTGTTGCTCTGATGGTCACTTGAAACAAGTGAGCAACAAAGGCCAACGATGGCAATGGCAAAGTAAATGCTATTACCATTTAAATTTCTGTAGCTAACCAGGCGCAAAAAAGGACACTTGAATGTAAGTTAGAAGCCACCTTTTAGTTAGTTGCAATCATTTACCATACAGTTTAGTCCCGAGTTTTCACAGTCAAGCGAACGGTACGACAATTGACAACTGCAAAGGTATTTTAGTATTTAAATTTCAACATGTAAATGATATTTCCTCCATCTCTGTTTCTATAAAACGAACATTGTCAGTGAATGCTATACGGTTGCTCTGACTCCTCCGGCTGCTGTGAGTCTACTGACTGAAAGTGGTGGCTTTTCACTCGTTTATTTTTTTGCTTTTTCTGCTTTTTTGTTAAAAAGTTAGTTCTAAGTAGCAGCAACAATAATACAATACGAACAAAGTGGAGGATTGGCTGGGGGTGATTGCGGTCAGAATGGTTGGGATTTGGGGAACTTGGTACATTGTTATTATTGCAATTGCGCTCTGTTGCTCATTTGCTTTGTGCCTCATTTTTTCCCTGTGCTTGGTGCTGGTGCTTGGCATGTAAATTGAATTGGAAAGGATATTTTAATGTTTGTTTTTGCATTTTTCTGTTTTCATTTCTTGTCAGAGCATCAACAAAATGGGAAAAAAATTAAAGAAAATGGCAAAAGGGAAATGCAAATGCCACGTGGCAAATGACCAACTGGTCGGTACCTTTTTTCTCTTCTCCTTTTCTTGTTGTTGTTGTTGCAAGAACGCCACTTGAGACTCGACAAGTTGTGGCAGCTGTTGGTGTATAGTATTTGAGTTTAGTTTAGTTACTGCTGCTACAGTAGCTGTTGTTGTCATTGTAGCAGCGGCCAGTGGCATGGGTCTGCCTGCAGCAAAGTGTCAGATCATTCATCAAAGTTTCCGACTGCCCCGTATACCCGCCCAGAGCGGCGAGCGAATGCCATCAAACATAATAATCAAACATCAGCAACATAACAAACGACCCAGGCGACCCAAAAATGTGGGTGCATCTGCTCGTTCGCTTTCCCTTTTGCTCTCTCTCTCTCTTTCCGCCTCTCTCTCTTTCTCTATTTCTCTGAGCATCTCTTCTTTTGCCTGTACCAAGTATAAGTCTGCCATATTTCTCAGCAGGACCATTGACCTGGGCCGCCGACGTCGTCGCTGCTGCCGCTGAAGAAAATGTTTTCACTCAAAAGCAAATGCAATAAAAAAGGCAATTTATCAGCATAAAATATTATATGGCATGCCATTGAGTTGGTTCATTTTCCTTTTTTTTTTCTCCCCCCCGCCTCACCCTCTGCAGAATTGTGCACCCTTGCTTCCCTCTCTTTGGGTTTCTCTCATTTTTTTCCACTCCTGGCACTAACTGTGGCACATTTGCGCCTTTTGCCTGTATGCCGGAATTGAACATTTAAAATTTAAACCACAGAATGTTATGGCATACAATACAGAGTCTCTGATTCACATTCAGATATACTCAATGCTGTGTTCCTGTTCCGGATTCGGATTATCATTGTTGTTGTTGTTGCTGTTGCTTGCCCTGCGTTGCCAATTGTTGCTGTCACTCAAATTAGCGCCATTTACAAAGGCATTTGCATGCTTTTAGCCATGACGCATTCGCAATCCGCCTGCGACTACATATGCCGTGATGCTGTGATTTACGAGTATTTGCCAATGCCAGCAGGCACTCAAGGCACTTTCATTCTCGTCCTTTTTTCAGTTTTCTGCTATATATGCTGTTGCATGCCCATAGCCTCTTGTTGACATCATTTGTGCCAGTCAGACAGCCAGCCAGCCAGCCAGCCAGCCAGTTGCTGCCACTGCTGCTGCTACTGCTGCTTGTTGAGTTTTACGCATAAAAAGCTGTTCACTCGTTAGGCCTCACTTGTTTGGCTGCCTACTTATACATACTTTGCCAGCTTCTTCTTGAGCTGCCTGCTGCTTATGTATGTTGAAAAAGTTAAGGGTTATCATTATGCGATCCAAGTGGGCCACAGTTATAGCCATATAGTCTGCCTTTTGGCCAGTGGCAGTAGCAGCTGCTTTAGTTTGCAGCAGTTTCTGTTATTTTCCAAGCAGTTGCAGCCAAATTGCCAAGAGACATTGGCAGAGGAGCGACTCGGTGAGGGCCAAGTCAAGATGCCAAGGCCGATCCATACACACACACACACACAAACACACTTAAGCAATTCCCAATTCAAAAAGCCAGCAAATGACAACACAATATGACTCCGGCGAAATGTTGTTGTGTGCAGGCATTTGCGATAAGATCACCACAAAACAGGACACTTTTTGGTCTGGCACTAAGCCAAAAATCATCTCCCTTTCCAGATTCACACGCCAACACCCACATACACACTCAGTCACAACCACAGATGACAAGTGGAGGATAGACCAGAACTTGTCAGAAGAGAAAAGCCATCTGCTTAAAGTTCATGTCCATTCCTTGGCTTCTTCTATAATCAATTAGCTATTCAATTTAGGTAAAAGTTTCATATAGTTCGTAGCTTCTTCCTGCAACTTTTTGCGTGTGTCCAAAGGAAAATTCGTGTAATAAACTTTTCACTACTATTCAGCCATAGTGCAGAGCTTATGAACTCATAGCCACGCCCACATAGCAAAAAGGAAAAAAAGAAAGAAAAAAAAAATTTGGAGTCCATTTTTTTTGTTTTTTTTTTTTTATACCCTTGCAGAGGGTATTATAAAATTGGTCAGATGTTTGTAACGCATAGAAATATACATTTCCGACCCCATAAAGTATATATATTCTTGATCAGCATCAATAGCCGAGTCGATTAAGACATGTCCGTCTGTCCGTCTGTCCGTCTGTCCGTCTGTCTGTTTCTATCAAGTTTTAGACCATAAATTTTTAAGCTACATAGTTGAAACATGAAAAGTTAAGTTCCTTAATCTATGAAGTATGAAAAGTGTGAAAATGAGTAGGATCGGATAATTATCACCAGAGCTATTAACTAAAACGTGGAGGTACCTCGAGTAAAATAGCAGTTTTCTCTGGCAGCAAAGAAACAAAAACAAATTCCAAGCAATCACACACACACATACATATGCAAAAATTGGTCACCACGCGGCGTGTGAGAGAGACAGAAACATTTGCGTTGTGTTGTTGTACAGAACGAAATTTAAAGAGCGAGATGCCATGCGTTTGCTATATGTACATATATGTATGCCGAACTAGCTTAAGTGAGTTAAGTGAGGATGGTGACGTAGTACGTAAAGATCGGTCGCACGATGGTTCGGTGATTGGTGGGTTCGATTCTCGGTGAATTCGGGAAAATATTTAGTTGAGTTTTCTCTTCAATTACTTTAAAAATTTAGTTTTTAAATTAAATAATAAAACAATGAAGCTGCAAGGGTATACAAACTTCGGCTCTGCCGAAGTTAGCTTCTTTGATATTTTTTTTTTAGTTTTATTTGCTCCATTTTATTTTCGTTTCGTTTCTTTTGAAAAAGTAGCTAATTTAATAAGAAATTCTTGGGAGAACTACACGAAAAAGGCTTAAGTTCTACATGAGTAAAGTTATAGAAAAGTTTAAGTTGCCAAATCTAATTTGCTGAGAAATGCTGCCGGCCGAACAAAAAACAACAATAACAACAACAACAACAACAAGAAAATCAGGAACCACAGAGAAGCAGTAGTAGAGTAGAAGGAGCGCAGTAGAAGAACCAGCAAAAGCCATTTGCTTGGATTTACTTTGGAGCTTACGGCACAAACTCTTTGAGCTTGGCTATGAGGAAGGATGAGTTTATTCGGTAAGTGGCTGCAAATTTTATATATATGTAAGTATGTATATGTAGTTGTGTATGTGTGAAATTCTATTAAAACAAATAATGCAAGAAAGTTAGTCAACATTTATGAGTTTGTTTGTTTGCTGAACGAACGCCCTGGACCAGACATAATCAACATTTTTAAACAAAAATGTGTGTGTTAGTGCAGTTTGTACACATACATACACAATTATCTATTTATATATGTATATATAAATTTACTTCATGTACAAACGATAAAGGGAAAAAAATTTGCTTTAAGCAATAAAATACAGAATTCAATTAAGCATAACAAGTTAAGTACTAGTTTAATAGAAATCGTTTGAGAAAACTTTCAAAATGTTCAAGCGTGAAAGTTGTATACAAAATATAAATATTTATGCAATAAGATATGCTAAATAAATTAGAAAAAAAGGAATTTATTTATTTATCACATCAAATGAAAGTTTTAAAAGCTTACAAGGAAATTTATTATTGAAGGCAAACGTAAGAATCAAATTTAAAAATTAAGCTAAATAAATAAATAATGATTCTAAAGCCTTTTATCTTCACACATTGATATAATGATTGTATATTTTGTTATAAAAAAAATATATTCTTTGACATTTAATCTAAAACCAATCATTAAAAATCAGTAATAGACAAGAAGAAAAACTCAATAGTAGATTTATTTAAATTTAAATGAAAATATAAAAAAATACACACAAATATTTCATGAATTTTAAGTAATGTAAATTTTACCGCTTGAATGTTTCTATATTTTTATACAACTAGGAAAAAATTGGCAATTGCCCAATGTAGGAGAACTTTAAGCAATTTTTTGGTTAAATTGAACTGAGTGGCAACTGGTAACAAGGCAAAAGGTAAACCTATATAGCTCTTGCACCCATCAAATATTGTTGGCCACGTTAAACCATTTGATAGAGAGAGAGAGAGAGAGAGGCAGAATGGGGCGGGAAGGGGAGAACTTGGGAGTGAAACGAGTGCAAATACAAACTACACTTTTTGGCATATTGGATTGGTATTTTGATTTTAGCTTTTATCATAACTGACCAAGCAAAAAATCGGTTAAAAATTCAAATTTTAGTTTCTAGTGCTTGATACATACACACATATGTACATACATACATATACATATGTAGGTAGACATAGAAAAATAAAAATGTGCCTCGCCTCCTCTCTGCACTACTCTCCTTGTCACTCTGGCCATGAGTCTTTGCCAAACACAAGTGTTTGACCGTTGAAGAGTACAAAATATGTAAAAAAAAAAAAAAAAAAAAAAAAAAAACCCAATTTGAATTTTAGCCACGCCCATTGCTTTTTGGTTTGCTCAAGTTCCATTCAATGTTTTCCGACTAATTGCCAGGTAAAGGGGAGTGAAATAAATCAGAACGGGAAATATTTCTATGTTATGTTTGTTTGTAGCAGCATAAAATCTATCATTAAATCGAGGCGAGAATTCTCTATTTTCTCATTCTCTATCTCTCTCTCTCGTTCTGTCTATCTCTTCTTTTTTTTTTGTAGAGGAAACAATGCAATTTTCACTGTTTTAGCGAAAATTCCATTTCGGGCGTTGGAATGCGGTGGGCAAAAGGGTCTCCCGACAAACGGATAGACATAATGAAGTCCACTCGCCAGTACGTTCAGTCTTCCGTTCAGTTTCGCTTAAATAGGAAACGAAAAATGCACAAAATCAAGCCGAGACAGCGGCGAAAAAAAAAAGAATAGCAGAAAGAAGGAATTTCAGAAAATTGAGTTTGAAAATAAATTAAATTATCAAGCCGCTCCATATAAGTAGTTCAGACAAAGGACTTAACTGAGGAGCTGACAACGAGACTGAGATCTAAAGTTGCTGGTGGTACAGTTTAGCATGGAGTTTGGGCGCTGTCTAAATGAATCAATTTCAACTTAAGCGCCAATTTAAAAAGCCAGCAACTTTCGACACGCCACCACTTTCCACTTTACTGTGTGTCAGTCAGTTTATCTATCGAACTGGCTGGCTGGCTGGCTCACTGGCAATTTTGCATATTGCTTTTGCCCTCTGTTTCACATTCTGACCGTTTGGGAATCCAAATGGCACAAAACACCAACAAAAAGGTGTCTACAAAAAAAGAAAAAATTATATATATTGAACGTAATTTAATGCAAATTCTTTTCGACTTTTAAATTAGTTTGTCACACGACAAGTCTCGCAAGAGAGACATCTGCCAATTGAACCAAAAGTAAATGAAAAAAAAAAACAAAAAAAAAAAGCACAGGGAAACAATATAGAAAAATTCAACTTTTCACTCCCAGATGCAATTAATGATTAAACCACAAATTTCTGCTTATTACAACTAATTTCTATTAAAATAAATTAACGCAAATAAGTAAAATGATTTGTGTATTTCAATCATAAGTTAATGAGTGAAATCAATGAAATATTATTTAATTTTATTATCACCCAAGTTTCTGTACGTAAAAAAAAGTGTTTAATATTTAGTTGGCGTTTACTTAAGTGCTGCGGCCAATTTACACTATTAGATGGAAAGACAAAGAACAAAAGATAGATAGATGGACAGATAGTCGATTTGCAAAGAAGAAAAGGAGGCATTCGTTCTGTTTTATTTATTGTGCACGATTCGGCGGTGGTAATAACGTGACTGGCAAAACGAATGCTGGAAAAATGATAACGTAAATATGGCCATGACATACCCCAACCAAGTTGGACTCTGAACAGAAGAGCTACACAGAGGGAGAGCTTTGAAGATTTGAAGTGGGGTGGTTAAATATATCCCGGAAAGTGGCAGACCAACTAGATGGAGAGCATTTTAGAGATATTATATATATGTATGTTATGTTATGCTATGGGAAAGTATCCAATTTCCTCTCTGGTTTTTTTTTTGGATATCAGGTATGCTTTCCACTGCTTTCCTATTCCCATTCAGTTCAAGGCATTTCATTTAGAACAGAAGCTAACACTTTAAACACTTGTATCCAAACTGCCTTTCACACAATACAAGAGTGTTCTTTTTCCACCTACTTGAGATGTGGGGAGTATGCCTACCAAATGGCCTTGTCCTGTCCACTTTGTATAGCATTGTGCGAATGTCTTCACACAATTCGTGCGAAATAAATTTGGCCAAAAATTGCAATTCATGCTACTTCTTCTTGTGTGGTCCTTCTTTTTGTTTCCCTTTGTTCCACTTATATTCTTTGTGACTAACCTTGAACGCTTCGTTAACTGCATTTACTGCCTGCTTTTCATCGTCGTTTCCCATTAGTGAAACTCGACAAAATTCTCGCACAATATATATGTATGTATATGGGATGTATATGTGTATGTGTGTGTGTGTGTGTGTGTGTTGGGGGGGGTGTGGAAAAGCATTTTGCAAAATGTAAGGAAATCTACCCGCTGCAAATGGCAATAAAACTTTGCAATGCGCCAAAAGCGAAATATGAAATGGCTCATACGTGTAGCGTAAATAGTTAAAATTCATTAAAGAAACTTTTGCAATTATGGCGAACTCGTTGAATCATTCGTTAAACGACAAATTGGTTGTTGCCATTTTTGGCCAGAATCATACTGAATCAGAATTCGAATCACAGAGTCAGTTAGCACGCTTGCCAGTAAATGCAGTTTTCGCAATTAATTTATCGCCATCAATGTGAGCAATTAGTGAACTGTGCCGATTGGCCCTGACAAGAGTTATTCGATTAGCATAATTATCGACAATGTATGTACGTATGTATATACATACAAGTCCATTGTGTAAGATCTCACCTCGAGCTGAAGCTGAGCCGACTGAAGTTCATCCTTATAAATATGCAATGCAATTTATGGCCATGAGAATGAAACTCAATTTGTTGTCATTAAATTAATCAAGTTTCCTGCCTTTTGCCTACTGCCTGTTGCCAGCTATTGTCCTTTACTAATCTTTAAATTTGTCAATGTTCTGCGTGAGTATCCAGTGGCCATTGGTTTGATTGGATTTCAGCAGCAAAGCCAACTAGAATCGTAAATTAGTCTCGGCAATTATGTTTACCTACATCTAATTAGCTTAATTGAAATGGTACAAAAGCATGACAAGCAAGGTATTCTCCACTTTCCCCATTTGGCTTTGCTATTGGCTTATAACTAGTTGTCTTGGCATCTTGTGTCATCATTGGATTTGCTGGAGCCACCACCATAGCCAATACCATTTACCATCAATAATCTTACTTAATATCTACTAGTAGTTGGCTACTTTCTACTACTAGTACTACTACTACTACAACTCTAGTTAGTTCAGGTGATGTGCAGTTTAGTTTAAGACTTGTGGCTGCTGCGGTAGCCCACCCCAAGTTGAGGCCAAGGGGCAATATAAAATGAAATTGGTTGCACAGGCAAGGCAAGTTGAGCGTTATTTTTGCTGCAACCGCGACACTTAGCACTGACGCGCCGCATTAAGCACAAACGAATGCATTTCCACTGTATGCACACATACATGCATGCAGACGCACACATCTACACAAAGAAAGATTTACACGCACACACACATTAGTTGCCCCTGCTAATTCCAGTTGCCGTCGACTGTGGCAGCAACTTCATGCTCATCATCAACACAAAACTAATGCGAAAAGTTTTGCGGAATTTTTACTTTTAATTGTTTGAGTGTTTGTTGCATGCCACGCACACATCCACTGAGGTCCCAAAATGAAAAGGGGAGAATGGAGCGAGAAGGGGATGCCACAGCTACCGCAATTTTGTTAAAGCATAACGGCATCCAGACCACAGCCGCAGCTGCTGCTGTTGCTGCTACAGCTACTGCCACTGCCACTGCCAGTGCCAGCAAAGTCGACTCAAATCTCAAATCCTTTGCAGACACCCACAGAAAACCGCTTTTCATTGCCCCTACCCCTCTATTCATTCTTCTCTTAAACTCCTCCTACTCCCCCTCTCTGTGTGTCTGCGAATTAAATGTTGTTTTCCACTTGCCAAAAAATGTTTGTGCTTTGTCCGGTTTTTCTTCTTTTGTTTCCTAAGCTTCGTTAAATGATTTTATTTTAAGGGGCAAAAAAAGAAAGAAAATTTAGAAAATATTTCCTTGAAATGTTTTACGTAATTTAATTTGGTTAAATTCTGATTTCGTATTACTTTTTCATTCACTATTTGTTTTAACTTTTTCCCCACACAAACACAAATTGTTGTTATAGGCCTGTGGCAAAATTTACTGGAAATGGATACAAGTGGAACGTGACCCAACACTGAAGTTAATTTAAATGATCATAATTATATTTCATTGGTAGTTTTTTTTCCAAATGCTTCAAACTGACATTTGACCCTGGGGACATGCAAAATAGCGGCCATTTAATGAATACATACACAGGCACACATGCATATATATGAACAAGCAAAAGTTAAAAAAAATGTATTCGATTATTGCTTGTGACATTTATTTAATTGCTTAAAGTTAAATGTGAAAACTAAAAAAAAGAAGCAAAACAAACAACTAATATAGCAATCATACGCCCCGTTGGAGCCAAATTATCAAAATTCCCTCAGCTGAAAACATAATAGTTTGAGATTTGCTTAAATTTTTGGCATGTTTATCTAATTTGACCAACGAATTTTGTAATTCATTTTCATGCAAAACTTTGCCATGTTAATTTTTGGCAATGGATTTACGAGTTAACGCAACGAGATAATTTCCAGTAACGGCAGATGGAAAAGTTTGCTCTACTCAACTGTGGATAAAATGACAAAAAAAAAATAAAAATAGAGAAGAAATGACAGGGCATGACTGAGTAATGAATTTGGTTTGAGTTGGTTGAGTTGGGTTAAATGCAGTTGCTTGAAACGCAATCAAACATTAATTGCACTTGGCACAATATCAACTTTGTTTGCTTAGAATTGCAAGTCGCTGGGGTCAAAATTATTCAGCTGGGGCAAAGTGTTTTTTCTGTTTGTTCCTGCTTGCTGCTGCTAGCCGACATAACAAACATTGTAAAATGCACTAAATTGTTGCTTTGCCTTGCCTTGCCTTGCCTTTTGCCATTCATCCAACCCATTGGGTTTTGAGCAAGAACCACTTTTGCTCTTTGCAATCAAATCAAAAACGAATTGAATTGTGCCACAACTAGAAATGGAAACGAAAACATGACAAAGAGAGTTGTCTGCCACAAAAAAGTGGAATTGCAGCTCTCAAGCTGATTGCAAATCGATATCGAATTGAGTACAGAATGCACTATATCATTATAAAACTATCAATGTTTGTATGTATGAATGTATCTCCATCTATGTAGGGATATCGAGAGTAATTAACCCATCTCATCATTGCTCATTAGGTGGAGGTTCTTTTTTTTTGATTTCTTCCCAGACTGGCAGAGACAAAGTAATAAATCAATCGTGCCACTACACTTCCTTTGATGCCGATGATGTACGTCCATTAAAATTGGCACATTCAAGATTTCAATTATAAGCTTTCGAAGCATGTACAATATCATCATCATTATAATTATCAGCATCATTATCCTTAACTTCATCAACATCGATGGCCATCACATAATTTCATTTGATTTTTATTTAATTGAAATTTATACCAAACAATGGCCAAGTAAACAACATTACGGCCAAGAGTGTTGGGTGAAAGAGAGAAAAGAGTCGCGTGTGAAAAGCGCGATTCATTTTCATCTTTGTGCATCGGCTTGGAGATGGCGTAGGTTATTGAGAATGTGAAATCAAATGAAGAATAATGAGATTTACTGTTATTGTTGAAAACCCTCTCCTTTTTTCTTTTCTTTTGTTTTTGTTGTTGTCCTGGACTCTTATTCTTACATTTGATTGCTTTTGCCAGTTTTAATCATATTTCGTAACGAGTAACGAGTTGTGAGTTCTGAATTCACCAAACTGATTGCATTCGACCACAAGCAAAGATATGTATGGCCAAAGTAAATGGCTTGGGTCCTGGCTAATTAAAGTAATTTGTTTTGTGGCTTTGCCAACGAAATTGACTTTTCACAAAATCAAGAAATAAATTTCATGTATTTTCAAGAGGATCTTCTGTCATTAGATTTAGTTGCGGTTGATGTGGTTAGCACACAAGCTAACATACTTACATATCTACAGATTAGGCCATTTCAAAGTGGATTATCAGAAGATAGAGACGAAATGTGTCTTGCCTGTGTAACCTGCTTTTTGGTTTGCTAGTTAATTTAACAGAAACTATGCAAAAGCGAAGATTGAAACGGGAAGGGACGGTAAGGGACGGGAAGGCTATGGCTTATGCTATGTAGCCACTAATATTGGTTGGGACTTGTATTTGGCCATAAACAAGAGAAATACAACCTACTGGCCTACTGTATATTTCACATTTTGCGGTTTTCCAGCTAGCTCTTGTCTAAATTCACAATTTTCGTTTTATTACGCATACGCAAGGTGGGCAGTCAGCCAGCCAGTCAACCAGCCATCTAGTTAGGCCAGTTCAGTTGGTTGGTTGGTATGCAAAGAAAATGTTGCAATTGCAATTTTCTTTGGTATACCCAAAAGGCATTGCAAATATTTGACTTTGCCATTTTACTTTTGGCAATTCCTTTCTGCCTTGGCACAAGATGGCTGCACATAAAAAGGCCTCACGAAGGGCAATAAGTCAGACTGGTGGGGCCATTTGGCTAATTGCACAAACGTGCGGGCGTTGCTCTTGAATCGAAATGAGAAAAGCAAAAAAAAAAAAAAGTATTCCACTTGCCAGACGTCACTTGGCAGCCACTTGGTGGCTCATCCTTCCAATACCACTGGCTCCTAGTCCCAATCCCGTGACGCAGTCACGTTGAGTTAACAAAACTGATATAAATTATGAGTGCGCGTATATATTTTATACAACTGTCAGCACAGTTGCGCCACTAAAACATATTCAGCTTCTAATTTTTTTCTGGTTTTTTTTCCGCTTGTTTTTTTTTCTTGCCAAGTTTTGCAACTTCGACAAGTTTGCGACATGTTGCAGGCGCTCACAGCCAGCCCATTGGTGATGGCCCCACGAGTGTCGGTGAAAAGAAGAAGCGAAAAGAAGATATGCTTCCCTGGGCAATAAATTCGCCATTCGCACAAGACATTCGTATGCCGGCACTTCGACTCGGCTAGTTTCTACAACGGCGCACACAAAAGTTTGTTGCCAAAAATTTGCCGCCAATGGGTGTGAAGTTGGCATCTCCCTACTAAAAACCCTCCTTTACTGTTGAAACCGATTCCACACACACACACACATACTCCTGCAACCACTCTATTTCTTAACGTTTCACATGCACACACACAAACACACAGTCGCCTGTCTTATATACTCGCATATTTTGTTGGCGTGAAATACCTCGAGGCTTTTGGCGAACATTTTATTTCAGTCGTCGTAAACACATACAAACCTACACACACACACACACACACACAACAGACACACACTCACCTATTAAGAGTGAGCACACTCAAAACACCTTCCACTGCAGAAGGCAGTCAACTTTGCGGAAAATCGTTTGAAGCGCTTTGCACTTCGTCGACATCTTTCCGCTGACTTCGCCAAGAGCTTCCCCAGCTTTCCACTTGTATATCTCTCTGTTGGTCTCTATGTGAGTGTGTGTGTGTGTATGCATTGTTCTGCTATAAAGTCCAACAACAATCATCTTGAAGCTGAAAAATTTGTAGTTTATTTCAAAATAGTTTTCACCTTAAAGCCTTCTAGTTTTGCTATCAACCAAAAAATTACTCAAGTCATAATTCATTTTGTAGGCGGGTTGTGGGCAGCTTCTACTGCTCGTGTCAACAGACCAAGTGTGACAACGAAGATGATGCCCAGTGGCGTCTGTTCGACGGCGGTCTACCTTCCGGTGGCCACACACACACATAAAAACACATCCGCATACACACACACGCGCATAAACAAAAAACCACAAACCAACAAACAAAGACACCAAGTCTTGCCTTGGCAATCAATCCAAATGATATACACATTTCAGACTCAGTTCAGTTCGGTTCGGTTCGGGATTTTGGAATGTTTGCTTAGCTGGTAGAAGAAAGGACAGCAGTTACGACGTTCCATAGATTTGATGTATTTGACAGATAGACTGCGACGTTAGCCATTGCCTGGACACGTCATTTTTTTATCCCAGACTATGGCCAAAGGCCTCGGAACACAATATGTCTTAGTCGTGGCCAGTGTGTGGTATATACATACATATATATGACTTCTACAAAGGATTATTGATATTTAAGTTTTTTTTTCTTTTGGTGTCTGAAAAATATGGGTATCCATTAATTATGTAAACGATTGGCTTAGAGTTCCACACATTTGCGTATATTATAAATGCATTACAAAGTAACTCACTTGGCCACAGAAGAACAAAAAATATTGTTTAATTCAATTAAATGACTTAATCTGCTTACATCAGGCCACTCTCGCATCTAATTAAAATAATACGCATTTGCTTTGTCCTGGTTTTGTGCCTTTTTTGTTTGGGGGGATGGGGTACTTTTGACGGAAATATTTGTGGGGCGTGGCCGGAAACTGAAACCAAACTTTGGCCCAAAAAAAAAAAAGGCTTTCTCAGTGTTTTGGCTCAGCAATGCGTAACAAAAATTCGCATAAAACAGTAAAATTTACAACCAGCAAGAGTAGCTGGCCAAAAGTTCTTCTTAATGTGCCATGGCGAACCGCAGTGACCAGACCAAGACCCAGACCCAGACCCAAACCAAAGACCAAAAAAAAACAAAAAAAAAAAAACCAACTACGTTGGCTACGTTCGGATTTTTCTTTTGGACAGCTTTTGGCCCCATTTGGAGCGTTTATTCATTGTGCCTTTTTAAGAGCTTCCGTTTCGTCACGCATAACGCTTTCGAATGACAACGACACGAACATCAAAATCATCAACATTATCAGGACACGGACATGGGCACGGACATGGAGACGTGGCATGGACCGAGTGTGGCAACCACGGTACAAGCCAACAACAACTGTGTTTTGCGTCTATTAAATGACTACAAAATGGCACACAAGTATTCCAGTCACTTTATACCACACTCTCTTTTTCTCTCTTTGTTTCCTCTTCGCCTCTCCTTCCAACACTCTCTCTATGTAACTTTCAATGACTAAGGTGTACCCATTCTCATTCCTGGCCAACACATCAAGAAAATGGCGTACCGTCCATAGTTGGCATTTACGAGCTTGTTTTTATCACGCATTGACATCATTGCCCTTACACAATTTTGTTGTAAATATTTGTACATATTTTAATATAAATACTAAACCCAACTATACAGTCATAAAATTTCATTGCACTTACATTGAATAACGAAAACTATTTACAACTTTTAATAACTTTTAGAATAACCATTAGGGTGACTCATTTGGCTATGTAACATTTTAGATGAGAATAACTAAAAGAAACATTGTGCAATAAAGTTACAATAAATGTTGTCGTATTTTATCTTAAGAAATTTATTTAAATTTTGCAACTTTTTCGAATGATTTAAACTATTCAATTGCCAAACTGCCTTTTTATTTTGTTTTGTAATTTGTTAATGTTGATTCCTTTTTTTTTTCTTTCATCTAAATGAATGTAAAAATTATGATAGTTGATATTGACTATAGGTTTTTAGCTCTGTTTAAAAATTAATTGAATTATTTTTGCTGTCTTCAATCTGTTTGGGTACTGAATAATTCTTTGTTTTTTTAACTAATTTATAAAATAAGTTTGTTGTATGCATACGCGCTAGACAATAACTAATATTATAACTAAGTTTTAGTTGTAAATAAGTACTTGTCATACTTTGAAAATAAAATATTTACTTCGCCGCCTAAAACTTTAACAAACTCTATACCGCAGCAAAGTTTTAAGTAAATGTAAAAAAAAGTATATATGTATTTATATATTCAACATTAATATTGTTATATACATACATACATACATGTAAATATGTTTATAAATACAATAAGCGTCATCAGGTTAGAAACACAACAAACATAAATTATACAGCAGTTTCTGCTTATGCTCAGTTACATACATATATGCTATTTCGAGAAATTCAGCAAAAATTTACAACACTGGTGTACCAGGGTTTTGCAACACTGATTTTCTGACTACAGATCCTATATAAAGAGCGGCTGCGTGGGCGACAATTTCAGTCAATATAAGTCAGTATAAGTTACATGATAAAGAAATGTATATAAGAGTGACTTTATTGATTACAGGACAGATACAGGTAAACAGAAAATATTTTTTATATGATATTCCCCAGATCACTTGGACTTGAAACAGATTGATTCTTTTTCGTATATCAAAGTCTTGCAAATCACTTTTTGCTGAATTTCACAAAAGACAATTAAACTGATCCTAGATCATAAATGAAAAATATTGCACTGTTCAATTCGCCAGTACGTTGTGCTAAACTGATGACACGCACTGTATATTCGGCAACAACAAACAACGAAAAAAAAAAATGTGTCTACAAACAAACAATTTATGTAATTATCCGCATTGCGCTTAATTGATTGCTTTATTATTTTTTCAAGTGTCATGGCTGTTGTTTCCATTTTGCCACCAGTCAGCCACAAAGCTGAGTCCAATGTGGCCAATACAAATAACAACAACAACAATTGCTATAATAAAATATCAAGAGTTAAAGCAAAATATCCAACAACCCAAAAAAAAGGGAAAAAATTCTGTTTGAATACACATGCAAATATTATGGTAAATAAATATGTAAATGAATAACACATTTACATACTCTGTTCCTACTGCCAGTTAACTTAATTACATGTGCAAACAATGAAAAGTCCAAGTCCGAACCGAAACTTAAGCCAAAAGTATAATAAATTCCATCAATTTTGTTTAAATACGAATTTATCGAAATGAACTTGGTATAAATTGCAAACATAAAATCAATTGAATTGTTCAAATTTAGTCTATGTCAGGGGGAAAATACACTGAGCAAAAAAAAAATATTTTATAATATTTAATAAGCTAACATTAAAAATCGTATCAATTTTCACAAAATTCGTTTACAGTTTTGGTTTATCAATTTGAAATTATGATAATTGTAAATGAAATCCAAAGGGGATTGAACATTTTTTTTGTTAATGTTTCAGTAATCAGATGGTAAAGTCAATTGCAACATTTTAAATCCACTCGACATTGCATGTAATGTACATTGCAGATATTTATCAGGGGACTGAGAGAGTGAAATGAGCAACAGCAGCAGCGACAGCAGCACCATGAGCTGATTTTTTTGTTGCACTATTGTAATTGCCACTTGATATGTCAAGTGTGTGGCAATGTCGTGCTCGACCTTACCTGCTTGCCACTTGGCAACAAGCAATTCGAGTGCCTGAGCACTCACAGTTGATATCAGTAAATTTTTTCGGCAGGTGCAGTGATGCATAAATTCCAACCAAGTGGCTTTACTTTGTAAACGATTGGGAATGGGACTACACATATGCAAATTGTACACACACACACAACTGATGGGTAACATTTTTTTGTATATCCAAATATATATATGGATAAATATATATATTTATCGCTTGAAACACTTGTCATGGCATGGGCACTAATCAGTGCTCTGATTTATTTGAATGGGGAATGGAATTTATTATGATGAAACCTGGCTATAGCCCCACGTAATACATACATCACTAATCTCTATCTAATTTTAAATGGCAATCTGTATATACCATCCACAAATCACCTTAGCTCAAGTGTATCGAAATGAGTTTCGGTTGATTTGTGCAGCATTTTGGCCAGTCACATCTGAATTTCACCATCCCTCCTCCATCCATGAAGAAGACCTTCATTTCCAGTCACTTAATAGACAATTTCACGCACATAAATCAGATTACTTGGCGACGCATGACTGATTGCCAGTTTCAGGAGAAATTTAATTGAGGCATCCATGCAAATGAATTCAAATCTTTCAACAATTGTTCACAATTTGTTTGAAAAATGTTGCCAACCAAAGTAAATCGAGAAAATTGTGATTTAGATTTTGTGGATTGGAAGAGCAAAGAGTTACATCAAATTCCTCAACACAACTCAAGTTCTGTGTGTTTCAATTCTTTGCCCTTAAATGCAATTTATTACTGCCATTTAGCTTCTAAATATTGGAAAATAAAATTAAAGAATCTTTCACCTTATAAATGTTGCAACATAGACGATACGAACTATGATGCTGACGATGAATCAGAAATAGATTTAGAAAAAATTACATTTAATAAAACCTTCAACGGATGTCCATTAGAAAATATTGATTATGATGCCGATGATGAAAGCGAGATAAAATGATTGCAATTTTGTTTCATATATTAGCTTATATAGTTCTTGAAATGTTTTACTGAATTAAAATTAGTAAATGGGCATAACTTATTATTCGAATTCTTTGTAAATGAGTTTATGCCATCAATCAATATGAAATTTCACATCTATGACAGCTTAATTATGTTGTAAATCTGCAAATATGTCAACGAGAGTCAAGCATTTTAATAAGCTCAAAAGCAAATAAAATTCAAATATATATCAACTTAATTTTATTAAAAGTCAAAAGGACATCAAATGTGAAATGCATTTGTAGATAGAGATTATCAAAGTGTCATTGAAACATTTTTGAATTCACTTTCCCTATTAGCTATAAAGGTCTAGATTGATTTATGTTTGCAAAGTTTGTTTTTTCTGGGGCAAATGTTGCGACTCTATGGAAGAAGGAGAAGGTTGGCAGGGAAAAGGATGATAAATTTAGAGTTGCCAAAACGTTATTAATTGCTAATTAACGCTGAATATGATTAATGCGGTGGCATTTCACCAGGATGAGACGAATTGTGCCGAATCTCTTACTATATTGATGTGGAGCTATTTACAAAGGGCAACCAAAACGAATTGAACCAAACCCCAAAATGTTTGCCCACGTGTTCCCTTAGCGAGAGTCAGCCACGTGTGACTTTCTTTCAAAACGACATGAAGAATGGAAAGAGGTGGCGGCGGGGAGAGAAGTTCAAAAGGGTAAGCAAGAGTTGGGCAACTGAAACTGCCGTGTAATGTAATTATTGCAAAACTATTCATCATGTTTTGGGTTGTCGACCACGGCAGGCACTTAAATGCGACGGTTTCGCCCTGTCGCCTTCAAACTTACAAACACACACACCCTAGCCTATGTGTGTGAGGGGTTAACTAATTAGCATGTCAAAGACATCCATATTACTTTGCAGCCAACTTGCAATTTGTATCCCTCAGGTTATGTATATGTTAGCCCCAAAGGCGCAAAATCGGTTTAATTATTGCCATATACTTTAGACATAAGCCTTTTCTATGACAACAAATTGTTCATATAAACACACACTTTACACTTTCACCATCCTTTGATTAATCCTTTGTCAATGGTCTAATCTGACTGGGGGCATGAAACCAATTTACTTGACAATGCCATTCAAAAATATCTGTAGAATGCCAAATGAACATAAAACCAAACGACTCTGCCATATAATATATAAAATAAATTTTAAATGGCTTTAATTAAATTAGTTCAGGCCAGTAAGAGGTCTTAACAGAGACGTCAAGATAGAAACGCGTTTGCTAGGAGCCGGCCATAAACAAGGTCAGTTAATGAATTTTCACAGCTAGTTGTCGTATGGGAAAACTTAACGTCGTGTAAAGTAAATTCAATTAAAATTCTTAGGCAAAATTTAATTGATAAAAATATGAGCAAGACTTATCTTTTATTACTCCTTAAACCATTCCCAGAATGAATTACTGAATGGTTTGAGTTCTTCGCTCTTATGACGTTGTCTCTGCTGCGATCGATATAGATGATCCCTATGTTTATATTCGCCCATTTTGCCACGTTTGCGTATACAACGATTATTTTTTCCCCGCACTTCGTATGGCCGACAGGAACGTCCAGTTCTGAGTAATCTTCCTGGCATATGAACGGTGTGACGAGGACGATTGCGTCCATAAACCGGTGGTCCACCTTTTCGGTAGTTGACTCGTTTCTTCTTTCTATGCCTACGGGAAGTTTTCTCTGTCACATCATCAGCCGTATCAAATCCACCAGACAAGCCATTGGCCAAGCTACCTTTAATCACTTGATTGCCCAACAGACGACTATGTACGATAGGCACTCGTTCGGCTCGTTGCGTTTGGCTGGCACATCCATAGGCTGTCATTATCTCATTCGGACCACATTTTACTTGCTTCTTTTGTAATCCAGCTTGTTCTTTGGCCGCATCAAGGTTCTCATCTGCCCAAGTACGTATAAGAACACGATCAAGAAATCTTTTACGATCAACGCAGTCTCCTGTCTTTGTCATCACTTTATTGGGTAAGCATTTTTTCGTTTGTATCTCTTTCCTCTCGAGTGGATTTGCCTCAGACCGATCTATTAGAATAAAACACACCAACACTGTAAGAACAGAGCATTGCCAGCGATGTAATGGCATTTTGCGTTTATCTAAGTCAAATGAATATTAAAATTGGCGATTGTTTTTGTAAATTCACTTTAACAACTCGGCATGAAATGGCAAATCAATGCGACTTGAGGGCCAAGACAAATCAATTCCTTTCGCTTCTCTTGTGGAACTTCACTTTGCAATCTCAATTCCGCCCACAATAAAATGAATGTTTCACGTAGCCAATTTCGAATCGTTTATTTCACATAAAAATGCGATAAATAAGCGACGGGCATCCGGTGCAGCAACTGGGATAAGCCTCGATGCAGCTGCTTCAGCTGCCGCTTTTGTTGTTGTTGTTGTTGCTGTTGTAGTTGTAGTTGCTATAGCTGTAGTTGCATTTGTTGTAGTAGTAGTTGCTGTTATTCTTTTTCTCGTACACCTACAGCTTCTCTTGTATTTATGGTGCAAACAATGCAAAGGATGCTGTATGCAAGGACATACGCGTCGGATTAAAGCGAAGCAAAGGAGGAAGTATGAAAATGGAGCTTACCAGCCAACAAAGTGCACCCACACCCTCCGCTCCACCCCATCATCCAATGCCAACCACTGCAAAAAGGACCAAGTAAAAGAGGTGGAGAGAACGGGTGAGAGACTGAGGGGAACCGCATCGAAATCAAGAGACAAAGGCTGCTTTGGGTCTTGTGGCGCTGCTTATGTCGTTGGGTCTTACAATAAAAGCAACAACAACAGCAAAACAACAACAATAATAACAACAACAATAACAACAACTAGCAGCAGCAGCACCACCACCACCAAGAATAATAACAACAATGGCGGCGAGGCCACGTGACCCCGCCAAAAAATCCTTGTACGAACTCGAGCGACTCTCGTTTTGTGGCTGTTGTTAAAAATTTCATGTTAATGGCCACACAAAGATTCGTTCTTAACCCTTTGCCAAGGGCTACACGTGAATGGGTGTAGGTGTGTGTATGTGCATGTGCGTTGGTGGGTGTGCGTAACGGGTCATTGTGCTACCAGTTTCGGTCTCACCTTTATGCAGGGACAAGGCAGCTTATTTCCTTTTGCCATCCTGTGCAAATTTCATTTCAACTTATACACATACTCGCACACACACTCACACACACACATCCCCCAAGGGTCGGTCGGTCGGTCGGTTCGGTCTTACTCACACTAACCTGGACAGGGCCAAAAAGGAAATTGCTTTAATTAAGGATATCTTGTGAAATGTTTGCTCATATTTATAACCCCAACCAATGGTAACAGAAAGCAAGAAAAAAAAGTGCCAGAAAAAAGGAAGAAAAGGTGCGCAATCAAAGGCGGAAAATCGTTAGAAAATAAAATCGAAATAACAAAACGGTCACGAGTGGAAACATACCGAGAGAGACGGAGACGGGAGTGAATGAGAAAGATAATGCCAGAGGGTGTAGAATTAGAATGAGAGATGTATAGAAAGACAAGCACATAATGCGCTTTGCTGTCACCTAGCCACCAAGTCCGCCAAGGCAACTGAAAATCTCCTAGTTTTTCTTTCGCTCTACCCCACCCTTGCCCTACCTTTTGACATTTTTCGCTTGCCTGTTCTGACCTTCTCTCTGTTGCCTTGTGTTTTTCTTTTTTCCTTTTTCCTTTTTTATACTTTTTCTCATTCTCATTCTTGTTTTCCTTTTGTCTATTTCTATTGCTGGTTCTTTCTATATTCTGCTTTCTGCTTTGACTATTTGCCATTTTGCTGGCTTCATTTGTTTTTGTTTGGCAGTCGTGGGATTTTGGGTATTTTGCCAGGATAATAAGATAAAAGCTTTAGTGCCATTTGGGCCAAGTTAGTTAATTGCGTGAATGGCAAATCTTTTTGGCATTTAGATTGAAACTAGCAGCTGTTAGTCCATATGGTCAGGTCAGCTGCAACCAAACTCATCAATTTAAATTAATCAATTTCCCATTCATCTTGTATTCAATACACAATAAAACATTGCCAATGGACCGCAAAAAATATTCATGCAAAACACTTTGATATTCATAAACCTACACAACACAACATGGCACAACACAATACAACACACACACATATATTCCTATACAAATGTATGCATAGACATACATACATAGTAACTTGGCCTCGAGTGTCTAGCTAAAAACAACAAATAAATATACAAGCAAGCAACAGTAGCACAAGCAACAACAATAACAACAAAAGCAACAACAATTCGCAATTGTTTTTGCATTTGAAGAACAACAACAAAATGTTGTCCAGAATGTCCATGGTTCATGCCTGCTGTCATGAAATATTAAATGTTTATGAATTTCAAAAGGACCTTTTCAGTTCATTTGCATAATCCTTGTGTTTTGCAGCCGAAAACCAAGAGCAAGTGTGTCACACATCATCTACACTCTTCACAACACTGACAAACATCATCATCATCATCATCATCATGAGAATGTGTCTTTTGTATGAGTTTTCCTACACTAACAAAGAAACCTATCCATATAAACCAAATCCTTATAATCAAAATAGTTTAAAAATAAAATAATTAATTATGCAAAAGAATTGTAAAACGATTTAACTATATACAATAATCAACAAAAATGAATTATTAAGTTTACTGAAATTTGTTACAGTGCATAAATGCTTACTAATGCAACACACTTTTAAAATCCAATATAAAAATTCTGACAATATTCTTTTCCCCAGTGTAGAGGCCAATTTTAGGCCACATGAAACTGAAACTCTATCACAAGGATGCATTTTGATGGCAATGCTGTCTGGAGTGAATCTTAATTAGTTGGTAGCGCTTAGTGGCATGCAGGTTTGCCACCAATTGTTGCAATACCCTCGATTCGGCACACACACACACACAGCCTCTCAAACTATTCTTTAACTTAGTTGAAACACGTCCGGACTGTTCTTTTTTATTGCTGTGTTGCTGCATATTTTATTGCATCCGCTTCCGCAACGCTTCCGGTTGCCATTTCGCTTGCATACTTTCAGGCTAATTCGTGTTAGCATTTCTTTTTTTTTCTCTCTCTCTGGCATTGTTATAAGTGCGATCGCCATTTTAGTTGCAACTCATTTGCATAAAAGAGGGAGAGAGAGAGGGGGGCAAAAAAAAACAGGTGGCGTCAACGAGCGTCTTATCGAGAGTCAACTGTTTCCTTGACTTAATTGCTATTTGGTTGCAATTTATGAGGTCCGTTGGTTTAGGCCTCGGCTTGTTTTTGGAATTAATTACCAATACAATTATCACACACACACACACACATACAATTAAGAACGAACACACATGGTTGGCTAAAAGCTGCTGCCCAGTGAAGTGGCTAAAATTTATGACAAAATGCTGCTTGCCAAACAAGAAATTAAAAGTTTGCGACCCGCACACTCAAAACTTTTCACTGCACACACACGCATGTGGCGCAGTGCAAAATTTATTAAACTAACTGCAAATTAGTGCACACACACACACACACACAGAGACACATGAGAAAAAGTAGAAAACTTTAGTTTTTGAAGGTTGGGGATGAAATATAACAAAAAAATTAAAAAAAAAAAACGAAAAGAAGAAATGCTGCAACATAAATCAAGACTGAGGGTCGAGCTGTTAAATAATGTTGCCAATTGGCTAAATATTTCCGCCAGATTGCTGCTCTAATTTTGCACACAATATTAAATAGAAATGGCGCCGCTTATGGCCAAAAGGAAAAAAACAACAACAATACTCAGAACGCATATCGGGAGAGAGAGAGAGAGAGAGACAGCAACAGCCAGAACATAAAGAGACATTTCTTTTTGGTGCCGTTCATAAAAATTGTAAAACAATTGTTATAAATTTTATGCGACCTTTTTTTTTTACTCAACTTAACCCTCCCCCCTCCACCCAACTTATATTTTGGCGCTTGATAAATGCAAACAATTAGCCAAATGGTTCAGTGGCGCCAATAGACGCCGCTTGCCAGCATCCACATCCGCATCCGACAATCTAAAACTTACTTTTTATTTTATTCTTTCTTTTTTTTTTTTTTGACTGTCTTCCCATTTTACTAAGCAACACGGGGGCGTGGCTAGTTGCCACTAAAATGCATGAAGGTAATACAATAATTACGTTTGTTTTTCTTCATTTCATAATATTTATTTCAAAGTATTTTCATTGAAATTATTTATGTAAAAAGTTTTTAATGGCTTTAATTGCTGGCCTTGGCATTCAGTTGCTTTATCCCTCGTATTGGCCACAACTTTCAACATACATACATACATATATATAAATCCAACTATATATAGCATTTCAAGGCAACATTCTTATAAACATTCATACACACATACATCCTCTTGGAATACAATCTACCATTTCTATGCTTCACGTAATGCAAATGTACCAGTGGCGTCTCAAGAATTAAATTTTGCTAAGGAATTTGCAGTTCTCAAATGGAATTTGATTGCATTTGCCAATAATTGTGCATTAAATTATATAGTGGCTAAGTTTACCTGATTGCTAATTTGAAGATTTTGCTATGAAATATACTTTTTGATAAGTCTGCCTTTTAAAAACTGTTGTAATTCCATCATGTTGACGAGGACTGTTTGCATTAGGCGGCGCACTATTCTTTATATATAGTTTTAAGTTAGAATTAAAGCCTTACCTTGCCCCTACAGGACGCTTAATTTGATTTCCATTCCTGTCGAAACAACATTTGAAAAAAATACATCCATCCCCTTTAAAGTCGGCCACTGATGTCAGTTTATCCGTTTCATATAAGAAGCAGCAGCAACAACAACAACAAGCGGAAATAGCTGTAAGGATATTGCAAGTGAATTTTGGAAAGCAAAACAGTGCACAAGTGGAAGACAAAGGCATAGACAAAGGCATGCCACATCGAATAACCAAATACAAGGCAATGTGAATATCCAAGAAACAGTTGAAATTGTTATTGGAGATCTTCTGTCATTACAATTAGAAATGAAATACTGGACAGGGATCATTTATATCATAGAATTCACTAATTATAGAATTGTTAAATTTTCATTATTTTCTTTCTTTTGTTAAATGTCAGGAAATTGTAAACAGCTCGAAAAGTTTGTTGGCTTAAACAATTTCCGTTTGCTGTAACAGAGATGATTGAAATTGGAAATTGGAAGTTGTAAAGTTTTGCCTTATTCGAATATTGTAAATGTGCGTAAGCAAATACACACATAGACACACACACACACACATTTACACATACATAGACATGCATCTAACGAAGATAAATAGTGAAAAGTTTCTCTGACTTTTTGCCTAATTGAGAAGAAAATTGCTAAATCGAAAAATGAACGAAAAATTTACTTAAACGAAATGCAAAAATTACATAATAAATTATCAATGATGACTTTAAGACAGAGATAGAGAGATTGACACACACACACATACATATACACTAATCTGGCATACATTTCTTTCTCTCTCTCTGTCTCTATCTTTGCTTTTCTATCGTTTTCTTACCTTCTTTCTCACTATGTGTTGCCTTCTGGCATCAGTAAATTGAAAATGCTGATGCTGGTAAAAGTCGCTGACTGCTCTGTGCAGCAAAAAGAAAATTGTAATTTAATGCTCTTTTGCACCTTCAAATCCTTTCAATTTCATAAGACACGTAATCACATTCGAAGTGCTCACCCAATCCCATCCAGCAACAAGAGCAACAACAGCAACAACTGTGGCAGTAAGGCAACCAAAGGCAACAGCAAAGTCATTCTCGTCTGCGTAATCACCAAGCACTTGATGAAATGTTGCAATTTATATAGACAAACCCACAGCAAGGCAAAAGAGCTAAGAGTTGAGCTCTGGCCCCACAATACTACAGCCATACTACTATGTATGCAGGTATATATACATGTGTGTGTGTATGTGCCCATTATCCTTGCAGAGTTTCAGGTTGCTACTGCAATGTGCAACAGTGAGGCAAAGCTGGCATTTCGTGCATTATTTTTGCTTCTGTTGCTGCCGTTGTCCCTGGGAGCGTGTTCAGCTTTTACAGCAATTTTGACACACTTGATGAATTTCATACACTTAGCCTTACATCTCCCCTTACCAGTTACGCTCTATTAACAAAAAACTGTAGCGGATAGGGCGGGGGTCACAGGGTAATGCATTTCTTAAATTATTTGCTTGAACATTTTATTTTAGTCAACTTTTTTCATCCCAGTCAGTGACGTGTCATTGACAATACCCATTGAATGGTCTCTGGGGCAGCTGCAACATGCAATCTGCTGCTACAATTGACATTCAATTTGCCTCCAATTGCAAGTGTGCAACTTGCAACCAATTAGCACAAGTCGACAAGGCCAAAAACCAAGCGAAAAACTCAACTCATATTTTATAAAAAGCATTAGTTTAGGGCCTGGACTGGATTGGTCTGGTCTGGTCTAGTTTGCTCTGCCCATGCCACAGCCAATTAGCAGTTTAGAAAAATTTCTCCAGATACGCTCAAGTGCTGGCGCGCCCCAAAAAAAAGGAATATAAATAGAACAAAAAATCTAAGCCTCGATTAGGCCTTGGTTGCTCCCCAAACTAATTTGGGCTCAGTCGAGCATGTGTGGAAACTTTTCGTACCGTTTTGTTTTTTCGGTTTATCCAGTTTCTCGTGTTTGTTGTTTCATTTCCCGTTTGGCATATGTCGTCCATTATTTGCCATAAAATTTAATGTGGAACCGCCCACACTTGTTTCACGTGCATGCCTCTAAACCGAAACCGTAAATACAACGACAACAAAAAAAAAAAAAAAAAAAACGGACCCACCTGAACCAAAGTGGCAGTGGGTGGCTCTTAAGTTGTTTTGCCAAAAAACTTTTTGTCATGGCTGGGACTAATTATAAAATAGCTCAAAGGCAACTCAAAGGATGCTTTAAAGGTTCCCACAAGAGAAAGAGAGACGAAGAGAGTGGAGCAGTGGGAGAAAGTTGGAGAGTGGCGAGTTGAGAATGGTTGATGGCATGGAGAAGTAGGTGGTTGAATTTGGCAGCATGTTACCACAAACTAAACATTTGCCTGCCAATTTGTTCTTATTTATTTTTATGTTCGCTTTCGTTTTGCCATTCCCCATCCTCGACCCTTTCCACTTGGCTCTTCTTGCTGTTGTTGCCCAAGTGGCTTGTAATGTTTGGCCATTAAAAATAATAGTGCGGTTCTTCTTGCCATTCTTGCTGTTGTTGTTGTTGTTGTTGCTGCTGCTACTGCTGTCCTTGTTACGTAAATTTTACCTTGATGTTTTTATGTTGGTTTTTTTTTTTTATTATTTTTTATTTTTTTTTTTTGGGACCCAACATAATACGAAATACATAGATACTGAGCAACACATAAGCAAAATATAGACAGGGGCTAAAGAGCCAGGGGCAATGGCATGAGCACGTTTGTCTTCTATGACAAGTGCCTTGTTATTGCCAAACATAAGGATCCTTCCACTTGCACTACGCACTCGTGTGTGCGTGTGTGTGTGTGTGTAAACCCTTTTGGCAGTTTAATTTTTGCTAAATTTGTGTCATTTATCGAAACAATTTCTTTTACTGTGTTTTTTTCCCCCGTTTTTTTGCTTTTTGTTTGCCCCATTTGAATTTGTTTGTTTGCTTTTGGTCGATGGACGGTTCTCAATTCGTAACAATTAATTTACAGCCGGCGGGAATGGCACACAGTCTTTGGCTATAATTCAGTAGCTTTATCAAAAAACCAATTACACACACAATCAAGTTAATGAAGCCATAATTATTTGGGTTAACAGCTTGCGGCCAGTCGTTGGTCCATTTCCATCCTTGTGGCCAATTCAGAAGACTTTGCTAGCCAACAAATCAAAGTGAACATTTTGATAACTAACCAGGACGAAAGAATTTTAGCGTACTGTGGTCTCTTAACAGGAAAGAAGGGGTGTGGCAGGATTGAAGAGGAATATGGTACATTTGCAAGCCTATTTAACAAATAGGCAAACATTTCGTTTTCTCTTTTCTGCTTCACATTTTTCTTTCGCTCTCTCTCTCTCTCTCTTTGTGGTTCAATGAATCGCAATTCTTGGTAAATAAAACAAATGGCCAAAATAGAATAGAATCGTTATGGAGAGGGTGTTGGATTGCGAGGACGCAAAAGTTGAATTAAGACAAAAGTTTTGACATATAAAGGCAATCGATGCGTTTACTTTTTGACATGTTATAAGCCTGGCAATAAAATATTCAATATTTCTATAAATAGTATCCATTGTTTTGCAACGAATGTCATTGATTATTCCCAGATGATAAGAAATAGTATCCAATTTCTCAATTACAATTTCAAGTTCGTGCAACGAACTTTAATCCCAGCATATCCATAGATAATACAGAAAATATATTCAAGTGTTGAATTATATATTTGGGTGGTCTTTTAGTAGTAAGAAATGGCTTAAATTTTCTTTTAATATGTCGTCAATATTGAGATTTATGGAATAAATGGCACTTGCAATTCCTAAACCCAAACGATCGTCAAAGAATTTTAGAATCTATTGCTATTCTTCCTGAACTTGAACATTTTTTAATACATCTCGTTATCTCGTTCAAAGGACTTATTTAGCCCAAACTATTTGTTATTTTAATTAAAAATTATTAAATATTTTCTTAACAAATATTAGTTAAAATAGTATTAGTTGAATGCATGTTAAAAATGGCATCATTATGTGGAAAAAATCAAGAAATTTGTAGTATGTAGAATATAAAATTTATGTTTGTTGTCTCAGTGTGAATATAAAATTCTCATTAAATTGCTGGTCGAAGATTCAAAGAGCCATCCTAATAGGATGAAAACCAAAACGACAGCGAATAACAACAAAAATAGATTAAATCCTTTTTGCTTCTAATATCAGACTTATATGTCTAGACATCCTTTGAACAATGCAAGCGGGCGCCCTGATGTCTTGGCTCCGTCTGTGACGAGGATTGAATGCCTTAGCTTCGGTCTCTTGCCAATGACAGGTATTGGCAAATATATATTTTCGTACATATACACAAACATACATATATAAAAATATGTGATTACATACTTATATATTTATGTATTTAAATAATTTTCCGAGAATCCAATTCGATGGCAGTTAACACCTTTTTTGCTCGACGCATTCAACTTTTGACATTTGAATGCTTGATATATTAATCCCAATTGACATTTTAGGTTATAATGTTACAATTCAAACGCAATTGATGTCAAAGAATGCACAAAAATCATATTTGAAATATGCATTAACAATGTCAATTCCCCAATGATAGTCAAATATTATCTAATTACTCGCATTAGCCAAATGTCCCAATAAATCGTACAAACAATTTTCTAATTGATGGCTGCATTAGTAAACGGATTCTGCATTTATACATTGATTTTAGTACATATATTTATCTAAAACAACTCGCACAAACTAAAACGCACTGTCAAAAATGTTCCATGTGGATGCCCTCGCCATTAAAACCTATTAGTTGAATGTATTAAATTACGCAACTGCCAGCCAACGAGCCAAAACTAAAGGGGATCAAGCCATAATATAAATAATAAACCATATACATATATACATAGAATCCACAAGGGTGTTGTCCATGTGGCGGGGGATGAACGGTGAGGGGGTGGAGCAATGAAGGGATGGGATTCAGGTAGCACGCGCGATTTATTTATTTGTTTCCCATTTGGGAATCTATTTGTTTTTCCCATGAATATGAGGCGGCAAAACTTAAATGGAATGGGCATGTTGATGGCTGTTTGTTTAGGCCAACGCCTTAGTCAATAGTTGGCCAAGCAGATCAAAGCAACAACTAACTTGATATCCCCGGGAACAGGTGGTGGTGTGAATAGTGGCAAATGGGGTTTAATGTGGCAGTAAAACGATTCATGTAAAATGCATACACCCAATGCGCACACTATTTTGCATAAACTGGTCTACATCGACGAGGGTAGACATGGAAGTTTTTAAAAGAAACAATTACAAAGCAGCGAATGTGTATATAAACTACTCCGTGTTCTTTTCGGTTCAATTAAGAATCGCCATGACGAACCTAGAGAATCCTTCGATGTAGATAATATTTCAAATCAAAGTACTTATAGGGCAATGTAAAGTTGAATTGCTGTAGTAGCTTTTATAAAATGCTTATAATATTAATATTAGTAAGAAGAAAGCTAACTTTTAAGTAACTTCAATTCCAGTCTCTTAATTTTCTCCCATTTTTATGTCTTTTTGTATAAGAAATCAATTCTTTTTAAATTAATTTCTTTGCTTAATAAACCTTTCCTTTCTTTGCACAAAAACGCTTTAATCGAAATCCTTTAATAGTCTATTTTGCAAATTAATCAATTAATGGCTTATTTTTTTCGCTCTCGAAGGAATTTTTTTCCTTTCACAATCGGAATGAGCTATTTAATAACTGAGCAGGGAGAAGTTCGTCTGTGATATTAATTAAAACTCAGATACTACTAAAAAATTGTATACATTGTATATGTACTTATGTATATTCTTAGCATGCCAACAAATGTATGAAGGAATTTCACAAGAGGAATTTATGTATTTTTATATCTATATGTTTATGCTTTTGTGTTGGCATTATTAAAAATTATAGACACGTTTCTCTTGTTGTTGTTAATAATTAATTTTGCTTCGAATTTACAGGCTACAGCAGAAAAATAAGAAAGCATCTACGAAAACTGGGGCCAAAGTCAAAAGAACAGGAGAAAAAAACGTGTCGCAAATAACTTGGATTGCATAATAAAACGCTTCTCTGGCGGGCACATGACGTCCAGGTTTTTATAAGCTGTCAATTTGTTTACACGTCAGCCATGTCGTTGTGGCTGGAGGAGATGCTCCTCCGAAGGAAAGGAGGGGCTGATGTTGCCTGATGCCTTTGACTTTGTCGCATCTAAAATATTAACAGCAGCACCTATGATGTGCCAGCTCTTCTGTTTGTCTGTCTGACTGTCGGTCCGGACTCTCTCGCACTTGGCAAACACATTTAATATTTTCACACTGCGAACGCAGATAATGCTCTTGGGAACTGGAAACTGGTAACAGGCACAGGAAGTATACCAGGCCAAAAACACAACAACAAAAAAACAAAATAACAAGTAGCTGAGTTGAGGTTCAGGTCGCTTTGCCAGAGCTCCTTCCAATTGCCTTTACAGTTTCTCTCATGCGTGATGTGTGGGTGTGCGTATGTGTAGTGTGTGTGTGTGTGTTTGTGTGCCTGTATTTGTGGCCTGGTGACAAACGCATAAAACAGCATAATTTGTCAGCATGAACACGGCAACCAAACGCCAGTGGCATAACAATGAGCAAACCAAATAATTTTTCCTTATTTGTGATGTTGAGAATCAAATGCAGAGAGAACCAACAGCAAATACATTTTTCGGCCAATAAATGACAGAAACCAACTCTCATATCAATTGGTAATTTTCAAATGACTAATTGATGGAAAAATTCAAATATTGTGTTACAAATTTTGAAACTACAATCATGACTTTTACCAAGGCGTAAACAACGCACTCTGGGCCATATCCAAAGTGGTTTGTTTCACTTTATCTATGCCTGTGGCAAGTTAATTTATGTTTATTAGATTATGTCTGTGAACCTTTTTTGCTTTCCCTGTTACTTTCTTTTCCATTACCCTTACTTTGTTGCTGATCCAACTAAGGGAAATACAATTAAATGCATGTAATAAACTTTTTACTTTCGCTTCTAATGCAGTTTTTTTTTTTACACTTTTTCAAAAGGTTATACTTAATTTTGTAAGATTTTTGTCATGAAAATGTGAAGGGGCCAATAATATTCTATATTTAATCTTAAAATATATAAAACATATTTTTTTCACTCACCCATTAGTCCAGATTTTAATTGTTCGTAAAATTATCTGAAAGAAAACAAGTTTGAATAATGTAAAAAGAGTTTTTTCTATTTTTTTAGTTTGGAATAATAATCAAAAAAATTTTATAGAGTATAAAAACTTCGTTTCAATTGACTAAAGACAATTCCTAATTCCTTTTTTTTTGTTCTGTAAATGTTTTTGATTTCATTTGCTTGGCTTTTACTTCATTACTCAGAAACGGAGAGAGAAAGAGAGAGAGAGAGAGTAGAAAGTTTCGCATGGGCATTTGTCCCTTGGTAAAATTGAATTACCCGGTCAGCAAGAATAACAATATATTGTATTATGAGTACCATGAGTGTATACACTATATAGCTAGCTCTCTATATATGTACATATATTCATTTATAATAAAATATTGGCCTGATTTTGTATATTGTTTATTGTTTTTCATGTAAAACTTGAATTCACTCTTTTTATTTGTTATGCGCTCAACTTGCGTTTCATTTTTCTCGCTGGGCAATTAAAAAAGTTCACATTCAGCAATTGCAATTGCATTGTGATGGTGTAATTGTGAAAAATGCTGAAAAGTAGACTATCGATTGCCATCGCACATCATCGAATGGTGGTGGTGGGGGAAGGTTGGTGGATTTTTCCTTTTTGTTTTTGTAATTTTCCATTTCTCTCACTCTTCAACTTTCAAGTTGGGCGATGACCCAGTGTAACAGCCATGGCATTTTTCAGCCTAGGCAAAAGAGCAGACTAATTACAGTCCAAATTGACATTAAAACATATGCAGAAGAGCAGTCGCCATAGACACATCAAAGGCACTCACTCAGCCGCCTCTGCTTGGGACGACTCACTGTCGTCTTAGAGTTTCTCTTTCCCTTCACTTCCATTCCAACCACTGACATAATTAGCATGTTTTTGTGTAATCAAAAGCGACAACAGCAACAGCAGCAACAACAACAACAACAAGAATAATAAGAACAAGAAAAATATATTCAGAAGGAGCATCACATCAACATCACTCACACACTCTCTCCAGCTGAAGGAGCAACAATTTTGATTTAATTGTTGCCATGGCAAAGCTTATATTCTTTTAATTTATGTCAATTTATTTAATCAGGCTCTTGCCTTCCTCTTTTGCTTCCTTTATGGAAAGCGAGAGTCAAGTCTTCGCTGGCATGACTTCAGCCTCCAATGTTTGTCAATCAGAGAGAAAGCGCGACCGGAGAGGAGAAGAGGGGGATTGAAAGAGGCAACCAAGGAGCCTGCTCTCTGGCATTTGTAATTAAAAAGTGCTTGGGCCTCAACCAGATAATTTGAAAAGTAACTGCAGGGTCGGAAAAACTTTGCTATACAGGAAAGAAAAAATATAAAAAATGTGGTGAAAAAATGATGAAAATGCAGAAAAAAAACGCGCGAAAAACTCAAAGCGATAAAAAATAATACATTTGTCAATCAAAACTTTCGGGAAAGTTGCAGCATAAAAATATGCAAAAGAGGGTAAGCAGAAGAATCCATTTAATGGTTTCCATTTTCCCAAAGCAATTCACAAAATCGCATAGAGACACCAGAACTAAGACATAGGATAGGGGGGAGGGAGGGAAAAAGGACGTTGCGAACGATGGCAACGTGCGTCAGGACGTGCACGAAATAAGCAAATTTACGCACGTCACTTGAATTTGAGTGGATCCGTTTGGGTATGTGGGTCAAATGGAAGATCTGCCGCGTGTACTAATGCTAATTTGTAAATGCCTTTTCCTGTTGTGGTTGTTGCAGCTTCCATATACTTCATTAACAAACCCTCCTCCCTCCATCACCATTCGAGTGAGTTTCCGTTTGGCAACTTTTGAAATTCTTAAAAAACAAAAACAGAAAACAGAAAACTTTTTCAATATACACTTAACGCGTCTACGAATTTTTCGTTTACTTGGCCATTTTGTATGCTCTACATGATCAGAAAAAGTATATAAAATATTTAAGCATTGAATTTTGGATGTTAAGCATAAAGTATTATATTAGCTTGTTCTTTTTCTTTAGTTAAAAACCATATTATTTTATAAAAGTTATGTTCTGTTTATATTAGAACTTTATAAATACATATATCTATTAAAATTATAAATGTTTTTCAACTTCGATGTCAATCAGTTTTATATATAAAAATTTAGCATATTAGTTAAATTTATTTCATTAATTTTTTTCAATTTAAAATTAAAAAACTTCGACTTATAATAAAATTCGAAATCAACATTTGAAAATATAGCGATCGAGGGACAGATTTGTTTTGAAGTATAGTAGAGTATTCCAAAGTTGGTAATATTATTTGACGAATATTTTAATAAAATGATTAAGTTTCTTTTCCTTTTACTTTGTTTTTTGATTTCCATTATTATTACTAGCTATTGTTGCATTTGTCTGATCGGTTTATAGCACATTATAAACTTACTATGCTTTTAGCGTTGACCATGAAATAAGTTTTAATCTCTTAAATGCGTTGGCGAACCTTCCAAAAGTTGATTATATAATACTAAGCAAAATAAAGGGAATTGAAATGTAAATATTTATTTATATTTTTGCTTGTCGAAAGAGAAATTTGCGCAGCAATTGTACTGGATTGTTGTCTACTGCCATTTTTGCTCAATGTATATTTTTAAGCTGAACTTTGTAATTAAATGCAAATTAAGTAAGCCATATTTTTTCTCAACTTGTTTGGATAAAAAACTTTTGTGTAGCCAAAGTCCCAATAAAGCCAATGCCAAAGACTATATTAACGCTCAATGTGGCGTTAATGGCAACGGCATAGGATAAGTTGAAAGTGTTAGTCGCGATTGGGGTAACTTTTCTAATTAGCGTCAGATAGGAGATAGAAAATGTAAATTCCCAGAGAAAGGAGGGGAGAAAGAGAGCGTGCTATACATATGCATATCAAATGTAATTTAAGGGAAAAGTAACGCATTGCCAAATGGTAAACATTCACACAAACCTTCTCTCTCCCTCTCTCTCTTTCTTAAATATGCAATCTTTGCAATCAAGGGAAACTGGCAAAAAGTCTTCTTATTTTCCAAAACATTAGGATATACCAACAAAAGCATCAAAAACTAGCGAAAAACTTTTTGGCTCAAAAACCACAAACACACGCCAATCGACAATGTCGATTATACCTTGCTTCTGCGGGCTGCAAGTCGAGTTAGCAGTCGTCGTAGTCGTCGGCGGAGGTAGAAAGTTGCAGTTGTTGAAAGTTAAACCAAAAAAGCAGGAAAAGCGGCTGCTTCTTGTAATTACGGTTGGCAAAACGAAACGAGACGAGAAACGAATCGAAAGGTAAACGATGCCGTCGATGCAAAAGCGAATCAGAGCCTCCCCCTCAAGTTGAAGGAGCCATCGAGGAGTACAATAGTTGTGGAGACTGAGAAATGAGTTGCGAATGCGAGACGCAGAACTTCAAAACTGATGACTGCGTCGCCACACAAAACTAACAACTCAGCTCAGTGATGGCCAATAAAAACGTTTGGATTTATCACTATCACTGTGATCAAAGGGGAAAATATTAGCTTTATATTTTTGGAACATAATTTGTTACATATTATTGCAATTTTCAGCATCTTCTTAAAGGAAAACCAAATATAATAATTACGTAATGGTAACTTAGAATTTTCATTATATTTGTTAAGAACTAGCTTGCATTTGAGCATCCCTGTTAGTGTTTGCAGCCCTTGGAAAAAGGGTAAACTTTTTGAAGCATCAGCAGCATCTTAAGCGATTTTCCGCTATGCCAAGCTTCACAACAATATTGGTGACGCAGGTATTCATGGGCGTGGTGGGCGTGGCTGTGCAAATTTACGGCAAACGAAAATTAAGAAACTTGCCGACGCAAGAGAGAGAGATGGAAACAGAGCAAGAGAGAGAGAGAGAGAGAGAAAGAGAGAGGGAGAACTGCCAATGTTGGCGCCATGGCAAAATCTCTGGATTGTAGTGACGACTTAGTCGTCTCAGCCTAGTGCTGATTGCATCTAACTGCTAATGGAGAATGGAGTTTGCATGCAGTTTGCTGTTTGCTTATTTATGGCTCACAGGTAATGCGTATGCATGCACATGTGTACGTGTGTGCGTGTGAGTGTGTACACATGTATCCTGGTAGATCTATTACATTGGGGAAAAATGGAATCTAAAGTTGTTACTTGAGTTATGCGATCAAGCAAAACTAGGCAAAGGATATCTTAAAGCTGAAGTATACAGAATGTGACCATCGTTTGAGCCAGACAAGAGTTGCCTTTGCACTTACAAAAGACAAATGCTATCGTCTGGAGGCGCCCTTAGGTCTGTGGCAACATCTTGAAAAATAAACCAGTCAGCATTTGTAGCGTTGATTGAATTGTCCGGCAAAGGTGAGCTCTTCCATTAGACATCAGGGGACTAGAGCTGTTGGCGGGGGTTGGTTCTTTTCAATTAAAACTATTGTCAACGACAATAAGTTATACAAGCGAAGAGAAAAAGAGCAAGCTGCTTCTGGCTAAAGCTAGCTTCAGCCGCTGATGCCGTTGACAGTCGCACGTACGCTTAATTAGAAAAAGTTGCCTTCGTTTGTCCCCCCACATTCCTCACTCTTACTCACACACACACGCCCATAGCTGTCAGCACACGGCACACGCCCACATTTTGCGACGGAAGTAAATTTACACTTCAGTTTCAGTTTTCTCTCAGGTTTCCTTCTTTTTTTTTTTTTTTGCACTCCCCCTTCCATCTAGTTTTTTTTTTTTTGCTCTGCTTTTATTATTTTCCGACGCGCGACTAATTTTCTTGAGACCCATTCTCATTCCGTGGCATCCGCTGCACAAGTAATCCCAGAAAATTGTATAAAAAATGCAAAAAGGCATGCCACGCCTCACACACATACACATATACACCTCGTCCTGTGAGTCATAATTTTCTAACACAAAAAAAGAAAACCAAAATGAAAAAGAGGAATGGAAGGGAAAACTAAAGATGGTTTTTTTTTTGCTGCACTTTGTTCTGTTTGCCTTTGGCCTGGCCTTTGTCATTTTTTTCCTTCTTGCTGGTGCTGCTGTGGCTTTTGGCTGATGATTTTTTTTTTGCACTTTGTCCTTTTGACTTGCTGCTGGCGTGGACAGAACAGAACAGAACCGTGCCGGATGTCACGTGCGCATCATTTTCCAGCAGTTTTGTTGCTCGCTCCTCGCTGTAATTATAACAAGGCGCAGCTTAAATTAGTCGGAACCCAACTAAATACCTCACCTGTCTCTTTCACTCTACATAGGTGTGATTCTGTGTGTGTGTGTGTGTGTAAGATGGTTCCGCATTGGACCCATGACTGGGCCATTATTAAAGCAACTCGCATGCGATGCTCATAGCCTATTGTTGGGGCGTTGTTTGTTGTTGTGAATATATCTTGTTGTATATGTACGATTTGTGTGTGTGTTGGTGCCTTTGTTTAGTACATTTTATGTCGACGTCAGCATGATTAGTTGTGACCTGATCCCCTTGTTTGTGGTCCGACCTTTGTATATTTGAAAAACTCACACATACATCATATCATACAGCACACATACAAACATGTATATACATATAATGTGAATCTGCAGCAGGTAATACCAATTAACAGACGACGAACTCGACCTCAAAAACGAAAAAAATAGTTAGTTTAACCCACTTGACTTGGTTTTTTCGTTAGATATGATGCCTGGAGCTGTGTTGGTAGTAGGAACACTTACATCATTAACGGCATCATTCTTCACACACGGCAACACATTAGTACACTTTAAGTTGCAACTAATGAGACTCCAAAACATAATTGTTGGCATTTAGTTAGATGAGCGGCGCCAAGTTGACAGTGAGACAAACAGACAGACCGTCAGACAGACAGACACAGGAACACACATATTTGTTTCTACTACAACTACTACTACTACTATGACTACTAGAGAAATGACACGGCCTGAAGAGGAAGCAAATAAACAACGGCACAAGAGGCGGCAAATAGGTAGGTAGCCAGCGTATAGTATAGAAGAGAAAGGTGGACAACGAAAACAAATGCACCTAATGACACAATTTCACACACACACACACACAAACACAGGGACACACACACACACACATCCCACTTACCCATACTAAAACAAAATGGGGCAACCTATTGGGAAACTGTTATACAAACGAAGAGATTTTCATTGAGAGCAGGAAAAAAACGAAATTTCTCTTTGGTATAACACGAGTTCCCATAGCTTCGGTTCTTTAGATGCCTTTTGCCGAAGTTGTGAGCCGAAAAAACTGCAGCGAATTCAGTTATCGGCTATCGTTAGCCTTCTCGTTGGGACTTCTTGTTTGCCAGTTGCCAACAGCCAACAAAGTGAAGCAGTAGCTATTCTAGCCAAATGCCGGCTATAAGTGACGCGTTAACTTGAACAAAATAAAAATGTAAAAAGCCGGCAAGTTCTTAAATTACAGTGAGACGCGCACACATACACATTCAAACACCAAAACACACACATACAGATGAACGAAAAGGTGTTTGCTTAAAGCTAGCAAAAATATTGCCTACTTTATGGGGTATGTTATATATTAATTTCAATTTGACATTTGCATTTGGGACTGGGGATTTCGTGGTGTGCGTTGGGGGGAAGAAGTGGTGACGGGGGAAGAGATTGTTGGGGTACATGTAATGTTTGAATTGAGGTTTTAGGGTTCCCCCCGCACTCTGTGTTCGCGGCTGTAAAAGTAACGCCATTAAGTTTCCAATTTCAACTTGTAACCTAGTTTTTTGTCCGACTCACAGTTCGTGTACATCCAGACGCGCTTTTCTTTATTTCCACTACCCATGTGTGAATCTATGTATGTATGTATGAATGTTTGAATGTATTTGTATTTCTGTGCGAGTGCCATACATTTTCTTGAATTTTTCCATATATTATTCATGCTGTTAGCAGCCCAAAAAAAAAAAAAAAAAAAATGCTTGGCAAGAAAAAAAAGAAAGAGCAAAATAGAAAACTGGCATTACAAAAGTGCAATGCCAGCCGAGGATCCGGTTGGGCAACAACTGTGATTTGTATGAATGCTGCCATTAAACTGACGCCGGCAGGATGACGACGACGAAGAAGAAAACAGATGGAAAGAGAGATGCTATCGGAGTGAAGTTTTGTTGGAGACGTTACTTATGCTTGCCTTACAGTTGCTTTCATTACGTGCCTTCTTGCTAGCACCGTTTACTAATGGCAACGGGGCGTATGCATAACGTGAGATATTCGGCTGGCAAATGGTGAAACATACGCGTCGTATGCTTAATATGTAGGGCAAAACTTTTTCTGCGTCTTGCTTGGCCAGATTAAAAGTTTTCGGCTACCCCCACCCACCACCATCATCCTCGCTCCTCTAATGAATTCAATTGCCTTGAGTTTTATTTAAAAAACAAATGGTGGCAGATTTTTGAAATGACAAGAATTAAGATAACAAATTCGCAGAAGGAAAAGAACAAAGACAAAAAACAAAAACGACAGAAAAAAGAAGAAATACCGTTAACAAAAAGAAAGTAGAAAATTCAGAAAACTTTTTTTTTCTGCTTAGGTTTGTCTTGTATTTTTTTTTTTCGTTTTTCGTTTCGTTTCGAAACAAAAGCCCATCAAAGCAAAACCAGGAAATTGTAGCACAACAACAATTGGAAATACTTAAGCCAGCGTCGCGACGCTGTCAAAGTCAGGAAGTTGTGTGTCTCAGGCGGAAATGCGGGGGCTCCCATTTGGGTTGCAGGGTTCCTGGTATACTAAGGTTCTTGGTAGTATGAGAGCTGAGAAAAAAAAAATAAAAAAAACTCTAATAAATTAAGCAATTTACATGAATTGTCGTTTGCTGTGCAGACAACTCATTTGTATATGGACCAACAAGGAGTAGGATTTGTCAGAGAGAAGGAAAAACTTTGCTATTCCGTTGACAATGTTGCAGAGACAGAGACAGAATGGAGATAGAAACAGAGACAGAGGCTGGAGGTATGGCAAGAGTTTTGCTTGTAGCCAAAGGTAAATTCTAGCAATTTGTTTAATTTCATTATATTTCACTGTCATCATAGTTGGTATTGTTGTTCTTGCTGTTGTTTTGCACTTTCATTACGTTGTTGTATGCGCTTATCTGTGCACATTTGGCAGCATTTTTTTTTTTTTTTTGCTGTTGTTCTGAGTTAAGAACTTTTGGCCAATGAAATTTATGTGCATATTTTGGCCATTTTGACTTTGAGTTGTTTTCCTTATTGCATATAAATGTCAACTCGAATGTTTATATGTGTGTGTGTGACCCGAGGCTGTCACTGCTGCCATTTCTAAACTTTTCCCCACTCACAGATAAGCAACAGTTCAAAGTTTTGTTTTTCTTTTTTTGGTGTTTTTATTTTTATTTATCTCTCGTCTTTTTTTTTATTTTATTTTGTGTGTGTTTTTCTGTTGCTCCAAGTCAACATGTGGCACTCAAAGCTAATCAAACTATTGATTGTTTGACTGGTTTGGCAATGGTTTTCTTCTATTTTGCCCTTCAGGTATTCGACAGGTGAAAGTTGGCTATGAAAAACTTTTGAAATTTTCCTTCATCTTGGCTTTAAGTTTGGTAAAGTTTTCACTTTTCATTTGCTGTTGCGGGAAATTGATTTCTGATGTGTCTTCTCTTTTTCACTTTCCTCTATCTTTTTCTCAGTTTTCTCATCTTCATCTCGAGCTCTTCCATCGTACTCTCTTGAAGAACTTTTAACCCTTTTCTTTTCTTTTAGTGTGTGTTTTAGTGGGGTAACGTTTGACAACATACTTTGTTCTGGCAGGTTCTCAGTTGGCCTGGTCGAAGGTGTTATAAACGCTTTGACATTGCTTTCACATTTTCCACATGCTTTTTATTGATTTTGCATAAATAAGTGTGTGGAAATTGAATCTTCTCGCAAGCAAGTGCTATGCACATAAAATTGTATGAAATTTGAAGCACTACATATTCACTTTCAGTGTGTGTGCAAGGGCACAAAACTTCAAAAGAAGATACACAAAGTAAGCACTTCTTCTCCTTTTTTTTCCTTTTACCTATGCAAAAGTTTTTTGGGTGGCTACCCTCAAGCTATACTCAAACACTTAATCAACAAAACTACATGTGGTTGGTCAGTTTGTTCCACATCATGTTCAACTTGGTCCAAATAACTGCTAAAGGGCAAGAGAAAGACAGACAGAAACAAATAGAGAGATAGAGAGGGGATTTGGCAAAAGGGAAAATTCTCTGACAAATATCTCAACACTCAATCCGGTCCGAGATAACCAGTTGGCTGTAGTTCAGTAGTTGTTCTTGTAAACATTTTATTTTCAGTTTAAAGTTCCAACAAAATTGTCTGTTTCATAATTATATTTTGGTAAACGACAGCACAAAAAAAAAGAAGGGAAACAAAAGGTGGTAAAACATTGTCATAGGTGGTTGGTATGGTAATGTGGTATTTTTTCGCTTATTTAAACCATTGCATAGCTCTCAACTAAAAATGAATGCAAAGCCCCCGACACACACACACACACATCTATGCAAATTTACGTAGCGAACAGAGAGCAGAACCAGGACCAGGACTAAAGCATTATATTGCGTCTGTATGCGTGTGTTGGTTGCCCTTTAGTAAGGATGAAGCCAGCAGACGTGTTTTAGACATTTAGCACATAACCAACACATTTATATATTCTGGGCTAACCCACACACAACGTTGTGCTGCCTGACTCCCTTCCTACCTCGTCTCAATGTCAAACTTGGCCAAAGAATGTGCACAAAAATATTTTTGTGAAATAAGGCGCGAATGAAAAATTTATAAAATATTCAAATAAGCATTTTACATTTTAGCACCATGGCCGGGCAAATGTTCCAACACATATATTGCTGATAAAAAATTGCTGTGGCGCAAAAAAAAAAAAGGAAGAAAAACAACAACATTAAATAACATTTTAATAAAATTAAGAAAAATGCACAACAAAAAAAAAAACATTTTCATATTTATGCAGAGGGGGTAGCAAATCCAAAAAGCAACCCAACACAACTTTTATGGAGGGATAAGAAGAGTAAAATAAAAAAGCGAAAGAAAAACCAAAAGTCCTCAAAACTTGTACGATAAAAGGAAAAACGATTCATTTGCGTGCCTTCCAGCGGAAACGACTAAGAAACCAAAAAAAAAAAAGGGGAGAAGTGAGAGAAGGGGACGAAAAAAAAAAAAACTATTTAAGTTTTAAGCGTTTGACGCTTTACAACCGCAAAATGTCGACACAAAGTTTCACACGCACCCCAACAAGAACAACAAGAAGAAGAGGAAGAATAACAATATTTCCCACCAACCTCATTTCTCCTCTCTTGCACTGTCAGCTCATTGAGCCACAACACTCGCTCTCTCTTTCCCTCGCTCGTCTTATTCCCACGCACATTGCTAACCCAAGACATAAAGTCAAGGATAAAATGCAAGAGTGGCGAAGTTTTAATTTAAATTTGAGCGAGAGAAAAAAAAAAAACGACAATGAAAAAAGAAAGCTGGCAAAATGTGAACTGAGAAAACTGAACAACACCAGAGAGGAGCCGAGTGTCACACACCCCCCCCAGCCGCCAATAATTCAGCAAGGGTCGCACCATACAGAAATTGAAGTTGATGCAAGAACGGAACAGAACTGAAGAGGAAACACAGTAGCGAAAGCAAAACGAAGGGAGGCCAAAAGAATTACGATGCCTTTGAGTAAAACACTTTTTGCGGTTGCCATCCAGCTAGTCAGATGCTTTCGTACAGAGTTCGCCGCGTTATCTACATAACTCATACGCACTGTGGCCCATACTCAGAGCAGAGAAGCTGAAAGTAGAAAGGGAATATGAAGATGGAAATAAAGCTGGTAGACAGTAGTTTATCCATATACAGGGAATGGCTGGTGCTGTGCAGCGGGAATATAAGCTACCAACTGCAAAAATTTGCAACACATGGCGGACGCTTAGGTTGTCTAATATATGTACATAGAGATACAAATACAACCATATGTGTAGGTACATACATACATACGAATGCATGGTAGATGGAAGGTGCTACTAGATACACTACCAACTGCCACGCAAATATGGCCAACATTCTTTTTCTGTTTTCCTTTACGCCACGTTTGCAGCGAGCCGGCTTATCGACTTCCATTAGTGGCAGGTAAACTCTTTCGCTTTTGGCGACGAGAAGCATGAGGGGTGGGTATCGTAGTGAGAAAGCGAGTGAGAGTAGTAAAGTATGCAAGATTCAGGCATTATGTATGCATGAAGGTTTTTAATTTTGGCTTTACTGTTGCTACAGTTGCAGCATGTGAAAGCTTCTTCGATAACAATGAATAGAACTCAGCATTTAAAATGTCCTAGATATAGAAAACAACTTTTAAGCTCTTGAATTTCTGATCCCTTTTACTTCAGCAAAATAAATGTGCCAAGCGAAAGAGATAGTTTTCTATTTAGTTTGCACAAGTCAAAGAGCATGAAGTGAAAGCCGATTATTTAATTTGTATATTTTTTTACATATTTAGTTTTTAAGCCACTTTATATACATCCTTTAAACAAATTATTTAAAGCATCACACACGGCAAAAAGGTTTCCCAGTGTTTCTCATCTTAAAATATGATTCATTTGATGTTCTTTTCGTTATTCCGGCATAGGCTCATCATTTTTGCCATTGCCTGACCTCAGCAATTTCCTTGGTCACGATTTATCAGATGTCAACTGATCCCTGATGCCAAAGTGCTAGCTATCCATTTGGTAAAGCTTACTCAATCCATTCACGCCCATTCAATAGACAAAAAGTTACCCTTTTGCCACACCCAATTCACATTCATTCTTTCTTTCATACATCCTGTAAAGGATAGTTTGCATGACATGCTCCAGCTCCTGTTCCTACACCTACACCTACTCTTTCTCATGCTCCTGGTTCTGCTGTTGCTTTTGGTTTGCTGTGAAATGTGCAGTGAGGGCGTGTTTTAGCTGGCAGCAATGAATGATTGACTGAATGACTGAATGACAGACGCAATGAATGCTTGACTGAGTGAATGGAGGGCACATTGTGGATGCTATATTTGTGTGAGTAATGCATAGACATTCGGTTGACACGCAGCTTGCGTCAACAAGGTGAATGTTGTAGAGCGGCAAAAGCCTCCACCATTCCCCCCAATCCTCACCCTTATCAACAACATCAACCGAATATTTGTTGGTAAAACAAAGACTCTTCCAATATACATACCATACAATATTCTATATGTATGTATGCATGCATGCCGACTTGAATGGGAATATCTACAGTGAAACGTGCCATAACAACGGCAGCTGGTAGGTGAATATGCTTGCCTACTTTCTGGCGCCGCTGCCAGCCAAATAGACGTACACGCAAAACGCAGCAGACCATGACCCCAGGGGAGTCGTAAAATATCCGATAGTAAAGAAAGCAGACAGCCCAAAGATGTTGCTTAGGTCACAAATCATTTAATTTGCCATAGACTTGCCATTTTGCTATTTTAGTATATTTGGCGTAGGTGCATTGAACTAAACATATGATGAATTGTACGGATAACCAAAAATAGATGCCACCAAGAGAATAGGCAACAAGAATTATTATAGAAAAGTTTGGTAAGTTATTTAGGCAGACGTTAAATCAATGAAAAAATTAAAAATAAAGTCAGTCGTAGAGTTTTTTCAATTTTAAAATTAGCATTAGTATTTTGGAATAGCAACTTTGTCTCTAATCTCTTTTATATTGTGCACACTTTAGTAGATAGATGTGGGATCTATTTTCTATAAAAAGTAAATAAGTTGGCAAAGATACAAATGAGATGAAGACAATGGAGGATATGGTTGCCATTGGCATAAAAAGAGAAACGGAACGAGAGTCGAAAGAGAGGAGGGGCAAATGAAACTTTCACTACTGATTGAGTCAATGATGATGCCATTAAAAGTCGCAAATTGATGTTTTTGTTTCAAATGTGTCAGAGTGTGCTATGTATGTGTGTGTCTCTGTGTGTATGTGTATCGTGTGTGCCTGTGTATGTGTTCTCTGCCAATTACAAGCGTTAGACTCTGTTATTCGCATTCTAACAACGGAAACAAGCCAGAGATTTATTTTTGATATTTCCGCTTTGCTGCGGCAGCAACAACACACATCATGAGAGGGAAACTTTTTCGATAAAAATGTAAATTTATTGGATATGTGTAACAAACAAGCTACAATATACGCCATATACATATATATATATACGATTCACATGCGTTTGACAATAATGTTCATGTTGTTGTCGTCCTCATCATCATCATCATCATCATCATCGTCATCATCATTTTTGAGAGTGTGGAAGTGGAATTGGGATTGAGAATAGAATATAGAGTCGACCGGAGACGCCCCACTGTGATCTCTGTGTTTCATCATGCACGACATATACATACATACATACATATACCTCTACATCTGTATGTATGGGAATCATATTTTTATGATTTTTTATTGACACTTTTTGATATGACAGTTAACAATTCATTCATTTGATTTCGATATTACTGTTGTTCTTCTTTAGTTAGCTGCTTTTATTTGGTTCTAGTTGACTTTTTATATATAAAATAATCTCCGCCTCTTTCTTATTTGTTTTTGTCTTTGTGCTTTATGTAGTATCACAAATTATGCAAGACATAAAAAAAAAAAATCAAAAAATTGAAAGAAAAGAAAAAGTTTATACATAACATAAAAAAATTTATCGCATAAGCGCATTATTCTTTTTGTAAGTCAACTTGTAAAAAGAAATAAAATACGCTTGGACATAGAAAAGGAGCGCGAGTGAGAGACAGAGAGAGAAAGAGATATTATGAACAAAAACTGATAAAAGCGTAGGTGTATATACATATGTACATATACATATAGTATATAAATCTACTTAGTAATCATTTGCAGAGTGGAATAAAAACTTCTTTAATGACCATGTTAACTTAGTTCTAGGCGGTCATAAAAAAATGATCTGAAATTTTTTTACAGCTCATTGCCAAGAGATTTTACTAATATGATGTTGGCGATATTCATAAGTACAATTAATTTACCCATAAGCTTATCTACAAGCTCTCATATTAATTATTGTTTTATAAATCAACAACTTTCCACCTTGTGTAATCAAAACAAATGATTAACATAACCCACTGATTCGCCACTTAAATTAATAAATTAATCAAAAGCGGACAAGGCAAATAATAATAAATAAACATACGAGCAAACACGGGTAAATAAAATAGATTTATTATTTATATAGGCCACGGAAACAGATGCATTACAGTTAATAAATTAACCAAACAATATCAAAAATCTATGTAGCAATTTAACTTTAATTGCAACGAAGTTGAAATACTCTTGCAGTTGGTTTTTTTGATTTCAAAATTATCAAAACAGATCATTCAGTTTTTTATTTTTTAAATCGATTATCGATCGTTTTTGATCAAACTTTTCGGAAACTTTACTTCAAAATGGAAAACATTTTGATATAACTAGATCCAGACAACTATAAATATATATATTGTTACATAAACTCTGATTGCCATTATAATACAAAGTGTATATGTATAAGCTGTCAATAGTCTTATATCCTGCTGCGAGTGTTTGAAAAAAAACTAGTAAATTTTATTCACTTTAATTATTTTTACTTGATAAAATAAATGATTTTGTTTGTTCAATGACTATCTATCTCTCTCTCTCTTGCCATAAGTGTAAAACAAAGCAATAATAAAGACCAGATTAATGCATGCAAGCGATGACAATCCCAAGGATAATAACAAGAAAGGACATCTTGTCTTATCCTTAACAAGGATAGAGATGCTGATGGAGACCAAGACAACGTTGAAAACGTTATTATGTTGAAATTATGCGTTACAAAGTCAGGCAGCAAACAAGCAAGCAGAGAAAGGACACAAGCACACACACACACACACATTCACACAGATACGCACAGACAAAGAAACATATAAACGTATCCTTTTTCATTGGCTTTACATGGTCAATCGAGACTCTAAATTGAGATGCTGGCAGACGGCAAGAATAAAACATATTTTTAAATCAAAGCCAAAGGGAAAAGCTAACCGCTATTAGGCCATATATTGAGTGGGGCAAGCATTGGCGGTAAATCCAAAAAAAGGTTACAAATAGCCGTCATAAAAACTTTATTTGTCCAAAGGATTGAAAAGCGAAATAAGGACGCCCTGTGCATGCCAAGTTGAAGACTGCCAATATCCTTTCCCATTCCCAAGTAACAAAATAAAAAAAAAAGAACATAATATGGTCAATGGAACGGGAGGCAGGGTGGTAGGGGGGCTACAAGCGTGTTTATTGTTGTTTATGAGCCTCAATGTTGCCTCACTTTCTCTCTCCCTCTCTCTCCGCACTGCCCACAATTTCCAATCATTCCCGTAATACTCTTCCCCTCTCTCTCTCTCTCTCTCTTTCGCTACTCCCTGCTTACCCATTTGATTTGGGGACATTTTCCGATTGCCTCTGTTTGTTGCTGTTGTTGTTCTTGTTGTTGCTGCTCTTTTGTTAAAAAACATTTATGCGCACCATTATCAAAATCCTGGCAACACCAACACGCACATGTTGCTATTTGGTCTATTCTTCTATAGCTACTGCTTAGCTATTTGGCATTGGGTTATAACATTTGATTATTGCCATGGATTATGCTATAATTGCGTATCGCATTTTATTATTTGTTTTCATTTCACGTTCACCAAAAACTAATAGAGAATGGCAAGAAAAAAAAAACATCATCACGTTGGAAAGATGTTGGCTTGGATCATTAGCGGGCCATATTTATATAGCCATATATTTTGATGAGATTCTAAGCTCCTATGCTCAAAATTTGTTCACTCTCTCTCTCTCATTTTGTGTCATTTTATAATGTCGGCTTGTGTTCGAGTAGGAAAAAACCTAATCAGGAAACCGCACACCCACCACACGGTAGCAGCTAACAGCTGGTGGATTTTCGGTTTTTTGGTTTCTCTTTTATTTATTTATATTTTTTTTTTTTCGAAAATTTCAGGCATATTTGGTAACGGGTCATTAAATGCGGAAATTGAGTCAACAAAAGCCAAAACGAACACCAAGCAGGAAGGATATACACACACACACAATCAACTCGGATGTGTGGAAACAACTTCTCTTTATTTGTGCTTTTGTACATACATACATACATACATATATATACATGTAGATATATGTATTAGTTTCTTTTTTTTAACTTTGGCTTAGGTTATATAAGCAAGTTCCGAGAGCACACATGCAAACCTTATAAACCAATAATTGTTGGCCTACAACTGACTTTGGCTGCTGCCTTCAATTGGCCTGCCAATAACAGGAGAAATGCTATCATGCATGGCTTGTAACTTTCACCCCAACTAGATATACATACATATATGTATGTACATATGTATATTTATATATATATATATACATTGAGATGTTTGTGTATTTGTCTTTGAGTCAAAGGTTATGCCAATGGGTCTGGAGAGTATATATGGTTGTCGGTCAAGCGTAAAAGAGGCCAAAACGTATTAGGTCTTACTATATTTAAATTGTTGATTTTGTGCAAATTTGAGGTTGACTTTGGTTTGCTCCTTTTATTTTCATTTGATGGAGAAATTTCATTTAATGTCACTTGAATAAATTCTAGATGGAAATTTACGTTGTAAATTAAATATCTTACGGAAATATAATACTTAAAGAAATTACATCACTCATACGACATGTGGCTGAAGCGATAATAGAAGTTCAAAAATTTTTAAATTTATAATGAAACATCAATGTTTCCTGAAATGGTAAACTTTCGATCTAACCCTCTCAAGCTTTAGACTTCATAACAAAAGCTAAAAATTAACTTAATCGCAGACTAAGGCAAAGGTAATTGTTTAATAGAAAGGAAGGCTGGCATTAAAAGAATGCTTGTGTGCCTTAAAGTATGCAATAAACATAATTAAATTGTATTTTTCTCTATTATGTTGTTATTTTCCTTTAAATTTACGAGTAACGTTCAAAAAAAAGGAAAGAAAAGAACACCAAGAAAATTAACTTTTCAGCATTGTTGGCGACAATTTCATGCAAGACATGTTGCAGGCAGGAAAGCACACACAAACACACACACACACACACACACACACACGTATATAAAACCAGCGCAATTAACATATTTTATCAATCTTCAGTTGCCCAACATCAAGACCAACCACCCAGCCCTCCCATTTTCCTACCTACCTCTCTGCCCACTTACGCAATTTAAATAACTCAAGTGGCAAAAGAGCAAGGACACTCAAAGCAGGACGTGGCAGAGTCATCGCCATTCACATAAACACATTAACACTTTGCGTATGGTGGGTGGTGGGTTTGGTAGATTGGTGGGTGATGGGTCAGAACCAGGGCCAGTGGCAGGTGAATGTTATGTGGTAGCAAGCAGCCGTCGCCACCGCCGCCGACGAAGCGGCAGTCAGGTCAAAGTTGGCTCAGGCAACATTAAGCTTGGCAAGTATTTCTCGTTCGTTGCCTTTTTTTTTCTCCCACCCCCCTACACTCGTATACATCGTTGACTCTGGCTTTGGGTGGCGGTGGTGCCGGCAAGGTTACGCACTCGACGACGGATAAGCAGCATCCACATCCGCAGGATATGCGCTATGAGTCTGCCACATAAATTATACTTTAATTTTGCAGCATTTTTGGCCACGACTTATAAATCAGCAATACTTGCCGTTGAGGGAGGCCCAACGAACAAAAAAAAATCCAAAAAGAGAACAGAGCAGAAATGAGCCAAACGACAGCTGCTCTGTGCTATATGCCTGGTGGCTGGGATCCTATGGTACTTCTGTACTGGTTCTTGGGGTCCTGGCAATATTGAAATTTCAATTTAATTACATAGAACGGGGCCAGGCTGGCAGACCTCAGGCCCATGTGCTTCACAGTTGGCCGCAAAATGAGCTGTCGTTTGGGTCAAAGCATACAGCAGAGGAATGGTGGTAATACCAACAACAACAATAGCACCAACAACATGGTGAGATCTGTCCACTTGAGCTGTTCGGTGGTTTTTGGCTTAATTTGTTGAGATAATTGTGCCGAAATTATATTATTATTATTATTAAATTCGCATCCGTTATGCTTTTTCGTTTCTTCTTGTTTCTCTTCCTTTCTGCTCGCCCCCCGCCCCTTAACTCTCTTTATATTTAGCGTTTTCCTTTTTCACTTATTATGAAAATTGGATTTCAAGTGCTAAGTGTGTGTGTGTGTGTGTGAGTGTAAGAGAGACTCAACTTTGACCTTAGTTTGGTTTGCCTTTTTACGTAATTGGATTTTGTGTGAGATTTGCCAAAAAAAAAAAACGCAAGAAAAAAGGTTCAAGTAGCTCGAGTACTGCTCGTGGGCATCGAAATTCTACTTCCGCTATGGTTGGTAAAATATTTGATGCGTTGAATTGGACAATTATAGCCCAAGGACTATGAAGCTAACAAAGGAAAGTGCAAAAATAAAGTGCAAATGTAGACTAGAGAACTAATTACAAGAGGTTGAATTTGAATTTTGTTGCTAATTGATTTCATGGAAATATGATACTTGTAATTAATTTCTCTTTTTTTTTAATTAAAAAATTTGCATCTTTTAAATGTTAATAAATTTTAATTTTGATTATTAACATATAAACCGCAGTGATGAATTATTAATCGACTTTCAAGTTATCTAAATACAGCAAATGATTCTTGTAAGAAAAGTGTTTAGAAAGAGATCGAATTCATTTAATTTGGAGTTTTATAGATCTTTTCGAATTGAAACACAAAGATCCTTCAGTGGAAACATATATGAATTATATATAAATTATCATTATTTATGCTACAAAAAAATCAAATGCTTCTCATTCAGATTTATCTAGATATAAATGCTTCGGGGACTGTAAATAAAAAAAATACTTTATTAACATTACAAAAGAAATCGCTTTCTCTTTTTTTTAAGTTGTTCGTTACTCAGCTAAAACTTTTGCTTTCCGAGCTTCATTTTATTCCTTCTCAATTCACATGCTCGGTGAAATGCAGTTGGAGCTTCATTTCTTACCAAAATGGGGGCGTGCCATGCAACAACAATGCTCTTCATTCTCTAAAATTCCACAAAGGCATTTAATTAATTCACAGATGCAATGGCAAATAGAAGGCGATGCATAGCCACAACCAGAACCAGAAACGAAACTGCGAAAACTGGGCCGCTGAAGGCAACGGCAAAAGATTCAAAGTCAAGTTGCCCGCAGCGAGCAATAAACGAAATACACAACAAGAAAACCAACAACAAGAAGAAAATAAAAATACATGAAAACGCAAAATATGATGATGAATAAAATCCATTCATACGGAAGGCAACAGTCCGTCCGTCCGCTACCCCCCATCCACTTTGAAGGCAAAGTGTGGCAGATGTGTGGCAGAATGGGGCATGCATGGGATGCTGAGAATGTGGCTCTGTGTGATATGCCACCACATGCCAATTGTGGAGCATGGGTATGGGAGGTGTACTGTTTGGTGGTTTTGGTTTGAGGATGTGCAAAATCAATTTTAAAGCGAATTTAATAAAAATGCATTTATGCGCATTTTGTGGCAATTAAGTGCAGCAAATTGCAAGCGAAACGAGCTGAAATGCCATATACAAAAAGGGATTTGGCATTCGTTTGCGGATTGCTATTGGAAATGTGTATCGGAAATTGTGAAATCGAGCACACAAACACACACAGACACACACAGCATAGAGCTAAAGATGAGGGGTGAAATGATAATTAAGCCTGATGTGAAAATCTTTGACGTGGTGTGAACATTGCGAGCAGACTATTAAATGACTATAGGAAGCTTAACCCACTGGGAGGATCAATACCCAAAAAAGAAAGAAATGTGTCATCGACTTTAATGACAGATTTATGACAATGCCCAGACAATAGTCTCTTTTTCTCTCTCTCTCACCTGACAGCTGATAAAACTCCCATGGACGAAGAATACATATATTTGAAATAAACATTTCAATTTTGTTGCCACAGCCTTGGCAATTTGGTGTGAAAAGAAAGAAACTTGAAAGATATTTTTAGTCATTCAACTTCACGACAGGGAACTTTTTATTGCTTTGTGTTGGGATGGATATATATGCTATATAGTTGGTGTTGTTTTCATTGTTATTATTGTTGTTGTTTTTGTTGTCTTCGTGCCAATTGCTCGTCGGGCGAAATGTGTCAAGTGAGCGGTGACTGATGTGGCGAGTAACAAGGAGCTGCAACAAACCAGCCAGCGGCAAGTATCTCTATAGAGATGCACAAGCATTGCATATGCATAAAAATGTTTCATTGAAGCGCATGAATTAAAGAGATGCTGGTGGTAGAGGGGGTGGAGGGGGGAGGAGCAGGAGTAAAAAGGACTAAGAAAAAGCCACTCAAAATGACGTTGACTTTATTCTGGCAATTGTCGGAGACAGTTAAGCGTACACTTGTATATTCCCCTCCACCACACACACACACACACACACACAAGCACACACACAGGCACACCAGCTGTCTGTCATTGTCAATGTCTGCACATGGTTTGGAGTAGATGTCGCGCGAGGCCAACAATAATTTGCTTAGGTGGGTGGTTGTATTCGCTTTGGGGGCGTGGCATCTGTCTTTGCAAATACATTGCACGCGCAATGTTAATCTGCTTTTAATTAAAATACACACACACAGAGAGAGAGACCCTTCCTGCCCCTCTTCAACTTGCCTCTGCTTTTATGTGCCTTATTCTTGGCACGCCAATCAACTAATTGTCTTTTGTCCTGGCAGCTTTTTGCTATACTCTGACTTGGCCTTCATTTATTGTTCACTCAGCCTCATGTGAACAAGCAAATGTCATTTGTCTTGAGCCAAGTTTTTATGTAAGCAGTGGCGTATAGCTCAAAGGGGGTTTTTGAGGCAACTTATCTTACAAATGTTTAAGTGGTTTGGTTAGTTAATAAGGGAAATGTTGCTATAAGAAGATTTCGGTTTCATTCCTTCATTTTCTTCAATCAAATTGAATCTATGACATTTATTGGGATGCTCAAATCGAATTTGATAAATAAAAGAAAAACATGAAAAATTTGTATTTGATACCCCAACTGCCCCAAACCTCTCTGTTAACGCCGCCACTGACATATTCATACAAAGGTCGGTATTGCGAAAGAAAATTGCAAATGGTAATCGGAAAACAAATGTTATTTTTCCTCGAAAATATGTGATAGAAGGATAGAGAGGGGGGGAGGCCTGTCTTGAGTTTGAGTTTAAGTAAATAATTGTATAAAAATAAACCACATGCAGCCAATTAAAATGTAATTGATATGTTTAGCAATTAGCATTTCAATCTCACAGAATGGATAACGAAAATTATTAATTAATACAAATCAGTTCAAATACTCACCCCTCTCCCCTCCACTTCCCCCTATATTAAATTCTCTGTGTTTGCTAAATTGCAAATTGTGCATTAGCCTGGCAAAATTGTATCTTTTGAACTTTAACTAATAAATCTTGTTTGTTAACAAACATTCCCGTTTCGCCTCCAAAATATAATGATAAATGGCCACGTATTAAGCGAAATCAATCAAGATATAAAAAAAACAACAACAACAACAACAAGAAAACGAAGAGCAAACTGAAAACATGTAAAATATGTCAAACATAATTAATTATAAAATTTATAAAACAAAAAACAGAAGCAGCAGCAGCATCAGCGCACACACAAAAGCAACAATAAAAATGTCACAAAAAGAAATAACAACAAGGAAGAAAAAAAAAACACAAATTTTATTTATGAAAAATGCGTCAGACAAAATTATCATTCATAATAATTTGTACAAACAAAAGAGTAAGAGGGAGAGAGAGAGGGAGAGGAAGAGCATCGGAGAATGCAATAGATTGCGGTCTAGGCTAGGTAAACAAATGACAAAATGGGGCAAATACATGAGCAAGAGGGGAAAATTACAACAATTACGGGAACAAAAACTGAAAAAGACAAAAAAAATTATGTTTTATTTAAAATAAAACACACAGGATAACAACAGCAACACAGTAGCACCAGTTGGTGGTTGAGCAAAAGGAGTCGGAGGAGAGAAGCAATGAAGGAGGCAATAAAAATAACAATGGTGCAACAGCAGTGATAATGTTGCTGGCAACACATGTTTACAACAGCAGCAACAACACCATCAGCAGCAGCAGCAGCAACGGCAGCAACCACAAATGAAACAACGGCTTGCAGCAGACGCCAGTTTCCCCTCCCCCCACCGCCTGTATACACATTTTAATCAATAAACAAACGTAAAAATATGACAACAAAAAAATTAAGGAGAAGAGAAATTAATATAAAATGCAACAACACTTTTAAAAGTTACAGACAATGACAAAATATTATAAATGAGAGGAACGGAACTTAGGGGCAAGTCGATGACTAAATATAGGCGCCTACCCCTGCCCCTGCTCATGTCGCTGGGTCCCCTTTTTCTATACACTACTAATCCAGCACATTTTCCCCCCTTTTTTGGTCGACTAATTGTGATGATTTGGTATCCACACAACAATTGGGCACAGGAATTGATGTGTGAAGTGCAGTGGAGATGCAACTGATGGCCAACGGAAGTGATTTTTCCATTGCCATTGGGTCCAAAAGAGAGTGTAGGAGGAGGAGAAGAGTAAGGGTATAGTCAATTGAATGGCCTTTGTTTATTCCAGGCAAATGGCATAGATGAGAGCGAAAGAGCTTATAGGATTTTCACAATTCGCCTTTCCGGCATTGAAGCGCATAATTAACCATGACATTTGTTGAGTGAGGGAGGAGGATTAGTGGGGGGATGTCATAAATAATGCAAAACCAATTGGTTGAATGGGAAATGAAAATGATTGTAGGCTATTCGGTTGGTGTTGGTGTTTAGGGGGTTGGGGGTAGAAGTCCAAAGACTCAAATTAGATGCCTACACTGCTAATTAGCCGTCACGTAAAAGGTTCAAAAGTTTCGGGTCACATTCTTGTTGTGCGTTCGATTGAGTAAGGTCAAACGGAAAATGCTTTATCAGGGCAAACGTTGAGGCCTCTGGCCACATAAATCAACCATGTCCGGAATTAGGGGGGGGGGGGGGGCAGCGGCAGGGACCTATGAGACAAGCCATGTATGGGACGTGACGATCGTTGAATTGATTTTTCAACATTTGCTTGCTCGTATATTATTTATTTAGAACTCTGTCTGTTGGGAACATAACGACATGCAGTTAAATTAATATTTCAGCCGACACACAACTAATTGAAATATTTTACATCTGCACTTTTCCAGCTCCAGCCAGGTCCGCCTTCCCAGTCATTAAAAAGGCGAAGAAAACTTTGTGTGCAGCAATTAGGAGCGATAGTAAAAACCTCTCTCTATAAATGTCAAGTGGCAACAACAATTTTCGCGGAACCAAATGTACGGAAGAAGCAAGCCTACTACAAAGACTAGGCGCAACAATATTCCAGGCAACATGTTGCCGGCAACATCAACATAATATGATAGCGGCAACATTGTTTTTATGCTACCGACAACAACAAAAACTGTAAGCGGGCATTTAGTCGTGCCCCTGACGGTTGCGTGACGCGTTCGTTGTGCGGCAAGACGCGAGAAAACGCGAGGGGAAAACCCGAAAGAAAAGTAAACGAAACGAAACGTGATGCATGGAAAAACGAAAAAGAAAAACAAAATATTTTCAAGTGCGGTAAATTTAAATGGCAATAAAGAAAACACAAACTGTGCAAATAAAAACTATAAACTAACTTGCTTAAGATTAAAAAATTTCCAAAAATACTGAAAAACTTTGACACTTTTTCTCCTGAGACTAACAATAACTGCCAAGAGCAATTTTTGCGGTATCGGTCTTTCACACACTCACACACACACACGCGGACGCACACTCCTCATACATTAATTTCACACTTAATTAATGTCTGGCGGCAAGTCTCGGCCAAAGTGGCCAAAAACGTTGACAATGTGGCAGACGCTATCAACTCTATCCACATCACTCGGCATAAGACTCACACACGAACACAGCAACTTGTCAAGCTGCCAGTGTCGACGACGACAACGCATTGTGAAACCAAAGCAGCGTACAAAATTTAGCAGTTGCAACGCGGAAATGCAGAATCACCGTGTCATCATTGCCAGCGGCAACATGTTGCCATCAACAGACATGGCGGCGACAACAGCAGCAGCAGCAGCAGGAGCAGCAGAGTCACCACCACCTCCACTACCAACGAGAATGGATATTTTCGCAACAAAGGCGGCATCCATGCGTAGGTGTCGTGGTACCACAACTCCCAAACGTACTGCCAGAGACGTTCACATCCACAGATCTAACAGTAGCAGCATCAGCAACAACATTCAACCATTCTACATGCCACATCTCTTGCTGCTCCTATTACTGATGCTTCTATTCCTATGCGTCTTGTGCGGTAAGTAGCAAGAATCAACTAACAAATGAGCCATGACCAAGCTCAGTGAGTGACTTTTAACAAAAATGCGCTTAAATGTCTCTGATTTAGGAGACCACATACCAAAAACAAAAAACACAGAAAAAAAAAAAAGAAAACCTAAATAAAAGCAGCAAAAAAAATAAATGAAAAACTTGCAAAAAAAAGAATGTACAACCCATGTGATATAGAGATGCAGCAGCAGCAGCAGCCAAAGAAAAAACGAGCACAAAATGATGCGATAAATAAAATTGTAAAAGTTTTTGGTTCGACTTTGTTATACCCTTTTTCATATAGTTTAAAGAAATCTTCTAACAACAGATTTGTTCCCGATATTGGTATTTTCTATTTCCCTTTAAATCAGTAGTAATGTCTCATCAGTAGGTCTCTCTATATGGAGAAGAAGAGAACAAAGGATATATATTTACCCTTTGGCACATAGTGAGTTCTAATAAAACATTTATTTAAATATATCTGATATAAAATGGAAAAGGTGATTCAAATGGCGAAGGAATACTTAAAAGTAGTTCCCCAAGAAAGCAGAAAGATGAGGCAAAAGAAACATTGGTGGATTGTGCGTATCCATCAAAACAGAGGAAGTTTAATAATTGGATTAGCGATGCAAAAGGCTCTGAGTTGAGCTGATTAGAATTCGTTCGATGCTTCATTTTACTGCTTTTAGTTATAGGTAAACTTTCAAGAAGCTTACGAAACTCAAACTCAAAAAACATTTAACAAAAAGTTCAGTTTTTAAGTTGTTTCATGCATTGGGAAACTTAAATAAACCCTATTAGTCATTGTGTAGAGGGTATATGGAAACCCCTTGGCACAAATCAAGATGAATTTCCGTGCATTTTTGTGCAGATTTTTGTGTGTGTGTGTATATAAATGTATTTTTTTCTCTTTCGTAAAGGATGCCTGGATCCATCCAAATAAATGAAACGAGCATGCCGACAACTGACAACACCAAAACGCTCTATGCTCCATGCTTCATGTAGATGGTTTTCTGTTTTTTTTTTTTTTGTGGCAAAGAGCGGGATAACCCGAAATGAAAGCAAAAGAAAATGGCATTCGCTAAACAGGAAAGAAAAACATTTGAAAATAGCACAAACAAAAAGAAAAAAAGTGGCAAAAGCCACGTCTCGATGTCGGTAGATATAAATTGACTCGTGTTTTTCATTTAAACGTTTCAAGTTTTTGTTGCTTTCAATAATTTTTGGTGAATTTTTTCCTTTATCGTTTTTTGTGTTGCAGCTGGCACTTAAAACTGAAATTAACTTTGACTCACGAAGAAACAGGAAGACACACACACACACACAAAAGGATCTAAAGGAGACGTGTTAGAGCATGTGTGTGTGTGTGTGTGTGTACGCGCGCGTTTATTTGTAACTGTATCTGTGTGTTGCTTGATTATTTCGTTTGAAAATTGATGCTGCCATCAATTATAGTAAACCGCAAGAGTAGGGAAAAAGAGAGAGAGGGAAAAGAAATGAATTCGGTTAGCTGGGCCACAGAGAAAGAGAGTAATGGCCAACAAGCAATTGAGTTGCCGCTGGCTTTAAAGCCAAGTCTTTTGTAATCGATTGTAGCATCTAGCCGCGTACCCACACCCAGTCACTTGTGAATGATTCACCATCCCCAATACCAATCCTTCGCCTCTAGGAAACGAATTGCTGAGCCAGACTAAAATAAACTAAAATCAATTTGGTTATGCAAGGAAAGACCAACCAAGCAGTCAAAGTAACCAACTAACCAACGAGCCACCCAAAAACCATCACCCCTCCAACTAATCAGGATGAATAAATATTTATAATTAATTTAAAATATAAACATGAAACGCAATGCTGCCGCAATTAATTTTGGCAAGCAACAGTAGAACGTAGAGATGGCCACAAAACTCTTGCAAGAACCAGATGGAGTAGACGGAAGCAGAAGGAAAGGGAAAAAGGGATTCGTGATTATCTTTTTCTCCTTTACTTTCACTTCGGCATATGAATAAATGAATGAATGCATGAATAAGCAATCAACAATAATGGTAACCACAGGCAAAAGCAAGGCAAATGGGACATTGGAAAATTATGAAAATGTATGCACAGTGGAAAGGTTAAAGCTCGAACAGGCGTTAAAGCAACAGCAACAACAACAGCAACCACAACAACAACAGCAACAACAAATGGCAAGAGCAAACGCAAAGGCAATGCCAATGGTCAAGCGAAGGAGATGGCCAAGCTAATGAGTGAAGGCATCATCAGGTGCTGGCATCTCCATTGGGTTGTTCAATGGTGATGGTTGGTACGGTTGGTTCAACATTGAGGGAGGGTGGGGAGGAGTTGGAGGTAAAATGCCTGTCAGCAGCGAAATGTGCGTGAGCCTGAGCGTGCTTAATGAACTGCAATCAATGGCATCGGCATCAGCAACAGCAGCAATACTACCACCAGTCGATAAGAACCCAAAAGGCGGCTGATTTTATATGTGTGTGTGTGCGGTGTGTGTGTATGCAACATGAGGTTGACCGCAAACGCACAGGCACATTCAGTATATACAGATACAGTATACATATATATGTATATGTATTATATATGGATAGCCAACAATTTATAGCCACTCTGACCGTTGTTTGTTGCCGTTCAGTTTGGCGCATTAATTACGCACATTTTGTTGAAATTTATTTAAACGTGCACACACACAAACACACACACACACATAGTTGATTGGTTTTTGGCTTGGCGTGAAAATGCTTCCAACATTTAATTACAAAAGGTTCATGCGGTTTATTTTTAGCTCATCACGCGTCTCCTCTCTTTTTGGCCTTAATTTTTTCATGCTTCAATTTGTTATCACGCATCTGATTGGCACACAAAACTATGCTACATATAATGATGGTAGAAGTTTAGCTGTATATGTGTGAAGTGTACATGTGTGTGTGTGTGTGTGTTTGGTGTCTGTATGTGGCGAGTATTTTGTACAGGTAGATTTCACTAATCCCCTATGCTACCTACACAAGAAATCTGATAATTATGTGGCTGTTGAGCAATTAGGCAGTAACCTAATACGATAAACGGGCCAATTTAATCCAGATCGGTTATTATAATTATAAAGATAACAACAATATTAAAGAAGAAGAAGAGCGAAAATACTTTAATATTTTATTTTAGAAAAAACAGGCATAGTTGCTGCAAGAGAAAGAAAAAAATAGAAAAAATGAACAGAGAAGTAATATTGGCATATTTTTCAGCTTTGTTAATATCAAAGTCTTTGACATTTGCCCCATTGCATGTGACTGTGTGTGTGTGTATGAAATCGAATTGATATTAAAATACTCATATTCTGAAAGCTAAAGCAAACACAATGCAGTAAGGCGAAATAGCGGGAGGCAACAGTTTCAGACACACACACACACACACACAAAGAATTCATCGTCCACATTCAATTTCATGTTTATTGGATGCAAACATATGCATATGGCTCAGAATGGGATTGTGGATTGCAAATATCAGTGTTTCTTTCATAAAGAGAAGTCGCTCGATTTCAGCTAACAGTCAGTCAATCATTTTTAATAATAAAGATGAATTCCCTTTCTCTCTCTTTTTAACCGGTCATAAAGGTCAAAATAGAACCAAAGAATAGGCAAATTTTTCTGAGTAGGAACTATAAAATTTTGAAAATATGCACTCCAAACCAATCATAGTCCGCTCCTGAGATAGCTGCAATCTCATCGATGACTCTATGACAAATGGAAAACGAACGTTGCACTTTAATAATAAAAAAAAAGAAAAATTTCCATTTATGGAACTGAAATAAAAAAAAAATGAGGGGCATACAAAGGTAACGCACAATAATGGCTCTTTATTTCTTTCGCTATCCTGTTGTGTCCTCTCCTTTGTGTGCGTGTAAATAAAACTTTATTTTGTTCACAGTAAACAGACAGAGAGAGAATAAAATGAGAAATGTATATCCTTGTGTGTAATATTTCATTATTTATCATCATTTTTTGGTCCTCCCTCGTTAGCTCTCATTTTGTCCAAATGTTTCAGTCACTCTTTGTTTTTGCAAAAGCCCTGCATTAAATGCCAAAATAATGATATTACATTTTAAATGGAAAAGGGGATAAGAAAAATATTGTGAATTTTGGTTTCATTATGGCAAATGATAACTGACAGCCAACCACACAAGTGATGATGATAGTTGAGCAAAAACGAACCCATTTTAAGTTCATTAAATTCAAGTCAGAAAAGTAGAACGAACAAAAAAAAGGACACAAATATCATTTAGTTAGCCACAAAACGACAGTTGCCAAGTTTAGAATGAGCCATAGACGTTGACCAAACAAATAATAACAATTTCTGTTCTTTTTTTTATTTTTATTAAAACAATGAAAAACTTTTCAACATTTCTATTTCATAATTCAACACATAATTATTGTTTCAACAAACTATATACATAGATATATAGTTATCTCTCGTTTATTTCTCTTCTTTGCCCACATCGTGGAGGATAGTCGAAATATGTCAGCAACTTTTCAAAACTGTAACAACGCCAATTTGTCTACACAGAAAAAAAAACTAAAAAAAAGAACGTTGACCAAGTTGGTAGCATACTAACTGTCTGTCTCTTTTTATTTAGCCATTTCTCTCTGTCTCCCTCTCTTAAATGCCACTCGGAGTAATGTTGAAATATAATTTTTACACACACTTTACTCTACTCACAAATTATGCAAATATTTTTCATCTCCTATTCAAATATATATACTTTTTGGCATGCTTATGCATTATGTTAAATAATTGCAACACATTTAATACCCTCTAAATAAAAAGGATAAAAAGGTATATAAAGTAAAGCTAGTTACATAAAGCACAAGTTTGCTTAAGGATTTAATGTAATCCTTAGCATTCATAGGGAGTCAAATATCTGGGGGCCCTTATTTGATCAAACTAAATGATTTTTCTAGTCGGCCAGTATCTTTTACATGCAACTACAATCAGAATAAAAAATATAGCTTTATTTTTTAAGGCTTTTAGAAATCATTATCTAAAGCCTGACAAATGTTTTTCATCGACCTTCAATTTAAGAAAGTACAGACGATTTTAGAATAGTTTATCGAATATCGAATAAGATCAAATGTTCAGACAGTTTTCATTCCAATGAGTCTTTAAATTAAAATTAACTTTGTACCGGGTAACACCTTTGTCGTCCCTTGTCCATTTCGTTTAGCAGTCAGAAATGTTGGTCGACATTTTTCATTCATTTTGCAAGTTAGGCAAAAAATATTGCGTTAATTATCGCCAAATGCCGCAAAATGTATTTCTGGCCCCCAAATGTCTATCTGTCCTTATATGCAACGGTTTTGCTCTTCTATCTATGTGAGTGTACATGCTGAGTATATATGCATGTGTGTGTGTGTGTGCTTTTGTGTGTTGGCGACCGCGCAATTTATTTTTGTTTAATTTTGTTTATTTTTCGGCACGCGTAATTACATGAAGAATTCATGTGTGAAATTTTGTTATTGTTTGCCATAAATTGTTGAACTTTAAAACATTTATTGGATTTTCGCAACGGCAGACACAAAAAAAAGAAGAGAGAAAGAGAAAGAAAAAATAAAACGCATATACCAAAACAGTGAAAATAAGTAGCAAACTTGAAAACTTGTATAAAATATTAAAGTAGCGTTTGCCTTCGCCAAGAAGAATATGCAAGTAAAATTCATTCTCGTTTTGTTTTTGGCTCCAAATTATTGCATATCATGCTCCCAAAAAGCAAATGATAAAAGATGGCCAAACAATAAGTTAAATTAGTTTCATTCCAGTTCCAGAGTTCTTATGCTCCACTCCAGCCAGTTGACAATAAAGAGTATTACCCATAAATTATGTCTAGTGAGTTCATCACATGGTGGCTAGTACTTTTGCTCTTGTAGAGCAGCAACTGACTCTCAATTGTGAAAAAAAAAGTTCGTCAGGCTCAAATCCCATTGTCTGTCCTCCCCCTCTCCTAACAGCATCTCTCCCATACTTTCGCGAATATTTGTAACTAAATCTGTGTGTGCCTGAAACTTTATGAATGCCAGCACTGCATGTGTGTGTGTGTGTGTGTGCGGGTTATGCATATGGGGCAGACTGCATATTGTCATAATATTGAATCCATGATATATTGAATTTTGCAGTCAATAAACGTTTTATGATCACAGCTGCACATATTTCACTTTGGCCAAAGTTCACAAAAAAAAAAAAAATGGAAAAAAATGAATTGGAAAATGTTGCCAATGTCTGGCAGAGAGGATTTAAGTTATTCTTCGCCTCAAAAAAATAATCCATTGAGAGAAATTAAACATCTTTTCATTTATAATAAGAAATCCGTTAAAAGCTCTAAAACTGATGAAAACTAAATTTTGCACTTTAAAATTGAAAAGAGAGCAAAAGAAAACTGTTTGACACTATAAAACAAAATACGCAACAAGCAGCAGCAAATGGCAAAGAGTCAAAGGATATTGCACCACGCCCATATAAACATTAAGAAGGGCGGGTAGGCGTGACAAAATTGAGGCAGTCAGATGACGCACGTTGCTTTGACAGCGCATTGATTGTGCTACGTTCCTATCAAGATTTTTATTTGAAAAAAAAAGAGAGAAAAAACGAGGGAAAAAAAACAAACAGAGTGAAAGCAAAAAAGAAAGCAGGAAGGATAAAAGCAGAAGGCAAGGCAAAACGAAAAAAAAAAAATGAAAGTTAGGCAAAGAGGTTTACATCGTCTCGTAAGGCGGCTTAAACGATTTGCGAGTTTATGGAAAGCCAAACACACTTGCCACACACAACATACACACACATACATACATGTTTAAGTCAGACATATGTATGCGTGTGTGTGTGCGTGTGCATAGAGGTAGCAGTAAAAGGAAAGGAAGGATGGGAGCCGAGGTTTGGTTGTATTGTAAAACAAATGGAAAATTGCTTTTTGATGTAGTCAGCCGGCTTTGCCTTATATGGCTGACTGACTAGCTTCTGCTCCTTGTAAAGTTTCAACAGCTTTAAAGCGCCTAAAAGTATGCTGCATGCTGCACTCTCGTTGAAGTAGATTAAAAGATGAAGGTATCGGACAATGGCAACGATTCAATATTGTTTCACGATCCGCAATATGTATGCAAATGGTTGTCTGTATGCCTCTGCGTATGTGTGTATTTGTGGGTGGGTCGACAACTGCTGGCAATTTATGGCTATCGCTTTTGATCCCTACTGTACCTGTTCGGTTTTATGATAGACTTGCCATGGCATGCCGCATCAATTTGAATAAATCTTCCTGTTCATTGTTCCATCTCTCTCTCTCTCTCTCTTCGTCTCCCTTCCTTTCTTGTATGTCAGATGCTGGACAGGGAACATTGCGTGATGTCAATTTGTTGATACAACCGCCGGCAGTACGTCGTGGCCAGTCAGTGGCTCTCCATTGCAACTATCAACTGGAAGGAGCTCCGCTTTATTCAATCAAATTCTATCGCGGCCAAATGGAGTTTTATCGCTTTACTCCCGGCGAATATCCGAATACAAAAGTCTTTCAATATCCGGGCATACGTGTGGATGTAAGTATGAAAACTAATAAAGCTCCTTGTCTTGTTACCTTTTTGACTTTTGTTCTAATTTATTAATTTATTTGTAGGAGAGTAGTTCGAATGCCACATTGGTGTACATACGCAATGTCACCTTTGGTTTGTCGGGACAATTTAGCTGCGAAGTGACTGCCGATGCACCGCTCTATTCCACATCCATGGCCTATGCCCAAATGCAAGTTGTGGGTAAGTACAATATAGAAATATAAACCAAAAAGAAACAGAAATTCATTGAGAAGAATTTTGTTTGCGATTTTGCAGAATTTCCGGAAAAACGCCCACAACTCTTTACTGAACAAACACGCTACGAACCGGGCGATGTCCTGCGTGCCAATTGCAGTACTTTGCCATCAAGGCCCAAGGCTGAGCTACGTTTTACCATCAACAATGTGCCGGTAAGTCAAATATAGAACACTGGCAATGCCAAGTCACTAATCTACAACAGGCATATTTAGCATATGCAAAGGATGGCATGGGAATTGGGGTAGGGAGCAGCACGCATAAGTCTAGCTAGCCCTGAAGCCAAAATGTTTTACATAATGCCAACTAGACGATGGCAATTAAGACATCAATGCTATGCGAGTGTAGATTGTACATTTTGCATTGCATTAATGTGTAATTAATGTTTAAGGGAACGGGCTAATTCACAGTATGCGGAGGCAGAGACGACATTTTGGAATCACAGAACGCGGTCCTAATTAAACAGCTTTGACTTTGAATTGCCTTACGGCATCGTAAATCCTTTATAATTGCATCTACCGCTCACTGTTCTTGCCTAATCTCATTTTAAGCCACATGTGTGTGCGTCTTCTATGGCATCAATGTAATCTTTAAGACGACGTGCCTAGCCGAATATGTTCTTTATTTATGAATATGATGTAATTTAATCAAGGCGTCCTCCAACTTTTACTCCTACTCCATTTCTTATCCACTTAATTAAAATTTCAAACCCGTGTCCCTTTTCCCCCCCCCCCCCCCCCCCCCCCCCCCTCTTTCAGTCTGAAGTCAATAAACCAAAAGAAAAGTGGGGGAAGGAAAAGAAAAAAGAATAAGAAAAGGAAAGGGTTCTCGGATCTGTCTGATTTGATTGTGCGATTTGCCGTTTTGTCATTTATCATTGCAAAGATAGTCTAAAGGCAAAATAATGGCACGGGGGCGGGGAGTAAGTCATATGCATATAGATGATGCTATACTCGTTACATCATTAGTCATTCCTCTGGCATTTTCATTTTTTTCATTTTTTTTTATTTGCATCAATTCGACGACCGCCGCTAATCAGTTGCATAAATCAACAATGAGAAAGAAACTGCGAGGGTAGCCCACAGGGGGAATCATTTTAAAGGCGTTTCCATTCTGGTTTAGCAGATATTCCTACTAGATAGATACATATATACACATACATAGTACATATTTTTGACCACAGGACATATACCGAACCCTACAGCTAACCTTTTTTTTTTTTATTTTGTGTCCTTTTACTTGTCGCATTTGCTGCTGTTATTAATCATAGCCACGACATCAAATAAATTACATTAAAGTTCTGCTCAAGCCGGACAAAACATTTTCAAATGAATTTACGAGGGAGGGACAGACAGAGACAGAGAACGAGATGAACAAATTTTTCAGGCAGCCAAAAGACAGACTTTCGACTGCTTCGGCTAGAGCAAAAAAGAAAACTTATTAAACGCTTCATAAATTTTTATATTATGTCTACCCACATCATCAGACATAACGTGGCGAGTGGGCGCACTGACTGCGCCTCAGTGTCTTCGTGTCTTATCCTGTCGTTTTTATATGTGGATGTATATACATACATACATATATTTGTTGGTAGTCTACTTTTTTGGGAGATGGGGTTTAGGTGGGGGCACACACATACGCTTACGTACACATGCAGGCCGTTTAACATTTTATCTAGACTTTCTTTTCTCTTTCTTTTTGCCCTTCCAAAAAAAAAAAAAAAAAAAACTAATGACAAAAGCCGAGACAAAAGTGCGCTGCGTGTGTGCTAAAACAGTTGAAGGAGAATTGGGAATAGACTTGACTTGAGTTGAGCCTTAGTCGAGTCGAGTCGAGTCTGTCGTGTCACATAAAATTTTATATCTACTGTGTTTATGTTGCCAAAGACAGCAATAGCAACAACAACAGCAACCACAACAAACATCCAAAAGAGAAGCCATTCTGATGGCAATGGCCATGCAATTTAGTTTCATATGCCTGAGCATTAGATGCCTTTTTGATATTGAATTATGATCTGGGTGGCTGGTGAGCTGAGCTGTTCACGCTCTTTAAATTAGATGGAAAGACTAGGATAATAATAAAACAAACACACACACCCACACACACACGCATACATACACTATTCACATAAATAATAGCAGATGAAAGCCGTTGACCGACCTAACACGTCTTGAAAGCAACTCGAAATTGAGCCAATAGCCTCACACATATACTAACCCATACAGACATACATACGTATTCGTATCCGTGTGATCCATTGAGACACACGAAAAACTTTAAGCGACTCTTGCTAAAATAAGATGTTTTTAAATAGTAAAAGATTATTGCATTCTAAACGTTTCTTTGCACTTGAAAATGTTTGATTTCATACATCAATCTTTTGCTTTGAATAGGCAGATTATATTTTTCGAAACAACTATAAACTATTTTTGAATATAAAATTTCAAGAATATACTTCGAAGTATTCCAAAACCTTAACCTATCCCCACAATAAATGTTGTAAAAGTAAAATTATCATTCAGATTTATTTACTTTAAAATATCTTATAACCAATCTAATTTTATGTACATTTCCAACATTTTTGACAAAATTTATTAAAAAGTTTTTAAAAAATATTTCCCATAAGAAAATTTCTGTCACATTTATTCGGACAAAAAAAAAGTAGTCCAAAAACCGAATTCTTTGCATTGTAAATTTAAATGTCTTGGTGAATCATGGGAATTAGTTGGGATTAGTTGTAGAAAGTTGTTGAGCGAGGGCGGCAGACATGGGATTATGGTTGGTAAATCGATATTTGATAAATTATTTATGTTGAGGGAGCACACAGCAAAAAACGACAAGAAAAAAATGAAAACACTAAGAACATAATTAAAGCCCATGACTGTGATTAATGAATAAATGCACATTTTTTTTTTTTTTAGATATATATTTCTTGATAAAATCGATTACTAAATTCCATTAAAAGACAAGTTCTCTATTCTCATTTCTGGCATTTTGTGTGTTGTATGCTGTGTTTGTGGGCAAAGCTGTTAGCATTCTGCATAATTGAGTCATCATATTTTATGCAAAAGGCTAAAAACTGTTGACCAAAAATCCCTCCTTCCATTTGACAACGGCAATGACAACTGAACGAAATGCAGTTTGAAAATGTTAATTTCTGCCAAAACAATTTTCGGACTATGCGAAATGTACGGAATGTATAATGTTTATTTAGTTTAGTTTTGCCTTTTTCACTCAATTTGCATAATCCTTTTTTGCTACAAATTAACATGTTTTCCATGGCTTGGATGAATGACATTTGGGTTGAGTATAAAGGGGGCGGAAGAGCTAGTAGAACAAACCGATATTAATTGCCACGACATCAAAATGAACTCTGGTCAGAGGAGAAAACAGAAAGTTTTTGCTTGTGTTGATGTTATTTTTATTTATATTTTCCTTCTTCTCCTTTTTTTTTTTTTTTTTTCTTTTTGTAGACAATTTGCCAGGCAAGCAAAATGCCCAATGTTCATTTAATTGCCTCAAAATGGCAAGTTTGCACAGAGCAAAAGGGGCATAGTGGGAGGTTGGAAATTGGGTGGGGAGTTAAGGGTATTCTTGCTCAATGCCATAAAGGTAAATCACAAGAAATATGAGGGTATTTTCACTTTTGGGTCGCTGCCTCTGCTTCAGCCACATGCTTAATTAAAGCGCTTGGCTTCTTAAGAGTTTCTCGTAAATTACGCGGCATTAAATTGCCACATAGAATGAGGCAAAATCGCAGACAGAGATAGATATACACAATAGAGAGAAAGAGAGAGAGAGAGAGAGAGAGAGAGAGGGAAAGAGAAAAGAAGAATGAGAAAAGCTATGCTGAAACTGAGAGAGGAAGCAAAGAAAATGGCTTTTTATGTCGCTGTGCCTTTGCCAGCAGCATAAAAATAAAAATAAAATTCAAATAAAAAGCTAAGCCAAAAAACGCACAAAAACCTAAACAAAATGTGAGCGTGTATTTGTAAAACTGTCTTTCTCGGTTTGTATATATATATATATGTGTGTGTGTGTGTGTGTGTGTGTGTGTGTTTGTGTGTAAAAAGGGTTAAAAGGCGTCCAACAACAAAAACAAGAAGAACAACTACAGCAACAGCAACAAAGCAATAAAGCGATTTTGCTTTTAATGTTGTGGGGTTTTGTTCCTTGAGCATCCTTTTTGTGTTCATTTCTTCAACTTGCTTGGCTCCTATCCAACCCATCTACTCCTCCTCCTTCCACCACTCCAATGACCCAATTCCTGGCCACGCAACCTGTAAGATCTTACACCTTTTTCTAACATGCATAAGTAAATGGCGCCTGAACGAGTTTGTAAGTGGAAATGAAATGCATATTTATTGTATTTAAATTGCCCACGAGTTGAATTTCCACCCCCTCCAACTCTCCTCCAACACTTAATGTTGGATGACAGCACAAACCATTTGGAAAAAGCATTTTCCTTGGTGTTATGTTTTTTTTTTCTTTTTCAAATTTTTTAAGAGCAACGCATTCACATAGTTGCGTTAAACGGAAATCGTGTAGGCGAAAGATGCCAAATGATGCGGAAAAGTGTAGCCAAAGAAAGCTTCAAATCTTTTTAAATATATATTTATATATACATATGTGCATATGCCAGACTTAGACGCATTTTGTAAAGATGTCCTGGTGATGTCAGAGCGGAAATGAAATTTCCAACTCTCTGGGACAGGCAGACATATAGATAGACAGTCAGGCATCAAATAAACAGTTTGCATGGTAAATAACCTTGCAGTTGGACACGGTATATATGTGACAACAACAACAAGAGAAGTAGAAGCAGCAAAGTGCCGGAGGCACAAAAAAAATGGAGAAAAACATAACCAGGCGGATGAGTGAATAAGTGTCCTATAGAACCAGCACCAACTACTCTAGTTGCATTTCCATCTTCCAGCTAAAGCTTCTGTTGTATAACATTGAAAACTCGTTTTTAAAAAAAAAAAAAAAAAGGCCATGGCCAACTGTAGCAACAACTCTCACCACAAACAACAACAAAATATGACATGCCCATGTCCGTTTCCCTGCCTGGAAAGTTGTGACCAATGCAGGCAAGTGGTCCATCCTCTGTTCCTTCTTTCTGTTCTGGCCAAAAGGCAGTCAACCATGGCCGCAAGTGCAACATGCTTGTAATAACCTCTCACCCCTCTTAACACACACACACACAGACATTCACATCCAATGCCTATGCCATCCTTTACATGCATGCAGACAGACGACAAATTGCCATTCATATGCAGTTGCACAAAACTGGGCGACAAAACTTTCCTTTTTTTTCCCCCCGTCTTCCTCCCGACTCTAGTTCTTTTTCCCATTTCTTTTTCAATCTTTTTTTTCCTTTTTGGGGAACATTTTTTTGCCAACTTTGTATTTTTAGCTTGGGCAAGCGGAAACGGAAATCAAAATCAGTTGCAGTTGCAGTTCCACAGTTTGAATTTCAACTAAAGATCATGAATAATTTAAAGCATATTTTTGTGGGGCACTCAATACTACGCATACATATATAACTCAATGTCTGTTTACACTTTTGGTCAGGTATATACGGAGCCAACTCAATACATACGTACAACTGACAATTTAATCGCATCCCGTCTAAGTCTGAAGCTTCAACTGCAGTCCGTTCATTTTGTGGCCGGCATTAATACCAATATTCAGGCAACAAATGCCTTGGGCAATGGCAATGGCAATGGCAATGTAAATGGAAATGGCAAGGGCGGCAACAATGGCCAATTGGGTGGCGGTGCTTTGATGCTACGTTGCACGGCTCAAATTGGTGATCTCTATCAGGAGTATAAGGAAATTGAATTGGGTACACCGCAAAAGGATCCGGTACCGGCCAGAGGTAAGCTGCTAAGAGATGACAAAATCCAATTTGAGCGAAAATATTATGAATTTCAAATTTTTGCAGTGACTCTGTCATCGAGCACAGGAATACGAAACTTTTTGGAAGCATTTTTCTATACATCGACAGCTGGAAAATCAACATTACGAATGACTTGCCAATCCTATCATCTATTTGGCTTTATTTCCATCATTTTTTTACACATCGTTATGAGGAGTTAAATTAAAGAAGAAACTACGAAAAATATTTGATTCTAAATCATTTGTGTTACAAGTTTTCGAGAGAAGGAATGCATTTAGAAAAATGTTTAATTTTGAAGTATTATTAAAGTGTTCTGTGTGTGTGTGTGTGCACATATTAAAAATGTTGTAAATATTTGCTTAATTGCCGTGAATAAAATCAAACAAATATACAAATACACAAACTTACACACGCACACACAGACAGATAGACCCACTCACAACTAATTGTTAATTAATGGATTATTCGCATAAAATATTTTGTTGTTTTCATTTTGCAGATATCGACATCAATATACATTTTAAGCCAATTCAATCCAATTTATGTATTTGTCCAAGGTTAAGATACAGTGGCAATATATATGAATACATATATATAATATAAAAAAATATATAAGATCAAGCATCATAATTATGATAACTTTAATTTCTTTGCTTTAGTACACCAGGGGGGTTCGTCTAAAATCGTTTCCCTTCTTTTACGTACTGCCATCATCATAAATTCCAAGGGTTCCTTCATATGGAACGTATTCCAACGGGCACAATGTGCGCAATCTTTTCGATCAAATGGATACACACCATTCAAGTTGGATTGATAGCATTTGCGATACCACCATCCACCACGATAGCTAAGGGCACAGTTTTCATCATCATGTTCATCATTTTTTCGATCGAATGTACTAAACGGCTGCCCGAAATGATATTTGAGAGCATCACCAATGGTGCCAATCATCGATCCAAGTTCTATCAATTTATAATTACTATCTTCATTGTCAATTTCAAAATGGCTATATATAGCAAATCCTTTTCGGCCATTACTTGATTTTAATATTACACCAAGTTGCATAGGTTCATTGGTCGTAAAATTATGGATATATTCCAAACCGTAAAAGAATTCATTTTCCAAGGTACCGAAGCCATACTTATAGTCTTGCCAATTGCGATAAAAATTCATATCGCCATTCAGACGACGTAGTATCACCATCCAATTACCGTTTTTCTGATCAAAACCAGTTTCGCAACGGATACCTAATCGTTCTGGGAAACAAGGTAAGGGTATACTATAAACGCCAGCCTTGGTCGCATGGTCACAGGAAGGCAATTTTTCAAGAGGAATATCGTGGCGAGTCTGAATATCAGTGGTCAGTCCGATTTTGTTTTGTCTTTGATTCCGTGGTGATTTTCTAGCTGTATTAAATGTCTTTAGCAAGCTTAGAAAATCTCCTTTTTGGCTGAATAATGAGTGCCTTGAATAAGGAGTAATTACACTGCCCATTAAACAGATCTCGATAAAAAGTAGTAACGCGAGCCACATTTTGAACACAAATGAAACATTTAATACAATTCAAACCGAAACTTGCACATATAATTAAATTAAATTCAACACCATAACTAAATTAATTAGAAATTTTCCAGTCAAGCGGCTCAATTTGTTAATGAGAATTGGCAAAAATTTATAATATTTTTATAATTAATTATAATTATTTTTTTTTTGAATTATCATAAATGCTGATAATCCAGTCAACTTTATTGAATAGATTCGATATTTTCTATTAGATGTGTGGAGGATTTCAACTGTATGAAATGTATCCGAATTTACTGACTTTAATGGAACATCTGATAATTTTTAATTCAAAATGATATATTGTTTATATTTCAAAGAATTCTATGCCGAAATTACAAAAAAAAAAGAAAACTTTAGCAAGCTTTATCTTTCAAAGCGTTTTTAAAGATAAGAAAGCAGAGCGAATGCGTTTTACAGGCGTTTTAGAGGCGATTTCTTTCATTATTTAACTGAAATGTTGCCTACTTTGGGGCAGTTGTTGGGAAATTAATTGAAACAGATAAAGCTAGAAGCAACACTTTTATATACAATACAATTAAAATCGAATTTTTTTATATAACTACATATATACAGGATAGCGGGAACATTTTAGCTCAACGCGTTGTGAAAAAGTCATTAAATGACAAAATCAATTAGCCAGAAACTTTAGCTGGTTTCGTCTCAATTTTCACCCTTTACTTTACGTAATGCCATCATAATGGATTCTAAGGGTTCCTTCTTATAAAACGTGTTCCAACGGGCACAATGTGCGCAATCTTCTCGTTTAAATGGATACACTCCATTCAAGTTGGATTGATAGCATCGGCGATACCACCATCCACCACGATAGCTAAGGGCACAGTTTTCATCATCATGTCCATCATTTTTTCGATCGTATGTAGTAAAAGGCTGCCCGAAATGATATTTGAGAGCATCACCAATGTCGCCAGTCATCGATCCAAGTTCTATCAATTTATAATTACTATCTTCATTGCCAATTTCAAAACGGCTATATATGGCATATCCATTTCGGCCACTCCTAAAATTTAACATTATGCCAAGTTGCATAGGTTCAGTGGTTGTAATATTATAGATGTTATCCAAACCGTAAAAGAACTCATGATCCAAGGCGCCGAAACCAAACTTATATTCTTGCCAACTGCGATAAAAATTCAGTTCGCCACTCACACGACGTTGCATGACCATCCAATTACCGTTTTCCTTATCCAATTCAGTTTCACAACGCATATAAATCGGTGTGTCGAAATAAGGTAAAACTAAGGTATAAACGCCAGATTTTGTCACATTATCACAGGAATACACTGTTTCAGCAGTTTTCAATGCACGGAATCTTCGTCCCCAGATCCGTGGTGATTTTCTACCTGTATTAAATGTGTTTAGCAAGCTTAGAAAATCTCCTTTTTGGCTAAATAATGAGTGCCTTGAAAAAGGAGTAATTACACTGCCCATTAAACAGATCTCAATAAAAACCAGTAACGCGAGCCACATTTTAAACACAAATGAAATATTAAATACTAGTCAAACCGAAACTTGCATATATAATTCAATTAAAATCTACACCATAACCAAATTAATTAGAAATTTTCCAGTCAAGCGGCTCAGTTTGTTTATGAGAATTAGCCTAAATTTATAAGATTTATATAATTATTCTTAAAATTATCATAATAATAAACTGATAATTCAGTTAATTTCGTTGAAAAGATTTGATATTTTCTATTAGATGTGTGGAGGATTTTTACTGCCATCGGTATCATTGGTGCACCCAAAATTGACGGACAACGAAAAAAAAGCGTTTTTTAATATAGAGAAGAGGGAGCGATTGAGTTTTACACGCGTTTTAGGGGCGATTTTTTCAATATTTAACTAAAGTGTGGCCTACTTTGGGGCAGCTGTTAGAAATTAACTGAAATAGAGAAAGCTAGAGGCAATACTTTTCTATACAATGCAATTAAAATCGAATTTATATATATACACAAGACAGCGGCAACATTTTAGCTCAACGCTTTGTGAAAAAGTCATTAAATGATAAAATCACAAAATCAATTAGCCAGAAACTTTAGCTGGCCAAAGCCTGCGCCTGTGCACGGGCCAGGGTCTGGGCGCCAACCAGCCTGGCCATAAATTGCAACACTTTTATCGCCAACCCAGACCCGCCTTGTGCCGCCTATTTCAGCTGCTTCTGCTGCTGCTGCTGCTGCCGCTGGCGCTGGCACTACTCTGCCTCTGCTGCTGTAGATGGCGCACAGTTGCAGCTTCCGATTTCCGTTTCCGTTTTGCGGTGCCGCCTTGGAGCTGGCGCAATGTTTTGTTTGGTTTTTATTTGCAGCGCACACTCGCTCGACTGCTTGCATAAGTGGGCAGGAGTCAGTTGCTCGACTTGGCCACATAGTTTGCTGCTGCCACTGCCACTGCCACTCTTGCTGCTGCTGTTGCCCATGTATTTGCTTTTTGGCAAACGCATTTTTTCATTACTTTGGACTGGCCCACGGCCAAGTTGGGTAAATGGCAAATGCATTTCGTTTCATATCCTCTCTCCCTCTTTTTCCACTGCATCATCTATATGAGTGTATATCTGCGTATGTGTGTCTGTGTATGTAAACGCGCAGCTTTTTCGTCTTTGTCGTATCGCGGGGGTTATAGCAACAGAGCAAGTTCCGTTGGAATATTTCTTTTTTTATTCAGTTTTTTTTTTTTCTGGTTGTTGTTCTTTTATTTTTTTCATTCGTTCGTTGTTGAATTGGGGCCTTCCCTTTGCTTGTCATTGGCCACGCCTCCTACCAGGCAAATAACAGAAAGTGGAGTGGTATAAAATATTTTATGCAATTGAAACGAATTGCGAAAAAATGATTTATGCAACAGCATTAAAGACCAAATTTGTACACTCAAAGGGAAATGGAACTGATATATAGATATGGATAGATTCAAATGATATGGCCCATTGCGCAACAGGATAATAAAATTAATAAACCAACTTACCCCGCATTAAATCATATATAGGTATGTATATATATGTTTACTATCTATATGGATATTTCAATCATATCAATCTGGGTTTGACACTTTGTGAAATTTCTACAAAATAATAAAAAAAAATTAATAGAATTAATAGATTTCCGTTACTGAAAGCAACTCTGATGGTATTTCTTTATATTTAATTAATTATTTTAGTTTTCACAAGCAAAAACATAAAGGAAATTTATATATATATTTTTACATTTTGCCCCTGAAGTAAATAATTACCAATTAGTTGATAAAAAAAAAAAAGAATGAGTTTCCAGCTGAGATAAATTAAAATTTCAGAAATTGCCAACCATTTTGTGAATTATCTTGCAAAACAACAAAAGTACTTCATTATTTGCGATACCTTAACAGGAAATCTTTTCTCTTTTCCATGAATTAACAAATGGCAGCTCATTAAAAGTCAATTAATTAATTGAAGCCAAAATAATGAAGTCATAAAAGCAAAACAAAGCCAACCAATGAAGTGGCCCCATACGAAGGAGCAGAGAAGCCAATAAAATGAATTGCTAGAATCACTGCAACCGCCGACCAGAGGCCTCTTTTATATACGAAAGAAAAAAGAAAAATATATTGGAATGATGACAAAGTGAAAATTGAATTTCATTCAAGCAATGGTCAAACGGCCATTTGATGTTGACTTTTCATATGAATGTATGCAATGTAAGGCTTTATCGGTATGTCGATATTTCCACACAATTGCTTCGTTAGCGCTTAAAACACACAATCACACGTTCATTTCACAATACAAGAAGAAGAAAAAAGAGGAAAAAGTAAGTGCAAAGCGAATCATAACCAGAATCAAAATCAGAATATAAAAAATAGGAGCAGACTCGCACAATTGATAATGCATGTCATGAATATTTTATCATATACATACATATATACATATATTCGCATTTTTATATAATTTCATGATTGATTTTTTGGCAAATGAAATTTTCGTAGCGAACATTTACATTGCATATTGTTAGGGGCCAGCTCTATACACTCACACACATACATACAAATGATCATTAATATCTAACTATGTGTGTGTGTGAGTGTGTGTGTATGCCTGTGCGCGTGTGGCAACAATGGCACTTCGTTAGTTGGGATAGGAAAGAAAAACCTGGCAAACAGCAATCAAAATTCAATTTATTTACGCACACAATTTGATTTTTTTGATATTTTTACGTATTTCTGTGTGACAAACACAACCGCCGCCGCCTCCTTCTAACCATGCCTATATTCTATTAGGTTAAACAATTTATAACACCAAATGCAATTTAATTGCAATTTGTAATACAGACATAAAGCAAAAGGTGTCTTTGTGCACAAATAATAACAGCAACAAAAAACGAAAGAGTGACTAAAAATAAAAGTAATTATAAATAAACTAAATTGATAGCTAATATATTCATGTGCTTGTATGTGTGTTTGTGTGTTTGTGTGTGTTAACACAATGGTGTCATATATATTGGCCAAAAATGCAATCAATAATTTATGTTGCACACAAAATTATAAATACAAACACAAATACAAATAAGTTGATATTATGCCGCCAAAAATTGCAACTGGCTAATTAGCTAACATCATTTATTTTATTTATAAAAAAACGAAAACAAAAAACAAAAATAACTTTGCTAGATCGAAATTTGATTACTCTTTGTTTTTAAATAATCATCAGTTGTCTTAAATGTTCAATATGCTCATTGAAAGTGTATGCAAAACTACATTAAAATTATGTAAAATTTCAATGTGCAGTAATTGGAAAAACATTTATTTTTCTCGTATATCGCTCTTTTATTTGCACAAAATTAAATGTAATTTAATAAACCGAATTTGCTCATTTATTTGATTTCGATTTTCATTGATAGTACATACATATGTATATACTAATGTAGATACTGTATATGTATGTATATACATACATACATATTTGTATATATAGTAAATTGGAAACAGCGTATCAAGTAATTTGCATTCCATTTAATTTTATGCAAATTTTTCAAAAATTTAGATAATATTATGTTGATAGTAACAATAACAATAAATTGGCAATGGCATAAGCATTTAATTAAAACGACATAAATGAACTTTAAAGCCAGCAAAACGTAATCATTGCCTGCAGTTGGACAAGTTCCCTGAGCTGCTGTTGCTTCAACTCTTGCTTCTACTACCACTGGGCCATTACAACTGTTGGCCACAAAAGCCGCAGCCTTTAAGCGCCGTTTAAATGTTCGGCTCGTGGCCCGTCAGCGACCTGTCAAACATGTGTGTCTGACCATGGGACAGCAGGGCAAGCAGCACCAGAGTACCAGAAGACCTGCAGATTGCCGTCAGCAGCGTGTAATCAACAGTCAAACAAACAAACAGACAGTCAGAGCAACAGACATTTAGTCAGTCAGTTGGCCAGTTGCATGTTGGGAAAGGAATACATATAGAGGGATTGAGAGAGAGTGAATATCATTGGCTCCAGCCCAGAGACTCATGAGTCACGCATAGCAGTTGAAGCCTCTGAAGACCGCAAATAAAAGCTGGGGAAAAGAAAAACCACAAGCATCAAAGGGATAAAGCAAAGTTTGCATACTCTTTCTATCAGCTACTAGAATTTAAAGTTGAATAGGTATAAATATTATATAAGAAAAGATTTTTTAGATGTCTTAAATTGTAATACAAATATATATTGTTATTATCTTTAAATCAAAGTTATTTTAGGAAACTTTCTCGATTCTCAGTTTATTTTTGTCAGCTTTGCATTTCCATTGAAATATCCGTGATTATTCGGTTATTCGGTTACGCAACCAGATGAGGTGAACGATGGCAACTTTGTCATAATTTTAAACTGTTTACACTTTTGGTCGAGTGTTGACAGTTATTACGCCACTGCCAGGCCAAAAGGGTTTATAACAAGACCAACAAAAAACAGAAAAACGAAATTTAAAAGGACAGGTTCAATAACCTGGCATTGGTTTGGAAATCGGCAACGGTAAGTAAATCAGATTAAAAGGATTAAGATTATATGTATGTGATTCGCTTTAAAGTTTTCACTTTATGCAATTGTTGATAAAACTGATTGAATTTGAGACGCCATCACGTAGTCTTTACGTAAATTCCGCAGCCAGAATGCCTAATTGTGGCAAAAGTGCATGCCCACGCACACACCAACACACACCCACACATACACACTCACGCGCGTATACGCATATTCAAAGGAAAGGTAAGCTCATTACGCATACGCCGTGTAACAGCCCAGACAAACAATGCAAGGCAACGAGAAGGACGACAACAACGGGCAATGTGGATGACGACAACAACAGCAGCAGCAGCAGTAGCAGCAACAGCTACGTTGACGACGAACAGCGGCAACATAACCACATCATAAACGTTTGGACCGCACTAGCACGCATGAATTAAGCATTCCACAAAAGTAACTGTACTGCAGCAATAGCAGCAACAGGAACAGTAACGGCAGCAACAGTAACAGCAGCAACAGCGACAGCATTTTGTGGCAATTGCCGGGGGCTTTTAGACCAAAACACGTACCATTCTATGCACGTCATGACCTGGTCCTAGCTCCAGCTCTAACTCTGGTCATGTTTACTTACTGTGTTGGCGTTGGCATTGGTAACCTTTAGCTAAAGTTCAGCTATTTTGTCGTTAGATTGGATGCTGTATACAAATTGCCATGCAAAACGCGTCGCCTTTTGTTGCTCGCCGACAATTCACGAAAATTTATAAGCGAAAATTCTCATGACATTACCTAAATCAATTGCAAATGCTAGCCAGAAAGTATTTTTTCTTATTTTAAATTAAATTGCCAATTGTCAATGTTATTTTGTTATTTTGCTTATTGGGTGTTGTCCTCGCTGGCCTTTCCGGCAACTATAAATTTCATTTTGGTCAACTGCAGCTGCGGCAATCTTAAAAGCAATAAAAAAACATGGACTAGCTGCTACCCTAACAAACTAGTAAGTGACAACTATTCGCATTCATGAGCATACCCATAGCAACTAAGTACCTCTTGTTAAAAATGGAGAACGAAAAGAAAGAAAAAAAATATGCCATGCCGAAATTCTCTCCAGTCGCAGTAAATTCAGCCTTAAGGACACAAAGAACCACAATAAAAAAAATGCCAACAACTTCATTTCCCGTGCTGCATCCAAGGACTATTGTTCTGTTTCTACTACTAGTTCTTCTGCTGCTGCTGCTTAGCGTTCGCCATGTCTCGTAATTGTTTTTATTTCCTTTCTGGTTACCTCTTACCAAAGAAATAAGAAAAAATTCCAAATAACTATATAAATATACAAAGATATATATGGATGTACATACATACATATAAATTGGTTGTTTTTTCTTAGTGTATTCGCCACACTTTTTGTTTCTTTTGTTTCCGCTTTGCCATTTGGTAAATTTTATTTACGCATTTCATTCGATTAAAGTCAAGTCGAGTCGCAGCATCGAGTCCATTTTTCGTTTGAGCCACAGGGCCAAATTGTGTAATAGACCAATCTTAAATTGAATTTGTTAAGGATGTGAAATTTGAAATCTGATTAGGGATGATTTTGAGAACTAAACCAAACTGCGTCAACTTGAACCGGGAAATCGTTTTCTTCTCTCTGCCTTTAAAGTAAGAGTAAAAGTATAAGCGAATACCCACAAACGAAATTGTTACAAATGTTCAATTTTCCGCAACTTTTCTTTTCACATTGTTGATGACATGAAAAAATTTATACATATGTACGAGTATTTTTATATGTTCCAACTTTTTAGCCAGGGATGGATTTAGAGAGTACACTATAGTATCATCTGTTAAGACTGTCTAGGGACAATTTATTTTGTTTACTGAAAATTTCATCTTCAAAACTAGTTTAATTTTTAAAAAATTAATTACCTAATCGGGTTACTTTTGTATTGTCTTAAAGAAAAGATAAAGATTTAGAATGCTTAATATTTAGTCCTGCGCTCCGCTCCTGTTTTTTTATTTGTCGAAAATTATGCGACCAACTTTACGGAAGGCCTTACAAATTATTTCTGCATTCAATTAAGCGAATCTTTAGAAATTCATGGAAAATGTTTGAGATTATGTAAATAAGAAATTCTACAAGTACACACACACACACACATACTGAAAAACACACATACACAAAAGATCACACACACAGACAAGGGAGATGTGAAAAAGAAGGAGGAGGAGGAATGACTCTGGCAGAAGCAAGCACTTGAGCAAATTAACAAAATTTCAATCACACTTCATTAGCAGAGAGAAATTTCAATGGGATGGATACATGTGGATGTGGCTTTCGAGAGAAACGTACTCATTCTCATCCTCGTCCTTGTCTTCTCTATGTATGTATGTGTGTATGCATGGTAAGAACTACATACATAAAGATAGCTATAGAACACAAGTGCCTGCAAGGCGATGGCATGCTTGATTCTAGATTTTGGTTTGGGTTTTTGGTTTCTCTTCTTTTCTTTTTTTTGGGTGTTTTGTACCACACAAACATTTAGCAAATGAAATGTTTCAAGTGTGACATTCTGATGAGAGCAGAGCAAAATGATGAGAATGATGGTTAGGAGATAGTGGCTAGGCTACTGGGGAAGAGGAGAAATAAGCAGTCAACTTTGCTTCCATCAAACAATGCAACTAATCTAGTGTTCGTTTTTTTTTTTTCATTTTTGTTCAACTGCTTTTTAATTACTTTAACCCACAAATAAATATTTTAGCAACGCTTCAAAAATGCTGCCAAGCCATGAAGAAGGCAATAACAAAAGTAAAACCCAAACATACAGAATATTCGAAAGGTGTGGGGAGGAGGAGATGTGGAATACAAAAAAAGAAAACTTTGTTGTGCATAAATTGCGATTTTACTGAACGAAAGTTGGCTATATATAACACTAAATGCTCTTAAAAATATTATGCGGTTGCCGTTGATGGGAGGGTGAGGGTGAGGGGGAGGGAAGGCTCGGCTGAGTGGTAGAATGGGACGGGTATTGTTGCGACTGCGGAAGGTGCCGCAGGTTGCGGATGTGTGCGCCATGACTTCACATATTGCCCATGGCGCCACTAAAATATTATTTCATGAAAATTTGCTTAAGCATGGCGAATGAGGAAGGTGCAGCAACAGGACGAGCAGCATGGGGTACGTACGAGGTACGGAGGAGTCGAGGCTGGCAAAAGTTTACTTATCCTTGAAAGTTTATTTTCTGCCGGAAATAAACAAAATTGCACTCGAGCTTTTTTATTGGGTGCGCACAGGATGCAAATGACTGAGTGGCTCCTGCCAATGCAAATGCATCAACATAATAAAGAAGAAAATAACGAATAAAATAAAAAGTAAGAATTAAACGACAGGTAAACCAGATGAGGCACAGTTGGTCTTAAATCTTAAGTTGGCCTTGCTGTACTACCTGGGGGCTATTGGCCAAACTAAAATAAATAGAAAACGTTGTAAATTAGCAGCATATTTGCATGACAATTATTTTCATAGCGAGCCAGCAAGGACAAAAACAAAAAGTGAATTGTTGGCTAAGGATGAGCCCAGCCCAGGTTGTTGCAGAGGACAGTGAGGCCATTACGAAAACATTTAATTGTTATTTTTACCAAATGAATGGCAAACGGCCCGCAGCATACGACACACAAATTGCGGTGTGCTCATTACGTACGGTATGGCAATGTACAGAGAAGTTCCCTCTCTATCCATCCCGCTCTTTCTTTCTCTCTATTTGTATAGCTGTCTCTCTCTCCCTCTTGGTGGTTAACAGGGCCACTGGGTGTCGCAGGGGCCAAGCCACAAAACGTTAACGGCTAACGCATCTGCCATCTTTCATGCTCTGCTGCATATCTTTGTCGACTACTCTACAACCCGTTCTCCTTCTGGACAAAGATGCATTGTTCAGCTCGTCCTGCGGCTGTGTATGTATGGGTGTGTGTGTGTGTGTGTGTTGCGAGAGGGGCAACTTGGCCAAGTGGAACACTCCATTGCGTGTGCCTGTGCCATATTTTTTCCACTAATTAAAATAAACAAAATGCTAGCAACTGGGCATCATCATCATCATCAGCACGGAAAAGTCACTAGAAAATGGCACAAGGTTACCAGGTTCTGGCCATCTAACTTAACCAATCTCAAGCCAAACAGTTGACCAAGAATGAAAAATAAACGTCTAATGAAATTCTTCAAATAAATAGCGAAAAGAGCTTAGTAAGTAAAAGAAAATTTTCTGATTTAAATGCTTTCAAATGGCTAACAAGGACAGCAAAGTAAATTCATCATGATTAACACAGCGTGGACTCGTTGGCTAGATCATGGATCCATTTGTGAGGTAAACTGTTTTAGCTACTTACCATCAACTCATTATTTATTATTTATTTTAAAAAAATAATCAAATTTTATGTACAAAATTTCGCATCTAATTTAATTTTTAATTAATCTTGGCCAACAAAAAATCATATCAAATATTTCAGTTGACATTCTCATTCCCTTTTGGTTGATATTAAATTCTTCTTTGCTTCAGTGGTTGCTTGAAATTTTCTTTATTTCCTTTTTCGAGGAAAACAATTAATGGGTCTTGTCCCCTTTTGGCATAGTTTTATCACTTTGATAAACTTGATTGAAACACTGCGCAACAAGAAAACAGTTTTTTGATTAAACCAAACACTTTGTATAGTAGTGGAGTACATGAAATCTTTCCATTCAGTTTCTATATAATAATAATTTTAATAACAAGTTTTTAATTGCTTATTATGTACTAACTATAAATGCTTGGCTAATGAAAAAGTGCCGGACAGGACCAGGACCAGGCCAGAGAATCTCTTAGCCCTGACCCCAGCCAGAGCTGCCACTCTTAGTTGCCAGTAGTCGGTTTTTATTCGTTGTAAACTTTTGCTTTTTAAATGTTTCTTTATTAGTTGCTGTAATTGTTTTTTGTTTCTTTAAAGAAACAGTGGTGCGTGAAAGTATAGAAGGGGGTTAAAAGTGGGTGGTAAATAAGAGGTGTATCCTTATGATGGCTACGGCAACAAGATTCCTATTCTGCGGTTTGCTGTTTCTTTTTTGTTTTTGCTTCCCATCAAAGAAATCGAGACTTGAGCTGGGTGTCTTGAGGCTTGGTGCCGAAAGTTTTTACTCTCTGCTATGCAACAACAGGCAACAAAGTTAAGCAAGAACTGAGAACTAGATGAGAAGAGCATTTTTTTCTTCCTTTCTTTCTTTTTGTCTTTTTTTTTTTTTGCAACATTTTCAACTTGTTTTGTGCTTTGCGTTTTCCTTTTTTACACTTTTTTTGCCTTTTTTGTTGTCTTTTGTAAACACACCGGAAATGCTCCAATTTTGTGTTGGACCGCTGCGGAAATGCTTGCCAGAGCAGCATGAAAGCAGCAACAAAAACTACAATTCTATATCGTCTACAATATATATCTGACAGAAATATATATATATAGATGCACAGAGACATATATATATAAGTAGATACAAGTATATATACTACAAATATATATATGCCAACTGTAATTTGCGCCTTTGTTTTGCTGTTTCTGTAACTATATCTGTGTCTGATGCTGTGCCTGGCCAAAACTGCTACTAAGTTTTCAGCGCAAAACTTTTACCCTAAAAAACACAAAAAACATATATACAAACAAACACACACACGCAAATATATACATATAAGTAAACAGGCAAAAAGCAACTTAGCTGCATCACCATAGAATATAAACAAGAAAATTTTGGTATTAAAACTAAATTAAAGAAATGCTTTTGGCGACAAAATATTTGGTTGAGGCAACACAAAACATTCAAAAAGCAGGATGAAATAATAAATGCTAAAGATTTACCATTCTATATACATACATACAAACATATATCATGTGTGTGTGTGTGGGTTTTTGTTAAGAATTTCTTCAATCAACATTAGCATGTTTGTCGAAGCAAGCAAATGCAATTTCAACTTGCAAATGCAAACTTTATTAAATTCCAAACGAGCAAAAATCTTTAGCAACTTTTCTTCAAAAAACAAAAAAACATATACAAAGTTTAATTTCATAACTTTGTGGTTAGACGACTTTATGATACTCTATTGATTATTAGTTAACAATAGTTAGAGTGGCTTATGGTGGAGCTTAAATAAATTTATTAGAATAACTTACTCTTAACCAAAAACGTTTAAAGTTAGAAATATATTTAATAGAAATTCGTAGAAAATATTTATTTTGGGTTTTAAGATTTACTAGAATTTTAATGCAATTTTAATTTATGTCAGGTAAAATAGAGATATACTATATAATATATATATAGTAAATATGTGTAAATTAGAATAAGTTGCCTGAATCTAAATAATCCAAAACAAATCTCCCAAAAGGTAAGAGTATTAAAACATACAACTTTAGTAGCTATCTGCAAAGTTTACTAACTTTAACTCTAACGATCTTAGAAAATAAAGCTAACTGTATACGAAAGACTGGTTTTTTTAATGACTTTCTTTAATATCCAAATATTTTTTGTTCTGTTAAATAACAACAATTTGAAACAGAATCAATTTTGAAAATCCAGATTGAATAATATTAGAAACTCTATTTCTATTGTTGAAATGTTATGGATTGGTTTGATGGATTTGATTTCACAGGCATTATGCGAATTCCATTTAGAACTCAATGGCATGTTGAGACATATAATGGGCTTTGGCAAATGTATTTCATTGGCATCTGATATGCCACTGTATGTATTAACACATTTCTAACAGGTGGTGATGAACGATGTCAAATAGTGTTGAAACAAGAGAGAGTCAATTGGACTAAGGCACAACAGCAGCAGCAGCAACAGCGACAGCAGCAACAGTTTCGACAACACAACTCATTAAATTAATGGTAATGGATTAGTCAGCATCGAATTGAACACAACCGAAATGTGGAAGGTCCAGTTGCCAGTTTGCCCAATATAAGTAGTGGCACGTAATTAGTGCCGTAGGTCGCAACAATGAGACAGAATTAAGGCAATTTGTTTTCTATCTTTGGAAGAAACCAAAGCGAATATAAGCAAGGAAAAAAACAAACAAAAACCCGGCAGCAACACAAAATGGACACTAAATGCACATTTAATTAAACAGTTTCAATTTAGCTCCAGTAATGTTAGTATCTCTTGTCTTTATGTATATATAAGATGAAAGACAGCCAACGACAACAATTCTGGGACAATGCTTTCCTTTTCTCATTGATATCAATAATAACTTAAGCACCTTTTGCATAGTCTTTTGCTCTTTTGTATTGTGTTCCCTTTTAGCGAATGCCGCCTGCATTTCAATTGGGCTACAACCAAGTATCGGAGAAACCTTAACAGCTAAATATAAAATACTACTAAAAGTTGTGCATCTGTGTGGGTTCGTATCTGTGTGTACTACTCTGCTTTTGCTTTTGTGCTTTTTAACGACTTATTTAAAAACATAAAAATATAAAAAAAAAAAAAATATTCACAAAACATTTGTAGTATATAAATACTTAAATACTCTTAAAATACATTTAAATACTCTTACAGCAAAAACTCAAACAGAAACAAAATTAATGAATACTTATGATAGAACTCATAATTATACATATTTTTACTTAGAATTTGATTTTGTTTTTAGAGCTGTGACAAATAAAAAGAAATGTGTGCACTATGTCGTCAACTTTTCGACTTGTTAATTTTTGATCAATAAACTTTTATAGCTATTATTAACTTAGCATATGTCATATAAGTAATAAGTGAAAAATAGATACAACGATTCTTCAGCGTTTAAGTATAATAAAATGAGTACTGTATTTGCAGCTTTGACTAAGTTCATTCCTAGATATCAGCACTCTTAGTTCAGCTCAAAGAAACCAACAAATAACCAAATATCAAAAACGACATTTATTTTGATCTAACATAATACCCAAAACGAGTTAAATTGAACTGTTATGCTAACTTTTTAATCTTCATTAGCTTTCAAAAAGTTTTAAAAACCTTTAAGCCAAAGATAAGCTAAATATTTATTTATAAAACTTTTTCAGCACTCTCAAAGATATTCAATAAAAGAAAAACAAAATAACTTTTAGGCAAACTTTATTTATATGCAAATAATTAAATTACAGATTTAATATTATATGCCAAGTGAATACGCCTTTTATTTTTTTTAGTGTACATGAAGAAACATTTGTAACTTAGTTTCTGCTCCACTTTAAGCGAAACAAAACGAGCTTGGCATGCTAAATAGGCAAGACAACAACAGCAGACAAGTTCAGCCAAGTCTTGTTTTGTGCCCACTCATATTTTGGCAAGAATTTATGCGTTAACAGGCAAAAAGAGCTTAAGTGATTTTAGCTGTAAACTAATGGAGATTTCTGGCAAAGACTATCATGTCACAATGGCAATGGCAATGGCAGTGGCAATGGCAATGACAGTGATAACGTTGACAACCATTTGAATCCATTGGCAGACATTGGGTAAATTTCATTTTATTAACACCTTCATCAAGTTAATCATTTCAACGTGATTTAATGTCAGTGAGAAATTGTTGTCACTGTATGTCAATCAGTGCTAGTTAGAAAACCAGTCAGTCATATACACACAGTCACTTCAAACGTAGGCCGGCCTGGCTAACGCGTGCCAGTTAGGCCAAAACCCACGACAAATGGCTCTAAGGCCTTAGCTTCAACTCCAACTTCGCTGACTTCAATTTCAAAGCGTTGCAACGTAGTGTTCTCAGAGCCATCACTTGTAATTCAACGCACGTTATGGTTGTTTTTTAATCGACGCTACTTTTTTGCTGCTCTCCCTGTCATATTTTATTAGCAAAGCAAGTACTGTGACTCTGTCCCTGGTCTGGCTCTGGCTATGGCTATCTGGCTCCTTCATCCACATCCATCGCATATCGCATTTTAAATGTCATGTTGTCAATCGCCTGCACTTGCAGAGTTGGCCTCTTTAAGATGGCCAACAGCTTATGTGCGGTCGGGTAGATAAGCATAAATTAAGCTAGTGAAGGCGTCTGACAATACGGCGTGAGGGGGGGTGTCTTCATTAAATGTTCAACAGTTTTCTTCTTGTTTTCTTTTTTTTTTACAGGAGCTGCCAGCGGCGTCCGTGTTGACATGGAGTTATTTGTAGCAGGATGTAGGTCGCCATCAACCTTGAAAATGAAACTGAAAACAATGTCAACGACGCGGTAAATTCGTCAACTATCTGATCAGAGGGGAATTTGATGAAAAGCATGGATGAATGATGGCAGGAGCAGATAGCAAAGCAACTTGAATAATATTTAGTTTGGCAAAAAAAATGAAGAGATTTAGTAGCAAATGTAATGGAAACTATATAGAAAGAGTGAATGATCGACAAAATATTAATTCAAACTTCAAATAAAGTCTAGAGAAAAATTTAATTACAGATTTTCTTTTAGATTTTTTATATTGATCAGGAAGAAAGGTAACTTTTCAATCATCAAAACTTGAAAGCAAATAAATTGATATCTAAAATTGTTTTTGGTTGTTTTACTTTCTATTACTTTAACTAAATCAAATGGTGAACAAATTTCAGTTTATCTAAATGAAATTCTTTTGGAGACTACAAAAAAATATCAATTTTATACCTATTTATTGTAAAACAAATATGGATATACTGATTTAAAGAAAGTTCATTGAACCCATAATATTATTCTTAAAATGTCGCATCTACTTATAAAGATTTTTAATGTTATTTATCTAACACATTCGTCATTTCTTCGCTGCCGTGTGAAAAGAAAACATTTGCACCCAACTGTAATGCCAAATAAAAACTATTTTATCCCATATCTAGTTACACATTTATCTAACCTGAATAACCAAAAAAAGATATTATAGGTATATAAACCTATTTCCTTTACCAGTTGTAGAGTTTCATCCGTATGCCAAATTTGACACACGTTTGAGAAATTACCATTAAGAGAGACGCAGGAACTCATAAATGTAGAATTGCTCATAAAACTTGTGTGTGATTGCGATTCGCTTAAAATTCTCACATATAAATTGTATAAAATTAAAGCAAAAAAGAAAAAAGATCCCAAATGTGGATGGGTTGTTGTGGGTGATGGCGAGAGGAGAGCGGGATAGTGGATAGAGTATGAAAATGCGAAAGTAAATGAATGCACGTTTCGTATGGGCCAACAATTCTGTACTTTCTCTTTTCAAAAGCATGTAAATAACATTTTTATTATATTTATAACATTTATGTAAAATTCCAAAGCACCCAAGTCCCAGTCATGGTGCACAGGGAGGAATTGGCGTTGGCGGTTGCGGGGACGTGGCGGGCCAAGGGAGTGCCAACACAACAGGGACAGGTGTGACACTTTTTTTTTATTTCTTTCCTCACAGTATTTCTGTTTTTGCCCGCTTTACTGACCCACTTATCACGCGGTGCGGCATCAGAATGAAGTGTGCCAGCTTTGCCCAAGTTCCTGACAGCAACTCTCAGCTCTCACCCTCAATCCGCACGCAGAGACACACACACACACACACACACATAGCCACATACATGGGATCGGTTAGGTAGTTATAAAGAGCAACAGCAACTGTGCAAATATTTTTATATACGCATAAAACAACGGACAAACTGAAAAGAAAGACAGATGCACGGACAGACAATAAGCCAGATATTAATAAGCTGGCCAGAGAACAAAAGAATCGGGCCCACAATTTTTGTCGACCATGAAATTGTCAGTGAATGTGAAATTTGAAATAAAATGATGAATTTATGACATGTGCCGGTGAGTTGACTCAAACGTGCGAGAATTTTCGAATTTTATGCAATATTGAATCGTTTCAATTGTCTTCGATCTCTCACTCTCTTATATTTGCATCTTGCAGATACATTTCTATTTACTCTCCTATTTTTCTTCCTTTTATTTTTTCTTTTTTTTTTTGATCTGCTCAAGTGTAAATATGAAAACGATGCAAATATAGCACAGTTGCATGCGAATATAATAAAAGAGCACTTCATATGAAAGCCAGCAGGAAATTCAGCGCCAAAGCAAACAAACAAATATCTACAAGAAACGAAAAAAAAGAAAAGAAAAGAAATATTCATAATAATAATAATATTCGAAAATTTTACTCGTCAACATTGACATAACCCCAATTGCCGAAGGGCTCAAGTGCATGCAGACTTATCGGAGCAAATGAAGTGGCATGACACAAAATGAAGAAAAAACAAACGGAACCAAGAACGCAATCCAAAAAACAAAAAGAGAGAAAAAAGAGTAGAGGAACTTAAAGACATAAGACTGCTATATGCAAATACTGACAAAATATATCCTTTTCGTTGCCATGCAAATCAGATTGCGATGGATTACATCAACTCTGGGGGAATATGATTCCACGGTTGCCACCAGCCAACAATAACAAGAGTGAAGTGATGCTGATGAAATGACAGTTTTATACAATGTTGGCAAGATGTCAGTGTTGGAATTGGGATTGGGGTTTGGGTTGGGGTTGGAGTTGGCACGGTAAAATCGAGGGTCGAGTGCAAATTGATATCGTATACCGGGCACACTGACGACACAATTGGATTGCTGCTATCTGTGGAAATTAATTACTTGGACTGATCCAATGCTTCTCCGCTACTGATTACTAACCATTTTATCTGGGTAGGGAGGGGGGCAACAATTAGATGTTAAAGTCCAAGTGAAACTCAACTCAATTAAGTTTTTGCTCATCTCATAAGCTGCATAAATCAACTTAAATTGTTATGGCTTTTAATAATCAACTATACGCTGGGGTGTAAAGCGTACAACAACAACAACAACAACAACAACAACAACAACTGGAGATGACAGTGGCATTGGGACTATTATTTGCATGGCAACGCAAACGTTGGACATCGTCAAAGATTTATTAGAGCATTTGACTTGATTTAGCTTGTTTATGTTTTTCACAGGGAAACACAAAACTTATGGCAAAACATTATGGCCACAAAATGGACATCGAAACTGAATCTCTAGCTGAAACTGAACCTGAAGTTGAAGTTGGATGTGTTGTTGGATGTGAGGTGTTTGCTGATGTGCATCATAAATTATTTTGATGGGCCCTGAAAAATCCAATTGAAGCATCAGATAGAATCAACGTTAGCCCCTTCCCCTCTCTCTTACTGACCCTCTGCTAGAATTCAGGATTGCAGGTGCTAAATGTCTTGGGCAAAGTGCTCTACATTAATTTACTAGAGTTGTGACTTTTTAAAATGATTTGGCATCTGTTTTGCCCACACACAGTGGGGCAAATAATGAAAAAACTGGGCAACATATTGTAGAAAAGTATTTAAACAAATATAAGAAAGAATTGTGTTGAAGGTTTTTTGCCATTCAAAAATAGAATTTGTTTATAAAGATGCCATAGTACTACGTTAAAGTATTTTTTGTCAGAACTAATTAACCATAACAAATTAAAAGAAATTTGTTCAAAATGTTCATTTTGTTAAGACAATTGGAAGATCTTTGAAATTTTAAAGAAAATAACTGAACATAAGTGAAATAAATTATACTTTTATTTTAACGTATATATTTGTAAGATCCAACTAACTCTAAGAATAATTGACAAATAGTTTAAATTATAAATTTTTGACTAGTTATTCTGTGTATTAGTTATATCATGTGAATTTCAATGACCATTCCAATATGGCGATTCTGAACAACTAGCACATTTTGATTTTGGACCAAATTAATGGCCAGCCGTTCCCAACAAAAATTTGCAAAAATAAAAAATTATAAATGTCTGTCGACGACATAACCGAAACCATTAGGGTCACTTTATGCCATGTATGTATATATACATATATATATGTATGCTCTTTTATATATTTCACTCCTGTTAATGTTTCTGTCTTGTAAGTTGTCATGGCGCGACAAAAACTCGACCAAATGCAGCGTCATTCATCACACACACCCATACCCATACACACAATTGAAGAAAAAATGAACAGGACCGAACAAAACCTGAGAGCCAGGACAACAAAGTTGTGTCTCTGCACTTAAATGCCGAGCAACGAACCCAGACAAAAAACGGCTGTAACAGCAGCAGCCCTTTTGTTTTTTGGCACAGCATCCCACATTCCATATCCCCACATCCGACATCCGCATTCAGCATCACCGGCCGCCCACTCTGTCCTAACTCCCCTTACATTGTATCAACGTGCTCCCTCTCTCTCTCTCTCTCTCTCTTTCTCGCTCGACTCACTTAAGGTAGAAAACACAAAAACATTTTGTTTATGCGCCCCAGCAAAACTGTTAAAAAATTAAAATGCTGCTTAACAACTTTGCCGCATGATAAATGAGCGCAAATACACCAAAAGGCGCCTCTTCCGTTTCCCTCAACCAACCCCTCCCAACCATCATCATCATCCGAATCCGACGTACCTGTTCCCATTGTTTATGAGCCTTTGTGCCTGTATTTGGAAGGGATTTGGGTGCGGGCAAGAAGGGAGATCAGGTTGTTACTAAGACACTCCAACTATAGGATGCGGGCGGGTTGGGTAAAAACACTAAAGAAAAGGTGCCACAATCGTGGCATATTTAAGGCTAAAGTGTCATCATAATTATCTTCCCCAAAAAAAAAAAAGATGCAAACAAACTCAAAGATTCCACATTAGTGCAGAAGTATGTAAATGCAAATTGATTTTAATAATAAACATTTTCGAAGAATATTGACATAAATCGGGAATGTTTATATACTGCACAAGTACAGAATATTGTAAATTCATAAAATCAACTAGAAATGCATTCTGAAGTAAAAGTTGACTACATTACAATCAAATTAAATAAAGATAAAATGAGAAAACCTATTGAGAGATAAGCTACAAATGACAAGGCAGAATTGGAAATGTAAATTGATGTAATATAGTTAACCAAAGATAACCTTGTTAGAGATGAGAATTACTTTAAGGCTTGAAGAATATAATTTCATATGGAGACTCTTCTTAAAAATATCTTCCGTCTTTTACAGCATTCTATTTAACAATATAATTCATTAATTTATATTTTGCATATACATTTAATATCCTCTTCATATACCATATTTCATTCATATAAAGAGTATTCATATTATAATTTAAAGAGTTGAACTATAATTTACCCTATGTAATCATACACTCTTATCAGATTTTCAATCATAAGCAATTATAATTGCAACTGGGTAAACTTTTGCTAGCACCACCATCACAATTAGCGAAAATCGTTGCTGAAAAAACAAATAAAACGAGAAACTTTTAATTAATTTAAAATTAACCACTCCACAAAAACCGAGAAACCAAACAAATAAATAAACAATATCTCTGCACTTTAGCTGTCCGCAGCAACCGTAATGCTGATGTGATTTCTGCCATCATTAACATGCTATATAGTATATGAAAGGCGGAGGCGGAGGCGTGGCCATCACAAACACACACACACACGCACACAGGACAAACAAACAAAACACAGACACAGCTATAACTAATGATAATGGTTGAGTTATTATGTCCTATATCATTGGATGGATGGGTCACTTGAATTAATTTAATGTTGCGTTTAAAATTACAAAAAAGGGACTCGGGGAAAAACACATTTTCAAACTTTTAAACATTAACACACAAACAGAGAGAGGGGAGGGAGAGAGAGAGGAACACACATAAATATGCAAAAAGTCCAAAAATATCACTCAGCTTATTCACAGAACAAAAGGATAATGAATAATGGACATTGTAATAATGAAAATGAGCGAGAAATTAGTTCAAAAATTGAGAATGCTCGACTATTCAATATACTCAACAAATAAAAATCTTAAACACGTTTAAGTTCATTAAACAGATATTGATAAAAATTTAATTCATTGCAATATATTTTAAAATAAAGTATATTGAAGAGCAATCTATATAGTTCAATACATAAAGCAAATAAAAATGTGTGATAAATAGGAATAAATTTGTATTTAAGTCCATCTGATACAGCTTATCCTTATAAAATGGGAAATATTCTAGTGAGAACTGTAGCCAAGTTACCTAGGAGCAAAATATATTGTAAATTCTTTGAGACACAATTTATGGAAGGTGCAAATCTGTTGGTGTAGGAGCACCACCATAATTTTTAGACGGGCTTCCAAAGCACTGATAGATAAATGGGTGGGAATTTATTGACTCAAATGCTATCGAAACAATGGAATACGTAAATGCTTAAAGCCACTTTGCACATGATATTATTCCTTACTTTATATATAAATCTGAAAAGATATTTGCTTTCTTTTATATTATTTCTATTTCTCCCATGAATAAACCTCATATTTTGACATCGCTCCCTTAAGTAGTGTAATAGAGGCTATATACCCTCTGTGTACTGTGTGAAAATGCATGTAATAATGACAATAAAAACGACAGTATTATTAACGTATGACCAGACGACGAGAAATGGTGCTCATAACTGTCGCATGTCTACAAAAAGACAAAAAAAAAACAACAACAAATGATGTCGTTAAATGTAAATGATAATAAACATAAAAATACAATTAAGTATGCATTTATTTTGCATTTTAAAAGAGCTTACAATGCTTATTGTAGTTTAACTATATATATATATAATGATATATTCTTACAGTCCAATTTCCTTTAGATCACAGAACATATATTCAGCGCAATTGAAGGTTAAAAATCATAACAGTTGACATGATTTTTAATGAAATGAAATATATTTTTGTGGTTTGCCATTTTAAATGAAATAAAATACTATAAAAATGAGGATGGCATGACCCAGGACAATGTTTTATATACATATATACTTACATATATATATTAAATTGAAGTGCCACAACAACGAGAAGACAACATTGCGTATGCGTGACAATGATGTCAAAGGACATTAAGTAATTATGCCCACAAAAATATTCATATTTTTCGAAATAAATGTTGTCCACGCTTGTATATATGTATGTATGTATGTGTTGCTGTATTTATCTCTGTGTGAGTGTGTGTGTGTGCTGGGGCCACAATCTGGTACCACACGCATTTGCTCTAATTAATAAGCCAGCCCCCCCCAAACTTTAGATGACTTGCCGTGTCCACATGAAATGTGTCATAATTTCTATTTATGGTCGGGCATTGCCGTGGGCACGTCGCGTTTATTATGATTTAATTTAATAAATTACAACAAGTCCTCGGTGAGCATTTGAAAAATTGCCAACATAACACAGCACAACAAACACAAAACAAAAAAAAAAAAAAAAGAAGAAAAACAACATGGCACGCAACCAACCCAGTCAAGTCTCCAATGTAGACTCCAAGAGGGAGTAGGGTGACATTTTAAAGTGAAAAGCTAATTAAGTAATAATTTGCCGTATGTGGGTATAAAAAATTTACCCATTACACGCAATAAAGAGTGAGAGTGGACTGAAACAAAAAGAGAGAACGAGAAAAAACAAAAAAAGGAGGAAGCATGAGCGAACGGGTGAGCCTCATTTACGCCTTTTTTATATGGGTTAGGTCATGGCATTCGGTTTATGGAGTTATGGTAATGCCTTTTAGTAATTACTTATTTGATAAATTGCTTCGAGTCGGTTGAGTTTTATGCCATAAACCAAACATCAACTGCAATGAAGTGCAAATTAATGTGCAAGATTAGCATATACGATATAATTTCATTGCTAAAAATATATACAATTTACAAAATGCTCAATATAAAATCAAGAAAAAAAATAAAAATCAAAATTATATTTATTTAAATGAATGAATATTGCAAAAATGTTGACAATGCGACCATAAAAATGCCACATAAAAGCCACAAATGAGAGTTTATAGCCAAAAAAAAAAAAAAAGAAAAGTATAAGAAAAATAACAAATTCCAATTCCTCTACACATATTCCAAGTGGAAATAATGCCAATCAAGATATTATCTCTAATCGCATAAGATTTCAGTTTTTATGTTAAGACCATCATTTTATTACACGTACAGAAAACAAACTGGAATTCTTGGAGCAGGTGCCAAATGTTTGCCCTAAACTAGGGTACATTCGTTGTTTTTAATAGAAAGTCACCTTATTTTAATATCATTATTTATTTACTATATTATCAGTTTAGATCTTGAGTTGAAATTCCTTTTAATTTATCTGTAAGTCGGCTTTCAATTTTAGCTCAAACTAAATCTAATTGTCTATAGATTAAACTCCTAATCAAAGAAATCAAAATTTAAGCACTGATAGTGTATAAAAATATTGGTGTTAGGCAGCTTTTATTCATTGAGTAGCTATTCGTGTGAATTCAAAGTGGAAAAAGAAAAAAAACAGAACAAGCAACCTTAAATGCATAAAAATGAAAATCAACGAATGTCAGCTAAATGAAAACTTAATGATTTCATCTAATTATGGCAAAGGCAGAAGGAACAACAAAAAAAAAAAACGAAAAGGAAAAGGAGAAAGATGATAATAAAATGCCGGACAGCAGTCAGTCGCTGGGCTAATTTAGTTAGCTGTCTGCAGTGCGGAAATGCCACAAACACTCGTCGACACTTCTTGTCGACAGTTCTCTAGAGTAGCGAAAATTCCCCAGAGTCTTCCCCCTGGAGCAAAGTCAAAGTGGAGTCGACAGACGAACAGCAGCAGTAGCAGAGAATCAACAGCAGAAGCAACAAAATCAACAATAACAACAACAACTATGACAATCTATGACGTTCTTTTTCCTCAGCGTCTGTCTTATTCTGTATTATTGGCCTGGTCTCTGAGTCTGTGCCTGCTGGCCAACAAACTGCCTATCTAAATTTAGCCACAAATGTTGCTGCCACTGCTGCGCCTTTTATGGGCTTTGATCTTTAACCAAACGCAGGCACAGCCAGAGCACTGGTCAGAGCTAATTGTCCTTTGGCATTCCAACTCTATAGCAACAACAACAACAACAACATCATCTTTGCTTGTCATCATCAGCCATCATCATCAGCATCGATGGGATGTATAACCTCTGCCACTCTCAAGTTGCAGCAACACAACAGATATAATTGGTATTTTAGATATCCGTTTTTCAGTGTCTATATATAGATCTGAACATGATGGCAAATGCCTTAATTACATATATATATGTATGTATATACATGAATATGTGGCTTAAATTACTGTAATTTTGTTTCAAGTACAGTATTCAGCAGATTCTGTCAAATTGATAGGAATAGATCAAGTTGTTTCTTTGCCTCCACTTTCAATCTCTCTTTTTCTTTCTCTCTCTCACATCCCTTTTATATCAATTTTAATCATTTAGCAGACAGAAAAGTAAAAGTAAACACAATTTCTGCACAAGCCAGCGATTTAAATGCAAATTTCATTTTGCATAAATTAATCGAGTGAGCGGCAAGTAAAATGAAGCAATTACCACCTGGTCATATACATATAGAATTAGCATAAATGCGTCATAATATTTTATGTTTATTAATTATGGCACAAAAAAAAACTTGGCTCTTCTATACATATTTACATATCTCATTTTGTTTCTGTGTGCCTTTGTGTGGCGTTAATGTGGGACGTTCTTTAGGTTTCCGCCTATTTTGCCTATGAAATCTATGCAAATTCTACAAGACTCCACCCTTACTTGACTCTTATCGTTAACATGGCCATCTACCAGTGGGCTTCTTAGAAATTGTCAGCTGATGAGAACTGATAAAGAATTTCCATAAAAGAGTTTTTTTGAATTGAATATGCAAAATAAAAACAAACAAAAAATAAAAGAAATGTTAAAATTAGCAAACCACATCTTGGCGAAATTGGGTGAAGAATTTGAATATTGGTTGCTCATAGATACAAATATCATACACTGAGAGAAAGAGAGGAATAAGAGTACGTGAGATTAAGTTTCAAAGATTGAATTTTGATAAACCTTTTTAACTAGTGTAGTCCCGATACCTTTGCCTTATTCTATTAAAAGAATCTTCAAATGTTGTCGGCAAAATGTCGACAAGTGCAACAAACTTTTCAATCCTTTAGAATTCTATATATGAACCTTAAAAATAGCTCAACATTTCAACCGTAGAATCTGGATTAGTTTTTAGGTTTCGCATCTAATTTGTAGACTCGTAATTTTTTATGCTTGGGAAATTTCCAGCACTGGCAATAAGTCAAGCTAGAAGTGTTTCATCCAGTTTCTTTTCAGCTTCTTTTATTTTTGGCCAAAAACAAAAGACATCAGAATATAGTCATCTATGATTTTAATTACCAAAATAGAGGCTTGCTGGCTTTGTCTTTGGGACTCTATTTGTTAACCGGTTTTTACCGTTGAAGTTCAAGCACTTTGCTTTTTTTATTGTTGATGTATTATTCTTGTTAAATCAATCAAGCAAATTTTGGTAGCTCATGCTCATGCCCAATTGTATCTGTTAGATACGCAATGTATATATTATAGCCGGCGGGCGGCAATGGCAGCCGGCAAATTTCTCGGTCACTGGCACAGAATTCGTGTCGTTTCGTTTGTTTTTATTTTTCTTGTATTTTTTTTCCCCCTTTCTGACAGGGTGTGGGTACAAGAGAGAGAGAAAAAAAATAAGACAACAAATGAACAGCATAAACAATTACAGCACCAATGAAAAGTGAGGCACGTCTGCGACAAGTTATTGTTTTTGTTGCTGCTTCTGTTGTTGTTGTTGTTGTTGTTGTCTTCTGTTGAAAATTCCTACCATGTCTCATTTTGGGCAAGCTTCTGCACTGGATTTACTTTTAATGGCCTCTGCTTTGACTTTGACCATAGCCCCCATATAAGTATTATTCCGTTTCATTTTGATTGCTTTTGTTTTGCTTTTGGTTGTTTTTTTTTTTTTGTTTTTTATTATTTTTATTGTTGTTATTTTTGGCAATTTCTCAATAATAATTAATTTTGGAAGAACTTTCTATTAGCTGTCGTCGTCGTCATCGTCATCGACTCTGAAGTCCTCATCAGCATGCATTTATTTACAACTTCAAGTTGGGTGAAAGTACCTTCTGATTTGGCGAATCCATTTCGGCAAATTCCACTCATTTGCAAAGTCAATGTGTGGCCCTGTCTTACATATACAGAATTTTATGTTTGCCTTCTCAAGTGTTTAGTTCTTTTTAACAATTATTTGTGGTTTTTTTTTTTCTTTCGCGTTGCGTTGTCAAGTGATTTCAGACGAAGGAAAACATTAAAATTTGCTTAACTGTATCTATAATTTTGTTGTTGTTGTTGTATGTTTTTTTTTTTTTTTTTTTTTTGAGGCATTCTTTTTTTGATTATTTAATTTTACCTTGTCTGAGAACAGAGGCCGACAGTGACAGCAGCATTGGGATTTTAAAGAAAGCCGAAAGCCATGAGTCATTGCCAAGTTTTTTTGGCATTTATGGGTTAAGAAGTCTTTCTTCGTAGAGATCTTACATTTATGTCTACATGTACGTAATTTGGTGGGCAAATAAAAATGGATTACAACATTCTGATGACGCAAAGCGAAGGTTGTTTTTCGGATTTTATGTAGTCTAACACAAGTAATTAATTTGATGATGGATTTCCCCATTTAAAAGTTCAACAACTCCGTTAAGGAGTCATACAAACACTAAAACCTATTTGTTCTATTAATTTCTTTTCAAAATTATTTGATCCGTGTCATACTGGTCTTGCTTCTCTTAACTATCTTTTAAGAACTTCTTTTATAACAGAACGTGCAAGGTTTCCAACTTCCTGGGTATCCTTAGAATCTACTATACTTCTATTTATAGATATTATTGTAAATAAAAATTTCCAACTGGAATCACATATGTGCTGAATACCAAATATTGGTCAAACCATTACTGAACGTTTTAAAAGAAAAGGTTTTAAATGAGATTCTATGGAAATTTCAAAACATGAACAATAATAATAATATTAATAAAAAGAAAATACGGTTGCCCTCTAGGGGCAACATTTTCAATTTTCAACACCGTTGAAGAACTTTTATAGCTTTTACTATACCGAAGTTTAAATACACTAGGCAATGTTAAATGTATTGAAATCTTTTGAAGTAAGATCTTAACAATTAGTTGATAATAACTAAACAAGGAAAATATTTTAAAAATTCTATTGATTTTTAACATTTATTCGCTTAAAATTTGTTTTTATGGATGTGGACAAACTATATTGAATATAACTGAATAAACAAATAAAAATCTCTAGTTAGAAATCAAATCTATTTCAAATTGTTTTATATCGGGAAAGCTTTGTAGAATACAGTTTAATTAGAAAGAATTAACATTGTGCTGCTGAACTTAGTTGGACTTTACTTCTTCCCCTCTCTAAGAGTATAAACTCTTTAAGCAAGGGTATAAAGATGCCCGAAAAAAAAGAAAAAGAAGCAAACAAATAAATGGCAATCTCAATTTCAATGTGAAATGCCTGACACTGTTGCGGCATTGAAGTAATATTGAAAATGCTCGCATTATGATAATTTAATGCAAGTGATTATTGAAAATCATAATAATATTTTTATGGTGCTTTCCACGCATTTTCGAGGAGACTCGAAAGCAGAGGCAGACATGGTCTTAGCGCCTGGCTTAACTTAATGTTGAAACGAAGCAGCAACAGCAGCATAGGGAGAGGGATTGATGATAAAGGGGATGGTGGGAGATACCAAGCTGTTGCTGTCGTTGTCGCATTATTATTGTTATTACCAAGACACACACACACATATATACAGAAACACACACGCATACACAGGGGCACTTTTTTTATCAGCGCCAGCAAAGTACCAATAATTCGAAACAATTTATTATTTTAACATTTGTATATCAAAGACAAACCATCCACACACCCACACACACACCCACACACACACACACACATTGGCACTCACACTGACACACGCATGGAAGCTCAGCATCGTTTGACATCGAGAGCCTTGACTATTTACGAATGCAAATCACGTGCGCACATAAACTGGCAAAGCGGCAAAGTCGTCCGCCCGCTGGCGCCGCCTGACACCTGCGCCTAGGCTTAAGATATAGATACTTACACACGCACACTCTAACGCACAACACAAAACAACACAGCAGAACAGCATTCAGTCACTCTCTACTCCCGCCCACGCATCTACTTTTGCCTTTATCCACCTGCCCATTTGATACTGATATTGAAATTGTGTGGAGGCGGGCGGCGGTCGGTGCAAAATCAAGCAAATCTTTAAATTTTATTGAAAGGAAGTTGCTCAATGAATGAAACGAACCAAAAGCTTTCACTGTGGCGCCATTGGAATTAATTTCACTGTGATTTCGTTCGACCCAGTGTTTTTTTCAATACCCTGTTTCGATGTGTTTCAAATGGTATACCAAACGAATTAAAAATTTCGTGCCAAATGTGGCACCTTTTCTATGCAAGAGTCTATAAATTCTACTTCTGCAATAATATTTCAAATATATTCCCTGACCATTTAACATTATTTAATGAATATTATCTTTCTTTTATTTATAGTTAATAAAAGAGCTAAAAAGCTTACGAATTCTGATTTATTATAATATTTTTTTAATACTTTTTCTAGGATATCTTCAAGTCGACGCTGATTGTTTGAAATTTTTGGATTTTTATCTGCTTGTTTATGACAAAATCGAGACGAGAGGATTTCAATTTGGGACTTCTGGTGCTACACGTTCATCGTTGATATGGCAAATTACCATTTCTCTTGAGCGTTTTGGACAATTGAAACATTTCTTTTGGAAAACTGTGGATTCCCAATTTAATTTTTGTTTTAAAGGGGTGCATACAGCAATAGAGTTGAATGAACTGCAATCGGAATCTGTTGGCTCTCATCTAATTTAAGGGCCATGATTCACTTGTTGCACAATTAAGACACACAAAAAACCAACAATAAATCAAGCAAACGAGCAAAACAAAACAAAAACCCCAAAATGAAATGAGTAACAACAACAACAACAACAATAATAACCACAACAACAGTGGAGAATAAACAGCTGTGGCTCAACCAATGGCAAAGACAGCGGCATCGCTCCACTTGACCAAACAGCAAGAAGCAGCCAAAGAACTTACAACTCTTTTTGGCCAAAAAACCAGAATCAGAGCGAGCGCGAAAGATAGAAAGAGAGAAAAAGAGAGATGGAGAGAGAGAAATACAATTCGCAAAGACAAAAGTCGACGTTTTGAGAATCTACCCCCAACCTCACTCTGCTTCCCGCTGTCACCGCTTAATGGCTTACAATTTATGCTTGACGCTGTGACGCCGGCAGAGAGCTTGGCTTTCATTACAGCAAAGGCAAGCGTCGGCGCTAACGCTGGCGTCGACGTAGGGCTTGAGCAAATTGAATTCGCAATTCAGAATCATCCGCATTCTCAGCTAAGGCAGACGCGCAGCCGCGCAGTCGCTGTCGCTGTCCATGCCGCTGGCAGAACAGAACATCATCATCATTAACAGCAGCAGCAGAAGCAGCAGCAGCAGCAGCAGCAGCAGCGGCAAAAGAAATTAAAGCGGGACACGAGGGTATATAAGAACCTCAGCCCTACTGACCAATGAGTAAAACTCAAAATTCTCGTCTCCATCTCGGTTACGCGTGCGCGCCCAGTGGAGTCATCCGAAATCGAATCGCAAAGGAAACTAAACGCATCCTGGCGGCAGGATATGCAAGAGTGCAAGTGCAATAATAACAATATTTCTGTGATAAGCCGAATTCATTGTTAGGTTAAATCAAGAGCCAACTTTTTTTTCTTTCTACTTGAAACACCCCCCGGTGAGTGATTTATAAAAAAAAATTATAATTTTACAACAGATAAATATTAAAAATTGTATTCACAAATAAGTTAAATTAACATATTTAATGCAAATCAGCAAAACGATTCAAATGCAAATAAAAATTTAATAAATTTCATTAAAACCAGATATAAATATAAATTAAAACCACATTGACTGAATTACTACCAAAAATAAAATAAAATACAATTAATTATTCATACATTTCGAATAAACAAAAGAATTTGTTAAGTTATTGCAAAATTGGAGCAATATTTAAAAATAATAAAAAGAAGAAAAAAAAGGACCACTCTGTGCGAAGTCAACTCTTTCACATCGAAGGCAAGGCAAGGTTAAAAATGACGTTTAAACACTTTTAGTGCTTTGAGTGAATTTGCTAAAATTGAAAGTCCTGCCACCAAGGAGAACAAGGAGTAAACTCAGGCAGACCAGCAGCAACAACAACAATGTCAAGTTTAATTGACACCATTGTTCCGGCAATGGCAACACTTTTTGCTCCATTAAACAGCATAGATTGGCAAACAGTGAACAAAAAAGAAATCACAAAAGATAACGACAATTTTTGGATCTACGAACAGGCCATCAGTTTCATTCAGTTCAGTCCATCAGTCAGTCAGTCAGTCAGTCACACAGTCAGCTAGTCAGTCACTCTGTTTGTCAGTGAGATACTTTGCCTTGATTTTCTTTTTTTTTTTTTTTTTGAACAGAAGTCATATCAGGCATTGACCAATCGTCCAGCAATTCAAGGCACGTCCCTCAAATTATTATTATGCGAAAATCGCTTGCAAAAGGATCTTTTACCCCTGCCATTGCCTTCTCCTCCCTTGTCTTCTGTCACTGGCACTGTAGTTTCAACTTTTGGCCTGCCCGCCACTCGAGCAGACAATCAAAAAATTTAAATTTGATTCGTTGCGCATACCCAGCAGCAGCAGCAGCAGAAGAAGAAGAAGCAGCAGCAACTACAGCAAACATTATATTATGCCCAGCCAAAGCGCACTCAAGTGTCAAATGTAAGATGGCAAAGCAAGCTCAAGCAAGGCGAACGAAAGGAAACACCAAAAAGAAAAAGCTAAAAGAAAATCATGGAAAATACTTACCAACTTGCACTTCAATCGAAGGATTCTGCTATGCGCCGAAACAAAATTTATCTCCTTTGCTGCTATTTGTTCATTTTGTCAATTTTTACTTTAGTTTTCAACGATTTCATAAATTAAATTGTTTGTCTGTGTACAACATTGACATTGACAGAGTACCAATGGAACATTTCCTTCTTGACCAAATTAAAGTTTAACTGGGGCGGTGAAAATTGCAACATGCGGTTGGGAATCTGGAATAGTAAGCATTAGAAAATATTTGGACATGAAATTAGAATAAACCAAAATGACTTAATGCCTAATTAAATAATTTTTGTGATTTTTGTCAACAAAAATGTAACTTTTCTTTTTATATATTTTATATATTTCCTGAAGTTCTACAGAACGAACAATTACTTAATTTAGTATTAGTTTAAAGATTTTTTATGTAGTTATTCAAAGCATGTTAAAATTTCATCAACTTTAAAGACAAACTCGTTTAATGTTTGTCGATTCACATGAAATCAATTATTCATTTGTTTGAGGAAATTAATCAATCAATCTATAAATAAGCAAACTCTTACATTCACATGTCGTTGCCAATCCATCCCGTTTATCTTTATCTTAAGTTATCGAAAAATAACTATTATAGTTAGATGATTTGCACAAATGCTTATCCGATTTGGGTCAAGAACACTCTTTCTATGTATATATTCAAAAACAAATTTCGCATTTGGTTTTAACTTGAAAACTGATATAGAAGAAGATTAAAGTTCTCAATGTTTCTCATATGCAAATGTTTCAACTATAAAATTCACACGCATCAATTATCACACTTTCTTGGCTTTCTTTGTTGAGTTAGCCAACAACATCTACATAGATAGGAATCTAAATAGATGGCCAGGCCCACACATTGAAAAGAAGACCCAAATTCTGGGACAGGCATTTTTCTTAATTTAAATTCCGTACATTACCCCGGCCGGCCGGCAACAACAAAACATTTAATATATTAATAATATTTGCACACCCAAAAATAAAAAAAAAAAGTAAGTAAGAGAAGAAGAACGAGAAGAGAAAAAGTGAAATGAAGTAGTTTTTTTTTTTGGTCATTACGCATTCTGTTGATGGCTATCGGCTGCTCTCCCGAACTGGGACTGGGCCAAAAATTATGCTAATTTTATGTGTCAATTATCTGCCAATAAGCACAAGGCACATTGCCTAGTGGAGGGAGTGGTCGAAGGGAGGGGAAACAAACCAAAAAAACTCGGAGTAGGGTTTCTGTACATATACATACATACATTTAGCTTTTGTGGGTTACTGGGACCGTGGTCCTCAATGATTGCTTCTGATGTGTAAACATGATTTGTGCCAGTCAAGTGGCCAAAAAAATATTCTCTTCTCTTTTCTCCCCCGACTCTCTTCTTTTTTTTTTTTGTGTGTTCATTTCTGGGTCTATTGTTAAGCATTTGCATATTTTGTTTGGTTTGTATGCAAATTAATTGGTTTTTTTTTCCTTTTCTTTTTTGGGTGTTCTAGCCGTATATGAGCTTTATGAGTTTAGCAGCCAATTAAAGTTTAAAACTGAATCAATCAGCATATGAATCAGAAAAATACACACAAATGTATTTATTAGCAAATTGTATCATTTACCTCCAATTTGAAATGAAACGAAGCATGCAACTGACAAGCCAAACAAACAAACAAGCAAACAGATAAACAAACAAACAAACAAATTGTTACACAAATAAAATTTGTTTGTATCTTGACATTCCACTCGACGACAAATAAAGCAAAAATTAGCTAGAAAACGCTTCAATTATACAATTAAACTTCAAGACTCCATGACATAGAGGGATAGGGGAAAAGAAGAAGGGGTAAGTAAAAGCACACGCAATTCTGCCCCCCAAATGTGGTAATCGATTAAGTGAGGCATTCAAATGCCATTAATGCCAATATACACGCAATCAGTTAGAAATATCCAACATGTTTCTATTAAAATAAAAAGAGGGATGCTCTGAAAGTTTTCAGAGAAGTTAAGAGCATTTGGATTAACTCTGGAGAAACTATTTCTTCATATAGTTCAAGTAGTTTCTGATGTTCTCCTTCTTTAATTACTTTATAAATCTTTATATATATGAACTATATACAAATCTACCATTGAATCTTTTGCTAATGGAGTATTAGTCAGATTCTTCAACTTTCTGTTCTTTTGTTATTTTTGCTAAATTTTTGTGGTTTTTCAACCACATTCTCTTCTTGAATGATTCAGCATTTCGACCATTTCGGCAAGTGTTCTACTTAAATTTACAAACTATCAACATCTCTCTTCGACTTTATGTGTGAGTGTAGACAAATCTTATGTAAGCAGCAACAATCTAAACCATGGCCAAGCAAATTACCATAAAATTTACATAAAAGCTTCCGTGTAGAATTTATTTAAAACAAATAACAACAACAACAAACAAATAGAGAAGAGGGCTAAAACAGAAAGAACAAGAAAAGGAAAAAAACAGAACAGAAAGAGTGGAAGCAGCCAAATCCTGGACACTACATCTTCGACCCAAGCCGGAAGCCAAGAGGTTGTCAGGCAAAAAGCCATAAACATAAACTGCCGACACAACAACAACAACAACAACAGTAGCAGCAACAACAATTGGCAACAGGTGTAGGCCAAGTCAAGGGTTCTTACCTCTTTCTCGTTGCTTCACTTCCTTCATATACCCCAACCACTTAAACTCTAATAGAAGCCAACAGTTGACTTGACAGCACAAAGGACCAAGTGTGAAATGGGCGCCTCACTGACCACGTACCCCTTCGTTTTTGGGATTCCGGATAAAAGTCGGAAACGCTGTAGCTCAAGCCGTTGGCTTTTTGTCTGTCAATTTTTCTGTCATTGTTTGTTAAGTCGGAGGTTACTACGTGCAGGGTCCTTGTCATTGGCCAAATTTACAGTTGGTTATCTTTCCTTCTGTCCCGTTTTTTTTTTTTTCTTCTTGTTTTTGTTGCTGAATCGTTTGGGGAAATCTATGAGATTGTAGCACCAAATTCGACACTAAAAGGACAACATGTTTTTGTTCAAGTGTACACAAATGATGGAAAAAGAATAGACAGAACTGGGATAAGGAGCTATGAAGGTTGTTTCGGGTCTAAGTAATTAAGTAATTATGCACTTGACTTGCCATTTTTGCAATTGCCTCGAGTTATCGTCAACGTTGTTCACTGTATATGCAGCATTTTCATTCTGCGTTTACATTTAAGCCGCTTTGCCAACACGCAGACACACACAAACACATACAAAATGCTAGAACCTCTCCTCTCCCCTCTTTAGTGCATTCAAATTCTAGTTGCATGGGAATAACCAAATACCGAATACCAATTTTCAATTTTCTCCTGGCCTTTACCAAAAATGGCCAAATAGCATATATGTATATTGGACCATTGGCATCATGTTCGACTTTGCAGACATATCGACATTTTGTCTTTAACAAAATTATAGCCACTACATGGGATACATCTATAGCTAGTTTTGGAGAGGCATTGTTGGTATTCCAATGGATTGATAGAGTGGGAGAATGGGTGGATGATAGGCTATACTGAAATGTGCCAAAAAGCTCTCAATGGTTGATCTGGACTGCAAGTGACGTGATATCTCCGTGAGCGGCGAGAGTCAAGAGTAGAGTTTGCCTTCTGGATGGCAAGTCAATAGTCAAACTAACAAAAATGGCAACGGCAATGGCAATGGCAACTAGAAATGCATGTGCATCAAACTGCCTGGCAGGCTTAGTCGTCTCTGACCGATATCGATATAAGGCATTACCTGCTAAACTGTTTGGCAGTCAGCTACAGTTAGGACTTTGTCCAGGTGGTGCCAGACAGCCAAAGGAGGCAGAAAAGTAAGAGAGAGAGAGAGAGAGAGAGAGAGTGAGAGGGAGAAAAGAGATAGCATGTCAAACAGTTTTACAATTGTTTCGAAATTGTCTCTCGTGCAAATGCAATTTTCTTCAATTTCATTTGGGCGGAGGACACTTTTGTTAGCCTGCCTGCCAGTTGGCAATGGACCCACATTGTCTAAAGTCTCTACTCAATATCAGTGTACTACTATATAACCAAAAGGGAGTTTAATCTATTACATTAAACGAATGCCAGATTTATATTTTTCCCTTTTTTCTATCTTTTCCTATGTTCTGAAATGTAAGCATGACATTTAAGTTATTTGCACTTGCAGTTTTGTAACCTCCTTGGGAAAATTCAATTGAATTAATTGGCAAAAGGTGTAGGAAAAGTTAGATACCTGCATATGTGTACAAACATATATGTAATCGATATGATAGTGCAAGTCAGTTTAATATTGTCATGACATTTGACCTGAGTCATCAAATACACACACAAACACACACACATGCTTAGATAGGCTCCAATATTGTATTTTTAGTTACCTGTTTTAGATTTTTCTAATTTCCGGCATGTTAAAAATATGAAATGTTTATTAAGCAAAAGTAACAGACAGTTTGAAAGTTTTCAAATCGAAATATTAAAAAGTACAATTTTACATATCATACGAATTGCAATTAAATTGTTATTCATACCTTGCCTATAAACTGGACATCGAAATGACAATTACCGGCTCAACTTTTGACAATTTGATTACATATAGCTTATGGTCAGGACTAACAAATATATCAAAGCCAAAAGCCTGAAACATTCACCAAATACCATGAACAATGAACCGATGTTGACATAATAAAACGCATAAAACTAGCACAAAAATAGCAATCCAAAGAGTAGCAGCAACACCACCAACAGTGGCAGCAGCAGCAGGCCAGGACACAAGGCCACAGATGCCGCAAATTCCAATCCGCATAAAGGGCACAAAAAAAAATGTTATTAAAAAATATATGCCATAAAATGTGGGAGAGAAAAACAGGCGAACAAAAGGGTTTAAACAGGACGGGGGGGTGTTGGTCAGATAAAAAGGATGAATATCATATAAAAGGAATCAATGCAAAACTATGGGGCTTAAAAGCGCTTTAAATTGGCTAAGAATATGCAAGAGCATGGGTCATAAAAAAAATTGCGGTTACATTCAGAGAAAGAATCAAAAGAGAGAAAAAAAAAGGAAATATTAAAGCTGCCAGAAAAGTCATTCTTAAAGTTAGTCGCAGCCACTTAATAGATTTTATGGCCAGGATAATTTAAACTTAACGATGTGTAAATACTTAAGGACTTTAAAATGCATAACCAAAAACCAATGCGGTCTTTGGCCAACCACAATTATGACGACAGAGTTAGGAATATCCCCTATATCATTTCGCTTCTCTTCTCATCTGCTCTCCCTTTTGGACAACAGAACCAATTACTAAGAGTATCTGCAGTGCAGTGGAATGGCTTGAGGCTATGATTTTGCTCTTGGCTTTCTGGGTGCTGCAATGGTCACAAATTGCTTGCTCGTTTGTTGCACAAATGAGACACATTGTAACCAAAATGGAGAAATGGGTTGGGGTTGTGGATGTGGATGGCAGCGGTAGGCCAATGTCCTAGACTGATGGCTGGCCCACTGACTGTACCCATTCTTCTACCATTTTATACACCGCCCTCTCCAACCACCACATGGACACAATTACCGACAACGACAATTACCCGCCAGCAATTTACTTGAATTAACACCCAAGACCGAGTCTAGCTTGTTCAAGAGACTTTGCTCCGACCTCCTGCACTTCTTTTCTAGAACACACAACTTTTATTTTTTATAACTTCTTCAGCAGAGAAACTGCATTCGGATATTCAGGCAAAGGGCGCGAGGAGTAAAAAATAAATGCATAAATTTATTATTGCCACGACCACAACGTTAAACGACCTTGAAGCACATCAAGCTGCAGCTGGCTAGTTGGCTCACTGGCTACGTGTTGGCCCCAAGGCACACTCCTTTGTTGTTCGCGTTGCCGTTGTAGCTCTCTCTCTCCTTTTCTCTCTCACTCTTTGTGGCTTCATCCATATCCAACTTTAGCTTTGGCTCCGCTCATCATGTGCTATGTGCGTCAACGCTTGGCCAATAAATTAGCAAAAGACCAAAGCAATTTGGTGGCGTTTTTATTGTCTTCCATGTGTCCAGTGATTATGAGTGTGCAGCATCAGGTGTGGATGCCACAAAATTGAATTTAATGCCAGCGATGCCAACAGCTTCACTGGTCATCAATCTTTAAATCTCTTTAACATAATTTCCAACCAAAAGGGCTTTGTCGTCGTTGAAAGGGGAACTCAAAGGGGGAATTCTGGTATTCTTCTTTTAAACATGTTTTTATTTCTGCATTCATCAGTAGTTAAAATCTCTTGGCCAAAAGGCTTTACACAAAAAAATAAAAAAAATATGTCTACTCAATAAAAGCAGACATTAAAATACCCTTGCAAAATTTGTACTACTGAAAAAGGATTTTAAAAGTTTCTATAACTAACAAAACGAAGAGCTGCGAAAGTAAATTTTTAAATGAAAAAGAACTAAGGATATTTGCCTCATAAAACAGTTGCAGTTAAATTTAAGTTAAACAATATTAAATTATATTTTTTTATAACAAATATTCTTTTTGCACGGTCAAATGATATAAAATGAAATTTTTCATTGATTTCTTCCAGATCAAAGATAATTTTTTTCTTGGCGTTACAAACATTATTAAGAAAATCGTTTAAATCCTTTCATTAGGGTACAAGAATCAACGAAATAGCCTTTGTCCTTATACGTATCCATGGTTAACGCCCATTGCATTAATGCCACGCCTACTGGCGCGTGATTTAATGACTTTTACAGACACTGATTTATGCCTAATGACTAGACCCAAATCGTTTTGTGTTTATATTACAGAAAAAGCCTCTTTGTTGCTTTCAGTTTCCCCCCACCAGTTTGCCGCTCCCTTTGCCCCCTTTAACAGCAAATTACATATGCAAATAAAGCAAGTCAAACAAATGCCAAACTAAATTGCTTGAAATAAAACTTTTTGGCAACTTTAAGCCCCACACACACACGCACACACACATAGAGTGAGAGGAGAAGAGAATGCGAATGAAAATGAAAATTTTTGTACGAATGAGAATGAGAATCACATCACAAGTGAGCAAAACAGATTTGTCACAAAACCACAACAGCCAGTAAATCAGCATAAAAGGCGAGTTGCAAGTCAAAACATTTCAGAAATTATGACCCCGGACCAGAAAAAGGGCCAAAGATCCATAGCCGCAAAGTGGATGGTCATAGTTGTTGTAGAGTAGTGTGTGGGGCAATAGAGGAAAAAGTTCAGAGTGTGCGGGTTGGCGATAATTGCCATTGTGGTCGTCGGACAGCGAAGCTTTGCCAAAACATCCAAAAAAAACTTTGAAAAAAAAAACTTACATACTGAGACCGAACCCGAGGATCTGTGTATGAGTTGAATTTCATAAATGCAATAATTGCTCTTCTCTGCTCCGATTTGCCCTATATATGTGTGTGTCCGTATATGAATGCATGGACAAAAGATGCAAATCAGTCAGACAACAGGACACATGACCGAACGAATGACAATACAAAGGCACACAATGCCACAGCGGCGGTTCACTTGTCTTCTACTGACCCTCGCATATTGGTGCGAAACATTGGAAAAAAAGCGAATGGGGAATGACTAAAGAGGGAGAATAATAATTAGAAACAATTTAAGAAATAACGTAGTTATATATCAAACAAAAATTAATTGATAGTTGTCAACCAACAGATCCTACTGTACATGTAAATTAGAATTTATATATAAGAAATAGTCAAATGGCATACTTTCAAGAATGTTATAACTCTGAAAAGTATTTGTAGTAATTTTGCTTCATGCTTAGTTTGAAATGATATTGATTTATTTATTTTGCACCACTGTGCTTCAATTTCACTGTGCCATACTGAAAGCATAAATAAGTTGTCTGCTGTTGCCTCAGGCCAATCTTCACTGCAGCTAAAGCAGCAGCAGCAGTTCGCCCAATCTAACGAGGCCGTATTCATTACAACCATGAGTGAGTGAGTGAGTAAGTGAGTGAGTGAATGGGTAAATGTGAGGAAGAGAGTTGGTTGCATGCAGTTCTTCTTCTTCTTCATGTTATACTTGAGGATGCATTGTACGTCATCCAAGTGTGGATGGTGAGGCACAAAAGCATAACAAACAGCTTGTTGTTGCTGCTGCTATTGCTGGCGTAGCTGCTGCCGTTGCTGCCATTGCTGGTGCTCTTGTTGCCGCTGCTGCTGTTGTTGCTGCCGTTCCTGGTGGTGGTTCACTTGAGCAGACAGTAGAGCCAGCCACTGACACTTCCGTTTAGGCTTTGTTTTTTGCTTCTTTTTTGGGTGACTTTTTAGATGGGTTGATGGGTGGTTGAGTGGGTGGGTGGTTGGTTGCTTGCTTGCTTGCTTGCTTGGTTAGTTGGTTGACTGGTTGGTTGCCCATGTGGCAAAAACAAAGCAATTACAAGATTTAACTTAAAGCACATTTACAGCATTGTGTGTATTTATGTTTGTGTGTGTGTGTGTACATTATTCATGTCTTTATTTATGGCTGACCAGTTTGATGCTTATTAAATAGTTGCATTTTCCACAAATTTATTTCTAAGACAAATACTAAAAGCTTAGAGCAATAATTTTTCGTATTTCGTATACAATTTACAAACATTTGACTTTTGAGCTAAATTTATTTATGTGAAATGGCAGAAAATTTTACTAGAAATATTTTTCTCTATTAAAAGCAATTTTTCATATGCATTAAACTAAAGTCAGTGAAGTTGTATTTTTCCTCTCTTCCCCGCATCCCCAATGAAATATCGGCCTCTTAATATTTTCTATCCAAAAAACAAAAAAAAAATGTGGTGTAGAGCCTGTTCGCCTGCTGCCTTCATCATTGGAGTGCAAGTGACAGGGCGTGTCATTTGTGCCACACAAAAGCAAAACTTACTTGAGTGTGTGTGCGTGTATGTGGAGGTGGAGAATATGTGGAGAGGGTGTTTGGGTGTTGCTCGATGGTTCCTGCTACTTAAACTTCAGCAAAATGTTCTGTCATTTTGACAACTACATTCACATACATAGTTTGCTTTTCTATATATAACACGGGTAAGACAATGAGGGTAAAACGATGGAAAACAGAAGAGAAAAGAAAAACCATCAAGCAACTATTAAGCGACGTGAGTGGGGGCAAAAAAAAAAAAAAAACAAAGCTTGGGAAAATGTGAAAATCAAGAAAACTGCTCGAGAAATGTGGTTGAGCAATAATGGAGACGCAGTTAACTAGCTTGTTGACATTTTCACACACACAGAAACAAACACACGCGTTAGCAACATATGCACACACACACACAAACACACTAGGTACGATGGGTTAAATCAAAAATCTTTGCATTTCTGTTGTCATTTCGTATTACATTGTCGAAAATGGTAAGCAACCATATAAACTACCTGACCACAATGGAACTCTATATATATAAACCAACTAATACATATACAAACGCGCAATATAGAGATACATATAGATATATAGATACGTTTGTATATATGTATATTTTCAATGTTTGCCCCTGCCATAAGTTAAGCAAAATAAGAATGGAGGAATACATTGTGTGTATGTGGATTGCATTGGTACGTGCGTTTGCAACAAATTGCTGCATAAACGCAAACACACAGACACTCCCACACACACGAATACTCATCAAATCCAGCAATCTACCAAATGCCACGCCCAGCATACTTCAACAACGCCTCCTTAACCCGACCTCCATTCCAGGCTCATGCAAAAGTAAACGATTTTTAAATGCAATTTCACAAATGGTCAGCTTCAGGTCTCGCTTGGTCACCTCACAAAGTTGTCAAAAAATTAAACTATATACATACATAATATCTACATACACACATATATACATACGTATAGCCAGATCAAATTTTAATGTGTCCGAGATGAAATCTTTAAAAACATTTTGATTTGCTTGCTGGCAGGGCTACAAGGCTTATGGAATTGCGTTTAAAATATTTATGAAAATAAAATAGTTAAAAAAAAAAAGAAATATAAAAACACCAACTGACAAGGAGACAAACCAAACTATTCAAGATTCTGTCTGCTCCAATGGTCATTCCCTTTTCGCTTGAAATCTCAGCCATATGTCTCCAAGTATTCATGTGTATATACATGCATTCATTTTCATGTTTGTGTTTTTGTGTTTCACATAACGGAGAAAATATTTTAACATTCTTGCATACTTCTGCGGCCTACATGCCAAAAAGGTGTGTGCGAATCTCCACATGAATAGCAGCCGCAGAGTGCAAAAGGACCAAGACCACATAGGAATCCAGTCTGGAGTGGTTCGAATAAGTTACAAACAAAAAAAAAAGAATAACGTTAGTATATATACCTCATTTTTAGTTGGACGATTTAGTAAAAGAAAAAAAAAACAATTTGGAAAAGTAACTCTAATATAAAATGGAAAACCAATTCAAAAAGAATATTTTCCGCGAACCAGATAATGATTACTTTTGAAGTACAAAAACAAACTATTTAAAAAGTATTTCAACTATAGACTTATAAAGTTCTATATCAGTTAAAATTTTTTACTAGAACCAGAATAGGACGAACAATTTGAACAAACAGTTAAAACTTTGAAGTTAAATTATTGAGTTACGTAAAGGATTAATTTAATAAATATTTTGTCAATTTAACACCCAAAACATAAATTTTTCATTCATTTGATGAGAAATATCTAACTCACATTTACAGAAACAGAAACTGTCACTTCCCCTTTATTCTAGGAAAGCAATAGTACTCTGACCTCTTGTTTTTTGTACTAAGAACTGGTCTAAAACTGGAAAAATCTCAGCATTTACGTTACTGTGATTATAGAACATAGCATACTTTTGCGCACTGGCATGCACACAATGCCAGAAATATGCTGGGCTCGTCTATCTCCCTGCAGGGAGTGGCGAATGTGCGTGTGTGTGTGTGTGTGTCTGTCTGAGGCAAAGAAGCTCACACACAATAAGCCGGCCAAAAAATTGTTACATTCTCGTATTGACTTTTTGCCATTTTCACAGAATAAGAGAATGGGGGAGAAAAAAAATGGTTTGTGTTCATCTACCAAACAATGCAATAAACGTAATTACAATTGCCAGTATGTACTTGTATCTCTCGTATCTGTATCTGTATCTGTATATGGTTGTGTTACATGTTCTCGCATGAATTGCCTTAAAATTGATCAATAATTTGAAATCGAACCTCACTGAGATGCCATGCCTTCTGCTTGCTATCCAAAATGCACTCATATTTTTATTACAACGACTTTTTTCACTGACTTTACTTTCATTTTTTTTCACACTGTATTATCCTTTTTTTTTTGTTTTTTGTCTCTTTTTTTTTGTTCAATTCCCTTTGTCCGTGAAGTACACAATATACAAACGGTATTTAACTCACTGTTGTTGTGTGTACAATCTTTTGTCATAAAAATTTCAACAAATATTTGCAGAATTTTTTCATAATAGCGCATAAATGCAAAAGCGATATTTATCATAAATAACTATGAGAAAAATGCTGAACAAATTGTTGCATTATATAACGTGACAATCTTTACACGAAGGATATATTCATTTATGTTAAAAGTTATGCATTCACGATCAAAAAATATATTTTAATCTTACTTTTTATGTGAAAATCGCTACAACTTTGAAGATCTAAGTGATTGGGATAAAGTGTATTATAAAGTCGTTCTATTTAAATTACTATTATTATTATCCTATCTATAATTAAAATGCATAATTTTGAAGAGTATTTAGTGGTAGGTTTCAAAGCAAAGATGAACCATTTCTGTTTGTTTTTTATATTTTGTGCCCCGTGGGTTTAATCACCAACAGAAATTTCAATTAAAATTGATGCTTTGATTGACATTGTGTATCTATCCATCCATTATGGCGTTGAATTAAAACCACTCCCTCGTTAACCAACTGAGAATCTAAGTTGAATTTAAAGTGAGATGTATTCGAGGATGTCTTTCAAGTGACTGGCAGACCAGCTGTTGTCCGCCAAAGGCAAAGTCACAAAATGAAAACTATTTTAACGTCAGTTGGTATACTTTCTAGATGCCAGTTGCCACTATCCACTTGGCATTTTCATCCTCCGATTGCGCACCCAAAAAAAAAAAAAGAAACCGCAGCGACCAACAAGAACGACATTAGCAGAAGAAGTGTTTGCGCTTTTCCAGGCAAACAAACCCGCCCAAAAACGAAACGAAACCAAGCCAAACCAAACCAAACCGAACCAACAAAAAATGGAGGACACAGGAAGTCGCGTTGCGCATCCTGGCACTCGAATTTTGAATTACGACCAGGGGGTATCCACTCTTCTTGTCGGCTCGTCGGCCTGCGTGTTTAGATCTACTTCCGTTTTTTTGGAGGGGGGTTGTGCGTCCAGCCTTCATGGAAAGTTTGCGACTGTACATAAATTTTATACCATTTTATGAGGCGGCCCGGCAAACATCTTTGAAAACTTACCCAAAATATACACATACACACACACACACATTGAAAACCTATGCCCAACTAATGCAATTTTATTTCTCACTTTGCCATTTTTCATTGCAGTTGCCGTTGCCGTTGCCATTGACGCTGTCGCCGGCCTCCGATCTTTTTTCTTTTGTGGGCGTAGAGGAAACTGTTTCGGTGAGTTAAGTATGAATTATGTTGTTTTAGCGCAGCTCCTGAGTTTGAAAACTTATTGAAATACGCCAGCATTGTGGGGCCACTACAAAACTTGCGTATGTCCTTTGAAACTTAATTGAAAGTTCGGCCCAAGAAGAGTTTCCTATATTGCAATATGCTTCAAGCACTTGCATACAAAACTTTACACGGAACACTCACGTTCTATGCTTCAGGGCAGTAAATTAGCGACAGTTGTTGTGTTTGCCCTTTGACTAGGTAGAGAGTGGAAGAGCGAGAGAGGGCAATGGGAAATGGCAGATGGGCAGAAGAAGTGCTAGTCAAAGAAACGTCTTAACTGAATTTTCCACCGGCTTTGAAAGGAAGCCACTTCAACGGGGTTATAGCACTCAAGTGCGAAAAAGAGGCCTTTTCGTAGAACTCATGTAAGGAAAAACTGTAAAATGAAATTGCTTTTGGTGTAAAGTATGTAATTAGGTCACCTGAAATTATCATACACGTATAAATTTGCCTTAAATGGAATAGAAAAAGCAAATTATGATGTGTTGAAACGACTTTGAAAACAGAAATAGAGATAAAAATATAGGCAATGAGTTAAAGAGAGTAGTCAATTGATTTTTAAATAAACCTAATAAAAAGTGAATGAACTAATTTTTCATTTTCATATTTCCTAGTTTAGCCACTTTTTAGCAGAGATTTTTTTTTACTTATGATTAGGTGCAATAGCAATAAAAAGTTAGTTGCATGTTTCGCATGTTGCTGAAGTTTCAACAGCGGTAAATGCAAGCTAGGCAGGGGAAGAGTGAAGGGGAAAAACTGTTGTCAGCCACACAAAAGTCACTTCACATCACTACACACACACATGCACAGACACCACACACAATCAGCCGCCACACACAACACTAAGAGTTCTCAAAGAATTGTCATATCTACAACTAGAGATCTCTTCTTCACATAGTTCTCTATATAGAAAGAAAAGGAGATAGAGATAGAGAGAGAAAGAGAAAGAGAGAGCGAACTTTTCACGCACAACAAATTTTGTAGAAAACAAGACAGAACATATAAAAAAAAAAAAAACAGACAGACGGAGGGGGAACAAGGCAAAAAGGAAACCTAACGAATGCCAGAAATCTTTTGCAGCTGCTCATAAAAATGTCAGAGGCCAGCTCTTCTCTCCCGTCTTTATGCCTCCAAGCTCCTCCACCCATTTCCTCAACTGCCCTCCTCTCTAGGATTCCCTTGACTTGCAGTTTGCTTTTGTGAGCAATTTGTTATTCGATTTTTATATGGCCCATGCAAAACTTCCACTTCCAAAATGGCAGACAAGCCAACTGAGGAAACAAGTTGTTAGTGAAGAGCGAAGCGGGAGTATTGTGGTTGTGGGTTATGGAGGAGACGGAAAAGCAGGGATGGAGGAATTACAGTGGCTGCTGTGGCACCACGGAAATGGCTTGAAATTGTCAGCTGCGCAATGATGCACATTAAGTGTCAAGTGTCAGGCGCTGCCAAAAGTTGTTGACAACAACAAGAGAATTCTTCTTCAACTGCTCCAAAAAAAAAAAAAGAAAAGAGACGACTAGGTGATAGAACCAAGAGCCAGAGCCTGAGGAGATGCTAGCAAACGATGTGAATGGAGACAGTGACGCCGCCTGTCATCGACAAGATGAGAAATGCACTTCATACTTATATTATTTATTTATTTTGTTTAACTTTGCAACGATTTCTCACATTTTCATCTCTGCTGGAACGTGCTGGCAGTTTTCTTCTTGTTTTCTTTTTTTTTTTTCGCCTTCGTCTTTTCTTTTGTGTAAACAAAAATTCGAACACCCAAATATTTGTGGTTATTTGAAGTGGGCGTGTTGCCACAATAACAGAGAACGCTTTGCCATAATCAATATATTTATTTTACGTTTCCATTTCTATTTTGAAGTTAGCCAAACAAAGGCAGGATTCCAGCTAAAAGTTACAAAAATACTTCCCATGGTGAACGTGAGCTGCCTCTTTGAGCAATATTGGGTAAATAGTAAAGCAAAAGATATAGACGAGGGAGGAAGAGAGTGGCGGCAGCTTGTTAAAGGTTGAATATGTCGCTTTACTTTAGCAATTTATGTTACATTTCATTTCGATTCTTGTATTCTAAATAATTGAAATGCAACAAATCAAAAATAGTCATTCGTAAAACTGCAGCTTGTCTACCCTTCACACTTACTTACTTTGCATGCGTTCATTCAATCGGCAAAGTTGTAAAATCAACAAGTCATTGGCAAACAGTTGCTACCAGACGTTGCACTGCAACACAGCAAATATTTGCCAGCAAAATATTTTGCTTATTTGCATATAAAAATACAAAAAGGCGGGGCGGATGGGGGGGGGGGGGGGGGGTACAAGTTCGTGGATAAGCAAACGCAAACAGTTGATGCAGGTGCAGCCCAGCCAGAATAAGAGGGGACGATATGCTCAAGTGCTTCAAACTGTTGCAACGGTGCAAAAATAACTATATTTAGAACCGGATACGGAAGTAAGCTTACCCAGAGGGAGTGCAAAAGCACAACCCTCACATGCTTTGCCAGAGTAAAGCTACATAGAAACACGGCTAAAGCATCGACAGCATGCCAGCTACTGGCAATTGAAACTGTCGAAATTTTATTTACCCAGCCAACTGCAGATGGCTAAAATAAAAAAAAAGAAGGTAAAGAAAAAGAAAAAAAAAATCCCCAAAGCAGCTAAAGACCTTTAAAAAACTGACAGTAGAGAGGAGCAAAAAATGACAGATTGAATTAAGATCTATCCAACAACAGTATTAACTTTAGAAATTCCTTGGTTTGATTTTAAATATATCTTAACTTAGTTAAACAACTGTAATCCATAAACACTTTAAAGGCTATTCGAAGAAACTCAAATTAAATATTTTGTTGTTTATTTGTATATTTAAAAGTTTTTCCCGCACTTTGATTTAAAAAATGTATAAAACTGAAAACTATTTCTATGTAAAATATATATAACTTTATTTACTTTGATATCTCACTTTATAAAATATGAGTTTCTGATTACCATAAACAAGTAAATCTATTTTTGAATTTAAAGTATTTAAAAAAAATTTCAATCAATGAATTTTATCTACATACAAGAACAATATGTTATGTTGACCATTTTTTGTTTCCATCTACAGTAATTAATTCAATTTTACTTTTGATCGACAACTGAGTCGAATATTTTAATGCAATAATCCTAGTTCGTGGCAACATTACTATTTAAATGGGTCCATGAAAAACAAAAGTGTGCGACTAAAATAACACAAGTTGTAAGAACAACAAAAATGTGAAATAAAACGAAAACATTTAAAGCCAAAAAAGTTTTGACAATTTAAAAACCGAGGCCAGAGACCGGTAGACCACTACTGAATGCAACTAAAATGCCAGTTAACTTTTTGTTTGTGCAGGGTTTTTGCAATTTTTGTGCAAATGATGCCCTCCGGAAGGTACTGGACACATGGCTCAAAGCGCACCCGGTGGCGACAGCGGCCAAAACTGTTCAAAATGGGTAAAATGCAACAATAATAAAAACAGCAATGACCGACGAGAGAAACAACATGGGACAAGGGATTCTTCTCTGTGTGTCGCGTATCCGCAAAATCAATGTTAAGCTTGTAACGTGCAAAAGTTAATGCCACCAACCCCCTTTCCTGGCCACTGTCCCATAAAAAAAAGAGAACAAAATCACCGCCACAAAAGCACCAGAAACAACAACTACTACAACAAAAAAAACCATAGACCACATAGGAAAGAGCCCGAAACTCGAAATGCAACTAAAAAGCCAAAGCGGAAAATGACAGTAAAACAAAACAAAAAAAAAAAAGCCTAAATAATAATCAACGAAACGTAAAAACGTTGCCATATTTAATATGAAATACAGAAATGTGCGTATATCTGTTAGTGTGTGTTTCTGCTAAAACAAAAGGAAAAACAACAATTCATATTGAAATTATAAATGCAAAAGCGACGCTCAGAAAGCCATGAAAAACCAAAACGCAATTCAAAAAAACAAAACGACAAAAAAAAAAAACTAACTATGAATAGATATTGCCCATATATGTATGCTACATATGTCCATGCTCAATGCGGCCCAAGAGGAACTCAACATATACAATACCATATATATATATATATGCACACATATATACAAATGTATCTATGTGAAAAACATTGTTGCCATTCTTGATGCTGTTGTCATTTTTAAGCCAATTTCCGTTCATTTTGACGCTTCCGCTGCTCGCACACACGAGTAGAGTATAGCCCAAAATAAAAACCCAAACATCAAAATCTGTATGCATTTAAGGATATTTTTCCTTTTTTTTTTCTCTTCTGTTTTTGTCTGCCTTTCTGCGGTTATTGTGGGTCAATGGTTGCTGTTGCTGTTGCCGTTATATGCGTGGTTAGACATTCAGACAACTGCACACCGATTGGCCATTTTCCTTTAACAAAAAAAAAAAAAAGGAAAACCATTGAAACAATTGTGTAATATTAAATATTGGAGCAAAGAAAAAAATGTATCTCCCATTAAACATTAATTGTATTATATTTTAGAATTTTCAATAGAAACTGCTTAGCATTGAATTTAAATTGAGAATTTTAATTAAATTCCGCAAAATCTTTTAATTGCTACTTGGCAAGTAATAAGAGAATGGGATTATTAGTTATTTTCTAACTGACTTCATACACAAATCAGATGATGGAACTAATTCCAGCAAATTCAAATTGGCCAATGAACCGCATGAGCCAACTTTAACAACTGAATAACTGATTGGTTAGCAACACTTGCAATTACACTGCGATTAGAGAAAGGAAGATAATAAAACAATAATCGAATTTATTTAAAAAAGAAAAAAAAAATATCTTTTCTCAAATAAAACAAACTTAAAAAGCCCTCTCAGAACCCGTGTTACCCTTAAAGGTTAAGGAAAATTGTAAATAAGTAACCTAGATACTGAAAAACCTATAAATATATATATTGTTTGTATCTGTATCTATGTATATCTGTGTCTCGCTATATATGCATATGCGTAGATAAATATATAAATAAATGAAATTTATTTTACACGATTGCACATCATGAATTTTGTAAAATATTCCACAGAGTCTGGCAAAAAAGCAAAAAATAAAAAAAAGAGAAATAAAGGAAAAAGAGAGAGATGGATAGATATCATATACTGTATGTACATATATAGGTTGTTTTTTTTTTATACATAGCTACAGATTTCAAGTGGAGATGGCGTTATTTTATTATTTATCGAAATGCCGCCTGCATGAGCGAGCATACGATATAGGAAACTAAATTGTTTGGATGCACAAACACCTTCACTATTCACCATGGATGGAAAAAGTTTTCAGTATGTCAATTCAATTCAACAAAACGAATCGGGGGAAATGCGTTAAAAAATGTTGACAAACAACAACACCACAAGCAGCAGCAGCAGCAGCCTAGTTCACTGGTCCTGGTCCGTGTGCGTGTGTAGATAGATTGAAAGCAATCCACTAGCATAGATATTTTGTTTCAATTATGAATGCATTCGGTATAGTGGAACAATAATAAACAAAAAAGGGGAGAGGGAGAAAACTCAAAGCAATTTTTTGACTCTGCCATAAACCAAAATTAAAAGAAATATTTCTCTATCAAAAATGCATTTTGTATATAATTTATTTAACAAAATTCCATCAATTTGATTGTTTTATGGCATCAATAAATATCAATTTTAAATGTTATCTAGTAAATAATGTAATAAAAGTGCAATAAATATAGCCTTTGCTTAATGCAAAAAGAGTGTATCTGAATTTCCTTACACAAACTCACACACATACACACACATAAAAACAACTCACTCTAATTTGCAACAGTTCTAATAGTTTTCCTGTTTTGCCTTTAGGTTTATCCAAAAAAAAAAAAAAAAGTAATCCAACTAACAGAGCTTTAAGTAAACAGTCGTCAAAGGTATATATAGTGGCAACTGCATAGCCTAAAGGGTCATTGAGTCCCTTCGGGTATAAATTCACTGGCCATTTGTTAATATTTCGCGGCTCGTTTTCGCCCTTTGGTAGACTGTTCGTTGGCATGACAGTTGTTGGTTATTGTCAACAACATGGCCAACGAATTGCATAGTTCGCTGAAAATGTCAAAATGCAGCCCATCGGCTAAATGAATGGCCAACAAACAAAGCAGCCAACTGGCCTTCCCTTCCCCATGCCAATTGGTAAACAGTGGTCGCTCAGTTTCAGTTTCTCATATAATAACGCGGCACGGTACACACACCCTCGCACAACATGCATATACAGTTATGATCCACTTGACATTATGACAACGCATCATCAAACAGTAACTGCGTTGACAATTCTGCTTCACGTATTGGGAATGCAATTAAATTCTGTGTTTTCAGTGTAGATAGATTTGTATATATCTACATACATATATCCACACTTACCTTTTGCTCTTTCACCTGACCAGGCAACTTTTTAATGAGCTCGATTTGGTGTGGTTTTAATTAAAAACTGTGGGCGTGGCAGCAATACTTGTTTACATTACGCTACCAAGAATTTCCCCAAGGCCCTTTGCTTATGTACAGTTCCACAGAGAGAAATAGAAAATAGAATAAAAAACCCACAAAAAATTTAAAAATAAAACAATTATTAATTTATTGATTGATTGATCGCTCGTGTTATTTGTTAGATCTTGATTTTCTAGTTTCATTCTATTAAAACAATGATTTTTGAGTTTTTTTTTTTTTGTTGCTTTTTTTTCAAGTGTAGAAAAAGTTTTGTTGCCAATGGCGTAAAAAGGAATTTCATTATTGTGGCAGCTGGTTGAATATCATCTCTCTGATATATACAATGCATATAGAGGGCATGAACGATATGGTAAAAGTTGTTGCCGCTGTTGCAATAGTTATAGTTGTTGTTATTGTTGGAAGGGTCAATATTTGCCTCACACACAAACACACACACACGCACACATACGAGAGATTTATTAGCCCGTTTTGGTGAAAAGTTTTTCGCTTAAAACCCAAAGGCAACATCTGCAGGTCACATTGTTGTTATTATATATATCTATATATATATAGATATCGTCTGTATATGAAGATAATATATATGTGCGAGTTTTGTGCAAAAGAATTAATAATGCATAATGAGCTGCAGATGCGAGGTTCAACTTTTATTGAGAAAATTTATGAAGCATATGTACATATATGTGTGCATAGGTGGAAAACCTGGTGAAAACAATGGCAAGGCAAAAACTGTTGCCTACTTATAAGCATTCAATGGATGGTTTGAGACACATACAAACATATACACATACCTATAAAGACACATGTTAAACAAGCATTATTGCCTTGTATTTCATTTTTATGATGACTTTTGTCTCACTTTTACGCAAATGTTTATTTGGCGTGTTGCAGCAATACAAATAATTGTCATGCAGCATGTTGCATGTATTTGCGTGTGTGTTTGTGTATTGCCTTGTCTTTTATTTACGATTATGTGAATTTCGGCGTCTTTATAGCCAAAGCCATATACTACATCTGTTTATATCTCAGTCATGCAAAAAACCAAAACAAAAATAAACAAAATATCCAAGTGAAAGCATTCAGCAAAACTAATGGCAAATTGAGGCGAAACTCGTGAAAGTATTGGAAATTTTTTTTGCAACCATTTTAGCGATTTACGTTGATGAAAAACTTTAAGCGCTAAAAACTAAAACATTGGTAGTATCATTTTTTCACTCGCAATACTACCTTCCTCTCTCTCACCCTCCCCTTCTCTATCTCTTGCGTTTCGTTTCATTCAGATGGCAACAGCTGCGCGTACAAGGCAGCCTATATGACCATAGCAGCTATAGCGATATCCATTCCAAGCCACAAATAAAAAAAAACCTAAAAAAGGAAAACGGCAAAAAAAAAAAAAACCAAAAAAAAAATAGGACAAAACCAATATTTAGAAACACCGAAAAGAATATTCTCTATTTCTGTAGAATTCGACGGTCGTTGTCTACAAAATTTATTAAAATAAAATGTATAAAATATTCTGATTCTGATTACCAATTATTTCAGATCTAAGAGATTTCCCTAAGAACTGTTTGAAACTTTGTTTAAATTGTCTTTAACAATATATAGTTGATCAACTTTATAAGTTTCCATTGAAATACATTAGTTTTCAGCCCAATGCTAAAGTTTTATGATTCTATTTATACAAAATATTTGAAAACACTTTAAATCGCTGGAGAAAAATAGTTAGCTACTAGTTTAAAGAGTATATTTTAAACAATTTTTTATAAGACCCTGCGAATAGTGAATATCGCCGCCGTTTGCTTTGCTCAGTGTTCATGTGCGCGTAAAGTCCATTAACATGAAAGGCAAACAAACAAGTTTTACAGAGAGTGAACACACACACACATACGCAGAGAGACACCATACCATATAGCACATCGTCACACTCCTTCACACACACACACACACATATATATATACGTTGAACATGAATGCAAACATTTGGACACTTTCATAGTCAACTAAGGAAAATGCAACTAAAAATTTTTAACAGTTTTTTTTTGCAATCGTTTTTTTTTTTCTTTTTAGAAAGTGACATTTGCTTTGGCTCTTAAACTACTTTTAAAATTATTTATTCATAAGTAGTCTAAGTAGGCTTTTTATTATTTAATTTTTAATTCATTTTTAAAATAAATAACTTGGATTTTAGCATTTTGGTATCTAAGCAAATGACTTCAATTTGTATTGCCAAAGATGTTTAAAGAACTGCCATTTGGTTTATACAGAAAATAAATAATTTTTGTTAGCTTTAAACACACACACACACACACACAAACACATACGAATTGATCACGACTATCAGACCAATCAACAAAGTCAACAACATGTATACGCCATGTAAGCCATAAGACAAAAACATTTGTGGAGAGGAAGGCTTACAATTTTCACAGTCTTTAGGACTGGCAACCGTTTTTGACCCGCTTTCATATTGAACTAAATGGCATTAACAATAACAACAAAACAACAAAAGCAAAAATAATAACATCTATGATACAATCGAACAAATATTTGGTAAAGGGAAATAATTTCTAATTGGCTTTCCTCTTCAATATTGAACGTTGTTACATTTATATATTTTCGATATATATATCTATATGTGCAATGTTTAATAATATTAAATAGAAACCTGTTCAAGGCACACAATTTTGGCAAATATTTACAGTTGCTTGTGGTCATCTAAAAGTTTTTAATTAAATATACATTCATATAGAAGTATGTATACATTTACCAGCATTTTCAATGAATTTCCATTACTCAAACTTGTCTGTTTATCTATTTTAGCAAAAATTTTCAATTTTCTTAAAGCTAAACATTTTGCAATGAGAGAGAACCTTCATTAGTTATGCAAGGCACACAGACAGAGCACCCAAGTCGAGTCCGATGGCAACCTGAAGGCAGACGTAGAAGCTTCTAATTCCTAATAGCCCAAAGTAAACGAATAGCTAAAATGCAAAAATCTACCCACAACCGACAGTAAAAAAAAACTAGAAGGATGGGCTAACTTCGGCCGTGCCGAAGTTCGTATACCCTTGCAAACTGTTATTTAACAATTACACATTTATAATGTGACAAAATCATTAGAAAGCATATGAAACAAGTCAAACATACATTAAATGTTCGTAGCTTGAGAAAAAAAGTAATTCGACAAAAAAAATTTTTTTTGCCCGATTGTTCCTATGGGAGCTATAGCATATAGATGACCGATTTTGCTGAAACTTAGCATAGACATTTCTATATATTCTTAACTTCCAAAAACCAAGTTTCGTGACAATCACTTTCAAAACACCCAAGTTATTGCTCTGAGACTATATTCTCGACCGATTGTTCCTATGGGAGCTATATGATATAGTCAACCGATTCTAATTAAACTTGGTGGATATGTTAGAAAGTATACCAAACTCTTGAACAACAAATTTTGTAATATTTGATTGAAAACCAACAGAGTTATGAAGGCTTAACTCTATTCTCGGCCGATCGTTCCTATGGGAGCTATATGATATAGTCATCCGATCGGGATGATTCTGAGATATACAATGCCTGCAGCAAAAAGAAGACTGGGTGCAAAATTTCAGCTCTGTAGCTTTAAGGGTTTCGGAGGAGAAGCTGTTGATCCAGACAGACAGACAGACGGACAGACAGACGGACAGACAGACGGACAGACGGACAGACGGACAGACGGACATGGCTATATCAACTCAGCTCGTCGTGCTGATCAAGAATATATGTACTTTATATAGTCGGAGATGCTTCCTTCTATGCGTTGCAAACTTCTGACCAAAATTAATATACCCTTTTTGCAAGGGTATAAAAATAGAAAATAAATAAAATAGAAAAGTAAAAATGAAACTTGAAAAACAATTCGCTCAAGTTTACTTTTGCAACTAAGAAATTAAGCTGTTGTTGTATTAGAAGTGCTGAACTGAAGCAGTCAAGCAAAAGTAGAGAAACATATTTTACATACTGCCAATCAGGGGCGAACTGAGGATATTAAGAGCCCAAGAGGATTACAATTACTTTGCTCTAAACTAATATAAATTTAAAAAAGTTTGAAGTCAATTAAAAAAACTCAAATCAACTAGAGCGATATATATATTTTTAGGTGTTGCGCAGTTGCAATTTGGAATTAAAAATGCCCTTTTTTGGCTTTGTTGGTTCATAAATAACAAATATAAGTTGCCCTTGATGTATACTGTTGACTCTATACTCTATAAGCCGCTCCTGTATACGATTTGTGTGCATGTGTATTTATTTCACACCTCAAGTATGCTAAAATATGGTAAGGAAAAAGAGTGAAAATATGCTTGAACGTGTCACTGATGCTGGGCATTCGTGCTTGAAAAGTTTTCTAAACATAACCAACAGGCAGGCTCTAATCTGCTCTCCCTATACTTCGCTCTGCTCTTCTATCTTTTTCTATTCTGCTAGACATTTTTCCATCTTCAGCTTTTGTATATGCATCTATGCACACATTGCAAATTTTCTTGGTTTCCACCTTCTGTATTGTGGTTCGATTCGGTTTTTTCTACCACTTTTTTTTTTCCTCTCTCTCTCTCTCTTTTATCATATTTTTATATGCGTGTGTGTTTTTGTTATTGTTGTTGTTCTCATGTCTGTAAGACATAGTTATATATATTTATCATTCATATTCAGCTGTATTATGTGTTTTCCTGTTGACTTACATTTTTCAATAGATTTGGGTTAGTTTCGTTTTATTCACACAAGTGCCCAAACTATTGAAATCAATCAGGTATGAGGTAGCCAATTTAAATCCGATTGCCAAGCAATTTTTTATATTTTCCACTTTAAAATAATACTTTTCTTATTTAACTTCACTGAGTTATAAAAGAATTTTTAATTGATACGTAAGCTATTCAAATTGGATATAATCTTTCGGATTCAATATCACATATTTTTTATATTAAAGCTAAAACGAAAGAAATTTGTTCTTAGAGTAAAAGTTTACAGTTTTTTACCACCCAAAAACCATAATTAAAGATTCCTTGTTGTTAATACTTGATATTGACATACTTGGACAAAAAAAAATAGAAATAAGTAAGAGTGGGCGAGAAAAACTTCTCTTGTGTCCTCTATTATGATTATAATCAACTTAATCGACAGCATTCCATTGCCAACACTAACTAAAATCTGTCACGTCACAAAAGTTTATCTAACTTTGCTTGAACTCATAACCATTTGCCCCATCATCATCATCATCAACAACAACATCGAGGCAAAAAGGAACAAAATTCACATGCAATGACAACGCATTCCGTTTAATATTGAGTGAAAGCAAATATTTTTATGACCTTGACAAATCAGTTTTTCTGGTTTTTATAATAAGCCAAAGCAAGCCAAGCCAATACAACATGCTACACCCTCAACCGAAACCAAAGAGCGAATCAATCTGAAAGAAAATTTGTGAGAAGGTTAGCATAGAAATGCCATAGTGAAATTCCATTGCAGAGGGAAGCTCAAAAATTCATCAATTCATACATAGCTTGAATTGATTTTGGTGCGAGTCATGAGGCCATCAAAAAAAAATGAAAGCCAAGATTATACATATACATGCATATGCCTTATATATGTATGTATATAGCTACAGACAGGGACCTACCTTCAAAATAGGCAAAACACAGCACCTTCTTCTATTTAAGTTAACCATTCAAGATTGATCCCCCTCTTCTTGGTGGGGATACGCCCATGTGACTCTAGTATTAAAGTATATATATCAAACACACTCGTGGGACGACAACGACAACAAAAAGCGCAAAAATGTCGTTCGCTTTTGTGAGCTGTTTCCTGTTTCGACACACGACAACGACACGGCATTTATAAAAATCATACGCACTGTTGTACCAGCAGCACACGGCAACAGCAGCAGTAGCAGCATGAACGGCAATGGCAATCGCAATGGCAATATATTCTTATGACTTGTCAGGCAACGTTACGCATACATAATGCCACGTTGTTTTTTTTTTCTTGCCTCCTTTTTTTTTTCTTTTTTGACAAAAACTGTCAGCTCGTTATTGCTGGTGGGGATCATAAAAACTTACTTCAATGGCAAGCTTAGGCCAAAGTCAAAGCCTATCATTAGCCAGCCTAATCCACTACTCCCGCCCCATCTATCAAATCACTTGTTCAGTGAGCTATGGACGATTGTCAAAGTAAACAAATCAGCGGGATATTGTAAAACTGGCACGAGTCAACTAACTACTCTCATAAAACTGTTATTACTTCTTCTAATTTTTTTTTGTAGTAAATCAATCACCATTATTGGGTTAAGATAATAATTTTCGTATATGCAAAATAAAAATTCAATTAAGTTTCCATGCCAAATGGATTATTAGATCATTTTAAGCTTACATTACATTACTTTTGAAACAAGAAAAAAACAAACAAATGCTATGACTTAATAGTAAGAATAATGGGGAAAGTTATTAAAAAAAAACTCGTTTCCCATATCAAATATGAATTTCTCATCTTGTTGGTCAAATGAACTCTCATACAATAAAGGCATAAACAATATAAATACATGAGTTTCACTCAAAAATAAAATGATGCAAGGGACCACGCCCAAATATCTTTTGTCACAAATTTGCAACTTTGACAACGAAACTTGAATGTGGGCGTTGGCATTGTTCACACTTAAAGGTATTCAAATCAATCGTGGGCTAAAAAGTTTGCATTTCATTCCCTTGGTTTTCTTTCTTTTTTGTGGGGGTGGCCAATTTAAAAAAAAAAAAAGAAAACAAAGCAAAAAGCCAAGGTAAGCCCAAGTAAAATCTGGCATTAGTCAGGCCTCTTATAAATTGCCATATATTGTGAAATGCTTGTACAAATGTGTCACTTGAAACAGGAAAGATGCTCCGAGATTTCCCTCATCACTTGGCAACGGCAACGATGAACATTTGAAAACTGTCAATCAGTGACGAAACAAAACAAAACAAAACCAAACAAGCAACTAATTGGTTGAAATGCAGAAAAAAAAGAAATGTAGAAAAGCAAAGAAAACCCAAAAACAAAAAAAAAGACCAAAAAGAATTGGGGCCTGCCAAAAAGTTTTACGCTTATTACACCAAAGTAAAACAAGAGGGACACCAAAAAAAAAAAAAAGAAAAAACCAGAACAGAAATTGGTGTTGAGAAATTCATGATTCATTAGCAGAGTCAGAGTCAAAGAATTCAGAGTTAGGGATACCAAAAAGTGGGTAATATTTTGCAGTCAAGTCTATTGCTAATGCCGACACTGACACCAACACCAACACCAGCACCAAGACCAACACAGACACCGACACTCGCCATGGCTAATTTAAATTCTTTTGGCGCCGCCGCCGTCTTATTAGAAGAAGTCGGGCATGACAGCTCCTTAAGCGCCTGAGTGATTGACATCAAAAAGGCCCTCCTTGATTTCTGTGCAATTTTAAGGCAGTCATCCGCAGAAACAGCGCTCAGATAATAAGTATATTATAAAATATATATACATACATACATATATACCATATATATATATAATTAAAATTGTTCATCATTAGCACAAAATGCGCTTGAATTAATATTTGTTTCGTTGGTTCATTTTATTTATTTTTTTTTACCCAGTCTTTAAATTTATACAAGCTAACTTTAGTAAAAGGATTTCTATAGTATATATCATAAAATCTACAACTAACACACGTTACTAATTAGTAAAAACAGAAGAAAAACTTCCATCATAGTCCAGCTATTTCTTTGCAACTAAATAAATTGTAAAATTGTAGCAACATTACATCTCTCTTTTCTACAAGATTTTATTTCACGAATAGAATGCATTGAATAAGTGAATGAAATACAAAAGGATTATCTTTCATATAAAATTCTATATAAATCTTGTTTATAAGTTGTATGTACTTCTATCTATAAAGTATTTCAAAGAGTATCTCACAGTCGATTCCTTAGTTTACGGCTTTTTTTTCCTAAAATTTCTTTCATTTAAAATGACTGGACACTTTTGTTAATTGCATGAATGCGGATGTTTTTGCTTGCCAAAATGGGTTAAATAACGTAAGTTTAAAAGCCAAAAGGATATAATGAAAAATCTAATAAAGTTAAAAAAAAAAAAAACTGTCTTTCAGTTGCAGTTGTTATTATAATTACCAAAAGGTTCCTGTACTTCTCTGATTTCGTTTAAGCTATTCTCTATATAAAAGAAATCAAGCCGTGAAGAGTTTTTTTCTATTATTTTGGCATTGTTCTAATTTCTGGCATGTCCTTTTTCTCTCACATTTGGTTGCCTTTACGTTTTAAACCTAAATCTTGTGCAAATGAGACGAGAATATGCCAAAATGTTCATTTTATTCTCTCTGGTTTTGCAAACCTTTTTCAACTCCCACATTCATCGGTTTAAGCAACTCTACTTTTACGTCTGTCTGTCTGTCTGTCCGTCTGTCTAACTGTCTGTCTGATTGTCTGTCCGACAAATCTCACTAAATGCCAAGACAAAAGTAAATGAAATTGCACTAAATCTACAGGGAATTTTGTTCAACCTTTGTCTTAGAATAGGGGATTGGGAGATTGGTGAATTTTTGGGGTTGCAGAGTTGGGGGTGTGGGGGGAGGGGCTATAATCAAAAAAGGTACGAGAACAGGCCTAGGCCAAAGTGATAAACCGTTTCCACTGACATCGCATATAAATCTGCGACAAAGTTGCGTCTGCCAGACGCACGGACAGCTCCAAATCGTACAGGATTTGTCACGCCAAATCGTTGGAAATGCTTTTGGCCTTGTTTATGCGCTTCAAGCCAAGCGAATTTTTGCAGTTACGAAAAACAGCAGCAACAATAGCAGTAACAGCAAAAACTGTTTGTGACTCTGTGTCGTAAATCTTTGAGTAGCTTATCTACAACAAAACTGTGCGCTTTTCTCTCTTTCCCTTTTTTTTCTCTCTTTTTTTTTCTTGTGTTTTGTTTCTTTTAATTCGCTGCGAAATATGCAAACAAGGCAAACAGAGCTTGCAAAAAGTAGAAGAAAATAAGACAAAAGCAACAACAACAACAACAGCAACAACAAAATGAACAAATGTAGAGAGAAAATGTTAAATGTTTATTTAAAATGAGGCACATGTTTTATTTGGCCAAGTTAAGGAGAAACGGGAATATTATTTATAGCGGAAACTGAGGCGATTTAAGTCTACCAAAAAAAAAAAAAAAAAAGGAAAAGAAAACGACCAAAAAAAATGAGAACGAGACTTGAAAGATGAGTGCAGAAATTAGGCTATCAAAGATCTCCAGAGACAACAAAAAGCCAGCAGCTAGAACCAAAGACAGACCAGGCGAAGTTCCTATACTCTATTAAAATATATAATTTTGGTAATCAATTTGATGATATTTGTGATAAATAAATATTTTTTGAGAAATTCTCACAAAAAAACGTTTTAAAAGATTCTTTATTAAACCATTTACATTGGCTAAGAATCGAAAGCGTATTCAACTCTGTGTTGCAACGCTTTCGGCAAAAGAAATATACTCTCAAAGTTATAGAAATGATAAAAGCACAAAGACTAAAAAATTTTCTAATCAAATTTCAACAACATTTTATTTGAATTATATAACAACTCAAAGTTGGATTCGCAAAGGCTTTAAAATAAGTCCTAAAACCCTCTTTGACACAAATATCGTAAATTATATGTTAAATATTCTACAAATAGTAAGTTGAAAGATGACCTCAATTTCCATAATGAAAACTTTTGCAATGCTGTTGATGGAACTTCTTATTCTTATACAAATTAAATGTTGAAAGAAAAGTTTAAGTGAAGGGTGTTTTGTTTTTATTAAAAATTACGCTCTTCTTTTTGTACAATTCTTTATTTATGAAAAACTTACTCGTAAACATTTGCAGACCATTAAACTGTTGGGTAAAAACCCTTTTTTTGTTTTTGTAAAACGAATGAATAATTGGATGTCTCTGCTACAAATTTATTAACACTATATAATATGGAAAAACAAGATATAGGTCTATATATTGGAGCTATCAATCAAAATCAATTTCAACTATAATGTTGTAATTGGTTTTTTATATTTTTATAGCCCATATTAAATACAATATTATGCCTTAATGCAACATTTAATAGACCCATTTATCATAAATGCCAACGAGCCAAAACAATGCCAGACAACGATAAAGCGAAATCAACGATTATGCCTTCACTTTGATTAACGAGATGTCACCAAAAACAAAAAAACAAAAAAAAAACAAAACACAATGCAAAATACTTAAATGATCTAAATGAGGTGAAACCGGGAAACAAAAAAGAAATTATTAGTGCTTCAACAGGCGACATTAAAATACTCTCTAATATGTATTAAGTTCAATTAAATTTGTCACGATAAGTTAAAACTTTACAATGAAAGTCATGCTAAAAGTTTATATCTAGAAAAGTCCTTGATAATATATGAAAGAGAATATATATTCTCTATATAGATGACTAATAATTCGAATCTTGAATGAGTTTTAAAAGTTACATTCATTATTCATGCCTTGTCTCACCTTTAATGATAATTATGAATTTGTTTACTTTATCCTTTTGTTTGAGAAACCCTTTTACCCTTGAGCAATACAGGATATGGGAACCCCACAAAAAAAGGACATCATCAAAAGGCATTTAATTTACAATTGTTTTCCAGTGTTAATTAAACGGTTTTTTTTTTTTAGTCATTTTCTGTGTTTTTGGTGTATTTTTTTTGCTTGCATTTTCGTTTTCAAAGAAAAATCAAAAATCAAAGCCATGATAATTTAATCAATTTGATTAGTATTTTGATGGAGAAACGCACAAATAATTGCATGTAAATTTATTTAAATGCATATTTACCCGCGTAATTGCTGCAAATTTACGTTTCATTTAATCGCCAGACCAGAAAACAAAAAACAACAAGAACAACAAAAAATAAGTAAGGAGCATAAAAAAAAAGGACAGACCGGCAAATGACGGAGGACCATGAAAAAGCACCAAACAGATTAAGTTTAACTCCCCCAACTGACTTTGGGGACTTTATTATTTGGCCATTGAAAAATGCGCCGACTGTTGGGTACCCAAGTGGATTTTAATTTTTCAAAGTTAAACAGCGAGTGAAAGACCCTTTTTTTATGATGATGTCCGTTTCCCTCTCCTGCATCTACAGTGGACAGGACAGCGGCCAGTGGACAGTCTGGAGTGGCCAGTCGACTCGACTGGATGTTTGTTTAAATGTCGTTGGGATGGATATATTTGCCTATCCAAGCATCTACTCCTTCTTCTCAGTCCCCCCCGGCTTGCTTACCCCAACACCGTTTGTCGGCTACATTTTATTGTTTACCTTTTTGACTGTTTGCTGATTGATCCCTTGGGTTATAGGAGATGGTCCGGTCCTGCTTCTGATTCTGGTCCTTATAATGGTGATGGTGACGGCCATGTCTTTGCGCCGCAGTCGCCATCGTGGCCTGTGTAATTAATTTCACTTTTGCTTGAATTTGTCCCATAGCAAAAAAGCGAAAAACCATCAAATTGTCACGTAATTATATTTGTGTTAATGATGGCAAAGTCAATTAATATATATATATATATATATATTTTTGGCCAATGAACAATTTAGATTTTCAGTCGGCTCGTGGACTTTAATTAAAAATGTTTTTCGCTTTATTTGGCCACAATTTGAATTCATGCTGTGATTTTTAATTTTCATTGAAATTGCTACAGCTGTCGCGCCTTTAAGTCATTCAACTTTCGGTTGAATTAGGTTCAAGGGGAGGGGGAATGGGGAGGGGCATAAGGCACGCGACTCAATCACCGTCTCGACCATAATCATTGCAGGAGATGCGCCCGATAAACGCCTCTTGCTAAATTGTTGGCCCATTAAGTTATATAAGCCTTAAGTGGCATGTTAATCGCTGAATCAAAAAAAAAAAAAAAGAGCAGAAAAAAAAACTTGAAAACTTGTTTTCTTGCGATTAACTGAATAAAGTTAAACGAAAATGCAAATTTGCGACCTTGTCCATTGAATGTGACATCAGCAAATGATACTAAAAATCGCCCAAGTACTTAAAAAATTGATTAGCAAAATGAAAAATGAAAGTACCTAACTTTAAACGATTATAAAATTTTAATTCTTATTTATCAGTAGTTAAAAATTAGTATTATAAATACTTTAATTTAACTGTTGTTATAAATATTTTAGAATAATTACTTCAATTTATATAACAATTAATTAGCTCGGAATTGTACGAAAATACTAATTATCTTTAAGCAAAGAAGAGCAATTGATAGATAACTTTCTACAGATAAAAAATAGTTGAAATTGGTGAAAATTTCACAATAATATGTCTTTAGCACTAAAGGAAACTGAAAGTCTCCTTGCTAGTTTACCCTTCCATTTAGCATTAACTAATAAAGATCAAGCTAGAAGTTTGTTTATATCAAATTTGCAATCTCAAACAGCTAATATCATAACAATTAAATAGACTTTGCATATGGTTATAGTCGTCTAAATGTAAATAAAATCTGTATGACACAATGGTTTGATATTAAACTTACATTTGATGATATCGATTTCAATATTAGACGACTAGCATTTGTCCAATTCATTACCTGGACAAGGTATTGGTCAGAATATGGACGACCAGTCGTATGTATGTACATACATAACTGTGTACGTGCCCCCACGTGCTGCATATTCATGACGATGGGAACAGGTCGTCAGTCAGACTTTGACTATGGTGCATCAGTATGTATTACTACATATTAATGGCATCGAATATAAATTGAATTTCATTACATGACGACGTCAATTAAAAGCATGTAAAACTCAATCGGCAATGACGTTTTTAAAATGCATCCAGACCCGGAGCCACAACCATACCCAGAACCCAGTCAACCAAGCAGCCATCCATCGATCCATTCTATACGAAGGAAGGAAAGGGAAAGAAGAGGGGGAGGGGGGCACGGCTTAATGAGTCGGCAAATGGCTGATAAAAATGCACAGAGAATATGAAAATCTGGCGCTGACATCGTGCTGTTGTGTGACGTGGCGCAAAGTTTTCTCGAAAGTGACAGGAAACATTGATAAAAGTGGCAACTGACAATTTTTCTCTTACTTTTTTTTTGGCATAATGATGATTTGCCTTGGCCCAACAATAACAGTCTTATTAAAAGGGAAAAAATACTGGGCAATAGCTTATCTGCCTCCTTTACTCTCTCTGTCTCTCTAGTTTTGTTTTTTCTTTAAAAATTACTATTTAAAATTCACCAACATTTTATAAATAGTTTAACGATAAAGTTTTTTAATCAAACATTGGCCAAAAAACCCCAACAAAAAAGAATATGCAACAACAAACAAAAAATTAAAAATCTAATTAAAAGTTGAAACAGAATTGTTGTTAATTTTCCTCAGGTTCCGTTTTCTCCTTTTGTTATTTAGCTTCTTCTGTTCTATTGTTTTTGTTTTTTTTTTCTCTCTCTCTCTCTCTCTCTCTCTCTCTTGTTATTTTTTAGTAAAAATCATTTAAGCCAAAAGCCCTTAACAATTATGACTTTCCTTTTGCACCAAGTAAATGAAACTTAAAAAGTAAAACTCGCTCTGCCATTGACGTGCGCTCACTGGGGCTTTGTTATAAGACGTCGACAATTTTGTATGGCCTCCCATTTCATTCCAATTGCAAAAAGCCCTTCCCCAATGTCACCCCCACTATCCCCTACACCTTTAGTTTGACTCTTTCTTAGCCCTTTTTTGCTGTTTCAGTCTTGTCGACAAGCGCAGGAAACAACGTTGACGGCGAAGTCGACTATGATGATGATGACGCCGATGCCAGGCTGGAAGGCTGAGAGGCAATGCAGTTAGGATGCGCTTCGGCTTTGCTTCATTTTCAGTTTTACTTTTCAAGTTTTTTAATTCTTTGAATCTTAATGACTTCTCGTAATAAGTTTTCATTTCTCATAATTTCTTAGGTTAATAGAATCTTTACTTCAACTGCACACTGTTACCAACCATGTAAAGCAATTGTAAATGTAATTTCTTGCACAGTGGTACACGAAAAAAAAACAAGCAATTAATGAAGAAATGTGAATTAATCAAAGCAAAGGTTAAAATCCATAACTATATTTATTTAACTGATAATTTCACTTGGTTCTCTTATTGAATTAGAATCAAAATAAGATATATCTCTTGTTTAACCACTGTAACTGAGCGGAGAGAAAACTTTTGCTCTGGGAAAACTATAATTATGAAGTTGATACAAAGTCAGTCAGCAGCACAAGCAACTGAGAACTGTCAGGCAGAAACGCGGACGACAATAATGACTCCAACTAGAGAAGGCGTGGGCCATGGCGAAGAACGTTTTCTCTACAGCACACCCAAACACTAAATGCTCTAGCTATCACAGAGGAAGCACTAGAATTGTATAAAAGTCCGACTACATAAAGCGCAGCAGGACCACAGTTGACATTTATGAGAACTGTGCGACGACGACGATGATGGCAACATTGGACTTTAAGTAAATGTTACAAAAAATAAAAAAACGTTCAAGACTCGACCAGATAAGGGCTGGGGATGCTGGGGGTTGGAAGCTGTGGGATGGCAGCTGCGTAAAGCCGACATCGTTCTACTTCGCATTGTGGCTAATCATAAATTCAAAAGCAGCAAAAGTGCAAGAGCAGTAACAATTAACTTATTAAATGGGCAAATGTCAACTACACAGACAATGCCAAGCGAACGAGGCGTAAAGGAGCCGTGAGCATAAGAAATAGAAATTTTACACACATTTAAACAAGATGAAGACTGCTAAATACCCTTTAACAAAATGGAATATTACATTTTGACAATTACCTGAACAGATAGGCTAGAAGTCAACAATCAAATGTTAAGATAGATTTTTATTAGCTATTAGTTAGAATTTGTTATATATGAAATTATTATAACATGGAAAAACAAGAGAAACTGACTGACTCGACAAAACATTCTCCTTCTTTCGAGTTTTTAATTAAAAGGTATTAATTTGTGTCAGTAATTTGGTTAACTTTAAAGGTCGTTTTACCACATTTTCCCTTACCCCGAGCAATGTTAATGACAACGACAATGACAACAACAACTCATGTCATGACACTCGCTATTTGATTATTTTCTGTGTATTTTGCTAATTAGTAAAATTGATTCGAATTTTATGGTGCGCGAAATTGCCTCATTGTTTTCTTTAATCAAAAATAAATAACCAAATTCTAATTGAAACGAAATGTGTTTTTGCATTCAATTTACTTGAAAATGTTAGGAAAAATCAAATCAATTTCCATCAACACTCTATCGTATATTTTTTTGTGCTCTCTTTCTATATCTTTCGTATGTTTTCTATACTTTTTTTTTTGTATTTGCAGTTTTGTTGTTGTGACATATTTTGGCAGCATAGAAACACCATGGCGCCAAAAAGGATGCCATTTTCCAAGCAGCTCGACAAAATGGCGACAAAGACTTTACTGACACATCCGCCCCGCATCAGTTTCATCTTACTATGCAGTTGGCTTTGCATTGGCGCCGCTTCAGCCAGAGGTAAAAAAATTATAACAAATTTATATTAATATATATATATAGTACATATTTCTCATTATATATAGTTTTATATACAATGTAAACGACAGATAGCCATACTATTTATTCAATTTGAAATCATCACCTACGGCATTAAAATGGAAAACTCATTATAAATCTGTCAAATGCATCATATTCGATTTTTTTTTTTTTTGCAAGCCATAAATATTATAAATTAAATTCATAACACATGTTGCCATTGTCATTTTTGTCTATATTGTATATTAACAAGCATATTAATTGAAAGTAGAAAAAAGTGATTGTCATTCATCTCAATTATCGGACACATGTTAGCTTCATAAATAGAATAGAATTTAGTTGATGTGTTGAGCATATTTCTGTGACTTTTCAACTAATTGAAATAATTGCATTTAGTCAGTTTTCATTTTTAATAACTCACTTGGGGCATACACAATGCTGACTGAGTTTACCCATTAAAATATCACTAACAAAATCAAATTCAGTATTGACACACTCACTGCCAGTTTTTAAAAGCAAATTGAAACCATTTCAAAATGACACACCATCGCGACAATAATAAAAGCCAAGCATACAAAAAAAACGATTTAGGGCAGAGAATTTTGAATCACCGTATACAAAATACCCTAAAAATATTCTAAAGCAAATCAATCAAAACTAAAGAAAGTCTTAAAAGATATAACAATGATCCTGTCCTGACAATAAATTCAACTAAGTTAGGTTTAGATATTGTAGACTAAATTAGAAATGAATCTGTATCTTTAATCAAGCTTTAAGGTTTTACAAATTTATCCTTTTAAATGGAAAATTTACACGTACATTTATATTTTAGTAGCATTACTAGTAAAAAATGATTATTAAGTTAACAAATTTCAACTTTAAAACCAAATGATTATCTTTTAAAAGAGTACATTATAAGTGCGGTACATAAATATAAAATTGCTGCGGTTAGAAAAATTGCTGAATTGCTAAAAAAAAAAAAAAAAATTACAAGGTTTAACCCAAACCTCAAAAAAAAAAAAAAAAAGTTAAAAAAGGAATAGAAAACGTTGACACATTTATCATAAAAAAATGTTAAAACTTTCAAAAGAATAGGAAAGAAAAAAATGATTGCAATTGCATTGGCAGCCGTATGGCTAACTGGTGTGGCACGTTTTGGCCATAGATGGATTTAAGGATAACCAATCGGGCATCGAGTTTTGAGTGCAATATTGCGACAATTTTTATTAAAAATTTTTACAAAATTTCAATTTATTTCGATCTATGCCCAACGGACTTGTCTGCTTGCATTTTGATTTGTTGCAGCCTGTGTAAAATTGGTCAGCAAAACGTGATTTGATTTCTCCCTTTTTTAAAATATATTTCTGTTTGGGTCAGCATAAAAAAAAAGCAGGAGGAAACGATTCGCTAGTCAGTCTAGGTAGGCAAGTTGTTGACTCTAAGTATGTCCCCAAAGTATAAATAAATATAAATATACCTGTTATTGATTCCCTAATTAGTCTAGACAGAGGTTGCCACCTCCAGGAAATCTTTCATATATCATCAGAGAATAAGAGAGAATCGTTAAATCAGCTTCCGCTTCATTTAAACATAATCAATGACCAGCTACCGTTTTACCCATCCGCATATTACACAGCTTTAAATTCATGCCTTCTGGCCATCTACCTGCCCCTTCACTTACTTTAATTGAAAATGATCGTATAAACAGGTTTAGATGCTGATTCGTTCATTCGAAAAGGCTCCCTTCATATCTCACTGGCCTAGCTTAACATTTAAGTAAACATTTAGTTGGCATAACAGAAACGCCTCCAGAAACTAAGTTGTAAAAGGTGGGGCTGAGCTAACAATCTTGTTGCCACAACTTCAACAAATTGGCCAACACTCGAGTCCACAAGATCGCTAAAGAGAATCTCTTGCGACTGCGCAAGCTTCCTTACCAGCTGTCAGTTCTAATCTAAATAAGCGATTTGTCTGCGCATAACTTTTGCTTTAACCAACTGTTTGCCTTTTGCCTGGAACCAAGACTAAGCACAGTTCTTAGCCTCTGGATTCCTTTGGTTTAAATAATAATTTGTATAATTTATATGTATATACTTGTATATGTATAGAACTTGAAGGAATTTAACAAGACGATAGCTTCCAATGGTCATGGGCAACATAGTCTTCTTCAGCTGGCATTCAGCTGATTTATCTGGCATTGGTTGGGGAATGTGTTTCGGGTTATGTGGCTGAGGCATAAATAATTAACACGTGCATAGTTGGCAACAGGGCAATTTTCAATAGCAACAACAGAAATAAAAAACTAGACCCTCCCTTTATGGTGAAAGACCAGAGTCAAATGCTTAATGGGCATTGGGCCCGAACAAGCGTATCTTTTTATCTATTTTAAATCAAGGTGTTCTTAATTATGGCTTAGACAATGTTAAGAACAATTATAAATTAAAAGTAATTACTTATTTGATAATCAACTAATATGTACATAAGTTTTTAATTGTAAAAAATGCTATCGATTTAGTTATCAGACCCTCACCAATCTAAGTCCACTCCTGTTGCAAAAATTAGACATATGTACCAAGTTTATGCTTATATGTAAATTCTATTGTCTGTAAATGAAGACTTCCTTGTCGCCAGGTGAAGTTATTCTTACTGACATCTGCTCTGTTGTCCGTTGTCTTTCATTAGACACATATGAGTTTGCCAACTGAAGTTCTCTCATTGCTTAAGGCATTTCTAATTATTTATTTATTGCTCTGCTTGAACCGTCTTTAGTTACTTCCCAGTGTTAATGACCTTTGTGAGCAGACGTTTATAGAGCAATTCACAAAGAACAATCATTTTCTGTTCATTGCCAAGTGTTGCTTCTAATCAGAGTAAAATGTCCATACCTACATACATCAAACAATTAACAACATGGAATGCCCAAGTGAAATTTGAAATTATTCTATACCACATTGATTTTGGACACCAGTGTCTAACTAAGCATCATTTGGATACGTATATCCTGTAAATCTGTGGGAATTTAATTATACAATAGTTTTGCCTAAGCCAATAACAATTGCTGGGACAAGGCACAATAAAGGAAAGCATATCGAATGCCGCCCTGCTGTTACCTTCAACAATATTCAAGTCTTTGTCATCAATTCATTTGACAAACCATACTGATGCATCTATCCATCATCTCCCCTCCTTACATCTTCTTTATCCATGTACAATGGCCACCCTTTAACCACACGTTTTTGGGTGTATGTGGATATGTGACTCCGTTCTCTGTTTAGTTGTTTTAAAGTATAAGGAGAAATTCTTGTTGTGTTCTTGTAATTGTTATTATTCTTGCGGTATTGTTGCAGCTTAATTGAAAATATTGTAACTGTATATATATGTGTGTGTGTGGGTGTGTGTGTGCCTCCTTTTGTTTGAGTATGTTTAGTGATAGCCTGAAGCATCTTTGTGCGCCACTCGATCTCTTTCTCTCCCTTTCACTCCCTTTCTCTCTAAATGAAATTAATTGAAGGCCCTTAAGCCAGACACCACACCCACCTACACACACACACACAAGCACACACCCACATCTGGTGGCATGGAGGTACCGACAAGGATATAAATGTTAAAGAGCCTTTCTTAGATTTAAAGAAATTTTTAATACTTTTGCATTGATACTAATTTAAGTAGCGAAAAATTGATTTTGTTGCTTGATATTCAAGTACTAAACTTTTAATTATATCTACTAGTATTAGATTATGTTAGAAGAATTCTAATATACTAAAGTAATTTATTCATAGTATAACTTCTTAAATCATAAAAACCCCTTGAAATGAATTTGTGCAGCACCCCTGGCTTAAGTCCCATACTAACTGCTTACATGTACATATATAAGTTTTATATGACCAATATCTGCCGGCTATTATTAAAGAATGAAAGGCAAAAATTCAACTAATAATGATGCATTTTCTTTTCAATTGCCTATTAGTAAGTAATAGGCAAACTTGATGCAACAAATTTTCACTTGGAGGTGCACCCAGCAAAATAGACAAAAATCTAACAAAGGCAAAGCCTTTTGTTATGACTTTCTCTGTCACTCTCTCCCACCCACAAACAAACTGTTCCTTCTAAATTGAAACTAACTAACAATAATGATGTGCACCTTGCAGTGTTAAACTGTAGATAAGAATTTAACAGAGAGGAAGCTAAAAGTCGTAAGGATATGCTTATTCACTATGATATGAGCTCTGGCCCTTTCTCACTCTCTTACACCTCAAACAATGATGGATTACCCCATCAATAAGGAAGTCTGGGTGGCCTAATAAGAATTAAGGCAAACTTTCATTAACAAATTTTAATAATGTGCACCTTGCAAGTTTGCAAAATAGATAAAAGAAAACCATAAGCCAAATTGAAAAGTAACGTTGCAACAATAAGCTCTTTATTTCTCTCTCACACACACACCACTCCTTTAATTTAACTTGCGCTGTCATGTTACTAGGCTAGTGATTCTAAAACTCTCTTACACCATAAACAATAATGGATTCCCCCATCAATAAGTAACTCTGGATGGCCTAATACGAATTAATGCAAACTTTCATTAACAAATTTTAATAATGTGCACCTTGCAAGGTTGCAAAATTGATAATAGAAAACCATAAGCCAAATTGAAAAGTAAAGTTGCAATAATAAGATCTTTATTTCTCTCTCACACACACACGACTCCTTTCTCTTAACTTGCACTGTCAAGTCACTAGGCCAGTGATTCTGTAGCCTCTTGGCCCCTTTTCACTCTCTTACACCTTAAACAATGATGGATTTCCCTATCAATAAGTAACTCTGGATGGCCTAATACGAATTAATGCAAAGTTTCATTTACAAATTTTAATATTGTGCACCTTGCAAGGTTGCAAAATTGATAAGAGAAAACCATAAGCCAAATTGAAAAGTAACGTTGCAATAATAAGATCTTTATTTCACTCTCACACACACACGACTCCTTTCTCTTAACTTGCGCTGACTAGTTACTAGGCTAGTGATTCTATTACCACTTGGCCCAAGCAAAAGATGATGAAGATGATGACAGAGAAGAACAACTAATGCAATAAAGTCTCCCGTCTCTTGTATACAAGAGTTGGCCCATTTAAATGCCAACTCATAAACGTAAAGACAAAAAAGCGGAATTCAAATGTCAGTTTTCATTTTGCCATTTGCCAAGTTCTGACTTCTCTTTAGTCTCCTTTACACTTGATGTCTGGCGTGTCCTCATGGCTTGTTTGCAACTTGCAAGTTCCAAGTTGTAAATATGATATTTGGATTTTTGAGCTGCCTGTTTTGCTACAACTATAATTTAATTTGCCTCTGGTGGCATTTTGTCGCCATATTCCTACGTTGCTGTTGCCTTCATGTTGAACAAACGTATGTACGTGCTGGTCACGATGGCGTCCACATCATCATCATCGCCATCATCATGATGATCTGGCCTGTTCGTATTCATTTTTAAGTGCATGTTTATGCCACACCCCTTTTTGACGCTATTCGCTTGAATTTCACGGTGCAATCAAATGACCAGCTTAAGGCAAATTCAATTTATTATGCAGCCTGACAGTTTTTTAGCCAGTTTCTTTTTTAGATGACAGCTGCCGGTGGCTCTGACAGCAAAGAATCCTTTAGCTAATTCAGGCTCTCTTGCTTTTTTTTTCATAGCATTTTCTAGTCTTTTTACTTTTTCATTTTCTATATCAAATTTCGTTCTTTTGTTTTATTTTCTTTTGGCCATTTCGCATGCAATGCGGCAGCTGCTTTTGAATTTCGCGCTATGCTGCACTTGACCAGTTATGACTAATACTGTTTTTTCTTTTTTCTTTGCACTTTTGAGAGGGAAATCGAAGAAAAATATCCTTGAAATGAAATTAAAGTTGCAATCGAATCGCTCATCATTACTCATACGCAGCGTGTGACACAATTTCCATAATTTTTAGAGAGGGAGACGAAAGTTACACTCATTTTTGGTCATTCATAATTCATATTTTATAGATAAATTGGTAAGAAAATGTTTGCCGACAGCTGTCATATACATCTATTGATAAAATATTTAAATGTTTTTCTCTTCTACTATCCAATAAAGTGGAAATTGCCTTTGACTTGAAGCAATTAATTTGAATTTCAACTACTTAAAAGCATCAGCACTCATCATGTCAACTATCTGGCCCTTGCTCTTCTCCCCCCTTCTTTCTCTAGATGTTGCTGCTAAATTAAACATAAAGCGCTTTTAGTTACAATCACGTTCGTCTCAATTAAACTACATAAAATTCAATTAGCAAGGCAGCAGGAACACGAAATGAAAGCAACATTGTTGCTGTCGTTGCCGTTGTCGTTGCCAACGATGTCGTCCTCCTTGACGTCTTTTGCGTTTCAATCTGGCCAGGAGAGCTATATAAGACCTAGACTAAACGAGACCGAGACGTTTGGTCGGTTGCCTGACAATTGACTTTCATTATTTCTTACATTCACGTTGGTTGCATTATTGAGCCCTGGCACATTTGACAGAAACAAGGCTCAGGTCTCTAGGAGAAAGTGTTGTCAGGGGCTATATGGCGTGTTAGTTTCTTCGTGTAATTAAGTTTAATATTTAATTTAATTGCATATAGACATACACAGCAACAACTATACATAGCTAAAGCTACAACTACAACTACAACTAGAACAATGAGCACTCATAAAAGGACACGCGCTGAAACAATGTTGCCGGAATTATGACAAAAGTAGCTAAAAACAAAAAAAGAAGAAAAAAAAGGTTTCGCCTTGCTATAAGCCAAGTCATCACAACGAAGGTCACTCCATTCACGTAACTTGTGTTCTACAAGCCCACACTTGCCCAGAAGTCACTTCATTTTGTGCCTTAGCTGACCTCCTTTAGCTGCATTATTATCATTGGAGTTGGCTTCTTGCTTATTTTATGTCCTTTGCCAGAGGATTATGTCGTGTTAGCAGGTAGTTCGTGACGAGCTTTTAAGGTGTGTCTGTATGTATCAGTGTGTATATTGTACCTTAGTTATATAATATATATACATATATATATACAACCAGATCGTGCCTGGCAAGGGAATTGTATAGAATTGAGCAACTATCTCCATATATTGCTAACCAAGAGTTAATCGCATTAACTGCAATATTATGATATTTTGCAAAGCTTCAGTCCATTTCAAAAATTTTATAGAATCCAAAGAAAGTTAAAGCTAATAAATAAATCACCAAAAAGTGAAATCTTAAGTATGTAAAACCAATAAATCTCATCATTGCCATCTCATTAAAGAGAAAAACGATTTCTCTAATTCATATATGTAATCAATTATACATAAATCTTAATTCACTTTAAATAAAATATAAATTTTAACAAACGACAACTTTAATTGTTGGTGTGCCAAAATATCCGTGTTTAATCGAAAACGTAATGAATAAATTCAATAATTTAATTTAGTAATCACATTTACATAGTTAAAGGAATTTGTTCAAATATTAGTTAAGGGCAAATTTTGTTGTTTTGTTTAATGTGAAAATTTTAAATTAAGCCACAAAAAGATGCCTAGCAGGCAGCTAAAAAAGTCAAGTACAAAATATAATGACTAAAACTTTTAATAACTAATTAAATGGCATACGGTTGCCAGCTTGCTTTTTGCTTTTGCTCTCTGTCCCTGTCCTGACAGTTAACTCTCAAAATCGTGCCCCAAGCGCCGCCATAGGATACGGAAAACAGAGAGAGATAGAGCGAGAGAGAAATGAGATGGAGGAGTAGGAGAAGCATGCTGGCCACTAAATTGTCCCAAGCTGGTATTTTTAGAGCGTTTTGTAATCATAGAGGCGAAACTAACTGAAAAGTCTGAATAAAACCAACCGAAACAATGTTTTCAATTTATCAAATTAAAATTTAAATGAACAACAGATAGAGAGAGAAGAGAGAGGGAAAGAGGGAAGGAGGGAAGGAGGAGCAGCAGTTTCCGTCACTAGTATATAGTGAGTTGTACTAAAAACAGTTGGTCAACGAAGCAAACTTAATGACCGCGTGGCTCTTTTTCACTGTTATTTGGATTGGGGTTCAGGGTAAAATGAATACATAAAACCGCTCAATAAATATTTAATTATCAGAAAAACCAGAGCGAGAGAGAGAAACAGAGAGTTGTGTAAGGGAGAAAACAGCAACCAAACTGAAATGAAATTACTATTTGTCATTTGCTTAATAAGTGCTTGGCTGTTGGCTCTCGACACTATGTGAAGGCCGGCTCATGAAAACTAACAGCGCACATTTTATGCTTTTATAACTAAATTTTCGCAATATCGCCACATCGTAATGTGTTTAAAATGTTGAAAATTGAAATTTTAATGCACACACATATACGCACCCACACTCACCCCTTATTTTGGCAGGCAGCGAAGGGTTTGCTTTGGTATAGTTTGGGTATGGATCCAAAACTATTTGCGGCCATGCTCTGCGGTCAGATTGTGGCTAGCCCCACAGTTGTACCCCCCATCTTCTTGTTCTACTCATACTAGGAAGGAGGCTATCACAGCTGCCGCCCAATTGGGCCACGCATAAGTTTGTGGTCGTATGGTCGCGTTCCTTTCATTTTACATAAGTTCTAAAGTACACATCATATATAATTAAAATCGTAAAACGGTCAATTTTGCCCCAAACAGATATGCCTGAGTAATGGGCTTAGCATTTCGCTTAACATGTATGCACATAGCAGCATCTGATATGGCGTAGGTTCAGGAAGAAGCCCCGGAGTGAAAAACTTTCTATCTGTTTGCCTAGGCAAGGGTTGGAGCTATGTAAAGTAATCTAATGTATTTAATTAGTTTACGGAAATTTCTTGATTGGAATGTTTGCCAGTTTGTATAGAAAAAACTTTAAACCATTGAAACATTTAAAGATTGTGAACGCGAAGAGATTTAATGTAAAAGTATTATTTGAATGAGTATTTACATCTACGTGAATCTCAAGATGGGTTAATCCTCTTAAAAACTTTTCAATACTGACAAATATTATTGTTGAAAGTCTTTTTTCAATAAACATTATATAATTGAACAATCAATGAAAGGACCAAGGGTCTTACGTATATGTCGAATAACACATTTCTTTCTATTTTTGAATTGCTCTTTCAATATGTAAACTAATTGAAAAATCTTAGATATTCTTATCCTTGTTACACTAAAAGGGATAAATAATTTCGTTTCAATAAAAAATGAATTATATGATTTTACATTTCTAAAGTATTATATATTTCCTGTCCGTCACGGCTTAAACATATTAGACGTAATTAAATTTTATGGCCATTAAATTTTGGCAATTTTCGGAAAGAATAAATGGCCCGACATGCTCTCCAGCCGGCCATCAAGCCATAAAGTATGCTTCAATATATACATCTCTATATATATATAGAGTAAAAGAGAGAGAAAAAAAAACAAACAATTCTCTTCCTGCTTTCGTTTTCCCACCCGTCGTCTATGGTGAACAGTGACTGATGCAAATTTATGTATGCCTAGAACCCGGTCGTCTAATTTTGAGCCGCGCATTTACAATGTTTTGCCCAGATTTGCATGCCACAACAGCAATTTGGTCTATAAGGACACGCCCTTTCGACAGCACCACAGTAGCAGTAACAGCAACAACAAAAAAATTTGGCCAAAAAAAAAAAGAAAAACGAAAAGAAAAAAAAACATACACAATTCATTTTCCAAAATGAATTTGTTCCGCTGTAACGGCCCATAAATGCATTTAAATTTATTGGAATGCGAGACCAAAAAAAATATACATATATATATCTATATACATGCATATATATATATGTATAGAATGTATGCATGTGTGTGTACACCCAGAACACTCTCGCACATTGAATGACAATAAATTATCAATTTTATTTTGACAGCGCGAAAAATCCCACAACGACCAAAAAAGAAAGACGTAGAGAGCACAGAAAATGTCAGAGACGAAATTGAGCCAGCCAAATATATGCAGTCGGGGGCATTTCTGACAGGAAGTTTCAGTTCAATGGTTTGTTCCAGCGGGCGATTTTGAATTGCCCGCTATATATATATAGGCAATATATATACTGAAACTAACACATAGCGAAAAGACACAGGATCAATAAAACACTAAAAGAAGGAGGGCATCCAAAGATTGTTGACAATTAGATACTACGAACAAAGATCTGCAATGCTCTGAGTTGTGTTGCCTACTTTGAGGGGTTTTTTAATTTTATTTAAACAAATATTGAAATTCTTATTTAAGAGCATGAGAAAGTGAATGTTTAAGATTTCCATGCAGCCAGCAAAATGTTAGAATTTTCTCAGATTATTATTAAAGATCGGACAGCATTATCATAAACTAATTTCTTATAAATTACTCACTTTAATGTTAAATCTTTGTTGATTTTTCCCGTTGATCTGGGTTTATTTTTCATTTATCCATTAAATTCGCGAACATTTTATTATATTATCACTATAAATAATTTCGAAATAGTCAGTATTAGTTTAACTGGAGATTTTAATTATAAGTAATTAATATGGTCTTACCTAAATCTCTCCTAAATTTCATCATTTCATCTTAACTATCTTCTTTTGGGCCTTGTTTACATTAAACTCATCAAGCTGAAAAATAAAATATAACGATTTATATATTTATATAATTTATACTTTATCTTAAGCTGTATAATAAACAAAAAAAGGTACTGGCTTTAGCTTTTATGGTAACGTAATTTGAGATGTTTATGCAGACAAACTAATGGATAAATCTACATCGGTTTAGCTTTAAGTATATTCTTAAAAAAGTATAAAAATCTTTGCTTATTTCCTTAGCACATATTTTTTAACAATTTTAAAAGGGTTTTACCCATTTAAGCAACCAGGATAGGCAGTATAACTACATTGTAATTAATTTTTCTTAGTGTATAAGTGTATGTGGACTGGCTAGACTAGCCCTAACATAAAGTACAACGAAGCGGTCATACATAACTAATTTAGTCGCTTAATCGGTATACCCCCGAACGAAAACTAAAGCGTTTATCACTTGACTTTCATTACAGACATTCCATCTTCATCAATCTATGGTGCCACCCCAGACCTTGCCTTCTATTGCCCTGGCGAGGGTCTATTTGCGGACGACTATGACTGCCACATCTACTATCGGTGTGAGAGACGTACAGAGCATTATATCAAACCCTATATGTTGGCTTGTAAAGAGGATACTGTATTCTCGCGCACCCTTCAGCTATGTATGCCACCGATGCTGGCCGGACGTGAGGAGTGTGCACACTATGTGAACGAAATTAATAGCAGTGACGAGATGGCATATGATGGGCTCGGACTCGTCAATAACCGGAATGATGACGATGACCATAATGCGCTGCTTAACAGCGCTGTCACACCCGCCGCCAATGAGCTGCGCACCTATGCTACGGCAAATCAGTTGCCAACAAATTACGGCTTGACAGGCCTGAATGGTGTTTCGGTTATATCCTTCTCAAGCTCATCATCTTTACGCTCCGTACAGGAGGAGGGTCCGGCATGTGAGGATGATGGATTTATGAGCGATCCCAGTGACTGCAGCGTGTTTTATCGCTGCATCTCGAATGGACGCGGCTATAATAAAATTGGTTTTCGGTGCTCGGACGGTACCGCCTGGGATGAATCACTGCAGTCGTGCAACCATATGTTTGATGTACGTGCTAATGGCGGATGCCGCAATCAGCCGGAGCCCTTGAACGATGGTTACTATGCCGGCCAAACATCAACACAGTCATCACAGACTAGTTATCAGAACTCCACCTCCTCCTCCTCTAGTTCTAGCAGTCAGCAGAGTTCCTCAACAAGCTCCTCCTCAAGTTCATCGAGCACATCTAGCACAACATCAGAGAGTCAAGGGTCCAGTTCGAGCTCGAATCAAGAGTCATCTACAACGAGCAGCAATCAGCAGTCAAGTTCAACGTCAAGTAGCAATCAAGGGGCTAGCTCGGGTTCATCTAATGCGAACTCCAACAGCAATTCCCAGAACCAAAGTTCTAGCAATAACCAGAACCAAAGCTCTGGTAGCAATCAAAGCTCAGCCAACAACCAATCATCCAACAGCAACCAAAGCTCTGCAGCCAATAGTCAATCCAATTCCAACCAGGCTAGCCAAAGCTCATCGAATTCCGGTTCCAATAACCAGCAATCAAGTCAAAATCAAAATGCCAGCAGCAGCAAGCCATCTCCAACTGAATGTGAAGACGACAAAACATATATACCGGACGGAAAAGATTGTGCCAAGTTTTATAGATGCCGCTTAGATAAGGAAGGAAAATTAGAGAAGGTACCATTTACCTGTGGTCCCGGTACAGTGTGGAATCAAGAAGAAAAAGTGTGTGACCTGCCCACTGACGATCAAAAGAAGAAATGCAACTTGCAAGCCTCTTCTAATGCCACCAGCCAGAGTTCCTCATCTAGTGGCAACCAAACCAGCAGTTCCAGTTCCAGCAATAATCAATCTGGTGGCTCGTCGTCGTCTTCGCAGCAGTCATCCAACAATCAAGGCTCCTCCTCAAATCAAAGCTCCTCTTCAAATCAGGGTTCCTCATCAAATCAAGGCTCGTCATCGAATCAAGGTTCCTCATCGAATCAAGGTTCCTCATCAAATCAAAGCTCATCTTCATCGTCTAGTTCCAGTTCAGGAAATAATCAGACCTCGTCTACAACTGTAAGTAACGAGTCGTCAACAAGTAGTAGCACTCAGGCCACAACATCCAAACCCTCAAATCCAGATGGTGAATGCAAGGATACAGAGACATATTTAACCGATGCGAAAGATTGTTCTCGTTTCTATCGTTGTGTGGAAAATGGTAATGGAGGATTTGATAAAGTTCCCTTTGATTGTGCACCTGGTACTGTTTGGGATCCTGACTCGAAGGGTTGCAACCATCCAACGGATGTTCAAAAAGAACAATGCAGGGCTATGGCAAACGGCACAACTAGTGGCAGCACGGCAAATCAGGGCTCTTCTTCATCTAGTCAAGGATCTAGCTCGACTGGTAGCCAAAGTTCATCAACAGAAAGCACTTCGTCTACTACCCAAGGCTCTTCGTCATCCACACAAAGCTCGAACAGTCAAGGTTCTACTTCATCTAGCCAAGGATCATCTAATCAGAGTTCTTCTACATCCAACCAAGGATCATCCAACCAGAGTTCTTCAACATCTACCGAAGGCTCATCCTCCTCAACTCAAGGGTCTTCCAATCAGGGTTCTTCCACATCCACTGAAAGCTCATCATCTTCTACGCAAGGTTCTTCAACAAGTTCCACTTCTTCTAGCCAAGGACCTTCCAATCAGGGTTCATCCACATCCACCGAAAGTTCATCGTCTTCCACCCAAGGTTCATCAACAAGTTCGACATCCTCTAACCAAGGATCTTCCAATCAGGGTTCATCTACATCCACCGAAAGCTCATCTACCCAAGGTTCTTCAACAAGTTCTTCCTCTTCCAACCAGAGCTCAACTTCATCAAACCAAAGTTCCTCCTCTACAACGCAAGGATCAACCAATCAGGGCACATCAACAACCACATCCTCCAACAATCAAGGAACAGCTTCAACCACTCAGAAGCCATTCAAACCAGCTGAGAAATGCGAAAGCGAAGAAACTTTCCTGGCGGATAAGGAGAACTGCTCAAAATTCTATCGCTGTGTGAATAATGGAAAAGGCGGCTTCATGAAAGTCTCATTCACTTGCCCGCCGAAAACGATTTGGGATCCCGAGGCCAACAGCTGCAATCATCCAGATCAAGTGCAACCACAAGCTCTAAAATGTAAAAAGGATATCAGCGGCTCATCTTCTAATAGCAGCTCCTCAACAGGTAGCAGCAATTCCTCATCGAACAGTAGTTCATCTTCTAGTAGTGGATCATCTTCAGGAAGTGGCAATTCCTCTTCAAGCAGCGGTTCCTCTTCCACCAGTGGATCCTCAACGGGTGGCGGTTCCTCATCATCCAGCAGTTCTTCTAGTTCTTCAACGACCGGAGGAACTACAACTACCACATCGTCATCATCGTCCAGTAGCACGTCAACAGAATCAAGCAGCAGCACTTCGTCATCATCATCGTCATCTACGACTACCACCAGCTCTAATCCCTCGGGAGAATGCAAAGAAAACGGACAATTTCTAGGCGATAAGGAAGACTGTGCCAAATTCTATCGCTGTGTGGACAATGATAGAGGTGGTTTTAGTAAAGTAGCCTTCAGTTGTGGACCCGGAACAGTTTGGGATGCTGACATTCAAGCTTGTAACCATGGTTGGGCAGTCAGAGGCTGTGGTTCCACGACCACAAGGCCACCATCCTCAAGCACCACAACAACAACAAAATATCCTGCACTCCCAACAACTTCTACGCAATCACCCACAGTTCTTCCCCCGACAAGTACACCCACTGGACCAACGACAACTTCTAGATATCCTCCACTACCAACAACTTCGACACAATCGCCAACCAGCCAGCCCATTACACAAATAACCCCGACTACTCAAAGTTCTAATACTGCTAAATGCACATCTGAAGGATTCATTGGAGATTCAAGTAACTGTTCCAAGTTCTACCGTTGTGTAAGCAATGGCAAAGGTGGATTTACTCAGATACCTTTCAATTGTGGTGCCGGCACCGTTTGGGATCAAGAATTACAAACCTGTAACCACAATTTCAACAATTGCAACACTGACGGGATAACCACCGAATCTGGCAAAGTTCCATGTGAAACAACCACATCAAACCCAGTCACTCCATCAACAACAACAACTTCAAACCCGATAAACCCATCAACAACAACAACTTCAAGACCGGTAACCCCATCAACAACCACAACTTCAAGGCCGGCAACTCCTCTCACAACAACAACTGTACAAACGACAACCGATGCCATTTCAGAACCTACCACTGGACCAACGACAACAGCTAATCAATCGACTACTACGGAACCTACAACAGTTACAACCACACAATCTCCGGATACAACAACAAGAAAGCCTGCAGAGCCACCAATTCCACCTAATAGTACTTGTAAGAAGGAAGGTTTCTTTGGTGACACAGAAGATTGCCAGAAATTCTATAGATGTGTGAGCAATGATAAAGGCGGATTTCATAAATATGAGTTCAAGTGTTCCAATAATACCGTTTGGGATGCTGAAATTGGGAATTGTAATTATCCATCAGCTGTAAAAGATCCAAGATGCCATTCGGAAACTACCACAGGTGAACCAGAGGCAACAACATCATGGACGACTGTAACGACTCCAATATCCAGCGATTCAACTACTTTGCCACCGACGACTGCAGAACCCATTACGACTACAACGACCACAGGAAGACCAACAACCACAACAAGGCCAACGACTACAGAAAGACCAACAACCACTGGAAGACCAACCACCACTCAAAGACCCACCACAACCACATTGATCCCAACAACCACACAATCCTCGGGAGAGACAACAACTAACCCCGTGCCACCAACCTCAACTGAGATACCACAGACAACAACGGAATCGGGAAGTACTGAAACCACAAATAGACCACCAAATCAGCCACCAGGCACCGAGTGTCAGGGAGAAGGTTTCATGGCTGATCCGGAGGATTGCCGCAAATATTACCGTTGCGTCAACACTGGCAAACAGTTGAAAAAATACACATTTATGTGCCAAAAGGGTACCGGCTGGAACGAGGATATACAAACGTGTGACTATGCTGAGAATGTGCCCAGATGTTCAAAGACGCCAGGAAACACAACAGAATTACCGGAAACTACAACCACCGAACCTAGCACAATACCACCAACTAGCACACCAACCGAAACGACAACTACATTGAAACCCACTAATCCGACAACAACTGAAACACCTTCAACCGAAAAACCCGCTAATCCTACAACAACTGAAACACCTTCAACCGAAAAACCTACAATTCCACCCACTACCGAAAAGCCCACTTCCAAACCCACGGAACCAGCCACTGAATCTCCTCTAACAGACAAACCCACTTCTAAACCAACAGAACCAACAACTATGCCTCCTCTAACAGATAAGCCTACTAAACCAACATCAAAACCCACTGGTCCCACATCGAAACCCACTAGTCCTACAACGGAGAGCCCCACAGGACCAACAACTACAGTAACAGATTTTACCACAACTACAACAGAACCAACAGGTGGTCCAGGTTATCCTCCTTCCACCACTGAATCCACAGAACAGCCTATAACAGTAACACCAAATCCTGGAACGAACTTTAATTGCACTGATGAAGGATTCTTTGCTGATCCCCAAGATTGTAATCGCTATTATCGCTGTGTCGATGAGAAAAAGACTGGCAAATATCAGGTCTATAGTTTCAAGTGCCCCAAGGGTACCGTTTGGGATACATCATTGGACACTTGTAACTACGCGGATCAAGTGTCGGGCAACTGTTCCTCGGGACAGACAACAGAAGAGCCCTCCATAACCACCTCTACGGAAGGCACCGCTACGACAACAACAACTGGTGCCATAGAAACAACGACCATTTTAACTAATCCTGGACCAGACACTACTACAACTTCTGGATCAACTGAAACTACAACTAACTCAGAACCAACAACAACCCCATCGCCCACAACAACTACATCATCTCCAACCACAACTACATCATCTCAAACCACAACAACATCATCTCCAACCACAACTACATTATCTCCAACCACAACTACATTATCTCCAACAACTACTCTGGAACCAATAACCACAACTCCACAGCCCATTACAATACCCACAACTACATCTCCTCTAGCTAATTCAAGCTCTCCTTGCCCACCGACAAGCGAAGGACAAGAGCTTTTCGTTTGTCCCACTGGATTCCGCCGCCATCCTAAAAACTGTGGCATGTTCTATCAATGCAACGAGAATTCGGATAGCAATGATCTGAACATTGTCACATTCCAGTGTCCCAATGGCACTGTTTACCAGGACAAGACCTGCCGCTGTGGCAAACCGGAACCCAATGATAATTGCAGCAAGGGTACAACCAGGACAAATATCTTTGAAGATGGAGCTCGACGTCTAAATATGGTAGAAACGTAGTCTAGTTAAATTGATTGTCTATCATTAAATATGGTTTATTTCCTCGTTTAGATACAAATACGTTCCACTGCCCCGCTTTGTCCAGGAGAAGGGCACTTTGCTCTCAACGACGATGAATGCAGTCAATTATTTGTGAAATGTGACTATTCGGAACAGACTGAACGCATTGAGGGACAAATCTTTAGGTGTCCCCAAGGCTTTGCCTATTGGAATGTTAGCCGACGCTGCGAACCGGCAAAGAAATTATTAACTTGCACACCCACCACCTACAATGTGGGTGGCAATGTGCCACTGGAATGGCTGAATATTGGATACAGACGTCGCAATTTACGCATTTAAATAGAATTTATTTTAATTTAGTCCTTGCCGCAATTGTTTACTGCGCAAGATCACCAATTGGAATTAGCTTGCGCAGCAAATGATCGATCCAAGAATATTAGTTTAGCTTCTAGAACAAATTAATATAGATTAAGAAAAGGGTATTCTTCCAGGTGTTGGTACTATAAGCATGCAATTATAATAATTATCAATTATTGCAATTGCCCTTATATAAGTAGAAATTGAGGGGGGAAAAAAAGAACAAACAAGTTTCTTATGTTATTTCTCCTAGAGTGGAACAGGGCACAGCCTTCGTCACTACACACACACGATGATGTAGTAGCTTTTCATCCAGTAATTGTATTTATCTTTAAAAATAAACGTTCAGAACGCCATATACATATATAGACGTAACTTATATACATATGTAGTCTATTGTTGCCTAAAGTTTTTATAATAAATCGAAACATATACATGAAAAAACTTACAGTGCAGTCAATGAACTGCCTTTCTCTCTTATTCTCTCTTTACTTCTTCTTTTTGGCTTGTGATGGCGCCGCTGGATTGTCGCCCTTGTAGAACTCCTTAAGCAGCGCCATTGCCTCATCGCCACGTATACCGCCAATAATGCTAATCCTTTGACCGACAACAGCGGCCACATCCACTACCGTTTTGCCACCAAACCGATCATTCTCACAGCCATAGATGATCTCCTTGACGCCTAGTGTGTGCAATGCAGCAGAACACATAATGCATGGCTCCACTGTGACCACCACACTAATTTCGGCAAACAATTGGCGTGCCGGCAAGTGATTGGCACGACAGTAAGCTAAGGTGGCATCAATACAGATGAATTCTGCATGTCTGGTGGCATTGCGGTAGACATTTACTTCATTTCCGCCACGTGCGATGACTTTGTCTCCATATACAAAGACACAACCGACGGGCACCTCGCCAGCGTCACGTGCCTTTCGCGCTTCCACCAACGCCTCCTCCATAAATGCGGCCATTTGGCATGGAAAAATCTTTGAGGGGGAAAATCTGAAATTTTCCACGAAAATTGAATGTTTCCTCTTCTTTCGTGCGAGTAAGAATTTTCCTCCCTGAGGTGCTCTGCAACTAGTTGTCGCCGTGGACTCCGCAACAGGTGGCCAATATTTTGTTGCATTCAACGGTTCCAAAGTCTTTTCTAATAGTTTTCGGTGGAGAAATCTACAAAACTTCCTTTTTGTTTAATACAACAAACGAGGGCTGCAGGTGTTTATGTTAAATTTAACAGGCTCATTATAAGTATGTTAGGTTCGACACTTCACCAACACAGAAGTTTGGAATAATTTGATTTATTCAACACTATTTACTTATTTGTTTATTTTTGTGTGCAGCTGACAATTTGGAAAAATAAACTCGATGACATTTTATTTTATCACAGTTACGTTGGCATGATTTAATACTTGAGAATTAATTATCAAATTGCTTATGGTGGTTCCTATTAAGCCTCGTTCCTCATAAATCGTATCAAATTGTTTTGCTCCAAGAACAACTTAGCCTTCTCAGGCCAATTGTGGTTGTTGACAGATCTGGGACTGGGATGGGGTAGACAGAGGACCAAATCAGCTGATTTACAATATGATGAACGTTTCAGTATGGTGTACACATAATTGCCCACGGCCACCACACATTCGGGCTTCACCAACATCAATTGCTTCTCAAGAGCAGTAAGACAACATGCTCCAACCTGTTTCTTATAATCGCCCTTTAATTCGCTGGGAGTTATATTTTTTCCGGCTTCATCGAAGAAAGCTAGCGGACAAAAATTGTGAACGAAACATAGCTGAGAGAATGTCTCCAAATCCCCTCCAGCCAAACTTTGAAAAAGTTCCCAAAGACGCACACCACTTGGTTCTTCAATGGAGCAATCTAGCCCACGGACGGGACGTTTTGGATGAACGACGGGTGGCTGATCAACGCTTCCAGAAATATGCATTATATCACGGACAGTACGAACATTGCCAAAGGGTACCTAATTTGTGGAAATAAGTATAAAACTGTTCATAAGTGATTGACAAAAGACTTACTCCAGTCTGGCCCATGCCATTGGGTCCAGGATTCATCCCTATGAACATCACTTTCTTACTGTGTCCACTTAAAAAGCGACGCAAGTAATCGCAATGCATAGATGACGCATACTCAATAGGATTATAGACACAGGCTATAGTTGGTGGAATGCCCAATTGCTGTAATTCTATATTCAATCCCTTCTCAATCTCATAGAATTTCTGCCAAAGAGGTTGGGCAAAAAAAGACGAGGTAGTGGGCAAGTTTTCCTCCATTTTCAAGGGTGCACTAGATGCAGCAGCTTCCTGTTGTTGCAATTTACGCTTTAACATTTTTCACTGCGCAACTGTTTCTGAGAACGACTTTGTTGTTGTGAGGAAAATTGCAATAGGGTTGCCACCCTTACTTTATTTTATTACAACAACTTAACTAGATAATTAGATACATAGCAGACTTAAGCCTTTTTTATATTATTTTCCACTGCGCTTGAACTCCTCTAGCTGTGCCTCGCATTTCTTGGCAAATTTCTCCTTAAATTCCTTGGTGTTTCTTTCAATCTTTCCCTTTATAACTGAATGAAGGATTTCTAAGAATTGTTCCACCTAGGAAAGAGGGAAGAAAACAATTATTTGGACGTAATGTTATTGTTATCTACTTACAGTTAAGTCTTTTTCGGCACAGCCAAGCCTGACAAATTCACATTGTGGGGCATGCTTACGATGCTCCTGCCAGGGATTATCCTCTGACTCCCAGCCATCGAGTGTTTTACCGCACACAAAGCAGGTGGCTGTGTCATTTTCCCGCTTGTTACCTGTCCAATAGAAGCCAGCCTCGGCCATCTAACAAAGATATAGAAAGTAATTTGATTTTTAGTTTGATAGTGTTGATGTTGTCATCCGCCATCTTAGCTCGCAAATCTCTTACCTTGGCTATGCTACAGGAGGAGCTTTCCTCAAATGGCCAATCTTTGAAAGTATCTAGGCGATGCCGCTCGAACACATTGAAACCACGAAACTGTTCCAGAGAATTTGATTCAATTTCTTGTGTAGCGTTCATTTTGAATTATTTTTCAATTGCTTGATACAAGCTACGCGCGTGCAATGTGACCAGATGGGAAAACTGTAAAAATATTTCTGCTCGTAAATGATGCTGTTAAATATAACGACACGTAAAAATGTTATTCTTTTACGCAGTCCACTGTGTGACCAGATTTTTTTCAACAGATTGACACTTATAAACAAATAATAACACAAAATAAAAACATGAAAACATAAAAAAACACAGACAGACATAAAAAAAAACACTTTAAACTGTTAGTTGTTGAGTTGGTTTGTTAAGTTAAACAATAGAGGTCATAGATCGTTATGAGCGGCAAGCGCCGTTTCTGTTGCTCTTGTTCTAAAATTGATTATTAGGGAAAAAGCAGAGGCAAAAAAAAAAGTGGTGGTGCTGGAGGAGACAGAGGAGGCAACAAAAACAGAAAGAAAAGAAAGTGTGACGAGTAAAAGCAACCCAATTAGGCCAGCCGCCGCCCGCACCAACTAAAGGGCGTAGAAAGGGAAAAGCAAACTTTAGTAGGTCACTGCCGCTCCAGGCTCAAGGACATCCAGGAAATCAGCTCACACTCGCGCATACATAAACACACACATTCACGCATATATAGACAAACAGACTCACACAAAAGCACAGAGGCAGTGAGAGAGACACACACACAAACTGGCACACACCTTTGGCAATGAAACTGTGCACTGGCAATGAGCTCCGCCACACTTGAGCTGGAGCTACTGCCCATGGCCACCAACGAACGGAAACAATCTGGCACCAAGGTGGAGTTGACCAAATTAAATCACGATTTGGTTGAGGAATGCAAACGTAGTCAGGAGGAATCAATATTGTCGCGCCATCTGCGCCATGAGCTGGAAAAGTATGTTGTCGATAAGGCCGAAAAGTTGGATGTTGGTCGTCTTATCAATGGACAATTGTGCACGTGCCTAATAATCACCTTGTGTATGCCCTTTACAGATTGCCACGTGAATCCCGTCGTGAATTGGTACGCAAACAGCGGAATGGTTGCGCCCCCCTCTTCATTGCCTGCAAACGCGGAGCTGTGATCATAGCCGAATATCTGATCACCATCTGTGAGGCGGACATTGAGCAGCGGGGCCACTTTGAAGTGCCAGAGGATAATAGTTTTCATTATGTGTCACCACTGTGGGCGGCAGTTGTGTCCGGCAGGTACACCATGGTCAAGTACTTGGTACGCATTGGTTGTGATATAAATGCCACCTCTGATTCTGGATCGACGCCAGTGCGCAGTGCCTGTTATATGACTCATGTGGATATTGGTACATCGAATTATCTTTTTCAACATATTACCTAAAACTAACCCAACTCTCTCTTTTTCTGTTCTAGTGCAATTTTTGGTGGAGAATGGCGCGGATATCAAGAAGCCCAACATTAATGGAGGAACGTGTCTAATCAATTCGGTTCAATCTGTGCAATTGTGTCTATACCTGGTACGCAAGGGTGCGGATATAAATGCCCGGGATATACAGGATAAGACGGCTCTGCATTATGCCATCCAAGAGCATCGACTGGATACCACCCGTATGCTGATTGAACAGGGTGCAGATCCGTATGCCAAAAGCCGTTACGGCGACGATGCTTTGCGTACTGCCTGCCTAAAGGGTGCCCATCAGATTTTTGATTATCTTAAAAAGGAATTAAACTATACACCCGCTCGGCTGGCTGAGGCTCACGAACTGATGGGCTCCACATTTCTCGACGAGCACAACGAGTCGAGGGTATGCATTTTGCATTGGCGCATGGCTCATCACATTAGATCTGCTTATACGCCGTACATTGAGAAGAAGCCCAGAGTGCCACTTCGGAGCGCATATGAGAATGCCAAGGAATTTGTTACGCTCGAGGAGTTGGATAATATTGCCACCGACATGGATGCCATGCGCACTCAGAGTCTGTTGATATGCGAACGAGTGCTAGGCCTTACACACAAAGATATGCTATTTCGACTGACTTTCCGAGGAGCCTCCTATGCGGACTCATTGCAATTGCAGCGGTGTATTGATCTTTGGCGATTTTTGCTGGAGGTGCGCGTCTCCAATTGGTCAATCCTACACTTTGAGACTTGCTTTGCGGCCCAGGCATTGGTGCGTCTTATGCTGGATTTGCATGTCCAAAACTCCAGTCACATTCGCACTGATGCACGGGCCCGTTTCGTTCATCAGGATAATATTCTACCACGTTTCGATGATGTACTTGGTGTGTTTCGTACTCTGGCGGAAAGTGCTGTGGAGGTTAGGCATTTGCTCCAATTGCGTCCAGTTTTTCGACGACAACAGGAGAACTATGATCGGGTTATGCGTTGCCTTGCCCATTTAATATATTTGCTGATAAACACCGTCCAAAAAGAGACTCAGCGCAAGCTCATTTTTAAAACCATTCGGGAGACAGTTGTAGTTGGAAATTTGCGTAGTGCCAGCACATCAGACACTTTGCTCCATCTCTGCTCCTCCCGATTGAATGTTATTAAAAGCGGCTACATAACTGATGATAATTTTGCCGATGTATGTTATATAACGATTAACTATTTTCAAATTGAAATTAAACAATTGATTTATTGCAGAAGACTGTGTTTCCCAATGCCGATGTGATCAAATTGCTCATCGAGTGTGGAATTGATGTCAACATCAAAAACGAAGCCAAATCAACACCTCTGCATGTGGCCTGTCTGCCCTACAATTATGACAATGAGGTTAGTTATTAATATATATATATAGACGGAGGGCAAAAGCAAATGGAAAGAAAAAAAAAAAACACGAAATATCGAAAAATCATTTGTTTATATATCAATTTTGTATAAACAATTTATAAAAAGAAAACTATCGTACTCATTGAAGTAGTTTTATTGTCACACTCTTTGATATATTGATTATCTTTATCGCTTTTCTTATCGGTGGCAAAAGCCTATTTTGATGTTTCTTTTTTTAAAAACATTTCCTTTAACCTTTTGTAGATTGTTCACCTGTTGCTGAAATGTGGAGCCGATATTGATCAACCCAATCGTGCCGATAAGCGACCCTATGACTCGATTGCCTCCAATCCCACCAGCACCATACCGCTGCTCAACTATGTGACACTGCAGTGCCTGGCAGCGACTGTTATTAGTAAGCACAGGATACCCTATCGAAATCAGTTGCATAAGCAACTTGAACAGTTTGTGCATAATCATGAGCCATGAAGCATGCAAGCATTTCCCCATACCCCGCTCCATCCATATATCTGTCAAAATTTCATGGCGTTCTATTTACAATTTATGATTAATGAATGTGACTAACTGTTTGAAAGGGGAGAAGAAAAATTCTACCAGTGTCTCTTAGCTACATTGTGCTAATCTCTAACAATTTATCTAATTTAAATGTTAATTCGGCTTAAATCTAGCTTACCATAAGCAAGCAAGCAACAAAAAGAATGTTAAAAAAAAAAAGAAAGCAAAACGTGTAAACGATAAAAGTGATATTAAAAACTATATAGAAAATGTATCTGAATCATTAATATTGTATTTTAGAAAACTTACAAAAGCAAATCGCGTCATTGAGGAAAAATACTTAACACAGAAATTTACAATTTCTGCTCAGCTGTTTGATTAGATTCTAGGAAATGCAAAATGAAGAACACATTATAACGCCAATAATCTTTATAATATGCCTGAAAAATATACTACATATATACCTAAACATATATATATATATATATACATACATATATACTTATATACAACTAGAATAACTAATTTAACACACTTGTTGAAACACTGATGAACTCAAAACGTAATGTAACACGAAAGTGGGCCAAAACTAAACAAAATATTCAAAACGGAAACAACTCAAGTCTTTGGCCGGCTTTAAGAGATATACATACATATATATATATATATATATATATGATAATATGATTATATACATTCTGCCTTTAATTTTCTTATGATTATAAATGCTTTTTAGAATTATTTATAACTATATATATGTATACATATGTGTAGTGTGTTAATACTTATGTGTGCGTTATTGCAAAAAAAGTATTTTAATAACAATTTCTGTGAGACTTGAAGAGTTGAGTTTCCATATGCAGGCAGAATCGAATAAAATTCACGAAATTTTGAACAGAATGCAAATCTAATCAATAAATTAAATAGTTTGCAGTTTACTGTCATTAATGATTGTATTTGTTTCTTTGGGAAATGGGACTACTAAATACTAAGCTTTCTATTGTCACATCATAAGTCTCTCTTTGGCTTAAGAAAAGGAAAAAAATGGATTTTAATTGGTAAATAGAACAACAAGCGAAATAAGTACAACAAAACAATAAAATAGATTTATTCTATATATTTACAACATTTTTCAAACATTTCTTTAAGTTCGTAATAATTCTCTCGGTATGAATTCTGTTGCAGCCTTTTTGTATGCAACGAAATATTTTTTTAAATATTTTGTTGCCTGACACAGGGGATAATCTAGTACTTGGCCGTTATTATCTTTATAATTTATTGATAATGGAGGAAAGCGATAAATAATTAATAGAATTTATAGAATAAATCGAAAAAACAGACAGTGCCACATGTAAACTTGTGTACATTAGTGGTTGATAATTTTGTTGATATTTTATACTTCTTTTATTTCGTGAATAATAATTTATAAAATATTATTATTATTATTAAAGTGTAGGATATAGTTATAAACGATCAACCTAACTATATTTTACAAGCACTGGAAACTAAGGCCTTCGGCTTAGACGAAAAACTACATCCATACACTAGCCTGGGATTCGAACCCGGATCCTCGTTGTTCAGTTGACTAAATGACTGGGCTACTTAGACAACTCATCTACCGGGGACTAATTTATAAAATATATTTCAAATTAATCCATCAAAATGATGAGGCATATATTTTTAAGTACCTTTTTTAAACCAAATTTTTGCCATTTTTAATAATAATGAAATAATAGCCGCAAGATATAAATTTCAATACTCTATCTTGTATTTAAATTTATCCATTTTTATAACTTTATTATCAGAGTAAATGTTGAAAAGTACAGAACAATTAGAATGCCGCTAATGCACTTCCGATCATTTCTTGATTATTTTTAGTTAATCACAATCCAATTATAAACTTGGCCACGCCATAAATCAAAATACAAAAGAGCAAATCTACATAAAAGGATAAATACAAATCAATTGAGTTAAATAAGTTAATAATAGAATCAAGAGACAAAATGCAGCAAATAATCAAAATAAAAGAAAGCAAAACATTTACAATGCTCAACAAATGCAACTGAGTTTCGTAAATTGCTTTGATAAATAGACGCCACGGCAATTTCGCAACTTCTCTGCCTCGATCGCTTCCTCCTCGAGCAGTGCTGTGCTCGCACGGAGATCGAGATGAGATCAACCTTGATGTTGATTTATAGGTGACGTTCTGCTTGCGGCATCTATTTTAGTATTGGTTGCATTGCATTGCATTGCTATTGCGTGCCCAACGGTAGCCCCAAAATCACTTCTGTTCACTTCACTTCACCTCATCTTATGGTGCTCCACCACCTAGCCACCAAACGGGCAATTGCCAATTGTCTTGCGCCAGTCCTTCTAAGGTTCGTTTCTATTTTCTGAATATGCCACGAAGGCAATTCGGCAATGGGAGAAACGCGAAATGTGGACACATTCTTTTTTGCTAACGGGAGCGGGAGACACATAATTGATTGCTTGCCACGCACATTTTTCCTAATCAGTGGCAAAGATTGGTCTCTCATTCTCACTTATTCTCTATCTCTCTAAATTATATACCTCGGAGGATTCTCTATGTCTACCCTACAATTGAATGGAAAGGGAAGTTTTGAAGCTTTCATAAACTTTATAAGATCTTATCTATTATAAGCAACTTCTTCTTGCTTAAGATCAAATGTTACTTAATCACAGTAAAAATGTTGATCACTGAAGTTTTCTTAAATCCTTTAACCGTAGGAATTCCAATAGTCGCCTATGACAGAATCTTTTTAAGTTTTTTCCCATTGCTTTGGTCAGCATAGGGAAAACGGCATATATGGATCGATTCAAGATCTCTCCCTGTCTCTCTATGTATATATATTTTTTTCTCTCCTCTTGCTGATGAGTAATAACTAATTGAGTTATTTACCTTAAATTATCTTCGGTTGAGAGAGCCGTCGATATAAAGGCATTGTCTGATGATCGGCGTGCCATTTGTTGTTGAGTCTACAAGCCGTCAACAAGAATCGAACGTGCGAGTTCATTCAATATAGAAATCCTTTCGTTGACCTGAAAAAAGGTTAGTGTCATTTTGAAAGGACTAAATTGTTTATCAATAAACTCAAGAAAAATATATAAAAGAAGTGAAAAACAATAAAAGCTAGTGAAATAGCAAAAGGATTCAGACAAAGGACTACAGATAAAACTGACTACAGATAAAAAACTAAAGTGATAATCAGATTTTTTTTTATTTTAAATTTTCTAAAATAATAGTTTAAAAATTTAAAAAATTTATGTTTCAGTGAGGAATAATCAAACAATTTTTCTTAACTTTTTTTAAAGTTGAAATTAGATTTTCAAAATTACTAAATTTTAATTAAACAAAATGGTTTTAAATTCTTTTTGGTCCGTGTAAAAATTTAAAAAATTTTGATACATATCCCTTGGCTAAATATATATAAATATATACGAATATATTATACGTTTGGTAGCCTCGAATTGTATGATTTAATGAGTCAATCCGTTTGGTTTTTTTAGATAAACAACTGCCAAGATGTGTGATGATGATGCGGGTGCATTAGTTATTGACAACGGTTCGGGCATGTGCAAAGCCGGCTTTGCTGGTGATGATGCCCCCCGTGCTGTCTTCCCCTCAATTGTCGGTCGTCCAAGGCACCAGGGTGTGATGGTGGGTATGGGTCAAAAGGATTCGTATGTGGGTGATGAGGCTCAGAGCAAACGTGGTATCCTTACACTGAAATATCCCATCGAGCACGGCATCATCACAAATTGGGATGATATGGAGAAAATCTGGCATCATACCTTCTATAATGAGTTGCGTGTGGCCCCCGAGGAGCATCCAGTATTATTGACAGAAGCCCCATTGAACCCCAAGGCCAATCGCGAGAAAATGACCCAGATTATGTTTGAGACCTTCAACTCGCCAGCCATGTATGTGGCCATTCAGGCTGTGTTGTCCCTGTACGCTTCCGGTCGTACCACTGGTATTGTGCTGGATTCTGGTGATGGTGTCTCTCACACCGTGCCCATCTATGAAGGTTTCGCTTTGCCCCATGCCATCCTGCGTCTGGATTTGGCTGGTCGCGATTTGACCGATTATTTGATGAAGATCCTCACCGAACGTGGCTATTCATTCACCACCACCGCTGAGCGTGAGATTGTCCGTGATATCAAGGAGAAACTGTGCTATGTTGCTCTGGACTTTGAGCAGGAAATGGCCACTGCTGCTGCTTCCACTTCTCTGGAGAAGTCTTATGAGTTACCCGATGGACAGGTCATCACCATTGGTAATGAGCGCTTCCGTTGCCCAGAGGCTCTGTTCCAGCCCTCTTTCTTGGGCATGGAATCGTGCGGCATTCACGAGACTGTCTACAATTCGATCATGAAGTGCGATGTGGATATTCGTAAGGATCTGTATGCCAACTCTGTGCTATCCGGCGGTACCACCATGTACCCAGGTAATGGAATCAAAAAGCCATTTAATATAATTTTTAATTAATCCATTGCTTACTTTTTTTTAGGTATTGCTGATCGTATGCAAAAGGAAATCACTGCCTTGGCTCCATCCACCATTAAGATCAAGATCATTGCACCACCTGAGAGAAAGTACTCCGTCTGGATCGGTGGCTCCATTTTGGCTTCATTGTCCACCTTCCAGCAGATGTGGATTTCGAAGCAGGAATATGATGAATCCGGTCCCGGCATTGTCCACCGCAAATGCTTTTAAATCTTTCGCATGCGGCGAAAGATCATCAAAGGCAAGAACCGTAGCCAAGACACAAACCAACAACATCCAGCGAGTACATCGCATAACAATAATCGTCATAGCAATTAAAACTCACCAAAAATATAGTGGACACTTCCTATAAAGAATATCCACTGTATTCAAATTGAGCAACAAAAGACACACACACACACATCAATTGTATATGAACAAGCTTTTTTTTTAACCTAAGTCAGTGAAATGAAAGCCAAATATATATCTTCTTCCATTAAAAACTATGAAACATTTTCAATAAAAAAAAAACATTTTTTCTAACTAATTATGAATTAGGTTCTTAGTTTGGATTTATCGTTCATCCAATCATGAAATAAGTAAAACTTTCAATTACAGAATTTTTTGGTTCAACAACAGCTTTTTATTTTCACATATTAGTTAATTGAATTATTTATACGAAATTCTTAAAATGGATAATACGAAAATTCGTAGACGAATACAAAAAATAAAACAGCGAGGATACTAATTTAAATTAGAGGTGTGTATGAATTAGTTGAAATCATGATTACAAAATAAATGAACTTGATTCAATTTATTTCATGAGCTTGAAGAGTTTAATATTGTTTCAATTTGTTTTTTAGTTTCTGTAGACAAAATATTTGAAAGTGCTCATAGATAAGCCGAACATAAGGGATTTTTTGGTTAGACCAAATATAAAATACACTTTTTGATTCATTTGTTCGATTCTTTTGGAACAATTTGGGAAATTAACAAATTTTTCAATCACTAAACTTTTCCTGCTCAATTAGCTCTATGATATAAATTCTTGACTCAAGTACACCTGTTAGAATAAATGCGAGGAACGGCTGAAAAACTAATCTTAATATTCACAATTAAAATAATTAAATTTCTTAAACAAAATGAAATTGTGTATTGTGCCAAAGCAATACAGCAAGTCTTTGACTTTCTTTTTATGGTTTTTAATTAAAGTTTGTTTACCATTTTCTCTTTTTTTTTCAAAGAATAAAATATTTGTTTTCTGTTTTTAAAACAGAATTCATATTTTAGAAATATGCAAAAAGTTGTACTCTGGCTAGTTTGGACAGGTGCAAGATAAATAAATTATGATGATGTTTAAGAATATTGATAACTTTTCAGCCGCATCTCGTTTTGCAGGTGGTGAATATAATAATGAATTGAAATGTCTCCGCAGTGCTCTTCGCTATTTATGAGTAGATGAACCCATACATTTGGAAAATTGGCAGTGACTTTTAGTTTTTATGTTTTTTTTTTTTTTCATATATATATATATTTAGTTGGTTAGCTGGGTTAGGTGCTTGGATTTGGATTCTGCGATTGGGAGTTTGTTTTTTGAGTATTTTGATTATTTTGGCTGTATTATTTCTACAATTTTTTCTCTATATATTAATATCCTTGCAGAGAGTATTATAGAAAAATAATAAATTTTAAATGGATATGCAATAGTAGATTATTTATATTTATATATACAAAACTGCAAGGATATGATAAAACTTTGGCATGGCCAAAGCTAGCTTCCGGGATATACATACATATATATTTCTTGTGTTAGGTAAAAAATACTTATATAACTTAAAAAATAGACATACAAATATTGTATAATCCTTCATTGCACTAAGCTTAATTAAGGTACCTGCTGATTTATGCGAAAATGTAACAATACCCGGCTAAGGCATAGATATAATCTAGCCCATTCATAATATGATGATGATTTTGGTACAAACAATTCTAGATACCTATTCGATATATTTAATATAATATTAAATTATTTTTTTTTTATGTTTTATTAAGAATCCCGGTCGCTGACCTAACTACTCTTATACTCTTATATTAATATTATTATTATAATTATTATAATGCAGCTCGATTTTAATTCTTAGTTAGAATGACTCACATCTAGGCTATATAATTATGCAATTAATATATATATATATATGTATATATAAGGGTTAATCTATTTACACTATCTATTTCTACAAATGGCCATTTATTCATTTATTCCTTTTTTTTGACTTTGATCGTGATATTTTTTTTTTAATTAATTATAAGAGACCGATAATCGAAAATACTTTTCATTTGTTTGCCTAACGATTGTCAGTTGTATTTGTAACCATGACGTGGTCATCTCCTTCACTAACCGCTCACTAACCAATTCAAAAGTTTTTTAGGTATTATGGAAGCGTATACTCTACCCTTCTGAGTGGTAGAGATAAAGGCAAAGGTAGTGCCCACACAGCCTATATACACCGACACGGATCTTGATTCAAATTGATTCGCGTAATACTATTAAAATGTTTTTGTTTGTTTTGTGCTAATTTGTTACTTTGAAAGTTTTGGCAGTGAAGGAAAGCCATCGTGGCTTAAATGCACAAAAAAGTTTAGCACCAAATATCTGCCCATAAACCCATCCCTAGGGATCAGTGATCTAGGATCACAGCACATCTAGATAGAGGCCTGCCGTGGGCGATATATAACAACTGCCACAATAGCCACCGCAGAAGGCACGCCGCGTCGTTGTGGCCGTATCAAACTATATCAAATAAGGGATAAGATTAGTTGCGATTAAATGAATAATGGATAATGTACTTACTCCAGGTGTTCGTTGCATAACCACTCTATTTCCAGAGGTATTCCATATTGTACCCGGACGCATAATGAATCCTGTGCGCTCAATGTTAATGGAAAAATCACCCTGCGGACATTTCGTGTTACGATTATAGCAATCACCCGATGATCCTAGCTTTTGTCGTTGTCCTCGTGTTTTGGCGAATTCGAAATCGTTTTCAATAACTCTCAAATTGGTTATATTCAGGCGCAATTTACTGAAATGTGTACGTCCTGAATTTTCGCTATTATAGTACTCGTGGGCACGCGATGCGGGCGGACAGCTGTCCAATAATTTGGTTTTGTACTCATAGTATATGGAATAGTTCTCCTGCTCCTCCACGGTAATATATTCACGTGGCGTTAGACTATGCATGTCATGGCAGTATATGCGAATTTGTCGTGATCGAATCACAAGTAAGTATTCATCATTCTTATAGATTCTATGCATTAGTTGCAAATCTCGACAGCTTTGGGGTAGCTGACTATCACTAGCTCGACTTACAATTGTCCTACTACTACTACTGCTGGAAATGGTATTACGGCATGTGGACGGTGGTATGCACTTGTGTTTCTCATTTTTGGTTCTATTGGGGCAAGCCACACGATTTCTTTGTGCATCATAGCAGAAAATACGTCGCCGTTCATAGCCATCGCAATTGCACTAATATGAAAATATATACTCATAAAATATATCTAAAAATGGATCAAAAAAGCTACTTACCGGCATTGTTATCTTATATTCGCGGCGCACACAATCGCTGCATATCTTTCGTGAAGATGGTCGTTTTTTGGCATCACAAAGCCGCTCATTCACTATATTGCCCTGCCATGCCTCACAACGGACGAATCTCTCCTGATACTCTTGAGAGCAATTGACAGGACAGCGACTCCAATCCGAATATTTCCACGTACAATTGATCTTGCATGATTTGGTGGTCTTTCGGAGCACTGGTTTGCGCACATTTCTACTCACACAGTAAGAGTCACTGATGTGGACACGTCGATTGGGAGATCCCATTACATCCGGCTTATAGACACGTGAACATTGCTGTACCTTACGTTTAATACCCGTGCCACACTCCACAGAGCACTAGAAATATTTGATCAAGGATATAACATATACAAAATATCAATATATCACTAGAAAACACTCACCGGTTTCCAATCGCTTGTGTATTTAATGTGACAACAATTGCGCACTTCCTTGGGTTTCTTATCAATGTCGCAGCCCCGACTATATGGTCCGGAACATGTTACAGTACGGCTCTTTTTGCACCAATCATCACATTGACCCCACTCTCCGGCCAGCCAGGTACTGGGAGTGGCTGCAACACGACAATCATCTATATGGCAGTTACGCCTCAAGTCACGCGTTTGGGGTTGGGGTTTCGTTCGTGGATTACATAGATCTTCAGTAACTGGCGAACCATTCAAATAGCACTTTAGCTCCCGCACTTGGCTCCCTGTGCCGCATGTTTGACTACACTGGAGTAGAGAAAAAACAAAGGCGAGATATAGCAAATGCACTTAATGTATGGTTGAATGAAAAAATTTTCATCCCGAGAAGTAGGCAACACATTTTTTCCCCCCATCTACACATTATTTTATACTTACAGCAGACCAATCAGACAATTTCCAACATCCTTCGCGGCATTCTTCGTGTCGTACAATCTCAAACTTAAGCTGACAATAGGACATATCTACGATATTCGAGCGATGAATATCAGGGAATGTCTGAATGCAATTAAAGCTCTTTTCCCGAGTTCCCAACTCTCCACAGGCAGCCGAGCACTCGGATATACCGGATACATTAAGTCTATAGGATTATCATGAAATGGGTTAAATTTAAGACAAATGGCCGCGAAGCAAAATTGCCTTACGTGAGACGGCATTCCATGTTGCAACTGCGATCCTCCATTTTGGGCTTTGCTGTTACATCACAAAATTGCGGTGGTACCTTTACTCCCTGGATGGTGCCCACGCAAGCCGGCTGACGATAACTTCTGCCCTGGCAGAGAGAATCGCAGGTGCTCCACGTTTGCATTTCCCATCGATATATTTCCAATTCCGTTTCCGTTGGCTTTGGCTTATCCATTATATAGGTGTAGGTAAGCAATGAGGTATCCTGCCTCTTAGCCGGACTCAAATCCACAGAGATGATCTATAAATTATAGAGTGATATCATATAAGATTGGATTAAATATAACTTTTGCTTACCTCAACTATTAGATCACGTTTCAATTTCCATGAGATAGTGGTGTAAACACTCTCAATGGTGCTATTAGAGCCGCTATAATGGATTGTAACACCACCATATGATATATTTTTGGGAAAAGGTACAACCAGTTCTTCGCTATTCAGTAGAACGCCACGTTTATCATCTCTGACAACAATATAGTTTTGCTCCGGATAGCCAGGTTGGGTAATAACAATGTTGGAGGCTCCTAAAAATGTTAAGATAATGATAAACATTATAAAGAATTTTCTGATCCATGTATGTAGACATATATCAAGAGCACAGAGCATTCTCTATTTATTTGCTCACAGTTGCAATTCTGCTGGCGCCATTGAACAGATAAGATTCGTGTGATTATAATCATTATAAATTAACTGCATTTTTATTAATAAACAATGGTGAACTTTTTTTTGTTGTTGTTGACCTGCCACTGTCTGTAGATTAACGAAAACGATGATAATCGATGAATACGTGAGGCGCCTAAAAGGGGTGCATTCACCTGATTCTGATAATCAAACAACAGCTGACATATATATTTGATTATCATATTGGCCAGCGTACTTACAATTTACTACAACAACAAAGTCACGAAATGAATTAAATAAGGTGAACAGCAGAAATGTGAATGATTTGCATGTACCTGGCCATGCTGATGATGACGATGATGATGACTCAATTGGCCAATGGTTGTCGTTAAAACTATTTAATTGCACATTAAGAACCAAAAAATCACAAAACATTTCCTCTATTAACAACATTCATTCATTAATTCATTAGCCAAAAATAATTATAGAAATTTGTTTGTTGATTGAATGAAAGAAAAGAAGCGTGTTGGAGTGGGGGCACTATAACTATATATATTTATATGTATATATATATTGATTGTACACACCTTTTGGTATTGTTGTGGCATAGAAGAGGGTTTGTGCGTCTTTCTTTTTCTTTAACAAATCGGAGACATAAACATTTCCGGTTAATTCCTCGCACGTATCGTTTCGACCCTCACAGACGCCACATTTGTCTAATAGAAAGATTAAATCATTTAGAAATTAGTTACGAAATTGCTTAACTTATTTTAGGTTCAGTTTAAGATTTACCCATTTTGGCAATTGAATTGAGTTCATTGTCACATCCAGCTGGACGGCAAATGCCATTAACACACTTGTCAAAACTATCAAAACTACAAGTGGTACCATCTGTGACCTCATTCTGTAACATGAAATAGGCAAGGTCGTCCGAGATGCGGCAATATAGCTTACATTTGTCCAATGGTCCCACTAGCCAAAGAAAAAAAAGGGGAAAATCAATGATATAAATGTGATTTCAATGTTAAATCACTTCACTTACATCCATATTTTGGTATCCACTTGGAATGGAGGCTATACGAACGTGTAATACCCTGAATATTCAAATGTTTGCCATTCATATCCGAGCATTGTTGTTCTCGAGGATCTATCGATCCTATTGGACACTTGTGTGTATTACAAGAGCGATATTTCTTTCGACTACCAACGCAATATTTGCCACCATTTTCCGGCATAGGATTGTTGCATTCCCGATGAGATTCCTGAACACCACCGCCACATGTAAGACTACAGTGGGTGAATGAGGTCCAAGGACCCCAACCGCCATGTATTATTTGAAGCGAACCACCTTGCCTGGACACACAGTTTCCCTTCTGGCACCAATATCTGCCATCATTACATGGTGAACCATCTGCCCAGGGGAGACTTGTCGAACGACATTGACCACCGGGATCATTGCACCACAATCTTTGACACTCATCATCCATTGCACAGTATGTACTATGATTACCATATATCAATTTACATTGTTTATCCAGTGAGTAGATCTCACCGGGTAAACGTGTATTGTTATGGATCATAAAGTTGGACTGTTGTGTACTCAGCAGGCACGATTTATCAGTTTTCCTAAAGATTACAAAGACATGTTGATACGACTGACCGACATATATAAATACTTTATACCCACTCAAGTAGTTCAGAGACAAAGTGCTGGGAGCACTTTGACCAAGACCAGGGATGCATACGATCACCCATTACACTAGCCATTACATGCAGGGCTCTATTGTTGTGGCCTGGCCGTGTATTATATGGCTTGCAGTGATCATCATCATCGTGTGGCATATTAAGACTAAGAAACAAGCAAACAAATTTATGATAATAGACCATCAGTTGGCAAGCTACTAGTTTTTCTTACATGTGACCCAGCTCATGTGACATGGTAAAAGCTGTGGGCAGTCCAGTATCCTGGACAATTGAACAAGATCTTGCTGGATTACAAACGGTACCAAATTCAGCTAACCCCAACATATGACAATGTGTATCGGAGACTCCCCCGCAGATGCGTTCGCTATAGAAGAACAGAGGATTACGAAATTTCCATTAAGGAATTTAAAACTTTAGATCTTACCGTGTTATTAGTATTGCCGCATCATAATGATAGCCCCTGTTTCTAATGAATTTGCAAAAGTAGTTGAGCATCTGATTGCTCGAATTAAAACGGGTATTATCGTACGGCAGAAGTATCATTTTGACTAGAGAGATACGTATGGCATTCCCAATACTGGCATCCGAAAATATATTCGATACTATTGATAATAAGATTAAAATGTAGGAGGATAGACCGTTTTGGTGAAACGTCTTCATGCTACTGTCGACGGCCACCAGCACCTCCAGGGTGTAGACCTGATTGTCGATATCATCGCTATTATGACGCTTATGTCGTGTCAGTTTTATTCCAGGTGAATCTTCCAAAGGCACTGGAATTAAGGCTAATTCCTGCTCCGGCTCACGCCCCCATTCGCTTAACTCCAGGGCCTCCAGATGCATATCAAACTCGGAGACGGCATGTCTGGCATTACGCTGTGAGTGTCGCCAAACCCGATGCAAGACCTCGTCGCTATTGGTTTGATTGACCGGCTGAATGAGCAGAGTGCCGAAACCAGTTTTAATATAACCAGTCTAAATGCGTTGATGAGATGGATGGCGTTGGTAGGCAGAGAGACAGAGTGAAGAGAGAGAGAGAGAGAGAGAGAGAGGGGGGAACCAAGAAGGCAGGCAGGTGATTATTATTCATATTCGTCGTCGAGAGAGATATTGATAAGCATAATTTGCAAATGGTTTTTTTTTGGTTTTAGCCTGTCCCGAAGGTCAAACAAACCCAAACAGCCATCTGGTTGGCCTTACCATGCCATTGCATAAGGAGACAGCTACTGCTGATAGGTGATCGCCCTTCACATTGCCCTTGTAATAGCAGCCCAAATAGTGGCCCGACTCCTCGAGTTCACCATCATCCGACACTTCTGTATGATTATTAAGTATACGCAGGATACGAAATGTACTCATTGGTATAAATGAAGTGTCCTGATAAAGCAACAAATTAAACACACGCCCAAACATTTTCAATATATATTGCGGATGGGGATCCCATATTTCACTGGACTTATTCCGAAATGTCCCCGTCATACTAAATGCCGATGACGAGTCTAAAATAAGAACTTTATATTAAAGAGAGAGAACTTAAAGATTATTTAGAATTAGTTTACCTGTTTGTGTTATATTGCTGCCACTATTCCGATTTGATTCGTATAATAGATCGTCATCGTTTAAGCTATAATATTGCACCTTAATTGGTGTGACAAAATCACTTAGATTATCATCACCAATATCCTCGATGTCTACAAAGTCATCGTTTTCGTTTTTCCCATCTACCACCAGAATATCGTTGATAAACGGCCTGGGCGGCGGCGGCGTTAATAACGTTCTATTGGATGGCAGGGGCAGGCTCTGTTGTTGTTTATGGCCAGAGAAGAAGAATATACACACTGCGCCCAAAAGCAATAGGCCCAAAGCGGCCATAATATATTTACACTGATACCAGCGCGTGGACATCTTTAGGCTGCCCTTGCTCTTCTGTAGCACAAGCTAGAAATATCAAAAAGAGAAAGCGTATTTTAGAGAAAAAAATTTTTAATTAAAATATATCAATTATTAGTCAAGGTTATTATCTGAATTGCTCGATATGCTGGAGTTTAACATTCTCTCACACCTTCTGTAACCCGGATAAGAGCTTCGGCACGTTTTTCTACCGGCCCCAAAGCCAGCTGATCAGACTTGCCATAAGAAAGTATTGATGAACAAACTGTGTTGTATGTATATATTGATCGCCGGCCACCTGTGAGAAAGCCACAAAACAGAAAAGAAAAAAAAAAACCAGACGGACGTACAAAGATTTAGCCGTTGAAAAGACTTCCTCACATCGCAAAAATTTCTCACAAGATTTTTGTTTAAATTACTTAACAAAAAAAAAAAAACCGCAGAGGTGTAAAGTGTGCCAACGGCAATTTGTATATTTAAAACATAAAACAAAAGCAAAAGCAAAAATAAAGCTAAATCTACAAGTGCCCCACTCCACCACCAACAGCACCAACAATCAACACCATGGCTACTCAAAAGCCAAAAAGCAAAAACAAAACAAAACAGCAAAAACAAAAAAAACAAGAGATACACATAATTAAATGCCACTAATTTGTGAATTTATGCGAATGCCTTGCCTTTGCACCTCCGTTCAGATTCTTTTCGCATAAATAAATTAGCAAATGAATAACGCTAAAATAATTGTGGCGGCATTTTGCATAATTTCATGGTAGCTCTTTGAACTCTTTGCCGATATATAAAAAAAAAGAAACTTGTATAATTCAGTTTTTCTTTTCTTATTTTTTCGGGGATAATTACAAAAATGAAATTTGCGGTTAATGAGGAAATATATTAACCACATGATTGAGTTAATTTCTTAAGTTACCATAGAAATCAAGTCCAAAAACCTTCAGTTTAATGACCCAACAATTGTTGTCAATAATTTTTGACCATTTCAAATATTTATGAATGTTGAAATACTTTTAGTTTTCATAGTTGGTCTTGATAAGCCAACGAGCTGGCCAGATAGAGATAACAGAAACAGAAAAAAACTGACCACCCAGCTGGCTTTGTTTTTGCATAATAGAACAATATTTTATATAGTTCCATAATTAATTGTGAAACTAATTGCCAATGTCAGAGAAATTTCATTTGTTTCGACACATACCATTGCCTACTTATATGGGCTAATCGTAAAAGGACAACTATAACAACTATTATATGAACATATATCATCGAATTTCGTAAGTTGGTGTGAGGCTTACCATCGATATAAAAAAGAATAAACACATATGCCTAAAAACCCCGCAAAATGAATTTGCAATGCAAATTATTTATGCTGCTTTATCGAGAGATATTCACGGCTTCTCCAACTCTTTATGTATTTAATTAGTTAAAATGCCATTCATTCGATCTCTGTTTTATATCTCTCATTTGTTTGGTTATGCATGCGTTTGGTGTGCTGCTTATTAACTTGTTTCGGCTGGCCAAGCTGGCTGGCTGGCTGGCTGAAGGGGGGAGGGGCAAAGTTTTTTAACTAATAAATATGCAAATGCAAATGCGTGCCTTCTGCCTGGGGCTTGGCTACAATACTAAGTAGCCTGTATTATGGGCTATACCGTTGATATTCTCTTCCTTTATTTCCACTCGTTTTAATTTATTTAATTTATGATTAAGGCGAAGTGGCTGCCGGCTCCCTGCTTCTTTGCTCTCTGACTAATTGACCAATTCCGAAGAGGCAACAGCAACAGAAAAACCCGAAAAGAAGTTCCAACGAATATGAGAAGAAAAAAAAACAACAACAACAACAACAAAAACCTGTTTACACTTGACTGAAAATGGAAACAAACAAGCGATTTATGTGTCAGCCGATATTGCCTTAGATTACCCCATGTGGCTATAATTTATGCCAATGGCCCGACACTCTGTCTGCACGGGCAGGCAAGACGCGCCATACAGTCTGTCCCCGTGAGCATTGTGAAGGTCGCTCCCAGTCCACCGACCACTGATCACCAACTGTCGACCAATTGACCATCGACCACAGACCACAAACAAACTGACAAGCTGACAAAACCAACAAATTTGTTAAGTGTTACCCCTACGAGTGATTGTGCGAGTGAATAGAAGTAAGAAGCATACATGGCGTATGCGCAACATTCGCTTAATTGCACGACTTGCGCTTGGCTAGCCAGTGGGCTAACAATTGTTGTCGTTAATTTGTATTTAATGACTTAATTATATACCTGAGCGCCCCCAATGCGGTCTGATAGCTGCGCCTGCGCAGTACCAAGTGGACAATTAACAAATTAACAGCTACACAAATACAAATATGGATTGGGTTATAATACTTATACTCACGTATGTATATATTAATTATAGATGTATATATATAGGTAATGTGTATGTGTTTGTGATATAAATCAAGGAATTTGCACAACCATACAATCTTCAGGTTTTGGCTAATAGATGGGGGTATAGTGTTCGATTTCTATATTGATTGAGATCACTATTAATTATAGACCAAGGACTTTTCGAACCATATACAGTGTGAATGTAGTTTATATGCAATTTTGGCAAAATACTCAATTGCATTTTCCTTATGCAGACACTTTGCTGAATTTGGTTTTATATTTATAGCAAATTGCATTCGCAAATGATAAATAAACTTGTCGATTTTATGCGCGTGTTGCACAGCGATGACGACTGTAACATCAGCACCAACAACAACAACAACAACGACTATAAAGACGGCGCTTGACTGGCATCATCGAAATCGAAAACTATATTGAAGGCAACCAAAAGTTCGCAATTGCCTTAAATACACAACATAACACACAGAACACACACAAGAAAAGTCAAACATTCGCAAACGTTTGTGTTTAACTAGAAAATCCCCTCAATATCCAAAACATAAATACATTCTTTTTTTTGTTTTTTTTCGAAAATTTGTAAATATTTTGAATTTGCATTCGAGCGTTTCGTTAGAAATGTTTTGAGTCAGTTATTTTTGCGGAGAAATCACGGCCGGATTATGGTGTAGATGAGCGGGCAAACCAACAGTATGAGTCTCTTGCCCAAATGGCAAAACGAAAACAAAATCAAAAAGAAAAACAAAAGAGGAAAGAAAGAAAAACAAAGAGAATATATATCCCGGCTAAATTGCAAAAACAAAATAATGAAAACATGGCCATAAAATCTCATCCCCTGTGAACTTCATTGGAAAAGCAGCAAGCTTACCGCCTTACCTTTTGCCAAATGAAAATCCCCCTTTGAAAGAATAATCATTAGATCACGAAATGTGTTTTTCAGAAAATATTTAATACATCTGCAGCGGAAGCAATGTATCCAAACATTTAACAAGAAAAAATGTTCAGATGCAGTCAGAAATGGATGAAGAATTGCACAAACGAGTAATGTGCAGAAAATTCCATTATAAAATAACAAATGTCGAGATTGGTATTAGCTATCGAATAAAAATAAACTCTGATCTAAAAAAGAATGAACCAAAGTAATCTACTAATAGTATATACCTTCATATGCTTAGTGTATACTTTATTGCAATCAATTTACTGAATTCTCTTGATAGTTTTCTTCATACGACAATAGATGGTGCATTGGCCAAATATGTATAATTCTATTTTTATAGAATAGAATATGCAATATGCAATTTGGTATCTAAATTGAAATCGTCATTGAAGTGAAGTGCATTGATAACTTCACAATTCGTAAATGCAGTCAATTAACCTTGGCCACAAATAAATTGCAAAAAAAAAATTTGAAAATGGGCAACAGAATCCATTAGACAGAATCGACTATCGGTTCCATTTGGCTTAACGAGTGGCTGTCGTCGCTGTCTGCTGTCTGCTGTCTGGCCATATGCTTGACATAACATCATCATCATTGGCTTCATTGACATCATCATCATTATCATCATCATTGTGATTACTAGCATCATTAGATGGAAACCATGGAGAAGATTGTTTACACGCACAAATCCCATGCCTCTCTATATGTATGTATGTATGTACATATGTATATCCTCCTCTCCATGTTTCTCTCTCAAGTGGCACGCACATGGTGCACTCTGCCCTCGATCCGTACCTCACCGAAAAACAATTTCGCCAAGTTAATTATTGCGTGCGTAACCTTGAATTAAATTTGTATATACATATATATATATATATATATTTATACATATATATATCTCGATCGTATTAAAACTATAAAATAATCATCTTTGTTTAGCTTTCATTTTATATAAATTTTGACTCTCGGTCAGCAGGCCGCCGACCAACCCAAATATATATATATAAAAATAGAGCAAAATATATATATATATAGATTGCATAAATGGACAAATTGAATGAATCATCATTTACATTTATCAATTTGCAGCCTGCAATAATCAGAGACAGAGAGGGAGAGAGAGAGAGAAAGAGTCGTAATTTGATTTTATGTGCAATTTAATTGCAAAATCTTGATCTTGGATTTTGTCATAATAATTGTTTATTATTCAGGTTTAAATTTATAACTTTTTCCTTTTTAATGGCTAAAGCTCTTTGATTTATTTGGCACACTTTTTAAATGGCATGGAAAAACACACGCGTCAAAAGGCAACAAACAAATTTGTATTACATGTATCCGTCATACGCTGCGTATGCTTAATGTAAACCAAACAGGTTAATATTGATCAAGAATGTGCACTGTAATACAAGTTGCCTAGATTAGATATAAAATCAATTTAACTTATGCAAACTCTCTTAATATACTTTTCACATAAAATAAAAATTGTTTTAATGAAATGATTTAAAAGAATTTGGCTTTAGCTCGTTGATTACTTTTACTTTCGATATTTCGATTTTTGCCATTTGTAGAGTGCATACGAAATTCCTATTGACTGGAGGAAAAAAACCAATTCTCACGTTCGATTTATTTATTGTATCTGCATTTTGTTACCCACGGCATGCAAAAACATATAAATTACAAATATTTATTTGCTTTGCGTTTTTCTTTTTTTTTTTTTTCTTATTTTTCTTCTTTTTGTGGCCGCTTACAAAGTTGTGCGTTTTTATTTGGACAGCACAAGTCATTTGCTAGCAATAGAGCACCCCTCGGCACCACCAGCACCTCCACCAACCAACACCTACAGCACCACCTGGAGTGCTGTATCAAAAGTAACTAGATAAATTGGAAACTCGATTCTCAAATCGCAAAATTAAATGAATAATCATCATGTTCAAAGTGCTGATTACTTTTGGGGCAGCCGTTAAATATTTAGTTTGCAACGCCGTCTTTTTTTTTTCGCCCTCTCTTTTACTTTTTAAACATTGTATATTAGCAAAGAGAAGAAAAAAATAAAACTATTTAGAAATTAACTTGAATTTTAGACGGCCACTTCAAAGGCTGCGTCTGGTATCTTGGTGTGAAAATGAAAGCCGGTGGGTGTCTGGTGCTGTACTGCATAGAACAGATGGCCTAATTGGCTTAAGAAAAGTGTGGCTATCAATATGTACTCCAATGTATAAAAGCACACGCACACAAACACAACTACGAGGGCTTGCAGAAAAGTTTAGTATAGTAATCAAAATAAGAGACTAAAAGTTAGAAATGAGAGTAAAATATACCAACTTGCAACGATTCAACTTCTTATCATCTTTATATAAGTTTCGTATAAGTTAAAGAATAATATTCTATCATTTGAATGACTATCTTTAACCACTGTGCAATAACTATTCCACTGTATTAAGTAAAGAGCCCCCAAACTAAGAAACTTACTTTGTTCTCAATCTATAAACAATTTTGGTTAATTCAAAATATTTAACAAATGTTTACATATTATTCACTTGGGAATTTTAATAGATAATTTAATGTTCTATAACTTTACATATATCCCTCGATACTAGAGAGTGCACATGGCTAGTGCGCTAAGGCCAAAGTAGTCCATTTCAATTATTGTTTATTTTTTAAGTGGTTCGCTCAGGTTGCACATAAAAAAAAAAAAAAAACATCCCACAAAAATTATAGCAACTACTTAGATTTATTTAAATAAACGCTATACACAAAATGTTTAAACAAAAACATTTAAACTGTGGAATGCCAATTTGGAAATATATTGGATGTGAATGTGTGTTTCTTTAAAAAGGGGGGCACGTGCAAAAAGAGGGCAACAGTCAGACAGTCAGCGAGAATCCTGCATCCCCTTTTGAGTCATCTGATGGCAATGACACTGCAATTGCCTCTGATCGTCCGATCGACCATGTGTGAAGTCAAAATAAATAAATTCAAATTTACTTAGAGGCAGGCAAAGGCGCAAAAATAAAACCAAAGACTTCATTTAACGCTTAAAGTTTATGTTGGCAAGGAAATAATGTAAATAAACTTGAAATGCCAATGGCATGAAAATTGAAAAAAAAAAACAACAACAAAAACAATAACAGAGGCAAAGATATTCATTGACATGCATTGTTTGTTGTTGTTTGTCTTGCTGTTGTTGTTGTTGTTGTTGCAATTGTTTAATTGTCTCTGATTATGCATTTGAGTTACGAGCCACAACAGACAGTTCAATTGAGCCATTGCCATTGCCGTTACCCCATTATCATCCTTGTAAACATTCTCGCGGCATTTGGCTTAATGGCCATTGAATTTTACCCCTCTCTACCCCCCTTTTGACGTCTGCTAATGTTTGGCAAATTACAAAACGCAACTTAAACGAACAACAGCAACAACAAAATATCCAATTGAAATTGACAATTTGATGAATTGCATTTCTGTCACAGAGACAAGTTCCTCTCACATGATGTGTCCACTGTTGCATATCAATCAAATGACCACAATACCTCGATTTATCCCCTCTCACTCACTGTCTCTTCCAATTCCCCCGTAAAACATTTAAATTCTGACAGACTGCCTATAAAAAATATATATACATAAATATTTATCTATTTATAACTGCATGCAGTAGCGGACTATTGAAAAGTTTTTACTATCAAAAAGAAATTCCTAACCATGCAGAAATAATATTTAATATTTCTTTAAAACGAAATTTGAACAATTATTAGAGGGAATTTTCATATTTTGAAAGCTTTAAAACTCTTTTTCACAAAATATATAAATATATTTGAAAACAATATTTAGATAATTCATTTCTAAACTTTTTAAGTTTAGATACATATAAAAAATATTTCTATACATATGAAAAACCTTTCTACAAAAAATAAGTTAAAATTTTATAAAAACTAATAAGAAAGATTTCTAAAGAAATATTTTCAAATATTTCTTAAAATTTTGATTATTAAAAACTAAATTTTAACTTTTCAATTAAAGTAACTTAAAGTAAAGTTTTAGTTTGACTAAATATAGAAATTTTTAATTGTTAAAGTTATTGTAAAAACAGATTTTTCTTAAACAATTGATTTACTTCACCTTTTTAATTTTAAAATTTTTTATAGTACACATTCATTTTATAACCGAATCATAAGAAAATATGATCCTATACTGTTCCTTAGTCACTCCGCCACTGTCTGTATATATACATATATATATAGATATCTCTACCTGTAGATTTATATATTTACTCATTTATGATGAGTGAAATATTTGGTGGCAATTAAATAAAAATAGTCAGATATTTATATACGATTCTTTACATAGGTAGACCACAACTGAGTCATGGAAAAAATTATATTTTGGGTTGCTAGGAGAGGGTTTGCCTGCCCCTTGTGAATTGAAAAATTTTTGATAATTAAAACTTTTCAACAGTCGAAAAGAAAATCTACCTACAGGTGAGCCGCATTTATTTATTTAATGTGCTGAAAAATATACAATATGTATACATCTATAAGGATTGGTATTCCAAAGTACAATTGATATGAAATTAATGTTAGTGGAATGTTAAGAACTCTGCACGAGATTCACATAAAAAAGTATTAGGCCAAATGGGCATATATACAAATATAACATTTATGTATATGTTGTTTTTATTTTTGATTTGAATTTAATGGTGGGCTTGGTTTCTTAGCCTTTAGAAACGTTGATGCTTTTCATTGGAAACAGATGACCATGTTCGTTGCTTGCTGGCGGATGAGGAAGGGGGGCCCGCCCATGTCACTGTCCATATGATTGCATTTTTGAAATTGACTTAAGAGCGACTGGGATTGCGATTGAAATTGGCGCCGCATCAATCATCGTATTAAAGGCCCATTAAGCATTAAACTTTAAATATTTCTCCTTTTATTTATTTCACTTTTTTTTGTTTTTGCCTAAAGAAGATGTCAGTGGTGATGGAACTTTAAATATGGTATCGATTTCACTGTTGGTTTTATTTTATATACTGGACATTTCTTCCCAGTAAGCCAACTCGACAAACTCCATTAACTCTGTGTGAGAATATTAAAATGAGATTTCTCAGTGGTAAGTTTCCAAAGAAAACAAAAAAAGAAACATAGCTTTTTATACGGTTCCGGTGAAGAAGACTTGTTGATTCTGTTTTTGTGGCAGTGAAATCTGAATATTATTGCCAGAGATTGAGAAGGGAGGGGGAGGGGGGAAACCCCTTGCAAAAGTCATAAACTTTGCTGGCAAAGTGCATAGACTGGTAGTAAAATGTCATAAACTATGCGGAAAAGCTTTTTGCAAAAACCTTCACATGGTTTCATTTATTCTAATTATTTGTCATTTGTTTCTCTTTTTTTATTTGCCAGTGTGTGTGTATGCAATGTCTGGGCGAGTTTGTCTGGCTGTCTGTCAATTAACCTCAGCGCTTTGCGTTGATAATATAAGTTATGGCTTTTTAATCGCTAAAAAATTTGCATGAGCATTGGGCAACCCCCTCCCCCTACCTCCTGCGCCACTCTTTCTACCCTTCACTCCTTCCACTCAATTCGGTTTGTGATCGTATTTCAGTCTGTCAGTCATTGGGTTCATATGCCCATGCCCATGCCCGTGACTTGAAGTGCAAGTTGAAGTTGAAGCCTGAAAAGTCTTTGACTTTGCCTTTGGCTTTGGTTTTTTTTTTTTTTTTTTGGTTTTTGGTTTATGCCATTTCATTCAGATTGCATATGAATTATTCATTACATTGCAGTGTCCAATTTGAAATTGCTGGAAATTAATTTTTGAGGCGTGTACATTTTTGTTGTTGGTTTCTTTTCTGTCGGATACGTCAAGTCGAAAAGGTTGATGCTTGACGCCAATCTGAGTCTCTTGACCCCTTCCCTCCCAACACCCGGTCGATCTGCAATAAGATTTCCATTTTATTTTCTCTTTCACAATATTCTGCGGGACCTACGCTTTATGAATCAGTTTGAATGTGTTTTTTTTTTTTTGTCGATTGGAGGAGGTCAGTGAACCTTTTTTTTGCCGGGGCATTGCGACAATTATTTATTGTTTCCAATTTTTTTTAGCATATGTGTGTGTGAGTGTGTGTGTGTGTTTTTTTTTTTCTTTGGTTGGATTGGGAAATACTCGTACGCTTCTAATTAAACAAAGCAACCAATTAATGTGCGCTCTAATCACATTTGCCACGGCTCATTAGGGTCGCGCATATGAGAGATACGAGCCAAGTTCGAGTTCGAGTTCAGGCACATGTTTAAGCTCTCTACAAGTGCTCTACTATTTATGTATATATATTCAAATAAACAAAATATATACATAAACGATTAATACTATATATATTTGCATAAGAGATAGGAGAGCGACAGGCAGCGAGTGTGTTACCCTTGGTTACCACCCAACTTGACCGACATCATTAATCTTAATGATACAAAAGTTGCGGACTGATTAATTTGTTCGATAATTAAAATTGATTGGCCAATCCAAACGCCAAAGAGAGAGGGATTGAGGGGGGAGAGTGACAATATTCACAGTATTTCGAAATAATAAATTATATTTACAAACAATAACAGCAACAATAACAAGGAAGGAAGGAAGCATTTCAAAATAAAACATAAAAAGAGAAAAACAAAAACAAAATCATATGAAACAATATATATTAAAAATGCCATCGAATCGTATCGTTTCGTATCGATCGGATTGGTTCGGATCGGGTCAAGTGAAGCAGGTAATGCGACAAGTGTTAATTGCAAGTTGTGAGAATTCTCTCAGCATGTTTGGCTGTCATGCAACTTCCGACACGTTTTGCTTGTCCAAACCCACAAACAATACATGACAATAAGACAGCTTAACAATTCATGATATATCTAAATTAACGGGTTTTCTATATAATATCATTTGTGGACTGACTTTAACTGGAAAGTTAATTAGCTAACAGGATCTAAATTCTACATTTTGAAATGCTTTTCCATTCATTCATCACTCGCTCACATTTTCCTCATAAAAATATTTAGTCCAAATTTTATTTAAATTCTAAATATTCTCATTTATTTTGTGAGACCCATTAAAAAAAGATTGATTTTAATTATATATCTGCAGAAAAATTGGCTTGAAGAAAAATGATTTGAATAATTTTGTTTTCTGGTTTGTTTTCTGGCATTGGATTTTTTCTTGTATTGTTTGCTAACTGCTTAATGCACTGCTGAGGCATATTTATAACATTTTAACACCCCCCACTTAGGCCAAAAGCACATTTTTTGTGTTCTTTATTTATGGTTCAGTGATTTGCCAAAACAAACGCCATCATTTTGTATATCATTTATTTATATTTTTTCTCTTCAAAATAATTATGCCACTTGAAGTAGATCAGCAAAAAAAAAAACCGAAATGAATATTTATTTGGTATACATATGCCATCCAAACTGGCTATATGTGTAAATTGAATATGTCTAGTCGCGGCTAATAAATTGAATCGAAAATATATATAAATTTCAATATATAGAACATCCGTGCCAGACAAGCAAGAGAGATGGAGGAGGCACTCTGTCTGAAAGCTAAATGTCTACATGTGTTCATTATGCCCTTAAGAGAAAAATTGTCTATGATACTAACAGTTTGTTAAAAGAATAATCTTTGACCTCATCAAATCTAAAAAAAGTTTATACAAATGCTAAAAATAAATAATATTTTCTACTGTCACAAAATTAAGCCAATTATTTTGGGAAATACCATAAGCAAATTTACTTGGAATACCAAAATTTATATAGTATATTACGATAACCTTTTTGTATAATGTTGAATTTTTAAAAGATTACATTTCTTTAATTATATATATTTGTTGTTAATTAGTTTCCGATTTATATATATGGACTTGTGTATTCTCTGTTAGTGTATAGATTCTTCGTTATGGCAGATTATGTTTCCGGTTTAAATTTTTATTTAACATATTCAAATGTCTTTTATTTATTGTTAAATTTGTGTTGGCATATTTAACGTATGATAATTATAATTTTTGTTTTGTTTATATCACAATTATTTCCTTTTTGTTTTTGTCATTTTATTGCATTTTATTTGCCTCTGTTTTCTTTGCCCCGGCCTCTTTACTTTCGCTTTGCCTCTTTTCTTGCTTGTTGTTGCTTTTTCTATTTTGCGAATTTTTTCTTCTTTTTTTTGCTTTTTTTTTTTTGGTGGGTTAATTAAACAATTTTATGATTTCCTTGTTGTTGAGTATTATATCATAGTTTTTATGGCCGTTCAACTCGCTGCACACGCATACACGAGTTTTGTGTAAATTTCAAACAAATATATCAAAAAAATTCTGACACGCTTCAGTATCTTCTATTCTATCTATGCCAAATGAAAAGACCAACACAAAAGAAAAAGTTAAAGTAAATAAAACAACATAAAGAAAGAGAAAAAAAAAAAATAGCAAAAAATTTAGAAATAAAAGAAGAAAAATTGCAAAAAAAAAAAAAGGAAAAAAGTATAAAAAGACAGACATGTGCTATTTTTGGTTCTTCAGCATCCTCATCCTCGATTGCTCCCGTTTCCATGCTGAGGCTAATTTTATACCCATTCCGAAAGCGGGTAGATTAACTATTAGACATTTCAAAATATACTTAAAATATCATACAAGCATTGCTTTGCCATACTTAATATATCTCTAAGGAATTGCTGAACTTTTCTTGTAGCAAATTATCTATCTTTAATGTATATACAAAAGAAATGGCAAGGGTATTGATATTACGACTAATTGAAGCATTTCTTGTTGTTGCTATTTGGAAATTTTATTTGTACCATAAATCTAACCTCAAAGCTTTCTCACTCATCATTTGTCGAAAGTTTTTATTTAGACCATTCTTTTTTTTCCATTTCTTTTCTTTTTTTTTTTATTTGTTTATTTTCCCAAGATTTTCCTTACGCACATTTTCTCGTGTTTTGTTTGGTTTGGATTTTGCAGCGCATGCAAAAAATAAAAGAAAAAAAAATTATCTAATTAATTTTGAAATACACTTGGAAGAAAAGTTTCTTAAAGTTTAACTAAAAATTATTAATAGAAATACATTTAACAGAATGATTATCAAGTGATAGTAGCTCTGAAATGTTATCTAGATCTATTAAGCAAATCTTATCACATTACCTAACAAGTAGCCCTCATTACTTTTTTTATCACTTCAATTAAAAGTAGAATTGGCAAAGGGTGTAGAAACTTCGTGATATTTCCATTTAGCCCAACCCTCTATCTCTTCTGTTCCATTCTTTTTTTCTTTTGATTTGGTTTTCCTTCTCTGTGGTGGGTGGTTTCTTAGTGAAGGGCGCCGTGTTTACTTAATTTCATGATTTTTATAGTTTTCGATTTTCGCCTTTTTGGCATTTGGTAATGTGTGAAAGTTTGCATAAACATTGCCACCGGCTTTAATTTCAAATTCAAATTCAAATTCAAAATTTGTGTAAAGCAGCAACTATTAAAAATAGATTTCTTATATATACCAAAAAGAAAATTCTTTTACACTTTGGAATTTTGGCAAATTAGTTTTAGTGAGTGTGTAAGTAATAATTGTTATTGTATGGTATGCTAATTTCCTTTTCTAATTATGTGAGAAAACCAAAGATTTATGGCACCGTTAAAAGATATATTATCAATAGTTGGACTCATGTCATATCCTTATAGTATAACTGTTGCGGTAGGTCCTGTTTTTTTTTTTTATTAATAGAAAATATTCACCTCTGTGTCAATGGCAGCTGCTGGAAACACTTTGACACACTCAAAATTTATAAACTTAAGAATCGAAATATTGAAAACTTATGCAATTTCGATTCGTATATATACATATAGAGCACTGCATATAATGATTTTGTTTTACATTTCACATTTCCCTTATTGGCACTATTATATGATTAGGATTCCTCTTTCTTTTTTCGTTTTTTTCTTAATATTATAGTCGTCTATACACGATATATCAAATATGCTACGTATGAATTTTCGACAAATATATTCGCCGCCCAGGCGTCGGTTCATGTCCGAAATTTGAAAACAGACTGAATTCATTTGCCAAAAGAAACTTTTCGCGCGCTCTCGCACAATTTCTTTGGGATCTTTTGTATAAGGTAGGGGATAAAGTATAATTTAAAGCGTAAACTTATGTAGTATATAGACGCATGGGTATGGAATCAGTTTACTCTTTCTTTCTATTTTACTCTTTCTTTCAGTTGCGAATCCTTTTTTTTTCTTCTCTTTAACAAATTTCATGCGAACTTCTAATAGAAAATGTTTCTAATATTAGAATTCTATTCGTTTGCTTCTGCCGTGCCAACTAATGCCAACTAACACACACACAGCATTCTCTACAAATACATATTTACATACATACATACAATATTTAGATTCTAATATTTAAGATGCTATAGCAATTCTCGATTTGCAGTCATCTGCAACGTTCTATGACAGTGATAACTGATAAATGACATATAAATTGCAACAACAATAGAAACAAAATAAAACAATGAAGCAAGAAAATAATCCCCGCCGACTTTGTGTATACCCTGTAAGAAGTATGAGGTGTTCCTTAGGGTTGTATTTGCTCATAAAGTCAATCACAAAGTGACATGCATTATTCCTGACCCACTGTGGCTAGTTACAGGTGAGTCCCTCATTGGGCCAACATTTGCCATTTCTTATACTTGCTCCATGGGAGCAACAGGCAACGCATACTGTCTCGTTCACTCTTAACAGACGAAATGGTTTAACATATTTCTCCGATATTTATTGTCCAATGGCCACAAAATTTTGGTCAACTGATGTATTTTTTGATATATTATAACTTATGCTAAATAAGAATGCGATAAATAAAGCTCAAGTTATTTATATTATTCGTTATACGAGGGCGAAAGTGGGCGTGAAAAGAATTTAAAATAAACATGATCTGCTTAGACCTTAGACGGAGGTTGGTGTCTATATAGCTTTTATAGTAACCAAGATCTAGGTTCTCGTACATACAGAGAGACGGACAGATAGATGGACATGAACTTGACTCGTTGATCAAGAAATTGCATATGTATACTTAATGGCGACAAATTTAATATACCCTTTTATGCTACATGTACAGGGTAAAAAAACCTAAACAAACAGAAGAAAAAGTTATCCCAAGTATGCAGGCGCCCAGAGTGCAGTGTTCTTGATCTTAGCGCCGTTTGATTAAAGCGGAAGCCAACAAAGAAAAAAAATAAATATTTGGCACACGTTCAAAACTGGGGAGGGGGGGATCTCAGTTGGTGTGGTGCCATGACATAATGCATACCCATTATTATCCATGAGAACATCATCGACTGGAGTGTGCCCGGCGGGTGTGTCGCCTTGGCTCATTTACCAACATCTTCTTTTCTAGGAATTTTTGTTTTTAGATGAAAAAAAAATTACAAAAAATCAAATTTATCTAGCTTTTGCGGTTAAGTTTTTCTGCTTATTTTGGTGTTAATTGTCAACTGTCGATGACATATGTATACTCGTGCCACGCCCACAGCCAAAAATTTATTTAGATTGAGAAATTGTTTTGCCATGTGGGTGCGTTGATCTCGAAAAGATATATTTTTATCCCTCTGACAAACAGAGAGCTTCCTGGAAGAATATATGCCATTCTTATTCGGTATTTATTATTCAAACAAAAAAGAAAACGAAACGAGACATGAAGCAAATGAATATATATATTCTTTTTTTATTTCTGTTTTTAGCCTCATTTTGCACTTTAATTAACTTTAATTTATGTTATTGTCCCTGAAAGTGCGACATTAATGCGATTTATAAACATATGAACGATTTAACTAGCCAAACCGGCAAGTTTGATGATTTGATTTTTGATTCTTTTTAGTTTTTTGGTTTGTTTGGAGGTATCTTCTTTTTTTCTCTTTGTTTTATTTTGTTTCGTTTTCTCAGAATATAAAATTCAATACCAAAGCAACTTGACATTTGCATTGAATATTTTTTTTTTTTCTTATCGGCAAAAATCTAAAATATAAATTTGGTATGCTCTATACTAATGAATAACCAAACCCATTTTTTGGTTTTTGCATAGCTCTACAAGTTTTTCTATTTGCTTAAATTTAAACCATTTAAACCATTCTTATAATCAGCTAAGTTAATCTTAGTTCCAAATTTAAAAATGGTAAATCTTATATCAATGAAAGCATTTCTATTTGTTCCATTAGACTAAAGGTTTTCTATTCTATACAAAATCTATCCCTTGCTGGCCAAGAACTGGCAATAAATTTAATTGTCTAAAGATCTAAGTGTATAGTATAGCGAAATTTTCCAATTTACACTATATGTATATATATATTTCTTCACTTATTTTGTTGATGATCTGATGAAGATCGGTCAAATGCTCCAATTAAAATGATTTTAAATTAGCAGTTGTTATGATTTCCTAATTATGCCCATATCAAAAATCATAATTGGGTACTAAAATGAATTTTTATGATGCTCGAAAACAACTTCCCATACATACATACAAATGTATGTACAATGTAAATGCGAATACATAGCAAAAAAAAAAAAAAAAACTTTGAAAACAACAAAGCAATAATTCTATGCTGCGCATTTGGAGAGCATAAATTTTATAACATTTTACAACATATATAAAGACTTTGCGCCTACTGATGGTAAACATTTTTAATGGCACGCCAATTGAGGTCGTCATAAAAAAAAATAAAAGAGAAGAAAACAATTTGAAAATTGGCCAAATGGTCGAAATGTCATTAAATTTTAGTGATACCAAGAGAAAGTCCATTACCTTGATGATCTCCATTATGGTTATATTCAGATTGGGTTTCATGTCCTGAACATCATCCGGGTTGTATTTTTCCTTCAAATTCAAAGTCATTTTTATGCCTATTCACGCGACGCACATTCATAAGGGATACACTGTAATTTTGTTGCTGGCGTAAGGCCAACATGCAATTTTGATCAGTCCGGACAAGCCCACGGAGGCATTGGCCGATGGCGAACGGCTACACCAACAACACTAAACTCACGACAAAAGCCAAAAAACCAAATATTAATAAGGAGCACAAGTACTTGAAACGTTTTTGTAGGAAATGTTGCTGCTGTTGTTCTTGTTGTTGGTGATGTTGCTGCTGTGAACGAACCCGCGTTCCCGAGTTCACTAAACTTATGCTCCCACTGCGTTTACGCCTGCGCAATTTGCAAGGCGTTTAAGCGGGCCAAGCCTTGGCAATAAAACAAGTAAATTAAATGCAGAGGAAAAAGCAATCCTTATTTTTTCACTCTTTTTTTTTTTTAAGTAAGTGTGAGTGTCGCGTTGCCTGCGTTGGAGGAGCAGGCAAATATGCTTGACTCTGCTGCGCGCGAGCAACTGAAAGATCGCTTCACGTTGGTGTTGCTGCTGTTGCTGGCACTTTGGTGACTGCGCCTGTGACTGCTACGCCAGCGTTACCATACACCATACGACACAAGACAGAACAAACAAGACAACAGCAACAGCAACAGAATCCACAAACATTAGCAGCAGCGACGGCAGCAACACCAACACTATAAACGATTGTAAACAACAGCAACAACACTAAACCAAAACCAACAACAGCAACAAAACGAAGAAGATTTCAAAGGGCGCAGTCGATGCCATAATTTTTAGCTTTTGGATGCTGTTTAAGATGAATTACTTTGCTTTTGCTTTTGCTGCTGCTGCTGCTGCTGTTGTTGTCCCTATTATTTCGTTGTTGCCATCAGGCAACAGCCGGCAATATTTGGTGTCCAATGTTAAATTTCCTAATGAATTATTATTACAATTTAATGAAAAATGAGCTGAAGAAATTTCCACAATCATGTTGTTCATTTGTCTCTTGTCTAATTGAGCAACTTTTTGGTAAACAGAAACATTTGCTTGGCATCTCTCTCTCTCTCTTGATTACAAATACTAATGAGTGTTTTTAACGATTTGATTGAATACCCTATATAAAATGCTGTGTATATAAATCATATACACGCGCAACAATACAAAACATTGGCCCTTCCTTCGAGTACCCTATGAATATGCAAAAAAAAAAAAAAAAAATAGAAAACAAAAAAACTATACATAAATTTACCTACATTTATGACATTCTTGTCTTTGTCGATACATATCAAAAGAGCTCCATTTAGGGCCCTTTTTTTTTGGGCACTTATTAACGCTTCATTAAATTTCTGTTTTGCGCCCACAAAATCGAAATCAAAGCGACAGGCCAAGAACTGGAGGAGCCCAACCATGGAGTAGAAGAGAAGCAAAAAAAGTCAAAGAATGAACAAGAAAGAAAAAAAAAAGCAGGGCTTACTCTATACTTACTTACTTGTATGTAAAACTGGTTTTTTTTTCACAAAATTCAAAAAGTTACAAACACATAAACAAAAGCACGCATATATAAATTTTTGTTTGTATATATACATACATACATATATTTATATAGGAGAGATAAGATCTAAGTTAATTGAGACGAGGCAAGTGCGTGTGCGCTGGTTGGTGTGCCCTATGTGAAAAGTGAAGCCGGAACTACTATCTAAAGACTCTTAAAAAACAAAAAAAAAAACACAAAAAAGTATTCATCAATTTGTTTGTTGTTCTTAAACTAGCGAAAGGATCGGATAAGCTGAGTTCAACAAATTACGTATAGCCATAATTGCTAATTGCTGGCAATCAAAATGTTTCTTATCTTTGATCATTTAAATGTATGTAAAATATTTATAGGGTATTTAGAGTATTCAGCATCGGTTATCGGTTGTCTGCTGTGAAAAGCTGCTGATTGGGGTGGACTTTAAATAAATTATAAACCATAAAAATTAATAAATTTTTCATATTATTACGCACTAGAAACAAAAAAAAAAAAAGAAACGGCAGAAAAAAAAAAAACGCGGACACAAAAACAATCAAATGAGATGAAATGAAAACAGAAAAAAATATATAAAGTTCATGGCAATGCCAGTTTTGGTCTCACAAAGCCGAGCTTTAGCTCTTTGGTTTTTATACGACAACGACTGGATTGCTGTTCAATCCATCAAAAGAGATTATATTCATTAACTAGGAAGGCATTGGTCCAGTCCCAGGCCTGGGACAATCCAATGATGGGCCACTGTACTGGAATTTCTTAATTTTTTTTGACAGTTCTCATCAAAAAAGAAACAAACAGGCTATTCACATATATGAATGTGTTGAAATAGCTATGATTATTATTATTACTGTTTTTTTTTTCTGTTTTTTTGTTTTTTATTTACAAGAATCATCCCATTGCCAGAGACTTGCGCATGACTATACAGAATTGGCGCAAAATGTTTGAGATCTGTGAACTCCATTAAAATGCCGTCCCATTCTTATTGCCCATGACAATAAGATGCCAGACAAATGATTCCGAAGTCTCTTTTTTCTAGTTGTAATATTTTGAAAATTTGCCAGCATGTGTTAAAATAGTCATCATAGTCGTCGCACTTGACATTAAAGACCAGACAAACGAATTGGACAGCCAAAAAAAAAAAAAAAAATGTGTTAACCTTGTAATGGCAAAATGCCGCTCTCCCTATCCCCTTTACCATTTCTATATAATATATATATAATTTTGTACTAAAAACTGATCTGTAATGGCGCCCACAGATTCCTGCAGCTGTCGGATGTTCTCACAGGCAATTAGTTGCTGTTGTTCACTTTGACATGTTTACAAATTGAAATAAAATTGGGCCTCTTCGACTTTATAGCCGCCAATAGAGTCCAGAAATTGCTACTCTTTTCCGTTTTTTTCTCCTTTTTTTTCAAAACCAACCCAGACATATGTTTTCTGTCAAAAAAAAAAAAAAAAAAAACCAATATGTAAATACAGGAAAAAGAGGCCTAAAAAACGTTTTACTAATGTTAAGTGTAATCATCGAATTTGATATACCCTCTTGAATAAAGATTCCCATTAAAAATGTATCTATCATGATCAGTTTTATGGCTTAGCTGTTTCCAATGTAATTCAAAATGCTTCAGTAATCCCATAATACCCTCTGCAAGAGTATTAAAAAAAAGGGCAAGTTCTTTACAATTTCCGGAAGACTCCGGCTGACTTGCTTTGATGATGCTCGAAAACAAAGCTAAATTATGGCTTGTATCTATTATTTTTGAATCTTACTTATTTATGGTCATCTAGGAAGGCGAAGAGAATCTCAGAATGTTTAGTACAAAAATGGAGTGAATGTGGCTGACTCTGACTCTTCAGTTTATGCATCTCTCAGTTTGGCTAAAACGAAACCACTTCAACTTTGTTTTTGTATTTGTTTTTTTGCTAACGATTCGATTCGTCTCTGTTACCAATTTGGTTAGGTTGAAATATTTACGCAAGTGGGCAAAACCAGTGCAACTGAAGGCTTCTCCAGGGCAGCAAATAAGGCATTTTTTTCTTCTTTTTATTATTTTAATTTAATTATTCAGTTTTTTTTTATATATATACTACAATATATTCTTTGTATTTGGTAAGCAAATGTGAGCCACTTGAGGTTGATGTACTTGACTTATTGTTGTTGTTGTACATCTAGTTAAAGTTAAATGGCAAGAGATAGAGAGAGAGAGAGAGAGGCAGACCCACACACAATCCACAGGCTGGTCATAGACAATATTTTCTTAGTGGGTAGGTCGGCTGTCGCCAGTTTCAACATGTGACTAAATAGTTACTCACCCAAACTGTTACTACTCAGTAGTATACATCCAAAAAGGTGTGCCACACACTTGACTTGCCACATACATAAAATACACATCTTAGATGAGTTGAGTAGCTAAACTAATAGTATTCTAATCAATAAACGATGCCATCAAGACTGGTTTTTTATGGTAGGTTTATAATCAAGCAAAAGTTTTAAACTAATTAATTGAACTAAAACTGATATTAAATCCTCTTTTAAGTAAAAGAATCTGCAGAAGTTTAATTCTGCTTAAAGATTACAAAATTGTTTCCTTTAGTAGGAAACAATGTAACTCTATTTCAAGACCAACTGCTGCTGCTGCTTCTGCACAAAAACAAATCCACCTGAGTTCACGTTGTGGGTGGTAACTAATTTATATAGATATTCTGCAGAATGTATTCCATGCATATATACATATGTATGTATGTTATGTATATATCTTGTCACTTATGCGGTGAAACAAGTTTCTTTCGTTTCGTTTTCTACCAATTTGACCTAATTTCCTTGACACATGCCTGGCAGGTTTACAAACAAAAAAGAAGAAAAAAAAACTGTTACGGTTAGCAATAATCGATTCTATTTCTTTACCAATATGCCGGGGCGTTGGCAGTTCTCTTTGTATATAGCATATAGTATATATCTATATATTTTCTTTGTCGATTTCATTAAGCAATAATTGAGTTTAGTTGTCAGTGATCCAAAACAAGCAGCCCGAGGGGCAATATATATAGAGCCAAGAAACCAAAGCTCAGAATCAAAGCGAAAGCCAATGGCCCCGACAAATTATTCGATTCATTGTGAATTAGAGTTGAAAATTTCCCACGATTGAAATTCATCAAACATCTGCATAATATATACCAAATACCATATTTCATATAAAGAACAGATGAGTTTTTGGGGCTTGGTGCGTATGGCGGCCAAAAAGCCATAATCATAATTATAATCATAATAAACATCTCCATGTCCAAGCAAGCTGGCAGCAGCCTCCGTTAAACTATGGAGCTGCGAGCACGTGTGAGTGGCATTGTTTGGTCTAGTTTGCTTTTGGTAATGACCCAAATTTTTTTTTTTTTTTTTTGGATTTTGCTGTGCGCTAAATACAACTAATGGTCGTTTAATTATACAGACGACAGACAGACAAACGCAAAAACCGACACATAAATACGCCTAATTGTATAATAACAAGACAGGGGTAACGCATATACAATATGAGCCTATACCAACAAACGTATGTACGTTTGTATGTATGTAGCTAAATAAACTATAAACTAATTCATAATTTGAAATTAAATGTTTATGTTTTTGCCCCGTTTTGCGTTTGCATGATGAACCTATCCCGTTGAGCTCATTTCAGGCACTGAGTTTCATTCACCTATCAAACATTTGACAAATTTGCGCCAGTCGCAAGTAAACTTAACAAATTTATTAATAATAGATTTTTACAACTGTGTGCTGCTGCTGCTTTGTTGTTGTTGTTGTTGTTGCTTTTATTACTGTTGCTGAACATGGCAATTTGTTTATATTGTTGAGCAATTGACACGCCTGCTTTTCGCTTTACTTAAGTAAAAATTTACCACAATTGTTTGAAGTGCTAAAATTAATAAGTGTACTTAGGTTACGGTTTCGCTTTTTCTCTCTTTCGATACCCTCTCAAAACTCAAGGGTATTTCAAATTCCATTCAAGTCTCTTGGTATTCAAAGCCGATAGCTACTCATGAAGCTTCTTTGGTAGGCTGATGAATTTCTCATTGTTTGCCATAGAACTTGGAAAGTTTCTTTAAAATTTTAACTAGGATCATGCCAAATATGTTTGCCTAATTGAAATCTAAAATTAAATCTATATTTCCTTCTACTATAGCAGTGTTTCAGGGTATTCAAAACTTCATCTCATTTATGGTTATTCTGTTTACTTTTTTTCGTTTTAGATTTTACATATTTTTGAAGGCATTGACTTTTGTTACTTAGAATGTGTTGAATACAAATTCTGTCTCATTCTCATGACAGTTATTAATATAAATAAGAATAATGTTTCTCAACTGCTGTCATACATTTTAATCAACAACTGTTTTTAATTTTCAAATTTTTTTTTATATATTTATTGGCAAATGCCATTTGGCAATGAGAAATTGAAAATCAAATCGATCCACATACAATATATATACATATATGTATATGTAGATGCATATATACATATATATATCGAAATATACATTTGTACGAGGATAGGATGAAAAGTCATTGGTCTAGACAGGAAATTAGATATAACCAAATACTATTAATCCAATTATGTCAGTAATTGAAATGAATTTTTGGCAAGGAAATTAAAAATTTATTATACCTATTGATTGTATTTGGAATACATTATTTGAATTATCTAAAGCCTAACAATTATTAGACTATAATATATAATTTTGATTTGTAACAATGTCTCGAAACATGTATCAAATGTTGCCATAGAATTTTATCTTTCTCCTTATGCCAAGATCTGAACTTTTTCTGATAATTTTTTTTGACAAATTTGATCAGTTTATTTTTCAAACTGCCTTCGTTTTGTTGCTTGCGTAAAATGCATTTTATATTTAAAATTGTATAAATATGAAATTATTGTTTATACATTTACGTATATATATATATACATATATATACATAACCCAGACACAAAAATATATATTTATATACGAACAGTACTTGCACTTGCGTAAATAATAAATTTTCATACTTTTATGTATGTATATAAATGGAAGGAGACTTTAAATGAACATAGAATAAGAGAGAGAGAGAGAGAGAGAGGGAGAGAGAGAGAGAGAGAGAGAGAGAGGGAGAGAAAGAAATATAGATTAGTAAAAAGTCCGTATGTTGAAAGAAAAACTCTTATCATTTGCAATTAATAATTTTAATGGAAAATACTTAGAATTGTATACAAATGGCCAGAGTAAAAATTTATATTTTCAAAATGCCGCTTATCATGTGAATTAGTTGAAAAGGCCAAAAAAAAAAACCCTAAAAATTGTGAGAATTATTAATTTGTGAAGGCAAAAATTAAGCTTGTTGAGTGTTTTTTTGTTTTCCTCGGAATTCAAATTGATAACAAAATCCCAATGGGAATCTAAAATTATAGCTGAAATGTGCGATCGTGACAATCGTGGAGCAGATACATATATATTACATATACAGAGATGAGATTAGTGTGATTCAAATGCAAAAAAAAAATAGAAATTCGTTAAAACAAACTGAACAATACCAATATCCAATATTTACAGATTAAAAAGTCTAGAAAAGTCTTTGAAAATTGTTTCTACATTGAATACTTGAACATAGACATAAAACTGCTATATGTTATATATAGTTGTTTAATGAAAAGCAAACTCAAATATTATTTTCCCCAATGTTAACTTATGAATGAATTTTAAACAATATATAAACGTGATATGTATATATAGTTGTATATGCGATCTGATCTGGATATAAATCACAAACTTATACAAAATTGACTTGGTATAATATATCTAGCCTTAGATTTAGTATATCATGTAATTGCTTGTTGAAAAATTGTTAAAGTTTTAATGTCGAGGCACCCTAACTTGAACACTAGAAGAAGAAAAAAAAACACTCATTCGCCGTGTAAGCCACCGAAGTGTATTTAACATTTTTGTTAAACATTTGTGTAAATAGATGATGAAGTTGCTGCTATTCCTACCAAGTGACGTGCATTATATTGCCATTGGTAATTAACATCAATCAGCTGTTGCCGGTCGAATGGGTCAGCTGAATATTTAGAGTTGTTCACTGGTCCTAGGTGAATGCAGAGCATATTGAGAAGAGTTTCAATATAAATGTATATATATAACTAATACGAATAAAGACAAATGCGGAAATGTTTAGCCAAAAGGCAATGAAATGTAAATAAATAATAAATAAAACTGGTCGATTTAATTATGACTATAAATTGAATTTCTATGCAAATTTTGGGATTTACTCGTTGTTGTGATTTCTGTTTTCTATTCGATACAAACCGTTAGGCAGACCTATAAATATATATAAAAGCCTCGCAGCAAAACGATCATAAATATCTGGCCCAAAGCATTAGTTCAATATAATCGATTTCACCCCTAACCCCCTATACCTAAAAAAGGGCGGTGTCGATAAGACAGACATTCTGTAGACATAATCGTATATCATAAATAACTATTTAAAAGTAACGAATTGAATTGGGACATCCTGGAATTGCATTTCGGATCACATTGTCTCATAAATCATCCCACCCAGATGTGTATAAATGTATAAATAACACCCAGCATAGATCCGTTGCTTAAGAATCGTCATAATTTCATCGTTTTTATCTTCCGTCTAATTCCAGGGAATCGAAACAAAAGGCAAATATATTCTAATAAAAAATATAAAAAAAGAGGCAGGCGCTCTCCTTTCAAAGATTCGTAATAAAATATCAGAAAGCAAAGAAACCAGAGGATTGGCTTACGATTCATTTAATGGCGACATTTCTATACCCTTGCCAAGGCACACATCTACTGAAATATATTTAAACAAGTTTTGTTACCCAGTGGAGAAAACAGATGACGGAATCTTAAACTTAATTAGTTTAATTATCATATAATTCAATAGAATTATTTCCACAAATGATTTAATCTTTGATCTTAAAGTTCTGACTAAATTTCTATATTATCCAAACTTATGACAACACGAATATATGTATATTTTTTTTTAAATAGGGTATAAATCCAAAAATAAAGAGTCCGCTGCCATTAAAGAATCTTCTTTTTGTGCGGTTTATGGCATTGCTTCGGCTGCTGATGCTGCACCCATTGGAATTCGATGATAAAGCGATGATGCTTCAAGGTTTTCAAATTGCTTTCAAATAGACGCCAATCTGAATCAAGGCAAGCTTAGAGACCCGTCTGGCCTGGCCAAAACCACTTTGGACTTCTGAATTTTAGGCAAGAAGAAGAAGAGCCCCCATAGATTTTAGCATATGAATAAAGGAAGTTTTTTTTTTGAAAGGGGCGATAAGGGAGGCGAGAACCTCACCTCCATCTCTATATCATTCCATATGTTATGATGATGCCACCAGGGCGATATTTGAAATAATTAAACGAGTGTCATTAAAATAAAATATATTAAGTGGAATCAACTATGTAAAATAATGTTACACGCTCTAACTGGAAATGGCAGCAAATAAATAAAAAGTCATTAAGATTTGTTTCTTTTGGCCTAGACCACTGATTATGGATGGATGAGGCAAGCTAAAAATAAAAACGAAACAAAAACATCAAATTGAAGAAAAGAAACCAACAACTTTAACTAAATACCATATAAAGCATTGAGGAACCAGAAATCATAGAAATCAGCTAGCACCACAGGCGGTTCAGCCTTTTGATGTAAGCAAACTAACAAATGAGCTAAACAAATTTCAATTTTGGACCAAAGAAAATGCAAATCAATTTACTAAAAAATTCATTCACAAACTTTGCTTTGCGACAGGTTCGAATCGTAATCGAATCGAACAAATCTACAAATCTTTAAAAAAAAAAAAAACTACAAAGAAAAAACAACTTTAATTCTCTTTAGATCTTCAAATGTGAAGAAAAATTGGACAGATAATTATTAAAGGTGTTTTTTCGCCTTGAGTGGAGGATGGATTGGACATTGGTTAGCAATTATGCTAATATCTTGCTGAAAATGGCTAACTAAAATCCATATTTAAAATTATTATTATTAACACAGAAACGAAATCCAAATTCGGTTTCAACATTCAAAATGTTTAACATTAATCTTGACTGATAAATTAAAAAAGAATTAATTAAATCTCTATCTTTGCTCTGTTCTGCCATCGATTGCTATGGATTTCGCATCTCTTTTGATGGTTTGCCTACTTATTATTATTATTATTACTACTACTTTTGTTGTTGTTATATCTTTTTCTCGCTTTTTTTTCTCTGTGTTGAGTATTATCTTTCTTTAGTTTTTAAGTTTCTTAGAACGTGGGCGATGTATACGGGTGTCTGGCAAAGTAATTTGTCTTGCATGCAGATCACGTAAACATATATATATGTATATATAAAAATTTATATGTATATAATTCAAAAAGAGTAAAAAACATTAAATTATAAACAAAAACTTCAGAAATAAAAAAAAAGAACCAACAAAAATAGTAAATTACAGAGACACACAATACTCAAAATTGCCATCAACACCCTAAAGTCACGCCCCGGCATCGCATTTTTGGTATAATTTTTGACTTTTTTTTTTGTTTTTGCTGTACTCGAAATTATTTGTCAGACTTCTTTTTACAATTGTGACAAGCTGTTTGTCACCCGGCCATTATTTCAATCTCATCCCCCAGGTTCACGCCCTCAAAATATGCATACAAATGGGCTAAGATATCATATTTATGACTTATATGTGGACAAGACGACAAGAATATTTCATGATCATTAAATGGAACTCGGCTTACAGGTCCATCATTTTATGAGTGGGTAGCAAACCTCAGCAAATCCTCTTATATTTTGCATGCTAGGAATCTCTTTTGTTTTGCTTTAATTATATATTATACTCTGCTAAAACTTGTTAATAAGTTTGAGTCTGGGTCAGCATTGGAAAACAAGTGGATTAACATCTTACATAGTAAGCACGTTAACAGGAAATTACGTATACGTAATTTCAACGATCCTAAAAGGAAACTGAACAATTAACCAATACAAAAGCACGTTCAACAAGGCGTGTTCAATCTTGGTGACGTGTTGTGTCGGCAGGAAAGGGATACATAACAATTACAACCAATTGATTAGACACAAGCTGACTTTAGAGGGTATCTAAATGTCGTTGACCATCTTTATGCTCGGGATTTGTTCATAATTTTTGTTTTTTTTTTTTTTGCCATTTTTTCTTTTTCATTTCTTGTCTTTTCTTCTCATTTTTTAAAGTCAATGAACGCTGAAAATTTTCTTCATTTTTATTTAAAGTAGACAAAATAAATTGAAGACAAAATAAATAACAAAAAAAAAAAGAAAAGAAAAAAAACGAAACAAGGGGGACAGCTAAAAAACACGCGCAAACCGCCAATGTACGAACCGACGACACAAAAGCAAGAGAAAATAAAAATTCAAATTCTACAGATTGTGCAAATTTTATATGTTGAAATACAAATTGGACAGCGCACCCATAGAATACTATACATAAAGGCAACTATAAACCCCAAGTACATACTTACATAGCGCCACACTGATTCTATATATATATATATATATATATATATATATATATATATATATATTATATAAATTTTACAGACATGCGGTGGAAAATCTATTTTCGAAAAATTGTGACAATTATTCATATGGCATTAGGCCATAACATAGACAAGAATCGAATGCCATAGTATATGCTACAATTGACGCCATTAATGCTAAATCAGTTAGATCTACAGATACAAACACATGCATATATGTATGTGTCCATGTGTACTTATCTCGAGGGCTATACCTAGAATTTTAGAACCAAAATTTATATAGAAAATCTCTCCATTGATTCGAGTCGAGCGGAAAGTAAAAGTTGCTGAAGGAGTTGTCTTTGTTAGCTGAGTTTTGCTTTTGATAAGACAGACAGTCGATAAGCATTGATGCTTTAACTTTTGAGCTTAGCTGATTAAGTAAGCCCAGAGAATAACAATTCTAAAGAACTTTTTGGATAGCCCTCGTTTAGATGTACATATATGTACATATATAGAAACATAGACTGTTGGCTTCGGTGTCAATGTCAGTTCCAGCTCTCATGGGGTTACACATGGCCGGCACCAATGGGTTATCAGTTCCAGCTTCGTGTCCAACTTACCTACAACACATACATACATATGTACTTACATACATACATACAAATATGTATGTGTCAGGCACTTCCTAATACGCAAGCAGCCATGCCAAGTATTATAGATTCCATATTCATCTGACTTCGTGTTGTTTTTCAACAACAACAACAAAAATATAATTTACATTTACATTTTACTTACATAAAACGCGCCTTACACTCGTAAAGGCGTTGATAAAATGTTAATTGCCTTTGCTTAATTATGCTCTAACAATTTAAAATATATTTATTTTGTTATTTTCTTACACAGGCCCAAAATGTCACGTCCCCATACAATAGGCCCGGGGGGGCATCTATGTATGTATATTGGAATCGTATCGATTGGGATGTAAACAAATTTTTACACCTTGTTTTACTATAACAATTGTGTGTGTGTGCGTATGTGTGTGTGTGTGTTTTCCTAAAACTAAATTAACTGCAATTAACATACAATTCGTGTATTGCATTTGCGTTTCACTCAAATGAAGTGAGTAGCGAAAAAAAAAAAAATGACATCGAAATATTTGCTGCATTTGCATATAAATGCTTGACAGCTGATGCATCCAAGTACGGGTAAGCACAGTAGTCATTAACTATAACTAACTAAAATAATTGCTTAATTAGTTCAAAGCAAATCTATGTAAGATCTATTTTTAAGAGACCTTGGAGCACAGGGTAAAGTAATTTTCCCATTTATTTTGCTGTTAGCAATTGGACATATTAAAGGTCGTTGATATATATTCTTTCCCTTGGTTAAATCTTAAGTGACCTTGCCCAAAACTAGCATCTCTTATGAAATATCATTCTTTTATTAGTTATATAAATCATAGTTCTTTAACTTTTATTTTTTTTTTTTTACTGTAAAGTTACTCATAAAACCAATTTTCTACTTAGTCATTAGGCTAATGAACTTGATTTTTATCCACTACAATTACTTTTCTTTGAATTTGGTTTGTTTTTTTGATAAAAAACAACGTGAAGGAAAACCGCAACAGAGGAGCGGAAGTCTCTATGCGAAAGATTTTGCGTATAATGTGACTCAGTTTTCAGTATATCTGCAATTTTCAGCATTTATTTGATCTGTTTTTGATAAGATTACATTAACATTAAAATTAGAGATTACTAAACCATCTATGAGAAGAGAAATTATGTATGAAAATTGTATATATGAACATATATAGAGCATAGATAAACTGCTAAATATATATATATATATCAATTTGATCAACTTGATATGTATATATTATTCTGATAAATATTGGATTAATATGTTAAGTGCCTCATAGGCAAGAGAAATATTTTTTGTAAATATTGATAATTTTTTTTATTATCTATCTGCATGAAAGAAAAAAAACTTCCGAGAAGCTGCAAGATAACACAAGATTTAAAAGATCGGTGTGATATCGAAATGGTTTACATATATAGCTGGTCTATTAATAGGAATACCTATTAATATAGTTCTTAAATATTTGAATTAAACCCTGTGTGGGGCAGTAGATGGAGGGCATTGATATAACCATTGGATTCACAACTTTAGCACAGTTTTTTTTTTTTTTACCAAAATTTTTGCCACTGTGTCGGCTGTGCAATGTGCCAAATTGGCATTTGTTTGTTGTTGCTCATGTTGTTACTTTTTGTTGTTGCCATCTACATAAATACATACAAATGTACATACACACATACATACATCATGCATACACAGACACAGCCAGACAACATAAATTCAACACATACAAACCACTCGATACATATACAAAAGCCTGGCCTGTGCAGTGAACCGTGTGTATTCAAATACGAAACGACGCTTTCTTTGTGTCTTGGGTTTTTAATCAAAATATAAAATAAAATACAAAAAAAAAACCGAATTTCCGTTTTTTGTCTTTGTTTTGGCATTTGAAGTGCCGATTCTTAAATACCCTAACTGAAATATATAAATTGCATTTTGATTGAATGACTGATATTAGTCAGAAATTATATACAAGCCAAGATTTAATCGTTTTCTGATACGTTTTTTTTTTTAATGTTTATATACCCACCCAACACTTGTATAGAGGGTATAAAAAGCGGACAAAAAAAGACACACATAAAAGTAAAAAAAAAAAATGAAATAAAATAAAATAAAAGGGAAAAAGTGGAATACAAAAAAAAAAAAAACGAGACGAGCACACCAAAATAGCGACAAATCAACCAAAAATAATAAAAGAAACGAAAGAACGCGACAAATCGATGCGAAATCAAAGCAATAAATTAAGTTTGATTTTTGCTACGCCAGCCGATTTTTGAATGTGTCTGGCCGCCCAACAACAACAACCAAGCAAGCATGGAATCAGAGAACCTAAAGCTACCCAAACTCTAGCATCAAGCTGAGAACCACAAAGACGAGTCACGCCATGTGAAATATAAAACGGAAAGGGCTAGACATTTTTACCTGTTTCTCCATTTTCTTACACGGACATGGATCCGGCGGTAGGCCTTTATAGCAATGCCATAGCACAGTATTACCATCAACATCATCCGGATGCTTGGCCATATCCTTTGATAGTCGCTGCAGGCAATTTGCCTGCACTAACTTTTCCCTCGCATTATCGCATGTGTTATCATTATCATCGTCATCATCTGTTTGGGGATCGGGTGTGGGGCAGATTGTGGTACTGGCTGTATGATTACTTCGCGCCGATGTTGTGGAACGTAATGTTTCACTGCCGCAACTGTGTCTGACCAGTACGCTATCAGCATCTGTATCGGTATCTGTATTATTTGAAGCGATATTTGGAGGAGTATATTGTTCTGTTGACGCTAAGCTAAGCGCCGTTTTTGGCCGAGACATGACGGGCAAGGGCTAGGGGGCTGGGGGCTGGATCGCACGTGAAAAAATGTACGTGAAATTAACTAACGGTTATGCAGGTCCGTTTATCAACTTATCGTCTACACATGTAGATATATGTATGTATTATGTTTTCTTTTACGTTTTTTCGTTTATTTTCTTTTTCTTTTTTCTCTTTATATTTATTTTTTATTTTTTTGCTTATTTTATTAATTGAAATGCGGTGGTAGTCGACGCGATCTTGGTCCCCTCGTACTCCCACATAAGCCAACATGTAGCCCATAAGTATTTATCATATCTTATAGTAACTGTTGCTGTGCCGCTGCTTTAGCTTTGCATATAATAAAAAGAGCACCACATTTATCTTCTTCACGTTTATCTTCTTCTACCATTATGCCTCTTCATTCTGTTCGAAAGTCTTTAGAATCTCCAATGTTATTTCCAATTCTACATGTGCTTTCTTCGGATTCTGTACATTCAACTTGAGCATTTTGCGTGTATTCAATTTGTATTTTAATTATTTATTATTTTATATATTTTTGTTTCGAGTTTATCGATCGATGTCGTTTGCGTTGGCGGGCACACTTTTAGTTATACGTTATTCTTAGGATCGGCTAAAGCCGATACTCTAAGTTTGGCATTTTTGTGACATTTCATAAAGTAAATTAACGAAAAAAGAAAAAACTAACTTAAGTATACAAAAACAACGAAATTAAAGCGTCCGGCGCGTCTCGTTTCGCTCGACTTCCCGCTTCTGACTGATCAGCGACAAACCGAAAAGCAAGCAGTTAATCAACAGCAGCAGCAGCAACAGGCAGCAGCGGCAAAAGCAGCAGCAACAAGCCACCACCACCACCAGCAGCAGCAGCAGCAAAAGCAGCGCCTTTTTTTGTATTATTTTGGCCCACACATAAGTGAAAAGTTGTTTCAGTGAAATGTACAACAATGTTGGCATATAAGCATAGGGCTGGCCCATCCCTACAGGATTGGGCCAAAACAAAGTTTACCGCCAACGTGCATAAAAAATTTATTTGATCCACAGGTTCGTCTCCGTGCCTCTCTCTCAAACTGAAATAAAACGAAAGAGAAAAAAAAATGAGATAGCCACGAGCGGGGTAAAGCTTAAAAGCGCTTTAGGTTCAAAAACCCAGCGCTCCATATTGAAGTATGTATACCCTTTCGACCAATTTTTCATTCAAGACTCACCATAAGTCAGACTCAGAACAGAACTATAGATCTGGTTACTGATAAAGAGCATAAAAATAATGGTAAATGATCGTATAAAAATTGCAAACTTTTATTCTAAAACAAATCTACTTCGGCAAGGGTATAGAAATAAGAGAGCCAAGCTTAAACAGCAAAGCCTGTCTCTTAAATTTTGTACTCTTAAAACAGTTCTTATTACGTTTTTTTTGTTCACTCTCGTTTTCGTTGACGAAACGAAAAACTTTTGGTTGGCACAAAACCAATATGCACAATCCCCTAGATAAGCCCATGGGCTCGTTTTCTTTTCTTTTTAAGATTTGAATTTTAATAATTTTTTAAAAAAGATTAACTTTTGCGCTTAATCGGTAAGTAATTTGTTCTTTGAACAAATGTATTTGTTTTATTTATTTCTTGCTATTTACTTACCTAAACTTTCATTGTCGATCATAGCTTCATTTTGCTATCTGAAAATTATTCTTAACCAATTTAATTAACTATTTTAAATTTAATATTATTATTCTTGCAATTCTAATGGCTGGCTGGCTGTTAATATTATATTATTAAGACAGACTTATGGGTCAAGACCAATCCCAGAAAATAGCGTCAGAGGCCCAAAATAGTTTAGCATCAACTGGTGGCTCCACATGTCTGGTTTCATTTTTTTTTTCTTATTTGCTCCGGCTCATTGGGTTCAATCATGACCAGAGTATGGAGGAGAGCTTCTTCTATAGAAATTTCTTCTTTTTTTTTTTGTTTTTCTATGGCAAAATTACCATATGTGGCAATTGACCTTATTGTATATTAAATATTTTCTTTAATCAAACGCAACAACAATAAGAATTAATCAATTAAAAGAGAAAGAGAGAAAGAGAGAGAGGGAGACAAGCGAACGCTCGTTTGCCACATTAAAATATAGTTGAAAATTAAAAATCCATTTCGGCAAACTTTTTTGCTGCAGCAGCAAAATATATATAAGTACATATACATATAGAAATATATATAGTACATATAGTACATACAATATATGTATATGTAAGAATTCCAAAATTAAATTTATATAATTTATGTATGTGCATAGTTTAATATCTCGGCAAAATCCTCAATCAAAATGTAGATGCATTCAACAAAATCCACAGAAACGGGAACAATTTGGGGTACGGGACATGGGGCACATAGGGCATTACAACAGCAGCAGCAACTGCAAAAGGAACAACAACAACAACAACAAAAATAATAATAAACATGTAACGCATGTTTTGTAATTATTAACAAAAACCAAATTTAAATAGCAGGCAACAGAATAAAACTGAACGGAAAATATTCAGAGGCTGGTCGAATACCAAAATTGTTACAAAACACCATAAAAATGATGAAGTAAGCAAATGAAACAAAAATTTGTATACTCTAAAAAACAAAACAATATTAAAATAACCAATGGAAAATTTATCAACTACATGGAATAAAAGTAATCAAATACTTGTGTATTATAATATTTACAAAATATATATAGATATAAATTTATATAGTATTAACGAAATCGGTGCCAATACGATGCAATTTTATAAGTAGCCAAACTAGACTAGTTAATTTACTACAATTTTCAAATCTTGCACTTTTAATTTTAAATAAAATTATTAAGATTAGACTAAGAGAAAACCTGATAAACAGATAAGAGGTCTAAGAACCGGCAAGATAATATCACACATGCGACCTAAGATAATAATTAATTAGCTTTAAATGTGAGAAAGAAAAAGACTCGAACTAGTTAAGAGCTAGATTAGTATAAAGGGAAAACTAGCAACTTAAATCTTAAATCATAAATCATTATATTGTTCACATGATGTTTTTATTTAAGGCAAATACTGCAAAGATATTCTTACACTTGTATGTAGATCCCTTATAAAGGGCATGCAACAGTCTAGTGTATGCACAAATGTAATGGATATTGTATGTATATTTATAAAAGAAGTGAATAAACAATCATTGTGACTACTACTACAACTAGTCCTACTCAAAGAATTGCCGCAGTTGCTTCTTCCAGATGTTAATGATCAAATACACTCGAGACGAGACGTAGTCGTCGTCGTCGTCGTCGTCGTTGTCTTCGCTGGCGTTGAACTTATGGAACTACAAAATACTAAGGCTGACCACATAAGCCACAATCCACAATGTATCTCTCTATGTATCTATGAATTCTATTTATCTATGTACAGATATGTTGCTATGTATATATACAAATGTATATCTGTAGTCGGTCCATTGTATCATCTTAATAATTAACGCATTTAGACCATTAGGAGGCCGACAGCACGCGCAGTCATAAACTTTTGTTTAACATTAATGCCAAAATAGCATCGGATAGAGGAAGGCAGGGAATGTTGAGACACACTCCCTAGAACCATAATCTATTTAATCTGTTTCTATCGATATCGAAACAATCGAGATCTTAAATACATATACATATATACATATGTATGTATGGCATTTTTGAACTCAGCCAGCCCCTTTTTTCCAATCAACTTGAAGATCACACAAACGAAACGAAAATAAAAGAAAACTTTCAATCTGTTGGCCAGTTGGGTATCTCTCTATCTATGTATCTATCTATATGTACATATATAAGTATATCCAATAGATCGGGCCTGTCAGACGAACTGTCTGTTTATCAGTCCGTGTTTCCAACACGCGCTGCCCTCTTAGTCATTAGCGTGTGAGCGAAATGGCGAGCGTGCGATAGTTTAGCATTAGTTTGCTGCTTTTTCATTAAGTTGTTGTTGTTTTTCTCGCCCGCACACTTGATTGATAAATATTGATCCTGATTGAATGATGGAAAGCTTTGCAAAAACTAAAATAGCCATTCAAAGGCCATCGAAATAATAAAGAGCTCAGGTTTTTAAGTTGCTCCGGACAGCTGCTGCTCAATCAAATCGAATTAAATATCTGGGCTAACTAAACAGAAACCCTTTTTTTTTTTTTGTTGTTGTTGTTGTCGATTTTTGGCATTGTTGTAGTGCCCCGCCTTGCCTTGCCTTGATGATGTCGGCGGTGATGTCTAAATTCTTCAAAAATCAAACTCAATTACGTTGGCTGTCAATCAGCGGCAGGGATCCACGAGACATGCGTAAGAGGAAAGAGCATTTTACTGCGTATCTCCAAGATACATTTCACTTAAGTGTATGGCATATATCATCCATTCAAACTATCGCATAGAGTACTATATATGTACATATATAGATAGAAGTATACGACAGCAGATGTCGATGGCGATTGGTATGGTTTGTTATACGCATGGAGGACGTGCGTTGACCCTGAACCAGCCAACACCCACACATTGGGCAAATATAAACTAATACACATAGATGATATATATATGTATATAGTTATTTATATAGTATAAATGTATGTACATATGCAAAATGTGCTCATTGGGTTTTTGCAAAAGAAATTTATGAGTATCATATGGAAATTAAAAGAAAATCTACACTCTAAAATAAAACAAGATAAACTAATGCTATCAAAGGCAAACTAAAACAAAAATCTTAACCAAAAAACTTTAAAGATACAACAAAATTAGAACTACAAGAAATTATAAAGGATCTTTAATTATTCAATTGTTTGTCTTCTTTACTAATTTGTAGATAATTTTTATAGTATTTTTACTACTTTTCTTATTTAACTTTTAATCATTTAATTATAGACCTTATTTTTCTTCAAGTGCAATGAAAAAGTAGATTGAAACTATATCGTAAAAGATGAGTGCCCGCTGAAAGGCAAGATCATTAAAAATCAACTAAAATTCAAGTATAAGTGTATAGAATAGCCTCAAGGTCCTATCTCTTTGAACTTAACTGAAGAAAGATATAAGGCAAACATACTATATATATACATAAATAAGATTTATACGATATTAACCGATGCCAAAGATGATATAGAATAATCTCCATCATTTACAAAATCAAGTTCAAGTTATCGGGGTACTGATTTGCATTCTCTTGCAAAAGACTTCAATTGAAAAGTTTATTTTTTATGGTTGAATTTCCGCAAATTGTTCAATGAATATGAATCGAGGGCTTAAATATGATATGAGCAACTGGGCAATAAAGAAGAAAGAATGAAAGAATGAAATTTATACCTATTTCTTTCTGAATAATTCGTATTGTTCATTGATTCCGAAAACGAAATTGAATGCAGCTCAACAAATTTGTACAAATACAAAAACAATATATTAGAAAATGAATGCAGACAAATTAGCAAAACAACTTGATCCCAAATTATGTCGATTTCGCACTTTGTCAACAGCAAAAAAAGCCTCCTCCAATTGCAATTGCAATTGTTGCCAAAAGAGAGAAAGAGAGAGTGAGAGACATTTATGAGCGGCTTACACACATATACATATGTATATATGTATACATGTAGGTATGGAAAATGGGCTTATTCCATAGAACTGCACAACACACTTGAACAAAACTCGATTGCAAAACACTAGCAACAAGCCAGCAAACATTACCACTTGACTTGGTTGGAGCATCAATTGATCCTCGACAACGATAGAGCCAGAGCCAAAGCCAGCTGTGCCGGCTTTAGTCTTTGCAGCTGCCATGACATGCTCAAGACGACTATGTCGACTCTGCTCATTTGCCTAACTCTAAGATTTGAATATATGTATGGTTGAAAGAAACAGGCGTTAAAATAACACCTCCGGCTGCATAAGACGATATCGCCTTGAACTATTGACATTATTGGAGGCGCATTTTAATTACGTTTTGATATATTGAACAGCTTTTGGCCAGCATATTATTGCAGCTCTATTGTTGCATAATGCAGACTCGGGAGCGGCTCTAACATCTATCGATGGTGGGTCACAAGATCTTTGACTTCCCGTTACGGTAGCGCCAGCTAAATTGTCATTATGATTAATCAACAGCCGGCCATGGGGGCCTATAAATTACTTGATACGTATTACATGAAATTAATTATACAGTTGCCAAAGAATTCCCTGAAACAGTCAAACAGCTTTTCCTCCCCCTCCATCTATTATATGCAGACGGCGACTTTAGTGTATAGTAATTGACCTTTTTTTTCCTTATACAATAGAAAAGAAAGAATCAAGTAAAATGAATTATTATCTTGTTAATTGTCACGTACAAATTTATTAAGTGATTGTAGATAAATATGGCTAACATATGCAAGACAGAATAATAGCAGCATTAGAAACTGGTAACCAGACACTCCATATTTAGTTATACAATGGTAAGTAACTCGGTGGCTATTAAATTACATGACCATCGTCCGTGTTGAAGCCACCCAAGAAACCGATTGCCAACCAAATTGTCCAAGCCAAATGCAGACCATTAAAGAATTTCATTTATTCTATGAAAAGAATGAATAATTTACTATACACTATTGACTGAATGTGTACACTGAAAGAAATTAATGATGTTGTTGGTTTAATTAATTCTGATCAAGATTATATAGATTTATATAGATACATCATGCATAAGAACCCCAACTTCTAATGACTGTAATTTATACAAATTTTGAAAAATATCTAAAAATTATATATTGTTGGAATTGCAAGAATTGGAAGCTAAAATTCAAATTAAAATTTGTCTAATTAAGCTTTTATGCTATTTTTGTAATTTTTACTAATGTTACCCTTAGAATTTGCTAAAGTTTGATCTATTTTTTTTTTTTTTTTTGAATTAAAACTTTAAATGTTATTATAAATAAGAAAAACAAAGCAATAAGATAATGGCAAACCTATTTAAAATTAAAGATAAACGTTGGAAAGATGAGTATTTAAAAAAAAGGATTATATAGAAAAAACCTTTTCATTATCCGCAAATCTTTAAGAAGTGTCCTGAAAGCTGTAGTCTTAATACTCACTCAATTTTGCCAAGTCCCTTCAAAGTTTACAAGATAAAGCTCAAGTTTTGATTCTCTTTGGTACAATACAAAACTGGTTTTTGAATAATTTTTACTCTTATCAAGAGAGAGATGTATGACAAGTTTCCTGTATAGCTTCGTTACAAGACAAAATGTGTGTTAAGACAACGGAAGCTATATAAATTTAGTTTTAAATTAAAATTTTCACTTTTTCTAAAAAAAAAAACTTTTTTTTTGAGTGTACTATAATAGCCGATTGGCTATTAAGACCAAAGACAATGCATGGCCGAAGATATCATTAATTTGATTTATTGTATAGAATTTGCTTAGATCGGTAAATAACAACTGCTGAATGAAATTATCATTATTCTTTATAGGCAGACGCTATTTATAACTGTGTTGGCAGCCTGTTTATACCTGGCCCAAGTGCATTGTAACAATTCGCTATTAGCCATGGGAAAAAAATGTACATTAAATCAAATTTGGATACACTCATAGTGGAAAAAGATAGATATATTAATTATAAATCGGAACACGTAAGTTGAATCACCAATAGACCTACTCCAACAGTGGACGTGTTTAATTCCCCCAGTTGGAGCACGTCGCAACGGGAACAGAAAAGAACAAATCAGAAAGTTAAAGAAATATAAGTTTCATTCTTAAATATCACTGAAATCGGAAACTTTACTTTTTTGTTGATTGGAAAGTAAAATCCTGTGATAAGTAGTTCAAGTTTTAAGAAGGATATTTTATTTTTTAAACTTCTAACTAGAATTTGCTTCGTTTTCCAACACTGATTACTACCCTTTGACAGTTGAAGTCTGAACTGAAAATACAAAAAAAAATCACCCTAGAGAATTTTCTACTGTCAACAATGAGCAAGGAAACGGCATTTGGTTACCAGGACAACAATTATGATACTACAACACCGCGAAGTAAACAAAAACGAAAAAAGAAAGCCATGAAGAAGAAGAAAGTTGATAGTGAATCCATGGGTATGGATACGAAATCCACTGCCAGTTTTTTTAGTCTTTGTATTACTGGTCAAATCGTATCTGCCACATTTCCTCTGGGTCCGGATAAGGAATATATATTTTGCCGATACGAACTGTTGGCCGGATCGGACTGGCAATTGGCCTCTGGGCCACAACATGGTCTCACACAGTTGGCTACCAATAAGCAGGGACATTTTAATGATCCCATTGTATTCAACATGCCCATTGAGGTGACTTATAAGAGTACTAGTCCATTTGGTTGGCCGCAGATCCTGGTAAGCGTTTTTGGTCGCAGTGGACGGGGACGTGAAACATTGCTTGGCTATGCCCATATACATCTGCCAGTCTTTGGTAGTAATCGTCCTGCTGAAGGACCACCAACACAAATTGCACCCATCCTGATGCCCAAATTGCCAAGTATGATTGCCGATTTGACCAGTTGGATAATGCGTCGTGAGCCTGAACTGAAAGATCCCAAAGTGTTGTTGGACAATCTCAAGTGCAAGGGTAAGACTTCGAAGCGTACTCACAGAGTAAATTTAAATTAATGCTGAATTACTGACAGGCCTATCCATGGAATCGTATGGTAGCTTGGAGTTCCAAATGCATACGGTGATGCGAGGAGCCCGAAAACTCGGCTATCACTGGCATGCCTAAGATGTTGTGTAAATAAAACGTGAAATTGCTGAAGCGGGAAAGCGTTTTGTCTTAATCTAATTGGTCAGCAAATGGACTGGGGGACATGAGAATGGGGTGGGGTAGTGTTGCCTCAAACTTGACCTTGCTTTGCTTGGCCAAGACCAAGTAAGTAGCTGGTAATCCGACGCGACAAATTTACGGCAATCGAAATCCAAGTGCATCCTAATTGGATTAGGGGGCAATTAGTCTAAGACTAGCTAGATTCAAGTGGCCAATAAGTAAGGTATAAAAAGCTTCCAACAAATGGCCATTATTGGGCATTCGCGTCCTAACCACGCTATGGACAGTAAATAAATTGGAAGTGATTAAAGCAAAGCAGAGTAGACCCAATCCAAGTACCAACGAAGCCACCACCGAGTACAAACGTTCATCATGATCAGCCTTAATCCACCAACCTATGCCCATCTGCGGGATGGCAGTAATATCAGTCTGGCGGAGAGTGTGCCCGCCGAAATAATGCACATGGTCGATCCCTATTGGTATCAATGGCCCCCTCTCGAGCCCATGTGGTTTGGCATTATTGGTTTTGTGATTTCCATACTGGGTACCATGTCCCTGACCGGCAACTTCATTGTGATGTACATCTTCACATCGTCGAAGGGTTTGCGTACACCATCAAATATGTTTGTGGTAAATCTAGCTTTCTCCGATTTTATGATGATGTTCACCATGTTCCCGCCAGTGGTACTCAATGGTTTCTACGGCACCTGGATTATGGGTCCGTTCTTGTGTGAGCTTTATGGAATGTTTGGCTCGCTCTTTGGCTGCGTATCCATATGGTCAATGACCCTGATTGCCTACGATCGCTACTGTGTCATTGTCAAGGGTATGGCTAGGAAACCTTTGACTGCTACGGCGGCAGTTCTGCGTCTTCTGGTCGTTTGGACGATTTGTGGAACTTGGGCTCTACTGCCGCTCTTTGGATGGAATCGGTATGTTCCAGAGGGCAATATGACAGCCTGTGGTACAGATTACTTTGCCAAGGACTGGTGGAATCGATCCTACATCATTGTCTACTCTTTCTGGGTATATCTTACACCACTTTTGACCATCATCTTTTCCTACTGGCACATCATGAAGGTAAGAGATTTATCTTGGAAAACTGCTAAAAGAAATGCCTTTAATTTTCCCTTCTCTTAGGCGGTAGCTGCACATGAGAAGGCCATGCGGGAGCAGGCCAAAAAGATGAATGTAGCATCGCTTCGAAATAGTGAGGCGGACAAGAGCAAGGCCATTGAGATTAAGTTGGCGAAAGTGGCTTTGACCACCATATCATTGTGGTTCTTTGCTTGGACACCCTATACCATTATCAATTATGCTGGTATCTTTGAGTCCATGCACTTGAGCCCCCTGAGCACCATTTGTGGATCGGTCTTTGCCAAGGCAAATGCGGTATGCAATCCCATTGTCTATGGCCTGAGGTAAAAGATTTAAATTGCAAACGAATATTATTATTAATCTCCATTCTCCTCCTCCCTTTGGAACAGCCATCCCAAGTACAAACAAGTGCTTAGAGAGAAGATGCCATGTTTGGCCTGCGGCAGGGATGAGCTTGCCTCGGACTCCCGTACTCAGGCCACCGCCGAAATCAGCGAATCTCAGGCTTAAATTAAAAAAAAAAAAACAAAATAATAAACCAAAAAAGGAAAACGACGACGACTGCAGAAGAAGAAGGAAGACTTACTCAACAATTTTACATATAAAAAGCCTCAAGAAAATCTACAAAAAAAGTTAGCAAGTTAAAAATGTAAAAAAAAAAAAAATAGAAATGTATAACAAAAAGATAGAAGAAAAAAACAATGCAACTGATTGAAAATCAGAACATATATCCAGAGATGTAAATATTTGGGTTATGGTTACCAGGATGCTTTATCAAGCACATTGCCCCAAAAGAGTTTCTTTTGCCTTTATTGAAAAATTAACATTTCACACATCATTTCCATAATTGTCATCAAATTCGGGTCTTAGGAGTATGATCAGGATCAGGTGGGGGGTCATCAATTTCAGCCATAATAGGTTTGTAAGCCTAAATCTATTAGTGTGCCATTATTGCGACGCTCTCTCAACTCTTGGGTAAACAGAGCTCGTCCTTGCAGTAAGATAAAGTCAATTAGCCGACGATCTGAACTTTGGCGTAAAGCATCTGGATCTGTGCGCTTCCTCAAATAATTGAAACAGCATGTTCTAAAAAGATATACAAATTGTGATATAAGTTGTGGGATGAACTTTGAATTCACTTGGGCTAACCGAAAATGTTTAGTGCCACAGGCACTGGCGCACTCTTTTCCGCAAGAATCGCATGGAATGGCACTGCAGCTGCTCAACCACATCAACCAGATGCCTAAAAGAACCAAAAACAAACCAATGAATATCTTAACTTAATCCTTATCCAGAGTCTTTCTACTTACATATCATAATGATTTGAAAATTCGCCTGCCACTGCATAATTACCGCTTCTCGATGGTTCAAGTTCTCTTAATAATTGTCCCAGCTCATGGGAGCGTCTATGTGACTTATTGGCTTGTCCTTCTAGATCTGCAGCATCAGCAACTGAAAAGACCGACTGTTCTGTTGCCGGGCTTTTATATAAACGGAGTTCACCTACCCACACATATTCAACCGCAACCGTAAAATTCAAAGTGCTCATCCAAGCATACGGCAGACCAGTAACTTAAGAGACCAAAGAGATTCATCCAAGTATGTGGACATGTACTGCATAATAAATAAAGCCAAGCGCACGCACAATTGCAGCTTGCGCAACAAGTTTATATGCGGCATCCTTTCAAGATTGGGCAAGGGTGTGTAAGATGTAGTCCAATCAACCACCCACACTTAAAACAGTTGGTCCAGTCAGGTTATAAAAAGTTTTTAATCGGCAACAAGTTATGCATATGAAAAACATCAAGCTGAATGAAAAGGGTAACATTTTTGAATTCATTATTGTTGGTATCTGAGATTCAAAGGGTCTTTAAGAGGTAACAGAGTAATCTCAACTTAAATACACTTATATATATTGCAATTTTGTAGAAATTTTGTTCACAAGCAAAACTGTTTGTTCTTAAATTATCTTTTTTTGCAGGTAAACGATGTTTCTTCAAATAAACCGTCATCTCGAATTTGAAATTTATTTAAATTTTCGCGCCAATCATTTCGAGAACAGAAGTGGCAGCCTCGCTGGAAACGAAACTTATCGATATAATAAAACTATCAGAAACTTGACAGTACCAAAATGAGCAGGCTCGCGAAAATCCGGCGAGAGCTCGCGAAAATGCGGCGACTTTTCGCAATTTATCTTCGCGCGCGATTTCAAATATCTACATTTTATTACAATTTTCTGCATTTCCGTTAGAAATCTTTGTGGGGACCACCATCACATCCGCCACAGGCAACCACCGGCACTTTAAAATACTCTTGCAACTTAATCATGGCCAACGATATGCTCTGGGCACCACAATGGTGTATATTGAACCCACTCCACAGATCGTTCAGTTGATTACCGATGTTATGACTAGGTGCAGATCTGGCAATTACGAAACCTTATTACTTATGTGGTCTTTCTGCCGGGAGACCAAAAATATGCTAAAGAGGGTATTTCGTCTAAACCTTCAAAATGCAAGCTTCAATGCGCAACATTTGAAGAACGATCAATTGGAGGCGTATGGAAGAGGAGCAATGAGGCAGATGCCGTTCTTGGATCGGGAACTGTGCGCCGAGGCTGGTATGGTCTACTTCTTATCTTATGAAGTGGCCATGGAACTCAACCATTTGTAAACCGTCCCTGTAAGTTTTCCAACCAGTGTTGATTTTGTGTCTCGATGGAAAAAACATCGACTATCGATGGTTATTTTATAGACTTATCAGAGCTCCAGACCTTATAGTTAAATTTCGATAAGTGAATTAGAATAAAAAACGAAATATAAGTAGGAAAACAACGATGTGGGAGCCACCGCGATTAAGTGCATCATTGAGGGCCAAAACTGAACTGGAGGCCAGAACCCGCCTCTTCAATCGAAGACGCCATGCTAAACCTCCAGGAGCAGCCACGAAACCCAATGGCCACGATCACGAGTAAGTATGAGGAAAAGGAGGCCAAAAATCTTATGTGCTTTCCCTCATTATAAAACTATTTCACCATCAGTGACTAATTAAAATTTGTCCCACATTTTAGGAATAGCGGACAAACAATAGGAAAACTGCTGGCTCAAATTCCGTCTGGAAAACAGCCACAGGTAAAAGTTCACCTTCAAAAACTGCGGAATCTTGTGCAGGAATGCATGGGCTATGAAGAGCAGCCGCAAGTGGTGGAGCATGCGGCTCTTTATCTATTTTGGCTGCTGTTAGAGCAACGTGTCATGCTGGTGGCGACCACTAGTCGACTGCATGCCATGTTTGGTCAAACTTTTGATCGCAAAAAGACTCAGATACACGAAACCATCCTGGCAATAGCCGATTCCTTGGAGGAACAGGAGCGGGCAGAACTTAAGCGCTGGCAACACTCACTAAGAAAGTCGAATGAACGACCACTATGGGGTGCACATATTCATGTCAGTTGTACACCGGCAGCTATTGTCGATATAAGTTTGCTGACTAATCTCTCGCCAGATGCCTTACTGAAGAATCGCACCGTCAAGAAGTTCTCAATGAAATACAAATCTAAATCTGCCCCAGTTGCTGAAACAAAGCGCACAAATGGCATTAAACTAAGTGCAGAACTCCAGTCATTGCTGGAAATATCTGAGAAGCTAGATGACGAACATCTTCTTAATCGTGTGGGTGACATTTTGGGCTCCAAACGCAGCAATGATGAGTTGCAGAATGAGTTGATGGAACTGTTAGGGTTCGAACACTTTGAATTAGTTGGACAATTGTTGCAGGAACGAGCCAAGCTTTCCCAGCAACTGGAACAATATGCCAATCGATCGCGTCGCCTCAAAGAGGTGAAGCAAAAACGTCTCAAATCCCATGCCAGTAGTGGAAAAGATGCAGGAAAACGACCCACAGTGGCCACCGCCGTTGTGGTGCAGTCAGCCCAAGAGAAGCAACTAAATAAGCAACAGCGTCGCGAAGAGAAAAAATTGCAACGTATAATGCGGAGCATTAAGGATGATTCCCAGGAAGATGCTGGCTGTGCGGTGGCTATCTCTGCCCAGCAGTTGCGCATGCAGTATCAACGCAAATTACTGGAGGCGGCACAAAAGGAGCCTCTGCTGCTCAGTACTAAAGCGGCCAAAGCGGAATATCGTCAATCCACATACACTGCACCCATCCACTATCCATATGTCTTTGATAGCCAGCTGTCGGCTAAGCAACATGCCGGATTCATTGGTGGTAGTCGTATAACTCTTCCAGACAATGCTACCCGCATCGACAATAAACAATGGGAAGAGGTCAAGATCCCGGCTAGCGATCCTCCTCCTCTCAATGTAGGAAATGAACGAATTCAAATCTCCACTCTGGATGATGTGGGTCAACTGGCTTTCGCCACTTGTAAGGAACTGAATCGCATCCAATCTGTTGTCTATCCAGTGGCCTATCACAGCAATGAGAATATGCTAGTCTGTGCACCAACTGGTGCTGGCAAAACCAATGTCGCTATGTTGGCCATTGTCCATACGATACGTTGTCATCTGGAGAGCGGCCTAATCAATCGAGATGAGTTTAAGATCGTTTACATTGCCCCCATGAAGGCATTGGCTTCCGAAATGGTTGAGAATTTCTCTAAACGACTAAAGGCCCTTCAAATTGTGGTGCGTGAATTGACGGGCGATATGCAGCTGACCAAAGCGGAAATGGCAGCCACTCAAATACTTGTCACCACTCCAGAAAAATGGGATGTTGTCACACGAAAGGGTAAATGCAATACAAAATTTATTAAATCAAAGATTAATAAATTCAATTTGTCTTCCAGGAAGCGGCGATATAGCTTTAATAAACCTTGTGAAGCTGCTTATCATTGATGAAGTTCATCTGTTGCACGGGGAACGTGGCCCTGTTGTGGAGGCTCTTGTGGCTCGTACACTTCGCCTAGTTGAATCTTCTCAATCTATGATTCGAATTGTGGGACTCTCAGCTACTTTACCCAATTACATTGATGTGGCCCACTTTTTGCGAGTAAATCCCATGAAGGGTCTTTTCTATTTTGATTCTCGTTTCCGTCCCGTACCCTTGGACACAAACTTTATAGGCATCAAATCGGTTAAGCCGCTGCAACAGATTGCTGATATGGATCAATGTTGCTATCAGAAATGTCTCACTATGGTCCAACAGGGTCATCAGGTGATGGTCTTTGTCCATGCCCGTAATGCTACTGTGCGTACAGCTAATGTCATAAGGGAGTTGGCGCAGCAAAATAATACTAGTGCTGCCTTCTTGCCCAACGACTCGAATGCCCATGGCCTGGCCGCTCGTTCCATACAGAAGAGTAGAAACAAACAGCTGGTAGATCTCTTTAGTTGTGGCCTAGCCATGCATCATGCTGGAATGTTGCGTGCAGATCGACAAATGGTAGAAAAATACTTCATCGAGGGTCACATCTCGGTGTTGGTCTGTACAGCAACATTGGCATGGGGCGTCAATTTGCCAGCCCATGCTGTAATTATCCGGGGTACTGATATATACGATGCTAAGCACGGTAGCTTTGTGGATCTCGGCATATTGGATGTACTGCAAATTTTTGGACGGGCTGGACGACCACAGTTTGATAAAAGCGGAGTGGGCACCATTATAACCACCTATGATAAGTTGAATCACTATCTCTCCCTACTGACCAATCAATTTCCCATTGAATCGAACTTTGTGCAATGTCTTTCGGATAATCTAAATGCAGAAATTGGACTGGGAACTATATCGAATGTGGAAGAAGCTATCGAATGGTTGAGCTACACGTAAATATAAAAAACATTGACTGATTTATTAATAACTTGATTAATAATGAAATCGTTTCCAGTTATCTATTCGTACGCATGCGAATTAATCCACATGTCTATGGGATTGAGTACGCGGAGCTGCAAAAGGATCCAACATTGGAGGCACGTCGGCGAGCTCTTATAATGAGCGCCTCGATGAATTTGGATAAGGCCAGAATGATGCGTTTCAATCAACGTACCATGGACATGAACATCACTGATCTTGGACGCACTGCTTCGCATTTCTATATTAAATATGACACAGTCGAAACTTTTAATGAGCTAATGAAGCCATTTATGAACGAGGCCGAAATTCTAGCCATGATATCGCAAGCTCAGGAGTTTCAGCAGCTCAAAGTTCGTGATGACGAACTCGAAGAGCTTGACGAATTAAGAAGCTACTGTTGCAAAGTGAAACCATTTGGTGGTAGCGAGAATGTGTGCGGCAAGGTTAACATCTTGATTCAGACTTATTTGTCTAATGGCTATGTGAAATCGTTTTCCTTGAGCTCGGATATGTCATATATTACACAAAATATTGGTAGAATTACCAGAGCTCTGTTCTCTATTGTGTTGCGTCAGAATAATGCAATTCTGGCGGGACGCATGCTACAACTATGCAAGATGTTCGAAAGAAGACAATGGGATTTCGATAGCCATTTGCGTCAATTCCCGGCCATTAATATGGAGACGATAGACAAGTTAGAGCGACGCGGATTAAGTGTGTACCGACTGCGAGATATGGAACAACGCGAGCTTAAGGAATGGCTACGCAGTGATCGTTATGCAGAACTGGTCATACGTTCAGCTCAGGAATTACCTATGCTCGAAATGGAGGCAAGTCTACAACCCATTACACGGACCGTACTTCGAATAAAAGTTGATGTCTGGGCCAATTTTACCTGGAATGATCGTGTACATGGCAAGACAAGTCAAAGTTTCTGGCTTTGGATCGAGGATCCCGAATCAAACTATATATATCATTCGGAACTGTTTCAACTGAGTCGCAAATCTGTATTTAATGGTCAAGCACAGCAGTTGGTAATGACAATACCGCTGAAAGAACCATTACCACCGCAATACTATATAAGAGCCACCAGTGACAGTTGGTTGGGCAGCACCACCTGCATTCCGTTATCGTTCCAGCATTTGGTTTTGCCTGAACATCATCCACCATTGACAGAATTGCTACCATTGCGTCCGCTGCCCGTCTCGAGTCTGAAGAACGCTCTCTACGAGTCTCTCTATAAGTTCACCCACTTTAATCCGATTCAGACGCAAATTTTCCATTGTCTCTATCACACGGATAACAATGTCTTGCTTGGCGCTCCAACCGGCAGTGGGAAAACCATTGTGGCAGAGATTGCCATATTTCGCGCCCTAAATTTGCAACCCAAATGCAAGGTGGTGTACATAGCTCCACTGAAAGCGTTAGTAAAGGAACGGATCTCCGATTGGCAGCAGCGATTTGAACGCTCATCTTTGGGTCTCAAAGTGGTAGAACTAACTGGCGATGTAACGCCAGATATACAGGCCATTCGAGAATCACAACTTATTGTCACCACACCAGAGAAATGGGATGGTATCAGTCGATCGTGGCAAACCCGAGAGTATGTTCAGCATGTATCCCTGATTGTAATCGATGAAATTCATTTACTGGGCGAGGATCGTGGCCCAGTTATTGAGGTTATTGTCTCGCGTACAAATTTCATAAGATCCCACACGGGTCGCTCGATTCGCATTGTTGGTCTATCTACGGCATTGGCCAATGCCCAAGATCTAGCCAATTGGCTAGGCATAACTCGCATGGGCCTGTACAACTTTAAACCCTCGGTACGTCCTGTGCCGTTGCAAGTCCACATAAATGGTTTTCCTGGCAAACACTACTGTCCTCGGATGGCAACCATGAATCGTCCAACTTTCCAGGCCATACGCACATATTCCCCTTGCGAGCCGACAATAGTGTTTGTATCATCGCGTCGACAGACACGTCTCACAGCTCTGGATCTAATTACCTTTGTGGCTGGTGATGCTAATCCCAAACAGTTCCTTCACATTGATGAAAACGAAATGGAACTAATCCTTCAGAACATTCGTGATCAAAACTTGAAATTCTGTCTGGCCTTTGGAATTGGATTGCATCATGCTGGTCTTCAGGAGCCAGATCGCAAATGTGTAGAGGAATTGTTCCTTAATCGCAAAATTCAGGTACTGGTCGCCACCGCAACTCTTGCCTGGGGTGTCAATTTACCAGCCCATCTAGTGGTCATTAAGGGCACCGAATATTTTGATGGCAAGGTGAAGAAGTATGTGGATATGCCAATTACGGATGTTCTACAAATGATGGGACGCGCTGGACGTCCTCAGTTCGATAATGAAGGAGTGGCCGTGGTTTTGGTCCATGACGAAAAGAAGAATTTCTACAAGAAGTTCCTCTACGATCCGTTCCCTGTGGAGTCTAGCTTACTTGGTGTTCTCCCAGAGCACATTAACGCTGAGATCGTTGCCGGAACCGTTCAAACTAAGCAAGCAGCACTCGACTATCTTACCTGGACATATTTCTTCCGGAGACTCTTACGAAATCCCTCTTACTATCAGTTGGAAGGAATAGAACCTGAGAATGTCAATGCTTTTATGTCCAATCTTGTGGAACGTGTGGTTTACGAATTAGCGGATGCCGCCTGTCTGGTAGAACGTGATGGATTTTTGGTGCCAACATTTTTGGGACGCATTAGTTCCTTTTATTATCTGTCATACCGTACAATGAAACATTTCCTGGATGATCTACAACCTGGTATGAGCACTAAGGACATTCTCTTGGCCATTGCCGATTCGTATGAGTTTGACCAGCAGCCTGTGCGTCACAATGAGGACAAATACAATGAACAAATGGCAGAGACGAGCCGTTACCGGCCGCCATCAGCTACTTGGGATTCGCCTTACACAAAGACATTCCTTTTGCTTCAAGCTCACTTTGCCCGTCAATCACTGCCGAACTCCGACTATCTAACTGACACGAAATCAGCTCTAGACAATGCCACTCGTGTCATGCAAGCAATGGTGGACTATACTGCGGAACGCGGTTGGCTATCGACCACTTTAATCGTACAACAACTAATGCAATCTGTAATTCAGGCTCGTTGGTTTGATGCCAGCGAGTTTTTAACTTTGCCAGGCATCACAGATGCCAATTTGGATGTGTTCCTTAACATTCCGCATGATGATTACGACTATCTTACATTGCCTGTTCTTAAAGAATTATGTCGAAATGATTATGAAGTAATGGCAGGCCCACTTCGGGATAGGCTTGAGGAGCATGAAATCGAACAAATATATAGGGTAAGTTTGCTAGTCAATAACTTTGATAGATAACTTTTAATTAAATTATTGTTATCCTTTTAGGTCGTGCAAGACCTACCAGAAATTAGTGTGCACATTTCTGTAGAAGGACGTTTTATGGAAGAAGAGTACGCCAAGCGACCTCTAAACCTCGATGTGGGCTCAAATTCCACCTGGATGCCATTGCACGCTAATGAGGACTATGTGCTCTCCGTGGATTTGCAACGACTGAATGTAACTGGAAAGCGACGTGGCCCTGGCCAAGCCTATACCGTGCATTGTCCCAAGTACCCCAAACCCAAAAATGAGTCATGGTTCCTTACCCTCGGCTCACAATCAAGCGATGAATTGTTAGCAATGAAACGGGTCACCATACGTGGATTGCGATCCGCTAATCGTATATCCTTCCAGGCAACACCAAAACGTGGTCGATTGCAGCTAACTCTATATTTAATGTCTGATTGCCTGATCGGCTTTGATCAGCAATACGATCTTCAGTTTGAGATTATCGATGCCAAGATCTGAGATGCTTTCATTAATCCACACATACCATTTAAAGTAATAGTGAATCGCTGTGTGTGTATTTATTATGTGATCCTTTGTATATAAGTATAACATTTCCATTATATAGATAACAACAGGGCAAGCTATTCCTAGCATAAAACTATAATTTAATTGTCAAGGACAGCTTATTTATAATATTCACGCACATTAATCTGAAATGCAATTTGTTAAGATTTCAGTTTTCTATCTAATATTTTGTTTAGCATTAACAATTTGAAAACTATTATTAATTTTGACAACATGATCCACATTAATAGCGCATTTAAGCGAATTCCATAATGAACTTATTGACAATCAAAAGTTGTAGTAAAGATTTTTAAAACGCATTATTGTTTCGAAATTGGTTAATGATTTACACTTTCTAGTATGAACTTTATAGAAGATATATACAAACTAAAGTCTGGCATTTTATGCAATAAAAAAAAGTATGCAATTATATGAATCAATATGTTCTTTTATACTGTTTTGAAATTCAATTTTAGATTATTTTCCTTGATAATGATTATCTCAACAAAAGCTGGACTCCAACTACAGAAAAAAGTAGTAGTTGGATCTAAAAATGGCTCTCTTTTTGTACCGCATGAACAATAATTTCACTCTTATCACATTTCATAACTGCTTTGTAGTATTACTCTTTCTGTCACTCAGCTTCTCTTGAACAAACTTTATCGCATGGGCGGCGATTTAAAGAGAGTCAATCGGAGCCCCTTTATGAAAGAGCCGGTCAGAATCATGAAATCGAAATGTATAAAATCAACAGTGAACGATTCCATTGATTATACTAAATTCAAGTTTTGTGACGGTTAGCAGTCTATACGAGTCGATCGCATTGCTATGTTAACGTTCATTGTGCTGGTGCTCAGCCTTTTGGGGCTGGGTTGGTTCTATTTAAAACATATCTATTCATATTGGGAGCGTAAAGGCTTTCCCTATGATGCGGGATCTGGAATACCATTTGGTTGCTTGGACAGTGCCTGGCGCCAAGAGAAAGGCATGGGCATGGCCATCTACGATGTGTATAAGAAAAGCAAAGAACGATTTTTGGGCATTTATTTGCTCTTTCGACCGGCAGTTTTAGTGCGCGATGCTGAACTAGCACGGCGTGTGATGGCACAAGATTTTGCCAGTTTTCATGATCGTGGTGTTTATGTGGATGAGGAGAAAGATCCCTTATCGGGATCACTGTTTTCATTACGTGGCCACAAGTGGAGTTCTATGCGACATAAATTATCACCGTGCTTCACCTCTGGCAAACTAAAAGCAATGTATCAGGTTTCTGAGGATATTGGCAATAAAATGGTATCTCATCTGCAAAAAGTCTTGCCGGAAACAGGAACCAAAGAGGTCGATCTAAAGGACGTCATGCAAACATATGCCATTGACATTATTGCTTCGGTGATCTTTGGTTTGGATGTCAACAGCTATGAGCAACCCAATAATAAGTTTAGAAAATTGGTGACCTTAGTGCGTCGCAATACCCGCTTTACCAATTTATTTGGCATGATGATTTTCCTGGTGCCATCGTAAGTCTCCTGACACAATACTCCCAAGTTGAGTTTTTTTAATGTTTCATTTTATAATTTTAGCGTTGCAAAGTTCTTGTTCGCTTTGGGCTTTAAGAATCAAGTGGGAATGGCCATGTTGGAGATCGTAAAGGAAACCATTGAATATCGTGAAAAGCATGGCATTGTGCGTAAGGATATGCTGCAGTTGCTTATGCAAATTAGGAACAAAGGTCATGTTGATGAGGACGATGAGAAAAGCTTTAACATACAGACCACGGAGACAGGTAAGATATAAAATTGCTTTACTTAAGTCCAAATTTTAATATAATTTTTATTTTCTAGGACAACTAACAGGCATTTCATTGGAGGCGATTACCGCTCAGGCTTTTATATTCTATATAGCTGGCCAAGAAACCACCGGATCTGCAATTGCATTTACGCTATTCGAACTGGCACAATATCCAGAACTTTTAAAACGCCTACAAAATGAAGTGGATGAAAGTCTTAAACAGAACAATGGCCAGATCACCTATGATTCGCTGCAGAAAATGGAATTCCTGGATCTCTGCTTGCAAGAAATCATGCGAATGTATCCTGGCTTGCCCATGTTAAATAGAGAATGTACTCAGGACTACGCTATACCCGACAGCAACCATGTCATACAAAAGGGTACTCCCGTAGTAATCTCGCTCTATGGTATTCATCATGATCCCGAGTATTTCCCCAACCCAGAAGTGTTTGATCCAGATCGTTTTAAAGAGGAGAATCGCAACTATAGTCCCACTGCGTTTATGCCATTTGGCGAAGGACCAAGAATTTGTATTGCCCAGCGCATGGGTCGTGTGAACGCCAAGCTAGCCATAGTCAAAGTATTGCAGAACTTTAACGTGGAGATCATGAGCAAACGCCAGATTGAATTCCAGGGCAGCGGCATAGCCCTATTGCCAAAGAGTGGAGTTAAAGTACGCCTATCCAAGCGGACTGACACCAAGTAAAAATTAGATGGTGAAATATACATAATTGTGAAATTTTAGAGCATTCAATCAATATCGCTTTAATCATTTAGATTACGATAGTAGTTAAGCCGTAGTGTATACCGCCGATAAGGTGCCCGAAATGTATGACATTGAATTGATATAGTCAACCGTAACTTTTTTTGTTTGTTCTATTCCTTGCTTGCAAATGTTGTAGTATCTCTCACAATTAGATTAGACATAAATATTTTGTATATACAATAAGATAACGAAAAATTGAAAGCGCTTGATTCATCGGGGGTCTCCTCTTAATGGGGTTGTTGGAGATACAATTAGATGTTCTCCCTGTCCTGTTCCTGCAGTTGCTGCTGTTGCAATTGTTGCTGTTGACTCTCCAATAATTTCTGCTTATTCTTTTGCCGGAAAATCTCTTTGCTGGCTTCTTTGATAGCCTCAAATATTTTCGCTTGTGACATTATTTGCTTCTGGACATTCTCTACAGCGGGTTCGGCATTAATATCAATCAGGTCACTTAAACCCTCTGATAGATATTCATTATTATATGGCTTATCCTCGATATCGTTGCGTTTAATCAATGAAAATGGTGGATATGAAGGGTATGAGGTTCGTTTCCGTCCACAGCCTAAAAACAATATGAATATACATAATTCATAGCGATTCAGAAATATATAGATATTAAATATATATATTGATTACCTGTGAAGGCATTACAAAATGGTCGTTTCTCATATTTCCACTGTATAACACCGCTCAACTTATGCTGAAATAATATAAATGATTGTAAATTTAATACGTTAAAGTTGCTACAATACCGGATAAGATAGCATTAAAAACCTTTGGAATGTCAAAAATTAGTATAGTTCATAGATGTTTCTGAAGTATCAAAAGTAGTTTTCAAAATAAATAAATAATGATCTATTATCATTTGCGATCAAATCGGTTCTATTTGTTAAGTGATATGATTAAAACTTCTCTAAAAGGTGTTGCAATATTGATAATAATATTGTAAAGCATCTAATTTATGTACACAATTGAATCGTTTAGTATAATCTCTGTATTTTATAGATTATGAATTATGAACCGTAGCTATTAATTAACTCTTATCTCATTTCCATATGGTACTTTCACAATCAATATCCCATTAAACCATACGCTTAAAAATAAAAGTATTTTTATTATAGAAATTATCTTGTCACAAATAGAGCATGTTGGTTTGAAATATGTTAATATAATATATAAGATATTGATTGAATGAGCAATCCCTTTAGAAAACTAACTAAAGTAGACTTTTCTTTATAAAGCCCAAATTTGCAAACCTCTAACTTTGTTAAATTGCGGACGATTTTAAAAATTCATATTTTTATTAATTGCTTGGAATTGTACCTTTTAATTGGCGTTACATTGTAGAAAACAAATTTTTCATCAAATTTTTTTAACTTTTACAGTTGGCTATTACAGAAAGATAAATCTTTTTAAACTTGGCAGTAAAATGACTCAACTGAGCTACAGAAAAATGTGGGTTTTTGAATTAAAAAACAACTTTTCACTTTAACCATCTTCCCGTATGCTTAATTACTTTAAACGTTTATTTAAAAGAGTATATATTAACAACCCTCTGATTTATTTAATTTGTTTATTAACTCACATTTGATAAATTGTTCACTTCATTCGTTTGTCTTTCCCTTTCCAACGAGGCGCTGCCACAGAGAACGGAAAATAGGAGCATAGCCAGCCAGAGGCATAACTTTATGGAAGTTTTCATTTTTGATAAAATGGTGAAACTTAGGGAAGGAATTGAACCGTTACACTTAACACTCCAATGGCGTTTGAAGGCAGAGCGGCCAGCGGTCCTCGGTCAACATGTCGGCTACGCAATGTGAGACTTGTTGCTTTCAGGATATGACAGGACGTCCCACTGAGCGGGCAATGTATTTTGGTGGCCACTTAATAGCTTTTTGTGTTTTTCCCGACCTAGCCCAGCTACTTGACCACCCCCTCCCATCGCTAGCCTTACCCTGATGCATTGACATTTGCGGTTTGGTCCTTGCCCTTGTCCATATTCATGCTTTAAGCAATTTTTTTTTTTAAATTCTGCAGTAAAGAAAGATTTTGCCTTTTTTTCAAATTTTTGCCAGTGTAGCTACAGCGTCTATTTATTCGCTCACGAGCGAAATGAGACGCCTGTCTATTTTTAACAGGAAAAACACTCACCGAATCAAAGCATCCCACTCGTTCTCATATCCCCCCAAAGTGTGTGCATTTTTCGGCAATTTCAAACCGATACTCAGTGGGAACGGTTCAGTTCAACGGATTACTCGGCCTGCTCTGCTCTGCTCTGTTCATCTGCTCCGGAATTCAACAAGAAGTTCAATCAATTATTGTACCGAGTTGCAACAAGCTGCACACAAATGTACATAGAACTGCAAGAATAATAAATAAACAACAAATTGCCCAATTTGTTTAAACAAAATCCCATAAAAGTTAACGACTAGTGTTACACGACGGATCTTCAAATTATATTCCATTAAGACAAATATTTTTTTGTTGTTCACTTGGTAGCGAAAGTGAAGGAATTTCTGTGTCATTTTGTTTGAAAATAGCATGTGAGTAATTTAAATATCTATAAATTAAACAAGTTAATAAAATTCGCTATTAATTATGATTATAAATGCAAATAGGTATCGGGTATATATATTCGTTTTCTTTATATATCACATTGCATTTTCATGTTGCGTATGAATTTTCTGTACCTTGCGTTGTTTTTCTTACCATTTTTTTTTTTTGGTGTCTTCTTTATTTTTTGTCTACGCAAAGTAAAAGAGACTAAAAATATCGTGGCTATTTTCAGTTTTTCTTAGTTTTACTGTAACACTTCCAATTTGCCAGTCTTGTCGCCGGCTTTTCCTTATTCTCTCTGTATCATTAAATTATCCATTTTCTTTGTTTATATTAAACCAAAAGAAGAAAAAAAAAAGGAAAACAACATTGAAATTCCACAAATATTTCGAGTGCTCATGTTATAAACATTTCAACGATCGAGCACGCAATTATTTCACACGAAAATTACATCGTAAAAAAGACGGAAAATTCTGGTAGAAAAATATATAAAAAGTGAAAATCCCGAAAACAACAAGAGAAAGAACGAAATGAAATGTTGTTTGGCGTTCCGTTGCAGCGCCAGAGTTTGTTTATTTTTAAATATGAATTTATTTTATTAATTTTCTCATTTGACTATTTTTAGCCAACGAAAGATGTCAGAGCCGACAGCCCAACAACAGCAGCCGCAGAATGGCAAGGAACGTTCCAAATCATCGGAGGATGAGACACCACGCGAACCAGCACTGGTCAGCAAAGACATCGATGTAAGTACTAGGAAGTCAACGTTGCGTATGATTGATATAAATTATATTACATTTGAATTTCTCTTAATTAGATTAAGACTGAATTGGAGTGCCTGGTGAAGTTGCTCGATGGCAAGCTATACAAAGAAGAGGAAGTGGTCATTGAGGAGCTGCATCAGTATTTGATCGAAGACGATGGCTCCTGGGCATTGGGTGATAACTTTCTGGTTTTCGTACAGCGTGTACTACGCGATCTGCAGACCTTCTCACCGGACACACGGATACATTTGATACGTACACTGGCCTATGCGGCCCTTAAAGATGATGTCATTATTATTTTACATCAAGATCGCCGAGATCATACATTGATGAACTTTGCCCAGGATATTGAGAAGCATACACCCGAAGAACAACAAGCATGGGCCATGTTTGTAAGTTTAGAAAAAAATAATTTGATAACTTAAATATTTATTAATTGTTGTGCTTATTAGATGTGCAATCTGTTTGAGAATGTTGGTCCTTCGGAATGGCTGCTCTATATTTCAGAGTGGGAATATAATGGTCAGACCACATCGAATATACGCGTAACCACAAAGGTTGCTGTGCATTGCATACTTTCAAATTGTCCCCAATTGAAAAACATTGGCACTATGATCCTCTATAATATAGCCATTAAGGAAGTTAAGACTGTGGTAAGATTAAGGCCTCTAGGCAACTTTATCAGCTTTTAATTAAAAAACAATGAAAATTTTTTCTTAGGTTTTCGATGACATTGCTGTGGAGCTGGCCATGGCTATTCTACAGTTCTTCCAGAGTAGCCCAAATGAAGATCAAATATTTCGCACACTGAAAGCCCTGGCCCGTTTTGTAGAGGTATTTGGATGACCTATATTTTTTTTCTAAATTTGACAGCTGTCATTAATTGACACTTTTCGTTCAATAATTCATTGTTTTTAGGTATCCGCAGACGTTCCTATGATCATCCAAATGATTGGCCCGCATCCAAAACAATTTGCTGGTAAAAGCGAACGTGTCGATGAGTTAGTAAAGATCATAAGTCGCAAAGTCCCCGCCTAGATGTTTAAATGCAAACGGGGCTCAATATCTCTAACCATATAATATAGAACTTTCATCTCTGTAAAGCATTTTAGCTACACAATAAACATTTCTATCCCATCTAAATTAGCAACTAAATGCAACTACATCATGGCATCACCGCAGCACAATTTTAGGAATGGAAATCCAGTGCCACCACTGGCACGGAGCTGTAACCAATGCTTCTGATTCGATACAAACATCTCCGATGGCAGTTGAGTATCCTGGGCAGCTGCATCTTCTGGAGAGACAAGAAAAAAGTGTTAGCCTAGCAAATAGTCTCATTATTTTAATTCACTTACGTGTTTTCTTGTCAAACTTGGGCGATTGGCTGATGGAAATGACATCCTCCGGTTTGCGTAGCAATATCTTGCCAACTCCTTTACACATACGCAGCACTTCATGGTTACTAAGTTTATCCAGTTGCTGCTCATCCAATTGAGTGCAGCTTAATATCCATTCGCGAACATCATCAAAATCATTGAGCAATCGCACTGCTCCATTGACGCTAAAGCGTATCCGCTTTTGGTAGATAAAATCCAGCCAGGCCTCACATATAAGCTTAAGAATAAGCTTCAGGATAACTATATCATTGGTGGCACGTATGGTGGGCAAAAAAATCTCGTCCAGGACATAGCCCACGTATAAACTCTTTTCATCATTGTTATAGATTTCACGTTGCCAAAAACTAGCAGCCGGAAAGCAAAGCGTAAAATTGGCTAGACTGAGAACACGGCAGACAGCGGACAAGATTTGAACACACTCGTCGGTGGTTTTCTAAAAGGAATTCTTTTTTTTAGCTATAAATTCGGGGGATAGACATAAATATAGAAGCCTCACCTTTAACTTGTCTATATTGGCATTTACTTCAGTGATGAGTTTAGTACGTAATGCCACACATACTAGCATTAATATATCGCTTAAGTCGGCAGTGAGTTTGGGCAGTTTAAAGGTTACAAAGACATTTAGACATAGCTTTACATCGTGCTCTAATATTTGAAAGAAACGATCCATTTTCCATTCGCAACATAAAAACTTGGCCTGTTCGGTGACCCAAAGACGCATTGAGTGCACAGAGTGATCTAAATGATATAAAATTTAGCTGCTACTCTATGTTCAGTAACTATTTTCTTACCCAATCTATGAAGTATGGGTATTTGCTCAGCCACTGGCAATAAACTGGAATTGTTATGTACCTCAATGTTGGAAAAATACTGATTGCTTAGGTTAACCAAATTGGAGAATATGCTAATCCACACTTTGCCAGTAAATGTCCCAAATTCCTAAAAAAAAGAATATAGAAATAATCAAGTTTTAAAGTCAGGAGCTTCATGAACTTATGACTTACATTCTTTGGACAATCTCGATACTGTTCCACAACCTGTTCCACAAGACGCTTTGAACTGGTCGATGAAATCAGAGTCAGGCGAAATAATTGATCCCAAATGTTGTTGCAAACGAAGCCAGTTAAAATTTCACCAATGCCACGTAATGTGGAATAGACAGGCTCCGGAACATCTAACGGCAAAAGACAACTTCAATTTGTCATAAATTGAACAAAATTATAAATTCTCATTACCATTTACACTCTGGTGATAAAGCCAACTCCGTATGGAATCAATGTGAGTGAGATTGTAACAAGACATCGGAGTATCAATCCACCAGAGCAGTATGTGATCCAAAATTATTCCAACATATGACCACAACAAACGCATTCCACGTACAATATAAGCATTCATGTCAACCGGTCCGCCTTTGCCATTGTCTGGGAGATTTGGCAAACATTACAAGATATATAGAGTATTTTTTCAAAAAATTTACCAAAAATAGTTGGACATATCTCCATGGCCTTGGCTATTAGTTGGGCAATGAACAAACGTTCCTTGTGTAAAAAACTTTCGGTGTGTTTGCAGCGTAAACTTTGTTGCTCTTGACCCTGGACGGTTGGATCCGTGACCACCATTCCATTATAGTCCTGTGCGGAGTCACAGTATGATTGGTAATCCCCAGCAGCAAACGAGATGTTAAGGGTACGCAATATCTCTAAGCTAGATGAAGTAGATTCTAGATTTTGCTGTTCTCTCCAAGCATCCTGTTCGCCCATGTTAAAAAGACCAAAGACCAAGTCTAGAGCATTTTGTTCTACACGCGTTTGTGATACCAGTTGAAGGACATAGCCAAAATCGATGGGTCTGAGGGACATCAGCAATGCCGGATACATATTACTACAGACATTTGCATGCATCTCTTCTTTACGTTTGCCGCTTAATATAGGTTCCTCAACCTCTGTCTCCTCCTCATCTCTCTCAACAGGCTCTACTACCGGCTGACGTTGCGAAGTCTGCTCCACCTTGCGGCACTTGTTGTATAACTGGGTAATATGCAAAGCCCAATTGAGCCACATTTCCGATTGCATTGACTTGCGCAGCAAGTAGCTTAGCTAAAAGTTTATAAACTATTTATAAATAAATTAAATGATAGATAAGAAGCATCTGCATACCGTCTGCTTAAGGACAAAGGTGAGCTGGCAGAAGCGACGATCGTTCAACTCCATCAGTAGATTAAACTTTCGCATTAGCAATTGATTGTAGGGACTCCGCTTGATCTTCTTCGATAGCGATTGAAAATCGGCATTTTTCGTTTCATCCTTGAGATTCCAGTACTGCTCCACCACACGTTCACACTCCTCCAAGATGGTATCCTAATAAAACAAATCATTACAGTTAATATCTATACACAAAAGGTTATTTGCATCTACTAACATGTTCGCTGAATATAGATGAATTCACATCGATCACAATCCGTTTGGTTATGCGACGCAGTTCCAGGCCCAATTTACCGATTTCCGCGAACGTGTGCATCGGCTGGGATTTGTTGCGGCAGTACCATTTTGGGGTAGTAGTCATTTTCGGAGTGGTACCCGGGACCAGCCGGCCTATCCCCTCACACCCTTTGTCCTAAAAAAAACCCTAACTCGCTGGCTGGCACCTGCCCCAATCCAAATCGCTTTTTAATTATTGTGTCTCCCAGGCACGCATCCGTAAGTCGTCGTATTTTCCATATACGAAATATCTGGGGGCTGTCTACTACTCCATGTAGTAAATGCAAATGCAAATTATGTGATTGTTAGATCGATGCTAAAATTCATGGGCCTTCCCAGTTGCCAGGCAACGTACGCATTGGACAGTGGAGTGGGTGGCGGACGCTCCAATTTATAGCACTGGTTTGGTCATTAAAAATCATCGACAGACACGCATTTATCAAGGTATCCTAAATGTCCAGATGGGTATATAGATTTCTTTGATTTATCAACTAATATTTCCCAAGTCGGATAGAACTTTAGACCATGAGTAACTTAATAAAGAAATTTACAGACTTTACTTTTTATTTCTTTTAAAAAATCCAATTCAGATATTTCGGTCAATTTCCACGGTACCAAAAGCGTCGATTTCAAATAAGTTAATGCACTCCTAATATCTAAAATTTCGGAGTTAAGCTACAACTTGGGTATTTCCCAATGCGGGCAAACAGTTGAGAAATGGAGCTACATAGCAGTGAAATAAATATCATATAGACGGCAAGTTTATTGATATATTTATAGATAAGTTTGATTTTATATTTTGTGTTTTTTTTTTTGTTTTGCTTCTTGAATAAACGGGCTGTAAATATTCAACACATACATTTTGCTTTGTTCTCTTATTTGTTACGTTCCTATACTTATACTCTCCTCATCTACTTATACACATCAACATCTGGTTTTGTTTGCTATCACATTGAATTGTTACATTTATAGTAGTAGTTGCTTGCTGCAGCTGAATAATGTCAGCTTAAAATCATTAAAAACATGTTTGAAATTTCATCTGAAACATGTGTGCATGTTAGTTAGGTATATATTTGTATATGTATTGTGTTTGTGTATGTGCATGTGTTAACTGTATCTGTAGCCACGTAAAGGAAAACACACACTTCTCATCTAATAGCAAAGAGGCATTGGATTAATATTAAAGCTCTAAATTACAGTCCAAACAAAAGATTCGTATTAATAAAGTGAGAAAATTTCATGTTTTGCCCTTCAATTTGTTATATAAAATGTGTTTGTTTTGCATTTACGTAGCCTTTTGTGATTGTGTTGTGGGTTGTCTGTGTGTTTGTGTTTGTACGGGAGGGTAAGTGCATGGAATTTGAAAGGACATATTTCATTTGATGAACATTTGTTGAATTTTGAAAATCATCTTTATCGCACATTCTTGTTTTTTCATTCTATACAAATTACAATTAAAATTGCTTGCGCTTCTCGTAACTACACTTTACTCGTAAATTAGTGGCTGTTGCTTAGTTCCTTATTTTCTCTCTCTCTTTCATTCTTTTACTCCCACTCGATTTCTTTCGCTTGTTATATGTAGTCCGTTTTCTTCTTCTTTTTTTTGTTTTGTTTTCTTGTTTTTTTTTTTTTTGTTTTGTTGAGTTGTCAAAATACATATTTGCATGTAATACATTCAAAATATAGAAATAATATGTGTATACATATAATAGATATATATATATATATATTTATATGTATATATGCTTCATCTGTGTGTTTCACGTATAGTAAAATATATGTATGTATGTATAATGTATATATATTGTATATATAGATTTGTATGCGCTATGCCTAATCTTGCCTAACCATGTTTTTGCCTTAATCCTCGGTAGTAGTTATAGTAGTTGTAGTTGTTTTTGTTGTTGTTGTAGTAGTAGTAGTTGTAGTATTTGTATCCTGCAGCTCTTGGAGAGTTGGAATATCGTCTTGTAGTTTTAGCACTTGCAACCTTGGGTTATAGTGCCCGGCTAAATAATATGTATCATTGTTATCGTATATGGATTGATATTGCTTCGAATCGGCACCAAATTTATCAAAATAAGTGCCAAACTCCAGCACCTCGCATCTATGCGAAATAGTCTGTACATCGTTCTCATCCTCGTGTGGCGACTCAAACAGAGCACCCTGTATAATTAAAACAAAGTATTGAACATTATAGTTTTCTATTCGTTCATATTGAAGCGTTAAAAAGTCTTTACGTACCGGATATTTCAATTTTGGACAACCGTTTGTCTCCTCCGGATGATAGAACCACGCCACTCGCACAACTTTATTGCCGGTGGTGGTCTCCCACATAGACTCGATGCGTCCAATATATGGACGATCTGGCCTGCCTGTGGATAAAAATACTGCACTATCCCCGACCTATAAATGGATAAAGATATGAGTTAAATTTGAACAGTTTTTACTCTTTTTTGTTTGTCCTCGTACCGTAATTGTCTCCTTTCCTCTTTTGATTGTTTTGTAGAATTGCTTTCTGGCCCGGCCCTTAACTCCCGCTTTGCGATAAGCTGTGCCATACCAGCCCCACAGTTGCCGCTCTGGCAAAAATGCTGCTATCTTGCTGCTGCCCTTGGAGTTGTTGTGCTCAACCAGATCATCGCCCTTTGCCTAATTTTTAAAATTATATGAAAAATGTTGAAATAATTTTAATTGATTTATAATTCAATTCGTATTACCTCATCAGATATCTCAGACATCAAATTGGACGTCGTTTCTTCCTCCATGTCCAATTGTTCTGTTTTAACTTTGACCTCCATCTTGACGCGTTGTATAATTGGCGTCGGGGTCGGCGTTGGCATCTCTGCCATATCCAGCGACGTTGCTTTATTATGTTGCATAGATTCAGGCTCCTCGTTATCATTTTTACGATGATGTTTCTTGTGCTTTTTACGTTTTTTGTGCTTATGATGCTTACGACTGGCATCATCATGTGCAGTCCCATCGTTTGCTGCTGCTCCAGCTGCACCTTCATCGCAATTCCCAGATGCGATCGGCTCTTTCGCTCCTCCGTTAGTTGCCCCTGCCTGAGACACGCCATTCTGTACTTTTGTCATCTTTTTGAGACTCTTCTTGAGGCGCTTCTTTTCGCTTCGCTGGGTGAATAGCTCCATTGTGGCTGCCAGCGATGTCGTGTTATCACCAATTATCATCGTATGATGACTGTGCGAATCATCACTTCCAGCCGGGCCGGCTGAATGATCCTGTATGCCTCCAGGTACATTGTCACCAGTGCGCAAAGCGCCACGCTTTTGTTTGCCTACAGAGTAGAGGGGATTATCGTTGTACTCTGTGCCATGTGGACGAAACGGTAACGAGTCGGGACGGGAACAGAAACCGTATTCGGTGTAAACGAAAATAACAAAACAGGTAAATAAAGAGGATAAAAAAAGGAGAGACACTCGCACACACACAACCACACACACATACGTCCATTAAACATGCTAACAAAATATTTTAATAATCATTTAAATGATACGAAAAATTATTTTTAAAACACGAATAATTTTTAAAATTATTAAATAGAAGGTGTGAGACCAAATCGAAACAACTAATTGGTTTAAGCTTATTTGAATTAAGCTTTTTAACATTAACTGAAAAAAACTAATTCGTTTCAATGGGCAATGGTTTCGTTTTTAAGTCATAAAAAAAAGTTGTTTAAATTCTGCAGATTATCTGAGGAAGCAATTTTCTGAAGGGGCATTGTTTTTGAAAGTCCTATATATAGTGATGTTCGATCTTAATATAGACACTTTCATACCATCAAGGGAATTGGTTAATAATCTATCTCTATATTGATTTAAGTTTCAGTAGCCTTTGACTGCCTTTTTGTTCACTTACCTGCTATTGGATAATTGCTAAGCAGCAAACGTATATTCTGCAAGCGGATCCTGCCGCTATCCCCGTCATCGAACTCCACACTGACGAAATCGGGCATTGTTGTTGGTCCTGAAGTATTTGTTGCAGTTGAGGTTGAGGCCGTTATCGTCGATCCATCCTCAAGTGGTTCCGACTCGATGGCACGTCCTGGATAGAGGCAACGATATTGCTGACTCCAATATGCACACAGACGGGTACCCACTGGCACACTTTCTACACTTTTGGGAGCCACTTCGAGAATCTATTTAAAATGGAATTAAATTCTTAGTAAGATTTAACTAAAAAACAGGGATAAAGTGTTACTAACCGTATCCTTAAGTATGTCCTCCCGCGACATAACGTGAGATTTGTTACCCCTTTCCCCGTCAAGCGTAATTGCATAGACATCTGGCGGTCGCAGAGGTTTCATAACACCTGCATAGAAAAGCCCGCCCATATCGGTGAGAACACGTGTCTCGTCCCTGTACAGATGCTCGCTGGTCAACTGGAGCTCACGATCGGTTGCACTTAAACGACGTTTGGCCTCCGTTGGTGCTGCTGTGGGCTGCTGATCTCGATCTCCACTTGAGCTTGCCTTCAGTTTGCGTTGCTTCCGCGCTGAAGGCGGTTTCTGCGGCGTGACGGAGGATGTGTTGCCATGGTTCGCCGTGGAAGATGTGGAGGTAGTGATTGGGGTATTGGCAGCAGCCGCGTCCAGCGCGCTTGGCTCCAAACGGACAAACGATGAGGTACTCGGCGAGTTGCTACTAGCGGGCAAGGGACTGATCTCTGACTGTGTCTGCTGCAATTGCGGTGGAGGCGGGAATGAGTGTGTCTTCTCCGGGAAGCGTAAAAAGCTGGATGTCTGCAAATTGCTGGTAGCGAATTTTGGAAATTTATAATCCCGCAACGGTGACGAAGTACTGCAAAAGTATAAAAAAACAATATAAGCTTTATATAAGGATAATATACAGAAAATGTTATATAAAAACTCACCCAAGTACACTCGACAATGAGGTGCCAAGGGTTAATTGTGGCTGCTGGAGTGGTGATTGTTGGACCGGCGATTCTTGTTGCTGTTGCAGTTTAGAGCACTTCTTCTTTTTCTTGTGCTTCGAAATCTCATCCAGCTTGCGTTTCTTCTTTCGATACTGACGCGTTATATCCGCCAGACGCATCCGCATACTGTTATCCATTAGGGTAAACACTTCTTGTCCAAAACGTTGAACATAACTGGGATTCATGGTATCAAGGGCATTGCGTAATTCCGATTGCAATTCCTCGTCTTGCAGTTCCATATCATCGTCCGCCTGCTGCTGCTGACGGCTGCTGCTGTGTCGTCGTTTCTTTTTACTCTTTTTGCTACATCGCGTGGACTTGCGACTGTCGCTGGATGAGGATTTGGAATGCTTGTGCTTCTTACGCTTAACGGGTGTAACTTCACCTACAGCTCCAACTGTGGATGTTGAAGTGATGGGCAGTTCAAGACCCTGCATCGATGGAAAACCGGGCGAACTAGTTGGCATATGAAAGAAACTTGAAGAGTTGGTACCATTGGTGCTGGAAAATGGCCCTGATCCTCCTGTGGCAAAACTAAAGCCGGGTTTGGTTTCCATAATTGTACCTGTTGATATAGGTGTGGCTGCTAATGTTGGCGTGGCTATAGGAGTGGGAGTGGGCGTAGGTGTGGGCGTTCGCGAAGTGGGTGTGGCAAATAGACTACTTCCCTGTACAACTTCCTCTTGAAAACGTTGGGTAGCCAGAGCACAGAGTAGATTTAAGCCACCTAACTGCTCTGTTGGTGTTGGAACCGATTCTATTATTGGCGCAGGAGGCGGTGGTGGTTGCGTTATGGGTAATGGTGGCGGCACCTCGACTGTCATCGGCTCACAATGCTCCACAGGCTCTTGCTTCACACGCACAAGCGGTGTGCTATTAGTACTGATGTTTGAGAGCAACTCTAGCCCGGTTAAATCCTCGGGCGCTGTCTGTGGTGTTTCCACGGGCATCTCTGTTGGTTGCGGTATCAGCTGTTGCTCCGATGGCAACTCATGACTGGTGGCACTGGTTATTTCACAGGGACTGGTTTGGGTATGGCACTCATTCGGTTGGTTAGCTTCACTGGGTTTGGTTAGCTCTAGTGGCTGGACATTGGGAATTGTCTCCAAGGCACCCTTTGGAGGGCATGAGAAGTTCAAGCTTTCGTCTTCACTGCACACAGGTGTATCGGTTTGTATATTCATATCTTGCATTATAGGTAGTGGAAGGGGAAGTGGGAGAGCAGCGGAAGGGGCTTCCACAAGACGTGGCGGAGTCTGTGGCGTCAATGGGGCATGTAGCTTAAAATTCAACGCCGTCTCATCACAAACAGTTGGTTGATTGGGTTGAATGGTGGCCACTAACTCACTGCCTGTCCCATGCATGGAAAGATTCAAAAGCGTAGGTGTCGATGTGCAACTCGGTGCCGTTGTTGCCGACGTGGCCGTTTGAAAGATGTGATGGGGAGTTGCGTGAGCCAATGCTGTCCCGGCACTCTCAATGGTCGCCGATGTTGGCGGCGTAGGTAAACGCATTAGATTCAGTGCCTGTTCCTTGTCCCGTGACGCCTCGAGTGGTACCAATGGCGGCAACGCCAATGGCATCGGCTGTGTGGGATAATCTTCTAATTTCATTGCTGCTGGCGGCAACAGTAATGAACCCATGGGCGCCTGTTGGGCAGCCGCCAAACTGAGAAATCGGGAGCTACTTGAACTTAGGCTGTTGCTGGTGGAATTCAGACTACTACTACTGGTGCTAGCAGCAGCCAGACTCAAGTTAATGGTGGAATTAGTGGTGGTGCTGCTGCTTGTTTGCTGATTTGCGGTGGCTGCTGCCGCTGCCAAATACAGTTGCAATGTAGAGGCGTAAGAGGGCGTGGCAGCTCCAAGGGTAGAGTGTGCACCCATCGATGGAAAGATAAAGTTAGGCGAAGGCTGTAAGGCTGCAGCGGCAGCTGCTGGACCACCGGCTGCACCTGTTTGAGGGATATAGGCCGAGGGCCACACAAATGCCGCCGCCGCTGCCTGCTGGAACGGATCTGTGGGCGTTAAGAGGGGAAAATTTGATATGCCTGCTGTGCATTGACGTTGAGTGTTGTTGAAATTGGATTGGTTTTTGATTTAGGTTTAGGTTTTGTGGATTCGGATTTGGAATTAACGCGGATGTGAGTGGATTTGGAGAGAGAAGCGCAGTTATAAAAGCATGAATTAGTTTTGTTTTTTGTTTGTTTGTTTTTATCAGATTTGAGATTAACCTAGGAAATGGTGCTCTGCATGCATTTTGAAGGAGTGCAAATGATAAATGCTTGAACGAATGATAACTTACCAAGCGCTGCTGGGGCAGCCGGCAATAGCACCACCTGTCCGCGACTGGCCTCGCGGGAATATTGCAAGCCCACTGTGGCGGGTGACATGGAAATCACTGATTCAATGGGTAATGCATCTACAGAAACGCAAACGAAACGGTAAACAAATAAAATAAAGGGAAATAAGAAATAAAAAACCAAAATAGAAAAGGAGACAGAGAGTGTGTATAGAGAGCGGGGAATGATTTCTTTGTTTGATTGGCTTAGGGATTCACATGATTCTCGCTTGGAATCTGTTTTGAAACATTAAGTAATTAAAGAAACTTACTTGGATATTGCCAGAATGTGGAGGGAGCGCGATTCACACCGGCAGCACTAAGGGCCAACTCTTCGGCTGTGGTTGTTCCAGTTGTCATCAAGTCGCCGTTGCCCGTAAAGTACAGATTGCCGCAACTGGTGGCGCCTAGATAAAAAGGACACAGCAATTTCAATTATTAAGCTCTAGGGTTAACTTGAACGTTTGACGTTCGATTTTTTAATAAAACTTATTTTTTTTTATACCCTTGTTTTTCTTATATATTGGCAGCTTTTGCATTAACTGTATATGTAGTTGTGCAAATGTAACTGTGTAACTGCGTAAATACGTATGTATGTGTGCGTGTGGGCAGAGCAGAATATTGTGTATGTATACGTAAATTATAGCAATGTCCTTGAACTATGCATTTGGTGACCGACCGCACTGCACTGCACCACCCACCCCCTCAGAGCCAGTAGGAAGACAATTTCACAAGCAATTCGATTAAAGTGTACGTGTACCATACAAATTGCAGTTACAATATGAATGACACCACCACCCCCAACTCCTTTTTGATATATTCTTTTCTACGATTCCTAAATAACCTTAACCCCAACCTCAAAAGTATGCAGATAAAAACAACAACAGGCGTGAAGTGAATTCTCCAAAACGCAATTAGTGACACATTTTTGTTAATTTTTTTTTTTTTTTGACAAGTGCCATATTATTAATGCTCCCCTTAGTTTCCCTTTTACCCATTAAAATTTCATATATTCTATTTATAAATAGAATGTAATACCATTTTGGGGTATTCCTAGAGCGACGTCTCGTCTCTGCCATATGGTCATTTACCCATACCACTTTAGCGTGCCGTATTGCTTTTGGTCCTGGAAAAGCAACCAGTCGACGCTCACAGCAGGAGCATCCCTTGTTGCTGGCATCCTCCTCTTCCTCCCTCCTTCTGTCATCTCTCTGTTCCTTCAATACCTTACTACGCACCACCTTTAGCTAGTTGAGGAACAACTACAACTGCACAAAGTTAACTTTACCAAAAGCAAGAAAAGAAAGAAAAAAAAAAAACACCCACCGAAAAATGTATTGAAAAAAAGCCCGGCACACACAAACACACACACAAGCACACACTCTACCTATGAGTAATCCGTCTTTAGATTTACATTATGTTTCCACCTTCACCCGCAAACATACACACACAGACAAAGCAAGAAGAAGGAGAATGAAAAAGAGAGATGAAACAGGCGTACTCTAGAATTTCGATATTTTAATTATATTTAAAACAAAAATAAACCGGAAATATCTAATTTTATTAAATTTGTGTAGCGAAAGGAAAATGTTCATCGTTTTAATTTAAAAATTTTAATATTCTTGCTGAAATAGAACCCTGATCTTTTATTTATAAATAGCCTTAATATAGGCTACAATTTAAACATTATTCGTTTTACATGTGAATTCGAATAGAGTATACCTAAGTCGACTATAGCCAAAACTAAAACGCCCCCACAGGCGTTTATCGGGCATCCTACTGTGTTTCACTTTCGCTTTATTTCCGTTTTAGAAGTTTCTATGATTTACCATCGCGCTTCCTTCTTGCACACTTTCTACGTTTCAATATTAAACTGTTCGCCCCGTGCAGTAAAAGGATGAGGAAGGGATGTGGGATGTGGGAATGGAGATGGTTTACGAACTGAGAATCAGACGGTGTCACAACAACAGCAGCTCGACACAACAGGCGGCCACGTTCGCATCATATGATTTTTGCCCTCTCAATTTTAACGGGGTGTTTACAGCGTTGCTGATGCTATGGTGGTAGTGAGACACCCCCAACACGACTCGATTTGACTGAACTCAAGCGAAGGGTCTGGTGGAATTTTTTTAATGTTTGTTGAAATCTTATTAGTGTCATAATTGAACGGCGTGCTAACCCCTGTCCATGTCCCTGTCCGTATTCACAGCCGGTACACCGTTTATGATGCTTATAACGATGTCCTCGGGGGAATGCCCATTAAAGACTAGGCATGGTCACAAATCTGGCCTCTCAAATTAAATTAAGGATATGCGCCCTTCGTTAGGGTAAGCACTTACCCAGGTCAGCGACGCGTATGCCAAAGCAGTTCATATCCTTGTTGAGTGGTTGCTGCATTGGTAATGTTGTTGGTTGGTTTAGAGCAGCCATCACAGACTCCTGTGGTCGTTTTCGTGCCACTGCAATGCCAATGGGCACAGAATTGCCTGAAAGTATACAATTAACCGAGGTATGAGGATAGAAATTAGGATTTTAGGAAAATGGAGACAGAATTCCAGTTCTGGTAATGAGACCTACCTGTTGACTTCTCCAGATCGGGGATTTTGGGTGAGGGTGCCTCAATTTTTACCAGAGTGGTAAGCGTAGACGATGACATGGTCTTTGAGGCTGTTAGGGAAGATGAGGCTGAAGAGGAGGAGACAGAACCCAATCCTGTTGCTGTCAAAGATGTGGATGCCGTCTGTTGTTGATGGCAATTGTTTGATGTTATCTCAGATACTTGGCAAGGTTCACGTTTTATTTCCACAAAAGTGTAGGATGAGGATGTGGAGGAAGATGTCGAATTGGTCTGCTGGTGATGATGATGATGCTGCTGATGATGATGCAGTGGTGTCGCACTCATATATGACTGGGGAGCAGCACCAACAAATTGTTCCAAACTGAGACCAGAATGAACAACACCTCCACCTGCTGCTGCCGCTGCTGCTGCTGATGAAGGTGGCACTAGAAATGTGCCTGAAGACGAATTGAGGACATCCGCGGCATTGCTCGTTGGATTGCTGGCATTGTAGGTGGCCATTTGTTGTTATTTGATATTGTGTTTTAATTAAATTGCGTAGAGTTGTATTTGTTGGTTATATTTTGGCTGGCTAACTCTCTAGCAAGCAGATCTTCCAGCAAGGGCATCTCTATGGCCCCGGAGCCTGTTGAGGCTTCTAGATTTCACATACATATATGTATATATATAATAATAAATCTTTCTATATATTTATACAGATATACAGCTAAAAACATCCATTATCATACACTCTCACACACTCACGGCAGCTCGGTGCACACACACTCACACACGCCTACCCAGTCTACATTTTTACAGGTCTTTTTCTCTTCTTTACTTTGATGCAACATTTAATTTTTAATGCTGGCAGGGCGAACCTTTATGCGCTTTTTTATAAACAAATGACATAATCCACGGACCGCGACGTATGCAATTTTGCCATATACATATGCATATATATGACATATATATGTGTTAAAATATATATATACGTATATATATATCTATATGTGTACAAAACTGGACCTGCTCGTCCCGTCCAACAGAGTCAGAGTCTCGACGATGTGTTGGTGGTGGTGATAGTGGCGGGGGCGAAAACGCAATAATAGTAACAATTACAAAGTATTTGATTTTTCAATTCCACCTGGTGATTCTTTGTCACCATATATAATCGCGCGTTTTCTTCTACATCTATATATATTAAATTTAACTTGCGAATTAGAAATCCCTGGTAGAGGTGGGAATATCAACGATAATATCAACTTCTTTGGCTATCGATTTTTCCTTTCTTTTGTGCCCGCTAGAGCTCAGCAGTAATCGGCTTTTGGCCAACTCTAATCCCTACTATTTTTTTTTTGAAATTTAATCATTTTGTTAAATTTAGATCTAACTTTAATTGTCCGAAAAAAAAACTTTTCTTGACCTTATTTAAAGCTTTTAATAATTATAAAGTATATCATTATAAAAGTATACATGTGTATGTTATGCAATATGTTTTATATATATAGAATTTAATTTATACATATTTAAAATCTGCTGGCTTAGCTCCTAGAGCTGAAAAATATACCATTAAAATAGTCATATTTACTCACCCGGTGATGACTCTCTCCGACGCCCGCGCACTCTAAGAAAAAATATTTTATAATTTCCCGCGTAAAGATCTCTTTCAAGTGATCAGGCGAATTTATTCGCAAAAGCGAAGCGAATTCATTCACAAAAGTGGAGCGAATTCTTTCAAAATAGTGGAGCGAATTTATTCGCAAAAGTGGAGCGAATTCGAATATTAACATGATCATGTATTGATGCTGTAAACTTAACAGAGGATGCTGTTAACTTTACAGAGGTTTGGACAGTAAGCCTCTGTTAACTGTCCAAACCTCTGTAAAGTTAACAGCATCCTCTGTTAAGTTTACAGCATCAATACATGATCATGTTAATATTTGTTGTAAACATTGCTCCAAAATGATGCTGTTAACTTTACAGAGGTTTGGACAGTAAGCCTCTGTTAACTGTAACAATGTTTAGAAACAAATTTTTATTTGCGCGCAAAATTTTATTATTAGCGCGGACGGCAGAGCGAGCGGACCTGTTTTTTCAGCTGAGTCATCTGAGGTGAGTGAAAAAAACATTTCATTTTATTATTGTGTTATATGTGTGGAATAAGTGCTTTATGTGTAAAATATATATGCATTAGTAAATAATAATAAATATTTTATATATCACAGATCTAATGAATGGTGACATAATTTTTGGACCTGGATTATTCCTGAGTCTCGATCACTAGAGTAGAAATAAATATTATTTTGTTTATTACTTTTTTATTCCAATATTGTTAAACGGTATGTTTTGAAAATCGATATTTTACCGGATATCTCGAAACAAAAAAAATCTTCACTAGTTATTCTATCGATTAATTTAACTGGCAGTATCGATACCGAACGCAATCATCAGCTCGCTTTTCATCCAGCCCTAGTTCGGCGTCGCGTTTTGTTGTCTTTTATTTTGTTTTATGAGCTAAATTGTAATCCGCTTTGTCAAAGCAAATCCACAAAAAAAACTTGTTGGTAAGCGCAGCTATGGCCACGGAGGCAGTGCCCAATGGTGAAAAGTTTCATCTGGCCGGTTGCCAAGATGAGGATGTGATATGTCCTACTTGTGACGGTAAAATCAAGCGGAGCCAAGTTGCTGACCACTGCCAAATGGAAATGGAACGTCTACACAATGTGGGAACAGTGTCAGCCACGGCCTCCACAACCAACACAACTACAGCACCTCAGACAGGTTCCGTTTCAGGATCAGGTGGCCGTCAGCCATGGAGTGTTTTCCAGAGAGTGCAACGCAACCGGCAGGCGCGACAGCGTCAACGCACAAGGAAAAGACCTAGTAGCACGTCTCATGCAGAATCTGCAGGATCAGTGCCCGTACCCGTTCCCGCCCCTGCACCCACAACAATTTGTCCTGTCTGCAATAAAAGTTTCCACCAAAGCAGCATACAAGAGCATACCAATCAGTGCTTGCGCCAGTCGAATGGAGAACGACATTCCAGTGAGGAAACCGACGACAGTGAGGAATACGAGGAGTACGAGTGGGCTGGTCAAAAGCGTATACGAGTCTCAACGATGGTTCAGGGTGGCTACTCCTCTTTAAATATGGCTCAAACCATCAAGTACAACGGTAGCCAGCAGGCAGCCGAAGATGAAGACGACGAGGATCTAAATGTTGACGAGGATGACACACATATATATGGGCCCACACAATATGATGAAGGTGATGTTATTCCCCTAGCCAATGAGGACACCGATGATGTCTCGGAAGCAGACGTCACCAGTTATGTGCGTCGCCTCATTTCATCCAATGAAACACCCAAAACAAATCATTCCACAAGCGAAAACGAGGCAGCAACAACGTCTACAGCAGAAAAAGAGCAGGGGGACGGGGAGGAGGAGCAAACGACTGAACCCATGGATGTGCCATCCACCTCACGAGGTACCAGATCTTATGCCAAGAACCAACAGCAGATTATCGAATCCCTTAAGGCGCGCCTGCGGCTGTATGACAAGCAGGCGCAGGCCAAGTTCAAATGCTTGATCTGTATCGATGACTACAAAAATCCTGCCATTTCAGTGTCCTGCTGGCATGTCCATTGCGAACAGTGCTGGTTACAGACACTAGGAGCGCGCAAGCTGTGCCCCCAATGCAATTCAATAACCACGCCCAAGGACTTGAGACGCATCTACCTGTAGACGTTGATCAAAATTGATTTGTTATCCTTGCTGCCAAACGCCTCGCTCTTCACATTGATTTTGCAGCTCTAGTTGATGATAATCCTACAAATATTTAAAAATATATATATATATACATAAAAACTGTAGTTATACGGATATTATATTATATCTATATTACAATACGTGGTGACATAACAATAAGCATTGCATTATGTAATTATTACAATAAATCATTCAAAACCAATTAATATTGTAATTATTGTTTCAAGTTTTGTATAGCAAATACTTTAAAACTAGAATACAAATCTGCCCAAAGTTGGGAATCTTATTTAAGAGCTGTTTAAATCCATGGCAAGCAGAGTTCCAAAACCCAACATTTTATTGTCCTTTAAACTGAACTTGAAAGAAAAATGTACATGCTGGAAAACTTAAAAGTTACATGCAACTTAGAAAAATAATATTTCAGAAACTGCCCAAAGCCTTGCTAACTTTAAGATATTATTTTGATTTATAATTCATTATAAAAATTCTTAAAAAATTGCGCCGTTTTTTAAATTCTCTTCAACCTCAATACCCCATCTCTAAAACGCAGTTATCGTTATCGAAACAGCAACAGTTGTGCCGCATTTCCAGCTTATCAGATTTAATGACTTATTAATCATGTCCAGCTCCAGTAAGTAAACACATTAGTGAAATGAAATTCTGACATACATTAACCTACAAATGTCCACTACAACTTCGCCACAGATGTCAACCCATTTGCCCAACTCGAGGAGTCGTTTACACATGATGGCAACGTGTATAAATACTTCAATCTGCCCTCCATTGACAGCAAATATGGTAAGTTGTTTTGACCCCGGATGTGGTTAGAGCTAATGCAATGTGGGCTTGCAGACCAATTGCCCTATTCCATACGTGTCCTTCTGGAATCGGCGGTGCGTAATTGCGACAATTTTCATGTGCTGGAGCAGGATGTGAAGAGCATATTAGGCTGGACACCCGATTTGAAGCAGGGCACCAACGATGTGGAAGTTTCCTTTAAGCCAGCCCGTGTACTCCTTCAAGTGAGTGGTCTCTACGTTTACCTTTAATACAATTTAAATAAATTTATACACGTTTAGGACTTTACCGGAGTCCCAGCTGTGGTGGACTTTGCTGCCATGCGAGATGCAGTTCTGGATCTTAAGGGTAATCCTGAGAAAATCAATCCAAGCTGTCCCGCTGACTTGGTTATCGATCACTCTGTACAAGTTGATTTTGCACGATCCTCCGATGCTCTCGGCAAGAACCAGTCACTGGAATTTAAAAGAAACCAGGAACGTTTTAGTTTTCTAAAGGTAGGCACTTGCTAGATACTTCGATTTCAATCCTAATTTTGTTTTATCTTTTGCAAGTGGGGTGCACGGGCTTTCGACAACATGCTCATTGTTCCACCTGGTTCGGGAATTGTACATCAAGTCAATTTGGAGTATTTGGCTCGTGTCGTTTTCGAAAAGAAAAATCCCGATGGTACGAAAATTCTGTATCCTGACAGTGTTGTTGGTACCGATTCCCACACGACAATGATCAATGGGCTCGGTGTCCTAGGCTGGGGAGTAGGAGGCATTGAAGCGGAGGCGGTTATGCTTGGCCAATCTATTTCTATGCTGCTACCAGAAGTAATTGGCTATCGACTGGAGGGCAAACTGGGACCATTGGTTACTTCTACAGATTTGGTACTGACCATTACCAAGCACTTAAGGCAATTGGGCGTGGTGGGCAAATTTGTCGAGTTCTATGGTCCTGGAGTGGCAGAGCTGAGTATTGCGGATCGTGCCACGATCAGTAATATGTGTCCGGAATATGGAGCAACTGTTGGTTATTTCCCCATCGATGAGAATACTTTAAGTTACATGGCACAAACGAGTAAGAAATCCATTAGATACCTCAAGAGAATCACTAATTCAATATTTTTTCATTTAAAGATCGTCCGGAAAACAAAATTGATATCATACGGAAGTATCTAGAGGCCACCAGACAACTGAGAAACTATTCTCAGCAAGAGCAGGATCCCTCATATACAGAGACCGTGACTTTAGACCTCTCCACGGTGGTTACATCGGTTTCGGGACCAAAAAGGCCGCATGATAGGGTCTCGGTAACCAGTATGTTCCAGGATTTTAAGTCGTGCTTAACGAGCCCTGTGGGTTTCAAGGGTTTCGGCATTTCTCCTGAAAACCTGTCTGCCGGTGGTGAATTTCAATGGGATGATGGAAAAACTTATAGGATGCAACACGGTTCCGTGGTCATTGCTGCCATTACCTCGTGTACAAATACATCGAATCCCTCGGTGATGCTTGGTGCTGGTTTACTGGCCAAGAAAGCTGTGGAAAGAGGTCTTAGTATATTACCCTATATAAAAACGTCTCTATCTCCCGGATCTGGTGTTGTAACTTATTACCTACGCGAATCTGGTGTAATTCCCTATCTGGAGCAATTGGGATTCGATATTGTTGGATATGGTTGTATGACATGCATTGGCAATTCGGGACCGTTGGACGACAATGTGGTGAACACTATTGAGAAAAATGGCCTGGTCTGTGCCGGAGTCTTGTCTGGCAATCGCAATTTCGAAGGTCGTATCCATCCAAACACAAGGGCCAACTATTTGGCTAGTCCTTTATTGGTTATTGCCTACGCCATAGCAGGTCGTGTCGACATTGATTTTGAGAAGGAGCCACTGGGTGTTGATCAGGATGGTCAGAAGGTGTTCCTGCGTGACATTTGGCCCACACGTCAGCATATTCAGGAGGTGGAGCAAAAGTACGTCATTCCAGCTATGTTCCAGGAGGTCTACAGTAAGTATGATCCAAATGAAATAATAATTAGTAAATAACCATTTTCTATTTTGTTTACATAGGCAAAATCCAATTGGGTTCAACGGATTGGCAATCGCTTGAGGTCTCCAATGGCACACTTTATCCCTGGAGTGCTTCCTCCACTTACATCAAGCGGCCGCCATTCTTTGATGGCATGTCTCGAGAACTACCGCAACTACGGAGCATTGAGAAGGCTCGGTGTCTTCTGTTGTTAGGTGACTCTGTGACCACAGATCATATATCACCTGCGGGATCGATTGCTCGCAACTCGCCAGCCGCGCGATATCTGTCTGAGCGTAATCTTACGCCCAGAGATTTCAATTCGTACGGATCAAGGCGAGGCAACGATGCCGTCATGGTACGCGGAACTTTTGCAAACATACGTCTGGTTAACAAAATGGTAACGAAGCCTGGACCACGCACTCTACATCTGCCTAGTCAGGAGGAGTTGGATATATTTGATGCAGCGGAGCGATACCGTGAGGAGAATACACCCCTAGTTTTGGTAGTTGGCAAGGAGTATGGCAGTGGCAGCAGCCGAGATTGGGCAGCTAAGGGGCCCCATTTGTTGGGTATAAAAGCGGTTATTGCAGAGTCATATGAGCGCATACATCGTTCCAACCTAGTGGGAATGGGTATTATACCTTTGCAGTTCCTCAACGGAGAGAATGCCGAGTCTCTAAAGCTAAATGGCCATGAGATTTATAACATTTCCCTGCCAGAGAGTGGTCTAAAGCCCGGCCAAAGGATCCAGGTGGAAGCAAATGGAACACGATTTGAGACAATATTACGCTTTGACACTGACGTAGACATCACTTACTACCAAAATGGTGGTATTTTAAATTATATGATACGCAAAATGCTCGATTAGTAGTAACTGTTGCAGTTTACTTTGTAAATTCCATACGCATTTGTCTTTCTTTGCAAAAGTCGTCAAATGAAATTGAAAATTTTGTAATTCATCGAAAATCTAACGAAATAAACAATTTTTATTGATTTTCAAAATGGGCTATCCCATTTAATGGGCCAACAACCAATACAAATACTTTAATCATTTTCATGCTTAAATAGGAATATTTTGTAATACAATTTATCAACAAGATTTTATTGCCTTTTGGGCTAATTTGGATCTTGCACGCATTACACATTAATCTATGATAATAATATTCCCATATTTTTGATTGTAACTTGCTCGAAAGGCAAGGTTTTGTATCATATATTTATTAATATCTAATCCAAGATTTATGAGTCAGGATTCGATAAAAACTTTATCAGTGATCAAACATATTTTTCCTTCTTTTCTTGAAAACTTTCAAATGATTTTAATAAAATATTTCTAAATTTGAAAGGCAATGTCAAAAACCAGTCAAAAGTAAAGAAAAATAGAAGATGATGGATGCTATTATTAATAAACTTACATATGGTTAAGGAATAGTTGGTAAGCAACCAACATTTTGGAAAATTAAAATAGAGAAAGATTCAACATTGGGTTACTTTTCAATCGAGATAATTTTAAGAAGCAGTGTGAATTCTAGAAAAGAAAGAAAATTGTGAAGTCTAAAAATTATATAGCAAATAATCACACCAGTATTGTGAGGGCGCGAATGTAAATAGCAAAGACCGAAACCTAAAAAGTGATGGTACGAAAATAAATAATCGATAATAGCAGCATTGCAACAGTGGACACTACTAGTTCATGCTCATATCTCGAACCAGTGCAGTGCACCCAAAATCAGCCAGATAAATAAATAAATAAAATAAAATTTTATTTATATAAAAATAAAAAAAACAAGATAAATCCGATTCCTGGCAACGATTAAGATACATACTGCTACTGGGACGTGTGTAAAGTGAAAGTGAAAGTTTTCTCTTCTATTCCTCGTCTTTGTTTTGCAATTGTAATTGTTGTTATTTTGTTTGTCATGCACTAATACTAAGTAGTCTTGCCCTGCCAATATACACACTATTACAATTACATTTACGGCTGTTCGTAGATGTCACCAGGTTTTCAGCAATCTATGGGTCTCTTTTTTTCTCTTTTCTTCTGTTGGCCTTAATGTGATTGTGACAGTGTTATAGGTATGTACATATCTTTATGTACATACATACATACATATATAACAAATCAAATTCGTATCGGAATCGTGAACTGCAAAAGGAGGCCTTGCATTTTTAGTGTGTGTGTGTCTGTTGCGCCAGGTACTTGGTACTACCAATAAAGAAAAATATGAGTTCCAATAAGAAATAACGATTGCCGCGGAAAGTTCTGATATGTACATACGTTAAGCAATATAAACAAGCTAAAATCAGGCCCCCTGAAGGCTATCTGTGACGACACAGTAAGAAAGAAATTCAACAATAATGCACTTTCCTATGTATACATAATATACAGATACGTGTGTGTGTGAGTGTGTGTATGCAGACAGGGTCAAGGACAGTTTAGAATTATTTTATCTATTTAAATGAGTAATTTATTTGCCGTTTTTTCCCCTCCCCCATAGAACGCTTGACTGGGCAAAAGAGGTAGAGGAAAGTAAGAAGGGAAAGGGTAAAGGCATCGTATCGCTCTGGCTGTGGCAGTGGCTCTTTCTAGGCAAAAGATGAGCGATAACAAAGACGAAGCTCTGAAATGGAAATGTGAAATTTGCACCTACGAGAATTATCCATCCTCACTGAAATGCACCATGTGCCAGGCTGCAAAGCCATTGCTTAATGAGGATATATTTCGGTAAGTTGTCCTTGACATTGACATTGAGACCCTATTGTGACCCCATTCCGTGTGTTGCATTAGACTCAGTCCATCGCAACAGGATACCAGCAGCAACTACAATTCAGAAGAGGCGGCAGCTGGACTGGCCGCCATTGAACCCACACCAACATCAACATGCTATGCCCGTCAATCGCAATCTCAATCCCATACACGTCAGATCAATATAACCGATGGGGAGAAATGGGCCTGTAAGGTGTGTACCTATCTCAATTGGCCGCGCAGCCTGCGCTGTGTACAATGCTATACCAAACGTGGCGGAGCAACTATGGAATCGGATACAGATAAGGAAGGAAATAAGGAGGATGCAGTAAGTGGAGTCGGTCAAGCATTACACGCATTGCGTATTAGTGGCTCCGATACGGATCTCGGCTGTCGACCCACTGACACACCAGATGGCAGGCAACAGCATCTGCAACTGATTGGTGGCGGAGGAGGAGCCACAGCCTCCAATCGATTAAGTCTCAGTCCAAGCGTTGATGATTCAACGCATCTCAATAATCTGGCCAATACCAACTCTCACAATCAGTCGGCCCATCAGCATCAACAATCACAGCAGCAGCGGGAATCCTCTTCGTCCGTCTCGCTGCAGCAGAAACATTGCTTTGTGGCCAAATGGGCCTGTAATGTTAGTTTGAAATTGGTCGATAATCTTTGATTTTCATATCTAATATCTACTTTTCCTTAAAGTCCTGCACCTATGAGAACTGGCCCAGAAGCATAAAGTGTTCCATGTGTGGTAAAACAAAGGAGCGGGATAACATTGGAACTGGTTCGCAAAATGATTTGCATATCGGTGCCAGTGTGAATGTTCAAGATGAGCAGCAACAGATACAAAATACTGATACCGTTAGCGTCAACAATTCGTTCAATAAGAAGCACATTTACCAACTAGGTAAGATTTGGAATCTTACTGAATCTATCTAAAAAAATACTGATTTTGTTGCGTGCTACATTTTGAATGATATTATATGTTTTACAAATTTCCATATCTTCTTTAGGTTCTTCAGAAACCATCAACAACTGTGATACGCTGCAGGAACGCCAGGAGCGTCGTCAACGCCAGATTAGGCAAAAAGTCGACTGGCAATGGCTGAACGCTTGCCTGGGCGTCGTCGATAATAATTATAGCGCCGTGGAGGCATACCTCTCATGCGGTGGCAATCCAGCCCGTTCGTTGACAAGCAACGAAATTGCCGCCCTTAATCGTAATTCAGCTTTTGATGTGGGCCACACACTCATCCATTTAGCCATACGATTTCATCGGGAAGAAATGCTGCCCATGCTATTGGCACAGATCTCTGGCTCTGGGCCGGGCATTAAGCGTGTCCCGTCATATGTTGCGCCAGATCTGGCGGCGGATATACGTCGCCATTTTGCCAATACGCTTCGCCTGCGCAAGACTGGCTTAGCATGCCACTATGTCCAAAAGCATGCAACATTTGCCCTGCCCGCCGAGATCGAAGAGCTGCCCATACCCATACAGGAGCAACTGTATGATGAGCTACTGGATCGTGATGCCCAAAAACAGCTGGAAACACCACCACCAGCTCTTAATTGGTCAATGGAAATAACTGCCCGTTTGAGCTCCCGTTTATTGGTGCTTTGGAACCGTAGTGCAGGCGATTGCCTCCTGGATTCGGCCATGCAGGCCACTTGGGGTGTGTTTGATCGTGACAACATTTTAAGGCGTGCTTTGGCTGACACATTGCATCAGTGTGGTCATGTGTAAGTGTATAAATATGTATAAAAAAGAATACATTTAACTAAATTTTACTTCATAGGTTCTTTGCACGCTGGAAAGAGTATGAAATGCTTCAGGCATCCATGCTCCATTTCACGCTAGAGGATTCACAATGGGAGGAAGACTGGAGTACATTACTATCACTGGCCAGCCAGCCAGGTTCATCTCTAGAGCAATTGCACATCTTTGCTCTGGCACACATCCTACGTCGTCCCATCATAGTCTACGGTGTCAAATATGTAAAAAGTTTTCGTGGCGAAGATATTGGCTATGCCCGATTCGAGGGTAAGTCAAATCAAATTTCAAAAATATCAATCTGTTTTCACTAATGGTTAACATTTTAGGCGTCTACCTACCTTTATTCTGGGACCAAAACTTTTGCACCAAATCCCCTATTGCCCTAGGCTATACAAGGGGTCATTTCAGCGCTCTAGTGCCAATGGAGCCCTTCTCACGCATAGATGGCCGACGTGATGACGCCGAAGATATGACCTATCTGCCATTAATGGACTGCGAGTTGAAACTCTTACCCATACATTTTCTTACACAATCGGAGGTGAGTTCAACTTTCGTTAACCACTATAATCGATTATTTATAAAGACGAGGGCTATTTGAAAAGTGTGCGGATAATATAAAATTATCAGATAATTTAATGGATTTATAGTTTGTTCAACTAAAGATAAAAGTTTTTATAAAATATTTTGTGTTCAATGGGAGACGGCAGCCCTCGAAATTGTTTTTAATTACAAAAGAACAAATGCTTCAACGCGATTGTCAGCCGATCATTAAGTCTTACGCTAACAATTCTACAAATTATGTATGTATATATGTGTATATATCTTTCGTTGATTGTGTTGTAGGTGGGGAACGAGGAGTCGATAATGCGCCAATGGCTAGACGTTTGTGTAACAGATGGCGGTTTGTTGGTGGCACAACAAAAACTTGGCAAACGTCCACTCCTGGTGGCACAAATGCTGGAGGAGTGGCTGAATCATTATAGGCGTATTGCGTGAGTTCAACTTGTTTGAATGCCATTGATGTATATTAAAATATTGATCCATTCATTTCTTTTATTCCCATAGGCAAGTTATAACGGCACCGTTTGTGCGTCGGCCGCAAATAACCCATTATTCCAGTGACGGTGACTCGGATGAGGAATAGATCTAGGCAACAAACACTTTCCACCCATCACACAGAGCTCATAGTTGAATTTCGCTTAGTAAAAAAAAGAAACCTACACACTTGCAGTTAGCTAATATAAAACCTTAAGGGAATACGTATATATACGATTATATATGTATATATAGAAAGTAAAGAGGCAGCAGTTGAGCAGTTTTAACTCGTAACTAAATTGACAACAACAGATCGATGCAGAAAAAAGGATGTACGAAAATACATTATATCATATCCGTATCCAAACTTCAACATTCGTTGATTTTAGTCAAAATTATTATGGCATTGTGAACCATTTAGAAAACAAAATCAAAGCAACATATACTGTTAGATATAATTACTCATACATACATACACAATAAGAAGAGAAAGAACAACAACAACAAAACAATCCATCAAGTCAAAATGCTGAAGGGCCAGCCAGCCGAACGCTATGCGAAATTGAGAGTCGAGTAATAAATACACAAACACACACACAAACTACACATTGTAATTAATGTGTAGTTTATGTACTATGTTGATATAAATACCAATCCCTATGTATAACTATGTATGTACGTTTAAATTATTCTAAATCTCGATGTACTATTAAATTTTAACAAGTGGAAAAAATAACATATTACAAAAATGTGGGTGAAGTTAAAAGTTATTTACCTATAAGCGTCATTGAAATGTTTATTGATAGTTTTTAAAACACTTTTTTGGAATTATTATGAATCAGTAGCCACTATGCATACCTAGATACGTATATAGATATGTATACAATTCTATGTATAAAAAATTTAGTATGTATGTATGCATATGTTACGAAATATAGAAATCCTATGGTTCCAAAAGTTGAACAAAGGGCCACTAATATTATGAATTTTATTCTAACTGTATTATAAATGGAATTTTATCTCATTATACCTTTTTGTTAGTAATGTTATTACAATATTATTATATTATATTATGTCTTAAGAAAGCTTATTGTGCAAATGTACACGCAAAACGCATTGAAACAAAAAAAAACACTTATTTAAATAAAAGATTTGAGTAAAGAATCTGTCAAAAATAACTGAACTTATACAACATTTATAAAAGATTTACTTGTTTTATGCAAATGATGTAAAATTCTTATTCCATACGACTTTTGTTCAATGAAACAGGAACAAGAATTGCAACACCCTTCTTGCTCCCCTTCCTCCCTTTTTCAACTGCAATTGTTGTGCACTTAAGCAGACTTATTTCTCTGTTTTTCTTGTTTTTTTTTTTTTTTTTTTTGGGTAAAGCTTAAGAAATTCCACTTTATAATTTTTTCTTTCGTTTCTTTTTCTATAGTGTAAGTGTAATCCAAGTGCTAAAAAGATTGAGTTGAAAAATTCTAGAAGAAAATTGGATTTCTTTATTATCCTAAAAGACTAATTTAGCTTTAGTAAGAAACTTCTAAATTGAGTGCAATTCTAGTTTTGGAAGATCGTTCTATTTACTTATACTTTTTATGTATATAATAATCCAACTATCTTTTCTAACTACGTTGCAAAACAGAGAAAAAAGTACATAAATAATGATAGTTTCTTAGTATAAGAATCCTAGTCAAGTCCACTATATACATATATTAATTTAATTTAAGCAAATCTTTAATATAATTAATCCCTACTTTTCCCGACTTGTCATTAAGTTGATGTTTATTAACAATGAGAATGCAATTTTTTCGTCGCTTTTTGTATGAAGAAAAACTATAGGTTGGTCAACTGATAAGCGATTTTCTCAAAAACTGTTCAGCAGATTTTGATTAAATTTGCTGGAGATATTGCTGAATATGTGGAGTTTCATTTGCAATATCGTGCATAATTTGACTCGTGCTGTGAATGGAGCTATTCCCCAAAATGTGGGGAGCTAATTTTTTCGTGGTCAAAATTTTCATACTTCCAACGTTTAAAACCACCCAAAAGTCAATAATATTCATAGATAATGCTATTATTAATAGATTTCATCTATATTTTGTTTAAAAAAGTTAGTAATTAACAAAATAATTGAATTTTAAAAATTCTTCTAAAAAGGTTAACAGTGGGTTAACAGACCGTCGTTAACATTGACATCACAATGTTATTTATTTTTTTTAACAGCAGCCAAAGTTGTTAATTTTTTTAACAGCAGCAGCCAAAATTGTTAATTTTATTAGCAGCAGCACAAATGTTATTTATTTTTTTAGCAGCAGCACAAATGTTATTTATTTTTTTAGCAGCAGCACAAATGTTATTTATTTTTTTAGCAGCAGCACAAATGTTATTAATTTTAATAGCAGCAGCACAAATGTTAATTTTTTTAACAGCAGCAGCACAAATGTTATTAATTTTAATAGCAGCAGCACAAATGTTAATTTTTTTAACAGCAGCAGCACAAATGTTAATTTTTTTAACAGAAGCAGCACAAATGTTATTGATTTGAATTAGCAGCAGCACTAATTTTATTAGCAGCAGCACAAATGTTATTTATTTGAATTAACAGCAGCACAAATGTTATTGATTTGAATTAGCAGCAGCACTAATTTTATTAGCAGCAGCACAAATGTTATTTATTTGAATTAACAGCAGCACAAATGTTATTTATTTGAATTAACAGCAGCACAAATGTTATTGATTTGAATTAACAGAAGCACAAATGTTATTAAAAGCAAGTCGCTTTATTCAACAGCTTCAAGTTTAACATTTCTGTTAGTTAACAGTCTCAAATTGCACAATTCTGCTAGTTTATCTGGCCGGAAAAAAGCCAGATCTGGCCGAAAGCAGCCAATTTGTGAGGCAATGTCTATCGATAACATTGTTATTTGTTACGCCAAAACAATCGATACAAGAAAACAGCTAAAAAAAGCTCGATCGCGGGAGAAAAAAGTGGAGGAAAAAAAGCTGATTGTATATTGTTTTTTCATTCAAGAATGAATGTATTATCCAATAATACTATATTGTCAATATTTTTGTTATCGCTCGGATAATATTCTCTCTGTTCTTTCGAAGTTAGACAGCTGGGTGGTAGTTGGTAATCAAAACAGTATTTGTTTTGTCGGTGCAATCCATACCTAAAATTTTTGATAAGTTAATTTCTAATTTAACTAGAAGGATGGGCTAATCTTCGGCCGTGCCGAAGTTCGTCTACCCTTGCAAACTGTTATATAACAATTTAAATATATAAATATATGATAAATATGATTAAATATATGATATAGTCATCCGATCGGGATGATTCCGAGATATACAATCCTGCAGCAAAAGGAAGCCTGGGTGCAAAATTTCAGCTCTGTAGCTTTAAGTTGATCCAGACAGACGGACAGACGGACATGGCTATATCAACTCAGCTCGTCGTGCTGATCAAGAATATATGTATATACTTTATATAGTCGGAAACGCTTCCTTCTATGCGTTGCAAACTTTTGACCAAAATTATTATACCCTTGCAAGGACCTATGGACCTTATGCTTAATATAGCGTTTAACGTATCAACGTTCATCCTGTTTCGTATTTTGGACTTAACCAAATTTACTTGGCTAAAAACTCTCTTAACTTCGGCATTTGACCCAGGCAGTGACAGCATTTGCAGAGCAGCTGAAGCCACTTCATTAAACAGCTCATTTCCCCCAGAATTCCGGTATTTTAATACTTCATTCCAGAACTTTTTCCATTGTACTAAGCTTATTTCAGTATCAATCGTCAAATGCGATACGAACATCTCACCAAATTGAGAAAATGTAAAATTAAAAAAAAATATTTTAATTTTCTAAAAAAGCTAGAATTCCCGCTGCCCGCTGTTTTCAAATTGTTTCCGCAATCGCATTTCCAAAATAGCCAGATCTGGCTGGAAAAAAGCTGAAATGACATCAGTGTCCCACAATAGTATCTGAAAGATAATTTTTTAGTCGTTTTGCTGTTGCCGTCGTTGATTGTCGTCGGAGTCGTGTTTGTCGGTGCGGTGTTTTTTTTCTGGTCGCAGCTGGTCCCGAATTGGAATTCTTTCTACAAAACCACCATTTTCACTGTGATTTTTGGTCGGCAAATAGCATTTGCGAATGTACAATACATAGATAAAAGTGAAATACGCATCCGCAATTCAAACCCAAATTATACCAAAACTCGCACACAGATACACGCATATTGTGCTCCTTGCTCCACCATTTACTTACCTGTGTGAATAAATTGCGAATGCATCATACGACGGTTAAAATAAAAGATACAAATAAAAAAATTCTAAGCAGAGAAGCCGAAGAAAAATCTGTTTAGTGAAGTGAAGAGGAAGTAGTGGTGACCTGTGCGAGTGTAGTTGTGTGCTTTCTACGTGCGTGTTTCGTGTTTCTGTGTGTGTGTTTCCCTCCCCCATTTTGCAGGCGCAAGTGTGAAGAGCATAGCAGTATCTGTATCTCGCAATGGGTAAGTTATCTGCCTTTGCCCGACACCGACACTAACCGTCGACGTTTCTCTCTCTCTATCTCTCTCACGTTTTCTATTTGTGTGTGTGTGTGTGTGTGTGAACGAATTTGAGCAAAACCAACGAAAGGGGGTGGCCTCTACCTCAATTTCCTCTCTTTCTCTGCCTAACTGTCCACAGACATGGATTCTACAAGATAGTGGGGATTATTGGCATTATCACAGACAGCTTTCGTATCGGGAATGTGCACTGATATACATAAGGGCAGAATGTGTTACCTGTCTATTTGCATTCATTAATCAATATTGACCGCCTGTCTTGGGTTGATGTTGGGGTAGAAGATGGGGACCGCTCTCACACATACTCTGACATGCACATATGATTGGCGGTATGGTGTACGATTCTCGTTCACACGTTCCGTTCATATACATGTACATGTCGTCCACTCCCTATTTTGTTTCTCAGCTGCTACGCCGATGACGTCAGTGTTGTTGTAAGAACAAGTTTATTTAATTTTTTTTATTTCGTTTTTGCCATGCTATGCCATCGCCCCAAATTGACTTGATATTGGAGAATGAGAATTACGATTCACAAAAACAACAACAACGACAACAAAAAAAGTAGAAAAACCTGACCGAATAAACCTCAAAGGTGCTTGGGCATGCAACTGCAATTACACACGATACCGTTACCCGTTACCCGGTCTGTAAATTTACCGTTCGCTTGGCACAAAGTTTTTCTTACTGGCCTTTTTTTCTTTGTGGGTAACTTAAGCCCTTTTCTCTCTGGGACCTAGTCAATGATTAATTACTGCCCTATTCGTCCGGCTAGGGTGGCCCTAATTAAGTTTACTGTACATACATACATATGTATGTATTTATATGTGCTTGATTGCTTGTATGTCTGTGTGTGTGTGTGCTGCATTCGCCTGTAGTGATGACTCTTCTTTTGGGGGACAAGCGGCAGACACTTGTAGTTGTGTGTGCGTGCCTAAAATGCATAATTGACTTTAGCTTCAGCTTGGCAAACGAACGGACCCCAGACCCCATAATGTGAATGTGAATGGGCATGTGAACGCTAGCGTTCGTCGCCCTCATCGCAAAAGGCTTTACAATAACCATAGGCAGTGGCAACAGAGCAACTGCTCATAAAATCATGACTAGTGCAGCCAGCGCATTGACTTCCCATGCCAAGGGGGTTTCCTTTTTAGCTTTACGCTCAACTGAAAACGAAAGGGGCAAACAAGTTGTCTCAGCCTCCTTCAAAAGCATCCATCCCTCGCCCCCTCAAGTCATTTCAACCATTTGGATATTTTTCTTTTTTACTCATTTTATTTGTTAGTTGATTTGTTCATGTTTGTGTCGTGCAGTCGCGTGCATTTCTCATTTCCCTGGATGGCGGCAGGGGTTATATAGGTCAGAGCACTTGCATAGAAAGTGACTTCTCCTTCTTCGGTCTCTCCATTCGTTCATTCGTTTGCCTAATTGAATGCTATTTTTGTATTTAGATGGCAACGTCATCAGCTTCATCTATATAGTAGGTATATACAAACAATATATAGATTGTGTATACTATATATACATATATATATATTAATTTATGTGTTTGTGCGGTTGCGGCTGGTTTGCTTTTCACTTTTCGACTAATAAGCATACAGGAAACACTTTCAGCATAACATCAAAAATTACGTATACGTCAGGTAGCACCGCATAAAAGCACTTGCAGAGCAATTTCAATTTGATGAGTAATACCTCCGTGAGTATACTTTGACTCTTCACCATAAATACATACATATACCTATGTATAAACAGAGCCATTTGTGGGCGTTTGTGTGGGTGTGGAATGCACGAGCGTGAGGTATTCTTCATTATGAAAAAGAACAACAGCGAATACATGCATACATATAATAATACTTACAAAAAAAAGAAGAGTATCTGTTTATTTGTACTCCTTGTCAACGTTATGCTTCACCTGTCTCCCACCGCACTTTGCCTTGACCTGCATTGTCCTCGACATTCTTCAGGCCGACTGTCAAGGATTTGACGCACACTTAACGAAGGTCGTTTTCCACTCTTTCTTTTATATCCGATTCGATTTTCTGCCCGAGATTTAAGGTTAGGTTCGCTCTATGTTTGTGTGTGTGTGTTCATTTTGGGGCGCGGTTTAAATTAATTAAAATATTTCTAATGCCATGCAGGTTGACCTTTGATGAAAGGAAAAACTAAAATACTATTTTGAATTTAATTTGAAGTTCCATGCATAAAATAAAAAGAAACAATATGATTTAACCTTGGACTTGCCCCTTGGATTGATGTATGCATATACATACATACAGACAAGTTTTTCGACTACATCATTTTCGTTTGTGTTTTTGTTTGTATTTCAAATTCGAGTGTTTTCCTATAACCAGTTTTTGCGGCACATGGCTCTCCGCATCAGCCACAGACTCAGAGTAGTCTCCGTCTGCCACAACTCCAAAAAAGAAATATGTACAAATAAAAATGAAGAAGAAAAAAAAAAAGCTCGACGTTGTCGCTGGTCGGTCGATGGTTGCGGCGGCGCCGATGACATCATTCGGCACTAAAATTGCTTGCCATAATTATAATAAAAAAAGGCAACAACAACAACAACAGCAACTAAACCAACAAACAAAATGTGCGCTCAAACGTTTACTATACTTACTAACTGAAACCAGACAGCGCCACTAAACTAGAGATACATAAATATGTAGCTATGTATGTACTTTATGTATATATACTATATATTGGTATTATCTGTGGCATGAAAACGTAATTTTCGCCTAGCTGTAATTATCGTGCCACTGTGAAAATATGATGTATATAGGATGGAAATATCTGTTGAAAAGTCAATAAACAAAATGCCAAAATCAATATGCAAAAAAAAAAAAAAAAAAGTAATGGTGAAAAATGTTTTGTGATTGCATAATAAACAAAATAGAGATAGCATAAACGAATTTAATTGAATTGAAACACGTATACACAAGTGAGAGACATATATACATATGTATGTGTGTGTATATGTAAATACAACTAAATAATACTATGAATGTGGAATATTTAATAATGAAAACATTTTACCAGTTCTGTTGGCATTTTAAAATTTTAAAAACAAGTGAAATGAGGTGCAAAAGGGGGACCAAACTTTATAAAATCTTCTACTTTAAAGAACTCTTATTTTGCTCCTTGTATCTGACTCTATAAAACTCAGTAATGACAAATGAAAACCTCAATTTTTGAACTAACAACAGAAGCTATATGATGTAATAATTAAGTAGAATAAAAACACAAATGGCTTTTAACACTTACTTTATGAGGTCGAAAATAACATCTTATTTTTGGCATAAAAACTTTATAGTTAAACTTGTAAGAGTTTGATTAAATACTAAAGTTTATCATTAGCCAAGTTCGAAGTGTCTCATTCTATATTGTTTATTAATAATTCACGACATTGTTTAAGTAAATTTACATAAGAAAGTCGTTTACATTGCTACAGGTTTAGAATATAAATTTGTATATAAGAAATTACTTCAATAACCTCATGTTGGTAGAACCTGTAAAGCGTTCCTTAAAAGGAATGTTTATGGTGGCCCATGTAGTACTATCTTATTTGTTTTATTTTTTCCTTTAAGTACTACGATAATGTATATATTTTTACGGTTCAAATCAAAAAAAAAGCTCGGAGCGTATTGCGTCAGCCGACGTCACTGATTGAACACGTCTACCCAAGGGATTTATTATTGTTACCTTATCGGAATATACACAAAAATATATAAAAGAAAGAAAAAAAAAAAAACACTTAAACTTATCAATAAATTCTTTTTTAAAGCAACCAAACTAGAAAAAGCTCAACAAGTTATAATTAAAAAAAAGAGCAACGAACATAAACAATTTAAAAGAAAATTAACGATAACCAAAAAGAAATTTAATTTTGTTATTTTAACTTATTTTTACTGATATTTGAAACATTTCAAATAGACATGATCTAGCTAATTCAAGAATGTATATAATTTTACATGTGTTATAATTATTTCAAAGTTTTATTAATGTAGGTAAATCTATACATCTATACATGAAGATCCCTTCTCTTGCACCTTTTGGGGAATCTCTGCAACTAGTCATGTGGTTTGTTTTTCATAGTTCCTTCAAAGTAGACCGGTGTCAGCGGCAAAGAGAAAAAAGAGATCAGAACACTCATCAGTCATGGGCCGGCAATTTGTTTCATTTCATTTTGTGATGCCGACATGCTTATGAGGTCTCCCCCCGTTTGGTGTTAAGTCTATATATACATAACACGTACTACATGAGTAGATAAATGCATATATGTATGTATGTATTTTGATATGCTTCAGTATCATATTTTTGGGTAAAACAGTTTCAAAGATATCTGATAAGACTTCCTGGAATCGATTGTTCGTTGAATTTAAAAAAAAAAACAGATCCAACAACAAGGTTTTACATATAATTTTTTTCCAGAACCCATTTAAATTGTGAAAACTTACTTATCTTTTTACATATTACAATTCACTTGCTCACATTGCTTCTCTTCGGCTTCGGTTTTGTATGTATTTTTTAAGTATCTGGTTGCCCCGTCTGTGTTGTCTTTTATTTATATATACATATATATGTTCTATATACAATTATCAGACAAGTGCCTGAGAAAGCCCAATAAATACAAATACATATACGGTCAGACTTACCTGAGTTGAGAGCGTACACTTGTGTACATTAATAAATACATAGGCATATCGGTCGGTATATATAGTCGTATATATGTATCTGTTAAGTTTATGCCGCCCTTGGCCTTATCAATGATAAGATTAATTGCCAGCGGTGTGTATGAGACCATGAGTCATAGCTACTTTACAAACGATAAATGTTAAGAAAAAATAACAAAAAATTTATATAAAAAGTATGCTTTGGTTGGAAATAAAATAAATTTAATAAGCCATTCTCGTTTATTATAATATGTATAATATCTGGCGGAACAGCACTAGGCTATTTCCAAAACACAATTGAAATAAGTACCTATATACATATACTTGCAAATATATATTTTATAATCATGATCAACATCGATCTGGGGCTAGTGCTCGGCAGAACGGAGCAAGGTTGGGGCATTATCGCATCACATGCATACATATGTATATGACATCAGCGTTGCGGTGGCGTATACGTAATCTGGCCAGGCTTGGTTAGCTTTGATTGAATGAATCGCTTTAATATAGAACAAAAGCTAATCTTTCTATATATAATAACCCCATTCTTATCTCTCTTTCTCTCCCTCTCGGCAGGTAAACAAAAGATCTACTGTGCGAAATGCACAAAGAAATGCTCTGGCGAGGTGCTCCGTGTGGCTGACAATCACTTCCACAAGGCCTGCTTTCAATGCTGCCAATGCAAAAAATCTTTGGCCACTGGCGGATTCTTTACAAAAGACAGCTCATATTATTGCATACCGGATTATCAGCGATTGTATGGAACCAAGTGTGCTACCTGTAATCAGTATGTGGAAGGCGAGGTGGTCAGTACAATGGGCAAGACGTACCATCAAAAGTGTTTCACGTGCTCCAAGTGTCAGCAGCCCTTCAAATCGGGCAGCAAGGTGACCAATACTGGCAAGGAGGTTCTCTGCGAGCAGTGCGTGTCCGGAGTGCCGCCCGTTTCGGCGTCCCCATCACGCCAGGCGGCCGTCACTTCTCCAGCACCGCCAGCAGAGAGTCCCACACGAGCCACGGCCCATCAGCAGCTAACAAGTGGTGTTATATCCCATAAGGCTCACCTGAAGGAGGATTACGATCCCAATGATTGTGCCGGTTGCGGTGAACTGTTAAAGGAGGGCCAAGCCCTGGTTGCCCTAGACAGGCAATGGCATGTCTCATGCTTCCGTTGCAAGGCATGTCAAACGGTCCTCAATGGCGAGTACATGGGCAAAGATGCTGTCCCATATTGTGAGAAATGTTATCAGAAGAGTTTCGGTGTCAAGTGCGCCTATTGCAATCGTTTCATTAGCGGCAAGGTGCTCCAGGCCGGTGATAATCATCACTTCCATCCAACTTGTGCACGCTGCACCAAGTGCGGCGATCCCTTCGGCGATGGCGAGGAAATGTACCTGCAAGGCAGCGCTATATGGCATCCGCGCTGTGGTCCCGGACCCTCTGAATCCGGCATCATATTGAATGGTGGCAATACATCAGTAGCTGGTGGCGCCTCCAATGGCAATTTCACAGACACTGAATGCGATCGTATGAGCTCCAGTGCAATGAGTGATATGGTATGTAATCCACATAAATATAATATCTATATAAGGATCGAGATGATCAGCACAGGAGCTGCCGCTGCTGCACTAGCTAATACTAATTTGAATGCCACAAACAAATCTCTGCAAATTACACAACCTTCACACAATCCCAAACGGCCAAAGGTTTAGATTATAAAATTTATTCATAGATCAGCTCGATTAGTAGAAAGTAATATCAAAATTATAATATTTAAAACTTCATTTATTAATAATTATATCCGACAATCAAAAGAAACAAAATAGAGACTTTTAAAATCGTTAAAAAAATATGGGAAAATATAGAAAAAACAGATATAATATATGAAGAAAATTCCGGTTTTTTTTTTATAAATTATCAATCGGTTAAAGACTATTATTCATAATAATTGATTTAGTACAATGATCAACTGGCCAGTGATCTTAACCTCCTCACCTCTACCTTTCCACATTTGCCTTCACCTCAACCCTATACAATGCACACACATATCATAACATATCATGCAATTTATGATTTTGTAATTTTATTTACTTTTTTTTGATTTTATATTATGCATTTTAGTTGTTCACCTTGTTTTGAGCTTGCGTTTTGAATATTTTTTCGTTCGTTTTCAGTACATCCGCTCCAGAACTCCGAGTTTTAATGGTTCACTTTATTCCCCTAGCCGCAAGGTTTGTTTTATGATTTCTATTGTCATCATTTATTATTATTATTTGATTATATCATTTTGTTTTGCTACTAAATCCACAACGCGCACACTGCATGCTATATACAATCCCACTGGGATTCGCCAGTTCAATGAGAAGCTAATTTTTGAATCTTTTTGCAGCATTACCGAACGGTCAGCCCGGGGCTGATATTACGTGAATATGGACGACCAATTGGCGAGGATATATCACGTATTTACACATATAGTTATCTGACAGATGCGCCTCACTACTTGCGCAAGCCGATTGATCCGTATGATAAGACGCCGTTGTCGCCTCATTTCCATAGGCCATCTTCCTATGCCACCACGGCCAGTAATGCTGGCTCTGTGGCTGGCAGTCGGCCGCCTTCGCGTCCACATTCACGTACACGTAGTGCCATGAAGGTCCTGGTCGATGCCATACGATCTGAAACGCCTCGTCCAAAGAGTCCCGGCATGAACAACGAAGAACCCATTGAGTTGTCCCATTATCCGGCAGCCAAGAAACCGCCACCGGGCGAACAGCCCAAAATTGAAAGGGATGACTTCCCAGCACCTCCGTATCCATATACTGATCCGGAACGTAGGCGACGCTATAGCGAATCATACCATGGTGTGCCAGCTTCAGATGACGATGATGAGAACAATGGCGATCAAACCAATGGCAAGATGAAGAATGGTGACGAACAAATGTAAGTCGAATTACCTTTAATCTTTCCAAGGATTCATTTAATTTCTTTGATATCCCTATAGACGCCTTAAACGGGAGGCAGAGCAACTAGAGAAATTGAATTCAGGCATCGGTTCGGCAATTGCCAAGGACCTCAAAGAGCATGCCAAATACAGAAAATGGAAGCAAAACAATTTGGACCCACGTAATGCCTCTCGTACGCCTTCTGCCTCCAAGGAGCCGCTATATAAATTAAGGTGCGTATTCAAACACACAAAAGTTGTCCAAATTGCCTTTAACTTAATCTCATCAATCCAGATACGAATCACCTATTGGAGCTTCACCATCGCGAAATCTGGACCATCAGAAGCCCTTCTATGAGGAAGAAATGTTTGATCGTTCCACTAGCTATCGTGGCTCCCTTGGCAAATCGCTGGGAAATGCACCCAGTTACAATGGTAATCTTTATATCCTTTAGGTGTTTAGGACCGGGAAATGTATAATAAGCGCGTGATAAACCATTGTAAAGACTTTGTAAGAATTCTTTTCGAAAAGTGTTAATATCTTTTGAAAGATTTATCTACGATTCTTTAAATGATCTTAAAAATGTAACCAATTTTCAAAGAAAGTCTTGAACCTGTTTCCCAAAATAGTACAAATAATGTTTCATATATTCATTTTTGGATATTTAACTATTCTGAGCACAAGATTTGCCATTTTATTAATATTTGGTACCAAAATGGAACACCTTTTGATGATGTTTCTCTGGCCAAGTTTCCTTTGTTAACTTTTACAAAGTTTTAAAAATTTCGGCATAGCCGAAGTTCAACCGGACGTATTTTAGTTTTTATTTGTTTTGCCGTTGTCGATATTATTATTATATATATAGCCAATTACGTTTATAGCCATACATTCCTATCGCTCGCCGCCCAAGCCCGGATACGGATTCAAAACGACCACTCTGCCCTATATACGCAACGGCTACAGCTCAGTAAGTGCTGATTGTTGTTGCCCGATCAAGGATCGTGGTCCTTATTAATGTATGGTGTTTCTGGGCTGCTTTCATTTAGTCATTAACTTAGTTTAAATAGATGAAACTTATCCAACATTTCTTGAGATTGTTGCTGACTCTTTAAATTCAAAAAAAAAAACATTTAACTCTCTTTCTCACCTTTTGTATTGCCTGGGATTATGCCGATTCTTAATACTGATACTGAACCTGGTGGCTGGACATGCATAACTAACCATTAATACGCTAATATATCAACTGGTTGGTCTGCTGCTTTCTTGTGTGTCTTTAAAAACCTATGCTACTTATTTATTTTCCCAACAACTCAACATATTTATATATATACAAAATATATCTGTGTGTATATCTGCTGTTTGTTGCCTTGCTACACGCCGACTATAACAATTATATTTGTCTTACAAACACACGTAACCTACATCTACTAACCACGTACACATCCAATCATCATTCATCACCTGCCAACCAACATATACATACATACATCCATAAAAATACAAACAAATGTCAGTGGTGAGTGCACTGCGTCATATACCGAAACCTGGATACGGTCTGGCTCCACGGTCTCACACATTCAGTTCCACAACATCTGCTGCTGTCACGATGCATGGTGCCACTGTAAGATTGCTTTGGTTGTTACTCCTTCAATTGTCGTAGATTATTATCATTTTCCCAGATATTACACATGGTTTTTGTAACTAGTCTGCAATGCACTTAATTTTCGGTTTTCTTTTTCGTTTGGCATGTTTAATAACTAAATTATTTTAAAGACACAGATGATTAATATTTGATATTTATTTAAATTCTGTACAGGATTTCTCCTATGGAGGTCTGGGCGACAAAACACACAGCACTGATTTAAGTTGCGGCAAATCTGAGGGTAAGTTCTGCTAGTTATAATTATCTTCTTAGATTTAACTAACTGATTATATCTTTTCTATTAGCTTCAGTGGATTCGATTACTGATGGCGATAGACGCGCCCTAATGGGCAATGGTACTGATTTGCACGCCTCCAGCACATACTCAGGAGCCTTGTCCTATCACTATCCACAGGCTGGACTAATAAGACGCAGCTTGCCCAATATGGCCCATTCGATGTTGGTCCATGAGCCGGCCAAAATCTATCCCTATCACTTACTGCTAATCACAAACTATCGTCTACCCTCAGATGTTGATCGCTGTAATCTGGAGGTAATTAATTGATCACAAATTTAATTGTAAATTGCGATTCATGGTATTAATGGTATTATTGCAGCGTCATTTATCGGATATTGAGTTTGAGCACATATTACAGTGCGGCAGATCGGAATTCTATCGGTTGCCTCAATGGAGGCGCAATGAGCTAAAGCGGCGGATGAAATTGTTCTAAGCTGCGTTTGGATACCAAGTGGAGAGGCTGCTTGCGACGAAACCAAATGAATACAATTTTACCTTAATAAAAAAAAAAAGAGAAAAATGAAAGTGAAGGTTCAAAACAAGTTAGAAGGAACAACAAATGGAACTGCTATGCTAATTTCACAGCCAGTTTTGAAACACGCTTTAAATAGTTGACACAAGTGAAAACCAACTAAAACTAAATTTAAATACATAGTTACATTTAAAACAGTGCGGAGCATGGCGGCCAGCCGGGTCCAGCTCCAGTTTATTTTTTTAAGGAATTAGTTGCGCTAAAGCAAAATTGTAACTGAACACTATTTAAAAAAACAAAAACGGAAAAGATACATTAGGGCAGTTCCCAAATAAAAAAAGAAGAAAATATACAAAATTTCAATTAGTTAAACAGTGCATGAAAGCTTTTTATACACAATGCATAACATATATTATATATACACGATCATAAATATTTACTTTGTACTTTTATTTTTTTTTCGGAATCAAATGAACAGAAATGAATGTACCTACAGCAAATTAAAGCAAATGAAAAGCAGGCAACTGTTGTAAAATCGGCATTAAAACAAAACAAAAAAGTAAAACGCTAAACAATTATGCAAATTTTATTTATTACTAAATATTTTATTTATTTATTTAAATAGAATATGTCAAAGAATAAACAAGAGATAATAAAGAAGAAAAATATTGATATGGATAAAAGCAATATTTAACAAGTTTCTAAAATTCGATTCGAGTTTGAGTACCAGACTATTCATATATTATATATAAATATAAATGTGTTGTGTGGAATGTAGAGAAATATATTTTGTGTGGTGTGTATTGTAAAATAGATTTATATATATATTCTATATATATGTACGTAAATATATTGAGCTAGTTTTCACAGTTCTTCGAGATTATCTTTTGTGTGGTGTAGGCACAGATTGCACTAGTTTTGCTTTTGGAGAGCATCATCTGAACGTAAACTGTAGGTCAATTGCGACTTCATTACTGTTAGCGTGCTGCCAATTATTTGCTTATGATAGATCTGGCGCGTTGCAAAACCCTTATTATCATAGAAATCACGTTCATTGTCCTGCCACTCAGAAATGGTGCATTCTAATGAAGCATAGCCACCATTAAGACAGTTTTTCACAACCAGCCCGAGCATCGGATCCATAATCTTTTCCAATGGATATGTTGGAGCCAAGGCAAAGCGATATATCCAGGCAGCATTGTATATGGCATGATGGTTCTTAACACTGCATGTGGCCACAATACGTCGACGAAATTTATTCGTGTAGGCCTCATCGTAGGGGCAGTTCTCAATGAATATCTGATAGCTAGCCTCACTGGGTTCACAACGAAATATAAATGGCTCATAGCATTCGGCCACCAGGGATTGTGAAGGTTTTATCTAAAACAACATTATATTGATTATACTGTGAACACAAGTGAGTATTTGTATATCATTTGATCCTACCCTCATTAGCTCCACCGCCTTGGCATAGAACGAGAAGTAGGTGCCGGTAAACAAACAAAATATGCACCCAGGCACTGTAAGGGCACAGAAAAGTAGTGGCACGCCCAGAAATATAAAGAAAATGGCCCATGTGATGACTATAAACTGTAATGTAATCTGCCATAGGCAGATGCAACAAACCGCTTGATCAATTCAGACGAAAGATGTAGATAAGACACAACACGCAAACTACAAATAATAATTCACTTACCTCTCGGAAACAGAAGATGAAGAAGGATTTGTTTGAGAATGACATAATGTAATCTCTGACCAGCTCCTGGCACTTGAGCTCATCGTCCTCGCGGTAATTGCGTATAACAATAAATGGTTGCATTTGTGTAAAATAAAATAAATAACAATAATTTAAATACTAAGTAAAAACGAAATGGAACAAAACAAAAACACTCCCACACAATATTTGTTGTTGCTGCAGAGTAGTGTTAGTTAAGATTTGTTCCAACTGCAGGAACCGCAGTGCACTGTTAAATCTTGTGATCTGGTTCTTTGGTTGCACAGTGGTATGCGACACTATGTGATTTGTTTAATGTTTACTACGAATAATTGGACCATTAAACTTTAATATACTTTAGTTAAATTTGTTTTAACAGTTTTTGGCAACCAATCAGTAATGAAACATTGCTAACAATCTTGATATATCTCATCAAACAATAGCATAAGATGTAATTGAACTAGTTCTATGGCTACTAAGACACTTGTTTCGCATCTGCCAACAATACCCAACACTAATTTGCATCCTGAAATAACAACACCAACATTTAAGAAGCCGCTGCTGCAATCTTAATCCTGATTTGATACCGTGAAAAATGGAGGACGCCGCCGAACCACAGCTAGCGTCTCAGCAGGATGACCAACGTCATTTCATTTGCGGTGTGATTGAGGGCTTCTATGGCCGGCCATGGACTACTGAGCAGCGCAAAGATTTGTTTCGCAAACTCAAAAGACTGGGTATGGACTCGTACATGTACGCACCCAAGGACGACTACAAGCACAGAGCGTATTGGCGTGAGATGTACACGGTCGAAGAGGCAGATCATTTATCCAGTTTGATTGCTGCAGCCAAGGAAGCTGGTATTGTATTCTACTATGCTCTTTCGCCGGGTCTAGACATGACATACAGCAGCACAAAAGAGATAGCCACTTTAAAACGTAAATTGGATCAGGTTTCTCAATTTGGCTGCGAGGCTTATGCCCTACTCTTCGACGACATTGAATCGGAACTGTCTAAGTCTGATAAGGAGGTCTTTCAGACCTTTGCCAATGCCCAGGTTTCAGTCACAAATGAGATTTACCTACATTTAGGCAGCCCGAAGTTTCTTTTTTGCCCCACTCAGTATTGCGCGACAAGAGCCGTCCCCAATATACAGGAGTCGGAGTATTTGAACACTTTGGGCACAAAGCTAAACAATGAAATCGACATTCTCTGGACAGGGGATAAGGTGATATCGAAAACTATCACGATTGAATCTATACAGGAAATTACGGAAATCCTTCGTCGACCTCCTGTTATTTGGGATAATCTTCATGCCAATGATTACGATCAAAAGCGTGTCTTTTTGGGACCGTATACCGGCCGATCGCCGGCGTTAATACCACATCTTCGAGGTGTAATGACGAATCCCAATTGTGAGTTCTATGCCAATTTTATAGCAATTCACTCATTGGCCTTTTGGTCGCGTTGCAATATGGATTCCAAGATGAATACATCGCTGAGCGCTGATATCAAACTAGAGACTGAAAATGAGGATGAGGTGCCCGTCGAGTTCCTTTCAAAGAATGTCTATCATCCACGGTTGGCGCTAAAGTGAGTTTAAAATGATATCTAAAGATCAAAATGACATTTCTTTTTGCTTTCAGAAATGCCCTTACCGAGTGGTTGCCCGAATTCTTTATGGAAAAAGAAGCCTGGGGACCCATAACGAAGCCCCAACCACAAGTACAGATGGTTATGCCTATCATACCGATTATACCATCAATTAACACTTGCATGAGTCTTACAACGACTACCACAACCACTTCTACGAGTACCCGGACAGTTCCGGAGGTGAATACCACACAGTTACAGGCGCTTGCCGAAGTCTGTAGTACTGTGAGCTCAACCATGACCCCCATTTCCAATCCTGTGATGAACTCTCTGGTGTCTCCCACTAAAGTCATTACCAACGAGGAAATTATTAATCCTATACCAACAGCAGCCATCAACATTGAGTTGCCCAAGAAGATACCAATTTCAGTTGTTCCAGTACCTATTATGGAGGCCAAAAGTGTTGACCCCTCTCTAGATCTAAGTCTAGACGTTGAGGACTCTGAGGATCAGAGTGAAAGAAAAGTACAATGTAATGTTGAAGATGATATTGGTATTGATGACGATAAAACCAGAGAATTGGAATCGGTACCTGCCAGTCTCAGTGTAGATACAATGCTAGATGACACTAGCTTGAGTCCATTAAGCGCAGGTATCAATGAGCCAATGGAGTGTAGCAGCAGTCTGGCCTCACAAGTATCCCCGAAGGATGAGGAAGAAGAGCAACAAACCCCCAAGTTAATTGCCGATGATGTTCTAATGGAATCTGTCAATGATGTTCATGTAAGTGGATTGATTCAAAGTACTGTTGCAACTAACCTCTTACGTTTCTTTAGCAGATCATGCATGTAGAAAGCACGGCATCGTCCCCATTATCGAATGCGGAGATGCGAGAAGAAGAATTAGGCGAAAACAATGCCCAGTGAGTTAAACTAAATAGATTTATCTGAATTATTTAATCATAGAATCTTTTCCCAGCACAATTCCTGGTGACTCAAAGATAACTGTAGAGGACTTAGGCCTACTTTCGGACCTTTTTTATTTGCCCTTTGAGCATGGCAGTCGCGGCTTAAAGCTCCTCACTGAATTTAATTGGCTAAAAATGAATGCCTGCGTTTTACTGCAAGGCAGCGGCGATGCTAATAAGGCCCACAAGCCGGAGGTGAGCGAATGGCTGCAACGTTGCGGAGCTTACGATAAACTCTGCTCCTGCGTGCAGGAGTTGTTAATCAAAATTGCCGGTTGCGAAAATAAGGAAATCTGTCATGAATTATACTCCTATGTGTGGGACATTTCGGGTGCCTTGTCGTTGCTCAATTGTTATGTTAAATGGTTAGCGCTGGCGCAGTTTCCCCAAAATATGTCCTCGTATACCGAAGGCAGCTACACCTGTAGGTTTATATATTTCATATTTAAAATTATCCCACTCAAGTATAATTTATTGTTCTTGTAGGGTTTACCAAAGGTTGGAAAGAGGCTTTTATGTCTGGGGACCAGGAGCCATGGGTTTTCCGTGGCGGACTCATTGCTGATCTGCAACGTCTAATGCCTGTGGATTCTGGCAATGATCTGTTTGTTTATAAACTACCCGAACAACCAACGTCAAATTATTATCTTTTGAGGCCTTATCGCAACGCCGATGAACAGGATGTCAATGATATTTGTACACGAGCATATTTGGATTGGCAAAGCGATTTGAAAGGTGATGACGACCAATTACCAGTAATACCATCCAACGTGATCAATATTGTGGCTGATGCCATTGTGGGTGCCCATTTGACCCTGGATTCGAATCTTTGCATTGTGGCCTATGATGAGAATGAGGCCATTGTGGGTTATGCTTGTGCTTCTTTGGATGTCAATATATATAATCGAAACTGGGAGTTGTGCTGGCTACCGGAGCTACGCGAGAAATACCCAAAATCTTTACTTATGCAGGATGAATCCAATCCGATATCTAGCGGCAATTTGCAAAAACTTATTAATAGTTTTCTGCATAAATTCCATAACGGCACGGACGCATTGGAGACATGTCCTACCGAAGTAAGTGGCTCCTTTCCGGCCGTGCTAAACGCAGCCACCACAAAGGAAGCTGATCATCAGGACAATGGAATTTCCAAACGCATACTGACGGTTCTTTTGGCAGCATTACGTGCAAATGGCTGCTTTGGAGTTCATGTTTGTGTCCCCGACCATGATGTAGAGCAGATCAATTTCTATACTAAAATCGGTTTTGTCGATGTGTATCGTGAGGAAAGCAAGCATTGCATTTATTTGGGGCGACGTTTCTAGCAGCAGCGCCGGCAGCTTTCATCACACTTTTTTGTGCTCAAGCCGTCGTCGTCGCATTGCGCAGTGTTGTAGGGTCGCAATCTCGCACCGATCTCGGCTACCTTATGGTTCCTTATTTTCTGTATTCCGTGTGCTCTGTCATGTATTCTCGTTCAAGGTCTGGACTTTTTTTTTGTATTAGTCTTAACATCTTTTTCTAGCTTTTGTATTACTGACCAAGTAAGTACGCTGCTCTTGTGCGTACCCACAGTCCTGGCTGAATTCTCCCTTCTCCAGCATTTACAATACATATGTATATTGATTTTAGTTTTTCTTACAATTGAGAAATAATAAAGATCTAACATTTAACAAAAACAGTGGTTACGTATTCTTCACCCGGAACGTTTACTTAAATCGTAGAACCAGACTGTGTTTACACCATCCTCGATGGTTCGCTGCGGCTGAAGTTGTGGCAGTGGAAATCGGCAGGCTATGATTTTCGTATCGTGAGGACACTCTGCTATCAGCTTTGTTTCCAGATCCCGCATCATTTGTTCTACCCCAAAGATGACCACATAATTATAGCTGCTTATATTAAACTTCCAAAGGTCTCGTCGAAAAAAGCTGGCCTGTCGGTTCACCCCATGACGCAATGCAGCCAGGCGAGAGTAGTATACCAGCCAAGGGTTTAATTCAACACCATCTGTCTTAAGTTCTTTGGCGTGCTGGGCAGCAGCTAGAAAAAGATTATGTAAGTGCAATTGTAGCTTTTCGTGAGAAGAGAGCAGCTCGAAAGATATTACCAACGACAATCCGTCCGTCACCCGACCCAATATCGAGCAGTTTAGCGCTCTTCACATTTTTGGGTAGAAAACTTAAGACATTTCTTATTTGTTCCTCGGTTGCTGGAACATAGGGCAGGCAAATTTTTCGAAAAGCAGGTGCAACAAACGAGGCGCAAACAATTGACAGTCCAATGGCCACACCACCTGTTGCTGCAATTAGGATTTTGCCACTTGTTGATATAGAAGTATCTTTTTTAACTGTTCCTGGGGAACTGCCTCCATCGTTCAAAAGTTCCATTTGTTTGTTTTTGTATTAGACGTTTTGAAAGTAACAATATATCTACATCTAATGTAGATGTTTGGGAATTTACATAGACGCGTAAAATTACATAAACGTTTACACATTATTTTTTGGTCAAATTTGTTTTGCATCATCTGGTCACACTGTTGGTGGGCGAGTTACAATTCGTCGATTTAGCGACAACCCCAATATACGATGAACGGACGAGTGAAAGATTGTGGAAGAAAAAATTAAATAAAACAATTTAAGTCATCGTCGGGGACTTGATTGAGCAAAAGTTTTAATCAAATTGTGTAGTGCGACAGTGTTTCCGACCCCTGATCACTGAAATTTGTGTGTGTTCGTGCGTGGATAGGCGTAAAACGTTTCAAAAATGGCCAACGTACGGGACAGCGACACATCATTGTGGCTGCATAATAAACTGGGCACATCAAATGATTCGTGGATAAACGGTTCAATATGCTCTCAATTAAATAAGGAGGTTTTGCGCAATATAAAGGAATGTTTTCCCGATTTGCAAACGCAAGTGAAACTGAAATTGCTCCTCAGTTTCCTACACATACCACGACGCTTGGTGGAGGAGGTAAATGAAAAAAAATAGGAAAAAGGTTGAATGAGAAAAAAGTACACCATCGCGCACATACACACACATGCATACACGTAGCGTGCATGCGTGCGTATGTATATACACTTGCTGCTCTCGCTGGTGAAATAAAAATAAAATGATAGGACCAGAAAAAAACAGTTAATAAGATTAAAATGTTTATAAATGATAAATTTGTCTTAAAGAGTAAGTTAATATTACCTAAAAGCAGGTTGGCAAATGGAAATATGTCAATGGATATCGGGGAACATATTTCCCGCCACTTCTACTTTCTGTGTATACATTTCTCTCTCCCGCTCGCTCGCTCGCTCACATGCGTAGCTTGCCCATCATAATTTCTTCTCTCTCCCTCCCTCTTTCTCTCTGTGTTTCTTCGTGGGGGTGTTTGGTTGTTGTTATACCCGTTAATGATAAAAGGGTATATTAAGTTCATACAAGACTATCCATAAAGAGAAAGTTAAATCAAAAATTAAATATATATTTTATATATCATATATTTAGTTTTATTCTGTGCATAGGCGAATGTGTTTTGTATCTAAATAGGAAAATATTATAAATATTAAGGAAACAATTGAAAATCCAATCAGTACTTGGTTTTAATTATTATGTGATGGTACGAATTTTCTTAATTAATAAACTAAAGTACTTTCTGAGAAATTTTTTTAATAATAATAATTTTTTTAATATTTTAAATTAATTAACTTATTAAAGTTATTTTTGTATTAAATTTGGAATATTTCTGAAATATCCATTAAATATAAAATGTAGTGTTTATTTTGTCTTAAATACCCTTTCAATTGCATTTGTGACCGATACGTCTTATAGTTGATAGGTATTTTATGGTCTGACAGTTATTATCTCGTGTGGGTGGGTGTCATTACATTATTTACAATGTTACTAACCGAGATATTTGTTGTGGTTGTTTTTTTTTTATTTTTTGTAAAGTGGAAAGCCGAACTGGAGGAGGTTATCGAAGTAGCCGGCCTTGATTCTGAACTTTGGGTCTCCATGTTGGCGGAGACAATGAAAACCTTTCCAGCAACAAGTTCCCTAAATACAGAAATTTCTGACTATGAGGATACACGTCCCATTTTTACGGACATGGTCAATGATTTACGTAAATTGGTTAATAAGCACTCTGATTTGGGTATGCTTCCGCTGGAGTGTCAATATCTAAATAAGAATGCCCTGATCTCAGTGGTAAGTTTTACATATAAAAGCTGGAATCAGATATCTTACTCAAATTTGTCTTTGTTGTTAATGTAGGTGGGACAGCAACCGGCTCCCGTCAAACATTTCACACTGAAGCGTAAACCGAAAAGCGCTCAGCTACGCACAGAGTTACTTCACAAATCAGCTGATGCCCAATCCTCTCTTAAAAAGGGCTCTGCTCCCACCATACCACTACGTTCGCGTGGCATGCCACGTAAAATGACAGACACTACACCCCTTAAGGGGATACCGTCGCGCATGCCCACCACAGGATTCCGTACGGCTACTGTACCGGGCAATGCCCAGCGGCCTAATCTCAGTCGCACACCAGCTGGACGCAAAGATGGTGGCATTAAGCTTATCGAATTCACTGAACAGCCCTTGGGTTATGCTGCTGCCAAGAAGCGCAAGCGCGAGCAACAGCTGGAGGAACAGCAAAAGAAGCAGGAACAGAAGCAACAGGCTGCTGCAGCGGCATTGGCAGCAGCTGCTGCTGCTAATACGAGCGAAACCGAGAGTCCCCCAACAGATGCGGTCACAGAGACGCCACTTACACCAACAGCCGCCAACAATAATAGTTTCGAAATTAAAGTGGAATCACAACTTCTTAATCAAAGTGACGGAGTACAGGAGTTACAGGATGAGGATGACTTCAAGGCACCCGAATTGGTTAGCAAGTCTATGCAATGTGATCCGGAAACGCCAGAGTATGCAGCTGCTGCCACACTTAATTTCACCCAGGCTACGCCAACGACACCCACTTCAGCAGCACCAGGAGGAGCTGCAATAGTAGCTGTTGCCACCAAGACGCCGGAAACTGCTAAGCAGAAGACTCCACGTACACCAAAATCCAAAATGGCAAACAATAATAATAACAACAACAACAACTACAATCAGACCCCCAAGCGTATAAAACAGGAGATTGAAATAAAGAGCGAGGAAATTATTGTTCCAGCCACTATAAAGCTGGAGAAGATTGAGGCTTCACCTTCCCAGCGTGTCATTATACAACAGCCAGCAACCGCTCAGCGTACTCCACATCTACTTGTACGCACTACGCCGCAGAAACGTCAAAACAACAGCAATAATCCGCCAGCAACAGCGACTATCACAGCAGCAACAACAACTACTACAACAACAGTGGGTAACACCACTATTAAAATGGAGAAATTGGACATTAAACCAATGCTGAGAGCCACAACATCATCATCTGCCTCGTCAAGCACTAGCACCGGCACAACTACAACATTACTCACACCCCAACAACTAAGACAAGCAGTCAATCCTTTGGCTAACTTACCCAATAATATATCGGTTAAGATTACGTCTGCAAAGGCCAAGGCGGCGGCAGCGGCGGCAGCAGCTGGTACCTCTACTAGCAGCCAGGCTGCGGCACAATTGCAGATTCAACAGCAGCAACAGCAAGCAACGGTACAACAACAACAACAGCAGCAGCAGCAACAACAACCCATTTTAATCAACAGTTCTACGCCCGTCATACTGGCCTCATCTCCCAGTGCCCAACGAGCGGTAAGTGAAATGAACCAAATGCAATTGAAAACTCATTGAAATCAGGATAAATTTAAGTTCAAATCTAAAGTATATTTTTTAATCAATCCATCGGCAGTACTTTCGCTATATATATCTACTCACAAATGTAAAATTGTGATTGGTTATATTGTGATATATCGGTAGAATAAGAAGTGGTATCCCATGGAAAAACTGTGGAAGCGCCACGAATGAAATTTTTGTTTTTAAGTATGTTTGTTAACTTTATTTTGTTCAATCTTATTTTGCAGAAACCATTGCCCTTGCCCAGCAGCAGCAGCACCTCCACTACCACAACAATACCATCGCAGGCCATAAAAACGATGCCGTTAAGCCAACTGAAAACGGCAGCCAACAGTGGTCCAGTCATAATATCGCAGACCATTATACAGCCGGCAAAGCGTGCCCAGCAGCAGCAGCAAGCGCCACAACAACCACAACCGCAACAACAACCACAACCACAGCAACAGCAGCAACAAGCAGGCACCTCCAGTGCTGCAGCCGCACAACAAATCCAGCAACAACAACAGTTGGTGGTTCCACAACAGCCCCCACAACCACAACAACAACCGCAGACGCAATATATACTGGCAGCTCCTCAACAACTGCATCAGCAACAACCGCAGCCAATATTGCCAACGTTAACATCGTTCACCCAAGCACGCCCGGTTCCTCAGACTACGACGCTTTATCAGACAACCGCTGGTGGCAGTGGCCAGACTCCTACCAAGATTCTACTGAAGACTTCGGGAGCATCGAGTGTGGTGATGACGCCACTGCGCCAGCAACAGACAACTACTGTGGTATCAAGCAACCCACCGCCGTTAGTGGCAACTTCTGCGGCAGTGGGTTTACCTGGGCAAGCGCAAAATACAACTCTAAACATTCAAAATGTTCAGCTGCCCAATCGGCCGGTTACAATTCAGCCAGCGTCGCAGGCCGCCCAGCAACAACATATGCAGGCACAGCTGCAGCAACAGCATCCACAGCATACAATTGTGGCCAACACAACGGCCACACAGCAACCAAAACTGTCTCAAGTATTGATGCAACAGGGCGGTACTGTTACCACAGCTGGTGGTGTTTCTACTATAAATGTATCGCCGGGTTCGGCGGGTAAAAACAAGACAATTATACTTACTCAAAAGGGTGTCATACTAAGGAACATTGGTGGCGATATGTACCAACAAATTCCGATTAGCAATGTAAATAGTCTTCAAGGGATTGGCGCTGGCGCCACTCTGGTGACAACAACGGCGGCGGGACCGCCTGGTTTGGTAAAGACCACACCGTCATCGGCAGCCCTTCAATTGCAGCAACAACATCAGGGACAGCCCAACAAACAGCTTTTACCCACTCTAATACCAACTAGTACGCTAGGCGGACAACATGTTATTGTGCAGCAGCCCGGCAATGTGATTGGGAATGTAAGTACAATAATAATTAATACAATACATAATATTGATTAAATTGTTTCCCACAGTCCACTCAGCAGACCATTATACGGCCTGTGATGGCAAATGTTGGTGGAGGCTTGACCACGCTGCCGCAGGGCCTGACGTTAATACAGCGGCCAGGCCAACAGCCGCAGCTGGTGCAGGTGCAAGCGGCGCCGAGCAGTACGCCGCAAAGAACGATTATCACACAATCGGCAGCGACTGTTGCGGCGTCGCAACAGCAACCGCGCCAGCAGCAGCAACAAATATTGGTACAACAGAAGCCAACACCGGCCCTGCAGCAACGTTTGGTCACCTCCACGAGCAGTGCGGGCCAAGGGCAACCAAATAATTCGAATGCCGGCATTTCGCGCACAGTCCAGGTCCAGGTGCAGACCCAACAACAGCAACCCCAGCAGCAGCAAACTGCACAGCAGCCACAACAGACACAACAGGCGCCTCAGCGACGAGGTCTTTCGCTTTCTGTAAGAATTTTCGTATTACTCAATGTGATAGGATATTTTATCTATATATATATACAATTCCTTACAGAATGAGCATGTCCATAAGGCACATGAAATGTTCCGCAAGGCGAATCGTGTATCGCGTCCTGACAAAGCCCTCATTTTGGGCTTCATGGCGGGTCTGCGAGAGAATCCGCGACCCAATTCGGAAAATGTGTTAATTATAAAATTGGGTGAAACAGAGGTAAGTGAAAGATGATAAATTTTTAAAAAGAATGAATATGGGGATGCCGATTTGATAAATTGGCATCGCTAGTATACATTGCTTTTAATTTTGTGAGTTTTGTTTATTTAAAAAATTTTAATTCTTATGCTCTTTTAATTGTTTAGGAAAAAGTGCAACAAGATGATGGCAATACATCTTTGTGCCTTGTGGAATCGCATATTCGTTTGGACTACAACACAGGTGAATGGAAGACATTCCAGAACTATAGGTTACTGGACCAGACAGCTGCCTCATAGTCCACAAGGATCATACGTGTGCGCAGCACAAAGTGAATGTGTCACTCAGCTCGGCTGGAACTGCATGCGCGTATTTAAAATGGAAAAAAAAATATTTTTTTTGTGGTTCACCCGTTCTATACGATGGGCAGCAGCAGCAGCAGCATTGATGCTCGTAATTAGGTTACTAAACTGCACCAACAATTCCCTTTTCCCGTTACCAAATCCACAACTCTATCGCCCTATTCGACCCCCATCCCATCTCACATAACCATAAGACAAAAAAAAATGCTGGAAAAAATGAAACTATAAAATAATTAACGTAAATTAGCTGTACAGTTGTTTAGTATATAGCAAAGGCTAGCGCTTAACCATTTAGTAAACCTGCCCCATTCATACCAATACAAATATACATAGACATACATACATGCATACATACATAATTACATCCATATATCCATTCACATATGATACATGCATTCAGCTTTGACTGAACGGTCGATTGAAGATCACCTAAAGACAATGGCAAACGAGATAGTTCAGAACCGATCTACACGAAAACATTTAGCACTCATACACACACACACTCACTCACAAACACACATATATATTATATTCTATTCTATGCAGATATATATTTAGCATTGTGTAATTAATTGTCAAGTAAAAAGTGTATAATTAACTTAGCAAGGCAGCATAAAATTTGGAGCCACAAAGTACGCTCTGTATTCATTAAAGAAACAAAAAAAAAAAATAAAGTAAAGAGGAAATATAGAAAATCTACACACACAAACAAACACACTCAGATATATATATATATATAAATATATATATTTATACTAGAGACAGCGAGATCAACTACAGAAAATGTAACTTAAAGATTTTCAATTGTGCAACAGCCAAGAATAAACAAAACAAATGTATTTGTGGCTTAAGTGTTAAACAAAAAAAAAAATTATTTGTATGTGAGTGTCCCATAGATAAAGAAGTTTGTTCGTGTCCAAATATATTTACAAAATGCATGTATTTATTTATATTCAGATATAACCATATACCGTCAGCTCCTATATTGTCAGTTTAATTTTTCTATAGCATTTCAGCACAATATGGCTTACTATAAAATACGCTATCCGGGTAAAATATGTATATCGTATGCTTTTGCTGTTATAGGAATATAGACTCGATTTTTTTCTTGTCCTACTGAACTTGCAGTTAAATAACACACACGTGCACACAACTATATAACATTTAATGATGTATTTCTGTAAATATGTAATACGTAAAATTCCAATTTTGTTTGAAGTGAATAATTTATGAAAATATAAGGTCTCCTGCTTAATATTGTAGTATATATAGTATATGTCACAATTTTAATTCGTCGTTTTCCAGGCCAAGATTTGAAAGATTTTAAACAATACAATCCTCTTTGCAACCGATCAATAATTAATTTAATAATTTAATTGATTGGAATGTTATAAAGTGTTTTTTTTTACAACTTTCCCGATAAATATTCAAAATATGCACTGACATTTAATTATTCCTTTTTGCTGATGCTGCCTGGTTGGAAACAATTAAAAATTGGAATGGAATTCCCAACCATAATAACAAATTACTTCTCAGCCATGGCTAAGGCCAAGTAAGCGCTAAACGAAAAGAAAAAAAAAAACACTATAAAAAAGGAATGTTAATTGTCGATCGTTGATTGTTTAATTGCATCGAAAGCGAAAGCTTACAACTAGTCAACATAAAGTTTTAGAAATTTTATTATACACTATGGATAAACTATGCCTAGGTTTAATACTATGGAAATATAATAATACGTGGTGCGTGATAAATTCGCTGTTGATCTGAATGGTTTTGAACCAATCTTTGTCGGCCATTTACTTGGCCACCTCCTTCCAGTGGACAATGGCGCGTTGATCGTCGGGCGCATCCCCAAATGGACGACTGCCATCGGAGTATACATATTCGTTGACCTGATAATTGAGGAGCGTCTTATAGTGGTATACATCAGCCAGTTGTTGGGTCAATGGGCTGGTGTTGGTAGTAAAGATTCCGGTAAATTGTTTTTCACGTGCCACACGCAACACTTCATGCTCCATAAAATGCATGCAGGCAATATTTTCACGTGGATTTAGTTTCTCGGATGTGCCCATCATAAACGAATGGAGGATTTGATTTAAACCCTTTGGCAAATAGTTATCTCTATAAAAGAAGACGTTTTAGTTGGATGTTCTCATTTCATGAAAGATCAAGACTTACCTAATGGGACCTTCACAGAATTCAAGAAATTCAAATACAATCAATAGCTTCGATCTAATATCCACTTCAGGCTCAGCTCGAGCATCAAAATTTAAGGCAGTTCCAATAATACCACCCGTATTACGATCATAGATCACAAAGCTCAGTTCACGCTCTACCAGAACTGTCCAGATATCCTGGATATGAAGAATAATTAATATAGTAACCAATATTTATATAATGTAATAATGAAATGTCAAACTTACATTGAGTATATCACTGTAGTCACTGCGAAGAACACCCGGTTTAAGCCACTGTTCCAAGTCGGCTTTGTTATAGAAACTGTCAACAATGATGCTATAGTGATTGGAAGAGAAATAGATTATATATATGTATATACTTGATTTGAGTGCCAGCTACTTACTCAATTACAGCCTGTCGATGTTCCAAACGTAATGGTACCGCCTCCATTTTCAAGTGTGGACAGGCATTAAGGGATTCCTCTTCCAATTGTACAGCATCATGATTGGCTGCCATTTTTTCTATAATCTCACCCAGATTCTTGGCAGCAATGAATTCAGATATGCCAATGTTGTAGCCCTTTTCACGTAGTAGTGTCACCGTGAAGATGGAATTCAAGGAATTGCCTCCCAGCTCATAGAAATTGCTGTGTGGAGCCAAAGTGGTGCGAGTTGATCGACCAATCACACCACCCACAGTTTCAAAGAGATCCCTGGCCGTTAGTTTCAGCTCTTCGGGAACTTGTGTGTAGTCATAGTCGAGAACAATACTGGAGTCGCCTTCATTGTTATTTGCCGTCTCGTATGTTTTAAGCAACGCCTGGCGATCGACCTTGCCATTTACCAGCAACGGCACTTGCTCCACAATGATAACTTGCGGAGTCATATAGTCGGCCAACTTATCCTTGAGACGACCTTCCAATTGCAGTTCTGTGACCACAGGGCTATCATCGCGAAGTTTGACAAAGGCTAAGATAGCCTGATCCACATGACCGGCATGATAGCACAGAACAATGGCCTTCTCCACTAGTGGCAGCTCGGCAACGTTCTTCTCCACCTCTGAAAGGTCAACCCGATGTCCGCGTATTTTAACTTGAGAATCGGTACGACCCTCATACATAATATTGCCATTCTTTAAGGCTCCATAATCGCCAGTTCGATATAGACGGGCATATTCTGTGAAGGATCAAAAAGTATTTAGAAATTATATGCTAAACGGAATTCAGTTTTAGTTCAATTTACTTTTCTCCACAGCAAGTGGGTTCTCCAGGAAACGCTCCGGATCCCGTCCGTTAACATAGCCGGCAGCCAAGTTTAAACCAGAGGCAAAGATCTCGCCAATTTCCCCATTCTTGACTGGGCGATAGTCCGAATCCAGCAGATAGATGACAGTATTAGATACAGGAATCCCTATTAAACAAAACCAAGTGTCATTAGGTAAGTAAATCAGCTAAAGATTGGATTCTCTTACCAATGGGCACATTATCATAGAGACTTAGTTGCTTCTTGCTCTCGCAGGCAAAGTAGGTCACATCACCCATAACCTCGGTAGATCCATAGAAGTTGTATAATCTGTGCACGCCCTCATCGAAGTAGTCAAAGAAACTGCTGGCTAAGGGCACGGCCAGTGGTTCACCAGAGCAAACCCAAATCTGTAGATTATAGAGCAACTTCTGGGCTGCTCCGCCGCCCTCCATTTTCAAATACATTAACAAGGAGCGCAACAGAGTGGGCACCAAAACCAGTCGCCTGATCTTGTACTTCTCCAACAAGGCGACCAGACGCTGCGGATCCTTGGTAACAGCCTTGGGCACCACGAGAATTGCCAGACCACACATCAATGGACCCCACAATTCAGCAATCGAGTCCACAAAAGTCAGTGCTGTTTTAAATACGCTCACCGTCTCATTGGCTGTGTAGGGAAATGTCAACCACTGCCATTGCAAGCGATTCAATATATTCTCGTGGGGCAAACGAACACCCTTGGGGACTCCTGTGCTGCCCGATGTGTATAACACAATGGCAATGTGATCGTTACCACCGCGCAACATCTCCTCTGACAATAGATTAGAGCCGCTTAACTGTAGAGATTTGGCATAGAGCTCCGTTAGCGATATCGATGGTGTTCCCTGGAAGCGATTACAATCGATGTCATCGTCACGTACAACCAGGGTAGGACGTGCTTCCAATAAAATATGATGAATACGATTGGCTGGAAAACTGGGATCAATGGGTAAATAGGCTCCGCCGGCCTTCCAAATGGCCAATAAAGTTGTAACCAAACCCTCCGACGGCTGCATACAGACGGCGACAATGAAATCCCCATCACTATTTGGTTGCAAAAAGCGTCCATGAGTCTCGGCCACCAAGAGGCGAGCAGCACGATTCGCCCGCTCATTCATTTGGCGATAACTACTCTGGCTGGGTGCCATACCCATACCCTGGCCCCCCTGATAGATCAATGCCGCTTTATCGGCATGGCGCAATTGCTGCTCCTCAAATATGCGATGCAGGGCTCTTGGGGCAAAATCCTGCTGTTGACCCTTTACAATCGATAGCTGTGGCAATGAACCCATATCAAAGATTGATAGCTTCAACTCTGCAAGTGTTTAAATGGATATAAATGTCAAATGGTAAGTCACTTTGAAAATATAACTCAATTTAAATTATGACTACAATGTAAAAATAATATTTTACGATGACAGCGGCTCGCGTTCACTGCAATTTGCATACTGAACTAGTTGTCGATCGACAACTAATGAATTGAATATATATTAATTACTGCTAACATGCGGCACTTAAAAGGCAATTTTCCATGTATGGATTTTCTATCATAATAAAGAGATTTATCTATAACTTTGTGTCAATTAATAATTAATTGATCTATGTACATAACCAGGCGAAGAACTTTATAATTGACCATTGACTAATTGAAAAAAACTAACATTATTATTTATGTATACGAGAAATTTCAATTTCATAAACATTAATTAGAATTTGTTAGCCAAAAATAAAATTTAATGTTCGTTTTGGTATGCGAAATGTAACTTGACCAATATTGCACAAAAATATATCAAGAAAACCAAGCCCAGCTCTGTCCCATTTCACGTGCGTTTCGATAGAATCAGTTTTTAACTGACTGACCAACTCAAGTTGTATGTGAAGGTCTTTTAACTGAAAACTGTTGCACTAGCCGGCCAGCCAGCGAAGCAGTTAGCCAGCCAGCCTATTGCTCATTTTTGTTTGGCCACATTGTCATGTCATAAAAGTCAGCTAATTGTAAGTACATAGTGGCAAAATGTCATTGAGCCAACAACTTCTGGTCTCTTGGTTGGCTCCAATGTCAAGCGCTCCAATCAAAAGATATAACCGTATGAGTTAATACACTCGCACACTTGTGCGCGTGTGTGTGTTGTTAGAAATAAATGGCCATCTAGTTGGAAGAGACTGATAAATAGCAATTAAATTGTTAATAGTAGTGGCCTTATTGCTTATGCTAATCCTTGTTTTAATTTTGCAAACGCTTTCGCTTTAGACAAACATATACCCTTGCCCATTGAATTATTTATAAAGTTCCGCGTATTTTCTTCTCTGTTTCTTTTTTTTTTTTTGTCTTTTTTGCTGTGTTTTTCCTGACTGGAAGTGGAAGCTCGAGGTGGCTTTCAAAGGCGTCAAACAAGTTCAGACTTCATTCGATAGAATTGCGCAATATGGTATATCCACAGGTTTTTTTTTTGTATGCGAGTTGGCCAAACTTTTGATTCTTGATTTGACATAGAAACATTCTTTTAGCGACCATCTAAATCACATATGTTTAGATTTATGGGGCGTATACGTAACGACGCGTTACTTAAAACACACATAAATTTAAAACCGTAGCCAAAGGCAAAAGGCGAAATCAAATTCCATGGCAAAGCCGATGCAATTGCAGTAAAATCAAATGCCTAGAACATTTCCCAAGCACATATTACGTATGCGCCGTGTGAGTCCAATTAGTTGGTTGACTTCGATGTATGTAATAGATGTAATATCTGCATACAATGCACTAACTATGACTGAAGTGTTTGTTCCACATCTCTACTGTGTGTGTTCTAAATAAGTATGTGTGTGTGTGTGTGTGTGTTTGTATCCATTGTCCATTGTGCTATGGACTCCAGTCTGTTTATTCTTGAGCTCGTTTGTTCTTGCCTTTTCACATCATCGATTTAATGCATCCGCAGCACAGGCAACGACTTCTGTTCACCTCCGTTGCTTCTGTTGATGAGGTGAAATCTTTGTATGCAAGCGGCTGTACTATTATTACTATTATTGTTTTCTTTTTTGTATTTTGTTTTTTTGTTATTTGATTATTATTATTGTTTTCTGCTGTAAAAAAAAATATCTAAGAGGCAGCTAGCTATTGAAAAGCATTTAAGAGCCCAAAGTATATATGTACATATATGCGCTGCTGCCGTTTATAATTTTCCGTTCAAGGTTAGATTTTTGTTTTATAGTTTTCAGTGAGTTTTGTGGCTTGACTTTCGGAAAATCGTTCCATAATTATCGGGTTGCCATGTAATTTGTAATTTACATAATAATTGACTGCGTTCTGGCTGGGTGTTTGATTGTCTGGCAAGTGTTGCCTGTCAGTCATTTACCAATATAACTATTTTGACCACTAACTTGGCCTAGGGAAGGTCGGTCATTGCACGATCTCTCTTTCTCTGAGTAAGGCACTTGGTCAACAAATTTTGTGGTTTATGTTTTTTTTATTTTTGGTTTAACTAATTAAAAATGTAGTTTGTTCTGGTCTGTCCGTTTGTCCTAAGGTTATGGGTGAATCGCTTATTTGCCTGTCACTGATTTGCTTAATTGAGTAAAAAGCATCTAATTTAAGCCATAGCTGGGCGCACTGTATCCCATTTAGATCATGTGGGGGAATAGCTACTGGTGATGTTGTCTGTGGGATTTTTTGTTTCGTGTGCTCTTGTTTTCATCGTTTAACTAGCGCTGTTGAATTTCCGATTGTGAGTCAATTGGCAATGACAAGTCCATTTTGCGAAAAACCACACAAGATTCAACATAACAAATTCTGCATAAGTCGGGCTTTACGTCAATGAATACATCTTTATTTAACTATTCACATGTTCACTAAATAGATAAGCTTGTGTAAATGCAAATTATTGACAGTTGCGCTCAGTATGTCAAGTTATTTAAGCTTGTATTACTGACACTACAAGCATTCAAATGTGTTGTATATGCATACAAGTAAAAATACTACTTAACATAATTAATAGTTAGTCAGTATGTTAAATGAGTCAATTGCAATTAAATATCAATCAATACATGTCGATACATATGGCATTTAGTGTTGTCAGATACCATCGATTACATATATGCAGAAGTTACCTACATATATCTGTACATATGCCAGGTGGATGGAAAAGCGGAAGTTAATTGCTTCACCTTGAGAACTTTAAAATTGAAAGGATAATTTTCATTTGAATTTTAACAAGTATAATAAATTAAAATCTACTATTCATTAGTGGCAACTTAAGACAAATTAAATGTCAATTGCGAAATATGTTAACATTCATTATGCTGATTGTTGGTTTGGCTAACAAGCCAAGAGTTTTCTCAAGTGCGAAAATGCTCGTAATTTATTCTGCGCCAGCACTTTTGTGGTTGTTGTCTTGGCTAAATGTGTAGTTGCATTTATATTTACGTTTTTCAAATCGTTTTAATACCATTATAAAACTCATAATACTAAAAAATAAATATAGCAGCACACCAAAAACTAATTGTACAAGTAACTATATTTTCTCTATTAAAAACAATAGTTATCATGTTTCTTATCGACCCAGACAATTAGCTTGTTTTAAAGCGCAAGTTGTATTATTCAAATTTTGTCATTTAATAATTGCTTTATTGTATTATTAATTTTAATTGCTAGTTTATGATCATAAAACTTAATACCAGCAAAAATTATCAGTTTATAAATCAGTTTATGCTAGTTCCTTGTCAAAATAAGAGTCATTGACTTTACGGTTGAGTATTATAAAGATAAACATTTCGAGAGATATGTTTTCTTCAAAGTCAGCTATGCAAAACTGAAAAACTATTTGATAAACCATTTGAAATATTCCTTCAAGTATCGAATTGGTCAGCGAACATGCTTACAATTGACTGGCCCACTGATTTATATGTTGTTATTTTAGTACTTTGCTAATTAAATTTTTCCTTAGGCAAGTGTGAGTTTTTTATGGATCTACCTTGCCTTGATTTGCTTTTGTTAACCCCTTCGAATATGTCATAAATTTTGCGCGAACATAAAGCAAAAGCAAACAAAAACAAATGTACAAGCAAATTGCAATTCGCATGCAGTTTGACTGGTTTTTTTTTTTTTTGGAGTTTTCAATTTTTATTTAGCTAATTGCAAAAAGGGAATTGAATTATTTTTATTATGGTACACGTTCACTTCCTGTACGGCAGCAAATTCAATCTGGGTTGATATTTATTGGATTTTATTTTTAGGATAATTTCCTCAGAAGTAACTTACTATATATGAGTAATGTAAAAAGGCAGGCAAATTGGTTTTAATCATAAACAATTTGCATATTGTTGGGCAAAAAGGGGCACGACAGTTGAGAAATTTCTTATTAAGAGACGCACGAAGGGGAAAATCCACATATATTTACATACTTTTCTTGCTTTAATTATTTTCCAATGACTTGAACTTTTGCATATTAAATTTTGCATATGAGAATGTAAATTTTATTGTTATAAATATATTCCCAGGTGGATGATTTTCTTTTTATTTTTTTTTTTTTTTTTTTTTTTTATCAAATTTTTTTTTTTTTTTTATCAAATTTTTTGCAAACTTCCAAAAAATGATGTAATAATTTCCGAAACTAATTGTTGTTAAGTATGCATGAAAGGCAATGTGCATAGTCGCTAATTGTAACTAAGTATAGTAATAATATTACAACATCAAGTATACGTACGGTTGGTTGTTGGTACTCGATAATTTTTTATAACTTTTTTTTTTTTTTGATCACTTATTGTACTCTAGCAGAGAGTATTAACTTTTATTGAATATTCATATAGTTTTTTTTCCTTTTTAATTGGTATTTTATTAAGTCTGTCCTCCGTTTAACACTAAGCACGTTTTGATTTAGTCCTTATTTTCTTTTTTTTTTTTTTTGCTATTAAATAGTTTTCCGTGAATAATTTTGTTTCTCGTGTGACTTGTTTTAGAGTTTAGTTTCGGCACTTTTGGATTGCTTTTAATTTGAATTTGCCAAAAACTCAAAAAATTTGTAACGCTCACACCAAACACACTTTTGGGACCTGGACCTGTACGTACTATGTACTTGTAAACGGCGCTCGCAGACTAATCAGAATCCCAGCACTCGACTAACTTTTATATCCAAAGCTGAAGACCAGGCCGCTGCGCTGCCACCAGCCAACTGCGCAGTCGCAGTCGCTTCGACGAAGAAGAATGGCAGAGCGACGCCAGCAGTGGAAATACAGAATGACAGAGGAAAAAACTAAAACCAGTTCCTGCTCTTACAACAGCTTCTGCTGCTGCTACTGCTCTGCTGCTGCTGCAATTGCCTTCTATGTATGTATGCGTATGTATATATGTATGTGTGTTTTTTTTTTAAGTATTTATCTCGTTGTAGTTGGCTACCTTATTTAGTTAGTCGTTTGGTTTAACTCGCCGACCGATTGCAAGTTCAGTGACGTAGGAAATGAAATGAAATTCCTGCCTGTCGCACTCGCTAATTGGGTGCAAAAATTGTTGGGGGAGCGGCATAACCATGATCGGAATGAATGACTAGTTCTGTTTATTAGAACCATGGAAATCCCTGGGCATTTTAGCCAATGAACTACATGAAAGTGACGCACTCTTGCCTCAACTGAATCTATAAGAGTAGACTGACACAAAATGTTTTGCTTCTTGTCTTTTCATGAAAAAATTTCTTTAAATTGTTTTAGAAGTACACTTAGAGACGTGTAGGAATAACAATAACTTTTCTCTGATTTATTACTTGACTTTAGTAAACTTGAAATTGAAAAAAAACAGTACAATTTTTCGATTAAGCATACTAACTGGTAGTTACAATATTAGAAGTAGAAAAAGAATTTGAGTAACCAAGAATATAAATTTAAATATTGGAAATGTTTTGTCTACTATGTGAGTATGGCATAGTGAATGCAATTATCAAAACTCCTAAAAATTCTGTTATACAATTGTAAATCTATCTCTTATTATATATAAGCTCAATTCAAACCTTTTACTAACATTTACGATTCATATACAATTCAATGTGGCAATCGTCTTCTAAAAAAAAAACTATTTATTATCAAAGCTGGCAATTTGTAGAACGTCGTTGTTAGCTGTCAATTTAATATTGTGCATCGCAACTGATCCTATCTGATCTGAACTGAGAGAGTGAATGCTGTAACAGAAAAAAGTTAATAACTTATGCTAACTTATTCGAATTAGTTGTTGGCATTATGCTATCCCAACACACATTATAGAGGCAGTGTGAAATTTTTCAGCTCCAAGTGCCTGATTTCTTTCAAATCAAATCAATCATTAATAAATGAGCACAGAAATACATATTCACAACTATAAATAAAAACATTTTTAATTAGTTGACTATTAATTAATAATGCATATGCATGGGAGTGACGTGTCAGAAATCGAACGACTTGAAGAGTTCATATATCAAGTTTTAATTGCAAAAAAAAAAAAAAAAAAAAAGATGGCAAAAATTAGAATGTTTGCCCGCATTATTTAGTATTTGTGTTATGATTTAATAAATTATTTTATATTGTCGATGTCTGTCAGTAAAGAATTTACTATTCCAACTCTCTTTAAGTGTATAAGAATTTTTTAATAAAGTATAGTAAATGATTGCAACATTGTTTTTTAAATGTTTCTATGTCGGAAATTATTAAATACAAAAGGAATAAAAAAAACCACATAAAAATTTGTATTGCGCCTTTGTTCAATTTAACAATGATTGACCATAAAAAATCAGCAAATATTTTTGCTACGATCGATAAAATGCACATGCATTTTACTTCCTTTCATACGTTAATTGTTACTCCGATTTAAAACGCCTTTTACATATACATATAGATGTAGTTATATATACATATAAATATACATACATCCATATGTAATTTACTCCACATGGGGGGATTTTTCTTGTCGAGTTGTTTGTTGTTGTGTTTCTTAAGAAACAAAGGAATATTGCATCAGAATTTGGGTCATTTGTCACATGGTTTTAAATCAATTAAAGTGAATCATATTGAAGGTTTTAAGCAAAAGCATGTTTAGCCGGATTCTATGCAAATTCTATTTGTGCTTATTTTTGCAAAAATAAAATAGTATCTAAAATATCAATTAACTGATTATCAAAGTCAAATTAGCCTTAGTTAAACACCCCAAGTTAGAGCCACTAGATTGCTAATATAATCTATAAACTTTTAATGTATTTTGATATACTTATCAGACAATTGGTTTTTAATACTCTGCAGAATATTAAAGAGAGTTGGAAACCAGTTTGAAACAATAATCGATAATGGTTATTTAGAACTGCTAAAGAAAAAAAAGATCCCATGCTCATGACTTTTCAGCCTGCCCTCGTACATACATATAATGCAATACAGGTGTGGTCGACATCAGATTAAATTTAAATATATAAAATACAATTAAATGCTGCCAGCAAAGATACAAATCTTGCCACACGCCAAAGTCACGTTTACAAAAAAAAAGCGCCATCGATACGGGGAAGAGCAAAAAACCGGCTAGAAGTGCTTTCGCGATTATCGTCATCATGTTATTGAAGGAGGCGAGCTGGGAGTTCCCCAAAAATAAAGAAAGTATGACGCATCTTAATTTTGGTTAAGATTTCTATCATATAAACTATCAGTTTCTTATTATTATGATTATTATTGTTGCCGTTTTGTGACGTGGCGGGACAAAACTGAAAACTTGTTTTTTTTTTTTTTTGCTTTTTTATGCTCTCACACAATTATTTCCCTAAACAAGTTGTCGTCGGATAATTTGTTGTTAACAGCTGCAAGCCAACAATCAAACTTTTTCGCCATTTGTGTTAATGATACTTGTGATTTTTGGCCGATCGATGCTGCGACCGGATTAATTCGCATGGCATTGTCGATTAGCTTCGCATATTGCGTATACGTCATGTCTGACATGACAATGACAACGATAGCAACGGTTTGTTTTGTTCGAATTTATTATTTTTTCGTTTCTATTCTTTTTTTGTAATTCCTATCAAATTCCAAATATCTGTCGCCATGAACATTATTACTAATCTAGCTACGTGTATCTGTGTGTGGCATTACTTGCAAGAATTCTTGTTTCGATTTTGGGGCTTTGTTTTGTTTGTTTGTTTTTTGGGATACTTGCGGAAGTGATTTAGTGTCTACTGAACCAATTCTCAATATGTATTTATGTAAGTGTATGCGAATGTGTGCAAATGTGGCAATTAAACTATCATTAGAGTTACTGCAGTAGTCACTCAACTGTGGAACCAATCAATATTAATGCCAAACCAATAACTATAAGACAAGTTATCGAATCTTGATCTGGCACTTACTGTATCACCCAGCTGTGGCGCCCGAGACAACTTTCAATGCAAATGGACAAATCATGCAAAACTGTCACAAAATGCCAGTGTGAAATTGCCAGTTTTAAAAACTCTGTAAATCATATTGGAATATCCAGAAGTAGAATCTTATACACGTAGTAACTGCCAGATGAGCCGAACAGCAAGGCAAATCAACTTTCTAGACCAGCCCCAACATCAAAAATGAATGAACAGCCAGCCAGACAACAATTCAGTTGTACTCGAACCCGACGCGGCCATAGATAAGTCTAATCATTTCAACTGATTAAAATTGAAATTGGTTTTTCCATACTCTTCGATATTGAGTGAGGTATTTTGATTTTGTTTAAAGGGTTTTATACAAGTTTAATAATAATACAATAATCCGATTATAAAATATATAGCTTACCATAAAAAAACCAATCAATTGGTTTACATACACTTATAATTAATTATTAAGCTATTACAGTTTAAATTTTTATTACAAATTTTATAGACTTAATAATATTTACATGTATATAGCATAATTTACTTAATTTGTTTGCAATTATTTTTATGTTTGCATTTAGGTAAATAAAGTCAAACAATCCAATGATTGTTGTGGACCTTATTTGTTTTGTTTTATATTAACAGGTTTATTTTACAATGAATAAACAAATTATAATATAAACCTTAATGTACAAGTAAGAAGAATAATTACTTGTTAATCTGATTATTATTATATTTATTGATTGTATTTTAAATTCATTGGCGCTTAAAATTTTCATGATTGAATTGAATTTGAATTTCAAGTAGATCAAAAACAAAAAAGATCTATATAAATATGGTAATTGTGATTAAAGCAAATAAAAGAGTTTCTTTCCAGTTTCACTACACAAGATACTTTTTCTAACTGTAATTAAAAAGTCTATTTAAATTTTAAGGCTTTTTAAAAAGAGGCTTTCAGCCTTAGAAGATAACAAATAGATCCTATTATATAATGTTTTCTTAGTGAATATCATTTTTTAGCATAAAAATAAATTACTGGAGCCATTTACCTGCTCTGAGGACACATCACATTTGTTTTGCTTAGTTTTGCCCGTTGGTGAACAACTAATTGATTACTTGCTTAATATTCCAACTAACATAGCTATATATTAGCACACTTATCTCCATTGATTTACATGATTCTGCTTCAATAAGATATAATATACACTTGTAATATTCATATAATATCATATTGAAATTGTACGTTTCTCTCGTATAATTGTAACTGCAATGCTGTAAGAAATTCTCAGTTATCTTTTATAATATAAGCAAACTGTTTCCATCTTATTAGCATAAAATAAAAGTAAGAACATAACAACACCTGCTACTACTATAAACTATAATTAAAGAAAAAAAAAAAATGTTGTCAAAGATAAATCACCAGTAATTGTATGATTGAAAGCGAGTGACATTAAAGTGGTCATTCTGAGTCAGCTTGCCTCAAGCCTTCCGATAAGCATTTGTTTTGGCACTTGTTAGACGACAGTCAGATATTCCCAATATAAACGTTCTACAGATAATCTTTATTATTTTATTTTATGTTTTGGATTTTCTTTTCGATTATTCAGATTCAAATTCAATTGAAATTTGTACCCATACGAAATTGCCGAAATGGGTAGCGAAATAATAGTTCTTCCTGATAATTTGTCAAGTGGATTGGCTTTTTCTTTGTTATTTATTACGAATTTTGGAAAACCAATTTGGGAAATACCCAGCAAATATGTTCGATTAGATACGATTAGTAACAATTGGTAAGTTTAGTGTTAATAAGAAAAATATGCAAAGTACACACTCTTAAAGATGACAATCTGGGTAATAAATATTCCCACGAATTGTAGAAAGCAACATCATGCTACTTTAGAGTGGCTTATCCTTATCAGTTTATAGGAACTTAAGAGCCGGTTTGGCCCAATGACTTGTACTACTACTTATGCCTATTTCCTAAACTTTGCAAAGATAGCATCTTTCTCTATCTAAAGGCTGTTCTTGTTTATTATTCTACTAATATATAAATCATGTATGTATATAAGCCTTATCAGTGGTCAAGTCTGCCCTGGCTGTGGGTTATAAAATGGGGTATCAGTCCAGAAGCCAGTCAATTGTAACGAAAATATTGGCCAAGAAGGATGGCTAGAATTGTGTTTGTGCTATTTCTTTGTGGCCTGGCTTTGGCCAGAGCAGGATCCAATAATTTGGAATTAAATCAGAAACTGGATAAAGAGGATTACCAACGTTTGGCAATGCTCCGGCATTTGTCTGAAGAATTCTTTGAATTTTACAAGAATTTAACGGTGACAGATGTGGCCCTTGATCCACGATTACCTACCACACAGGATTTGCTGTGCTATGCAGAATTGGCCCAGTTAACCCAAGGACTAACCTCAGGCAGTACATGGGCATATAAAAGTAAGTTATTTGGAGTAAAGGAATATCCGCTAGTTGGCTAATCTTGGAAATAATTTCAATTATCAATTAGTGATCGATTCCTGGGGATCGGTACCAGCTGGTATGCTTGCTGGCCACCTAAAGGATCTGGGTCATTATGATGAATGCATGGGCATTGATCAGGCAATTGTTGGTACCACAAGCTATAATGTCCTGGGAAAATATTGTTTGGCCCAGCTGCCGCTTAGCGAATTACTTGGCTCTGGTGGCATGGGAATGTTGAGAATGATGAATGTACAGACAGCTGTATGCTTTCCCTCATCCTGCTCGGCCACAAATATGGACACAATGTTGAAGCGAGTGTTTAAGCAGCTCCTCGGCGTAGAACTCAAGGATAATACACGACTGGTGAGCGAGAGTACATGCAAGGTAGCGGAGAGGGAGTCATTTGATAGCCTTACCATATTCACCATGTAAGCTCGGGAAATCCCTTTGATATTTATATATATTTATGTATAATTGATATTGATTTTAATTTAATTCTCAGTGTTTTTCTGTCGGTGATTGCTGGTATTGTGGGTTTATCCACACTGTATGACTATTTTCTATGCAAAGATCAGAGTGAGTAATATATTGTTAAGATTTAGTTGCTATTTAGTTACAATTATTCTTCATTTACAGAACAAATCCCTGTCCTGATAAAAGTTTACTCTGCACGAGCAAATACCAAAGCGTTATTTCAAGTTACAACTAAAAAGAATCCAAATATTATATCCTGTTTGAATGGCATACGTTGCATGTCCCTAATTTGGGTCTGCTATGGGCATGATTATATTATGGGAATCACTTCGCCAAATATCAACTTATTTAAAGTGTATACGGTATGATAAGATTGTTATTTGAAAAGCAATATTATCTATCTTTCATTACATTTGCAGTGGATGAAGAGTCCGTATATGGAGTTAATCAATCAAGGTGTATTTGCTGTTGATAGCTTCTTCTATTTGAGTGGACTGCTGGTGGCTATGATTACCTTACGCACTATGGAGAGGTAAGCATACATACCTTAATTTTGGTAAACCATTTCGATTCTCATACTTTTCTTGCTTTCTTTGTACAGGTCCAAGGGAAAACTAAATGTTCCTCTTATGTATTTGCATCGGTATCTTCGTCTCACACCTGTTGTTGCTGTATCCATTCTTGTCTATCTCAAGTTGCTACCCTATTTGGGTGATGGCCCACTCTTTGGCAATTGGAATTTCGATAATTATGATAGCTGTAAGGACAATTGGTATTGGACATTACTTTACGTACAGAACTATGCCGCTGATCAGACTGTAAGTATTGGTTCCTTATATTGTCCTTTTCAAGATGACTTCAACATTGCCTCTTACAGTGCCTGACACATACTTGGTATTTAGCTATTGATATGCAATTGTATATCCTTTCACCCATATTTCTGTTTCTTGTGTACAAATGGGGTAAAAAGGGCGCTGCAGTTGTGTTTACCTTTACAATGTTAATGGTCGCCTGTCTCTTTACCATTATGATTACTAAGAACTATTCAGTGTAAGTATAGCTCGTCCTTTTTTGTTGATATATCCATTAATTGTATAATCGATTTTATAGATTGAACGCTGGTGGTGGTGGTGACATTTCCCACACTACTCATACGCGAACGTCTCCATGGCTGGTTGGTTTTCTTTTTGGCTATTTCCTGCATGCAACACGAGGCAAATCATTCAAACTTAATCGTATCATTGCCTGTTTGGGCTGGCTTTTTGGCCTGGCCTGTCTCTTTGTTTGCATCTTTGCCATGTATCCGTATGGAACTGGCAAAAGCAAGACAATTCCCATTCTTAATGAGGCCTTCTTTGTGGCATTCTCGCGTGTTGCATGGCCCGTTGGCTTGAGCTGGGTGATCTTTGCCTGCATGCAAGGCTATGGCGGTTTGGCCAATGCTTTCCTTTCATCCCCCTTGTGGCAACCATTGTCCAAACTTTCGTTCTGCACTTATATGTTCCATTTGGTCATTCAGAACCTTAATGCCGGACGCACTCGTGTGAATACCTATTTCTCTGACTATGATGTGGTAAGTTTTGCGATCTTTTGCTATTTTACAACAATGGTTTATATTATTATATTTTTCTCCTTTAATTAGATGTTACGTTTCTGGCAAGACTTTGGCTTTTCTTTGCTTCTAGCCTATCTGATGTACATTGTAATCGAGGCGCCTTGTACTGGCCTAGAGACTCTTCTTTTGCCAAATCGTAGAGCAGCTGCCAAAGCCAAGTTAGCACCGATTGAGCCAACAACACAAAACGTTATTGAAGCATCTGCTCCAGCGCTGGAGACCAAAACATTACCAGGTGCTGTGCCAGAGACAAATGTACCAACTGATGTACCTCTAGCAGAGTCCAAGACTGAATTGGAGCAGCAGAAGGAACAGCCAGAAACCACAAACAATGTAGTTCAAAATTAGTTTTAATTATTTAAATTATAATAAGTTCCACTTAATCTATTCAACGAATAGAGTTTACTATAAACTTGGGCCAAATCTAAACTGATTATAATCAGAGTTATTATACTTAAGCGGATGTGTAGCAGAGCAAAAGATAATCAAAGTCGTAATCTTAGTAGCTTTTTGTGGATTTTAAACTGGCAATCAGTCATTCTTTCAATCGTTCAATAGGTGATAAAAATGACAATTATTTCCTTCAACCAGCTACCAAATTGATGGTTAAGAAAAAATAAACTATAAAATATTTATGACGTTTTATTAAAGAAAAGTTCAATACCCGTTGGCTACTTTGCACTAAGTTTTTAAGTAACATTTAATACAAAGAGCAAGTTTTTCCATTGTATCACCCTGTACGAAACGATGCTTATAACAATGAACAAATCGCAAATTAGCTTTTACGCGCATTTCATTCAAGTTGCATGTCAACAGTGTGCCTTCCCACTTTTACGTATAGCCCCTCCCTACTGGCTTCCTCCGCCACCTCTTCAATTAACACAACGTTTTGTTTCTGTTTTCCGTTCCATTCACTAAAGCCTCCCCAATACCACAATATACCGTACATTGTAAAAGCATAGCGCAAAGCTTACCCATTTGGACTTGCAAGCTTCATTATTAAGCTTTTTATGTTATAGAAGACGCATACAATCGTTTTGTTGGCTATGCCGGCATACGCGGCGTATGAAAATTGTTTGCTAGAAAATTGTGTTGTTAGTCTTTTGGGAAACTTGCCGTCGAGCGGATCAGTTGGCGTGCCCTCTGCACTCTGTTGGCTCAAAAGAAAGTGGCTAAAACGTCAACTTTGCTGTAAAAGCCGGCATACAGCTAGTCTATTTTGAATTTGAATATCTATTAACGGAAAGCGGACAGGTGCATCATATACACTTTTTACTACAATTTTTATAAAACACATTGTCAAGAGAGTTCTTTTGTTTGTACGAGTGTGCGTGCGTGTGTGTGTGCGTGTGGATATATTGGCCTGCACTTTGTGGTTGCCATAAATGTCAGCACCGTTGTCAGATCGAAAGCGGTTCTTGCTGTTTTGTTGTTGTTGCTGCTGACATGGTCGCCGCGTTAATGCTTTTAATTACATGCGAAACATAAAAAAGTATTTCGTAAAGTGTTGCCGTGAAGTTTGACATGAGAAATTAATGCATATGCCTTGGCCAAATGCATTTGCGGGGGCAGACTTAACAGTTCTCAAAGGGTCGAGTTGAATTATACAATGATTTGATTTGATTTCTCAATTTTTTTGATCTTTAACATTGTTTTTTACGTAATTAAAGAACGACCACTTACATACTTCTGTTGTTATTAGGTAAGCGCTGGAAAATATTATTGAAAGGTGTTAAATATATTAATGCGATCGAATTAAAGTGAAAGTTGTGTGAACATTGTGCATTAGTTTCTTATATATATTAAATGTCTTTTACAATTTTCACTTGCTAATTGATATTGCTACACCTACACTGAGAAAACTGTCTTGAAATGGGATTCATATCATTTGAAATTAAATATATTATAATAGTAAACCAAGATATTTTGCAAGCAGACTCTGAACTACTTATAATTGATCCAGAAATTAAATTTAGCAGCCGTTATTTCATTTATTTTCTTTATAAACTGATCAAATTTTGTTTTTCTTGTGGAATCGTTTAAACTCTCAGTGTAAATTTCTCCTACACCTCTCGCTGACAGTAGTAACTTTTTTTTTTTGAAAACTTGCCGGTCGGTATTTGCATACGCATTTTAATGATTTTCTATCTCTTTCTAACTGTGGTTATTCTTGTTGCTTGTGGAACTGGTTCCATTCAATATGTGTTTAAGCATCATTATTAATATTGTTTATTCTATAGATAATATTGATTTCAAAGCATAAACATTGACAAATTAATGCCACTAGTAAGCTGCTTAGTCATTATCATCATTTATTTCAATCATCATCATCATCATCGAACCTCTCGAAAATGAAACTTGAAGATCTTGCTCCACTCAATATCTTCCCTTGCCTCCTCCCTGCTTGACTCTGCCTTATCAGACCCAGACCTTGTGACGCACTTGAAGCTCATGAGAGTTTTGTCACAGTTTTGTTTTTTGTTTTGGAATTCATTTTCCATATGCAAAAGCCTTGGCATTGGGCTAAGTTAAACCACCCGGCATCCAAATATATATATATATATATATATATGAATTATTCGTATTATACGTTTTATAAATATGTGGTTTTATTTGTTTAAGAACACATCTCCAACACCCCATTGCCTACCCAATTGGTCCCATCGGCTGCTCATTAAATACATAAATGCAACATCTGTTGGCGCTTTTTCCTTTTGTTTACACTTTCTGCTGGGCCTCCCGCGCGAAATTATATGCCAAACATATTATATATAATACTCGACATGTTTATAATGTTTTGCTTCTGTTTTGTTTTGGTAGTCAACTCTTTGGCATGCAACGTCATAACCCAACTGAATTGTGGAACAAATCGGTTAAGACGGCGCGCGCCTTTAGCATATGAAATATGAAAATTTATTGCGTATACGCACACAAAAACGTACAATCAGTGGCGGACTAACACAGAGGGATTTCAAGTGTTTCAACCCCTTTAAGATAGAATATTTTAAAGCAGGAAAGTTGTTACCAAAAATTAATGTATAATTTAATTATTAATTAATGAACACTTAGGTTAAATGGAAGGAAATTTAATTTAATTTTAAGTATTCCTATAAAACTTTTTTGTATTGTTAGAAATTTTCCAAACAACTTAATCTTGCTGTAAATCCAAAATAAATTGATGTATTAGGCCAATATTTTAATTATAATTACATACATAAATCAGATATCCCTCTTGGACTGATATCCTTAGTCTGTCACTGGGGTCATATAATTTTTGGCCTCTTCTTTTTGGCTGCATCAAGAGTTGATTGAGCTTTGCTATTTTGGTCAGCAATAATCATACAAACACACACAGACGCATACTCAAACTTATGCATATATGTATGTATATACAGTGAAAGACAAACCGCCTTAGTTTCAAATCAAATATGTCTTTATTTATATGAATGGTGATTTATACGCTTGCCAGTCTTTCATGTTGCCATTTCGTTCTTTTTTTTTTATCTTTTCTCTGCTCATTTTTTTACTAATTACGCGCTGCTGGAAAAAAGGCAACTAGAAAAATAGCAAAAGATACAGCATTCTGAATGTTAAAACAAAGCAGAGACTTTGAGATACCCAGCAGCAAGTACTTAGACAAAATACAAATGACCTTTACTTACGAATGTATACACGGTATGCCAATCAAAAAGATAAAACCTTGACTATTGTTTAATATAAAACAAGCAACTGACGTATAAATCAACACATTAGTAATCTTAGGTAATGATCTACAGCATCTAAATCGACTCATCAATTGTTTAAATATAACATAAGTACATTACTTAAGAGTCCTAAATTCTCTTCCATGTAGCTTTTGTTGATCTCAATATGCTCCATAACCACATGAGGCAGGGTACATAAAGACACGTCATTGGGCAAAAAGTGGAGGTATGTATGTAGGTAGATGGGGAGAGTTGGACATTTAGTCAGGCTACTTGGTTGTCCATTTGATTTGCCCAGACTTGCGCGTGTTTGTGGCGCCTTTCGATTTTTCTCTTTTATATATGTATATATATATTTTTTTTTTTTGTTTTTGGGGCAATCGCGATCGGAATGAACGCCGTTTGAATAAAAAATGTCGCATTTTTCTGACTCACATATAAACAAATAATGATGAGAAGAAAAAAAAGAAACAATAAACAAAACCATTTTCTTCTTCATTATGCATTTCTTTTTGTTTTTTTTGAACTAAATGAAATTCAACTGTGTTGACTGCTATGCAAATAAAAGGTGTGCGACGGGACGTCTAAAATTTTATGGCTCAATCGAGGGCGGGCCGTTTATTTAACCCGAAAAACTATCGACGCGTCGATCGTTTCATTATTTTTATTTAATGCTTCTAATATTTATTTACCTTACATTTTGCTTTTCACTTTCAGTTCTTTTGTGTGCCAAATTATTTGTTTTTTTTCCTTTCTTATTTTTTATGACCAACTGAAATTTCGATAGAACTTTTGCGAGTTATGTTTAAGAAAATAAACAAGAGCAAATGCTAAAATTTAACGATTATGAACTGACAAAAAAGGACTGACTCGATGACTGTGTATACGTCTATGTGTGTGTGTGTGTGTGTGTGTGGGGATGGGGGTGAAGGAGGCACGTGTCAGCAATAGCAAGCAAAGTAAAGACTAGATTGTGTTGGATGACTAATGGCTGCTTAATTTACCGTCAGCACAATTACCAAGCTAAGTACAATGATGGCTTAAAGTGTCATGAACAGTGGCGGTTCAACAGGGAAGAGGCTTTGAGTGCAGTAGACAGAGAAACTAAACCCCAAACGAACTTTGCTTAGTCAGTATCAACATAAAGACCTAAAATATTCCTTCAACAGAACCGATTTTGATCACAATTAAATTTATTAAGTTTTCTCCATTTCATAATCCGCTACTGGTTTTCAAGATATAACCAAATGTTTGTTAATTGTCCGGCAGATTTCCAAACTAATTTAATTTGCAGTCAACTGAACAATGGCAAATTATTATATAATCATTATGGACAAAAGCCCCTTGCACCCTACCCCTCCGCACCCTTCATCTATCTTTCATTCGCTTCGCTTGTTTACACTTCTCGGGCTCACTTAGTCCGCGCCCCTTCGAAACGTTCTGGCATTTTTTTTTGTTGTTTTTTTGAGCAAATGTTTTGGGCTATCACGTTCGCCTTTTGCCTTGAGTCTGAGTAATTCATTAGACGTATATTGTGGCGGAGCCGGAGTATTTGCATAATTATGCAATCACTTTTGGCATACTTACACATTAGGCGCAGACGGCTGATAAACAAACCAAAGAACGAACCAACCAACCAGCGACCCCAACCCCGATCGTAATCCTGGCCGAAGCAGCTACTAGCAGACACACCGGGCCATAGACAATGGGCTCAGACAGGGACTAGACCCAATTTGATTAGCACGCGCATACCGAATGAAGGCCAAGTGAAGTTATCAAGAGAGGGAGAGGCGAAAAAAGGAAGAAAAGACTCCCAGTTCTACTATATTTAGTAGGTACGTGTGGGCGGTTAATCATCATGTTGTGGAGTGAAGTGCCTAGAACTTTTTCTTCTCTTCTCTTTATTTTCTTTTTTTTTTTTGGTGAGCTTAATTAGAAGTCAAATGTTTGCTGCCAGGCAGGGCCATTTTAGTGCATTATCCTTGAGATTTTTTTAAGGAACCTTTGGCATATGCTTATGGTGTTTATGTGTTAGGCAAGTTTATGATAGCTCTTATTGGCCATTTATATGCCACGACGGCAATTGCAGCTAACGAATAACTTATAAGCCAAGTTTATCTAATGTATGAAATGCTAATGTGAATTGGAATTCGAATATATGTTTACAAATTCTTACTTAAACAAATTCAATTATATTTAAAATGTTCCTCCTACTTAAATGCATCTATTTAGGATATTAATTTATCTTTCTTCTCCTTTTTTGCACACGTAATTTTTTGACTTATGTTCTGTAAATTTTTAATTTTCCTTTACCTTATGTGAATTTTCTCGTCTTCCATATGGGCAAAGAGGAGAATTTAGCTGATAAATGACTAAAGCAAATGTTCAAGTGTTGATAAACGAAGTTGACACTCTCCATTAACTTTAAATATGACGGCAGTTTGTTACAACCTAAAATAACGGATTCTCCTCATTTGTCAAGTAAAGTGACACCGAAGTAAAAGTCTTCTACTTTGTATCGTAACTATCTACATATGTATATGTGTAAATAACCCAACCCCTTTATTAATTAACAACTAGTTAGAATTATATTCAACTAAACTCTAACTAAAGCATAAGGCACAACCTTTGACCTATAAGAACAACAATTGCTAGTCCAATGGGCCAATTAAGCGGAATTGTATTCTGGTTATACACCTGATACAAACGTACATACATACATATAGAGTGGCTACTTATAGATAGGGCACCCACGGTGTGACTATAGGAACAAACTTAAGTATTAATAGCTATTGTATTTATGTTTATTGATTCAGTTAGCAATTGTTTGGCTATCACAGATCAATCGATTTCCAACAATTATGCTTTGGGAAAAAACACTTGAAGGCAACTGCTTAAACCAATCCATGAAGAAAAGCCTTAAAATAAACGTCATGGCACATTTTTCACGCCATTTTTCCCACAAATATGTATGTGAGTGTGTGTGTGTGTGTAGGCGGCATAAATTTATGCATGCCTATTTGTATGAGACCATTTAGATTATAACCCGCTTCAGCTTTGGATTCAGTTTTCTAGTCCCAATCCCAATCCCTGACAAATGAGCCACACGCTAAGTAACAACTTTCTTCGTCATTACTTTCAAATTGTTTTCAGGGCGCATCAAAATTGAAAAACTGTGAGCACCCACGCAACTCCCAGCTCCCACGTCTCAGTCCATACAGCTCTGGCCACTTGTTTCGCACTTTGGTGCCATTTCCGGATTGTGATACGATTGGGTGGGATGGGTGGACGTTGCTACTGCCTCGCATTCGGCTCCAGCTCGCCGACTGGCCTCCACCTCCGGACCATTTATTTATCGTAGTTATTTTTGACACTCGCTCTGGTTTTTGCTTCTCGGTTTTTTGGGCTCGTCATTCTCGCATTTGCAATTCTAATTGCCAACAGACGCACGAGCACGCGTTTAATTTCAATAACAAAAACAAAAGCAAAAGATCCTCTCGTTTGGTTTTTTTTGATGTTTTTGTAAAAAAATTAAATGGCTTTGCCTCTTTTTGGAGTAAATTTTAACGAGTTATTTTGGTTTATTTATTGGTACCAAAAACAGGAAGAATAATACAAAAAATGTTTCCAGACTTAATGTCAAATGTAAAACTTCCGAATTGAGATTGCGTATACTTGATCCAAATTTGTGTACTTATTTAAATTAATATATTGTTTTAATCGTGTGCAACCAACCAACAATGTCACTAATAAAACATTTTTCATTTTTATTTTAAATTAAATCAAGATTTTCAGGGGATTCCCCATACAAAAATTTTTGGAATTTGGAATAAACGCCTAACCCAATTTATTTTTACTGGCAAAATATTCAAATTAAACAAGTTTTTTTTCTTATTTTTTATGTTCACAACTGACATTATAGTAAAATACTAAGACACGTAATTACAAGACGTTAGTAAACCAGTTTATTATTATAAATTATTTATTATGTAATCGAATTAAGACTTCTATATTTAACTGCTACTGTTGTCGCAAAACATGGCTTTTTTAATTTATGTAATAGGGAAAATTCAAGAATTCTTTTTTTGCTAAAAGAAACCGGATTAAGTGACTTCCAAATTTAAAGATATTTTTCGGCGTGTGGAAGTAATTACAATATAAAATTTATGTGTGAATAATTTGAGAGGATGACCAAATTTAAGTTGGATACCTTTACCTGTCAATTGAAAATCCTCAGCTGTTGTTTTAAGCTCGTTTCAGAGAATCATCTAAATTTAGCTGGCCCAAAGTATTTCAAATTTCATGATGCAATCTTTGCCTGAAAGTACATCATGTTAATTCTTCATTCTTTTGTCTGGTGTAAAAATTCACTAAAATTTCGTGTTTCTTATTTCAAGGAGCTAAGATGCAGACTGACATGATGTTTAATTTACTGATAAATATTTTTATTTCACAATAAATACAATTTTTCATTACGCACTTGGTAAAACGCGTGGCCGACAATGCCATAAAAACATGGCCAAAACCGAAATACGAAGGGAAAACGAAAAGCGTTTTGCTGCCATTTTCATTTTCATTTTCATTTGTATCCTGCGGTCATTATAATGTGATGTTTTTGTTATATATAAATATTTTTTTTTTTTTTTTTTTTGCATATTAAACCAGTGGGTGGTGCGGGTGATGGTGGCGACGGCTGGTGATGGTGGTTCAGTGAACTCGTAAAAGTGAAAGTCAGCCATGGTTAACTATGCAAGAAACTCATAAAAATTGCAGCCAATAAAAGGCGACAATTACCAAACACTTGGACCCTGGTCATGCTCTTTCATCACTTGGCACTTGATCAACTCATTTGGCCCACTCAGTCTCTGTGGTTATCTGTCATCAGGCATCAGGCAGTGGCTCAAGTTAATGCAGTTTTAAATGCTGCCATTGCACTCTGTCATCTGTCTAAGGGTAGCAGCTCGTAACTAAACCATAAGAACCACCCCATTTTAAAAGGGGGGAGTTGTGGTAACCTCTACATATTTATCATTCCCATCAGTCACCTTATTTTTTTGCGCTCTGTGCTGACGTCAGCAACAGCAAGTGGGCGTGCACTTCCAAAGTAAAGTTGACAAATGAAATGAACCAACAAGACCGTGGTAAAGTGAATGCAGTGCAGAACTTCCAAGAAACAGAAATGTCAAATACCGTAAAAGAAACGCCCAAGTTTGTATTTACTGCTTGGCATTAAGTATTATTGGAATGCGTATGAGGTGGCAAGTTAACGACAGGGCTCTCGAGTTAATATTGCCAACGGAAGTGCGGCAAGCGCCATTTTTCAATTTAAGCGTGCCGGAAATGACAAGGACATAAAGAAAGTCAACTTCTAATGCCTCTCTTGCACTATGTCCAGAATAAGTGTCAGAGTGTGTGTGTGTGTGCGTGTGTGTATCTGTGTGAAAACCTTATTGCATTTCCCACATGACTGAGAATCGTTCAAAAAAAAAAATATCCATTCCCTTCTTCTGTTTCGAGTCATGTGTGAAATGCGTTAACTTTCAAGGTCAGTGAAATGTTAAATAAGCATTAATGGGCTATATTCAAATGCCACACGATATGCCAACCAAATACAGTTTGTGTATACACATACATATAGACATATTTACTCACGTATTTATATATGTATGTACTATGTATGTATATACATTTATGGCAAAGCAATTAAAGTGTCTTTAGCATGAGTATAGATTGAATTGTATATATTTTTGTTGTGCCCTTCCCTAGGGTAATCCATTGGGAATATTAATTATGCATACTGCATATCCAATGGATTTGCCATTACCTTAACACTGCAACAAATTGTGATCCATATATGATTTCAGATTTATTTGCAAATTTCCCTACATAAACTGCCATCAAAAGCAGTCGGCAATAGGGTATCCTGAGGTCAAAGTATTCCCTATCGTTCTTTTCTCTGGTTTTGTTTCTGTTTTCAATTTCCACGCTATCGTAAAACAATAGCGAATGCTATCTCTGTGTTATACTTATGGTACTCTGTCTTTCTCCATCCATTTGACCGTATTAAAATGTGTGTATGTGTGTGTGTGTTGGTGTGTGTGTTGGTGTGTGCGTTGTGTAAATTCCCATGGCAAGCAAATAAATATACAAACAAACTTACAAACAAATATGTGGCAGTCTGAAAGCGACAGCAGCTGCAGAATTTCCCGGCTTCAAATCTACCCGCGGCTATGGCCAGCCCCAGTTGAATCTTTCAGCACCCACGGACAATGATGGGCATGGATAAAAACGCCTTTTCGCGGGCCAATGCCTTATCAATGTCATGCCACCGCTAAATAAGCGCAGCAACAAGCTCAAAGAAACAAAAAAAAAGACTACATACAATTTCATTCATTTGGCAAAGTTAACCGGGCAACCGGCAACGCGGCGTATGAGCAACTGGAACGCGTTTAAAACGCGGACAGATAAAGAAAGCAGCAGTAGCAGCAGCTTGCTCTAGACAAACATTTAGTTGAACAACCAAAACCAACAAGGCTACAAGTATACACATACATGGTAAGACATACATAAGAAACAGATAGATACCGCACTGTATCTATATATGTATCTATTGTTTAAACGTTTAGTGGGGAGACCAAACTAACAACATTGTGGCAGTTACTTTCATAGACAGACCAACGGACAACTCACATAAATAAGTGTAAATGGCAGCCAGAGAGAAGTCAAAAGTGCTAAAGCCAAAGTGCTGGTGGCAAATATCCTTGACTTGCAATGCATTTCAAAGGATGCGACAAAGAATTATTGAAGCAAGACCAACAATTGTTGAAACTGGGCCGACCACAGGCCATGGGCAATGGGCAACGGGCAATGGCGAACTTTGCAATCTGAGATATGAAGCAGTAATTGAAAATTGCTCAGTAAATGTATGGGAAAAGGTTCCATTGAATTCTTAGTTTCATTAGAAAACTAAAGACTATATTTATGTTGTTTATGTCTATTGATTATCATTTCTCAAATGTGATTTTTTGATTAGAAATTTTTGATTATTTCAGGAATAGCATTTATTGCTAACATATGTGCTTTATAATAGAAAATTTTTCTTTTTTTTTTTTTAAAAGCTGTCTACAATTTGTAGATCAATTATATACATATAAACACAACAACTTTGACCTTAACATAGGGCCACCACACATAATTTCAATAATTGGCCGAAATAAAAGCAAGCCAAAAAATGTTATGGTTGGCTAAATAGTAAAATATTTTAATTTTAAGGGTACTATTATATACAGAATAGAAAACTACATTAAAACTTTCAAAGTCAAAAAATTGTACAATCGTTAAAAATTGCAAAAATTGTTTATAAATTTGTTTTTTTGTCAACTATGCAAATAAATATGCAAATATATTCGTTCTTCTCTTCATGTGGCTCTAAGTTGGCCATCTATTGTCCGATTTCAAAAACTTTTACATATTTTTCATCGCAACTTAGCGTAGCAAAAAACTGCATCAAAACTTTCGAAAGTTGAAAAAAAAAAATTCGATCCGATTTTTGCGATTTTTGATGATGTTACCCCTTAAAAAATTTTCAAAAATCGGCTCGAAATCATTTTTTTAAACGTTTTTAGATTTTTATGCCAAGTAAAAATTGCGATTCCAAAAAGCAAATAAAGATTTAAATTTTCAAAATCGGCCCAAATTTGACTGAATTGGAGCCTGGTGAAGTTGAGGTTTCTTTCGAAATTTGACTGAATTGAGAAGTTGAAGATCCTTCCAAGGAGATGTTCATTGATCTATTCATTCGGCTCTAAGTTGCACATCTTTTGACCGATTTCAAAAACGTTTACATCGTTTTCATCGCAACTTAGCATAGAAAAAAGCTGCATCAAAACTTTCTAAAGTTGAAAAAAAAAAATTTCGATTCCATTTTTGCTATTTTTAACGATGTTACCCCTTGAAAAATTTTCATAAATCGGATCTTAATTATTTTTTTCAAGTTTCCCAGATTATAATGCTAGTTAAATGAAACAAATTAAAGAAGCAAATGAAGATAGGTGTTGAGAAACTGCCTCAACTCAAAACAACCCAAATTGTATATTGTTTTATAATAAATAATCTGTTGTACACCATGTCGTATGCGTCATATAATGGAGAGAAATAAAAATCTTTGACTTGTTATCAACATAAATTATAGACACATGGCAAATAAATAATCAAAATTTAAAAATTTCCATTACCAAAACAAAAAGAAACCCGTCGTAGTAATAAATAAAACCTTTCATTGAAAGAAATTGTTAATGAAAATTGCGAGAAGTAAAACATGTGTAAAACATATTACCGATGATTAAGTGAATCCAGACTGACCAAACTTGCTTCCATTCCCTCATTAAATGTCCAGCCAAAAATAAACCTAATTGCCATTCTCTGGTCAATTAAAGGGACAAGAATCGAAATGGAGTGGGGTGATAGAGTCTTGGCTATCAGCAACATATCAATTTGATTTTGGAGTAAAGTGGAAACCCCATTTCATTTTGTTAGTAATTTTCCACCCCATCACCGATGTTGTGGTGCCACCTAGTGGCCACTAGCCAGACTTTTTTGGTGGTTGCAATTGAAAAACAAGCTTTTCGTTTTACGGCGCTTTGTTCATTGTAATGCCATTGTTGTTGTCGGTGTTGCTCCTGCTGTTGCTGCCGCTGCCGCTGCTGCTGCTGATGTTGCTGGTTCCACACGAGCGCCGTTCCGGCATGCGAACTAGTTAGATTAATTTAGCCAGAGTCACAAATACAATTACGAAGTCATTTCAATTTATTTAGCGAGCTGGCACCCCCAAGCAAAATGCCAAAGCCAGCCACAGGCAAAGAGAAATGAGGCGAGGCGGTGAGGAATGGGTAAACAAAAAATAAGCAGCTAGAAGGGAGGCTGCACGATTAAAGAAAACCAAAAAATTTTACCAAATCAATTTGGTGGCTTGACTTTAACTTTTTTCCACTCATTTTTTTTTGTTTGGTAGCTTCTTTCCTTTCTTTTTTTTTTGTACTATTTTGAGGCTAGCTTAGCGATTTGTCAAAGTGGCTGGCGCAGGCATTTCCAATGTTCAGGGGCGTAGTTGGGATCTTAATTTGTTTTCTTTTTAAAATAAAATCTTTGATATAAAAGTTAGCTTTAAGAAGATTTGTTCTTAATGAAAGTTTTCTATATCTATACACATACAAGATGAAATCATTCTTAACTTTCTAATCAACTAAAACTAATCTTAACTTGTAATTTAATTGCTAGTTCGAATTCTTAACAGCTTGTTCTAATAATAATTTATTGTATTTTTATTTTAACCTTTTGATGCAGAAATTACTCAAGTTTAACTGACTTTATTTCTTATTTGGCCAGATTACTACCCAATATAAAAATAATATATCAAAAGTATTTTTTTATTTTATATATCTATTCTGCATATGGTAGTATGTACTTACGCCCATGTCCCTAAACCATATAGCGCGACAGACTTGACTATTATTGAACGATAAATTGATTAGATATGCATGTGTGTGAGTCTGTGTGTGTGTGTGTGTGTGTGACAACTTGCTTGAATCGGCGGTTACTGATTCTTATTGCTGCCTCAAATTGCCATTTCAATGTTAATTTTATTAGGGTGTCAGCAATAAATTTTGTTCAATCTTAAATACCATAAAAAGCGTTACACTTGCCACGACAAACACACACACACACCACATACTCTTGTTGTGTATGTATTTACATATATGCAGGCCAAAACCATTCAATTTCCATTATCATCAACAGCTTTTTGAACCTTATTCAAATCTTGGCAAAAAATTATACCAAATACTCTCACTCACACACAAACATACTTGTATAAGTGTTTTTATGTAAAAGTTTCTATATACGTATATGTATATAGAAATGTAAGACTTAGGCCACAAGTTATCCATCAAATTGCCGCTCGACGTCGCTCAAAGCTCTCGACATGTAAGCAGTTGGGATTTTGGCCCGTAACCATAAACCGTTTTAGATTTACATTCAGGCATGTTTGTGGTCGCAGCAGTTGTTGTTAGACCCCCTTTCTAACCCCAACCCCACTCCAAAAAGGGGGCCAAAGAAATATGAGATTCAACTGCCCATGGATATATATATACATACATATTGATATTGAAGCTCAACTCGCAACTGAACTTTTGCAAAGTAATTCATTTGTCTCTTTCTCCTTGACTCGAAATCTCAACAACTTTTTCAAACAATTATGCCAAACAAAATGGCCAACTATCTATCTCTATTCACTTCAATATTCCCCATTGGCCAATTTCGTTTTAAGCATCCTTTGATGGCCAGCATTGTCAACATCGTTAAAGTCGCATTTTTAAAATCAATGTGACACAAACTGCCTTGTTATGTCATTTGGGGACATTGAACCCCAATCCCGAAAAGACAAACACACTGACACTGACTCTGAATGGAGAGATTCTTCGGACAGGATAGCAAACAATAACAACAACAAAGTGCACAGCTTGTCGGGAGAAACGAGTCAGAGGAAGGAGGAGGCGGACCAAGCCAATATGGTGTGCCCATAATGAATTTATCAAATTAATCAAAATGGCACTGCAAAGAGTGTCCTTACACCGGAAGCGTGTGTATTTATGCCATATGCATGAGATGAGAGTGTCCTTGTTAGAGTCAAAGCGTTCATCCTCATCTAAATGTCTTGCACATGTGTGTGTGTGTGTATGTAAGAGTGTATGGGTATGAGTATAGTACAATTAAGCGAGTTGCGCGTCACAAAATGGGGACTTAATAAAGCCATTTTGGCTGACGGGCAACAGCAAAACAGAAGCAGCAGCAATTGAGCTGATGGGTATTAGGAGCAGACGATGTCGCCAACGATGCTTGGACAGCTTTTAGCGATAATCGTCGAGTTAGTTGATAGTGATGATACTAAAAATTGTCACTGTGACATATTTTAATAGCAAGTGATTGTGGTGTCTGTTTTGAGAATGAAGCGAGTTTTCCTCTTGGTAAAACTATACCCATCCTTGCCCAGTTTTCTTATATGTATGTACATTACTTGCCTCTAAATCCCTTTTTTAAATAGTATATTTTTGAATGCCCTAGAACAGTCCTGTAATGTATTCCAACTGTCCATTGCCCAGAACCTTTTGCACAATTAATGATTTCCACCGGTTTTCATTAGGTCTCTGGTAAATCTGAAGATTAATTTTGATAGTTCGGCCAAGCATTGACAACGCTGTTGGTAATTAAAACCCATCCCCATATCAATTTCAGAACCAGTCCTATTAAGGTTTGTATGTGTGTGTGACTGTGGGGGGTATGGTCTAATGTTATGTAAATGACAGTGCCTAATGAACTTTTCATTCATTATCGTTAGTTAAGTTGGCTTGATGTTGGTCAAGTTGTTGGTTATTTCCTGCAACAGAATACTTAAATGCTAATCCTCTGCCATTTTTGCCACTTCAACTTCAGGCTTGCTGGAGGACTATCCAGGACAACCGCAAAGCCACACTGATTGATTTGTTTAATGCCGTTGGATCAGGATAACAGCCATACCATAAATTTGAGTTGCCGTTTGGGGGAACTTAATTTCATTAGCGAGTATTTAAGTCCAAGCATAAACTGGCAGCCCATCCCTTCTCTAATTCCCCAATCCAGCACCTGAACAGCGGGCGGGCGGACGTTGTCGTTGTCGTTGAAGGCGACATTGAATCACTTCCGCTCGCACTTAACTCAATGTTGTCCATGTAATTCCCATTGCGACGATAACGCCCTTGACGCAGGACGACGACATCGATACTATTGAGCGGCAGCCACGGCATCGCTGTGGCCTGGACCGGGCAGCATCAGCATCCACGGCTGACCGGTATAGGCTTTGGCTTAGGCATTCAGTTGCTGCTGTTGCTGCTGATATCTCAGGCTGCAGCACAAGATGTTGCTGCGGCAACAGGAACATACACAACAGCAACATCAACATCAAGCACAGCGAAGGCAGAGTTCGCTGGGCTATCCCGTGGCGTTGCTCGTGGCAGCAATGGCACATACAACCCAACTAATAGTATTCCAGCCGTCATCGGCTATAACGATAACTTCACCAATACCCACAATGCCAGCGACGCCAGCAACATCAGCAACGAGAGGAATGGCAATGAGACTGGGCCTGAGGGTGCGAACACTGAGCAGATGCTGCCACAGATTCCGTCGTATATACGCACAACCGCCATGGTCTTCTGCATAGCCATCATGCTATTAGGAGTTGTGGGCAATGTAATGGTGAGTTCATACTCCTCTCCTAATATTCTCTTGATCTCTACATATTTGTTGCCCACTGCAGGTGCCCATTGTGATTGTAAAGACAAAGGATATGCGCAACTCCACAAATATATTTCTAACCAATCTCAGCATTGCCGACTTGTTGGTCCTTCTTGTCTGCACACCCACCGTCCTTGTGGAGGTGAACACACGCCCCGAGACTTGGGTACTCGGCCATGAGATGTGTAAGTAGCTGTTAACCAATTCTGTTTATTTTCACCAACATAATTAACTCTGCCTACAGGCAAGGCTGTGCCCTTTGTTGAGCTGACTGTGGCCCATGCCAGTGTCTTGACCATCTTGGCTATCTCATTCGAACGCTATTACGCAATCTGTGAGCCATTAAAGGCCGGCTATGTCTGTACCAAGGGGCGGGCCATACTCATCTGTGTCCTGGCCTGGGGCATAGCTGCGCTATTCACGAGGTAAGTGAAGTTCCAATTTTGTTGTTTCGTATTGAACATCTCTTTTTGAATTGAAATTTAATTAGATTAAGTCATATTTTATTGCATGATCTGGTTTTTGGTCCATTTACATATTATATTATATACTATCAATGTTTTGTATATACATTTTAATATATACTGGCCTTATCCTAGATGAATCCAGTTTATGGTTTATGGTTTATTACAATTTATTCATTTTGGGCAACCGAGCATTAAGTTTCCTTGCTCATTAATTACAAGTGTCAATCGTCGTCATTTTTAATGATTTGTGTTTTGTTTTTCCTACTTTTGGGTTGTCAATGTTTATTTTTATATACATATATACATCGTTTTTTTGTTGGCATTTGGTGTTGGCCTTTTGTTTGGCATTAGCGTGTCCATTTACATGCTAAACATTGTCCACAATTTCTCCTCTATCTCCGCTCTTTCTCTCTTTTTGCATTTTTCATCTCTCTAGCTAGAATCATCGACATCGTCTCATTGCCTATTTTCTTTTCTTTACTTTCCTTTACTTTCCTTTTTTTGTCGTCGTTGTTGTTGTTGCTGGTGTCTATGCCTCAACTTCCGGCCGGCTTTTGTCCAACTTTTCTCGCTCCTCTTATCAGCACACTGTCATCTTTAATAAGCACCAATGTCCGCTATCATGGCATTTCATTTCATTGACACTTTATTATTGTATGTCCATGTCCATTCTACCATTCGTCCAAGGACAAGCAGCAGCGACCCTTTTTAATTTTGCAAATCTTGCTGCGTTCATAACAATGAAATAAACAGCACATTGTCAAAGACGGATGCTGACCCCACCATACTGGCTTGGTTGTAGGCAGGGTCATGGTTACCATAGGCTCAATATGTCTCCAAACTTTTTTATTTGCGCCTATTAATTACGTGCACACAACCAGGCAAAAAAAAAATAAAGTAAATTACTTTAAAAGCAGAGACGCGCCTTCGTGACGCCCGTGCCCAAAGGATAATGGTCTGAGTGAAATGGGTGGTACTTTTGCGTTTCGCTGACGCATTTCCTGATTTAGACTAAAATCATTTTAACCCGACCCACAAGCCTAACAACAGCAACAGCCTGTTGACTGTTTGCCATATGTAAGAAATCCGTATTATAAAGCATTCCTTTTTAACATTTTAAAGAAAATAAACTTTATTTAAGAATTCATGTTGCTTGGGTTCCAAAAGGAATATATTAATATTATTTATTTTGTTGTCATTCATTTAAATTACATTTTCATATGATCTCATAAAATGCTTCCTCTTTCCAACTTTCTGTTCTCTGTGTTTTCGACCTATCACTATCCATTTCCGTTTCCTCATCCACTTCCCCAATTGACCCGTGTTCAACCTGATTACGTTTCTTGTTTGCTTTCATCTCTTCCAATATTTTTTCAATAGCCCCATACTGTGGGTAGCTGAATACAAGCTGGCCGAATATATTGATGGATCATCGGTGGCCGTATGCCTTACACAAGCCATTACCAATTGGACGATTGCATTCTTTCTGATGACTATATCGGTGTTCTTTATATTACCATTTCTAACCCTCATCGTTTTGTATGGCATCATTGCCAAGAACCTCATCTCCAATCAGGGATCCATGCTGCGTGCACGTCCCACCAAACCGGAACTGAGCCTGAAAGCACGCAAACAAGTGGTCCTTATGCTTGGCGCCGTTGTTCTATCCTTTTTTGTTTGCCTGCTGCCATTTCGTGTACTAACGCTCTGGATCATATTGAGCACGGACCAAACACTGCACGACATTGGCCTGACCCGTTACTATAGTCTGCTTTACTTTTGTCGCATCATGCTATATCTGAACTCGGCCATGAATCCCATTCTATATAATCTGATGTCAACGAAATTTCGTAAAGGTTTTGGTCGTCTGTGTCATAATGCTGGCAGAATGCTTCTCAGATTACTTACACTGGGACGCACACATGGTAATAGAGATGGCAGCTCCCGCGGACGCAGTGGCACTATTTCAACTGGTATGGGAACTAATACCAACACGAATACAAACTCATCGAATGCCACAGCAACTACAAATTCAAGTATTCTATCGCGCAGTTCGAATCGTCGCTGTAGCGAAGACATTAGCCGCACACGATTAAAGATTGAATTGCAGATGCCATGCGGAAGTGATCTAGAGGCCATGGCCATGCTCCACAATTCGGCCATGCCGATAGCAGTCGATAGGCGACGGCGTGAGAGTGATAGCCAACTACTAGGATTAAGATTGGAACATGGGGGCAAGAATGCCAAATCGCGTCGACACAAGCCGCAAATCAGTTTCGATGAGGATACTCTGGCCAAAGGCAAGGCCAATCACGCCAAAGGATAGATAGATAGTACATAGTTGGGTGTCGACGGGAAGGGCGTGAAAAATCGCTTGTAGCTCGTTTACACATTCGCTTCACTTAACTGGAATGTGTCCAAGTCGACGTCTGGGTCCTGCAGAAATTGTGTTTTAAGCGCTTTTTTGCAAGCATAATCGATTTCATTCAACCGTTGACAGCCATCTAGTGCTCCTTTTGCTCCAAACTTTCAATGCCTTCCTCCTTGGACATTTCCGTACAAAAAACAATCAATTTTTCGGGCTATTAAACTCGAATGAATGTGCCAAAGATAAATAACAGCAACGACAGCCGAACAGCCCAACACTACAATAAACTCCAACTACAACTACAACAACTACTGGCCATCGCCACAACGGGGAGTGAAGTGCAGGGACTTGAAGAAGAAGGAATGTGGTAGGGCCACTATTAAAACGTTTGGCGCATATAGCAAATGGAAATGGCTTAATATGCGTTTGGGAACCCCATCAAGGCGTCGGATAAACATGATTTAGGTGTATTGAAATAGTTTCTTTTTTCGATTTGGAACCTAGCCATTACACGAGCGGCCATAACAAGAAAGAAGAAAAAAAAACAGAACATCAACAAAATAACCAAATAAAAGGTCTGCCTCAACTTGGGCTTAGTTGGATTTGTATACCCTTCAAAAAATATGAAGCAAAATGTGTACATTTTCGGTTTTGGCTATTTAACTTAGAACAATTTCTAATTTATATTTTATTAAAAGTAAGACTAAACCATATGGGCATCGAAATGTGGATTTTAAAGCTGATTTGTCGCTAAATAATGGCAATTAGAGCATAACAAACTTTTGAACAAAATAAAAATCCTCAAATTACTTGCAAGGGTATATAAAAAGCAAGTGAAATAAACTGTTGCCTACTTTGTGGCAGTTCAAATAAAATGTACATCAACATCAACACAGTTGTACATACAACAAACACACATACATACATATATACGTAAATCTATTACATATTTATATTTGGCTTAAAAATATATGAATACAATATAAGAATACACGCACACACATACACACATATACATATACGCAGAGCGCTGAGTTCGTAAGTAAATAAAATATTTTATGACAACTCAATTGGTCAAACAAAATTGACTATTTTTTGATCCATTTAAAGGGGCAGTTTTTTTTCGAACCTTGTGTAAATATATATATATACATACACACATATGTAAATACTTGCGTTATACATTTCTCTTCCTTTATATTAGTAAAATTGTTTTTGTAGTTTTTTGTAGTTGAGTTCTTGTACTTTTTGTAGCTACAAAATTTAGTAGATAGTAAGTAGGAGCAGACGTTTCCGTTTCCGTTCTGTGATTAAGTTGAGTGCTTCCCTTCGGAAGTTTTGAGTAGCTTTTAAATATTTGTTTTTCTTTACTTTGCTCTGAAACTTTCCAGACAACAACAGCAACATCATCAATGAGATTAACAGAAAGAAAACTCTAACAATAACTATAACATATCATACATTCATATATATATATCCTATTTCCAGTCCCATCATCGCCATATCGACTTATAGTGTGGAGCCTTATGGCGACGGCACAGACGCCCCCGTTTGCACGACAGCCGCTGATGGGTTTTGGCCAATCTTTTACTTTGTGGGCAGCATCACGCTCTTCTTCTTTCTTCCCTTTGGCATATTGGTGGTGTTATATGCAGCCATTGCCTATAAATTGCTACGTCCCAATAATGCCTTTCATAGGCCCACATCACCACAGCCGCAGCAAACGGCAGCTAATCAAACAACAACAACAACGCCCAGTGTCAAGGGTAACAGTCATCAGCAAAGCAATGGCATGCGGAAACATCGCAAGCAAGTGATCTTCATGCTGGTGGCAGTCGTATCCAGTTTCTTTCTGTGCCTGCTGCCCTTTCGTGCCTTTACATTGTGGGTGATTATGGCCAACGCTGAGGATGTGGAACGCCTGGGCATTGCAGGTTATTACAATCTTTTGTATTTTTCGCGATTTATGTTATATCTCAATTCGGCCATGAACCCGATACTCTATAATTTAATGTCGTCAAAGTTTCGCAGTGGATTTTGGCGTCTACTACTTACGTGTCTCGGCCAGAGACCGCATCATCATCATCACCATCATCATTATCGCTCTCACTACCAGCGACAACCATTCGTCACAGACGGTAGTAGGCGTCGCACATCCTACCGGAGGCAGGATCAAGAAGGTGACGAGGGCACTACCATTCCCAGCTCAAGTTCGGGTAAAGCTCATCAGACACATCGCACTCTGCGTCGGGAGGCTACATTTCTGATCAACTCCATATCCACCTCATCGGGCACAGAACGCACTACATCATCAAATTGGCGGAGTAATAGTCTCTCCATTTCTGGTCTAAGCGAAAGGGAGCGCGGCATTTTGGGTGCTGCAATTATAGGGACTACGGCAGCCACTATTACTACCGCCTGCTTGCAGGAGCGACGAGCCAGCAAGAGCTGAACTACACCAAATCCCCTCATCCATTACAATGGTATTTAGTTGAATTCCAACAATAGTCATAGTTAATAGAAAAAATTTTGTTGTCAAGACTGAAGTACCTCAGAAGAAGTCAATAAAAGCTAGAAATGAATGTTTTTGAAATCGACTAGTTGGAAATTTTCTAATATATATTAATACTATTGGAAATGCGTAGTCTATTTCAAATTTGACCTTTGGAAGTAAGAACAATTTAACACAGTCCACAGTAAGTAAGAGGACTCTAGCAATCCTTTCAGTGACAAATGAAACAGTCTTTTTTTGATTGTTAAAGTCAATGCCAATATAAATTGTTGTATATATTTTTTTTGTTTGTTTGTTTATACATATGTCATTCCTTGTTCCCATACTTTTCGATGTATGCTTCATTACGATCATGCTATTTTTATTAAACTTCATCGTTAAAGTATCATCATCATTATCTTTACATTAATTATGTGCCTAAACAAATCCATCGCCTTGCTCGACAAAATACAAACACATATATTTCTTGTTGTTCTTCTTCTTCATTTTGTTGTTGTTAATGCTAAAAATGTTTTCATTTTGATTTACATAAAACTTATCTTTTTCGTATTTTGCAATATGACAGAGACAAAGGGGCGATCACGTAAATACATATATGTAGTATGTATGCATGTGTGTACAATGTACATAAAAACGAAGTTCGCTAGAGATAAATACGTTTTTGTTTTTAGAAATTGTTGTATTGTAATATTAAACACATTCATATTGTATGTATACATAGTTATAAGTAGGTCTGTGGACACAGTACAAGAAATGTTGTTTTTTGCTAATGTTTTAGCTGCTGCATTTGCTCTGTAGCTGCACATCCATTGCAATGCAGTTAAGATTAATTAGTACTCAATACGGATACGCGCTGCTGTGGTAAGATTAAGTTTATTGCTACACAAGTTCTTTATTTTATTTTGCACTACTAATGAACAGAAATCAGTTTGGAAATCAGAAAGATAGTTAGTTCCAGGTGTAGATGTATGTGTTTGTGTGTGTGTGTGTGGCCGTGTGTGTATGGTTACTATTACATAATTATTTAAAGTGTGCAGGCGTCCTTTAAATTGGATCACTGCCAGCTATCTGGATCATACAAACGCATTAATTGCAATCATATTCATACTCATACGCAGCATCATTTATAGTTATTACATAGTTCAAATTTATAATTATGAATTGCCCGTTCTTTTTTTTTATTATCATTATTGTTTGTTTTTGTTGTTGTTGTTGTGTGTGTTTTCCTTTTTAATTTATTATATTTAAATTTTGTTTAATTGTATAATAAAATAATGATTCACAATCAGAGTTTATTCAGCAGCAACCGGATTTGGTGTTTTCCACTGGACGTCCTTGATCGATTTTCACTTTGCTAGCATTATCAGTGGCGCTTGACGGCGGCCCAACACGATTCTTAATTTCGGCCGCCATCGTCATAAAGGCCTGCTCCACATTGGTGGCACTCTTTGCCGAAGTTTCAAGGAATGGAATGCCTAACTGAGCCGCATATTCCTGCAAGAAGAAGTGAAATGATAAGTAGTAATATATCACTGGAAACGCCTAAAACAACCTATTACAGATTTGTTGCTACAACCGATTTGATTTGAAAAACTTCAAATTTTTGACAAAAGCTCTTTCAGCTATGTTATTATGATTTTTAACTAATAATAGTTTCTTACCGCAGCTGTGGTATGGTCAACAACTTTCTTAGTGGTCAAATCACTTTTGTTTCCCACCAGCAACTTGTTGACATTTTCACAAGCATATCGCTCAATTTCCTCTAGCCATTGCTTTACGTTATTAAAGGACTCCTGGTCCGTGCAATCGTAGACAACAATAATGCCATGTGCGCCACGATAATATGAAGAAGTAATAGTACGGAAGCGCTCCTGGCCAGCAGTATCCCACTATACATAATGAGAAAAATGATAAAAAGATATAGACATTAATAGTTAAAGTTTTTTCTGAGCCAAAGTCTATATCAAGCAGCTTACGATTTGCAGTTTAATGGTCTTGCCATCCAATTCTATGGTTCTAATTTTCTGTAAGATAAACATATAATAAAAGTTAGTTTTTCAATTTATTTAATTTTGGTCATCAAACTTACAAAGTCTACACCGATTGTGCTGATATAGCTCTCTGTATATGTATCATCAGCAAATCGTAGCAACAAACAGGATTTTCCAACTCCAGAGTCACCGATCAACAGCAATTTGAATAAATAATCGCTGCAATATGTAAAGAATGAAGAATAATTAGTCAGACATGGGAAAACTATGCGATAGCCAAGCACACACACATGCCCTTTATCTTATCTTGAACAACCCTCGCACACTCCCCGCTTTCTAAGTAATGGAAAGTGTACAAAAGTGAAATTTGATATGTTAAACATGGCCAATTGTTAACTATGACAGCAAAGGATAAATTTTGAATTTTTCTCTCTCCCGCTCTTTCTTCATTTATCAACATACATATCGGAAAGTGTTCTGAATGAGAAGGCAATTAAAGCAACAATAAAGCTAGAAGAGGCTTTGATTACGTAGCGCAACAGCAGCAACGATGACTGGGAAAGCAGTCAAACGACAACACAGTGTGGGCGAGAGAGGGGCTATGGGAGATGTTCGGGGCAGGTGACTCATACGCCCCATGAATTCAGCCAGCAACTGAAACTAAACTGAACTTTGGGGCACTGAGTGAGTGTGGTGGATTGAAATTGATGCAGCCTGAGGCACAAAGCAAACACCAACAACGACAACAACAATAACAATAGCAATTAACGACTATTTTCTTTTTTGGTACAAAGTCTGACAAGAAGTTGTCGATGCATATACCCATATTGTATTTATGTTTTAAGCATTAAATGAAAATTTCGATTTTCATATTTTTTGACAGAGCTCGCGCAAAAAAAAAAAAAGAACACAAAAAAGGGAGTGGACCGAGTCTGAGACAGAGCAGAGACTATTCATAAGTACTAGCCGTTTAGTCGTTGTCGTGGACGTATGACGTCGCAGAAAAAAAAAACCGTAGAACGAAAAAATTATCGAACGACTGAAATGTTTCAACAAAAGGCACAATTTTGACGCAATCTTTGATTTCCTGCGCAATTTGTTTTTGCAAGTGACGACTTACTATTCTGGATTCATAGATGACATTTTGTTGAGGTTTTTTCTTTTCCTTTTGTGTTATATACTGATGTATATATATATATATATATGTATGTATATTTTTGCCACGAACAAATATTCGATTTCTACTGGTTCTGGCTGGTACTGGTGGGTCTTAAGTTGATTAATCCGCTGTCTGGCTTAACTTGATTATACACGGAATAGGCACGCACTACTTAAAGCCTTATTGCTATTATACGGTATTTGTATATATTGCAACGAGTTGAAAGGAAAATATAAATTTCCACAAAAATTTCAGTTTTGTAGGAGAACAATGGCGACTGACTGAAAATGACGAAGTGGCACTAGAGTTGCCAGAAACAGAAATTCGCTGGCTCTGGCAACACCATACTTTCTGCTCTACCAGACTTGAAGATAACCAGGGCTAAGGCAAAGCAAAGAGACCAATGGAGTGACCTCTTGTGGGGGTGGTTCCTTTTCCCACACCCCCTCTTCATAAAAAATTGCACCCACAACCAAATTGTTAATACTTGCACTTGCATTTAATCTCTTATTATACAGTATTTGATTTTAAACACGTCGTTTAACATTTGAGAGCGCTTGCTTGCATATAGAACACATCATAGATAATAATAGTACATAATAATAATCATAATTGTTGTATGTATAATATGTTAGAAGATTCGATAAGCGGGATAATGGGGGAGGAATGCATCGTTCTGCGTCTGGCGCCTGCTTTCTATTCCAAAGAGTTCAATGTTAGCAGTTGTTTGAGCACCTTCGTCTGTGACGTTTCACGTATCTCGCCGGCCAAGAACATTTCATCCACTACACTATAGACTTTGTAGAAATTAAAAACCAAATCCAGTTCGCACACATTATGGAAGTATTCGTTGAGAACTTCAACGAAATTATGGATGGCCTCCAGATAACACAAGTTATTGTCGTTGACATCCACACAAATGCAAAAGTACAGACCCGCATATCGTCTATATACAATTTTAAAATTACGGAACTACAAAGCGGGGAGCAGAGAAACAGAAGTTAGGTTTTATTAACGCCCCCAAATTGTTATTGTTAATTGCATACCTCCACAAAGTTGGTGTGCTTAGCATCCCGCACTGTGACCACAGCGTGCACCTCCTCGATAAGCTTTTGTTTCTCATCGTCATCAAGTTCCATGTACCATTTTGCGAGGCGCGTCTTGCCAGCTCGGTTTTGTATGAGTATGAAGCGTATCTGCAAGGGAGTAGAAAGGCTTAAGCCATTTTATTGTAAATATGATGAGACGACTGTGCTTACCATTTTGCAAAGTGTGCGGCTTTAATTACTTTAGTAATTAGCTCGCTATTTCTAATTTTCAGCTACGACGGAAGCGAAAAACTGATTATGAACAAATTCTGTATAACTTTTGTCAGCTTCGAACAGCTGTTCGCGCCCGTCGCTGCTCAACACTGTTTCAGTGCCGGGTGGCAACTCCTTCCGCGACGTTTTCACTTTTTGTTTTTTGCATATATTTATTTAAGCAAGATACAACTACTTGAAGCTAGTCATTAACACCTCAATTACCAAAAATGTTGACATCGCGCTGGAATCTGCTGTCACGGCGCATACAATGGCTGCGTCACTGCTCGACCTCACAAGTTGGCCAACAAAAAGAGGCGCGACTGGAAATTCATGATCCCTTACAAGCGGTAGCATTAAAAGAGCAATGCATTTTGGTGGATGAGAACGACAAGGCTATTGGAGCTGCTTCCAAGGCAGATTGCCATCGGGTAGATCCCGACACGAATGATGTAAGACTGCATCGCGCCTTCAGCGTATTTCTGTTCAATACTAAAGGCGAGATGCTCGTGCAAAGACGATCCGTTCACAAGGTTTGTAAACTAGTGACATAATGAGATCCTGGATGGTGTATTTTGACACATTTGCAGATAACCTTTCCTAACACCTATACGAATGCATGTTGTAGTCATCCTTTGCATGAAATATCCCAGGAGCGTGAAGAGTCTCAAGCACTGGGAATACGACTGGCGGCCCAACGTCGTCTGAACTACGAACTGGGTATACCCACAGAGGAGATACAGCCAAAGGACTTTCATTATCTCACCCGTATTCATTACGTCGATAAGGGAGACGGCATTTGGGGTGAGCACGAAATAGACTACATTCTGTTTCTACAAAAAGATGTGACACTAAAGCCAAATAGCAACGAGGTCAGCGAGGTACGCTATCTCAAACGCGACGAGATTGACGATGCAGTATCCAAATTTCATGCTCCATTGACTCCCTGGTTTTCCCTAATATTGCGCCATCGACTCAAACAATGGTGGGACAATTTACATAGACTACATCAGTTCGAGGACTTAAACAATATCCAGCGCTTTTAAATACATATAAATATTTGTATATGCACCGAACCAAATATGCAAATGAATCTCTACTAAACTTTTTCTTTCTATCGGTTTTGTTGGTTTTTAAAGACGCTTTATTCAAATGGAAAATAGTTTTTGTATTTGTGTGCGGACGAAAGGGCAAAAAGCGGTTGCGGCTCCGTTAGTTGATCAGATCAGTTCAGTACAACGTTGTGTGTATATGTAAATATAACAAAAATATATATATATATATAGTAGGTATTATATATGTATGTATAGGCATCACTAATAGCACTAAATTGGTTTTCCGTTTTGTATGACATAAATATTTAGCTCGTAAAATGATCACATTACGTTTACATCATCATCATCATTTCAATCATCATTATCATCAACAACAAGAATAAATATTTACAATAAATTGTACTATATGCTAGGACTAAAACAAGAACCCTTATACTAATACAAATGAAAAAACACAAGACAAACTGCAGCATTTAACATACAATTAGCGCGCGCGCTGCGAAGCGTGAAACGTGGCACCACCTTGGCACCTTTTGGCCCCCACATGCCAGTAGGGGGGAAATTCCAACAACTTAAAACTAAACTCGCAAATTTTCGATCGAAAATTTCCGGTATAAAGTGAAGAGTATACATGTATATGTAATTCGTAATTGTGTGTGAAGTCGAATTCGATTAGTGTTTAAGGCACAATATGAGTCTCTATGGTGAATCTCAGGCTCGTTGATTATGTCAGTATGAATCAGTTAGTGGACTCTAGGACAAGCCGAAAAGTTTTAACGCATTAAATGCGGTGGCCAAAGCTACCTCATCGGGACTTTTCTTCATGAATGCGGCTATCATTTCCACTATGGCTGGCAGGCTACATGGCTCGTTGCGTTGGAAGGTACAATATCTGCAAAGAAATATTATTAAGACCATAATGAAGTAGATCAGTAATGTTTTCAGAATTTTGCTAACCTGTGTAAGTACAGAAGAGAACGTTCTGTTATGCCAGTCTTAACATGTTGCGGTAACTTGGATGCTCTGGTATTCGGATACATAAATGGTGCATCCGATTCCACAAGGAGCCTATCTAAAGGTAGTGTACCATTTTCCAACAGCCTACGCACTCCAGTGTCCGATTTGTCCTTGCATAAGTAACCAGTTAAACTGATGTAGAATCTCCGATCCAAATACTTAAGGGCCTCCTCGGCTGTGCCCATGAAACCTCTAATAATCACAGGCGGTAAATTTTCGAATCTGAAATTACAAAATGAGTTGTTAAATACAATATTAAGAATGGTGGCCAAAAAAGAGGTCGGTGACTTACTTGTCGAGTATTTCGAGTAGATCAGATTGAGCCGACCGCTCGTGAATAAGTAAAGGTTTCTTTAGCCGAATGGCCAACTGTAGTTGCTTGGCAAAAATCTGCTTCTGTACATCTGGTTCGGAGAAATCGCGTTGATAGTCCAGACCGCACGGCCCTACAGCGACGCATTCCTGGGCAATGGCAATATACTCGAAATCGAACCATGTGGCGGGCTCCTCCACAATGGATTTCGAGTCGTGGGGATGGATGCCAGCAGTTGAATATATTATGTCGGGATAAATGCGCGAAAGGCGCAGCGCTTCCTTGCTAGATTTGACCGAAGTGCCGTGGACCATTAGTTTCTGAACACCTGCCCAAGTAAAAAGAGAAACAAAAGAAACCGAAGAGAAAGTTAGCCCGAGTGCATTTTGCATTGACACACACTCGCACATTCATTCACACACACACACACACACATTTCTCATGAATTGAAATCTGTTGTTCTGACAACGAGAGTGCGTGCCTAAACCTGATGACCATTTGCCTCGCCCAATGAACGAGACAACGAGATGTCTTATGTGCGTCTTATTTATTATTAGTCTTATCGCACTTGCTCTCTTCTTCAATTAGCCAGAAACAACAAACAATGGCGAGAGATACTAACCTGCGTCTCTTGCTCTTTGCACCACGGAATCCAGATCACGGCTATACTTTTTATTGGTCAAATTTGCACCCACATCGATTACAATTAAGTTTTCAAAGCAGTGTTCCAATTGTTCTTGCAACTCAGTTGTGTGGGCGGTGGGAGTTGCAGCTTCCACTTCAGAGGCCATTTGTTGCTGTTGCTGTGGTTGTTGTTTTTCCATAACTATCGAGTATGTTTGGATAGAAATAGCCTATGACGTAGCCTTTGTGGTTGTGTATGTAATGTAATTCAATTAGCAAGGAAGCGACTCGGTACTGAGAACCGTGAATGTAATATTACGTTTCAAATTCTAAAGCAATTTTGAAGCAGTTGCTCGATTATATAAACTTAAGTTTAAATTTTAAACAATTATTAAAAAACTAATTGAATTGAAAACAAATCCCGACACGCACTTCAAACTGCTGGTGATAACATACTCAGACTGACAATGCTGCCAGACATTCTTCAAAGTATCGATAAGTTATCGGGTGAAATAATTCAAATTTTGGCACTCTTACGATACATTTAATATTTCATATAAAAAAATGACAATTTCATATAATAAACTGTTTAATTGTAGGTCTATTCTGGTTTAAAACTTCTCACCAACTGGCTTAATGGTTAGTTCATGGACTTGCACATTAGGGGGGGTTTGAATGCAATAAGTAATTGCATCTGCTATATCCTCAGGTTGCAGCATGGGCATTCCGGTGGCCACTTCAACGGAGTTTTTATCAAAGATCTCGGTATTCACAACACCAGGACTGATGCTCTGAATAATTATTTTAAGATTCCACATATTAGAAATTATGGTTAATTAAAGCTTACTTACAGTTATTTTGATATTTGTCCCTTTATTGATAAATTCCTGTCTAAGTACTTCCGTCATTGCAGTAATAGCATGCTTGGACGGTGCATACATATTAAAACTGAGCCCATCAACCATGGGGACGTTATGGCCAGCTATGCTGTTAATAAGGACAATGTGGCCATCATTTACCTGCCTATGTTGCAGGGAACGAAACACTTCGCGTGTACACCAAGCCACACCCAATACATTAGTCTCCAATATAGCACGTAGATCAGACGAATTATCAGCATTTGTGATATTAGTACGACGAACAATTCCAGCATTATTCACAAGAACATCGCAGCCACCCAATTTGTGTTCAATCCATTGAAAGGAATCAATGACCTCTTGCTCGATGCTCACATCACACTGACGCCCATAAAATCGTGTTGCCTGATCCGACGGCAGATTTGACTTGAGCTCCAATAGTTTATCTCCACGTCGAGCCAGACCCACAACTATCATACCCTTGGACACTAGGTTTTGGCAACAGGCTTTACCAATACCAGAGCTTGCCCCGGTTACCACAGCCACTCGATTAAGCCAGCGATTCATCTTAGGACCAGATACTATATAGTTTTATTAGAAAATGCTACAGCTGTTGGAGAAGCTTTGTTCTTTGTCTTTCAAAGCTTTTTTAGATCGATTAATCCAAAGTTAGGAACAAAAAAAAAACTGCAAAGCGGCGGTAAATTTGATTTTTCTTTAAATTAAACAGTTAATAAATTGGTTGAATATTTTCTTTATTATATTTTGGGTTTATTTCTGCTAACATGCGTGTATCGTTTGTGATAGATATACTTACATACATACATATATTTCAATATATATTATATGTATATAGCATACATATTTGTAGACTTTGTGTTGTATTTAATGCCATTCATTAACTTGATAACGCGCTGAATTTTTATTTTTTTGTTTTGTTTTTAATTTATGTTTTGGTTTATAACGAACAAAATACATAATATGTATGTATAAATGTACGAGTATGCACTACAAATTTATTTTAAAACTTAAAGTTCAATTTGGTTTATTTGATAAATATTTATGTCATATTTGTATTAAATATTACTTGCATTTGCTTCACAATTTTTATTTTCCTTTAATATTATTTCCACAATTTCTTTTGTGGTTCAAATAACATGGATAATAGAAAGCTGGCAAGGACATTTCTATTCAATATTTGTTTAAAATTTTCAATTCTATGGGTACATATATTTTCGGTTGTCCATAGTTTATATACATATACATACATAATATATATCCATTTATGATTTCTTGTACATACATATATATAATTTAGTATATAAATATAGATTTTGTATTATTATTGATAATTCTATTCGGTATATGCTTTCTATATGCATTAAGCGCTGAGAGTTTTGAACAGGCCAATTCGATTGCATTTCATTAAATCGAAGCTTAAAGCCTTTCCATTTAAATGGAATTTAAAAATCGTTGTTTCAAATTGAATTTGCATCATATAAGCGTGCCAAAACTCTACCAATATCAGCGCCTAATAGAATTTCACATTGTATTTAGTATTTCTTGTATGTATATATATATATATGTATATATATAATACGATCTTCGATATATTCGGTATACATATGTATAAATATTTATTCATTTATTACTTGACATTTATAAAATTTTGGCTAACAATAAAATTGCATAGTTTATTTATGTTAATGTTTATCATTTGTTTAGTTATGTTTAGTTCCATAGTTATACCATTGATTATAAGTAGTTCATAGTTTAAAGTTCTTTGGTGTTTAATGTTTAACGAATTTAATTTCGATTATTGTTTTTTCCTCCGTTTTTATTTGTTTAGTGATACGTTTTAGTGCGAAATCTCTGACTGCTTTGTGCTCACATTCGGACCCCAAATCCGACCCGCCCTATAACTACTCTAGCTCTATCTTCTATGCCATCCATTCCATCATACAAATTCTTAATGATTTGATACGGATCTATATCGTAAACATTATTCATGGTCAAGTGTGCGCTTTTTAATGTTTACTTCGATATTGATATAGGTATCCGTAACTATTCCGTAACTATCCGTAACCGTTGTGCCGTTTCCGCTTATGCGATTCGATTTTGGTTTTCATTTTGCTGGGTTTGTGTAAAATTCTAATAAAATTGATTATTGTTGTTTGATAGATATATATATATATATATATATATATATATACATATATATTTGTGTACATATGTATTGCATATTGCTTATTCCAAAATCAATATAAATATATATGTATAAATTGTAAGAATTTCCATACAAAAATTTAGTAGGTACGTTACTTTAGACCTCGGTGTTTCTCTCTTCATTTTGTTATATTTGTTTTTTTTTCTTTTTGTTTTCTTTTTTTCTTTCTATGTTTCTATGATACTGGACTTTCCCGTTTCGTTTAGTTTCTTTACGATTTCGTTTCATTTCGATTCGTTTCACACTCGCTTTCGTACAAAAAGTTTTTTGATAAATCCAAGTTCTGGATAATCGCTTTCCAAATATATTAAACTGTTCGGATAATATAGCAAATTGTGAGTACAAACAATCTTAAAACTGCGTAACGGTACATAAATATTATAGCCATAGCCAAGAGTAGTTACTGGTTTTGTTTTTATTTTTCTTGTTGTTGTTGTATAGTACCATTGAAACACGTATAAAACATCTATGAACTATGTGTAAGTGGTGTGTGTGTGTGTGTGTGTATGGTGTGTCTATCTAAGCGATCTCTGCTCGTATTGGTCCAACCCTCTAACCACTTTAATCATTACACGATGACGGATATGTGCGGCATTGCCTACCCAATTTCTAAACTGCCGACTTGTATCACAGTCGCAGGTCCTTTACTTCACCTTGTTTCCCCCCAGGCTCTATGTGTCCTAGCGTCTATTGAAATTTATGGGTATTTTTTTTTTTTTTTATAAATAAATACCATAGTTAGTTCTTTTCGATTTGTTGTGTAGGTTATAATGTACGTACACAAAAATATAGAAAAATAGATTTCAAAATACCGGACAGATTAATTTTAAAATACTTTCAATCTGAAATTATATAGTTTAATAAAGATTCAGTCGTTTTTGAGAGAGAGAGATTTCTATTTTCTACGAGAGATGCAATAATTGTTCCATAAGCACATTTTTTTAAGCAATATTTTCTCTGGCAAACGAGATCGTTTTAACAATATAGCATAAGACTATAAATTGCTGCTTTAGTTTAAAATATGTTGGAAAACATATAATGGTTTAATACGAATTAATCAATATCTTGTATATCACGTTTATGGGTTTTTTGTAGGGGAAGTTTTCTATTAGATTTATGTACCGGATATTTTGAAATCAATTTATTCTAATCGATAGTTCAAAATGGATTTTATTGAGTTGTCTACTTAACTTGTGGTTCATCCTCTTGAATCTATTCATAGAGTTCGACATTGCGACGAGGTGAAGCTGCCCCATAACTTAATTGGGAGTCGGTCTTTTTTAATATGGAAACATGATGAGTTGGCGCATCGGTGGCTCTATTGGCCATTAGGGAATCCTGTTTATGGAGTAAACCTCGTCGCTGATCGGCAAATGAAATAACTGAATCCTGTTTGACCAATTGATGACGACGTGGCTCAGGACGCTGATCCACAAAAGAAATGACTGAATCTTGTTTGACAAACTTTTGCCGCTTATCTAGTAGTGATCCTGGGGTAACAGTTGATATAATGCCACCAAGACGACGTGATTCATTTGAAATACTATCTCTATCGGGAAGAAAGTCGCCTTGTGACTGTGTGGCACCGTGTCCAACTGCCCGACGTCCTTCCATATAAGAGACAATGGAATCCTGTTTGGAGAGTGAAATTTTGGAACCATTGCTGTCCTGTTGGCATAGAGGACGACGTATTCCTGACGCATCGCTGCAAGAACTCTCTTGTTTGATCAGGAACTGGCGAGAGCCATGCGAGTCCTGTTTGAGCAGCATTTGCTGCGAGAGATTACTGTCCTGCTTCAGCATAAGATTGTGGCGTCGCAGTGAGTTGTGCTCATAGATATAGGAGACATTGTTGCCCTTGCTGCTAGCGCTCTTGCGTGAACTGTTCTGTTGGTAATGGGAGGACTTGCGTGTGCTGGTGGTTGACGAGGCTATAGCTACGTTGTCATAGTATCTGCAATGGAAAAAGCTTATCCTGAATAAGAGAAACAAAAATTTATAAAAGTAATCCTTTTGGTCGTACCTAAGACGGCCGCAACAGCTTCGTGACTGAATTATTGCCGCAAATCCTCGCCTATACTTCTTGTTGACTGAGTAGAGAATGGGATTGATGCAGCTGTTTGATGATCCCAACCATTGGGCTACCGGCATAACTTTCTTCAATATCTCAAATTCCTCCTGGGAAATATCTGAGCCAAATTTGATGCGGGCAAAGATCACATAGAGCGGCAACCAAGAGAGAACAAACAGTATGACCACTGCCACCAACATTTTAATGACCTTCACTTTGCTCTTCTGCTGCATGCGATCCATTTGGGCATCCTTGGACTCTCCTGGTATAGATCTCGTGGATACCTTAATCCAGATTAAAACATAGCACAATGTTATCAACGACATGGGTAGCAGATAGCAGGCCACCAAATTGGCTAGGAGAAAATACAAGTTGCCATCGGTGCCCGGCGGCCAGACTTCCTGGCATAGGTACTGGGGTTGATGTGTATAAGCCGAGGCCAGGGCACCAGAGAATACCTCCTCCGCGGGAACCAAATCAAAGAATAGCAACCATGGTATGGTGGTTACTAGAGCGATTACCCATATACCGATTATCATGATGCGTGCACGTCGCTTTGTCATCTGCTTCAGCGGCCACCAGATGGCAATGAACCTGCAAGAAGTGCCAACAAAGAGTGAAGAATGTTTACCATCTGCTGACAGCGGACTCAAGGATAATGGCAAGCAATCATCAGGCGTCGGCGACGATGACGACACCGTTTCAACAGAGCCTGGCATGCAAATATCTTGGCTTTGCCTGATTAATTTGCACACGCAGGATACCAGCCATTGGTGGCATCCTTAAGCCTTTTTTCTGCTGAGTGTTCGCTTTCCAATCTCGTCTATTGAACCCTCTCTCTCTCTCATTGTCATACTCATTCTCACTATATATATTTCTATTTTTGCCTCTCACTTTATATATACATTTATCTATGCAAAAGGTGGCTCTGGTTGTCTGAGTTTGGGTACCATTTTTTATTTTGCTTGCCATAATGAATTGTAATTTGAATAAGAGCTAAGAAGCCGACATGTTGACAGCAGGGGAGGAGCACACCAGTACCAGCACCAGTACCAACGCCAACGCCAATGCCAACGAGTTCAGCATTTTTCATTTCATTTAGCTTAGTGCAGTCCCACTTATTATGGCGCCTGTTCAATAGTCATAGACAAGACTTGTACGGGGTACTAGTGTCTGGCCTGGGTCTCAGTCTTTCTTCTTTCCAAGACCACATAATTATATGGGGACCACCTCCATCTCCATCTTAACGATGCGCTTTGTACTCACAATTTTGCAGGGTCGTCGCCTGCGTCTGCCCACCAAAACATTTGCCAGATAACACAACGGTAATTCCATTAAAGAAGAAGGAGAAACCCCATAGCTCAGGCCAAAAATAGCTAACAAACAAAATGGTAATGAAGCAAACCAAAGGCTACTACTTGGTATTAGAGTGAGCAGCAACCATCTCAATGTAAGCCAATATTAAATTGTCATAATGTTTATTTATAGATGCCAACAAATTGTATTAATATAATTTGTCTACGCGATTTGTGGCTTAGAATGGCAGATGGGGCATCGTCATAACTCAGTTGGAGCAAATTTAATTGACTTTGTAGATAAAGAACAACAATGCATTTGGTCTGAACATGAATTATTCTAGGAAAGTTTATATAAATCAAAAAGGCAATCCGAAAACAGATATACACAAAGTCAGTATGAAAATATTATACGTATATAGTATGTGCAATTAACTTTCAATTTTGTATAAAATGGAAGGGTAAAAAACGATCCTATATCAACTTCTGAAAGTTTTAATGTAGTGTTTTTTGCAACGATTAGGATAGCAAACCTCAATTTCTCTAGCCTCCAATTCAGTCAAATTTGAGCCGATTTTGAAAATTTAAATCTTTATTTGCTTTTTGGAATCGCAATTTTTAATTGGCATAAAAATCTAAAAAAGCTAAAAAAAATATTTTCAATCCGATTTTTACAAATTTTTTAAGGGGTAACATCATCAAAAATGGCAAAAATCGGATCGAATTTTTTTCTTTTCAACTTTCGAAAGTTTTGATGCAGTTTTTTGCTACGCTAAGTTGCAAAGAAAATTATGTAAAAGTTTCTGAAATCGGTCAAAAGATGGCCAACTAAGAGCCGAATGAATAGATGGACGAATATGTCCTTGGAAGGATCTTCAACTTCTCAATTCTCCAATTCAGTTAAATTTCGAAAGAAACCTCAACTTCACCAGGCTCCAATTCAGTCAAATTTGGGCCGATTTTGAAAATCTGAATCTTTATTTGCTTTTTGGAATCGCAATTTTCAAATGTCATAAAAATCTAAGAAAGTTGGAAAAAATATTTTCAATCCGATTTTTACAAAATCAAAAATCCCAAAAATCGGATTGAAATTTTTTTTTTCAACTTTCGAAAGTTTTGATGCAGTTTTTTACTACGCTAAATGTCGATGAAAACGATGTAAAAGTTTTTAAAATCGGTCAAAAATTGGCCAACTTATAACTGAAGGAAATTGACATTGAACTGATTTAAACATTACCCTTCTTGTTCTTTTTGAAAAGAAGTTTAAAATTGACGCAAGATGAAAATTTCTGTACTTTCCATCTATTGCAATCTGTAGTAAGATCTTACCAATTTATTTTGTAAGCATGTTAAATTTCCCATTTGGTGATTACAAATGGAAAGATATATCCATGTGGACGTTGACAGAATTATCATGCGAGTGCGTATGCAAATGTATTGGATTGTGCTCCGAGGCAAAAAGAAGTTGAAAGTGATTTACATATTCAGACGGATGCCTCATAAGCAGCTAGCAAAATTTAATAATTGGCCGCAGTTTCCCCCCCTTATTCTCTCTCCCTTATTTATACCAAATTCTTGGCCCTGTTGTGTACTTTGGTACTATAAGATTTTATGGCCCTGTTCCTTGTTCTCGTTTTGGGTACTATGTTGACATTTGGGTATACCGCCAGTATAAAGAAAAACTGAATGGAGGGGAAAGAAAAAGAAAAGCTACGCTGTGTGGCATTGCTATAAAGCCACAACTCACAACTATGTTTATATGGTAGAGTGCCTTGATATATAGCCTTTATGATAATATATATATATGTATATTTGTTGTGTATATGGATGGGATAAGTATACGTATTCATAAAACTAACGACCCTAATTAAATGGCATTGGCATAAGCAAGTGATAAGCTAAGTCACTGCAGTTGCCACAACAATACACAGGCAACTCTCTCGATTCCCAGCATCCACATTATCCTCAATGCCCACCACCATCAATGGTTAAGTCCGAGTCCAAGACAGTTGAGAGGAGATTTAAGTTTCTTGTTACAGATAATAAATCTTAAATTTCGATTCGGTTTACGAGTGGCTCGTAAAATACAAAGCAACAGCGAATAAGCAAAGACTTTTGGACTTTGGACTTCGGACTTAGACTTGGATTTCATGTGGGTGGTAAAATGATCAAATGATGTACTCCTATTGTGGCTTCTGTTGCAGTTGTCGTTGTCGCCGCTGGCTGAAAAATGACTCAAGCAGTAGCAAAATATTATGCTTGAAATTGATATAAATGAAAGTACTGGACACACCATTCCCATCTCCACCTAACACCGCCCACATAGGCACAGAGGGATAAACACTTGACGACTCTTATTGTCCTTGGGGGAGTTATGACTGGCACACGTCAAAACGTTTTAGTATCGCTTGATAAGTACTCCTCCCATTGCTACACTTTTTTATGAGCATAAGAATACGATACGGTCAGAGAAAAATTTCTCTGCGTATCCATTTCTTTTGTTATTTCCATTTGGATTTTACGATGCAGGAAACAGAAGGTTTGACATTTCGATTCCTGACAGCGGCAAAACATTAAACGACTCATTGAATGGCAATAGGAGAGAACATGGACAAGGCAAACTTCAACAGCATTCTAAACATAATTGCAATCAGATCAATATGAATAAAACATAAAGAAAAACAAGAGAAAAAAAAAACATATTCCTAATACGTACAAGGCGAAACAACTATGCTGAACTTGATCTTGACCAGTTTTCCAGTGGCTTACATTGAGCCGATTGCACCGGCGTTCACTTTCGCACATTGGCGACGGCGGTCACCCAGTCATCTAGTCATCTAGTCACCTGGTTACCTGGTTAACTGGTTAGGATTCCAATTCATATAAAAGCAAAGGCAAACTTTGCATTTGACAATAGTTGCTATTTGCTAAGTATTTAACCACATCTAAAAACAAATCCTCCCACACACATACCCAACCATCATAATGTACAAAGTCGTGAGTATACAAGGGATTCCCCTTATCCTTAAGCTGTCTATCATTAATTTATCATTGCTATTGCAGCTGTTCGTTCTTGCCGCCTTTGCCGCCGCCCAGGTCTATGCCTACCCCGGTGTGGTAGCCGTTGCTCCCGTTGTGGCGCATCCAGCTGTGGTTCACACACCAATCATTCATCATGGAGCTCACTCAGTGCACTCGTAAGTTGATGACAGCCATGTAATCCATATGTTCCCCCATATTTCCTTCCCTCTTTGTTTTTCTCTCTCTTTTTATTTATTGCCATGTCATGCTCTTCTATTTTAGCCATGTTGTGCATCATCCAGCAGCCGTCAAGGTCGTCACCCCAATTGTAGCCAAACCAGTGGTGGCAGTGCATGCCATAAAGCCAGTGGTTCCAATTGTTCCCGTGCATCATGCTGCTCCTGCTCTAGTTGTGCATCATTAAATGTTATCACACCTATCCCAATCTTTAATACCCGATTCCCATCCCGTTTCCAATCCCAATTCCAATCTGATCCCACAATAAAAGTGAATAGCCAAAAAAAAAAAACAAAAAGTGTCTATAAACCATTTAAGCAAACTCTTAGGAAGGGTTCAGGGAGTGCAACACGCAGTTACCTGACTTAAAAGGATATCTACCTACTATCTGGAACGTAAATTCACAGTTTTCAATAAAGGAAGTTCTGATTTTGCAGGACTTCATAGAATGCACCGAATGGGCCAATAAACCTTTGGCCATTGCACTCATATAGTAAATCCAACAACTGCCCATTCACATCTCTTGTAATGTTCACTTACCTGTCCAAGGATACGGCAATTAAACTGTAAACTGATGCCGCCACAGAAACACCCTGTATATAGGGCACAAACTTGCACATCAGCCATCCAAGCATCCAGGCTAGAAGAGAGACAGAGAGAAAGAAAAGGAAAAAATGGGCAGAGGAGTTAATATTGTACATAAACAATGCAAAAATTATGCTGAGTAACTTTCGGTCATGTCGCTGGCTTGTCGTCGGTTTGTGGCCAGTTGCTGGCGGGTCCCTGTTAACGTTCAATGGTTGCTGTCGTCGACATTGTCGTTCATGTTGTTCATGTGGCCCACGTCGCCGCCGTTGTTTGCTGACTGAGATTTATGTGCTGCATATCATTCATAATTTGGTGACAAGATTCAGATTGCGGCCATGGACCCACACCAGACCATCGTCAGCTATCAGCTATATAGCTAAATATATTGAGTTGCTACAACGGTGCAAGCAGGCATTGTTTGCCTAAGTTAATTTGTATTCCTTTTATTCCATTTGATGGAAGACACGCGTTGGACTTGGCCAATCCCCCATCCACCCACACTGTCTGCTGCATAAAACTATGCGTTATGAATTTTATGCTAAAAGCAAATACTTAACTCACTCAGACAGACTCACAAAAAAAAAAAAATAAATCCCGTATAAAAGCAGGAGTCGGCAGGACCTGGGGTAAAGTTTGCCAAGGTTGATGACAGCTAACACAAGCGCCAGCGAAATAACAATTTGGGCATGGCATATTATTGAATGGCAATTAAACAACACTAACAACAAACAGCCACACATCATTAGCGCCGGGCTTGAACAGTTGATGACATAGAGCAATGAAATGGTTTGGTATGGTTTGGTTTGGTTTGGATGGGATATGGATGCGATTCAATTGGTGGTAGAGTTGAATGTACGAAACAGGAGACGCCTTCTCTAGCCGCAATGCGACAGGGACTGGAGACAGAGATAGATATAAGGAGAGGGACGGATGGCTAATTTCCTGTCTCGTTCGCCTGTCTTATCTCGATTTGTTTTCACTTTTTATTATTATGCATACGCACTGTGTGCCACGGCAAGTGGAGGCCAATAAAAGCCAAATTTAATATGATTTGGCACATAAAAATAGAAATATTATTTGTACTTTGTGGCTATGAACCTTTTTCGCCTCTGTCTGTGGACATTCTCTATGGCAGGACATGATGTCGAGAGACACTCACATGGACCATATGAGAGTAGACAGCAACTTAAATGGGTTTTCGTTTCGTTTCATTTCAATTTTTGGTTGTTTGCCTCTGCTGCTTTTTTTTTCATTCTTTCTTTTTGAATAGAAATTGTTTGGCTTTAAGTAGAGTGGCTAACCTGCAAGTGCAACAGACCGAGACCAAAGCTATTAATATGTGTATTTGACTATATTGTTTTATGCTTATTTTCAAACTGATAAGGATAAACTTTGATATATTATATACAGACATATAGATAGTATACAAATGTGGGTGGCGGATAAACAAAAGTTTTGGCAAACTTTCTGCTTATTAATCTGACAAGATAAAGTTTTGTTAAACTCAACTTCAACTCTTCTTTTGGGTAGAAAGCCTTTATTGTCCCCACTTACATAGTTTTTTGAAGGGTTTTAATCATCATGGATTAATGCAGATGAATAAATATTATTTTAAATTGTTCTTGTTAATCTAGATTGAAAGCTTCTACTTTGCTTACTAACTAGATGAAAGCAACCTTACTTAGTCAATTTCGAACGATTTATATAACAAAAAACGTAGCAACAATTTGCTCTCATAGTTATAACTTGACTAAAACTATAGTGATATCATTCAGACATATCTCCAAGAAAATTGACATGACACTTTTTAGCCAAGGCTTGAAAAGTAAAACGTTAATTACTTTGAACTAGATTTAAAATCAGATTATTGTTTGCATTGAAAAATTAGTTATTTGCCATTTAAAATTGCCAGTTTGAAAAAGAAACATAAAAAATTTCCAGCCTTTAGACTATTAAAATGCTAAACTTTTAGTATTAAACTAAATCAATAAAGTTTGTAATGCTAATAAAAGTTTCTAATGCTAATAAAATTGAAATGATATTGAGTTGACTTATTTTGGTATCATATCCCTTAATTTTATCTACTTTTCTTGTTAAATATTTCTCAAGCAAGTGTTGGTTAAACACTTCTCAAGTTACACCAAGTTGCTCTTCACTGCCTCCGTCTCAAGTGGGATGAATCGTTAAGTTTATATTGACAAGTCAGCATATGGCAAACAGACATTGCTCGAACAGTAGCAACACCAAAACCAGCAGCAGCAGCAACAGCAACAACAACAGCAATGTTACTATTTATAAGCATTAGCTTTTCACTCAATATTGATCAACTACTAGAGATAATCCCAATCGATATTTAAGCTTATCGGCCAACCTTCAACTGTGGCCCATAGAAATATGTCAACCAACTAATGTTAAAGCCTTTTTTCTGTTAAATACCCTGTAAATATTTGTCAAAGGGATATATTGTCTGTCTACTGAAAGTTATATAAAAGTTAAATACATTTTAACATAATTGCCTTGTAATTATGCGTATTGATTGATACCAAATGGCATAATGTTATGTAATTATTTATTAAATTTTAGACATTTTGTCATTTCAAGTTGATATCTTTGAAGTGGAAGAGGTAGCTTTCAGTATGCCCCCTGACCTTAAGTATGGAATTTGTTCTCTTGTCTTGTCAGGGAAACTTTTTGTTTCTTTTGTTGTAGTTGTAGGCCAAGTCAATTGGATTTTCTAAGCATTGTTCGTGCTCCTGTGGCATTGAGTCTTCGGTGTTGGTCTTCTGCCTCTGCTTCTGCCCATGCTATCCAATGTACCAAGTAAGGCCATAAAGTTAATGAAATAATCAGGCGTAACAAATCCGCTAGCGGGAAATGACAGGAGGAGTGGGTAAAAGTTCGATTTGGTATGACCATGGAAAAGGCATAACACTTGAGACAAATGCGTTATTGTTATGATTATCACTTTTATATCACGTCCGTCGGCAAAGTCCTGCAGCTGTTGTTATGCTTCCTTTGCTTTCAAAGGCAAATTGAATACCGTTAGATGGGCGCCAAGTGGCTGCGGTTAAATGGTAGCATAGACTTGAGAAGTAGATGGAGTAAAGAAGTTTGGAGCAGGCAGCACGTAGCAACTAAATTAAAATACAATCAGCCAGAGTAAAGTGCTGAAAAATGACTTCATTACCAGCATCAGGAGGAGCAAGCAGGCAGTCAGGCAGGCAGCAACATTGCCGCGTCGTGGGGCATGGCACGGCATGTCTATGGCTCGTTGCGTTACGCATTTCCCGTGCACAAATCACGCAGCAATTTAATAAAGAAAGCGGCAACGTGACTTCAAAGATCAAACAACAACAAGAACAATAAGTAAAATATAAATAAAAACGTGACACGGATTTACAAATCGCAAGAAGACTCATAATGATGACAATTTCGCATTGATAATGGGCAATGACAACAAAACAACCAAAAAAAAGAAACGCGCAAAAATCTAAGATAAAGAATAAAACGTTTTCGGTTTAGGTTATTCGCGCTATGCAAGAATATCCTTCGTCTCAAGGCGTCTGGCATCGTTGCTAGGAAATCAATTCATTTCGCATTTTATTGGATTTCGAAATTCACATAAATAAGGGCTAGTGCCCACATTCCAAACTCAAGGCACAAAGCCCAGCCCAGACCAGACCAGACCAGGCCAACTCAGCCCAGCCCAGGTATACACTTACATGGTCCTGTATATGTCTGTATGTGTGTGTGTATAACCCTGACTATTAGGTTTGCCATGCGAAATATTTAGGTCAAATCATCCAGCCGCAAAGAGCCTTGAATGCAAACAACCTTCCATTGCAATTCTAAGGCTTGAAGGTGTGCTTAGATAATGGCCAACGTTGGCGTGGAAATCAACGTCGCGAATTTGATTTCATATAATTCCCTCCTACTCCAATCGTAATGCATACATATATAATACATATACATATGTACTTGGCTATGTGCAAATATGCCACACAACCGACATTATCTTTCACCCTTACCCAAGAGTAAGACTTTTCACCGAGCCTTACACCCTGCCAGGCCTTTTGTTGGCATGAAATTTAAGCACCTTTTGGGGCCTATTCGGCAACCTGTCGAAATTGAATCGAAATTGCTTATGGGAGAATGAAAGAGAGAGAGAGAGAGAGGGAGAAAGGGAGAAAAAGTGAGAATGAGAGGGAGGGAAGATATACAAGTCAAAATGCCAGCCCAAGGGCTGCAATTTGTTTGCCATTGCTTAGGCCTTCTCAGCTGTTTGGGGCCCGAGTTAAGCCCAAGCCAAAGGCAAGTCAAAAAGGTTGGCACTGCCACCACCCACAGTGACCCACTAAGAACCATTTGCCGCGCAACACTCGTCCTCTCCCTACCCCACCACTCATAAAACCCTGCGCCTAGAATGAATTTGTGAAATTAGGTCAGTTTTGTGTCGATGATCCTTTGGTCCGCCACCCCAAACAACAGAAACAGCAACAGCAATAACGGCAGTCTGAGTACATAGAGAGTGAGAGCGACCAGAGAGACATCAGCGAGAGTGCGCAATGACACACACACAAGCACACAAATACAAATACAAACACACACATCCACATCCACAGATATGGACACGGACACACAATGCAGCAGACTCATTCACTTTTTCACTGCGCGGTTCATTCGTTTTCTCGTCCTTTCACATTCGGCTCATTTCGTTTTGGCTAAGGAGGAGCAAAACCCACAACTCATTCCCCATAATCCGACACTCTACTCTTCCCCCACCCCACCCCCTTCAATCCTACTCAGTATACTGAGTGCAATGTTGTTTCTTAGAGTTCTTTATTTTTGGTATAGCAACAAGAGAAACAGAAAAGGAAAGAGAAAGAAAGCCAGAGACTTTTACAAGTCAGAGAAAAATTTAATTGGCAAAACTTGGAACAATCTGCAAGCCTAAATATGTAAAAACACATACACACACACTCACATACTCATAAACTGTAGGTTTATGTATGTAAATACTAGGCCCAGGTCAGGTGGCTTGATGTTGAGGTAGCCAGAATTGTAGTAGCTGCCGTGACATGCCATGCATTACAATCCAAATTTGATTTCTGAAGGATTTTGATCATTTTTTCATGTCGACGGCGATTTGCGAGTCGCTTATTTGCCATTTGCTACTTGCTATTTGCATGTGAATTCTTGGCCTAACTGCTGCCAAAAAGTAGCTCTATGACAATCAATTTTATGTGACAGCACCTTAGATAGACAAATAGAAAGGCAGATGTCAGGGAAATTTATTTAAATGAAAACCAATAATCATGCGTAACCTTGTTTATTGGGTCATTTGTTATGGACTATAGGTTTTGCCAATTAAATTACAAAAGGTTGAAATAATTAATTTCTTTATTCTATTTTAAGAACTATAATGCAGAAGCCAAGGACTATAAAATAACAAGTTACTTTTCGTTGATAGCAAACGGGCAGCTAAGATATAACTGACAATCAGATACATTTATATATCACAACTTTTCAAGGATATCTATTAAAATGTTCATTGGTAATGAAAAAACGGATATTTTCATTATGTATCCCCAAAAGATGCAATGAAAAATACAAAGATATAGTCAAATTTTGTCAGGAATGTGTAGTATGCTTTTAGGCAAAAGATACACAAGCAGAAAAACGCATTAAAAAGGAAGCAATAGTTTAAATTATATAAAAAACTTAGCTTATCATCCATTATTTGCTTTTAGAATCATTTGGTACCATTTTGATAAAATATTTTCCCAATCCTAAATGAGTTTTTCATTACACTAGGTTTCATTAATGTATCTTTTATGTACTCATTTGAAACAATCGAAAAATTGCTTATACGACACGTGGTGGCACAAAGCCTCCAAGGGGCAAAAAAATTTACGCCATGTCATTTGCCCGAGCCTAATCTAAGCGGCGATTAATTGCAACACATAAATTCAGTTAATATGCACAGCAAACAGAAAAAGCGAGTCTTTCTGCTTTAATAGCAGCAAATAAATCTCACAGTCTTACATGTCTAAGCAATGTACTTACGCACAAAGATGTTGCCAATTAGAGTGGCTGGCAAGCAAAAGACAATCACCAGGATGTCCGCAATGGCCTGAAATTTGAGAAGAAATGGAAAAAATATGCATAAATGTGTTGTATAATGTTATGTTAAATGATCTTACCAAGTTTACAATGAAGTAGTTGGTCACGGTACGCATACGCGGAGCCCGCAATACAACAGCAATCACAAAACTATTGCCAATAAGACCCACCAGGAACACAACTATGTACGCAACACAGTATACAATGGACATGGTCAACGAATGGCGATAGATCGAGTCAAATCCAAAGTCCACATTGGCGTCAAGCTGCTCCCAATGCAGAGCACTGTCATTGTAAGATTTGGTGGCAGCTGCTGCCGTGATTATACTGGTTGTGGCTGGCGACATGCTCAGCAAGTTGGCATAGTAGGTGGACGAGGTGGCATCTGCAATAGCCAATCCTGGTAATGGAATTCCAACTGAATTTGATGCTGCTGCTGCTGCTCCTGCTACTGTTGTAGCAGCAGGGGAAATTGTAGCCGTTGCTGTGGTCAAGACGGTGCCCAAAAGTGTTTCCATAATAGCGCCGTTACTCAATTTAATGGCACTCGATGTGCTTGAGGAGCTAACTCTGCTGCTGCCGATGCTAGTACTACTATTGCCACTGTAGATGTTGCTGCTAGCGCCAACATTGTTGCTATCGTTGAAATTTAAGAGATTCTGCAAATCGACGAAATTATGCGTGAAATTATTGTAATCCCCATCGAGGGAGCCTTCCTCCTCTGTTATGGCCCAGGGCCTGCTAGACGTTATTGTTGCCGCTGTTGTTGTTGATGTTGTTGATGTTGATGTTGTTGATGTTGCCGCCAGAGTCGAAGTGACGCCACTTGTATGTGTTTTATGCTTACGCTTACGAATCCTGCCGTTGTTGGCTGCCATCATCAAACTGACTTGGATAAACTAGATGACACTTTCAATGGCGCCTTGATTAGTGGATGTTATCTCTAGCTGGATATCCCTATATATATATGTGTACATATACATATATATATAGTTGTTTCTATTTATTACTTAGGGGTTGAATGATGTTCGTTGGTTTTTAGAAAAAGTTTATAAAAATGGCATTGTCGCTTGGCATTTGATTGGCGTTGAAGAACATTTAAAATTGTTGGATATGTTGGAAAATTTCGTGGCTTTTGAACAAAAAAAAAAAAGTTACACAACCAGAGAGAGAGAGAGAAAAAAATAAAAACAAAACATTTAATTAACTTGTATACACAACTTTGTAAATGTATGAAAAAGTATCATTATTCTTGCACACTTTTCAAGGTTGGCACATTATTATGCACCTACAACATTGTGTTGCCGATTGGGATGTAGATTTGGATTTGATTTCGTTTGGTTTGGTTCGCTCGTCAACTGCTTGACGTTGCCTTGGCAAGCATTACGAAAAAGGAAAAAGGATATAAAAAGCAAAAAAAAAGTCAGCGGCTCAAGGACTTGTGTGCATATTTCAGATAAGGCCAAATGTTTGGGAGCCTGGACGAATGATTCGCGGTAGCGGCAATGAACGGGAGCGGCAGAGGGAGCTTTTAAAGAAGGCCATTCGGCTCAGGGACATGGTCATCATTCATCATACATATGCATATACGAGGATGTTGTATATATGTATGTATGTAGCAACTCTAACACATGCGCGGGATTTTTTAATTGAAATAATATCATTTCGTTTATTGTTTTTAGCTACGCCTTGTTTTTCCTTTTTTCTTTTTGGTTCTCTGTTATTGAAAAACAATGTGTTGGCTTGCACTTTGACCTCAAAGAGAAAAAATATACTGTAACAAATACAGGCGACAAAACGAACAATCGACTGACTCAATTCAATGGGAGCATATAAAAATTCCATTAAGCACAACTGCCAAGCACACGAAATACTTCGATTGAGTGCCAAAAAATTGCCAGTGAGCGCATTGAAACAATTGCCCCCAAAGCCATATCATAAGAACGATAGTGATAGGAGGAGTGTCCCCAATATATGCTTCAACAGAGCAGACAAACTGGCGACAAAGAGCTCTTTGGTCACAGCTGCGTGAGTAGTCGTGGTCGTGCTTCTTTTGCTCCTACTAACAATTCCATTGACCAAGAATTCTGGCTGTGACAGAGCAAGTGTGAAAGTGCTTCAAACCTAATTGCGCTTACATGCTGCTCTGCGGTTGTCTTGATAATGATGTGATAGTCACTGTCCAGGCCCCAAGAGGACCAATGGGGCGTATAACTAAACTGTCAACACCAATACCAGCTATATAGCAAGTCCAACTCCAAGCGAAACTAATTAAAATGCCAATGCTAAAAACTGCACAGATGTGCAAACATGGAATGCATTAGCAGGAATTTTTGCACAACTTTACAACTCCTACACACAATTCATCCACAGGCACATGCACATGCACATTTACATTCACACCCACGCACAGGCACAACAAAGGTTAATATTAACCCTACGCGTTGTTAGTTGTTTTCGTTTCCGTGTTGCTTTTCCACCATGGGCGGCCATGTGATGGGTTGTTGGTCCGCCACGTTTAAAATGTTTGAATTTTCTTGGCTGCCCGAGTTGTTAACGGTTTCGTGTCTAAAGCAGCACTGCTGCCAATGCTGCACAAACAGCTTGGTTTTCAGGCTATCTGGTTACACGACAGACAGGATAACAGGACCCGACGACTACAACGAGGACGACGAATGAATGTAGGTCCCTGTTACCAAACCGCACCCGCCGTAAAATTTACCATCAACCGCTTGGAGCCTGTCTGTGGCTATGGCTGTGGCTACATTCGTGTGCGCTCAATTTGTGAGAGTGGCCACATTCACATCCACATCCACATCGGTCGCTCACTCGTCCTTGTGGCGCTATATACTACCTATGTTCCCACCTACTCACTCGTTGAGCGCTGAACCAATGTCCCCCAAATGCAATGACAGAGTTGTGCTATATGTTTATTTTCCCTATTTTTTTTTTCTTCCTTTCCTTTACGGGAAATGAGGGGGTGGGGTTTCGCACAGGCTTAGCATACAACTTTGTAGGCTTAAAACTGAAGGACCACATTTGGCAATTTACAAGGTCAAACTGTAAAATGTCAGGGAAAATGTACAAGAAACTATGGTTAGCTAACTGCCTGCCTGCCTGCCTGCTGCTGCGATATTTCGCAAAAACATACTCTTCACTCATTGTCAGAAAACTTAGCCTCAGCCTCGGAATCAGCGACAGCATCGGGCTCAATTTGACGCCCATAAAACATGTTGATGTTGGCCTCACGCACAATACATACATATAAATGCGTTTATTATGCCATTTGCTATTTGCCTATTTTCCTCTATTTAAGCCATTTAGCTTGTTCATAGCCGCAGGAAAGAAAAACGCAAATAGCAGGCAAAACATAAGGGCTTTCCCTTCAATTGTTATTGTTTATATCATTGCAGACATACACGCGTCTGAGCAATTTCCGCATCGTTGGCATTATTATATTGAATTGCGGCTGCTGTTGCCAAAATATTTTCTTTTCGCTGTTTATGTTTATGTGTGGCAAGTTTTCTGTTTCCTTTCAGAGCGTCACAGTTTCATTGTTCCGTTTCCTTAGAAAGTCATAATGGCTCTAACAGCCGACCCGTTAAGTTAGACATCGTCCCGTTAAGCTGGGTGTGCAATTAAACCTCTGTCGCCCAAAACAATAATCAAAACTTTTGGTCCATCATTTTGGCATTCTTTTTTGTTTTTTTTTTCTTGAAGTTTAATGACAGTTTTCAAGTTTTCCAGCTAAACTCGTTAGCATATGAACTCGCTCAGAATTGAGCACACTACCACCACTTGTCACCCATCAGTTGGAGTGCTTTATGGCTCAAGGATATGCACTCAGTCTCACTCGTTTTTCCACTCATTTCATTTCATTTTAACCCAGACCCACCCCAAAGTGGATTGTTGAGTACAGGATGCGCGCGCGCTGGCAACAGCTGCTTTCCTGCTCGACCAAAAGCCAAAGGTTCAAAAACCTTGTGCTTGGTTCAACATTCACAAACATTTCATACACTGAACAATATTAGGGGTAGATTTCCGGTTTAAATATAAAATATTTGGAAGCAGTGGTGGTTTTTTATGGGTTTACTGATATTGATCCTAATCTTTTTTCGTTTCCCAAATAAGTTTACGAAACAATTTTTTTTTGTAATCGTATTTTCAAAAAATCTAATAAATTTTAAGAATTTTTATAAAAATAAATGCTTTTATATGTGTTAAATAAATTATAAAATAATATTATTGAATAATTTATTAACAATTAGATAAGTTATAGATTTTATGACTCCGTTTCATTACTTTAAAGAATCACAACGTGCTTGTTTTCCTTTAACTTGGCTAAGAAAATCTTGCCAGCAAACTAGTTTTTAAATTTTGCGGGTTAATTCTTGGCCCTATTTGTTCAAGCCAAATGGAATGGCTAAAAATACCCTAGCAAGAGACATACAAGGGTATATTAATTTATAGGGAAATTTTTTCATTGCCTTTTTGGTTTTCGACATTGCATATTGCTGCTCACTGTGAACTTAAGCGTGAGTTAAACTTTTCTTTACAGCCTAGCAAATTTTCTTATTTTATTTATTACTTCATATATTTTTTTCTTGATGGAAATTTAAAATTTCCCTATTTCCTCACGTTAGCCAGCACTACCGGCACGTTGCGGCACCCTATTTCTTTCGATATTCAAAGTATCGAAGTGAGTCACGTACACAACAAAGCATTACAGCCCCCTTACACTAATACTAATAAAGAGGGAAAATGATATCAGGGACGGAATCAGAGACGGATCAAAACAATTGAACGTTAACACAGAAAGAAAACAAGTTAAAAACTATGTTACACTATGTTTTGATTTACCTTTATTCAAAACATGAGCTAAGCTGCTCAAATTATTCTTTTGTAGGGGTATAGTCTGGGATTTTTCAAACGGACCCACCCCCAGAAAATATTTTCTAGATCCGTCCCTGATTGCCATCGAAAGAGACAGATGTTTCTTGAATTTTCGACGCGACAGCGTTCAGGTATAAATAGGGCTGCTCATTTTTTCAAACTTCATTCGAAAAATTTTAGTGTTACAGTGAACATCAAAGTGTATTAAGGAAATAAAAAAAGTGTTATTTTGTTGCTATTTATAAAGTATATAGTATGAGTCATCCATTCATCATGGAAAAGTGTGAAAATCGTATGCAAAGGCAAAGGAGAAACATCGTTGTTATCAATATGGCAGAAACCCCAACGTAGCAGTTAAATAGGATGGAAGTTTTCCACAGAAATTGAAACAAGAAAAAACCCCCACTGAAAGAAAACGTGTGGACGTCATCAGTCAGCGACAGGGAATTTCACAATGCGGAAACCAGTTGGAGAGGCAATGTTTCTTGTATTTGGCTAGGAAATAACTCGTCCTTAGGCAGGCTGAAGCACATCCAGGATGTTGAAGCGTCACTCGGTACTGGTTTAGCCCTAACCCTTGTGGATTTGATAAATTTGGATAGGAAGCCAGGTACACAAGCTCAGCAAGCACTCTCTAGCCAAAATTTAATTCGTAAGCAAAAATTAAAGTTTAAGGCGTAATTTAAATCCCCATTTTACCTTATGGCAAACAAAACGTTTCTAAACGTCATAAAAAGGTCAATTGTTCTTGCTGTTTTCTTTAAAATTATTCTAAAAATTTTTAAGATTCACATAAAAAGTTACATTGACATTACATGTGATGACGTAATGTCAGTTTGGTAGAAAATTTTCCACCCCATACAAAGCAACGTTTCTCGAAAATTCTCGATTCCATCATCCCCCTTTCTGTTGGACCCACAACCCCCTCTGTCTCGAGGCCAGCAGCTGCCTCTGGGTTAAAAATAACCTTTGTTGTTCTACATTAGCTTCATCTCGCTCTCACTTGCGGGATACGATTGCAATCGACTTCCATACAAACACATTGACGCAAACACTTACAATATGTATATGTATATACTTATGTATGTATGCATGTGCGTACTTTACATACATATGTATATAGACGCCGCCTCCCTCTTTGTTTCATTTCTCTCTCTTTACCTGAACATTGTGTAATCTTTTTCTTTCTCCCCCGTGTCTAATTGTAAGATGAATTTCTCTGCTTTCGAACGCTTCTATTGTTATTGGCATAACCTTTTTATCTACGTACATAAATATAAGTTGTATTGTCGTTTATAACATTTAGCTGATAATCCACATATTTTATTTGAAAACTCATTGTTTTACAAGTTAACCAAGCAATATGTATTTCTTTCTCTAAACTTTATAGTTGGGCGTTGAAAGTTGATATGCGCGATCGATCCATGAATTAAAGAGCAAAACAAACACCCACACACGTTAGCTAGTAATGTGGCCCAGAAATTGCATTAATATGCAATTTTCAGTTTAGCCCAACTTGCCGCGTTGAGTGCTAGTTTGCCAGCGATATTGTTATTATCGTAATCATGGGCTGCGCAGGGTACATCGTTTCTGACGGATTGGTTATAGGAACTGGTGTATCGACTTCTCTGCTCCACTAAATGTCTCTCACATGTACAAAAGTGGCCTTCAATTACATAACTACCCAAATAACTGCGATATCGAACAAAACCCTGTACCGAACAGAAATTTAACTCTGTTTCTCAGGTCAATCGGTTGAGTTTGCCAGCGTTTAAACTATCTAGTATGAAACATCGATCTTTCTGGATTTAAAACTGAACGAAACTGAGAACGGTAGCTGGTTATTTAGATATAAAAATTTGACATGCAGTAAACTTTTAATTTTTTTTTTTGTTATAAAAGCAAAACTTACATTTTCCAAATAACAACAATCTGTCATCTTGTGTTCCTAATTAGCAAAAGCTATTTTAAAATATTTTTTTCCATTTTGTACACTCACGATTTAAGAATTACACGTAATGTAAATTAACTTGTCGATACTACAAAAGAAAAACAAAAATGGGAAAGCAAAAAAATCGTAAAAGAATCAAAAAAATGCAAAAAAAAAAAAAAAGCTGACCATAGAAAAGAAACAAGAAAAAATCACTGAAGCAAATATATTCAAATAATAAATTTCGAAACATTTGCTTGTCGTCATATTTTTTATTTTAAGCTACAATTCAATTTCAGTTAGATCAACAAGCTATCGGTACAAATTTTCAAACTACTGTACACGGAGGAAGGGCCAGTGATCTCAAACAATTCAACGCCGTAATCTGAATTTTAAGAAGTATCAATATCTTGTAAGGAAAGGGCCATTGATCTCAATCTCATTAATAATTTTTAATTTGATTGCATAAATATTATTTTCTTATTTTATACTAATTTAATTTCCCACATTTATGATTATTTTCCTATATTTAATGAAATTATTTCGGTGACCCATACTTCCTGCGTCAAATGCTGGTTAAGAAAACGTTGAATCATTTTTATTCTTTTACCTTGGAAAACTTTTTCAATTATTTATGCATATTTCATCTTCAAAAATCAAAAACTTCAAAAATTAACCGATTATTAAACAAATCCTAAGGATGGGATAGAAAATCCAATTCCACTTGTAGCAATGTGTAATAGTATTAAGTATATCTTACTCTTTTCCCTCCGTGCAATATGTTTAGCCTTAAGTACATCTTACTCTTTTCTTTGTGACAAATGAGTTTTAAGTTATATCTTATTCTATGCAATGGTACGAGAAGTGTGCTGTCTCACTTATTAGAAGAAGAACAAAGAGAACTAAATAAAAAGAATGAGAGCGGCTCAGTTTGAATGGAGAGCGCACCAAAGACGGACGTGTTTCCCTTACTATAATTTCAGAAGTGGTCATAGTTAACCCAGTGCAAATACAAAAGCTATAATTTATCTAAAAAAAAAAAAAAAAATAATAAATAATAATAAAACAATGGATTCAATAAATCCTGATGATTTTTCAAAGTCCCAGCTACAAACCTGGTGCAAAAACCTAGGTTTACCGGATACTGGCACTAAAACAATGCTAGCCGAACGTTTAAACCAACTAAGCCCTATAGCGAGAGGGCATCATCCAAAAGATGGGGCTGCTCCTAACGTAGGACCAGGTGAACGCGCAGATCCCCCTGAAAAAGATTGCTTGGAGTACCTAAAGAGCATTTTACATGCGACGGACGATGGCGCCGATCAGACGGAAAATTATGAAGCAGACTTATCTCAAGGTCAACAACGGCAAGAAGTAACGGCAAACGAACAGAACGAAGCAAAAAATGAACAAAACTATGCAGAAAGCGAGACGCAGACAGAAAGAGAGACAGAAAATGAGAGCATTCCGAGTGAACAGACAAATGAGAAGTCAAATGAAAAGAGTAGCAACGAAGAGCACAAAGTAACAAATGAGAAGTCAAATGAAGAGAGTAACAACGGAGAGGATAAAGGAACAAATGAGAAGCCAATTGGAGGAAACCAAAAAGAAGAAAACGTAGTAAAGTACACGTTGGAAAAAAAGCTGGAACTACTGTGCAAAGAAATCGAACTGGTTCGTAAGGAAAATGAACTTTTGCGCCTTACTGGCAACCCTGAGTCTGGCAACTCAAACAGCTGGTTGGCGACGAAGACAGGCGACCAGATCTTGGCCAAAGACGTCAAAGACTTCGTACCCGATTTTGATGGCAATGGAAATGTTTATGGTTGGATATCTTCTGTGCTCCATTTGAAAAGATCATTCAACTTGAACGAAAATAATTTACGTTTACTTGTCTTCGGCAAACTAACTGGCAAGGCCTTGGAGTGGATACACTCAAACCCTGAGTGCTTGAGCCAGCCCCTGGAAACCATTTTCGATGCCATGGAAAAAGTCTTCGGATCAAAGAAGACTAATGTAATAATTCGTCGAGAGTTTGAAGCACGCAAGTGGGGCGTCGGCGAACCGTTCCTGAATTATTTTAACGACAAAGTTGGCCTGGCTGGTGGCTTGCGTATGCCGGAGGACGAGATGGTCGAGTATATTGTTGACGGGATACCAGACCGTCACTTGCGAGAGATGGCTTGTATGCAACGTTTTGGGTCTAAGGATGACGTGTTGGCAGCATTTGTCAACATAACACTGCAGCGGGAAAAACCTGTATCTCTGCCAAATGTTTCCGCAAAGGAGAAGCCTACATTCAGATGCTATAACTGTAACTGTATGGGTCACCTAGCAGCCGACTGTAAAAAGCCAATAAGAGCAACTGGTGCTTGCTTTGGATGTGGTAAAATGGGTCACCGAGTGGCAGATTGCAGTCAAAATAAGAAGAAGCCCGCGGCAATATCAGTAAGTTTGAATGATATAAAAATTGTAAAAGTTCACATAGGTAATGATGTATTTTCTGTAGGATGCCTCATAGACTCGGGAAGCGCAGTTAGTTTAATTAAAAAGGAGTTCGTTTCAGATGAAATTAAATTGGAACCGGGCCCAGAACACGCATATTTTGGTTTAAATAAAAGTAAACTTGAAGTTTTTGGAAGTATTTTATGTTACGTTGAAATATTTAATAAAAATGTTTCCGTTCAACTACTGATTGTTTCTAACGAGTCTATGGGAAGTCCATTACTGTTAGGTAGAGATTTTATGAAAATATGTAAAGCTAAAATTGTACTACAGCTTGACGATGATCTGTGTAAAGAATCAATGCCCGAAAGTATTAAGTTAAGCCATGATTTGGGCAGTGAGGATGATTTTGAAAACCAAATGCTAAATATTGATTGTGACGTGGTTAATTCAAAATATTCTGTTGGCAAAAGTATAAGTTTCAAAGAAACGACAATGTTTGAAAATTTTTTTTCTAAATTCTATTTGAAAAGTAATCGACCAAATGAACCAAAGGTTAAGTGCGAAATGAAACTCACAATCAATGACATAAGTCCGTTTAGCTGTAATCCAAGACGACTTTCTTATAGCGAAAAGGCTGAATTACAAAAAATAATTGACGAATACTTAAGCAAAGAATACATTAGGCCGAGTGAGTCGGAATATGTTTCCCCAATCGTGCTCGTTAAAAAGACTTCAGGTGAACTCAGAATGTGCGTTGATTTTAGAAAATTAAACAAGGCAACCTCAAAAGATAGCTATCCTATTCCACTTATCGATGATCTGTTAGATAGACTTGCAGGAAAAACGTTATTTTCAAAACTCGATTTAAAGAATGGGTTTTTCCATGTATACATGCATGAGGATTCGGTGAAGTTTACGTCTTTTACGACACCGCTTGGTCAGTTTGAATTTCTTCGTATGCCATTTGGCCTCAGAAACGCGCCGTCTACATTTCAAAGGTTTATAAACAGGATATTTGCCGATATGATTAGAGATGAAAAAGTTATCATATATTTAGACGACATTATGGTGGCAACAAAAGATTTCGATACGCATCTAGAAATTTTAAAAGAAGTATTTGATAGATTGGTTAAAAACAAATTGGAGTTAAGATTAGATAAGTGCGAGTTTCTTCAGACAAGTATTAAGTACCTAGGGTATTCGATTACAGGCAAGGGAATTAAAGCTGACGACAAAGGTATACAAGCAGTAAAGGATTTTCCAGTTCCAACTAAGGTCAGCGAAGTTCAAAGTTTTTTGGGATTATGTTCCTATTTCCGTAGGTTTATTAAAGATTTTGCTATTTTTGCCAAGCCATTATATGACCTAGTTAGAAAAGACAAAAAGTTCGTGTTTGGAAACGTCGAACTTAGTACGTTTGAAAATCTTAAGTCTAAGTTAGTAGAGGCCCCAATACTTGCGCTTTATAGTCCAAATGATGAGACCGAACTTCATTGTGACGCAAGCTCTATTGGATTCGGATCAATATTACTACAAAGGAAAAGCGATGGTAAATGGCATCCAGTTTTCTATTTTTCCAAAAGGACTACCGATGTGGAATCTAGGTATCATAGCTTTGAATTAGAAACATTGGCGATAATTTATTCCTTAAAACGGTTTCGTGTATATTTACAGGGAATGCATTTTAAGATCGCGACAGATTGTAACTCGCTTGCATTGACACTTAACAAAAGAGAAGTTAACCCCAGAATAGCCCGTTGGGCTCTAGAGTTAGAAAACTACGATTACGTGCTAGAGCATAGGCCGGCAACGAGAATGCAACACGTAGATGCTTTAAGTAGAAGTACTAACATTATGGTTGTGGAAACCAATTCATTTGAAGATAATTTAGTAATATGTCAAAACCAAGATGATGAAATTATAAGATTAAAGTCTATGTTAGAAAAATCTGAACACAGCTCCTATGAAATGAGAAACGGTTTAATTTATAAGAAATTACAAAATGGTTGCCTTGCTTTTTACGTCCCGAAAAATATGGAATCTCATGTCCTATTTAAGTATCATAATGAGTTAGGCCACACAGGCATAGACAAGGTTGTAGAAGTTATCACAAAGTCGTATTGGTTCCCAAAATTACGGAAAAAAGTAGAACAGCATATAAATAATTGCTTGAAATGTATAGTCTTTTCGTCAAAAAATGGAAAACAAGAAGGTCATATCCACAATATACCTAAACCTGATGTGCCATTCGAAGTGGTTCATATCGATCACTTCGGACCAATCGAGGTCAAAGGAAGCACAAAGAAACATGTATTAGTGGTGGTTGACGCATGTACTAAGTTTGTCAGACTTTACTTGGCAAAAACCACTAAATCTAAGGAAGCGATAGAAGCACTTACTGAGTATTTTAGGTCGTATAGTAGGCCAAAGTGCATAGTGTCGGATCGTGGAACGTGTTTTACGTCTAACGAATTTTCTAGCTTTTTAGAATCTTGTAATATACAACATGTCAAGATCGCAACCGGTTCGCCACAGGCCAATGGCCAAGTTGAAAGAATAAATAGAAATTTAGGCCCTATGTTGGCAAAATTACTAGCCTCAGAAGAAAATGTTAGCTTTGGTCAGGCCATAGAGATGGTAGAGTTTACCATGAATAACACTATTCATAGGTCATTGGGACAGCATCCAAGTGTCGTACTATTTGGTGTCGGCCAAAAAGGACGACAAGTAGATGAATTAAAAGATTACTTGTTAGAAGACAGGTCGGTGGAACGAAACTTAGAATCAGTACGAGCAAAAGCTAAAGAGAAAGAAAAGCAACTTCAAGAGTATAATGAATGTCTAGCGAATCGGAAACGACGAGGGCCAAAAGTTTTTAAGCCAGGCGACTATGTTGTAGTTAAAAATTTCGACACTCACAAAGGTGTATCCAAAAAATTAGTGCCGAGATTCAAAGGACCCTTTAGAATCGTTAAGTGCCTCGAAAATGATCGATACGTTGTAAGTGACGTCGACGGATTTCAGCAGTCGAAGATTCCTTATACTGGAATTTGGTCTATTGCAAATATGAAGCCATGGTTCAATTGGTCAGATGAAACTATTAAAGTTAACGTAAATGTAAAGAAAAATGAAAATACAAATGAACAGACAAAAGTAAATGCAAACCTAAATGTAAATGAAAATACAAATGAACAGATAAACGTAAATACAAAACTAAATGTGAATGAAAATTCTGTTAAAGAAAAAGTCAGTATGTCAAGCAAAGATATAAATAGATTGGAAAACACTAAGAATGACAACAGTACACATAGCTATAATACGAGAAGCAAAGGTCGTCATAAAAAAGACTAGGATCGGGTGATCCTTACTGTCAGAATGGCCGAATTGTAGCAATGTGTAATAGTATTAAGTATATCTTACTCTTTTCCCTCCGTGCAATATGTTTAGCCTTAAGTACATCTTACTCTTTTCTTTGTGACAAATGAGTTTTAAGTTATATCTTATTCTATGCAATGGTACGAGAAGTGTGCTGTCTCACTTATTAGAAGAAGAACAAAGAGAACTAAATAAAAAGAATGAGAGCGGCTCAGTTTGAATGGAGAGCGCACCAAAGACGGACGTGTTTCCCTTACTATACACTTATACCAAGTAAGAAAAAAGAGTCAAAAATTATGTATATGAATAAGGTATCTGAATAACAAAAACTTCATAAATCAAACTGCGTATATATTCTACGATTATCAAACGAATCCTTAAATAGGATAGGAACGAAAGCGTTATATCAAAATCCTCCCTATCACAATCACATCTAGTCAAACAAAAGAGTAAAAAATGGTGTATATGAGTAAATATCTGACTAACAAAAACGTCACAAATCAAACTGCGTATATATTCTACGATTATCAAACGAATCCTTAGGATAGGATAGAAACGAAAGCGTTATATCAAAATCTTCCCTATCCCAATCACATCCAGTCAAACAAAAGAGTAAAAAATGGTCTATATGAGTAAATATCTGAATCACAAAAACTTCACAAATCAAACTGCGTATATATTCTACGATTATCAAACGAATCCTTAGGATAGGATAGAAACGAAAGCGTTATATCAAAATCTTCCCTATCCCAATCACAAAGCCACACAAAAGAGTAAAATTGGTGTATATGAGTAAAAATCTGAATAACAAAAACGTCACAAATCAAACTGCTTATATATTCTACGATTATCAAACGAATCTTTAGGATAGGATAGGAACGAAAGCGTTATATCAAAATCTTCGCTATCCCAATCACATCAAGTCACACAAAAGAGTAAAAAATGGTGTATATGAGTAAAAATCTGAATAACAAAAACGTCACAAATCAAACTGCGTATATATTCTACGATTATCAAACGAATCCTTAGGATAGGATAGAAACGAAAGCGTTATATCAAAATCTTCCCTATCCCAATCACATCAAGTCACACAAAAGAGTAAAAAATGGTGTATATGAGTAAAAATCTGAATAACAAAAACGTCACAAATCAAACTGCGTATATATTCTACGATTATCAAACGAATCTTTAGGATAGGATAGGAACGAAAGCGTTATATCTGAACCTTCCCAATCACAATCACATATAGTCAAACAAAAGAGTAAAAAATGGTCTATATGAGTAAATATCTGACTAACAAAAACGTCACAAATCAAACTGCGTATATATTCTACGATTATCAAACGAATCTTTAGGATAGGATAGGAACGAAAGCGTTATATCAAAATCTTCGCTATCCCAATCACATCAAGTCACACAAAAGAGTAAAAAATGGTGTATATGAGTAAAAATCTGAATAACAAAAACGTCACAAATCAAACTGCGTATATATTCTACGATTATCAAACGAATCCTTAGGATAGGATAGAAACGAAAGCGTTATATCAAAATCTTCCCTATCCCAATCACATCAAGTCACACAAAAGAGTAAAAAATGGTGTATATGAGTAAAAATCTGAATAACAAAAACGTCACAAATCAAACTGCGTATATATTCTACGATTATCAAACGAATCCTTAGGATAGGATAGAAACGAAAGCGTTATATCAAAATCTTCCCTATCCCAATCACAAAGCCACACAAAAGAGTAAAATTGGTGTATATGAGTAAAAATCTGAATAACAAAAACGTCACAAATCAAACTGCGTATATATTCTACGATTATCAAACGAATCTTTAGGATAGGATAGGAACGAAAGCGTTATATCAAAATCTTCGCTATCCCAATCACATCAAGTCACACAAAAGAGTAAAAAATGGTCTATATGAGTAAATATCTGAATCACAAAAACTTCACAAATCAAACTGCGTATATATTCTACGATTATCAAACGAATCCTTAGGATAGGATAGAAACGAAAGCGTTATATGAAAATCTTCCCTATCCCAATCACAAAGCCACACAAAAGAGTAAAATTGGTGTATATGAGTAAAAATCTGAATAACAAAAACGTCACAAATCAAACTGCGTATATATTCTACGATTATCAAACGAATCCTTAGGATAGGATAGAAACGAAAGCGTTATATCAAAATCTTCCCTATCCCAATCACATCAAGTCACACAAAAGAGTAAAAAATGGTGTATATGAGTAAAAATCTGAATAACAAAAACGTCACAAATCAAACTGCGTATATATTCTACGATTATCAAACGAATCCTTAGGATAGGATAGAAACGAAAGCGTTATATCAAAATCTTCCCTATCCCAATCACATCAAGTCACACAAAAGAGTAAAAATTGGTGTATATGAGTAAAAATCTGAATAACAAAAACGTCACAAATCAAACTGCGTATATATTCTACGATTATCAAACGAATCTTTAGGATAGGATAGGAACGAAAGCGTTATATCAAAATCTTCGCTATCCCAATCACATCAAGTCACACAAAAGAGTAAAAAATGGTGTATATGAGTAAAAATCTGAATAACAAAAACGTCACAAATCAAACTGCGTATATATTCTACGATTATCAAACGAATCTTTAGGATAGGATAGGAACGAAAGCGTTATATCAAAATCTTCCCTATCCCAATCACATCAAATCACACAAAAGAGTAAAAATTGGTGTATATGAGTAAATATCTGACTAACAAAAACGTCACAAATCAAACTGCGTATATATTCTACGATTATCAAACGAATCCTTAGGATAGGATAGAAACGAAAGCGTTATATCAAAATCTTCCCTATCCCAATCACATCCAGTCAAACAAAAGAGTAAAAAATGGTCTATATGAGTAAATATCTGAATCACAAAAACTTCACAAATCAAACTGCGTATATATTCTACGATTATCAAACGAATCCTTAGGATAGGATAGAAACGAAAGCGTTATATCAAAATCTTCCCTATCCCAATCACATCAAGTCACACAAAAGAGTAAAAAATGGTGTATATGAGTAAAAATCTGAATAACAAAAACGTCACAAATCAAACTGCGTATATATTTTACGATTATCAAACGAATCTTTAGGATAGGATAGGAACGAAAGCGTTATATCAAAATCTTCCCTATCCCAATCACATCAAGTCACACAAAAGAGTAAAAAATGGTGTATATGAGTAAAAATCTGAATAACAAAAACGTCACAAATCAAACTGCGTATATATTCTACGATTATCAAACGAATCCTTAGGATAGGATAGAAACGAAAGCGTTATATCAAAATCTTCCCTATCAAGTCACACAAAAGAGTAAAAAATGGTGTATATGAGTAAAAATCTGAATAACAAAAACGTCACAAATCAAACTGCGTATATATTCTACGATTATCAAACGAATCCTTAGGATAGGATAGAAACGAAAGCGTTATATCAAAATCTTCCCTATCCCAATCACAAAGCCACACAAAAGAGTAAAATTGGTGTATATGAGTAAAAATCTGAATAACAAAAACGTCACAAATCAAACTGCGAATATATTCTACGATTATCAAACGAATCCTTAGGATAGGATAGAAACGAAAGCGTTATATCAAAATCTTCCCTATCCCAATCACATCCAGTCAAACAAAAGAGTAAAAAATGGTCTATATGAGTAAATATCTGAATCACAAAAACTTCACAAATCAAACTGCGTATATATTCTACGATTATCAAACGAATCCTTAGGATAGGATAGAAACGAAAGCGTTATATCAAAATCTTCCCTATCCCAATCACATCAAGTCACACAAAAGAGTAAAAAATGGTGTATATGAGTAAAAATCTGAATAACAAAAACGTCACAAATCAAACTGCGTATATATTTTACGATTATCAAACGAATCTTTAGGATAGGATAGGAACGAAAGCGTTATATCAAAATCTTCGCTATCCCAATCACATCAAGTCACACAAAAGAGTAAAAAATGGTGTATATGAGTAAAAATCTGAATAACAAAAACGTCACAAATCAAACTGCGTATATATTCTACGATTATCAAACGAATCCTTAGGATAGGATAGAAACGAAAGCGTTATATCAAAATCTTCCCTATCCCAATCACAAAGCCACACAAAAGAGTAAAATTGGTGTATATGAGTAAATATCTGAATAACAAAAACGTCACAAATCAAACTGCGTATATATTCAACGATTATCAAACGAATCTTTAGGATAGGATAGGAACGAAAGCGTTATATCAAAATCTTCGCTATCCCAATCACATCAAGTCACACAAAAGAGTAAAAAATGGTCTATATGAGTAAATATCTGAATCACAAAAACTTCACAAATCAAACTGCGTATATATTCTACGATTATCAAACGAATCCTTAGGATAGGATAGAAACGAAAGCGTTATATGAAAATCTTCCCTATCCCAATCACAAAGCCACACAAAAGAGTAAAATTGGTGTATATGAGTAAAAATCTGAATAACAAAAACGTCACAAATCAAACTGCGTATATATTCTACGATTATCAAACGAATCTTTAGGATAGGATAGAAACGAAAGCGTTATATCAAAATCTTCCCTATCCCAATCACATCAAGTCACACAAAAGAGTAAAAATTGGTGTATATGAGTAAAAATCTGAATAACAAAAACGTCACAAATCAAACTGCGTATATATTCTACGATTATCAAACGAATCCTTAGGATAGGATAGAAACGAAAGCGTTATATCAAAATCTTCCCTATCCCAATCACAAAGCCACACAAAAGAGTAAAATTGGTGTACATGAGTAAAAATCTGAATAACAAAAACGTCACAAATCAAACTGCGTATATATTCTACGATTATCAAACGAATCTTTAGGATAGGATAGGAACGAAAGCGTTATATCAAAATCTTCGCTATCCCAATCACATCAAGTCACACAAAAGAGTAAAAAATGGTGTATATGAGTAAAAATCTGAATAACAAAAACGTCACAAATCAAACTGCGTATATATTCTACGATTATCAAACGAATCCTTAGGATAGGATAGAAACGAAAGCGTCATATCAAAATCTTCCTAATCCCAATCACAAAGCCACACAAAAGAGTAAAATTGGTGTATATGAGTAAATATCTGAATAACAAAAACGTCACAAATCAAACTGCGTATATATTCAACGATTATCAAACGAATCCTTAGGATAGGATAGGAACGAAAGCGTCATATCAAAATCTTCCCAATCACATCAAGTCACACAAAAGAGTAAAAAATGGTGTATATGAGTAAATATCTGAATAACAAAAACGTCACAAATCAAACTGCGTATATATTCAACGATTATCAAACGAATCCTTAGGATAGGATAGAAACGAGACGTTATATCAAAATCTTCCCTATCCCAATCACATCCAGTCAAACAAAAGAGTAAAAAATGGTCTATATGAATAAATATCTGAATCACAAAAACTTCACAAATCAAACTGCGTATATATTCTACGATTATCAAACGAATCCTTAGGATAGGATAGAAACGAAAGCGTTATATGAAAATCTTCCCTATCCCAATCACAAAGCCACACAAAAGAGTAAAATTGGTGTATATGAGTAATAAAATGAATAACAAAAAAATCTTCCCTATCCCAATCACATCCAGTCAAACAAAAGAGTAAAAAATGGTGTATATGAGTAAATATCTGAATAACAAAAGCGTCACAAATCAAACTGTGTATATATTCAACGATTATCAAACGGATCTTTAGGATAGGATAGGAACGAAAGCGTTATATCTGAACCTTCCCAATCCCAATCACATCAAGTCACACAAAAGAGTAAAAATGGTGTATATGAGTAAATATCTGAATAACAAAAACGTCACAAATCAAACTGCGTATATATTCTACGATCATCAAACGAATCCTTAGGATAGGATAGAAACGAAAGCGTTATATCTAAATCTTCCTAATCCCAATCAAACAAGCCACACAAAAGAGTAAAAATGGTGTATATGAGTAAATATCTGAATCACAAAAACTTCACAAATCAAACTGCGTATATATTCTACAATTATCAAACGAATCCTTAGGATAGGATAGAAACGAAAGCGTTATATCTGAACCTTCCCAATTACAATCACATCTAGTCAAACAAAAGAGTAAAAAATGGTGTATATGAGTAAATATCTGAATAACAAAAACGTCACAAATCAAACTGCGTATACATTCTACGATTATCAAACGAATCCTTAGGATAGAATAGAAACGAAAGCGTTATATCAAAATCTTCCCTATCCCAATCACAAAGCCACACAAAAGAGTAAAATTGGTGTATATGAGTAAAAATCTGAATAACAAAAACGTCACAAATCAAACTGCGTATATATTCTACGATTATCAAACGAATCCTTAGGATAGGATAGGAACGAAAGCGTTATATCTGAATCTTCCTAATCCCAATCACAAAGGCACACAAAAGAGTAAAATTGGTGTATATGAGTAAAAATCTGAATAACAAAAACGTCACAAATCAAACTGCGTATATATTCTACGATTATCAAACGAATCTTTAGGATAGGATAGGAACGAAAGCGTTATATCTGAACCTTCCCAATCACAATCACATCTAGTCAAACAAAAGAGTAAAAAATGGTTTATATGAGTAAAAATCTGAATAACAAAAACGTCACAAATCAAACTGCGTATATATTCTACGATTATCAAACGAATCTTTAGGATAGGATAGAAACGAAAGCGTTATATCTGAATCTTCCTAATCCCAATCACAAAGCCACACAAAATAGTAAAATTGGTGTATATGAGTAAAAATCTGAATAACAAAAACGTCACAAATCAAACTGCGTATATATTCTACGATTATCAAACGAATCTTTAGGATAGGATAGGAACGAAAGCGTTATATCAAAATCTTCCCTATCCCAATCACATCAAGTCACACAAAAGAGTAAAAAATGGTGTATATGAGTAAAAATCTGAATCACAAAAACTTCACAAATCAAACTGCGTATATATTCTACGATTATCAAACGAATCCTTAGGATAGGATAGAAACGAAAGCGTTATATCAAAATCTTCCCTATCCCAATCACATCAAGTCACACAAAAGAGTAAAAAATGGTGTATATGAGTAAAAATCTGAATCACAAAAACTTCACAAATCAAACTGCGTATATATTCTACGATTATCAAACGAAAATTTAGAATAGGATAGGAACGAAAGCGTTATATCTAAACCTTCCCAATCCCAATCACATCAAGTCACACAAAAGAGTAAAAAATGGTGTATATGAGTAAATATCTGAATAACAAAAACGTCACAAATCAAACTGCGTATATATTCTACGATTATCAAACGAATCCTTAGGATAGGATAGAAACGAAAGCGTTATATCAAAATCTTCCCTATCCCAATCACATCTAGTCAAACAAAAGAGTAAAAAATGGTGTATATGAGTAAAAATCTGAATAACAATAACGTCACAAATCAAACTCTGTATATATTCTACGATTATCAAACGAATCCTTAGGATAGGATAGAAACTAAAGCGTTATACCAAAATCTTTCTAATCCCAATCAAACAATCCACACAAAAGAGTAAAATTGGTGTATAAGAGTAAATATCTGAATCACAAAAACTTCACAAATCAAACTGCGTATATATTCTACGATTATCAAACGAATCTTTAGGATAGGATAGGAACGAAAGCGTTATATCTGAACCTTCCCAATCACAATCACATCTAGTCAAACAAAAGAGCAAAAAATGGTGTATATGAGTAAATATCTGAATAACAACGTCACAAATCAAACTGCGTATATATTCTACGATTATCAAACGAATCCTTAGGATAGGATAGAAACGAAAGCGTTATATGAAAATCTTCCCTATCCCAATCACAAAGCCACACAAAAGAGTAAAATTGGTGTATATGAGTAAATATCTGAATAACAAAAACGTCACAAATCAAACTGCGTATATATTCTACGATTATCAAACGAATCCTTAGGATAGGATAGAAACGAAAGCGTTATATCAAAATCTTCCCTATCCCAATCACATCCAGTCAAACAAAAGAGTAAAAAATGGTCTATATGAATAAATATCTGAATCACAAAAACTTCACAAATCAAACTGCGTATATATTCAACGATTATCAAACGAATCCTTAGGATAGGATAGAAACGAAAGCGTTATATCAAAATCTTCCCTATCCCAATCACATCTAGTCAAACAAAAGAGTAAAAAATGGTGTATATGAGTAAAAATCTGAATAACAATAACGTCACAAATCAAACTCTGTATATATTCTACGATTATCAAACGAATCCTTAGGATAGGATAGAAACTAAAGCGTTATACCAAAATCTTTCTAATCCCAATCAAACAATCCACACAAAAGAGTAAAATTGGTGTATAAGAGTAAATATCTGAATCACAAAAACTTCACAAATCAAACTGCGTATATATTCTACGATTATCAAACGAATCTTTAGGATAGGATAGGAACGAAAGCGTTATATCTGAACCTTCCCAATCACAATCACATATAGTCAAACAAAAGAGTAAAAAATGGTGTATATGAGTAAATATCTGAATAACAAAAACGTCACAAATCAAACTGTGTATATATTCAACGATTATCAAACGAATCCTTAGGATAGGATAGGAACGAAAGCGTCATATCAAAATCTTCCCAATCCCAATCACATCAAGTCACACAAAAGAGTAAAAAATGGTGTATATGAGTAAAAATCTGAATAACAATAACGTCACAAATCAAACTCTGTATATATTCTACGATTATCAAACGAATCCTTAGGATAGGATAGAAACTAAAGCGTTATACCAAAATCTTTCTAATCCCAATCAAACAATCCACACAAAAGAGTAAAATTGGTGTATAAGAGTAAATATCTGAATCACAAAAACTTCACAAATCAAACTGCGTATATATTCTACGATTATCAAACGAATCTTTAGGATAGGATAGGAACGAAAGCGTTATATCTGAACCTTCCCAATCACAATCACATATAGTCAAACAAAAGAGTAAAAAATGGTGTATATGAGTAAATATCTGAATAACAAAAACGTCACAAATCAAACTGTGTATATATTCAACGATTATCAAACGAATCCTTAGGATAGGATAGGAACGAAAGCGTCATATCAAAATCTTCCCAATCCCAATCACATCAAGTCACACAAAAGAGTAAAAAATGGTGTATATGAGTAAATATCTGAATAACAAAAACGTCACAAATCAAACTGCGTATATATTCAACGATTATCAAACGAATCCTTAGGATAGGATAGGAACGAAAGCGTCATATCAAAATCTTCCTAATCCCAATCACAAAGCCACACAAAAGAGTAAAATTGGTGTATATGAGTAAAAATCTGAATAACAAAAACGTCACAAATCAAACTGCGTATATATTCTACGATTATCAAACGAATCCTTAGGATAGGATAGGATAGGAACGAAAGCGTTATATCTGAATCTTCCTAATCCCAATCACAAAGCCACACAAAAGAGTAAAATTGGTGTATATGAGTAAAAATCTGAATAACAAAAACGTCACAAATCAAACTGCGTATATATTCTACGATTATCAAACGAATCTTTAGGATAGGATAGGAACGAAAGCGTTATATCTGAACCTTCCCAATCACAATCACATCTAGTCAAACAAAAGAGTAAAAAATGGTGTATATGAGTAAATATCTGAATAACAAAAACGTCACAAATCAAACTGCGTATATATTCTACGATTATCAAACGAATCCTTAGGATAGGATAGAAACGAAAGCGTTATATCAAAATCTTCCCTATCCCAATCACAAAGCCACACAAATGAGTAAAATTGGTGTATATGAGTAAAAATCTGAATAACAAAAACGTCACAAATCAAACTGCGTATATATTCTACGATTATCAAACGAATCCTTAGGATAGGATAGGATAGGAACGAAAGCGTTATATCTGAATCTTCCTAATCCCAATCACAAAGCCACACAAAAGAGTAAAATTGGTGTATATGAGTAAAAATCTGAATAACAAAAACGTCACAAATCAAACTGCGTACATATTCTACGATTATCAAACGAATCTTTAGGATAGGATAGGAACGAAAGCGTTATATCTAAACCTTCCCTATCCCAATCACATCAAGTCACACAAAAGAGTAAAAATGGTGTATATGAGTAAATATCTGAATAACAAAAACGTCACAAATCAAACTGCGTATATATTCTACGATCATCAAACGAATCCTTAGGATAGGATAGAAACGAAAGCGTTATATCTAAATCTTCCTAATCCCAATCAAACAAGCCACACAAAAGAGTAAAAATGGTGTATATGAGTAAATATCTGAATCACAAAAACTTCACAAATCAAACTGCGTATATATTATACGATTATCAAACGAATCTTTAGGATAGGATAGGAACGAAAGCGTTATATCTGAACCTTCCCAATCACAATCACATCTAGTCAAACAAAAGAGTAAAAAATGGTGTATATGAGTAAATATCTGAATAACAAAAACGTCACAAATCAAACTGCGTATATATTCTACGATTATCAAACGAATCCTTAGGATAGGATAGAAACGAAAGCGTTATATCTAAATCTTCCTAATCCCAATCAAACAAGCCACACAAAAGAGTAAAAATGGTGTATATGAGTAAATATCTGAATCACAAAAACTTCACAAATCAAACTGCGTATATATTATACGATTATCAAACGAATCTTTAGGATAGGATAGGAACGAAAGCGTTATATCTGAACCTTCCCAATCACAATCACATCTAGTCAAACAAAAGAGTAAAAAATGGTGTATATGAGTAAATATCTGAATAACAAAAACGTCACAAATCAAACTGCGTATATATTCAACGATTATCAAACGAATCTTTAGGACAGGAAAGGAACGAAAGCGTTATATCTGAACCTTCCCAATCACAATCACATATAGTCAAACAAAAGAGTAAAAAATGGTCTATATGAGTAAATATCTGACTAACAAAAACTTCACAAATCAAACTGCGTATATATTCTACGATTATCAAACGAATCTTTAGGATAGGATAGGAACGAAAGCGTTATATCAAAATCTTCGCTATCCCAATCACATCAAGTCACACAAAAGAGTAAAAAATGGTGTATATGAGTAAATATCTGAATAACAAAAACGTCACAAATCAAACTGCGTATATATTCTACGATTATCAAACGAATCCTTAGGATAAGATAGAAACGAAAGCGTTATATCTAAATCTTCCTAATCTCAATCAAACAAGCCGCACAAAAGAGTAAAAATGGTGTATATGATTAAATATCTGAATAACAAAAACGTCACAAATCAAACTGCGTATATATTCTACGATTATCAAACGAATCCTTAGGATAGGATAGAAACGAAAGCGTTATATCAAAATCTTCCCTATCCCAATCACATCAAGTCACACAAAAGAGTAAAAAATGGTGTATATGAGTAAATATCTGAATAACAAAAACGTCACAAATCAAACTGCGTATATATTCTACGATTATCAAACGAATCCTTAGGATAGGATAGAAACGAAAGCGTTATATCTAAATCTTCCTAATCCCAATCAAACAAGCCACACAAAAGAGTAAAAATGGTGTATATGAGTAAATATCTGAATCACAAAAACTTCACAAATCAAACTGCGTATATATTATACGATTATCAAACGAATCTTTAGGATAGGATAGGAACGAAAGCGTTATATCTGAACCTTCCCAATCACAATCACATCTAGTCAAACAAAAGAGTAAAAAATGGTGTATATGAGTAAATATCTGAATAACAAAAACGTCACAAATCAAACTGCGTATATATTCAACGATTATCAAACGAATCTTTAGGACAGGAAAGGAACGAAAGCGTTATATCTGAACCTTCCCAATCACAATCACATATAGTCAAACAAAAGAGTAAAAAATGGTCTATATGAGTAAATATCTGACTAACAAAAACTTCACAAATCAAACTGCGTATATATTCTACGATTATCAAACGAATCTTTAGGATAGGATAGGAACGAAAGCGTTATATCAAAATCTTCGCTATCCCAATCACATCAAGTCACACAAAAGAGTAAAAAATGGTGTATATGAGTAAATATCTGAATAACAAAAACGTCACAAATCAAACTGCGTATATATTCTACGATTATCAAACGAATCCTTAGGATAAGATAGAAACGAAAGCGTTATATCTAAATCTTCCTAATCCCAATCAAACAAGCCACACAAAAGAGTAAAAATGGTGTATATGAGTAAATATCTGAATCACAAAAACTTCACAAATCAAACTGCGTATATATTATACGATTATCAAACGAATCTTTAGGATAGGATAGGAACGAAAGCGTTATATCTGAACCTTCCCAATCACAATCACATCTAGTCAAACAAAAGAGTAAAAAATGGTGTATATGAGTAAATATCTGAATAACAAAAACGTCACAAATCAAACTGCGTATATATTCAACGATTATCAAACGAATCCTTAGGATAGGATAGAAACGAAAGCGTTATATCTAAATCTTCCTAATCCCAATCAAACAAGCCACACAAAAGAGTAAAAATGGTGTATATGAGTAAATATCTGAATCACAAAAACTTCACAAATCAAACTGCGTATATATTATACGATTATCAAACGAATCTTTAGGATAGGATAGGAACGAAAGCGTTATATCTGAACCTTCCCAATCACAATCACATCTAGTCAAACAAAAGAGTAAAAAATGGTGTATATGAGTAAATATCTGAATAACAAAAACGTCACAAATCAAACTGCGTATATATTCAACGATTATCAAACGAATCCTTAGGATAGGATAGAAACGAAAGCGTTATATCAAAATCTTCCCTATCCCAATCACATCCAGTCAAACAAAAGAGTAAAAAATGGTCTATATGAGTAAATATCTGAATAACAAAAACTTTACAAATCAAATTTCGTGTGTATTCCACGATTGTCAAACGAAACATATCATGGAAAGAAAGAAAGTATTATCGAATTATCCGTTTTCCCACTCACATCAAGTCACAGTAAAAAGCTAATCAAAGTTAAATATTAAAAGAAAACTTCACAAATTAATTTGCCAATGTATGTTTTATAGGAGTTTACTAAACGATTATTACAGATTAAGAAGAAAAACATTACACTTGAAGCTGCTATAGAAAAAGCACGTGTTTGAATATGAATGAATACTTGTAAACTAAATTATATAAACCTCTACATATAACTACATATTAACGACTGAAAACTAAGCAATAAACCTGTAAACTGAGGCATAAAAAGTGTCCATATGGTACACCAATCGTTAGATTAACGAATACTGCAAGATTATAATTAATATATACATATACTCCATGCATTGGAATTAAAATCAATCGATTTTGTCTGATAAAGAGAAACAAGAGAAATGTAATCATGTGGAATAAATGTACGAAATAATCGAATATTTATGATTAGGTGAAGCTAACTCCTAACTTATTCAATTTATAATACCTGGACACTGATTCATTATATCTATCTGCTTGCACATTTATACGAAAAACTCTACTAAAGCTATCAGCTTTTGCTTAATCGGTTAATGCTTATTGATTTCATACACACCAAGAGATAATGTCTGTGCATGTCACTGAGATTAATAATACTAAAGGCAATAAACATTGCACTTGACATATAGAACACCTTCTGTCCGAATGTAACTTTGTTAAATTTATAAATTAATATCAAACAAGGATTGTTTACACAGCAACTGTACAAGCAACTCTATACTTCTGGAAGAATGTAATATTGCACAGCTTTATCTAAAACTAAGCAGTATTGTACGAATTTCAAAACCAAAATCATTAATATACACTAAAATTTAATATTGGTCGTTTGGTATATTAACGAGGCAAGGAACGATCACATTCTACACACTTCATCTTATATCTGGATAATATAACTTAACTTTCAAGTTGGTTTCGGCTTCATCGTCACGTTTCTTCACAAAACTACATTTTCTTATACTACATAAGATATAAAATTTTATTTTGGCTATTACTGATCTTATACTGATGTTGAACCATCAATCTAAAGATGCCGATTTGGATTAAGACTGGATGTTAATTTATTACAAAAAATTCAACAAATTTTAACGTTGAGGGTGTATTAAATACAGTATCATTTTATCTTTACAAATTTCTTTTGAAAAGAAAAATTATGTAAATTAAAATATCAACAATATTTAAACTGACTTTCTGGTTAACTAAACACCAAAAAATAAAATTATATCTAAAAACAAATAAGATAAAAAATCTACAATATTTGGTAAAATATATTCTTCAAATAATACTGAATGTAAAAATTTAATATTTATCTCGACAGTGACTAAAATGTATTATAATTCTATATAATTGACAACATGTCTAATACAACTTTATAGAAATTGGGATATTTCTAATAAGTGAATTATAATTTATTTGGACTTTGATTTTTGAATGGATTTTTAATTTTCAAAAGGTTTTCCACCATTCGGCACTATTGGAAATTGTTATGTTATTTGGTATAAAAAATAGAATTCTAGAAACAAAGCACGCCTTCTATTTAAACTTAATTTGCAATGCCTCAAATATTACATCATGGAATATAAATTGAATTGAATGTTAATCAAGGAACACATTTTTTTTTGTTTTTTTTTTCACGAACAAAACATTAAGCAAACAAAATGTTGTAAAATAGCAAAAGCGAGCAACAAAATATTATAATCTATTCTATAACTCAATATTAAAGTCCATTTTTTTTAAAGCAAACTAAATATCATAACATTATAGAATATATATTGAATGAATGTTACTCATGAGACACATTTTTTTGTTTCTTTTTGTTGTTTTTTAACAAATCTAAAATCAAAATGTTATAAAAATAGCAAAAACAAGCTTTAAAATATTAAAATACTATAACTATTCTATAACTCAATATAATAATCCATTTTTTTTTATACCCAACTAAATATCATAACATTATGGAATATATATTGAATGAATGTTACTTATGAAACACATTTTTTTTTGTTGTTTTTTTTCACAACAAACATAAAGCATTATGCAAACTAAAATAAAAAAGGTGTATAAAAAATACTGTTTGATTTGCATAAAATATATATATAAAATAATATTATATTCCAATTTTTAAACCAAATTAAATATCTTGACCCCTTATAGTTTAATTATTCCCCCTCAAAATATCCTTTATCCTCCCCACCATTCTTTATCGTACGATAACCAAAATGCATCACATTTTCGGGTGAGGTTAGTGATGCCTTTTTATCTCAAATCGTTTTTAAAACCCATAAAATTTCAATAACAAACCCATTTTGGTATGAAAAAATGCCACCAAAATAACCTCACCCACCAAATGTATGAACAAAGAGAAAACAATTTTCAATTAAAACCAACCACTGGAAGAGAGATGACCAAGTGATCAACTGGAGGCCCAAAATCATCAGCACAGAAGTCCTTTATTGGGAAACGAACTGACTGAAGGAAGTTAACTCTATCTGATGGTCCACTATCCACATAAATTGATTAATATATTAATAAAGAAATGTTAAAAATTAATTACTTTTATTTACTGGTTTTTTATTTGGTCAAAATTATGGAAAATAAATTGATTGTCACCAATGTTGAAATGCAATATTAAGATCATTTCGATGAAGTTCTCGAATGTGGTAAGTATATGTATATACAAAAAGTATTTATTTTGCATAGCATTTGGAACGTAAAACTTTTCATATCAATCATGACTGAATATTATAATTTGATTAATCTTCATCAATGTTTCACCAAAGGACGATCAGTAGCTTTTTTTTTAAAGACAAATTCAGTCCACAACATACCAAAACTAATATTTTTATAGTTTAGTTTTTGCCTTTTATGTAGTAATCTGAAAGTTGATATGCAATCAAAAGGCATTTTTAATTTATATTTGTAATTAGTTTTGTAATTATATTTTTTATTAGCTTAAAAAAAATTTAAACAGAATATTAACATAGGACCCAAAACATTCAATTATTGACATAAATTGCATAATTTCTTTTTTTTTTTCACACACATAAACTAAATCAATGAGATGATTTAAATTTTTCTTGCTGTTTACATATCGCTTTTGTCCTCTCGCTTTTTCTTTTAAAATAGACAATTAAAATGATTTATAAAATCGCTTCGAATATATATAAAAATCACTTATCTCTAATGCTTAGCGTTCACATTCACGTTGACGTTACTATAAGCTGTCGCTGTCACTGTCACGATCACGCCCATATATGAGATGGGGCGCGGTCGTTACATTGCGAACATCCATCCATCTGCAGTTGGCCATACACAGTAAAATAAAAGTTGATAAAAATTCAAGCGTTGCTTCAACTATATACAAAAATATGCTTGCACTTTTTTTATAGTTTTTAGAAACATCGAATACATTTTGTGGAGACCGTTGTTTTTTTTTTTTGTCTTTTTGGAACATTTTGATAACATTTTAAAGTGGTGACAATATTGACAACAACAAAACTTGTTTCAAAATTAGTACGGGAACTTGGACAGGATTGAGTTGGGGTTGTTTGCTTAAGGGCGGCGGGGCAGCTGTTAAAAGTGTTTTAGTTTAACAATTGCAAAGGAAACCATTAAAGCGATTAACTATAAAACCGAATACAAAAGACATTTAAACTGATAGACAGTAGGAGAGGATGAAGTGGGGGAAGCGCATAAAAGTTATCCCTTGTTTGGAAATGCTTAGTTATTAGATGTTTTCAATTTGCTTTTTTATTTCATATTTTTTTAAAATGCATTCTATATTTATACTCAAGTGTTTTTGTATTTACTTTTTAAAAGCTGACAACAAATTGAAATACTTATTTAAGGAGGAGGTACACTCAAAACATATTTTATGTACGTACACTACACTTTGATCAACCATTGTTCAATTTGTGAGTAAACACATGCAAAAAGTAAATTATGACTTTAATCTGACTTTAATTTTACCAATTTAATGAAACTTTGCAATTGAAACCTAATTTCTTTATACCATGAAAGGCTCAATTTAAAACTAATAAATTTCAATATCCTCTCTGTAAATTATTAAATCAATAGTACTAAAGAAAGTTTTTTAAGTTAAATATTCTTTCTTTTATGGAAATAAAATTAGTAGGCAGTTGCCCCAAAAAGTAGGCAATACTTTTTGGTAAGGATCTATTAAAGTCGAACAACTTCAATATTATATAACTAGGACTTTCCATTACTAAAACTGAACCAAAGATTCATTAAAACTGATATTTGACATTTAAGTGATGTTAAAGTATCAAAATCGGACTCTTTTTATCATACAAAGATTAAATTTTTGTGTTTTTAATAGGAGCACAGACTAATTTGCATGTGTTTAGAGACTACGGCTTAGCCATAGGTAATCTGAGCATTTAAAATATACGATTGGGAGAATAGGTGTTGCTGCTGCTATTGAAAGTTACCAGTTCCGCTTATGTTTCGGTTATCTATTTGTGTCTTCCCCTTTGCATCGCTCTCTAAGCGTTGAGTTTACATTTTTTTTGTGTTTAAATGCCTAGAATATAATACTTAGAAAGTAACTCTTATGTTCTGTATGCCACCCATTTTCATTCCGGTTCCGGTTCCCATTCCCTTGTCTCTGTCTCTGGCCTAGCAGTGGCAACAAGTTAAAGTCAGCGCCTGTAGGCCCGTTTCCGTTATTTCCATTTCCTCGTTTTTGTTTAGCTAACTAGCAATTAGTTACAGTTACATATGTATGTATATACCAGCGTACCGTTTTCAAAATTTGTTTCTCAATTCGCATTACATTTATTTTGCTATTTACATGGAACTCAAAGTTACGCTTGATAAATTTTGACTAGTTGCCTTGAAGGGGGTTTAGTTTTTACCATTTTTCTTTTCTTCGTTTTTGTTTTTTTTTTTTCCTTTGCTTTGCTTTGCTTAATTAAACTTTTGCTTTTCATTATTCGCATATATTCGTATTTGGAATTAGGGCAAAAATGCTTGTGTGTGTGTGTCTGGTTGCTACGTGGCTATGTTAATCGAGAGAAAAATGCTAGTTTTTTGCTTTTGAAATCCTTTGGATACGTACATAATTCATCATCGTCATCTAATTATCTTTATCATTATATTGTAATCATCATAATCAACATTATAATTTATCATTTCATCATGCAATGCAATGTTCATACTCCATATCTCCTCCACTTCGTGTTCATGTGCTTTTCATAAGAGATTTACACAGTTGTTTATTCTAGACCTATATCACCGCTTAATTGCCTTAACCAATCTAATTATTTTAGCATTTTATCTTCTCTTCATGCTTCATTGTTGTCTCTCATTTGTTTTACTTTGTTACTTTGTTGTGTTGTCCTGGTGTGTCTTAAGAAATTAGTTGATTGATTATGATCGAATGTATCGTATTTATGTATAAATGTATGTTTGTATATGTGCTGAATTTGTAGTTTTTTTTTTTTTTTTGTTATTTTGTTTTGGTTTTTACTACTTATAAAGAGTTGATCGAATTTAAATTTATTTTAATTTCTTATGTGTTTTGCCAACAGTAGTTAATATGCCTTAACTACCATACACATGTGGTATATATGCTAATATGAATCATACAATATATGCGTAATTTGCAAGGTATTAATTATGTATTATGAAACCAATGCGATCCTATGCAAAAACGTTATTCGTTATATGTATGTATATGTTTTGTTGGTGTCTGTATATACTCGTATGTATTTTGTACATAAAAATATATATTTTATATGTATGCATGTGTACTTATCTATAGATATATATTTATATATATATATATATCAATATATAATAGCAGGCAAAATAATCATTGTGCATGTATGTATGTATATTCGCCTTTTGTACACTTTTGAAAACAATGCGAAAACTAATACAAACATATGGCTATATATAACTGTATATATCTATATGAATTTCCATATATTAATTAAGTTGATAATTTTGCTTTCACTTGTCTTATTCTTTGCCTTTTCTTTTATTTCGTTTTCACTTGTCTTATTCTTTGCCTTTTCTTTTATGTTTATATGTATGTACTTTGTTGTAGGAAACATTTTGGAAATAATATTAACAAAATAAATTGTTTGAAAATTGTAAAAACCGTTAAGAACTCAAGCTTAGAGCTTAGGTTCGTAGTAGTTTCGATATCGTTATTCTCCTTTGTCTTTTGTTCTTGCATATATGCACTGTATTTTTGTATATATTTACTTATATAAACCATGCGCTAATCTTCTACTAGGCCATAATGAACAAACAGCGCACAATCTAAGGCTTTTCTATTTGTAAACCATTTTCCATAATATCCATTTTATGCTTGTGTTGGCCATTTTGATGATTCGATTTATAGAAAATTTGTTTATTTTAAAGCACTTAAAACTAAACAAAATTTTGTGTTATTATGCAAAAATCAAAACAAAAATAATGATGAATAAAACAATAAGTTATATACAACAAAAACCAGTGTCAAATGGTTTCTTTCCCGCTTAGATTTACGTAGAATATGCAATATACAAATAAGTCTTAAATGTGTCTTGTATACATGTTGATCATAATAAGGGTTTGGTTTTTCCATTATTCTTTATCTTGCTTGTATTTTGTTTCTTTGTATGGATATTAGTAAAGCATTTGACGGGCATCTCATTATGGGCTTCAGCTATCAATCTGCAGCCATATGCCCAAGGCAATTAATAGCAGCCAATTGGCCAAAAGAGCATGACCAGCACTAGATCCAGTTTCACCGCATTTACCTACATATACACAGATGAAGCAATAGTAAAATAAATCAAAGTAAACAGGTCTCTAGTAGTTGGTACTAACCAAATACGGATAGATTGGCCACCAAATGATGATCGGGTGGCTTTTGGGTTCCACGATAGCAGGCATCACCCACTACCAGTTTGGCTGATGTGCCCTCTGTGGGTCGATAGGTAAGGCAAACACCGTGCTTTGTCCCCTTGTGCCTTGCTATTATAAAGAAAGTGTTGTTCTCTGTCCAGGAGCCGTGGCATGAATACTCTGTTGAATATTGGAAATGTTGTAGACAATAGTTGAAGGGCAATTTTTATTTTTTGGCTTACCCTCTTCACCTTCCACACTGCACAGTGGTTTAACTTCAATTTGATTGGGTGCACTGCAACCCACCCAGAGTTGACGCTGAGCATTATAATTTGTTACACAACTTGGTGCATCACGACGATTTCGAGTGGCAACGAAACCCACACTGGTGTCACTGCTATTACTCGGACTACCCAATACCAATGACTGAATTTGCATTTGTTGCTGCTGCTGATGCTGCTGTGGATGTGGCTGGTCTTGTTGCTCCTGTTGTTGACTTTGATCCTTGGGCGCATTGCGTCGACTACGTATAGGTAGGCCACGAGTATTGCCATGCCAAGAGCCACGCTCCATGCTTCGTTCAGCGTTGCGGAAACTTAGTGTGCTGTGCCTGCAAGAAAACCACAAAACAAAAATTTGCAAATTGCCTGGAAGACATGTTTGTTTACACTATGCACTGGTCATACCCTTTGTGGCCAAAAGTTCCCGAATCAGCGCTCTCGTGGTGATGATGTCCATGTCCCAGATGCGATTTACCGTTGTGATTGCGCTTGTGGCGTGTGGCCAAATAGGGCGGCCCTATAGCGCCACGCAAATTGTACAGACCCTCCATCGGGCATATGGCCGGTTCCGGATTGCTTGCTAAAAGCAAGAGAACGAGAAGGAGATGAACGAATTCAGTAGGTGCACACACATACACAGAAACAAAGAAGGGGTCATTTCATATGCATCTTACCCAGCAACGTAATGTAGGCCATCTTATTAATGTCAAAGTGATCCGGTGCACAGGCATCCTCTAGGCGTATGGCCGGTTTCCCGGTTTGTATCTCGATGACATGCGTGTCCCGTCGATAGAACATCATGCACATGAAACCCGATTGGCTGTGGGCAATTCAGTACAGGTAGAGTGACAGAAAGAGCGACAGAGAGAGAAATTGAATTTCGCCATCCCTCTGGCAGTATTTTCAATTTTGTGCTACTTACCAGCCAGTTGTATAGTGTACCACAGCCATCATTTCAGTTGGGGTCTGTTTGTTTATCTGCTCGCAGAGGGCACGTGTCTCCATATAGCCATTGGGCTTAATAATGTGCACGGAGCCATCGCTGTAAAGAAACAGAAACAGTTCAGTTCAGTTTGGTTTGGTTTTAGTTCGGACTCAGACTGGTTAGAGTTTTGACATTGGCAATTGGGCCAGAGGGCGGTTGCTACTCACTTGGAATGATAATTGTAGACGGCATTGCCCATAAGTGCATGCCAGTGACGCGGACCCTTGAACCAGGCTGGAAAGTCACAGCGTTCAGCTACAGGCGGTTTGCGTAGGGACATAATACGTGAGCCAACCTGTAGGTGTAAAATGGGCGTGGTATTTACAGTTAAGTGAAAATGGCAGATAAAGCAGTTTGGGTGAATGGGTGGGTGGGTTGAGAGAAAGGTTGGATAAATGGTTGAATGGGTGGCAAAAAAGTGCTTACCTCGGCACTGTCTAAGCCATTGCAAGTGGCATCGCCGGATTGTGCCAGCTTATATTCGGCATCTTTAGAACTGAGCATACTGGGACCGCCTGCAGAAAGGTATTAATACTCAAACAAAAAGTTCATCCTGTTTGCCAGAAGGCTGCTGCTACTTACCCATCAACGAGGAGATTTTCTCGTAGACAAAGCAACGATAGCGCTCCTCATTTGAGATGGCATGATGGTGCGAGACCAGGCCAACCAAATAGCGTGAGTTGCCATCCTTCCAGGTGGCCAGACATGTTAGCTCCTCAACTGAAGCAGCAAACGAACGAATGAATGCAGAAAGAAAAGGAAGGAAGGAAGGAAGAAAAGTAAAAAGGATGTTCAACTTGAGAACGATGAGTCATTGTCATGGCCAGTCGTAGAGAACATACCCGTACTCTCGGTACCCTGGACATCCGGACAAGCTTGAAAACTCAACAGTAGTCGACTCTCTTCCGTGCAACTCTCAATATTGGATACAGGCGACTTGCATTCACCATGCCCCCGGTTGTAGGTGAATATGAAGGGACCTGCAACAGCAGCAGCAGTAGCAGAAAAACAATACTTCAAAATTACAAGATACAAGTACAAATGTTAGCACAGACAACAACTCACCCTTTAGTGGACACTTGACCGGCTCGGCACTTTCGCGGAATAGCGAATAGAGCAGGGCATCGCCCGGGATTTGGTCGCAGAGATTCTGTAAAGTCTCACGGCCCTTGCAAAAGTCTGGGGGACATGATTATTTGAAAAGCACAAATAAAAATTCAATTAATGCAAATCGCAAATGAAGTTGTTACAAAGAATACACACACACACACACACATACACACAGACAATTACGAATACATAGAGGATAGAGTAGAAAAGAGTAGTAAAAGTAAATAGTAGTTAGTAGTGGATAGTTGTGAAGGATTAGTAATAGTAGTAGTGGTTGTTGGGAAGGCATGTTGTTGGATATCAGTAAATAAGAGCAACACATTAAAGTAAAGTTAGGGTTAAAAAACAAGGAAAGTCCAATCTCTACAAAGGGCTATTATTTGGGTGGGGGGTTGGTTTTTGTTTTATTTTTTTTTTTGTTTTTCTTTTATTGTTTCTGAGCACCGCACGGGAAGCCGCATGGCCATAGCAAGCATCTGCCGTTTAAATTAAACAGAAATTTGTTTAATTAAGTGGACGACTTGATGCCGAGAAATGAAACAGAGAAAATTGAGCGCAAAATAAATGAGGATAAAGTAAAGCAATACCGCATAAAACACAAGCACAACTTTAATCTGGATTAACATCATCATCATCATCATCAGTTGGACTGAAGTTTTTATACCCTTGCAAATATAGGATTATTGGAATTTATTTATTGTTAAACATATTGAAAATACATTTAATTGAGCTTAACTATGATGAAATCATATAAGAAACCACAATTGTTATTTTAATTAAATAAACGAAATGCATTTTCTATATAGTTTCGTAATATTTGAGTTCGATTTTAAACAAATTCAGGCTTCATTTATTGAAGGAACATGGAAAGATAGAAAGTGGAATTTTGTTTACTTTATGTATATGTAATTTTAAATAAATCAGACCGGAAATGCATATACCCTTTGTTTGCAAGTGTATTGTGATAATGTTGCTATTCGGGCATTCCACCCAGCGGTCTTCAAGTGCGGCACTCAGTGAAAGAAACAACAACAATTTCTGTTGAAATGTGTAAAAAAGCAGTGGTAAGTACAAGACATAAGTAAGTTAAGTAAGTTGAAATGAAAAATGTATATAAAGAGCATGACGACGATCACAGAAATAACTAAGGAAAGGAAAAGAAATATTGTAACAACAGAAATGAAGAGTTTTTCTTGGATTTTCTTTTTTTTTTTATTTTCCTTTCAGTTTTTTTATTTTTTTTTTTCGTTCAGCTCTGGCTCAGCAATGTTGCCGAACTCTCTTTTTTTTTTTTTTTGCATTTTTGTTTAAAACTTAACTGAAAAGCTTACAACAAGTTTAAAGAAAAAAAAAAACACACAACCAAAATGAAACACACACACTTTTTGTTCATATTTTTGGTTATTACCTCTGACAGAAGTCAAACCAGAAATCAAAAAACGAACAAAAAACAAAACGAGAGAGAGAGAAAGATTGGAAAGAAAAAGGGTAAATAGAGCAATAAAAATATATGATATGTTGATGGCAGTTATGGGGGCCACATATGTATGTATGTAAAATGTAGTAGTAGTAGTAGAAGTAGTAGTAGTTATAGTAGTAGATGTTAGGTAGTAAGTATTTGTTGCTAGAGCAAGCATAACAGTTGTAAAAACATAAAACTAAATAAAAATTATGAATATATAATGAAGAAGTCGTTTGTTTTGTGGCAAACCCGCGCATATTCATCTTTTCGTTTTTTTTTTTTTGATCATATAAATATATATATAGTTATATATATTCTCAGGGTTCTTGTTTTTTTTTTTTCAGTTTTGTTTTGTGGTAAAGGGTCCTCTCTTTTTTTTTTGGATACTTTTTGTTTTTGGAGTGGTTGTTATTAAAGTTTAAGATTTGTAACTAAAATCTGTTTTAGTTTAATATACTTATACATATATATTTATATATATAGAGAGAGAACGCATATTCAGGCATAAAATTGATATTAGCTAATAGAAGGCACAACAACAAACAGTTTTTGTTTTTTTTTTTTTTTGTAATTTTCGATCAGGCTAAGAGCAAGTTACTAAATAAATCAAATTAAAACCAAAAGGAAAAGCGAATGGAAAACCAAGCACACGCATAGTTTAACTTTAAATTACCAATTATATATACGTTGTGTGTTTGCACGTGTGTGTGTGTGTGTGTGTTTGAGTGTCCGTAAGCCAGGATACATATACATATGTAAGTACTTATATGGTGTTGCATAAGGAAATTAAGGGGGAGGATAGGAAGGACATTTGAGTAATGATTGTAATTAAGTAGTAGCAACAACTACGCTTTATGAGTTATACAAAAGCATATCACAAGAACAGCAAAGGTGTAAGGGGCGTGGTCTGGATGTGTGTGTGTGTGTGTGTGTGTGAGTGTGTTTAGATTTACTGGTCAACTACTACAGAGAAGCGTTTATGGCATAGTAGTATATCATGACAAGGCTAAACAAAAAATAAAAACAGGAAAAAAAACAAGAGGAAAAAAATGAAAAACACAAAAATTACAGACATAAAAAATAAATTATAATACTTTGCAAATGGTTTCAGTATTACGTTTTTTTTGTTTTTTGCCACAGTTAGTTAATGTTTCGTATATGAATGTATGTACTTAAAACACGCACACACACACACACACACAGACAATAGACACACACAAAACACTTAGAACGAACGGAATGAAAAATGACACACACACACACAAAGTTCTAACTAGAAAAGGATGTAACGCACATATACACACACAAAGACACATAGAAAAACACAGAATATGAAATTGTACCAAAAAGTACAAGCATGTAAAAGGTAAAGTTATGTCTGTATGTATGTGTGTATGTATCGGTAAATTAGAATAAAACCGAGAGAGAGATCAGAAATTGTTGAGTTTCATGTTAAAATTACATTAATTAAATTACACACATGTAATTAAGTGGAAAAACGCAAAATAGGTGAAACTTAAAAACATAGAGTAAGTAACCGAAAATAGAGAAAACACAAAAAATAAAGGAAAACAGAATTATTTTAGTACAAACACGAACACGCATATAAAGAAAATGAGGAAACAACACACACAGAAAATTGTGAACCCATAGAGCAAATAGTAATTAGTACGAATAGAGAGAGAGAGAGAGTAGAGTAGAGTAGAGTGGTAGAGTAGTAGCAGTAAGTGGGAGATACTAATTAAGTAGTGGGATATAGGTTTGGTTAGGTTAGGTTTTAGGTAAGGTTTGGTTAGAATGTAGTAGTAGTAGTAGAGTAGTAGTAGTAAGAAGAAAGTACAATAAGTAATTGATAAATGAGAGACAATTATACTAGCGGTCACCGGGCAGCCCATCCCAACATTTCATCATCATATACATAGATGTATACAATATACAATATATATATAAACATTTAAAATGATTTTTTCAATCTTTTTTTTCTTTTCATTTTTCTTTTTTTTTTTTTTTGTTCTTTTTTTTCTCTTTTGGTTCTTATTAGCACAAAAATTTAGCTGAAATCCTTAATTTGCTTCGTTTTCGTTTTTTTTTTTAATAAAATTTGTTTTAATTTTTTTATTTTTTGTTTCGAAATTGAATTAGAAAAACAAAGTGTGACAAAGAGAGAGAGAGAGCAGAGAGTAAGTAAAAAGAGTAATGACTTTTTATACAAAATGTGTTACGAATTCACTTTTTGGTATTCTTTTTGATTCTTTTATTTATGATTTGTTTGGGTCTATATACAAACTAATTATATTTTTTTGTGTTTGTGATGAGGCAACAGAAAATGATGTAGATGATATGAAGGTCGAGGGAAGAAAATTAAAGGGGGAACTTTTGATGGTCTAGGACTCGTAACGGACAAATAAAAGGCAACTAAAATAGACCGTTAAATGAAATTGTTGTCGAAAGGATTCTCATTTGAAATATGGAATGCTGGGCATTTGGTGTTTGGTTTAGGGGAAAGGGAGGTTCTTTTGGGTTGGGTTAATTTGGTTATAGGGCTATATGATTTCCAAGATATTTGCATCAATTCAATCAAGATATTTACAGTGTGTTAACATAAAGGAAAATGTTTAATGATATATATATATATATATACATATACACATCCATATATATATAGAAAATTATGTACTTAGATATGAGTATTTACAAGTTGAGCCTTTTAAATCGGATCACATGGGGAATGAAATGAGTACACAATATAAGATTAGTTAATTACATGCCACACAACTATGTATATATATGCATAACAAATGTATATATATAAATATGTATATATGTACATAAATCTGCTCTTGGAAATCATATATCATAGCTTCGTTTCATGGCCGAAACTTGTACAAATTTGATGCTTCTCACTCGCTCATGGGTTTTTGCTGTACAAAAGGTATTGATGAATTTTGTTAGCAGTGGATTAATTGATAAAGTTTAATAATCATAATCGTAATAATAATAATAATAATAAGTATCATGTACAAAATACAAACAGTTTCTTTCTTTGATAATTTAGTTATTATATTCTTTAGGACAACAAAGCAACAAACGAAAAAACAAAAAAGAAAAGGATATATCAAAGCGATTCAATTTTGGTTTGGACAACAAACAGATTAATGAAATAGATAAACCAAATCGATTTAAATTAAAGTTAGCATTAATTTAAGTTTAATTGTGAGTGAGATAAAACGTATCAATTGGAGGCGGTGGGTGGGACGAATCTAATCGGGAACCAACAAACAAAGGCAATAAATATGTATAAATGTTTTACAATGTACAAGTCAAAGACAGAGACAGAGAGAGAGCGAGACAGGAAGAGAGCGACTGAGTAAAAAAAATTTGTGGTAAGGACATTTCGTATATACAACTTGTGTCATAGATTCTTGTTCTCGATACTCTTCATGATGTTTTTGTTGTTATTGTTCTTGTTCTTGTTCTTATTCTCGTTATAATTTTTATGTTTACTGCTGCTATTCCATTTTTAATATACAACAATTACAATTTATTTCCTTGCTTGTTCCCTTGCTGTACACTCCGTTGGAACATAAAAATAGATAATAGATAAGTATGAAAGAAAAATAACCAAAAATGTAACCTCAACAACGAAAAACAGGACATACAAATTAAGACGAATGAGGTTTATGGCACGATTTTTATTATATTCATGTATTGTATCTATATATATGTATATAGTATGTATGCAGGAGGCGGTATGAGGCATGTTTATACCAAATTGACAACGTAACAGAATATAAAATAGAAGAACTAAAGGAGAACAGGAACCGAGCGACAACAAATTAATAGAACAAACGAGAACGACACGGAAAATGGGCAGGAGAAGAAAAAAAGGAAAAAAGGAAAAGAAAAAAAAAAAAACAACAACAAACAAACACCAACGAATGAATGGAGCCACACATAAAATATTGCATAAATAAATGAAATGAATTGAAATGAAAATGGCAATGTGAAAATATATACAGAACGAAAAACAACATTGGTAACTGGTAAACTGGTAACTGCGGTAGCGCCAAAAAGGGGAGTCCGTCCAAACGCGATAGACGATGGTAGTTGGACGCTGGTAGACGAAACACGGGAGTAACGGTACACGGGACACGATACACGCGAAATTGGTTGACACCCCGGGCGCACCAGACACGAGACACGAGACCAAGCAATGGCTACGGATCCGCTTGCTCCGCTCGCTCTGTGGGTCCCTAGGTAAATAACTTTTTATATGTGTGCTATACATACATATATGTATGTATATGTATGTGGAATGCGAAAACTGTACCAACACACGCAGAGCTAACCATGAAAAAAAAAAACAAAAAAAAACGTAACGGGCGTATGAAATGCCAAAAACTATATGAAATAAAATAAAAGTGGCTGTCGGACTGGCTGGCTGGGTTGGCTCCTGGCTAACAAATTACCCAAAACAGGTTGGTGGTTCCACCCACACACACCTATACACACACGCACACTAACACACCCACTGGCACCCCATCCGCTCGTGTTTTCACACACTGCCTAAAGGTCCGTTATGTTGCGTTAGTCGGCAATCTGTGAGGAGGCATGGCAAATATTTTTACAGACATTTGATTAAATTTAAATATCATTTCACCCCAAAAATTGCCTAAAAACAACCAACAGAAAGAAAGAAAAAAAAAACAACAACAAAAACATAAATTTTAGACAGAGGAAATTAATGTTGGAGCCAAAAAAAAAAAAATCCATTGAAAAGAAAAGTGAATGAACGCCAAACTTAAGAGAGATTAAAAAAACCAAAGAGAGAGAGAGAGAAAGACGACGAGAGATAGGAAGTGGGAACTGGAGTGATAGTTAAAACAGGAGAGAAAAAGGGGTGGGTAATGGTTGTAATTCCGCTTAATTATTTTAATTTTTTGTATACCACAAACGGGTTTTTTTCCCTTTTCTTTTTTTAGTTTTTGCACTGCAATTAAAAATTCTAAGGACCTGGCCTTCATTGAGTGCCCTCCTCACTTACATTTTTCGTTCCTTTTTCAGTCATACCTATTATGCTGAGAGTCTGAAAGGTGTATCAATTTAACGGTAAATTACCATGTGAATGAAATAAATTTGTCAAATAGAAAAATAACTTTAAAAATCTATGCATTCCAAACCCTACTACAGAAAATATTTGTTTCTTTCGTCCCTAAAAAGTATAAGGAACAATCATTATCCTTGGAATAACTTTGAAGCTATGTGTGTAGGGTATGTGCAAGTTGTGGTTCCATTCAGAACCCACTGACTGTTTTTTTTTTACATATATTTCAAGTGGAAGTTGTGGGAAATTGGTATGCAAATATAACCCATCCACAAACTATATGCCAAAATGCTGTTAAAAGCGCGCACAAAATGAAAACGGTGAATATAATTAAAGTAAGCAGATACACACACACACATACATATATACATATCCTTATATGTACGGAAGCAAAAGGGTGAAAATTTGAGTATGCACAAGAGTCTTGTACTAACTAGTCGGTGAAAAATGAAATTTTAGCTTGAAACATATTTAAGAAATTTCTGTTACTTGTCCTTCTGCACATTTAAAGTAAGTGCAATGGTTTTCCATTTCTTAAATTAAAATTAATAGAGACTTGAGTCAATGGCGTCACATCACAGCACATCCGCCCATATTCATACCCATACACATACGCACTAAGGCTAAGACAAACGCATACACATAGACAAACTACAGTCATTTGTATATATATACATGTATCCTTTTATACTCGACACAAGTGAAAATGATTCTCTGCATTATCTGTCAGACCAATTAACAAGGCTTTTCTTGTTAATCCTATACAAGTTTTCAGTAATTGAAACTGCTGACATTCTAAGTCCAATTACAGCCTATGAAACAAGTGAAAATGTGTGCAGTGTATGTGTGTGTTTGTAGTAGAAAGTATTAAAAAGTATTTCAAATGAAATGCAACATTGTATTATGTTTGAAAATCTTAATTGAAAGCGTATTAAATCAGCTTCATTTATGGATAAAAGGAATCAATTTTCACAACTGCTCTTTTGATTGAAATTGCGAGCATATGTATGTATGTATGTGTGCGTGTATTTGTCGTTCGTGTATTCATTTATGGCATGAACGTGTGTGACACTCTAAACAAATAATGACATAATAAACTATTGTCTATGCGTATGCGTGTTGGAATATGTGTGTTATTGATACTATTGTTTTACGGTCTGCTAATCAAAATAAACTGCTCCACCTCTGCAATTGATGTGAAAGAATGGTTGGGTCGGAGGTCGCCCACTTTTCGCCTCTTTGACTGCCTTTTGAATTATAAATGAGACCTAAAACTCTCGTTTAATATTTAAACAAAATCAAATCAAAAAGCAAGCAGCAACATAGCCAAGCAGGATACACAAACAGACAGAGAGACAGACAGACAGGCAGACAGACAGGCAGACAGACACACTGTCAGACAGTCATTCAGTCAGTGCAATGCCTCAAGTTGAAAATATCAAATTGGAGCATGATGGTTGGTGCGAAGAGGCAACGAAAAACAGGAGGAGCGTATGGAAGTTCAGTTGTAAGTGGAATTGGAATGGCGAAGGCGGACTGTAGTGCCATGAGTTGGCGTTCTTGGTACGCGCGCTTTCAAATTGAGAGTGTAGTTGTCTACTGAGCTGGTGGGTCGCCACTTAAACTAATTTGATTTCTATTGGGGCAAACAAATAATAAATAATGAATTTACATTTCTATGCGTGCTCAAGGAAATGCCGTTGCCATAGCCAAGCTTGTGTATTGCGGAAACTAACGAAGGTCCTCTTATTGACTGTGTGCTACTTGCATTATGTACTTTGGCTTTAACCATCAACGTAGATATACTTTATTCCGAGCCATAATTGCACTTGCTTGACTCCTCTTCCTCCTTCTTTCAACAGCTCCTTATCTTCCGGTTGCATAAGTGTATATGTATTTATGTTGCTTTTTTCTATTTTTAATTAGGTGCGCACAGAGAAACCACCAGCAAAGAAAAATGGAAGCGGATTATAGCAATTAACAACGAATTATGAATAGATACCTACTATATTGTGGATAGTATGCAAGTGAAGTTTCACTAAGACGTATAGCAAAGGATTCCAAAAGGATTGAGTGACTAACAGACACGCAAGACCAGAATGTGAAGGACACACGCATGAAAGAACATACACACACACACACACACACACACACAACCCCACTCACACATTGTATGTATTTTAAGAAAACAGCCTTTGACAATTAAGCTCAAGTTTTTTGAAATTACTTTGACACTTGGTATCAAGTTTCCCTCATTTTCACTTAATGAAATTCCATAAATAAATCGTATTTACAGAAAACAAGCAAGAAACATTTTCAATTTTCCACAGAGACGAAATTAACAAAAATCTCTTCATACCACACCCACAAAATGATTCCCTCAAACAGTTATTTAAATTCGTTTTAATCTAGACATTGACAAACACTGCCAAAAAAGTGTAAACATAAATCATTGAGAGGTCAAACGAATGACATTTTCATTTATGAATAAATATTCTATCTATTACACTGTGCAACAAAAAAAAAAAAAAAACCAAAATCTATAGATAGACCATTAGAGATTTCCAATCCAATTATCAATACATATAATATATAACTTGATATATTTTTCTATTGATTGCAATTAAAATAATTTGTTGATCATCTCAAAAATGAATTTTGAAGAAGAAGAGGGAGAAAGAAAGGGTGAGTTGACGGTCCCTCAGCTACTGAGCTCTTGGTTCGCCAAATGCGTTTTATTTTTAAGTAAGCGAGAGACAGAGGGCTTAAATTACTCGCTCTCTTACTTTAAGCCTCGCTCTCTCACACAAAAACACAGAGCTGAGAGAGCAGAGTGAGAGTAAGGAAGTATGAGAACAATTCTTTTGAAGACTAACTGTAAAATCTGTCACTATCGAAACTAAACCCAACCCCACACCCTTTAGCCGCCGTAGTTATGTTAGCTAGCCATGGTCAATTGGGTTGTGCCGGGTGCTAAATGTGTGTATGTGTGTGAGTGTGGGAGTATTGTACAGTATGGAATTGAGATGATATTTATATTTACAAGAGATGAATCGAATTGACGGGGACAGAATTGACAGAAGCGCTTTCGTTATTATTCGACACAACTAAATACAACTTTAAATTTTTTTTCTTTTTTTTTTGTTGGTTTTGTGGATATAGCTAAATGTAAATATACAATGTTGGTGCTTATTTGGTTTTTGTACACAAACTAGATAAATTGGAACGCGAACTGTACCAATATATATATATATATTATACATATATATGGATATATACATTTGTATATATGTACAACAAATTTGTTAGCTTCGGTTGTTACAAAATGTAAAAAAATTTCATATGCAAATTTTTGGAAAACCAAAATCCAATCAAAAATAGCTGCCTGTGTGTGTGTGTGTGGGTGTAGTGTAGTATGTGTGTGTGTGTGGGTGTGTGTATTTCTGCTTGCTATTCATCCTGTACAAGTTTTTTTGTAGTCATCTTTTTGGGGGTTCCTTGGAAATTTCAAACCAACACACACATACACACACACACATACAGATTTCGGATATACATATATAGCATTGCAGATATTTAAATTTTGGTTTGCTTTAGATTGGATTGATTTGTGGTTGTATTTGAGTTTGAGTTCTGATTCGATTTCGAGTTGAAATTTGAGTTTGAGTTTTAGTTGCTGTTTGTTGTTGTTGTATTTGGAATTGGAACTGTTTAAAAGTATATTGGAAGTAAAGAAAAATATACATATCATATAAATATTTAATAGAGTTTCGTAAATATATATATTGATGTATAAGTATGGAACAAACAATTCGTTTCATTAAAGTAACAGATTTTTTTTTAAATATTTACACAATTTGGTTTTTGTTTTTTTTTTCAGTTGTAGTTGATTAATTATTTACAGTTAAAGTTAAAACGAAAAATAGGCAAAAACCAAATGGAAAACGATAAATAATATTAAATGAAAAGTTTTTGTAACTAAAAAATTGGTTATAGTTTTTCTTTTTTTTTTCCTCACATAGTGAGAGATACAAAGATTAAGAGAGATAGAGACAGAGAGAGAGAGAGAGAGAGAGAGTGAATGTGGGGGGAGTAAGTAAGGGGTCGCGTTATTGGGATAGTTTGGTTTTATCTTTGTTTGTTTTCCGAATCGCTCTATATACTTATATAGTTAGTTTCTTGATCGCTTTTTGGCTTCTGTTGGGACGGGTTAATCTGCTATTCCGCTAATACATACATACGTTTCGTAAATCGCAACTAAGTAGCGCTTAATTGGATCGACTCTAACGGTAAGTATATTGATAGTTTAACGATTATTTAGTTTAGTTTGTTAAATTGTTGTATCTTTTGGATAAAATTTGCAACGTGTAAATGTTGGAGGAAAATATACAAAGTCATTTATTGTTGTTGTTTTATATATATATATTTTTTGGTTAGATATATACTTTTGTTTGATTGATTTGATTTTGATTGATTGATTGATTAAAGTGAGTGAGTTCAAGATTAGACAGAGAGATTAGAGAGAGAGAGAGAGGACCCTTGCCGTGACAAACTTTAACAAAGTAGAATTATTATTCATTTCATATATGCAGAGTTGAGTAATTTGTTGTTGTATTTTTTTGAGACTATTTACAAGTTTGGTTTTGGTTTTTCATTTTTTTTTTTTTTTTTGTATTTGAAAAGAAAGAGAGAAAATTATATATATTTGATAAAAAAAAAAAAAGAAAAAGAATTAAAGAAAGCAATCAAGTAAAAATATAAACAATATCTAAATAAAAGGCAAATCGAACAACATAAACTAAATTGAAATTTAAAATTAAATTAATAAAAAGGTTTTTTATTTTCTAAAAATCCTGCTTGGTGTGTGTGTTTCTTATAGATTTTTGGTCCTTTGTTTTTAATTGATTTTCCTTTTTTCGATTGTTTAATTTGGTTTAGAAGAGTGGTTGAAAATATGTTTGCTTTTCAGTTAAATAAAAAGCAGGAAAACTTTTCGATATTTATTGTTTTGTTTTTCTCTTTTTTTTTGTTGTTTGAGTATGTAAATGAAGAGCGCATTAAATGAAAAAGGAGGTTATTAATAATAATAGTATGTGTGTGTTAGTCATGTTTTTAGATAAACTAAAATGGAGCATAATAAGGTTAAAATGAATAACTGGATAACTGGTATTATTTTGAGATAGCGAGTTAAGAGATAGAGAATCTTTGTTACTGTTTTTTTTTTTTTTTTTTTCATTTTTTTTTGTCTTAAGTTTATTGTAATTTGTAATAATAAAAAAAGTATAAAGTTAATGCTTACAATCATTCATATCGTCATTGGATCTCATAATGTACTGATCCGATGATGATAGTCTTGAATGCCCGTTCGTATTGGGATGAGCTCCCCCCCTATGATCACTTGTTTGTTTATTAGAGCTACGCATCGCCAGTGCAGATGGATTCGACTGATGCATATACATACTATCACCTTCGCACTCACTTTCTTTATATTGGAGAACATTTTTATGCTTCTCATAGATAACCAGGCAACGATGACATCCTTTCCTATAAAAAGATTGGTTTTTTTTGGCATTGGTTTGGTTTGTTTCTTTGGTTGGTTGCAACGAAAAGTGTTATTTTGTTTTGTATATATATATATTTATGTTATATATGAGAAGAGTATATGGTTAGTTAGTAGATGTGATTAGTGAGTATAGTAGAGTCGTTTATTCTTGATGGCATCTTCTGCAAACATCTGAGTGGAAAGTCTAATGAAAGGGTACACACAGGTGGGGATATATATATATATACACACAAACATCTGTTCCTAAATGTTCATTATAATTTGATTATAATCATGTTATCTTCTTCTTGTTATACATAGTATATATATATATATATATATATCCCAAAAGAAACTGAAGTAACATGAATGTATGTATGTGTGTTTAATATGTATTTATGTTCGTATATTGAAACTGGCATGACTTTCAGCTTCTCATTCAATTCAGTGGGCCACATCTTAGCTTAATTAATTAGATTTGCTTTCGTAGGTGTATACTAAATAGATGTATTAATTAATTGAACTCAACATATTATAAAAACGAACTCAAAGGACGTACACTTAACTTAAAAGTACAAAAAATATTGATAAAATATATATATATATAGATATACATATATGCACATATGTACATATATGCATAAATGTATAAATGTGTTCTGGTTGAGAAAAGTGAATATGTTGTAAATAAAAATATTTCAGTTGGTTTTTCGTTTGATTTTCTTTTTTTTTTTTGTTAAAGGGTTTAGGTAAATTTTGATTGTTTTTTTTTTTTTTTTGTTAGTTTCCTATGGAGTTGGTAAACGGCACAGAAATACGTATAATACTTGGACTCGAGTTGAATTTGTTTAGGGGTTTTTCTTTTTTTTTTTTTATAAATATGAATTGTAATTTACGATATATATATATAGAGTTATAGTAGATATATATACGACAAAAATGTATACAAAAAGAAAATTTATAAAAATACAATAATCAAAAATATTTAGAGCATATTATTAAGCAAAAAGTCCAAAACTAAAAACACAAAATATTTATACATTTATATATATTCGTATGTATTTAAAGTATGAAAAAAAAAATCAGAGAAAACATCTTCACACATTTTCACAACTACAACAAAAAAGTTACATATATAGTTATATATATGTATGTATTTGTAAAACTTAGCTTATGATTAAGATTATACATATATTTGTATGTTTATTAAATATTTATTCAACAAGGCAAAAAGCGAGAGACAAAACAAGGAAAATGGCAGCTTAACAACAGTTTTCATTTTTCTTATTGGCATGAAAACAATTTATACCAATAGAAATGGTTGGGAAAAAAAAAACAAAAATTTCAAAAGGAAAAAAAATTGGGGAACCGAAAATTTCTTTGCACAAAAAGCAATTTTCACTAAAGTTCTAGATATTTGTTTTGTTTTTCTTGTTTGTTGCTTAAAGGCGGTTTTTCCAGGTTCGGTTTTCATTCTCAAATGAAAATGCATAGAAAAAGTTAACACAACAACAACAATAACAAGAATTGTTAGTTGCTTGCTGCTGCCAAGTGGAAGTAGGTAGAAAGGCAGTTTTTTATTTTATTTTTTTTTTTTTCTAAATTAAAAACACAATCAAAAAGGGAATAACAACAACAAAAAGTTTGATTTAGTTTTAGCTGAATAGTAGCATTTACGAGTAGATGTAGTTGTAGAATATATGTATATATATATAGTGAGATACACATACATTTAGATGGGTAGTTTTTCTTTTAGTACTACATGACTGGCTGTTGTCAAACATACGAATTACATTTGAGAGCAACTCGCCGAGAGAAGGGCTAGGCGCCGCCATGGAGAGTGAACTCAAACTCGTTTCAAAGGCAAAGTTAAAAGAAGAACAGAAGCAGGAGCAGCAGCACTAACAGCAACAGCAACAACAACAGCAGCAGCAGCTGGCAACGACAACGATAACGTTGACGACAGGTTCAGGTTCTGACTGCCAGTTGTTCGTCCCAGTGTTTCGTTGTCGTTGCCTCTGTGTCTGTGTGTGAGTGTCTGCGCGTATGCAATGCCTTTAGTTTCTGATACCCTTGCAGTGGGTAGTTACGAATGCAGATACATTCCCTTTTTCTTTAGGAAACTAAGAATTATACATAAGTGTCCATAGAAACTTACTAAAATATAAAAGCCTACTATTTATTTGACCCAGATAAGGGTTTCTATGTATTTCTAAGCTTTAAAGCTATTTCTGCTAGTTCGAAGTTCTTTCCCAGTTCTTCTTTTGTCTTTAGAAAAAATAAGAAACAAGTTATTTTTAACATTTCTGTAAAAACTAAACCAATTTTTAGTATATAAGCAGACTTAATTTTTAAAATTCAATTAACTACAAGAAATTTATATATTGCTCACTATGTATTACAAATTTTTTTTAACTTTTTAAGGCTTCAACCATTGCTTATTAATAAACATTACAGAGCTTTGTGTAGACTTTAAGAAACTCTCTATTTTTTGCTGAAGTTTTTGTATAGAAAGTTTGACAATCTGTTAACCCTGTTTTTTTTTCCATTTGAGGTATTCAAATATGTATTATACATAATAGAGTATATTAAAAGTACAACCTTTATTATGTGAGTTGAAAAAGTTTTGGGGAAAAACTTTAACAACCTTCACTGCAAGAGTATATAAAGTTCGGGGACGACCGAAATTGTCTTTCTTTTACTACTTTTCCAATTCTTTTTTAATGAGGTTAGTGCTGCATTTTCCTGCCGTGAGCTTTCGCCTTACCTTAACACAGTTTACCAACACATCTTTTCTTTAGCCGGAGAGAAATGAAAACTTATTCAATTACCGGCACTTCTCACAATAAAACCAAATTGAAAAAAAAAATAAAATCTATATATTTATAGAAATAAATATATATAAAAGGGGAAGGGAGTTGGGCCTTTTCATCTAGTTGCTAGTATGTATGGATTTTGCCAGCGCAATAGAGATGAATGTTCGGATTCAAATTCAATTTTGAATTCGAATGTTAGCATATTGTTAGCAAATAGAATTTAAAGTTAAAGAAATAAACTGAATTGCGATACTTACTCATCGACTATTAGATATTTGTTACCATCAAAGGCCGCACACCTGCCTCGATAGCTAAATTGGGATCCCTTGATGTGTATGGATTGCTGATAGCCGGATAGAAACCATGAGCCCTCCCATCGAGCCGGAAATGTGCAATTTGTGGGAGCTGCAAGCCAAAAATACATAATAATTTATTAATAAAATGGTCTTAAATATTATATATTAATATGATATGAAGAAATTATGTTCAAATTGCACAACAATTGTTGCCTCAAGGGCGAAGGCGAGATCGAGTTAGGCCCAGAGTGGGGAGGGGGTCGGGGTCCGGAATATGTGTGGTTGTTGTGTATAATGAAGAGGTAAGCAGGAGAGGAGTATGTATGATGTGACCTCAATTGTGGCCATTGTTCATTTAACGACAACCAAGATAACGATAACCATAAAAAAAGAGCAACAGCCAATCTCCTGCGTTTACTTTTATGTATATATTTATTTTGTATTGTTGTTCACTTTCTTCGGTAGCTCGTTCTCTGTCGCTCTCTCTCTCTCTATCTCTCTCTCGCTCTCTCCCTGGCACCATCTCCTCTAATTGTAATGTCAAGTTTTGGTGCCAAGATTTGTGGCTTTTTAATTTATAAATTGTTTCAATTATTATTATGATTGTATTTAAGTGCGTGCGGCATAAGGGGCCAAAAATTTACGACCCTCTTTTCCCTGTCGAAGGCATTTGTAGAAAAGGAAGAGCATACATATTATATATGTATGTATATATATAAACATATATATATATTTATATATGCATATATACACCAGAGGGTAGGGTACATTGGAGTGAGTAGAGGGTAGAGAGGAGGACAAGAGTCGCATAAATAAGTTGAACAAGCGAGGCAACCCAAAAACTGCTCGTAATAATAATAATGTCGCACACAGATACACACAAACACACACACGGACCCACAGATAGAGTAAGTCGCACACCAACGAAGAAAAAACTACCGAAATGGCAATTGTGAATATTAAAAAAAAATATATATATGTATATATATAGAGAAGGAAACATAGAGAAAGAAAGGAAAACGAAAAGTTAGCTAAAGGCATGCCATACCAGACAAAGCCAGGCCAAGCCAAGCCAAGCCAAGCCAACCCAACAGCGGGCTGGGCACAGAAACACACTCACTCACATACATCGAACACGCACACATACTTACATAGAGAGAGAAGAATAAGTACTATATCCTATACATACATATATATTGAAAATGGTAAAACCACCCCTCAGAATGCTGTACAATACATATAGCTTAATGTTTTGGGCACAACGATTGGCATAAGAGGAGGGTAGAAGGAGGCGGTGGGAAGTAGGGAAGCAAAGACAGGCAAAAGGAGAAGGGTCCATAGGGGTGGCATAGCAGGAACAAGCACCGAAACGTAGACCAAACCCAAGTTACGCATTCAAATACAGAAAACTTTGCAAAGGAGAGAGACGAATGTGCGCACAAAGTGACTGCAGCACACAAATATATATACATATATATATATATACACACACACACATACAGAAACATACACATTCGCACTTACAGCGATACACATTTTATTTTATTATTCCTTTCCTTCTTTCTTTTATTTTATTTTTTCTTCTTTATACCCTAGACCCATATTGTTTCTCAAAGGGTGGATTAAAATTATCAAACAACATGAAACAGGCAGTAAACATTTCTAACTCGATATAAGTCCTTTTTACAAATTAAAAACTATATTTACTATTTCCAGATAATAACTAATAACCAGGTGGATAGTTTTCTAGCCTTTAAATGTTATCTAATTCTATGGAATTTGCCTCATTTCTTGACATAGGGTATCTGTAAGTCGATACTTGAACTTAATTTATTTAATTTTTTTGTTTTTACGTTTGCGGCAAACAAAAGGTACTCATGCGCAGGATCAGCTCGCGGTGCTCTGAACTCTGAGCCTGACTGAGCCGTACAGCTCAAAGTTGTTGCTATTGTTGTATGCCTGTATGTTGTCCAATGACTTGTGCTTTTTATGAGTATTCGCTGTTGCCGTTGCTGTCGTTGTTGCCGTTGTTCCCTGTGTGTGTCATAATGCGGCCCTTACGCACAGCGGGTTGGCTGTTGGCTGTGTGAAAAGTGTAGCATACTTTATAGGGCGACCTCACCCAAAATCCATGGCATATAATTGTTTCGCCAATTTCAAGTACCGTGAATAATTTTCCAACATGATTCAATACTTTGCTACTGCTGCGGCAACAACTGGCACAACAACAACAGCAGCAGCAGCAGCTAGAACAACCTCCTCGCACATTGCCCTTCGTCCTTAATTCGCTACCCTCCCCCCATCCCCCGAAATAAACTCGTATTGCCGCTGCAGGACAAACATAAGTAAATACAAGCTAAAAGCAAATATACAGACCAACGACAGCTTCAATGTCGACAGACAAGCGTACAAAAGTGTATAGACAGTTGAAATGACGCACGGGCTTTCCACAAATATATTCGGTGTGTTTTTTGGGCAGGGATTAGAGTGGCTCAACAAAAAGAAACGAAAGAACGAAAACGAGAGAAACAAAAAAAAAAATCCAAATGAAAAACAAAAACAGAAAGAATATATGCACAATGTACATATACTTAAAGAGTTGCTTTTGACATTGGATCTTATGAACCTGACAGTAATCGGAGGGCATTAATCTTACAAAGCCCAGGGCTTTGTTTGTTATATATATGTATACATGTATATACATACATGCATATGTAGGGGCGTCAAGTGATGCGAAGATTCTAAATATATGGAAATGAAGCTGCCCTACAGTATTAGTATTTGCTTTTATTTTACCTTTCATTTATCTAAATTTATAGTTGAAAATGATATTCATCAATATTTACAGAGCTTAATATGTATACCACTCCTACTTCTACCTTTTGAAGAAAGAGGCTAAGGAAATGGCAGGAGCAAAAGCAAGTTACACTATTTCTAGTCTACATTTAATTAATAAAATAAACTAAATTATCCATATCTCCAATTCTATATTGAAACTCCGAAAAGCAAGCTGAATGCCAATGCCAATGCAAGTTAATTTGAAGTAACTATAAACCATTCGGTGTCGGTTAATTATCAATTTTGGTAACTTTTCTATTAAAACCTTTTAGTTAGTTTTAAGTTGTAATTGTTGTAATAGTTTAATTATATAAATCTTTAGTAAACTTTAAAGACACATTTGGCAATTCATTTCAATTAATATATTTAATGAGTTTGGTTAATTGATAACTGCCTTCTTGGTTAGACAATTATCCTTTATTATGACAGGCAATTTGCTCAAAGAAACATGAGTACCCTTATCTTTATTGCCCACATACATCATTATATCTATCTATATCTCGATCTATAATGACATATAGCAAGCGCCACCAACTGCTTAACACAATTATAGTGGCCAACACTTATTGGGTGTGTGAAGACAATTTCAAGTGCTAGCACATAACTGGACCACCCTTATCGACACCCTTTACAACCATACACCCACACTCACACAGATACACACACACACACAACTCAAACACATATACATATACACACGTTATAGTATAGATCAAAAGGCATGACGTTTTGCTTCAGTCTCATTTGCGTTTGTGTTTAGGATTTTGGACTTTCCATTTGTAGCCAAGGGCGAGAGGACGCGAGTGTCAGAGAGTGGGGAGGAGTTAGTCAACGGAGGGAGGGAGAGTAACCAAAATGCTTTTGTCTAACTTGAGTGAATTATGGTCAGCGGTCGGTGGTCGGTGGTTTCAACGACGACGATGGCTGTTGCCTGTTTGTTTCGGACAATTTCCGTACAATTTGGCATTGCTGTGTAGCGGCTGTTGCTTTTGCTCTAGCTCTTCTTCTTGTTGGTATTGCTGTTGTTGTTTTTTGGGTTTTTTTTTTTCATTTCTCTTGTTTTTGTTTCCATTCTGTTTTTTTTTTTTTTTTTTGCCAAATTCGCTCATGGAGAAACAGTTGAAACGCATTATACGAACGCAGAACTGCGGTCACAAACTACTTATGGATTCAATTGAGCATAACTGAGGGAGAGTATATACTGTAGGAGTGGGAGGAGACTGGGTAGGAGTAGGAGGAGGACGCGAGGAGAGTTTTCAAGCAGCTGACGCTTACTTTGTTTGCTTACTAAAAATTATGCCTCAAAAATTAAATGAAATGTTGTTACTAGCAATTGGGATGCCATAGCCGGAATGGAATTAAAGGTAAAGGAGGATGAGGTGGTGGTATAAGGGAGGGTTTGTTTTACAAATTATAAATTCTTATCATAGCTTTATATATATATATAGGTACTGCTTTTACTCACCATCTTGTCGGCCTCCCCAGCCGCTAACGGACGTGGCTAGCAGCAGCATTAGCAAAGGACCAAGCCAACTTTTTGTCGATGTCATGCTGTTGCTATTGCTGCTGGTCTTGTTGTTAATGTTGCTCCTGCTCCAACTTCTTGCTGCTGTTGTTGCTGTTGGTTCTGTTGTTGTCCTTATTCTTGTTATTGTTGCCGTTGTGGCTATAACGGAACTAAAGCTGGAGTTGGAGATGGAAACGGTATTGAAGGCATTGGCCTGCAGCAGATGCTGCCACAAGAATATCAGCCATGTAATGCTAGTAAGTTGCTTAGTTTGTTCTTGTTGCTGTTGTTGTTTTTGTTGCTCCATCTCTAGTCGTTCCGGGGCACTAATATCACCGTTATAGTTAAAGTACCTACATTCATCATTCCCATTCTCATCATCACCATTCCTATTCCCATCATTGTCATCATCATCATCATCATCATCATGCAGCATCAAGCCAGTTGTGGCCATTGCCGTCGTCGTTGTCGTTGTTGGCGAATTGTATGTGAATTCTCTTGTTGTTGTAGTTGGTATTACTGTTGGATTTACCTGCTCGGCAGACGTATGACTTGGTCTTTCGCGCCGCATTCGCTCACGTCGCTGACGTCGCTCTCCAACAGTTGGCATAACTAATTGCAGTGTCTGTCTGAGATCGGTGCAGCAGCTATGCTTAGGTAATTGAATACCGCGCTGCAGGAATTTGACGCTAGATGCCGCCGACGAGCATGTGGATAGCATTGCTGTCCCGTCTCCTTCTGCTGCTGCTTGGTCTGCTAACGTGGCTATAGTTGTAGATGGTGTCAACATTGGCGCTGCGGCATGTTCATCATAATTTTTATGTTCACAACAACAACACCAACTGCCGCTACGGCTGTCCTGGCTTGTCCTTTTACTCGTCTGGCTGGCCGCAGGCACATCATGCTTACATGGATAGCAAAAGGAAGGTGGTAAATAGATTAACGACGTTGCTCTGGCTCTCGTCTTCGATGTGCATGTGTTGGATGTGAACGTGGTTGGGTTGCTTGCTATCCTGACTGCTGCTCCTGCTGTTGCTGTTGTTGCTGCTGCTGCTGCTGTGGTGTCCTGTGGGGCAACAAGAACGTGTTGCCAAAAGAGAAAGAGACAAGAATGGAATATTTTATTATTATATCAAGTAGACAACTATGCTAGCAAAGTAAAGAAAAAAGAAAAAATATATACATATATATAAAATAAGGTGGCGGCTATGTTGCATTTGAATTTAAAATGAAGCACCAACGCCAAGTCGCGCCATGCCACACACCATAGACTACCATGCTGCCTCCTCTTCCTCCTGCTTGCCCTTTCTTGTGCATATAAAAATAATCCCACAAAAATTCATTGTTCAACACAAACCAAGCAATCCACACGCATTGGAGAACCACCGGCAATGGACGACGAAATGCAGTTGCCCCAAAAATAAAACTTCCTCAGCGGCGCATTAAAAAACAATAAAAATAAATATGGGCTCTGGGAAACCAAAGCCAATCTAAAATAAAATGTCCAAAGGCGCGTAAATCAAATATCACGCAAGCTATATAAAAATTAGACAACAATTTATACGCTATCTTTCCCTCTATGTCCATATATATAAATATACATATCTATGAATATATTTATCTATATAGTATTTTCATTGTATACAAATATGTCTGCAGTGCCATCGTTCACGTTGTTCTGTTCCCGTTGTTATTGCCGCCGTCCCTTCCGCTATTTGGTTTTCCTGCATTTAGCGCCTCCAGCAGCAACCACTTGAGAGAATTGTTGTAGAATATTTTAATGGGCAACGCATGAAAAGAACAGCAAGGGCAGACCACCATTAAACAATCAAAAATGACCCAAAACGGTACAATTAAAATTTCTGATCAACAAAAATTATTGAGTATTATTGAGTAGTTTTCATTGAAATAACTTGATTGAAACTTAATTGAAAACATTTTGTTCAACTATTGATTCAAATAAATTACATTGGAATGTAAATTGAAAAAGCTTCTAAAAGATAAATGTTTACTTCAACTTCAAGCTAAATATATTAGTTTAATTATTCAATTTTTGCATAATTTATTTTATTTTATAATCAATAAATCTTTTCATTTCAAGGGAAAAGGTCCCAAGATTTTCGCATCTTTCCAATTATCCTCTTATTCTTCATAACTAATTAAGAATTTGAAACAAAGTCTCTTGTTTGCTTTAGTTAAATATTTGAAATATTAATTATTTAATTTGCATTTGCATTGAATTCCTGGCAAATTTTCTATAAATTGTTATGTAGTTAATAATGCATTATTATTATTCAGGCATCATAATGCGAAGTTCATTAAGCAAAAGCGTTTTAACGTCATGGTCATGTTGTTATTGTAATACCTCATTTTGCATATAAGTACCATGGCAGTCTCTTCCCCCAACACATTAAGCTTAAATCAGAGAGTATCGAAGAGGGGGAGAGCGAAATTATAAGAGGTTTTCTACTACACATATAAGTACCCATCCCACCCCTACCACCACCACCACCATCATCATCACCCTGTCTCATCTTTAGTCAATTTTCTTTGCCGTGCGAGAAACAGAACCGAGCCATATATAATGCAATTTTCATGTTGTGTAAGCGACGGTGCCTGCCTCTTCTTACTTAGCCCATCATGTATGCTAATTAAGTTAATTAAAAAGTACCAGCAAAGTATTTGCACTTGGCCAACTTCATGTCATAATCAAAGTGATGGAGGATAAGGGGCAAGGCAAAGCATCGAATGGAATGGCAAATGAAGCCCAAGTCATGTCAAATGCTCTTAAAAACCAGCACCACTAGATGATGACGATGCCCCAGCATCCATACAGTGGAATTTCTTTATATACACAATATAAGAAAATAAAGAAAAAAATGTTTGAATAAAAAATAAAAGGAAAAAAAAACGAGGCCAATTATAAGCTTCATCATTAATTTTAAATAAAATTCATTTCCCATACACTGGCACACACTCATACACACACACACACACACACACAAAAGATAAGGAATGAGAAACAACAAAATGAATATGCCACAATAAGAGAAATGTGGCACAATCAGAAAGGCGGACGGGACAGGGCGTCTGAATTGGGGGGCGGGAGAAGTAGCAAATGACAGCAGTCACAGACGGTGGCAAATAAAACATTTAGGCGGAATTATAATTTTACTTTGCCTTATTTATAATTTACGTTTAAAATGTGAAACACCTGACAGCTAAACAGAATTTATGTTTGCATGTTTTTCATTAATTTATTTTTCCAAGACGCGCAAGGAAAATGCCAAGACCATGCCAGTCCAGGCCAAGCCAGACCAAGCCAGACCAACCAAACCAAACCAAGACCAAGTCGAACTGCACGAAAATGCACAAAATCAAGAGCCCAGCAGGGGTATATTTGGTAGTCCAAGGGGGTAAAAGAAGTTAGCAAAAGAAAGAAAAAAAAATATATAATAAAAGCAACGACGACGAGAAGCATTTTGCTATCACGTTTGGACTATAAAACAGAAAAGGCAGCAGGCAGCACACTGAGGCACCGCAGCACCAACAGAGAGCCAGCCTGATGATGTTGTTGATGACGTGGAGCCGCCAAAATGGCAAACCCAAGGCATAGGCAACCCAAAGACAGAGACCAAGACACAGGCAAAACAGACACACACAACGGCATTGCCATAGACTTTGGGCAAAGGAGTCGGAGACGAGAAAGGAGACGTCTCGACGCAGTGCAAAAACTTGTCAAGTAAATATAAACGAAATATGTGGCACGGCACCCGACACTGCCACAGCCACAGTACCAGTTCCATTTCTTTATTTTATTTCCATTTCAATACCCTATAACTACCAAAAAAAAAAAAGGATATTAAGATCGTTGAAATATATAGAAAAATTACCAGATTATCTTATATATTCCGAACTGAAGGAAAATATCATATACATAGATCTTTTTCTACCTTTATATTTATTTGCTGAACCTTTTGTGATTGCCTCTTCCCAAAGGGCATTAAATAGTCGACATTCGCAACTAAATGTACAGAATTTTACCCATTTTATTATTATTTTCTCTTGGCTCAGGCTAGTAGCAGAGAGCAGAAGAAAACGAATAAGTCGCCGCCAGTAGAAGAAATACACATAAAAAATATTTTTATGCAACATTTTTATGATTTCCGTCTGGTACATTGAGGCGGCTGTGTTCGTCCATTTTCCCCCTATGCCATCTACCACCACACAGGCCAAGACCATAACACATCCTTCACCTGGTTTCAATTAAACGACACTTTTCTTTTATGTGACGGCTTATTTCTCATTACAATTGCAATGCTCTTTGTTTTCTTGCTTTTTTCAATTTTAATTTCCTTGGTCAACTTCTCTTAAAACATTGGGAACTGAGATCCGAGGACTGAAGATGGAGGATGGTATTGGGGCTGCGACTGGTGTTGACGTCTCACATTCAGGGGAATTGTTTCGCTCCCTTGTCTCACTTCATCAATCATTAATTTCGTTTATTTTTAGTGAAAATAATCACTTTGGGGTAACATATGTGACCGAACAGTGTTTCGCATGTGTTTGGCGAATGCCAACAATAAGAAAATGTTTGGAAGGGGAGCTTGATGATGATGGTGATGAGACGATGGCTGAGACGGATGGGGGAGGCAGACGCAAAGTAAAAACAAGGTCCATGGCCATGACAAAGAGTCTGAAAGATGCGAACGGTTCCAAGTCCAACCTCCATGCAATTATCAAAATGGACTGAACCCAACGGGGGTAGCCGCCGATAGACAGTTGCGTGTGTTTGGTTTGGGTTAATGTGTGTGAAATGACTTTATTGGTTTCGAAAACGTGGTCTGAGGTAGTAGTATCGGCAAATGGCCATGGCATGGTCACTGTCTATGATTATGGGCACATGTGTATAAAGAGACCTAAACACTGTGGTGTTAGCTAAGGGTTGTAGACGGTTCAATAGGTAGATTTGGGGTTAAGTGGAGCTTAAGTGGGATAATAGAATAAAGCATGCAAAGGGAACATATGGAACAGCTTACAATTTGCCAAAAACAACAACTAACAACCAACCAAATTTGAGAGTTATTGATTAACTAAACGTAACATTTCTATCAAAAGAAAGTTTTTTCCTTTACAATCATATTTTTTTAAAGAAAATTTGATTACATAATTCTAAAAGACTTGTTATTTTGATAAGTGTTTTGTTTAACATCTATTTAAAATTTCAACTTGATTATAAAACTTTGAAACAGATGAAAATTATCTTGAAGAAATGTTTCAATCAACCGACTACATCTAACAAATGATTAAATAGCTTCTTTTGTAGAGAAAAAAATTAGATACAAATTTGGATAAAACTTAATGTAATCCAATTATAAAGCCCATGAAATAAGAGCTTATATAAATATTTAAATATGATTTCATTAAAGAGTTTTAAATATTCTTTCATTAGAAATGTTTACAAAATATAGTCATATTGCATACCGAGATACAATCTTTATTAACTTATATGACTAAGAAATATTTCTTATCATTATTTAGAAAAGGCCATAGGTGGTAGCTCAGGTAGCTAAGAATAGAATTTTCACACACGCACACACCGACACACGAAAATACAGTATAAGAAGAACTTTCCACACCCAGAACACACACACATAAGCACACCTCCAAGTAAATTAGTCAACAGCCTAGTAGTGAGAACTCTGTTTCCAATATAGATATAGATATGTATGTATGTACATATATACGTTCCCGGGACAATTCTACTAATGCAATACACATTTCCGCCTTAGTTGCGGCTGCGGGTTGGTGGGGTGAACTATACAAACTGGGAAAAGAAAAAAAAAAAACGACATGCATACCAACATGATTTTTATCTATATGTCGATAACATAAATATGACGGAATCAACATTGAGTGCACAATTGCAATGGTACTCGTAATGGTGGTGGGCAATTGCTCCGCCTCATTCCCATTGAACTTTTCAGACAAACACAATTTGTCCGATAAGGAGAAAAACCAGAGTCTAGGTGAGGGTGAGGATGGGGATGAGGACGAGGACGAGGACTAGGTTGAGGTCGAGGGAGGCGGACGAACGGCGCGCACACTAATGGCCACCATTAATAATTGAAAAACTGAAACAGTTGACTATGTGAGTAACTATGAAAGGATGGCGCTGCTCTGGGACTGGCCCACAGAGAAGAGAAGGGGAGGAATGACAAAAATCTATAACCAAAAAAGTTATGAATAAGCGAACGAACGCTGGACAAGTGGCAAAAGGGGAGAAAAAAAGAACAAAAACGAAAAAAAGAAGAGGAAAGAAAAAAAAAGAGTCAAAGCTACAAACCTGTTCTATGTTGTAGTACATGGCGAGTCCGATTCCAACGGGCTGATGCTGCGGCTCTGCAGCGACGGCACGGCGACAATGTTGGAGCTGGATCTGCTGCTGCTGGCGCTGCTGCTGCTGCTGCTGCTGGTTTTCTCGTTCTTCTGGTTGGGGCAGCATCAATGCCAGCTTTAGTCAAATTTAAGGGAATCGCGTGCAAAGCTTGGCCAAGCAGCATTGGAAAATTCAAAAAAAATATATACTTCTTCTAGTTTTCTTTTTCGCCTGCAATTCTGTGATGTAGTTGTAGATGTAGAGATGCTGTTGCAGTTACTATTGCTTCAATTGAAGTTGTGTTTGAGCGATTTCCAAATGAATTTTTCCGCAGAAGAATCGCAAAACGCGCACGAACCGAAACTGAGACTCAAACGGCGACTGCGACTGGTCGTGCCTTCACAATCGTTTGCTGTTGCTCTGTCGCTGCGGTTGTCGTATGACAACGGCAGAGATTGCAGGGGGGAAGGGGAGAGGAGGTGTGCTGGAGATTTGAGGCTTAGGGGGTCGCACAAAATATTGGAGCAAGGTGTTTCCAAACACACAGTGGTGCTACGGCGAAGCGGCGAATTTGATGCCCTCAGACGACTGCGCAAAAGCAGAGCTAGAGAACGGAGAGCTGCCTGAGCCAAAGTTAGCTGAGAAGACTTTTTTTCTATTTTTTTTTTTTTTTTGTTGTGTGTTGTGGAGCAGCTCCACCACCGTTTGCACTGGCTAGATTACGTCTGCCGCCTTGTATTTGATGGTGTTGTGGGCGGCGACGGTGAGAGGGGAGGAACGGTAGCCACACTCTGCCAAGCTGCTGTCAAGCCGACCAAGAGCAGCAAGCACCTCGAGTAGTATTGATGATTAGATTATTTTACGTTTTCCATTATGGATATAGTTGTAATTCATAAGCAACAAGAACAATGCACATTATTATCAATTAAATTAACGAAATGAGTTATTTGCAGGAATAACCAATCACAAAAACACGGGCACCGACACACACTCAGAGATACAGATACTCGTTTTTATCTCGTCGTTGATTTTCTTCTCGGGGTATACAAAAATCTGCACAGTGTTTTTTTTTATCGTTTTCGTTTTCTTTATATATTTTTTTGTTTGCAGTTTTTTTTTCTATGGTTTAAAGTCGAACTTGGTTCTGGCGTGGCTTAAACGAATATGAATATATACAAAGGAGAACCTTCGTTGCACTTTAAATTATTTGCTTCGGTTTTATTTTCACAGTGTGTTGGTCATTTTCTCTTTGTTTTATTGGATTTTCATGGCTCTCGCGTGGAGCGCACTACACACTAAAACACACGCACAGTGAAAGCAGCGAAAACTTCTGCTGCAATACACAAATTTCTTTCTTATTCGCAGCGCCAGCGCGCACACACCACCACCACTACGAGCTAAGAAAATAGTATCTATGAAATATGTGTATTCGTAGCGGTACGGATACGCGGCAACGTCCTCAAAGTTCGATTATGCGAAGAAGAATGACGATGGAATAAAGAGAGAGAGAACATATTTGGTAAATTTCTGATAATAGGGGGTGATATAGTGGTTAAGTGTTACCGTTTTATTATCAGACGGAAAATGCCAAATATTTGAAAATGTAAGTTACTTGATTTTTGTAATTTTCAGAAAATAGCATTTGATCTGATCTGGCAGGATTAAGAAAGACAAACCATCTTGTTTATGCGACTGGAGATGGAATTTCCAATCGATTTTAGCTCATTATGGGCAGGGACGTATATATAATATGAAATAAATAAAATATATAAAATAGTCATTTTACATTGAAGTTCCCTTTTCTTACTTTGCCATATTTCATCGAATACTATATGGATTCCAAGAAATAAATGTATAATTGACTAAGAGTGACAATTAGCATGGTCAATTAACTTATTTTAACTGTTTAATCCACAGACAGTCACGATTGTTTATAAAGCTGTGCATACATTTGTATACTCATGAATGGATAAATATGTATGTATGTATGTATGTTTGTTTGTTTGTACTGCAATGCTCTTAAGAAATTTATGAGACATATTTTTTAGTGACTTTGAAATCTGAATCAGCCATCGCCTTCTTTTTATTTCCAAGAGCTGCTCCAAGACGATGGTGTAAACAAAACCACCCAAGAGTTTACACAAGAAATTAGCAATGACCGAGTGATGAGAATGTGTACGATATCAATTTACGAAATGGACAACTAAAAATGAACAATAGCAGCAACAATAAATTGTTGATGAATACAATCGTTCATTGACTTACTGAAATCATACAAAGAATCTTCTGTTTAGAATTAAGCTTAATTTCGATTGAATAAACACTCGATTCTTTCCGTTACACAATGTATTGAAAAGCTGATAGCTTGGGCTTTATATATTCAGAACCGAACATGAATGAATACTTACATAACCCCAAATTTTAGAGAGTCCAGAACAATATCAAACTTTGGATTGTATAATTCCTATGACTAATTAATCTAAAATTAAAAAACTTCCAATGAAAAAAAAATTGGAGTAGTTAAAATATTTGCATCATATGATTTGAAAAACTACCCAAACCATTGTGAACTTAAAAGTATGCAAGTTATGATGAATATCAGTGAATTTTGGTACATTAAACCTAGGTAAGAACCAAGAATGAGGTCTTTGGAATCATATGAGTTAAAAATACTACTCCTTGGAGCCAGAAACGTTTTGCTGTTGTTGTCTTTGATCTTCTTTGGTGTCCTGTTTTGCATCTGTTTGGGGATCATGATTGTGCAATTGATTTTTGACGACCAGTTCCCCAGTTTTAGAGCAGGTTATGATACGCGCTGAGCAGCGTAAATATCGATTCCGGGCGCACAACCAATACGTTTTCGTTCCCCTAGAATTGTTGCGAAAGTATTCGAACCCACCCATTGTTAACTTTGGTTTGCCTTTAGTTCCCTTAACAATTTTAATTCCTTTTTTTCGCACCAATTCTGTAAGTAGAAATAGGAAGCAGAATTTTAATTAATTACTGATTCAACCTGTGACTTTAAATATAATATTAACACTAATATACAATATATATTTACATGCATATCTCAAATCAGAAGCATTTTCTTCTCATCAGTATATTTAATTGATTAAAAATATGCTGTCAATCTATTTTTGAAAATTTTCCTTAGAACTGCATTTGCGAGTCACAAAATGTTTGATTGTAAACTAACGAAAAATGTTATGTGCGGAGGGGGAAAGTGCAGAACATTATATTATTTGATATATTATCAAGAGTTTGGTTGGATTTTATTTGTTTGGAACGCAGTAAACTGCTACTATAATACATTTTCGTGTGCAATCGCCGCTTACTGATGCGAATGCTTGGCATATTTAAGGCGATAGACTTCCTGACCGCTCTTTAGCTCATGGGTGGTCGCCCGAACTCTGCAGTTGGAGCTGCGGTAACGGGCACAACGCCAATTAATGCTACTCTTCAGCTTACGATCCATTACGAATTCATGTTTATCAATGATTAGTTTGCGTTTCTTTTTACGTGTGCTGGAAAAACATGCCAAATGCGTTGTCACATCTGCAAAGGAGAGAAAATAAGATTAGTTATTTCAATCTAGTTTCCATGGAATCGGATAGAATTCAAGGCCATTCACATAACGGGGAAATTGCCACTGTGTTGAGAATTTATTTGCCTTAATTCGTACATGAAATAATTAAAAACTATTAAATTTGGCTGAGATCAAACTATATAGAAAAAAAAGATATACAGCAATAAGCATAAACAGTTTCAGATTGGAATTGGTAATGCATGTTAAAATTCAGACATATTAGCCAACAGCTAGCAATTTGGTGATCTGTCGTCGGCCATTATCAAGGGCATCATGATTGTGCTTACTAAAGTGCACGATGCGCCCTTGCAGTGTGTGCACCCGGCCATGACATTTGAGTTGTGTTGTATATTGGGTGCATCGCCAATAAGTTTTGTCCTTTATGGACTTCTCGCGAACATAAAAGAAGTCCTCATAGAATAGCAAAGTGCGTCCTTTTTGACTGACAACATAGGCAAAGTTAGAATCTGAAAAAGTATAAAAAAAGATGAGGTGATGTCAGTACAAACGACAATCATATTGCAATGCCTGCTGGATATACATATGCATAAATAAAGGTATCTTTAAACAAAGAATTTACACTTTCTTTGCCTGCGCAATTTATTGGTAATTTATATTAAATAATGTTTGTGCCTTTCTCAAATAAACAGATATAAATGTTTAATCCATGATCCCTTCCACTTCCTCTTCATGCATCTCCTCTTTGTGGATCTCCTCATCGTGCAGTTCTTCTTCCTGCATGTCGTCTTCATGCGGATCATATGCAATGGCATCCTCAATATCGTAATCTATTTTTGAAATCATGTGGCGTTCATCACGTTGCATCTGGGCCTTGCTGGAGCTGTATTTGTTGCGCTTTAGCTCGGCATGCATGTGTTCGGCCTTGTTAATAATGAATTTCGGTGGCGTCTCCTTAAGCATTGTGATTCGAGCCGGACATTTCAGTTTCTTAGTAGCCATCGAACTGCAGCGCCACAAGATCTTCTTCTTGTTCTCGCTCATAACCAAGAAACGTATTCCATTTGCCATAATGGCTGGACGACCCCGCAAAGATTGAGTGAAGAACACTAGAACATTATCAGGATTCGGCACTTCATCGTTAGGTAGTACAACTGTAAAATATATACAAAACAAATTGAATTAGTAAAAAAATATTAATGAATTAAAGGTAGGAATATAAATAAGTGGACACATTTAAAGGCTCTTCATAAGGGTTTTTTAATTTATTAACATCTGAAAAAAAAAAAACGGAAGTTCTGCAATTCACTTAAATTAAATGCATTATGCTGGTCATCACCGGGATTTTACATTGCCATTTTCATTGTCGCCGGATAGCCTGCCTATCCTTACGCTCTGGCCGAACATGACAATGTTGATGTATCTGACGAAAATCGCTGCTATCAAACTTGTTCATACAAATGAGCACTGGACAGCGTACGTGGCGGTAATACCAATGGCATCGCCAGAAGAGATTGCTACGGTTCTCATTATTACGAAAATATTTTAGGCCATCCAACCACAATAACTGGCCGCCACGTTTCGAAACAGAGAATTGAATCTTGGGTTTGTCACCTCTGTACTGGCCATGGGAATGTACGATATTAACTAGAAGAATATAGAAGAAAAAAATCGATTAGTGTTATTTGCTTAATTTTGGGCTAAAGGGGCCTAAACTCTGTATAATCAACAGGTATGAACGCATAGTGGGAAAACTAATTTACACATAATCAATTTAATACAAAAATACTTTTTACACGATTATAAGATAAATATTTAAGTAGCTAATCCTGGCTAAAATTCGAAAGTTGGTTTTCTCCTAAATTCGTGGAGTGGTGGCGGCTCTGATGAGATGATGGCTGGCTCAATTGGAACTTCTGTCTCGGGCTCGGGTTCCGCTTCCAATTCAACATCATCACCCCGGCTTTCCGTCGTTATACCAGCAGCAAGGGGCAATGGCTTAATCTCAATGTCATTACTCTCCCCATGCTGATGTTGATGACACAATCGAAGTATCAGAGTCGACTCGTCATGTATGGCTATTGCGGGGCATCGCTCCTTGTAATAATTGCGGCATTTCCAATACTGTAAATGGCCTCGTTTCTTATTCCGGAAAAAACGGAAGCCATTAATAACCAGCAGCTTGCCACCATTCTTCTTTGAGTCTGCAAAATCAATGTGGAAAGCTGTGGAATGGAAAATAATAAGCGAATTAGTGTTAGTTTTGATTACATATGTAAATACCTCTAGCCTAAACCAAATTACGCACAAATTTAAAATTCCACATTCTCTCATGACTTAAGGCAAAAGCTTTTTTTATTTTACAGTCGCAACTAAAGCAACTTCGGATCCTTTTTAACAGGTTTTGGACTTAAGCCTAAGGAGCCTGGCGCCGTTATCTGTCGATTCCGTTTTTCCTTTTTTATGAGACGCGCAGCCACCTCACAAGCCTCACCCTCAATGATTGCTAACTGCTGGGACAAAGTGCTACCACATGCCGGGTATTTTCGATTGTGATCGTGCTCAAAATTGCATTTTATAATTCGTGCCTGTCCCTGTTTGTCCAATGCGGTCACCACACGAGCCCGACACACTGTCACATCCTTTAGAAAAAAAGGGATTAATGTTAAATAAAGAACAAATTTTTAAATCACATTGTAGGAAAAATAACTTGTAAAATGAATATCCAAGCAGAGATTTGGAAAACAAGAACTAAAGCAAACTTTTGTTACTCTTATATAACTTATAATTATATTATTTAAATAATTACTCTGAACTTTAATTGCTCACCTTTCGCGAGCATATCCAATAAGTTCTTGAAGAAGAACTTCGATTTTTTACAAATTTTTCATTGTTGAACAGCAATACGGTCCTTCCTCGCTGTCCTGTGCCAAAGACCGCAAGTTCTGCAAAAAATTAAGAGAGTAAGTTAATTGGAAAATCAGCTATTTTGATTAGTGAATAAGCTATATATAATTTCTAGCAAATTTAAGGCTAGCTCGTATTATTTCCATATTTATAGATTTATTAAGAAGATTCAAAAATAATGTAGAATATGCAGGTTTCTAGGAATGATTATGAACTCCCGAAATGGCCACATTGGTGGGTTTATTCTTATGCGTAATCATATAAACTTTGCATTGCGATCGCTTCTTAACGCAGCTCCAGTAAATCGTATCCTTGTAAGTTGTGCTACGTATATAACGTTGGCCATTATACATGAGGACATCGCCTGAAGATGTACGATGGTATCTTATGCGATCCCAGTCATCCAAAGTACGCATACACTTTTGATTGGAGGCCAAGCCACAACGCATTGCCTGTGGTCCAGATCCCCGAGATTTGGGTAAGAAACTCTCGTTACCAAATTCCCCAAGAATGCGTGGATCCAAAGCAAATAGATCTGAAAATTAAATTAAAAAACAAAAACGAAAAATGGTCAGTAAAGTCATTTACCTAAAGATAAGTTTTCGCATAAAGCAACATCAATACAAAGGCAACTTAATCAAAGCAAATATAATTAGCAAAATAATAAGGCATAAAATAAATTTGAAAGGTCCGTGAAAAATATAGCTAAACAAAAAAAAAAACAAAAACAATTAATTAAAGTCTGTTTGAACTCAGCTAAATTACTAACTCACCTGAGGACAGTTTGTGTGGAAGAAGAAGATCGCAGACTAAACTAAATGTAACTTAGATTGAGATTAAAACAATATACATTTTTTTATCGAATTGACTACACGTTCGTGTAGGATTGATTTACTTTAAGAAATACTATATTCCAGGTCATATAAGATTAAGATCGTTAAGATCGTGACTCAGCTGTAGCATAGTATATTGGGGCCTCATTTTAGCTTATGCCTGTGTAGTGTCTTTTATCTCTTTGACTAACGTCTTTTACAAATGATTGTGTATTCCACTTATGGCATATCGTGACTGCCCATTGGGCATGTTGTGTGTAATGACTCTGGAGCGGCATTGCTTTCGCCACTTGCTGCATTTCCAATAGATTTTATCCTTGTAGATAGCATTACGTAAATATCGATGCTCTCCGCAGTGCAAGACTTGATTTCCAGCAGCTGTTTTAATATAATGTATATCATCAACGGCTTTGGCCAATCGAGAACGCCTCAATAATGGCTGCTGTACCGCAACACGATGTGGCAAATGGATGACTTCAAAATGTACTGAAATGCAATTAGAATAGTATAGATTTTAGTTGTTTGGTTAAATAATATGTTAAGCATACACGTACATTCTAGGACTAGTGTGGGAATCGGAACCTTTCCTGAATTAGGTACACAAATATTATTTATTTTACACATTTCCTATATATATATATAGATCTAAAGTTATGGCTAAGATGAGCATTAATATTATTGCAAATGCTGCAATTCCTCAATACTCAAATTGAGAGTGCCCAGCTCCAAAGAGAGATCCTCGTCGTGTTCCGTCTTTACTAAACTGACCATTGGGTTGACAGTCTTAATGCGTGTTTTAATCAAAGGGTTAACCAGAGATAAACGCTTTTTTCTCTCCATATTAGAGCAGGTGTGATTGCACGATTCAAGCACTATCTTGTGCACGCCATCAATGACATTGGTTACCACACGAGCATTGCACTTTGTGCTTCCCTAATGCAGAAGGATACAAGAGGGGAAAAAGATAGATAGCGGTTAGTAGGAAAAAGATGACTCTAATTATTTACAATTTACAATCAGACCAAATCTTGCAATAATCTTTACTCTGTACAATATGCTTATAGATTTTAAAGTACCCTCAATATTCGTTTACATTTAAATGTATACCTTAGTTATAATATCGCTTAATTTTCATGTTTTGTTGTTTTGAGTTTTCTCAATTTATTGAAATACAAATTTTGACTTACCTTCTTGGAGCATATCCAATAGGTTTTCAGATTACTGCGACGATTCCGTACATAGTTATAACCGTTGAAGGATAACAGTTTACTTCCTCGTTGACCACGCGTAAAAGTGAGCAGACTATGCCTAATGAGACCCTTCATTTCAGCGAGATCATCATAATCTGAAATTTATATAAATTTAAATTAATTAAATGCTAAATATAAGGTATTATAACAAGCAACAAACATTTGCACACACTTTTAAAATACAATTTGTACTTTTTTTAAGACATCTTTTATATTATAGACTATTATATACATCTAATTTTGCTATACAGTTGGGTGGTGCTAACCACTATACATATACACTATGTAGAACTACTAGTAGGGCGGATGATTGTGCTGACCGCACTTGATGTTCACATCGTTATCCTGCACGGTAACCACTCGGGCCTTGCACTTGTGGGCAGCAGCTCGTGCACAAGACCAATATGTTTTATTGCCAACAGCCTTATTCTTTGTAAAGGTAAATTCGCCAATCTTAAGTTTGCGACTGCCCCGAAATCCCGTAATATACGAGTAATATGAAATGGATTCTGTGAATGGGAAAGAGATATTATTGATTAGTATAAATTGTTCATATGGAAACTATTGTGCAAATTAAGCCTAATTAATATGTAGACAGAAACTTCTTAGCTAACTTGATTTTTATTAGATAATCGACTTTTTAACGCGAGATAAGTGGCCACTAATAATGTACAATTCGGCTTAAAATTAAGATTTTGGCGACGATTAGATTTAATCTGCTGTTGCGGAGTTTGTTGACTGTTCGGCTTGTGCCTGTTTAGTCTGCACTCTGGCTGCCGCCTCTGCCTCGGCTCGTTGTCGTTTTAGAGAGCCGTATTTTCGAGCCTTGGAGATAACCTCATGATTGTGCTCACTGTTGAGTACAGTGAGCGTGTCCGACTTGGTTTTAAGTCGGGCCCGACACCGTAAAACGGCAAACTAAAAATTTGATATAGGGGTTCAGTTTCCAAGATTTTGCCAAATTGATGAAATAATCTCACCTGACTACAGCGCCAATATGTGACATCGTCCCGACAAATGTGACGATTGAAAGTATGCTGCCGAAGCATTATCTGTTTTGTACCATACTTGCTGACAACAAAGCTTGGTGTGCTACCAGCATCGTCTCCTCCACTGACACTGCTATGGATATTACCTCCAACAACGGCACCAGCATTGTCACCGCCACCGTTGCCACCTCCACTTCCTCCTCTGTCAGTATTATTGGGAATCTGCATGGTGGCATCTCCCACAGATACACTAATCTGATAGTTGAACTTGGCTGCAATGAGGAGATTAATTGATTGTGAGTTACAATTGAGATGATGTTAATGAGAGATTTTGCTTCCTTGTTGATCCAGAAATAAAACACTTGTATTTTACTTTGTCAGTTCACAATTTTCATTAGGATCAAAACTGTTTACATTTATTTTAAGTATAGTACGGTTGCTTTATTTGCACTGGATGCAGTGCATCGCATGGCGAAAATGCTTTACCAGTCGAGGCTTGCGACTTAGCTCAATTAGGACATAATACGCCCGGCAATTCGATGTCTGGCAATGGTAATAGGTCCGATACTGCATGGCCCGCGTTTTTTTGTAAGAGCAACCGCCGAATATTAGAAATTCGCCATTAGAAGTACGTTCAAATTTCACTGATCCCGATGATGCTGAGAATGTGATAATGTGTATGTTTTCAGGATTATGCGTATTGCCAAATGTTGAAAGTGTACTTAAAATTTAAGATTATTTTAAAACCACTATGCTACACAAACAATTAAAATGGATGGGGACAAACGATTTCTTTCTTTAATAGATAATTATTTAGCTTGTCGCCAAAGAAGCGTGGCGTATGATTGTGAGAATTCTTGCCCAGCTTAATGCCGCCATCCGATTTGGTAATGGCCCGAGCTATACATTTATTCTGATGCACACGTTTGCCGTTGCCATCGGAGCAGATCCAATTGGTCGTGTTGCGATAGTTCGCCTCCCTCTTGTACATGTAACCATTGAAGATCAGATTATAGCCCTGCTTCTGGTTACGAACAAAATAGTATTCATGGTTTTCAATCCAAACGCCAGTTGGCAAGTCGTCAAGGACCTCAACAACTAACGATTCAGCATCATCGCCTGAAATTGAACAAAAAAAGATGGTGGCATATGGTGTAACTGGGCAGGGTAAACGGTAAGACAATCTAAACTAGTCATATATATAAAAAAAACTTAATTGAAAAAGAAAACACAACAAGTAAGGGGGAAGAGTAAATAGTATGTTTATTTTTCATAACAATGTAGAATATACAAACAATATATTTTTAACCATGGACGCCTGTCGAAAACTCACCAGCTTTCTTAATGAATTTATGTAGAAGTTTATAACATATGTATTCACATCTTGTAATCTTGGTTTACCTGTAATTTTAGTTAATCAACTTACTGACAGCACTTTGGCTTGAGTTTCAATTTTTTTCTTCACTTTTTTCGTTTACGCAAAGACGCTTGTTTGCATGGTTTAATTATTTCACACACGCAGATACCAATGAACACTGGATAATCACTAACTAAGCGCATAATTTAGCATTTATGCGTATTTTACACCAAGCCACTTTTATTTTTATCACACACAGAATTTGAGCAGCACTTTTTAAATTAATAACAATTTTTTTCTACACAAAACAAGACAATACAATAACGCGGCGAAAAAATGTGGACAACTACAAAATGGCGAACGTTTTACAGCACAAATTGTGCGCACAGTTATCGATAGCAGCAACAATCGGCCTTTTAACAGATAATTTTTTTATTTTATTGTTTACTAATATTATGAACATAGTTTATTTATTCGCTATTTATTTAACTTTTGCAAGGACAGTTTTTATATTGTTTCTTCTAATTATTGGGTGTATATAGTATCCTCTTGTTTCTTTGTCCTTTATTAGTTCTGCCTTAATTTATTCTTAAGTATGAGTACAAATTTACTCGTACAAATTATTTGGATTATAGATTTCAGTTCAATTTATGCAAAATTTTCCATATTGCTATATAAATGTATATGTATGTTAATAGCATACAAAATTGCATCGTCTTTTAGAAAAATTAGAATTACTTTATGATCATAAGCATATTCTTGGTGATGAGTTTTTCCGGCACTTTGTCACCCTCAAATCTTGGAGGATGATTATGAGCATTCTTACCCAGCTTTATCCCACCATCGACCTTAGTTATTGCCCTAGCTGAACATTTGTTTTGATGCAGACGTTTTCCATTACCATCAGAACAAATCCAATTCATAGTATTTCGAAAGCTGGCCTCCCTCTTATACATGTAGCCATTAAAGATAAGATTATAACCCTGTTTCTGGTTTCGCACAAAGTAGTATTCCTGACTATCAATCCAGACACCTCGTGGAAGGTCCTCAATAAACAGGCCATATGAATTATCCTCTGCATCTGAAACGAACGATTCAAATTTTAGTTTTTGATATGGTAACAAAACATTAAGGTCTACATAAATATCTATCTTAAAGTAGCCTTAATTAAAACTATCACGTCTGAAGTAATAAATGTTTATTTTGAATTAATATAAGCTTAATTGTAAGAACGTTTGTGCTTCGCCTGGCGACTAGTTTTCCTTAGATCAGATTTAGTAAACATAAGCATATCCTTTGTGATAAGCTTCTTGGGCACATTGTCGCAAACAAAACGGGGCGGATGATTATGACCATTCTTTCCCAGCTTGATGCCGCCTTCATCTTTCGTAATTGCTCGAGCTACACATTTGTTCTCATGTACTCGTTTTCCATTGCCATCAGAGCAAATCCAATTAATAGTGGTGCTGTAGTTCGCCTCCTTCTTATACATGTAACCATTGAAAATCAAATTGTAGCCCTGCTTTTGGTTACGTATAAAGTAATATTCATGATTTTCAATCCACACACCTTTCGGTTCTTCTCCAATAAACTGTCCATATGGTGTATCATCATCATCTGCAAGTGAAATGAAGGATTAGTAAGAATTGGTAGTGTTCCCATGATTTCTTTCAAATATTTCCCAAATCCTAATGATAAAAAGGAAACACAGGAAACAAAGCAGTAAATCGTTTATTCCAATAATAACATTTTTATAGGCATTGTGCATATGTAAGTTCACAAACAATGTCAAAATACAGTAATGTTAGTTTTAGTATTTGCTAACATATGCAGTTGCTAAAGTTTGCAGTTAATTTAGGCAAGGCCCTGTCGTACGAATGAACTAGTAATTCACTATGCAAGAAAATCACACATCAATCTTTAAAAATACAAATTAATTAAACAATTTTCTTTCTCACAGCGTCATAAGTTAGCGGCGAAAAAATACACAAACAACAACAAAATGGCGTGCGCTTTACAGCCCAAACTGTGGCCGCAATCGATCGAAATTATCGTTATCGTTGTTCCAATTAGCTTAGTCGACAACCCTATTTACAACAAATTTATCATTAGTTTCGTTTTATATATTTATTTTTCCTTTTGAACTTTTTATTTGCTTTAATAAACGTCTGCATCGCAGAAACTTTTTCAGCTGTTGTTTTATTTTGATTTTTTTATTAAGTGCACCCACCATGCAATGCATATAGCTAACCTGTTGCTTTGTTTCCTACCATCACAGTTACAACGATACAGCCACCTCAACCACGTAAACGAGGCCGCCCTAAAACAAAATTGCCTGAAAATGCCGGAGCACCTAAGCCGAAACTCATTGATAAGCTGAGAGCAGCCACTCTGAATGAAGAGGCCAGTGAACCTGCTGTTTATGCCTCCACGACTAAGGGTAAGATCAGTCACAGCCTCTTATATATATTCTAATACTTTACACATTTGGTCTTATTAGGTGGCGTGAAACTGTACTTCGATGGACATCTCTTTAGATTCTCGTTCCGCAAGGCCGATTACTCCGTTTTCCAATGCTGTTACAGGGAACACGGCGAAGAGTGCAAAGTACGGGTGGTTTGCGATCAAAAACGAGTCTTTCCCTATGATGGAGAACATGCCCATTTTATGCAAGCCAGTGACAAGAGCTGTTTGCCTTCGCAATTTATGCCAGGCGAAAGTGGCGTTATTGCGGCCACTGAGAAGAATAAGGGCACAAACGTTGAGTTTATTGTGCAAGAAGATGCCAAGACCAAGAAAGAACCAATTGATGATAACGATGAAGATGGGGAAGAGACCGAATTTGAATTACATGAGATCGATTATGTGGATGTTGAAGATCAGACATCCGAGAAATCGGCTCCAAAGGACTCAAAGGCCGATACAGAAGAGGATAATACGATGTCTAGCTCAATAGTCGATTCTCGGGCTGCCGATGAAGTCAATCCAAATGATTTTCGTGAGAAAATCAAGCGTCGTCTTCAAAGGGCGCTGCAAAATAAAAAGAAATAACTTCTAAGGAAGTTAGTGCCTTCTACTATCATTAAATTTGATTACTATTTGCATATTATTTGCTCTAATTGTATACCTTATAATCAAAAACGTTTCCATAATTAGGAACGAATTAAGTTTTCCATAAATAAATTTCACATCATTAAAGTCGCGATTCCGTTTTAACCAATTACTACTAGTACATAAGCCATTTATTAACAAAAGATTTAACCATTTAACTGATTATTAATGTATTCAAACAACACTTTGTGTGAATTGTCTCTTTATCGTTGCAGTCACCCAACACGTTCGAAATTGCGGCCCACAAATGTTTCTCATTAGCCGCAAGGGAGGCACCTTGTTGACCATCAACAACTTTCTTTATCGCTCTAATCTCAAATTTTTTGGTAAGAACAATAATATTCTCTACTGGGAATGCGTCCAAAACCGTTCGGGCAAATGCCGCAGTCGCTTGAAGACAATTGGTGATGATCTCTATGTAACAAATGGTTTGTAATTAATTTGAAACATTTACTTTAGTTATTTAATGTTAATTTTTTTATATTTGCTAGATGTACACAATCATGTAGGTGACAGCAAACGTATCGAAGCAGCCAAAACTGCCGGCATGCTAATTCATAAAAAATTATGTTCTCTAACTGCCGCTGATCGTATGCAGGTACATGGCTCTTGGAAAATGGATGCGGAACTAAATCTTGGCCATTTATCTACAATGTAAATGCAACTTGGTATTGTAATTTAGGCACATTCCGCATCATTATCAATCCTATGATTACTACAGAAAAAGAACTATTATTGTAATTTATATTTAGGTTTTAAGAAGATTTTGAAACTAGATAACAAACTGTTGAATATGCATCTTCACATACGAGTCAATTTAAAAATCTTCAGACTGCAGACCGAGTTAGTTGAGCGAATGGCTTTAAAGAGAAACAAACTTTGTGAATAACATTCTTCCTTTGAATTCAAAATCTCTTTTCAAAAATGTATGTATAAGGGATTTATAACAATTATGCAACCGAACTATGATTCGCTAGATTTTACTTGTTTCCCAAAGTTTCCCGGCGAGGACACTGGAAAAGCGATACTTTATTTCATCACCTGAAACGCATAAGGAAAACTATTTAGATTAAAGATTAACAAAAAATAGCAAGTTCCTGGGAGTATATTAAAAAGAAATATATAAATATGTAGAATATATACCTACATATATCGGTTATGCTTATAAAAGATTTATTATAAAATTGACAGAAAATATTAAGACTTATACAACGGTTGCACTTAGAATAGGTACTCTCACACTTGCACTTGTTGGCTAGAAATCCTTGCTAATGAATACGGCGCCATGCGTCTGATGTTGCTGGGCCATCAGGGCCACCATTTGGGGCGCCTGTACAGTCGGTATGGCTAACGGTATTGGTATCGACATAGGCACAGCGGTAACAGGCATTGCTAAATGAGTGGTCGCTGTTGCATACGATGTGGGTAACTGTGTGACGGTGGGAGCCAATTCTAGAGCAGTAGATGGTGTTGTTGAACTAACACTGCTGGCATTAAGTTGCGGCAACTTGTTGGACACCATATTTGCTGTGCTGGGAGCAGTCGAACTATTCGTTGTCACATTCTTGGCTTGACAGTAAAGCTGACAAAGCGGCAAGAGTTCCTTATGGCGACGTTTAATATGACTAAGGAAATTACCAGTTGACTTTGTAGTACCCGAGATGAGTCCAAAACAAGTAGTACACGTGGCCTGTATAGCTCCAGGCGTTTTCTGGTTAGGCTGAATGTTTTTGTAGAATTTACCATCTAGAATTTTTGGTAGCGTGAACGGCTTGCGAAAAGATTCATCGTCGAGAAGGCAGGCGGTAGAAATGTTAGACGTCGTACTGGTCGTCGGGGGGGTCAAATTCGCTCCCGGCTCCTGCTTGACCTCAACTGTAAAACAGATTTAGTTAGAAAATAGAGCGTTAGTAAAATTAAAACAAACTGATATTTAACTTAGTCTAGACATAAAACAAATCAGACAATAATTCAGTACGCACATTAAATTTAGGTAAATTTATTTGGAATTAAGCTAAACTATGAGAATCAAGGGGAGACATGAAGAACACTGACTACAATACAAGAGGACTACTGCAATTCGGTCAACTGATCCAACAAATCCGAGGAAAACTCCAACGAATCTGTCTTGACCTCGGGGCCATGGGTATGAGGAGCACCAGCAATTCGCAGTGTCACATCGTTCACCTTTGACGTAACCAACGTAGCGCGACAACAGTGTTTCACATAACGCGAACATCTCCAAAACACATTCTTCAAACTCTGACGATTCACTACATATCGATATCCCTCATAAACCAACATAATGCGTCCGCGTTGCGTTGTGGAATACTGAATATTTGTGGTGGTGTTCTTGTCCTCAAAGAGAGCCTTCAGAGATTGCATCACACCTGCAACAAAAGGGTAAACAATTGATAAAGTTATTTACAAATATAATATGCAAGAAAAACGATTTACAGTGAAGTTTTCTTAAGAGTTCTCTAACAGTGGATTTAGCGTCATTTGTTACTCATATTTTATTTAAAAAGCATAATAAACAATTTTTTTCTGGTCATGGGAAATCGGTTTGTTCTAATTACATATCCTAATCCCACGACGATCAACGACTATGGAGTCCAAGTTTGTGTTCAATGAATCTTTGGACTGTAGTGGCCTCCAAGTGGTCACCGCGTATGGCAAACACTTGACACACATGAGCTGCAATTAATAATAAGAAAATCAGTCATGCATCAAAGAATTAGCCACGAAATTGCAGAGCGTGGAGGTATCTATATACTTATGATGGCATTTAGTAAATCCTTTTCCGGTAGTGTCCTTTCCTTGGCCAAACGGTTCAACTCTTCCTTGCCAATGACCAAGTCTGCGACCCGCGATGTATAAATCGCTGGCATGGGTATAAAAGCATTGGCCAGAGCGGTCTTGGACACCACAATGGGACTGCCGGTGTATAAAGGAATTGTATCATTCTGATTCTGATTCCTAACAACAGTAGAAGGAACCGAAAAGTCTTCCGAAATCTTGCGGCTTTTCTCTGGTGAGTCCTTCTGAGGCACTATAGCTGTCGTCTTACTTGGCACACGATGAGAGTTAGAAACTGCAAAGATGATACAATAATAATTAAATTAAATTAAATTAACTTTATACAATAAATTTCCAAAAAAAAAAATCAAATAAAAACACATATATAAGGATTTCTTGTATAAAGTATTTGTATATTTTGTCTTATAACATTAAAATCATGCGGTAAATGTAATTGTAGGTCACACCAGCCAAGGCTGTTTATTCACATAAAAAGTAATAATTAACGAATTAAGAGAATGTTTTAAATTTTTCAACAATTCAAATTAATCACAAAAAAAGGAATTTAGAATTACAATTGTTAAAGAACAAGCACGCCCGATAACACAAGCACACACAACAATGGCAGCTCCGATTTAATTTTTAAAACCAATGATGCTAAATTAGCCATTTTTAAGCTAAGCAGGCTGGGACAGAGAGCGACAAAAATGTAATAAACTAATCTCGTTATGCAATGTTCTAGAAAATTTGACCATTATTAACATATCTTGTAATAAAAAAGGGATTTGTGTATCCGCATTGGCCGCATTTTTAACTGTTTCTAATAAAATAACAACGAACGCATTCAAAGCATGTCTTGATAATAATGTTTGTTAATTTTGCTTAAAAATTAAGAAAGATTTTTTATGCGAAAATTAAACAAATATGCTTTTTTTGAACGAATGTGCAAGAATTTCGATTACAACATATTATTAGCATTTAGATGTAAATCAATGCTAATATAACTATATCCAAATGCTATGTTTGAAATTATTTAATTCTTTTAGCTCTCAAATTATTCTCTTTGGCTAACGACAGCACTGTTGGATGCTATTGGCTTGTTATCGCTTAAATAATCGTAAATTTGTCCCTCGCTAATGTCGCTAGAGTTGTGAAAAATTATTGCAGTGTTGTGGTGCAAAGTTGTTATTATTTTATATTAAACAAAATATGTAAATTACTGAGCAATTATAGGGGCAAGAAGGGATAATGATTACACTGTTGCTTTGTCCAGATAGGAGTGTGCATGGCGGGGAAAAAGAGGCGCCCAAAGTTTAAGCATCTGAGGAGTACAAGATGACGCCTCTGACTCCAGTTACTAATTAAACTTGAATTTGTGTACAAATTATACAATCTCTCCTTCCAAAATGTCAATAAAGTGTTGTTGCAACAAATAAAAAAACTACCGTAGGGCTCGCATCTTTTTTTTAACTACTGGCACATGCCTCAAATTAAAATAATAAAAATCACAACAGCCAAATCTTAAAATTGTCTATTGCAGAGCCGCTAGAGCGACGCAATGATGTCAAAGAGGAACAGATGCCGTTGCAATTGCCGGCACCCCCATTACTCAAACGCCGGCCAGTAACGGAGAAGAATCCAAGTTTTGATCATATGAACGTGAGCTTCACAAGAAGCAATCGTGGAAACAATTTACTCACTATTGATGGCAAGAAATATACATTAAATAGACGCTTGAAGGATGCTTGCTACTGGGAGTGTGTTAAGCTGCGATGCAAGTATGTCAAATGTACAGCTCGTGTGGTTACCAAATTAGATCGGATCTCGGCTCTACGGGGCCATCATAATCATCCCTAAGACTGAACATTACAACATTATTTTAGTCGAATAAACAAGTGTTAAAATATTAATTGAACTGAATACATATTCTTTACAGTTGGTTAACAAGGTTTTAGGAGAAAAAAAATATGATCTTTGAACGGAAAAAGAGCGTAAATAAATTTTGGTAAATGATTTACACACACTTATTTAATCAAAATTTCAATGATTATTGCAGATAATGGCGCTTACCAAGGCGGCCATCAAGGAGATCAAGTGCCACTAATAACCTAATGAATTGACTAGCTTGTAGGTTATATTTAAGCCATTCAATCATTTAACGCTAATAACTTCATCATCTCCACTAACTCGAATGTACAAATGTTCTCTTGTTCTTTACTTACATGCAGCTTTCTGTCAACGTCAGAGACTAAGATACAGCAGCCGTGGAGGTGTTGTCCTCATTGATGACTATCGTTTTGTAATTGGCTCCCAGATGCGGGAAGTCAGCTATTTAAAATGTGCGAATTTTCGGAATAAATGCCGTGTCCGGGCCATACTAAATAAATCTACCGGTAAGGTGCAATTGCGCCAGGGAAAACATAATCATTCCCGCCAGCAAATAACAGGACGACATAAGTAAAAGAACAGCACACAAAACCGCACCACTCGAGGCCATAGCTTTATCAAAAATAAACTTATATACTCAATCCTCGAAATTGTTTTCATTATGGTTTTTAATTTTCTTTCATATAGATTAAGATTCTGGTTTATCACATAAATAATTATACTAATCGCATAATTTTCTTATATTTCCAGATGATTATTACTTTTCCTCGACACTGGCACAATATGTGCGTTCATCACGCGGTACTGATTTGGTTTACTATGAAGGCAACACATACACCCCCAATGAGAAGTTACGGGAAGGTCAGCGTAGTCGCGATTGGAAATGTTCGATGTATCATAAGGCCAAGTGTCGTGCCCGACTGGTAACAAGAATCACAACCAAAGGCGACATTATACATGTAACAAGTTGCATGCACACACATGCTGCAATGTATACAAAGGCAGAATTTATGGAGGATGGCAGGGAAATTTGTCTGGACCGCAATCCATTGTGCATGCCAACGCCAAAACCTCTTAAGCGAGACACTCTCAAGTAGTAGTTATTTTTCCAAACACGAATAATAAACTTATGATTTAGCTTACTTTCGCGTTTGTTTTTTGTAACAATTTGCAATTAGAATAGACTGTAATGTATTTGTCCCCACTAATCTTTTTCTTTTTATTATTTGTAGATTCAGAAAACAAGTTGGTACAATACGACTGGCCGCATAAATCCATATTTGAATGCGATTCAGAAGTTCAATTCATTGAGGGACAACGTAATTCAGTGCAAATTTTGCACGGCGAATATACTTATAAGAAGAGTAATACGTACGGTTTGACCACCTATTGGAGCTGTCGGACACGTCGCAATGGGCAACCACCCTGTAAAGCTCGTCTGTCCACCATCAAGCTTGCTAATGGCAAATTAAAAGTGTTCCTAACTCACTCCGAACACAATCATCCGCCATCCAATCGCGTTCAGCAGCTTTTAAGCAATCAAAATTCAGCTAAATCTCTTTATTTCTAGATCATAAGCAGTAAAAAATATAAACTGGCCTTGTGGCAACTAATGAGCATTTAACTGTGTTATCTGTAGTTAAGTTGAAAATATTTAAGGTTGACAATTTACTAATCTATTTTTATATTGTATTTTTTTTTATTTAATCACAGAGAGCAGCGTCGCCATCTACACGGCCACATCGCGAGGTCGCATGCAGCTAATCTACGGTGGTCAACCGTTCATTTTTGAAAAGATCCTGAAACTATCATCGGGTGAGGAGAAACGGTTTTGGCGCTGCAACCAATGGTGGAATCAGAAATGCCGCTCTCGTGTCTTTACAATCAATGATGTGGTCTGCCCACTTAATCGTTTTCACACACACGAGGAGATTGTGCGTCGCAAGAAGCGAGTTCGTCGAGTTCCTCCTGGTGGAAGCACGACAACAACGGGGACAACAAGAAACCAGATCCAACAAGAATTACAAGAGCAACACCAACAACATCTACAAGATCACCAGCAACAACAACAGCATGAGATTCATAATCAGCAGATGGGCACACATGGGTTATTGACCACGACTCTAGAGGAAGAGTCCCCGGCTACCATAGATGTTGGGGAGCTGGGAATGCATCTTAAGTACGAAGAAATTGTGGCTGATGTCACAGGAATGGTGGGACCCAATCGGGTGGTGACCCGAAGAAAGTGAGGCAAACATTCACACACAAACATACTTACATATTTACAAACAAACACACCTATACCACACACATGAATTGTAGTTCTTAGTTATGTTTTAGGATTATAAAAAAATTCAGCTTTTACTTACAATATTCTTAACTCCAATAAACTCCATAATGCTTTAAGGGCGCAAGTGACCAGCAACCAAACGATTTTTGACCAATTCGACCGGAAAAAAAAGTAGTTGCAGACGCAGTTTATCACATTTGATTCACTAAACTAACTTCTTATTATTACCCATTCTCATTACAGATAACAGCGGTGCATATACCTCATTCTACTTCACCAAGGGCCAGCGCGGTTCGGTCAAACTAAATTATGATGGTCATAGTTATGTTAAATTTATGGAAAATAGTCGTGGTAAAAAATGGATATGTGCCACACGGTCAACAACCAAATGCCGCGCACGCATACGTATAACCAACGACAATTGTCTTGAGATTCTTCATGGAATACACAATCACGATAAGTCAAAACGGGATCGAGATCGTAGTCGTGACCATTATCGTCGAAAGGTTAAAGCAAAAAAATAGATCACTTCGAATTTAATTTAAATGAAGATCTCTTAATTTTTTTTTTTTTTTAATTGTAAATGGATTAGAACATTTTGATATTTCATTTAGTCCCCACTATAAGCTTATTTTATTTATTAAACTTCATCAATTCTCTTTAGTTATATTTCGAAACTATTATTGATTCTCTTTGTATACATAAAATGTATCTCCTCCAAGCAAGATTTACTCATCCATTTATTCCATGGAGAGAGTGTGAAATAGTTTCAAATTAAGTTCTTAATTATTTCAAATAAGTGCCACACTCGCACTTCAATTTTGAATTTTTTAACTGTTCTTCAACTAGGTAGATAAAGTAAAATATATCAATTTATAAAAGATTAACTTTACATGCCCTCATAGAATGGAACTGTAATTAATTGTTTAGTTTAATTGCTACTTTATTGAAATATGTATGAAAAATAAGAAAAGAGAATCTGAAATATGATTTACAAATTATGCAACTCCTCAAAGCACATATCGCACATCCAATTGGCTCCTTCACAGGTGTCACAGCATGTGGTAATCTTTTCAAGTTTTGTTCTGCCGTTTTTAAGGCAATTGACACATTTGCCCTTTAGGCGTGGTATGTCCACAAATACCAAATTGTGATTATTGGGTCCCGAACGAAGAATATTATCTGGATTCCGAAGGTTAAGTTTCTTACGCACCGGCTGTTGTGGATTGCGGGCAATTTCCGTAACGTAAACTATTTTCCTTCCCACTTTTGGAATTGATGATGTATTGCGCCGGGACATCTCCAAAAGTGTAGTCGATGCTGAAAGTTTTAACAAAGGAAATGTTAGTTTATAAAAACAATAATTTCATATTAATTATTTATAATGGTTAATGACTAAATTGAAAGGCTGTCCAAAGGGGATATGTGTGTGTCTGTTTGTGTGTGCATGTATTTAAGTCTCACATTATATTTTATTGAGTTCATATTTAAGTTGGCCTAAGATTTATCAGGAAATATTCTGGGCACAAAAGTCTTTAGACGTTTGGGTGGCTCATGGTTATGCTCGCCACGTTGGGCCACAATTGTTTTCCATTTGGTGGTCAATGACGAGGAGCAGCGCAATTTTTTGTATAAAGTGCAACGCCAATACTCCATTAGCTTGAGCGGATTTCTAGAGTGACAGGTGTAGGTGTGACCTTCGTGAACAAGATGGCCGCGATAATTATAGGTGAGCACTGTAAAACAAAAAGATAAATAAAAAGCAATGAATTAGTTAAGTTCTAATGTATATATAAAATCGGTATGAACTTACAGTACCTTGAGATTTTGTTGCTGAAAGAAAATCATCTAACAATTTGACTAATTCAACTAATCATAGTTTTAGACATTTATTTGACTATATTAAGTATAGTGATTTAAAAACTACATTGCACCAGTTAGACTCCAACGCTTTGCATACTTAATCATGGATAAAATGGATAAACTCATGTTCAGTCATTTGTAATGGGGCTGTCTCGGTGGGCAAATGCTGTTGCTCTTCGATTAAATCCGGCTGCAACTGAAGGTGGGTAATACTGGAATTTCGTTCCAACTTGATGCCTGTGCTAGTATTTACACTAACCGGCGCCAGACGGTTACGCTGTATAATCTTCTCTATCTTCTCGGTATGTGGCAGATGATTGTGCAGACCACCGGTAATGCTCTTTAGTTTGCCATTCTCCAGGACACAACGCGAACGACATCGCATTTCGTGGACCTTTTTTGAATAGTTGTGACATCGCCAGTACTGCTTGTTGTTCTTTCGGCTATGACAATTGTACATATATCCATTCAGAACAAGACACGGAGTCGACCAGGGGCTCTCGATGAAGACCAGTTCACTGCCATCTGTGAATGAGAAATGAAACGAATGGTTAGCGATGGAAACAGATCACATCAATTAGATGGCTAGCAAAGATGTTGTCTGTGTTTATTTGCTGTTGGATTTTGCCTTTTTGTTCTGTATTATTATTTTATTAAATATGGTTAGATACGGAATACAAAGTAATCAGTTTGAATTAGGTTTATAATTAAAATGCAAGCTTAGGTGGTATATAGATTAGCGTCTTTTTTTAGTTTGACCTGCTTTTAAGCTGCGTTATTCGTTGTTGTTGCAACGCTTTAATTTCAACTATCCGCTCCTCAATGGCTTCATCATCGTCCTCGTCATTGGCGTCTACCAATGCTTGCAATTCGATTTCATTGGCCTCTGATGCAGGGACAAACAGTTTGCATTCCTTGCCATCCTTGGCGGCCATTATGCTAATGTTACTGCTGCTCAGGTATTGTGAGATCTTTGGATCCGAAGCACATATCTCAATATACTCCTCCAGTTCGCTTTCCACATTGTACAGTTGCCTCTGTCCTATGCGTCCGGCGTGGGATTCATGATTGTGATTTCGTCGGGCATCAACGAATTGGCCATTCTTGGTAATCACCACCGCCTTGCATCGTAGTTTGAGTACATCCGCGCATCTCCATGTCGTTTGGCCATTGGCTTGTGTTAGCTTCTTGTTGTAGATGTAGTCCCTGTACACTAGCTGGGCGTTCTTTTTCTGGCTGCGAATGAATTTGATTTGTCCAGCGGGTCCTGCTTGGCATCACCAAACAACAAAAGAGACATTGAAGTACACAAAAGAACACGGAAGAACAGTATCAGTTAGCGGACATACAAAACAATTAAAGGATGCTACAATTAATATTTATTAACTATATATGAAGTGAATTGACTTATGCTCTAATTTAGGCTCGGTGAAATAAAACAACGCACATTCAGACTTTGGCTTAAAGCAATTTATTGACACATAAAAGAAGAACCACCCCCACTCCCGCCACCAAATCGTCGGTCGACCAGATAGGGCGAATCAATACTTACAAACGGTCACCACGAATTATTGTTTATCTACACAACACGGCACACACTTTATCACATATTGCACTCAAAAAACAAAAATTCAAATTTTTCATTAACCGAATAGCGTTTCAATTAAAACAAATACAATTCCAAATACTATAAACATATACACACGCATGTACATACACAAATGCAAACGCAGGGTTGCATTGGCTTGCAGATATGAGCAGAGTGGCAACACCACCAACATACGGTTAATAAATGTTCATAATTTGCCTCATTCAAAAAATGTGTAGTCCAATTAAATATAATTACTACGAGCAGGCAACAATCTTTCAATTCCATTCATCGAACGTAGTCGAGTTGTTCAAGTATTTTTAAGATTTATTGGAAAAGTTCGAAGTACATTAAAAGCAATCGATTAAAAATAAAATAATCAGTTATTCAGAAAAATAAAATTATTAAACTGCGAAAATGAATAGAAATTCAGCAAATCCTTTAAGCAGCTCATTTTTTTCATATTAGGTACCCACAAAATTTGTAAAATAATGGTTTGGTTGAAACACTAAAACAAAAGAATACCTAATATATCTTTGGGTCCGAACTAAATTCTTTAGGCATTACCACAATAAAAAATCACAATCTTCATAAATTTAATGATGAACTATTTAAACTTTACGTAACAGCAACTTACTTGAGTAATTGTTTTGTACAAAACTATTTGAAACATTGTGTTCAATCACTTAAAATTTACTAAATTGAAATTTTCATTGAGACATAATAATTCTAGAATATTTGAATTGAACAAAAATTTTCAGCAACTGAATATAAAAAAAACCCCCACTTCAAAACAAAAATGAATCCTCCAATTCAATTCATCCCAATATCAACATAAATAAAATTACAATTTCACCACTTACATACCTTCAGTACAATTAGATTTCTGTAACGAAACGACAATGAAGACTCGGCAATAAATGCCGTTGTTCGGACTCAAATGGAAAAAGCAAGCTTTTACGTTGCTGCCCATTAAAAAGTACCAAAACAACATCTTAATGCGATATCTAACAACAAAAATAAATAAAAAAAAAAAAACACCAACCTACAAACAAAGAAGTATTATTTGCACCAGGTAGAGCGCGCATTGGTTCAAACAATTCAATTTTGCTTGGAAGTGGTGGTTACTTTTGAACTGAGTGGCAGCGCTGTACCACAAAAGCCTACCCCAATATTTTTTCTATAAACAACAAATAAAAAATGGGAGACAATATTTAACAAAGTAAACAAGAACAATGTTTATAGTCAATTATTACCTTCAATTAAAGCCACCATCCAGTTTCCAGACAGACATCTTTGTAGACTCGACTGCTTTCCGATCGCCATCATCAAGTGTTTGGGCATCATTTGGAATTTCAACACTCTACTTACCATTTTACACAAAAATAATGAAGACCGAATACAACGCGAGAGCAGCTATTTGCCTCATTTATAATAAAATTGGCTTAAAGCCGCTCGGCCAAATGCTCTTTTGCGCGAAGAATAGAGACACAGGCAAAAAAAAAAGTATTTACAAACTAACGTGGGCGACTTAAACCCGCTGGCGAGCTGTTACCCCACAATGGTTTATGTTTTAAAATATTTAATTTTGGAATTATTTCAATCAAATAGAAGCAGCTACCACTGTAAGAGCAATTCGCCAGCGAGTTTATGTCCCATGTTGCTTAATTTTACGGTATAAAATCAAGAGGTCTTCCAAATCGGGAGCCTCTATGATAAAGAAAAAATTCAACCAACCTTGAGCCTCTGTGTTGCTCTGATCCGCGCCTGCATCCACATATGATGAATCGCTATAGCTTTGTGACTTGATTACAGCTTTGGATGTGGTTGCCGTGACATTCGCCGATGTTTCTCCAGCCGATGCCTGGCCAGCGCCATCTTCATTTTCAGTAAAGTAGCTCTCATCGTAGCGCATGTCACCGTAGGCATCATCCTCCACATAGGTAGTCTCGCCATCGCCGGCACCATCACCAGCCTCTTCAGTATAATCAGGTTCCGATTTCGTGGGCAATTCCATGGGCAGTCCAATGTATTCAGCTTCTTCCTGCTGACGGAGCTTGGAATCGCCAGCTGACACTACAGTTGTTTGCACAGTTATCTGCTGGGGTACCAATTGAGCTGATGTTGTGGTTGCCGTTTCCGTTGTCGATTCAAGTGGGTCAATTATGGTGCCGGCCGCAGACAAGTTTGTCTTGGATCGCTTGACAACACCGCTGCTGCTAGTCAGGCTGCTACGTTGGGCGGAACGCTTGTTTGTTGAAACCAGCGTTGCTGTTGTCGTGGTACCAGTTTGGATTTGCTGCGTCTGTTGCTGCGGCTGCTGTTGTACAATGGTGGCTTGGGCTGGAGCTGCTGAGGTCTGGATTACAATCTGGGTGGTAGTGCCCTTGTTGTCATCGTCCATTCCATCATCAACAGTTTCAATTTTATAGCGAGCGGGGGCACGCGCCTGTTGACGCTGAATGCGTTGGGCTGGTACCTGTTGTTGTACATGAGGTGAGGCTTGTGGTGGGGGTGTGGGCTCTTGCGGGGGCTGCGGCGCGGGATCGTTCTGTGAAACAGAGGAAATAAATACTGTATTGTCGGAGCATACACAAACACATAGAAACAACCACCAAACAGAGAGCATTAGAGCGAGACAGCTAATACAACACAAGCGACAAGCAGCTGTTGTCTCTTTCTTTCACTCACTCTCACACACACACAAGTTTAATGGCATTTTTTTTTTTTCATGGCATGAGTTCGAGATGTTTCTCGGTACAGTCAAACCAGCTCTTATACACACAATTTTCTGTATACATGCATATGTTGATGCTTGTGTGTGTGTGTGTGTGTATATATGCAGTGCGCGCCAAAGTTGCTTGGTTGTTTTTGTTGTCGTTTTGGCTGTAAGTGTTCTACTTACATCTGTCAACCCCTTGATTTGCAACGATTCCGCTGTACTAATGAACGCTGGCAGGGCATCCTGTTTTACGTTCACCTCTCCACAATACATAAACTGTATCAGATCCTTCAAAGCCGAATGGCTAACGTTGTTGAGAAACACTGTTCAAGAAGAAAATAAAAATATAAGTACACAAAGCCAATAAATTGTCCCCTTTGTCTGCCTCTTCTACTTACCAATTGCGTGTGTATTTGACGGCATTTGGGTAAACATTTTGCGGAAAAAAGGGGAGCAAACAGACAACACCAAACGGTGAGCCTTCACAATCTGCCCCTCCGCCGCTAGGGAGACATCCACCAGGTCTCCACGACATAGCGATTCGTGGAATCCAGCGGACAGATTTGTGTTGAAATTGTTCCAGCACAAACTGAATTGCTCGTCGTCCGCCATCTTGGACGTGTATGTATGCGCGTGTGCGTGCGAACGAAAAATCAATATTTTTCTGTATCTGTCTGCCTGAAAAAAACGAAAGCAAAATGCACAAAAAATTAGTTATTTGATTTCAATTTAATTCCTTATAGTAGCTACTACCAAAATATTCTGCAAAGAAAATGTGCAAGCGTTTATGAAAAAAACAGGGAATTTTTTTTTCACATGTGTGAGCGAGACGGAAAATTTTTTTCCACAATTTTCAAGCGCATTTTCTAGCATTAAATTGGCACATAAACACACATTTTCCTTTTACAATAGCCTCGCAATACAATCCACTTACCTTTTAATTATATTTGTTCCATATAATACAGCTAAATTAAACTTAAAAAAATTTCGATAAATTTTCCGTCTTTCAACAACCGTTCGCACTGAGAAAAAAAACAACAATGAAAAAAAAATTGGCGAATTGAAATATGAGCGAATTGAAAAAGCAGAGCGAATTGAAAAATAGAGCGAACTGGAAATCTGATCAAAATAGTTGAGCGAATTCGATCGCAAAAGTTGAGCGAATTCAAATGGCTCGCAAAAGTGCGGCGAGAGCTCGCCAAAGTTGAGCGAATTGATGTTGCTCAATTTGAGACTCATTTCGCTTCTCTTTTGCGCTTGCTAATTCGCTTCAATATTTTGCACGATTTCGCTTCTTATTACTGAACAAATTCGCTTCATTTTTGCTGCTTTTTATGAAAATTTAAAAAAGAGCGCGAAACACTGAATAAATATCTAAACTAAGTTTAAATTTCTTATTTTCAGTTTCTATTACATACAACATTATTATTCAGTTTGAATTAAACTTATGTATATATATATGTCATATTTGATTCCAAATTGCTATATATGTTGATATTTGAAGTCTGGATAAACACATACTATTGGAAAGATTATTCAGTTTATGATTTTTAAATCTGATTTATAATAATATTCACGAGAGTGCGGTAGCTCTTATTATTCAATTATTCGCTGAAATTGTAATTTATCCATTTACATAAACTGATTTTGTTTACTTGTACTGCCATCAAACTCAAGTGTGCGAAAATCTGCACTTGAGCGGCACTTGAATCTTAACCAGAAAGAACGGAGCATAAAAATCAAATGATATTGTATACAAATAAGACTTAAGGACTCTACAATAATAAATACAGATACTTAAGCTCAAGTAGCGAAACAAAATCTGCATAAAGTGGCTGCGAACAAACAACTACATACAAATAATAACGACAGGTTCAATACATAAAAATGAAACCTAAACGTCATAGCTATAAATCTTACCTGATTGTAAGGTGAGTGCATAGTTATTTAACATTGTTAGGAAAATTTGGCTTACTGTATCTTGGAATGTATCTGTGAGTATCTAATACAATCGCACCACTCACATGCATCTCCATTGCCAAGAGAAAGAAGGAAAGTACTTTCTTGTTTCTTCTTTTCTTGCCTGTACGATGCTGTGATTGGCCATAAGTCGGCCATTTTCTTGCCTCGCATGCTTGTGTGGGAGTGCGTGTGTGTATGCGTGTGTGAGAGCATCGTCATCTCATATGGCTAAAGTGTAAGATGTTTCAGTTTCCATTCAGTCGGACTCGGACTCGGTAAACGGTTTTCTAGTCAGTACGAAAACGTCTGCAAGGGGTGCGGGTGGATGCCACACACACACACACACACACTCACGCACAGAAAAACACACACCAAATATAGTGAATTATCATTGTTAATATTGATTGCAGCGCAGTCAAGTGTCTCGGTGTCGCAAGTTCAAGTGCAATTTGGCAAATTGTTGTATTTATTTAAATTTAAAGTGCTTTTCAAGTGGTCAAGTGATTGTTTTTTCTTTCGAATTGCCATCGAAAAGGAATAAAAAGAAATGTTGCAACATCATCAACAGCAAGCACAGGTGCCACAATCCGGCGGTTATTATGATTATACACAAACTCCGAGTCCCGGTAGCATGACCCATCCGGATTCTTTAAATACAACACCATTTTCTGTTAAGGATATATTAAATATGGTCAATCAAACGGAATCATATGATGGAGCCTACGGACATATTGAGAGGTAGGATACATGTTCTTCACTTGATTATAGAATACATCTAAATGAAAATGAATACTAAGAATTTGTTATTAAAATTGTATTATATGTATTTCAATTCAATCAATTTACCTACAAAAATTCAATTTTTCCTACTTTTGCCGAAAACTTTTTTCTAAAAATTTTCATTTACCTTTTTCTTCCTTTAGTTATATAAATATTTAACGAAAGAATAGCAAAGTCTTAAAAACAAATATAATTAAGAAATGTAATTTGAAAGGATAATAAAAATATATTTTACTTAGCTCTTTAAGTTTTACTTAGAATTTATATGTAGCTCCCATTATATATCAAGGATCCAGAGATTCGAATCAACCATTTTCAAATTTGCTAGGAAACAGAACTCTTGTTCATCTTATTTAAAAGATGTCTTCAAAAACCTCTCAAAAAGGAAGTAGAATTCAGCTGTATTTCTAATTTCTACCTGTTTTCTAAGAACCTTCCTTGGCATTCTTTACATATTTTCTTATATTTTTTTTTTATATTTATTTTTAATAAGGCTCCATAGGAAAATTAATTTCTACCAATTTTCTTAAAAAAGATAATATTTTGATAACCTTTCGACGAGACATAGCAGAAGAAATCCTATGAAAACACATAGCGAGCATGAATTGCAAATAGGACTAAACAACGTCGAGAAGAACTCAAATTCCGACTCGGACTCGGACTTTGACAAATCATTGTTATTTGTACAAGAGGCAAGACGAAGACAAAGACAAAGACAACGGTGTTGAGAATATGAGACGAATGCCACAAAGTGTTAACAATAAGAAAAACAAAGCCAAAGATCCGTTCAAGCTGATGATGTTGCTGATGTAGCTGATGTTGCTTTCAGTGTGGTCGTTGGTTTGACCTGCAACAGCAACAGTAACGGCAACGGCAATAGCTGCGGCAAACGGCGCCGACTGCCATCTTGGGACTGGCCAACATGTGTGATTCGCATGTGTGGTTTGTCCGTTGTCCATTGTCCGTTTCCTCGCTGGGGCGTCCTTAATTCTGATGATGAGGCATGAAATGATGTCACCAAGGGTCAGGGTTCATGTCCCGACAGCAGGAAGTGAACTGGCTATCCATTTCCCATAGCTGGCAATGGGTGGTGATGGCGTTCGTGATGCAACATGTGGTATCCAGGTCAAAGAATAACCCAAAAAACCATTTTCCCTTTTTTGCTTTCCTTTTATTTTCAGTGCGACAGCAGCAACGGCGCTCTATGGCGCCGGTGAGTACCAACAGCATCAGCAGTCCAATCATCTTCAGCAATATCACCAGCAGCAACATCAACCACAACAACAACAACTACAGTTGCCACCACATCATTCGCATACACATCCCCACCATCCGCATCCTCATCATCATCTTATTGAACATTCTCTCGAGGATGGGGCCACATCATCATCAATGTCACCATTATTGCCGCCGCCGCCGCCACAAATATATGCCGGTTATGATGATTATGGAATGCCAACACACATGTTCCAACATCACGTACACCCACAAAGCTTTCACCAGTCACCATCCACTGCCTACAATGTGTCTGCCCCACAATTGTATGCCGGAACACCGGCAACTGCCTACCAGAATCCCGCCAATTACAATTACAACTATGCTGGTGCGGGTGCGGAACACTATGCCAGCTCTGATTCGCCAATTATTAATCCGGTGACAGTTAAAAGCGAATATATACCCACTCCGTATGTGACACCATCGCCCACCCTCGATCTAAATAGCTCCGCAGAGGTGGATTCTCTCACGCCGGCGCACAAGTTGGCCGGAAATTCAAATACACTTAACCAAATCAGGAGCCTAGCAGCCACCACAACCACAGCGGAGTGTATTAAGCGAAGTAAGTGCTACTCAGAGAATAACTGAATACAAGAATCTAAAAAAGAAAAACTTTCCCGAATCTTTATTTTGTTTTTCCATTGCTTAGAGGACAATAGCCAGGTCACTTCATCCCGTTCGGAATTGCGTAAGAATAGTGGAAGCGGCAATGGCTGCCAAATCAATAGTTCCAATAGCTCAGCCAAACAGCGTATGAAACGAAAGCCACGAGTTCTCTTCTCCCAGGCCCAGGTTCTCGAATTGGAATGCCGTTTCCGGCACAAAAAGTATCTAACTGGTGCCGAACGTGAAATTATTGCCCAAAAACTGAATCTGTCGGCAACACAGGTGAAAATCTGGTTCCAAAATCGACGCTACAAATCCAAACGCGGTACCATCGAATGTGAAAGTCTGACCAAACATTTGAAACTGAAAAGGGATACGTTGCCATCACCCACATCCTTGCCGCCACCATTACCCAATCACATGTTGTGGCCATCAGCATCCACATCGACAATGCAGCAACATCATGAACAACAGCTACAACAAATGGAACATTTACAATAAATCCCAAATAATCATCAGTTTTAATTTATTTGCCACTTTCATCCAAAAAAAAAAAAAACAACTCTATATATATGGGTATTCTTGAACAATCAAAGAGAAAACCCATTAATGTTATGCCTTAATAGTCTAATGAAAATGCCTCATAACTTTAGTACCTTGTTGTATGTAAATATTTTGGACAATAAATAAAGTTTAAGACCTAAAACAAGGAAACTTTTATTATAATATAGAATCGAATTGGTGGAATCCAAGTAATCCAGGTAATAAAATGGATTCTTTATAGTATGGTAGTTGAACACAAAACTGGATTTCGAATAGATATTTAAAAAATTCTTAATCAAAACAATATATTTTGCAAAAATTGTAGGTTTTCCTAAAGAACCATTAAAATTTTCTTAGTTAGTTGATTCCCAAGTTTCAAAAAACTATCCTAAGTCTACTACAGATCCGATTCTTAAAACTATCTAAAAAATAACCTCTCAAGTTTTCCTACAGATCGCTCACGAACAGCTCTAAAATTTTGGGATTTGCCTGGCTAATTCGCTATGCTAGTCTGAAATGTATTTAAGTCAGCTTTATATCAATGTCTAAAGACTATTTACCAATATTTTTTAGCTAAAAATATTTAAAATCTTTGTGAATAATGTGGTAGAAATTAGAGCAATTAGTTTATTGACAATTTGATTTGTAAGCCGAAAGCAATAAATCTATCTACTTGAGTGTTTACTTAATTGATAAGGTATTACTCTGAGGATCTGTTGATATAACTATTTATTGAAATGTAGACTCATGAGGTAAGATAGTCAGAGACGATTTTCATATAGTAACAATATTCATTTACGACTTGGAATTACTTTTGCTGATATATTTTTGCATTATATTTAAGTTATTGGAAGATAATCAAAGTTCTAATTAAAATAGTATAATTTAGTAAAAACTGTACATATAGTTATATAGTATTTTGAGGTTTTATATTTGTAAATTAACCATTGCCATATTCATTTTTTGATTAGAAATTTTGCAGTATTTTCACAACAATTTCTTGTCTCAGTTCAATATTTTCTATAGTTCTACATTGGCTCCTTTCTGCGTGTCCGCCTCCACCTCTCTCTGTACATTTACTCTGTCTGCTGTCTCCTTTTGTAGTTGTTATTGTTGTTGGTTTTTTTTTTTCTCATTCGATGGATACCAGCTACCGATCCATTAGTCCACCGCATCTGTAGATATATACATATATATATAATTGTTGCCGAGATCGCCGCATAAATCAATTTGTATCAAAACGAACGATCAGTTTTATGAAAAATGAAAAGAAAACAATTTCCGTTTTTTGGATTGTGGAAATCAATTCTCATTCCCCTTTTTTTCTTTTTGTTTTTCTTTCTTTCTCTTTTTTTTCGCATAAGCAGAAGGGGTGCGTGGAGACGGGGGCGGAGGAGGAGGAGACGGCTGCATTACAAAGGTTGGCTTTTATGAAACGTTTAAGTGGCATCGCAATGCAACTGTAAAATGTTTTCCTATATCTACATACATATATCCAAAAGATACGAGTGCATAAAAGATAACCCAAAAAGAAGAGATGAAGGAGCAACATCTCAAACCATTTTATGACAGACAACGGAACACTGGGCTAATATTTCACAGAGTGTGGGGGTCATAGTGGTTCAATCATTGTGGTGGTGTTGTTGGTGTTGTTGTGGCATATCAATTACTCCACAAACACATGCCACAAGATATAAGGGAAGACCAGAAGCCAGCAAGTCAGCAAGTGCAGCTGATCACACTTTTTGATTTTGTTAGAGTTTCAAGCTGACAGGCTGAACTTTTTTTTACCAAAGATGGGCGAGGGGCAGGGGCTGATATGGGGTTAAATGTCAATCACAGTGATCACGGATTATGGTTTTTAGAGAAGGGGAGTAACAAGTTGCCCTTTTGCAGTGGCAAATAAAACGCCTACACAACAGAAGAAAAAAAAGAAAAGAAGGAAAATGTTCCTCGGGGGAGTAATGCATGTCAAGTGTGTGCCTTTAAATATGGACTAATGGACCACACTGACCAGACTAACAGCGGCAGCATCTGAACGAACATTTAAATAGCTATATGAATCCAAATCTGAATCTGCAAACCATAAACAATTAAGGTTTCAGTTTACAATTGCCTTCGGCGACGTGTGACTCCTCAGACTCGACTCTGCTCCCAAGTCTAGACTCAAGTGGAAAATTTGTCATTGCCCATATATCACGCATGGTCTATATATGCTATATGGGATCGGATGATAAGCAAGGATAGAGGATAGCTCATAGGATCGAGCTCTCGTAGCGCCGTTTAATTCATGTTGCGTCAAAGGATCAAAGGCAATGCCAGCGCCTCAACTGCAGCTGATCGCATGTGCTCTCCCTCTCTCTCGCTTCCTCTGACTTTCTTTCTCTATCTTTCTCTTTGTCACTTTCACTGCTTTCATTTGCATTTCCTCAATTTATTAACAACAATAAATAAACAATATAAAGAAGTAACTAAACAATTTACTTTTACTCTCTCCCAATACTTCCTTTTGCATCTTTTTGAATTTCACCGCCTTCTGCAATTGCGTAATTTTGCCCATCTCTCTCCCCCCCCCCCCATTTTACCCACAATCTTGACTGTCAAGTGGTTTGCCTCATTTCATTCTTTCTGTTCCCTCTGTTCCTTTCATTCGAACAATTTACTAATTCCTCTCCCCTTTCATTGAATTTGACATTTTATCTCTATTTCGTTTCCATCAGAAATTGTTGCTTTTAGTTGAACATTTTGTTTTTATTACGTTCTTCATTTTGAAAAATACTTGAAAATGTTGACAATTATATTCAAATTAATTGAGTAATTGCATTCCGAAATTTAAGGCAGCGGCATTTTGAAGCATTTGATTTATAGTCTGTGAAAATCGACACTCGAATACAAAGCGAATGAATGAATGAATCAAATCCAAATAGTCCCAGAGTCGTTAATCCATTGTACTTGTATCCTAGATATACTTATTCTTGAGGTTATTTCCGGCAAATCAACATCCTAATCTACTTGAAGCACCTGTACACTATCTCTATGAAATCGGATATGGATATATCTGGAATCATTTATGTATTATGGATGTCTATAAAAAATTTATATTTTTTTTTTTGAAAATTTAAGATTTTGATTTGGTTTATTTGTTTTGTTCTATACCTTATTGCCTTTGTTTTATAATAAGATATGAAAAATTATCATTATTTATCTTTGTGTATTGAAAAAATAAAAAACATTAATTTAATTTTCTTTACAAAATTGTAAATTTATGTTTTTGTAAGTTGGAAAATGTTTTTCTACCAATTTTGGTTAATAACTTATGATTGAAACTATTTCCCTTGAGTAGGGCATTATATTGAAAATTGAATAATTAAGGTGTTACTAATTAAAAACATTTTTTTGTTACCACTTTGTACATATCACTTTTTTTTTAGGATTCTACATAAAACTTTTTTATGAAAATTACAAAAAATTCACTAACAAAAATGAAATAGAGTTGGGTACTCATTCGTTCGATAAATTTTTAATGATTCATTATATTTTAGCACTTTTTTACATTATTTTGTCTTTGTTTCTTTACAGCCTAGTAAACAAAATTATGCTTCGGAACTTGTGACTTATTTGGGGAGTTTTATAGATATTACAAACTAATTTCGAATGATTTTATAGAACTCTTTGGGAAGGATTTGAAAAACGCTCTTCAATACATAGGAAATGCGGAGAAAAAGGACATCTGAATGAAGGTTTTTTCATGCCCATTCATTATTTGTGAAAAATAATAAATTTTTAAATTATCATCCTACTTTGCAGTTCACTGCTTGCATACACTGCTTATCTGTATGCTTGGTTGTTAAATAATAAGCAGTTCAACAAGTCGCTTCTGCTCGTGACTGACAGATGGCGCTATTAAATTCAATTTTACTTCTTTGACAAGTAGATGGCGTCCAAAAGGAGAGTTCGAGAGTGGCCAAAAGGAAATGGAAAAACAACAAAAAATATGACATTTAAGGGGGAAGAAATAAGGAGGGGAAAATAGAAAGGAGGGGAAAGTTAAAGACATTTGTTTTTTAACATTGACAATCAATGTTTTACAAATTAAACGAAAAAATTCGACAACACGGCAACTTACAAAAAGTGAATAAAAAATTGGATTGCACAAAAACCTTCCAGAAAAAAAAAGTGAATAATACTTGGATATTTAAATGGTAAGCAGTTCAACAAGTTCGTTAATTTCGATTCCCAAAAACAGGTAATATATAGCTTGATATCAAATAGATTAGTATTTCGATTAGTTAAACATATGCGCTATCAGTTTGACGATTTCCAATTTGCGATTATCAGGAATGCTATCTCTTAGGTACTTATGTTCATTGATTTAATATGGCAATTTTAAATAGAATTTTAATTTCTAATTTAGTTCCAGACAAGCTGTCTGATTAGGAGTTAAATGTTTTCATTTATGATTAAGTAAAGTGTGCCGATGAGACATCGATTTTGATAGAATGAGTCATATGTAGGTAAACTTTAGTTAAGGGTTTAATTTAGTTGATCTAATCAGCTCTGATTATTTCTAAAGTGACCTTGTCATGTGTAACTTGTTGATATAGATAATGAAATGGAGGTAAATGTTTTTGTTTTTTAAAATCAATTTTAAAAATTTACTTATATCAATTTAAGAGTATATAGGAATTGGTCACTTAAGTATACTTAAAATATATAAAAAAAACAATGAATCTATTTCTATTATGCTGTAACTGTAGTCTCTGTTGCCTTAGTGGTTTCTGCATGAGGAATACCCTCTACGGTAGTCTCTGTTGTCCTATTCAGTTCTGTATTGGGACTATCCTCTATGTTAGCCTTTGGTGATTCATTAAGTTCAGTATTAGGAATAGCCTCTGTGGTGGCTTCTGTATTAGGTAGATCCTTTTTTGGCTGGGATTTCGTTTTGGGCTTAGGCATCAATAAGGACTCCAATCCGGTCAAAGGTGCCTCAAATGCAATATAGACAACATATGACATTATAACCGTGAAGCTAAAAGCTGACCAGAATTGCAACATCTACGTAGATTGGAAAGAGTGTTCATATGAGAACATAGTAAAAAAAAAGACATTTTTAAACCACTTACCGCATCGTAATCTGAGAAATGTGTTGGTGTACGAATTCGCCCGTGGTTGATCTCCTGTACATAGATGTGCCAGATGTAGATCGAGTAGGAGAGCTTTGACAACGGCTGCCAAAGCGGTGATGAGAGAAAACTATTGGCTAATCCACCATATCCATGCATACAGGCAAAAACTACCCAAGACAGGGCCAAGGGCCACCCTATGCGTGTCAGTGTGTAATAGAATGATTCCTTTAAGGCAGACACTGCAGGTGCTTCCATAGACGAGGAATAGAGGGCAAAAATCGATGTAAAGATCATGGCAAGACAGAGCAGCCATCCAAGCCAAACACTGAGACGATTCAATTGAAACTTTCTGCCACGATTTAAATGTAGAAAATAGCCAAAAAGAAAGCCAATCAACCAGGGTGCAGCATGTGTATGGGTCGCAAAATAGAGTTTCTTCTGCGACTCCTCGGGCTTATCGGATTTCCTAAAAAAAAGGACAAAATTATGTTAATTATAGTTACTGAAAATAAATATGAAATTGCTTACTTGAGTTGTTTAGATAAATCATCCACTAACATGGTGGTAAACAGGCAAGCCGAAAGCAACAGCATCAAGATGAAAATTCCACCCGCAGCCTTTTTACCCCATTTGTAGACGGCAATTAACAAAATGGGTGAGATAATATATAATTGCATATCCACAGCCAGATACCAGGAATGCGGCAAACACTATATACATGTAATCGATAATTAGACAGATAATTAATTGGATAGTTTTTGTACTTACCATTTCGTTACTAACGTAGTTCTGTACATATAGTAACGTTTTATACCAATTCCATTCACATACGCCATAATTGCCGAAACCCTTATCTAACACAGGTCCGTTAACCATATAAGGCAAAAGTTTCCAATAGACCAATATGGCCAGGGCCACAAGTGGAGTAAGCCGTAGATAGCGATGCAAGTACATCATGGGTATGTTTATTTTTCCATTAGATCTAGAACAAGAAGGTTAACTTAAGATAATCTTGATAAGATTTAAGCTAAGTACTTTTCCATAGAGCGTAGAGCAATCATAACCAGCAACAAGCCACTAATAAAGAAAAATGTATCCACGGAGAAGAAACCCTCAAGTATAAACATACTGAAAGGTTTCTCAATCCACTGTAAACAAATGAGATTTTAGTTTAGTTAAATAGAGACCATTTAAACTTACCTTAAGCAGTGCCCATTGATTCAGATTTGGGGCCATCATTTCAAATATATATTCATGACCATAAACTACCCAAATGAGGGACATGCATCGCATTCCATGAAGACAATCAATGACATTTGGATTCGATTTTGGTTGCACAATTTTAAATAGAGACCGGGAATTTGCTCGTGCCGAGAAAATTTTGACAATTCGATTTAGTTTTTCTACAATTAATACAATATTTAGTTTGATGTACTCGCAAAACTGATTGATTTAGCTATATATTTACCTTGATCATTGCATAGAAAGTAATCATACAGCGTGGCCAGCAGCGTAGCAATACCAAACAAGGATAAAAGAACACTGAAATATTAAATAGAGCGTTAGGAAAACATTTTATAGTTTACTCTTAAGGATCACTTACATGAGGAAAATGGTAAGTCCATCGAATGGCGGACTGTCGTTTGTTTGGCAAGTGTTCTCATTAATGCTAACTAAACTACTTGCATTATTTAGACCAAGTAAACGTTGCATTAGTTGTCCTACAAAACGATTCATCATCGTGCTAGAACAACTTGAAGGAAAACAAGTTGCAATTTTCATATTGAAATATTTTATATTGCCCGCTTCAGCACCAAGGATATATTTGAGAAGTGACAGCTCCATGAAACAGTATTGACCCTTGATCGTGTGACTAGAAGTGATGGCTTTGTTGATCTTGAAACATTCATCGAAGTTGCCCATATCATAGAGGTTTCCATATAGATAACCCGACGGTATAAAGCCCCAGGAATCAATCACTTTTGAAAATAAACAAGACTTTAGTTACATGCCATAAATATATGCATTCGTTACTCACTTTTTAGTGCCCAATAGCTGCCAGAGGTAAGACTGCTCATCCATTGTGTTATATCGGCTAGGCACAGCAGATCCTGCTGACTGGGCAGATCTGGCAAGGCCAGTTGTAGCTCCGTGCTGTTTTGAAAATATTGACCAAATTCTACACCCAATCGGCGTAACTGCATCAGTTGATGGTACTCTAAATTGTTTTCGATTATTGCCTCCAGCTCCTGCTCCGTCTGAGTGGCCCCGATTAGGGATATAATACACAGAAGTAAGCCCAGAGTGCCGATAATATTAGCCATGATGTTGCCCATGGAATTTAACATTTTACTATGACGAGTTGCTCTGTGCCAATAATCGTTTTATATGGTCATGTCTCAATAGATTAGTATATTGATAAGCTGGACATATGGACGTTATCAATTTCTGTATTTTGAGGGTTTCGAGTAATTTTTTCGATTAACAAGAAAGCTATCTCTTCGGCACTTGTGTCCTCTAATTTTGCGGGTATGCCTTAATTTTAAACAGAATTTAAATTTTTTAATCTTTGATGAATTTAGATTTGCTTACACTTAAACTGTGCCCTGTTTTGGTTAATGATTTAAACTGATATTATTTTTAAGAAATTTGGGAATTTGTGAAGTACAATAATAATAAGTTTTGGTTCCTAATAATGGATTGTGTTATCAAATCGTCCAGTTTCCTGCTTAGTATCCATATAAACTAGTAACTGCCACTGCCATTATATATTAGAAGATAATGGACATAAAATTTGTCTCCGTAGACCTGAACGAAATTGCCGGCAAACTTTAATCGGCCGATCGCAGATAATTGGGGGCGTATTGATTGACATTGCTGCATTCGATTTAGTAAAGCTTTTATGGGTTCTTGGTTAAGTCCAAATAAATTGTGATTCACCAGCTGAAAATATAAAAGTTATATTATGAATGATGATGCTTACCTATGTATTGTGTGAGTAGTACCATGGTGACTTAGGAGTTAAATAGACCGATCGCAATAGAATAAGATTATAAAGGAAGAAACCGTCGTAAATATTGATTAAAATCTGTATGTTTTAGTTAGGGATACTTACATGTTGCCGGATTAGGCCAATAGTTTAAGTATTTTAATTGTCTCCAGCAAAAAATCTGAGCAAAATTGGAAAAATAGTATTTGATTCACAAATCATTTCATTAATTTATGCTCATTTTTTTCAGTAGACGATGAAGAAGAAAATTCCAAGCTCTCTCGCGCCACCCTTCCACAACAACTGTTCTCTATCTCTCTCGCTCTCTCTCTCCCTCTCTCTAAAGTTAACATAATCGTTACAGTAAAATGTTAATCGTTACAGGACAATGTTTATTTAACTTAATCGTTACAGCACAATGTTAGTTGAACAGCACCTGTAAGCTTAACATGATCATGTTAAATGTTTCACATAATCGTTACAGCACAATTTTAGTTTAACAGCACCTGTAAGCTTAACATGATCATGTAAAATTTTAACAGCTCTATGTTACAACGATCAGCTGTGCAGAAATTTTTATTGGCGGGACGGGTGAAAACTTTAGTCAGTCAGTGTGTGCTTGTTGTTGTGATCGGACATAAAATTTTCAGCTGAACCATCTGAAATTTTTTTTTTTATATTTTTTTCTTTTTTATTCGCAGTTACAACTAAATCCAAGTGAAAAGAAAATACACAATAAGGGCATGGAAACCATAAATCAACAAATAACGGCAAAATGATTGGAACCAATATATGAATGAAAAAACACAGGTGAGTGATAACAATTATTTATTACGGACTTAGGGACGGGAACAATTCAATGGTGGGTATTACTGTAAATGTGTATAACACCAAATTGATCCCGATAATCGAATTTTTTTCCATTCCAGCATTCCAAACATTGCCCATGAAGGTTATGTGGTGGAACATTGAAAGAATATCCATGGAAAAATATCAAAAAATTAGTTTAATTACTGTGAGTATGTAAAATATTTTGTATGTCACAGTATTTATTTATATTATCCGCTTTAAATTTCAGATGTTTTTCTTTTTCTAATGAGCTCTGCCTTCATAGTGATTGTTTCTTTGCTTATACAAATGTACATTTTCCTTGTGAGATTATAAAAATGTAATCGAAATATTCAATTCAAGTTGTCTGTGGCAAAACCTACTACGGAGTATAACTAGAGTAAAGTGTTTAAAAAAATTAACAAGAAATATGATAATCAAATAACTTTTAAAGTAAATAAAAAAATTTCTCTAAAAGCTTAACCACTTTTTAAAAAATTTAATTAAATTAAAATTTAATTTTGTTCGGATTTCTAAAACTCTTGTTTTATTAAACGATTACCTAAGTTTAATTTATGATAAATAGTTTTTTAAAATAATAAATATTTAATATAATACAGTTTAAAAACCATTGTAAATTCCTAAGTAAATAGAAAAAATTGTTGAAATTTCTAATGATTGCCTCAACAAAATCTGTCAAATTCTTGTTTATTAGTAAAATTCGCTCAAATTCAAATTTAAAAGGAACAAAAGGTAATAATGAAGGCATTTATTTTCATAATCTTTTAAAACAGAAATCAATTTGATTATTTAAAGTTCAAGGCCAAACGTAAATAGAATGCTGACCAGAAAGACTTGTCTGCATCAATCACTAGACCACATTCAAGTTGAAATTGCATACCGAATCTGGATCAAATTTCATAATAGCAAAAAGCAAACAATTGAAGTGGATTTTGATAAACCATTAAATAGAATTTAATACCACAAAAAACAACAATCCTAAGAGGAATGGAAAAGGGGGGAGTTAATAGTAAAGAGGGATGTGAAACTGTCGCGCTTAATTGAAAATGCCAATTCATCATCATAATCGTCAGCACCATCCTCCCCCATACCATGTAATCGAATACCTGCTCCAAATAATAATCGCATCAGAGTGCACAGTCATAATAAAACGGCCAACAACAAAATAGAATAGAACTTGTCCCAAATACTCATCCAGTTGAGCCATCGACGCGTGCCCGAAGCATCATTATATACTAATTACTCAAGTATTATTGAAATGCATTCAATTGAAAATGTATAACGATTCAGTCACCCTGTTACGAAGATATTGAATTGGTTGTTACTCAAATCTGACCGCAAAATAGCCACACTCCCCCTTTTTGCCGCCTTTGCCCTACTTCTGCAGAGTCCCGTTTCCGCTATAGCAGACTCTTCCCTTCCCTTCTTCATTTCATTGTTGGCTTGACTTTTGCGCCCGCGGCATCCCATTGGCATTAAGAGTCATTCAATTGGCAATAAAAAGATTATAGCCCGAAGGTGTGAAGTGTAGCAGAGAACTAAGCAGTGAACAAAACAGAAAAAGTAACAGAGACCATCATCCCCCACCCCCACCCCCTATGGTGCACATGTGCGTATCCTTTTCACTCAAAATTGAGTGAATGAGAGCAGGCCAGCCATTTTACTAAAGCAACAGCCAATCGGAAACCATTTTTGGTACCTGAAATAGACCAATAGACGAAATTACTCAAAATATGTTTAGTTTTTCTTAAGTCAAGAGGAAGTTAATCTTTTAGTTGAAAGAATTAATAGCAAAATGTTTATAAATCGTTCAAAAGTTATTTATTTTAACTTGAATCTTAAATATAACTTAATCAGATAGTCTTTGAGTATTGAATAATAGTTCGTTTTCGATTTATTTTTTTGAGAGAAAATGAACATATAAATTATAAATAAGTTTTATAAATAACTGTTATATAGATAATATTTTCCTTTAGCCTAAAGCGGTATTATTGTATATTTAAGACAAAAAGTATTTCACAATCTCTAAAAATGATTTATTTTGCCTTTAAATGTAGTTTCAATAATCTAATATCCCTAAAGGCAATTTAGTATCTCCTTTTAGGAAGTGATTTGGGTAACTCCAAAATTGACTTTAGTATCTATGATGTAACTTAAATACTTCTTTCCTTCTCCCGTATATATACATAAATATATACTTCTTACGTGTCCTCTGGACTAAATTTTATTACCCGAAAAGTTGTCTTAAATGCTTGAGAAATTGACTTCCGTGTTCTTTAAGTAGCTTAACATAAAGTATTGCCTGTACTTATGAGCAATTTACTTTTGAAAAAATTAAAAAAAAAAAAAAGGATTCTTAAATTTCTTTTTGTTTCCTATAGCTGAGTACATTTTTATAGTAAAGACATCGATTTTTCCGCTCGAGAACTAAACAAAATGCTCCTTAACTAAACAAATCTTTTCTAATAGTTAAAATAAGGGTACTGGATAGAGCACCAACTGTACTTGTATCCCTCCAAAAGATCAATCTATATAAACAATAAACAGGATGTACTCACTATAGTTTAACATTTAACAACCCAACAATTTTTTATTGTTTACTGCACTCTCCATCTTTCTCTTTTTCTCTGGCTGTGTCTTGCTCTTATTCACTTGAGAGGAACTTGGTTTATATTTTTCATCCACCAATCGGAGCAATCTATAGACACCACCACCAGTGGGTCCACTTGAGTGCCACATGAGTGTGATTCTCTCATTTGGGCTATTTAAAGAGGGCAACGACTAAGCAACTCAAGCACATTCATTGCGCAGCCTTTGAGACGTAAAGAACAAGAACGGGAAATCCAAAAATAAGAGCAAATTTGAAAATCCGTAGTGAAAGTGTTGATACGGTGAAATATGTTGAATATGGAAAGTGCTAGTGTGGGTGCATCCATTGCGGCGGGTCTAAGCAAATCTCTAACAACTCCCTTTTCGATCAATGATATTTTGACGCGATCCAGCAATGGCAATATGGAGAAATGTCGCATCTCGAGTGTTGATTCCGAGCCAGATCGCAGCGAATTGGCCAAAAATGTTACTGAACGATCGCGTGCTAATTCCAAATCTCCACCCCTCTGTTGCCGTGATTTAAGCCTATACAAGTTGGGTAAATTGGGAAACGAATTGGATACAAATAGTCAACGGCAGGCCAATTATTTGCAATATTATGCGGCTGCCGCTGCCCTGGATAATAACAATCATCATCATCATCCCCAATCCCATCATCATCATCATAATCAGGGAGCAAGTGCCAGCTCCAGTATTGATTATATGCCGCGTAAATTGGGCTATTTTGGAAATGGCGGCGTCACCTTGTCCGCCCCTTTAGACATGCGACGTTGCACTAGCAATGAGTCCGGTAAGTTTAGTTTATTACCTAATGGAAAACAAAAAAAACCTTTTTCCATTGTTATGGCTAACCTTTATGCTAACTTTGTGTTCCATTATCCTTTTGCAGACTGCGACTCACCGCCGCCAATGAGCAATTCACCATCCGCCTCACCACTCTCCCACGAGGGTGGCAGCAACAACCTCGGGAATCGGAAGAAGCGTTCACGTGCCGCCTTCAGTCATGCCCAGGTCTTTGAGCTGGAGCGTCGTTTTGCCCAGCAGCGTTATCTCTCGGGACCAGAACGCAGTGAAATGGCCAAAACATTGCGTCTAACTGAGACCCAGGTGAAAATCTGGTTCCAAAATCGTCGCTACAAAACCAAACGCAAGCAGATCCAACAGCATGAAGCTGCCCTTTTGGGAGCTGCCACCAAACGAGTACCCGTACAGGTTTTGGTCCGTGAAGATGGCAGCACTGCCTATGCTCCTGCTCCACACATGGCACCAGGCGGTGGTCATGGCTTGGATCCAGCTCTCTTGAATATCTATCGCCATCAATTGCAATTGGCATACGGTGGATTGCCTTTGCCGCAGATGCAAATGCCATTTCCATATTTCTATCCACAACCCAAAGTGCCGCAGCCAATACCGCCGCCCAGTCAATCCTCAAGTTTGAGTTTTGTTGTCAATGGTTCATCCGCATCTTCGTCGCCTGTTCGCCATCAACCGCCTGCCTCTCCCAACTGCCCGAGTCCTGGCCAAGTGATGAGTGTGGAAAGTGGGCAAGAGAGTAATCAATCAGCTGCAGAGGATTGTGATGAGAATGTGGAAATTGATTAAATGCAATCCTTTGTATCGTAGCGAATAGTTAAGTTCTTGTGATAGCAATAAATGTTGGGCTAAGTTTTTGTTTCAATCATGGCTAATAGGTATAGCTTTAGTAGTTGTAAGTTTTAGTTTAATACAAATATATTGAATAAATTAATAAATAAAGAACAATATACAAGAAATATATTAATTATGATATTTGCTAAGATGGCACAATGCGAGTTTAATTTGAACAAACTTATAATAGATTCTAGAAAATGAAACAAGATCGCTGCGATTGATCCGGTATTTATCCAGGTTTTTGGATTGCCTTTCTCTTATTATAAATGAATCCAAGTTTTAGTAGTATGTATTAATAATATTGAATATATAAAGTACATAGAATCTGTCTTCGATTAATATGATAAACATGTTTAAATTCGTTGGTTACCCTTTAAGTTCAGGAGCAATAATTATCACAGATAACTTGTAATCCACCTAAATAGGGAATTGTTTTTCAAGAATGAAAGCTATAATCTGGCTATATATTTTATATATACTTTATTTCTGAAAATCTACTTTTGAATTTTATTTTAAGCTTAGTTTTTGAAGAGCAAACTTAGTTCAGATTAGTTTAACAGCGTTTTTTGTGCTGTTTGATTGTAAATTAAAAACTTGAGAACTTGCTTATAATAAGTAAGTTTTTATTCAATATTTTTACAAATTTTTTATTTACATTTTGTGTTTGGTTTTGTAAATGTGACGAATTTTACTCATATTGTATTAAAATAAGTTGAGTTAATAGCAAAGTTACGAATCATTTTTACTGATTTCCTTGAAAATTTTACAAATTATTCAACTAGTTAAGGCTCTGTCTTGGTTTGAGAATCTTTAGCAAGTCTAACATTTAAAGGAGAGTAGATTGCTTTATAGTTTTGTTAATTTTATAACATTTGTATACACAATAATGGAGAATAGAATTTATCTGACTTTTTTTAAAAAAAAAAAAAAAAAGAAGAATTTTCAGTATAAAGAAAATATTTGTAGTTCCAAATTGACCTGATTATGCCTATCCCAGTCAAAGTCAATTGGGCCTATACTCATATATACTTTAGAAATGACAGCGAGATCGGGCGAAAAGTGTCTCAAGATCCGTTCCATTGAAGTGGCCATGCGTGTGGCCCGATCTAGAGAAAGAGCCTTGCAAAAACAGAGAAAAAACGATGATGAGGATGATGACGATGTAGACGGAGCGCCCACTCAATGTCGACATAGAAGTGCTTCAATATGTCAGAGACCGGACGGGCGCTGTGTCTGTGACCCACAAACCACTGACTTACATTGGCATTATCTCGATTGCAGTTGCGCTTTTGCACAAGATCATGTAGTAAACGGCTGGAACATGTTGTGCGTGTGTGTGTGCGTTTGTGTCCTTAACAGCTCAGCTGGTGGCTGACGACAACAAGGACATGACTCAAGTGCCTGTTGGCGACAATTTGACAATGTTTATAAACAAACAAATGCACAATAAACTGACGCCTGACCAAAAGGACAATTGCAATTGCATGATCATGAAAAGGAGAAGGAGGAGTAGGAGTAGAAGGATCTTGCAACAAACTATCTCATATTACAAATTGCCATCAATTTGCCTTAATATTTTTAGTTTTTGAAGCACCCTTTTCTTTTACTTTTTTTTTTTGTTTTCACTATATTTATACTAGCGGAGCATTGAACGAACTGGCAACTGTAAAAACAATAATTTAAGAATGATTCTTTGCCATATACCAATACATATCGATTGCTACTAATGTCTGGCCGCATTTTTGTATCTAAAAGCCAAACCATTTGACAAATTTGGGACACTAAAATCGATTGACAGTTGTAATTACTTGTGTCAATAGAGTAGCTTCCATAGCATTCCATCTCTACTCATCTTGTAGTATATATGTATGTATAAATTGTACAGATTTATGTACCATCCCGCAGAGCTAATGAGATCTTGTCATAATCTGTAGACTAAATGTTTGCCTTGATTTTCTTGCCAAATGAGAAGAAGAAAAGTTTCTGCGGATATGTACTATGTACAGAGATAGGGGAAAAATATGCAGGAAAATCATCTTTTATTATATAGTACATTAAAAGTACTAACTTTCTTTATAATTTCTTGCAGTTTTTGTGATAATATCAGATAATCTGATGTGTAATGTTTTTGTACTTTAGTTTTATCAATTTGTTTGATTCGAATTGTAACTACTTGCATATATTTTAATAGCTATTAAAATATAATAAGAAAGGACTTCAATATTATATATCATAGCCTCTGATGAACATCAAAATGGATTATATCTGATTTACATTATAAAGTTCACATTCTTTTTCTTTGAGTAATGTGAAATGAGTGTATTGAATGAATAGATTGAGCCACTTTTCGTTGACCTACTCAAATTTGTATAATTTCAGGGGTTGATATACACTGCATGTGGTCGCATTGTGTGTTGAATGAGTGTGTGGCATCCACTCCGTCTCTATCCTCCTCTCTCTCTCTTTCTTGGTAGTTGCATTTCGTCCTGGGCCTGGGCAACCAATTTGTTTATATTTTGCCGCCTCCAGATTTGTTTATGCAACGATTCGGTTTTTTTTTTCTTTTCTTTTCTTTTCTTTTTTCGTGTGTGTTATTTTTCTCGTTTTATGACACATGCACATGTCAGCTACTTGATGGCAATCCTTTTAACCGGCCGCAGTGGCATCGTTTGTTTGCCTTGTAATTAATATGCAAATTGCCTCCATTGGCAAAGTGGCGGTGGCGTATGCGCAATCTTTGAACTGCAATTAGCTCGGCGTCATTGTAGTTGAGGCCTGTCAACGTAGTTTATACCTGCCAGATGATATCCAATATACAATATATTCAATATATATCCTATATATGTATGTATGTGCAATGTGTAAACAAATTTATCCGCTATTTGTTTAAACATTATTATTTTTTCTTTTTTTTTTGTTCAATGGGGCCTGCATTCTTAAGCGGCCATTGAGAGTGCATTTTAATGGCAAAATGGCAAAAATTTTAAAATCGAAAATCAAAAGGAAAGCAAAACAACAACAACAACAACAACAGAAAGAAAAAACACAGTTGCCTAAAGTGTAAACAAATTGCTAAAGTCGCGCAAGGCGGTTGGACTGGGAACTTTTAATAAAATGTAATGCATTTTTATTTTAGCCCATTGGCATGCACTTTGCTTTAGCGTTTGTCTCGCCCTTCACTTACACTTCTTCTACTCTATCCCATTTAGATCCCATGGATTCAGTTTGTGGAATCGATGATGCTGTTGTGTCTGTTGCACACATGTGTTTTACTGCATACGATGATGCTGAGGAGGTTGCCACAACTGACACTTCGATTTGCAGCTACCGGTTTGTCTGTTGCTATTGTTGTTGTTGTTGCACGTGTTATTTGTAGGCGCATTTGTTTATGCAACAATCCCTAAACCCCTTCTAACAGTTCTTGGTAGAAATAACTTCAACGACAAATTCATTAAACAAGCGCTCAATACTCTTACATTGTCTTTAAGGGAGTTCACATGGACTTTTGCAGGAATCATTTGGATATACATAGGTATATATTTCTGATTGTCATTAACAATATCTAAACTAATATATTTCGAACATCAGGTATTATACTAATGAATTGAATGAAATCTATCAATGATCTTTCAACCTAAATTCTTACTCTAAATAAACCTGGAATATACTATAGTTCCTATTTCTAACCCAATCATATTTTAGACCATCTTTTAAATCAACAAAAACTCTCTTTCTTAAATCATTTACATCACCTTCATAGAGAGTATTGAAAGGTCGTCTTAATAAAAGATTTACCATATTCATTGACTTGTTTTCCTATTAAAGTTGTGCTCTTTGTTTTATGGGCTACACGAGGGGCAGATGGGTGGGCGAGACGACAACATCCCAAAAACAAAAAAAAAGGGGGAAAACTGAGATTTGAATTAGAAGAAAACGACATTGCCTAATTGCTACCGATAAATGTACTATATATACTAGGTAAAGGGATTGGCTAGGTAAATGAAATGTTTTAACTACCCCTTTCCTTCTTCTTCTCTCTTCTATCATGAAATGTTCATAAACAAAAGATAGAAAAAGGCCGCCAGGCAGAGGCAAAGTAAAGTACGAATGATGTGTTGAGGCTATTTATGTTTATTTTGTTTTGAAAATTGTGCGTTTAATTTATAGTTAATTGTTTTTCAGCTTTTCATTAACCAACCGAAATGAACAAGCAAGCGGTGACTGTGTGCGGTCCCAACGAGGAAATTCATGTGAAAAAACGCCAAAAAAGCAACCCACAGAAACACCCACCCAAACACACACACGCACACACATACACTAACACAGATACACGCTTATGAAATGATACCAATTGCTGTGTTGATGATGGCGGCTATTTGCGCAAGTTGTTGATGGCGGTGCACCTACACACAATTGTATTCCAACATTCATCTCATCTGACCACCATCATCATCATCATCGTCATCATCGTCATAATAATGATGATCAGTCCAATTGGCCCACCCTCGTTTAACAAAATGGCCACCCACCTCAATTCATTTCAAATCTCAATCGCAGCTGTTGAAATTCTTTTGCGCAATGTGAAATCCCTTCCAGAATTGGACACGGGCCCGATGCCAGGGCCACTCCTTTGCTTATTTAGCTTCAAATAAAAAAGCATTTAAATGATTTTGAATGCTGCAGTCGGCCAGCAGAAAAACTTGAATGATAAATGTTTTGGTTTTTGTGATTTTGTTTATTGTTCAAATTTCGCCTAAAACAAAAAAAAGAAAAAAACTACAATTTTCAAAATTTTTACCGCATGTATAAAACGGTTTTTCTTCTCGTTTGTTTTTTTTTTGATAGGAATATATTGAGTTGAGTTGTTGGTGTTTTGCGAGCTGTTTAGATAAAAATTAACAGAAAAAAAAAATGAAGGAAAAAAAACTGTTGTGGTTTAGGCCAGAGAGCGAGGCCCGGCCCACACATGTGTCTGGCCATTGAGGCAACTTAATTAACATTTTTTCCGCCTTTTTTAATGGAGCTGCTCGACAATTAAAGACGTAAAAGATCGTGTCCCGGACATGAATTTGGGTGAAAATTGAAGTCTTATCAGCTGCCAGAGCGCTACTAATAGGGTAAAACACTTGAAGATCAATTGATAAGAACAGGCCTTGTCGTCACTTTCCTGCTAGATGAGTTAAATGAGTTAAAGATGGCTAAATATAATCTATTTTCTTAGCATTTGGCATTGGCCAAGTGTTTATTTAAACATTTAAACACTTTGCAATGAATCATTTCTTTTAAGTTTGCTTTTGGCTATGGAAAAGTTTTTCTCAACTCATTTAGCACCTGCAATCGATTGTACAATATCTAAGAAATCTATGTACTTTGCCTTTTGCCAATGATTTGTTGTTGTTTTTCTTCCATTTACCTTTTATTTATTTGGAACATCATAAAAAAAAAAAAGAAACAGCAAAGAGCTTAAAATCTATTTAAGTGTTCATTGTTTAGTGTAAACAAGGTAAAATGGTCTAAGATAATGATGATGATGATGAGAATGCTTTACTACATGAAACAGTGTGGGAGTAGTTATAATGGCACCTGCTAGTACAGTGAATACCCAATGTAAAGTACGGTGATGTCACTAATCAATTAGTTCAGTTTTGAAGAAGATTTGCCAAACCATTTTGGTCAGTAAGACATTGAAGATTTTCAATTTTTTTTATTTTTCACTTGTGATTGTCTTTTAAAGCAAACTCAATTTACAGTTGAGTTAAGTTCATAGAAGTCAAGCTTAATGTTTGTTACAAAATAATCTTAATCCTCTTATTATTGCGATAATTTTTATCTATATAGAATTAGCCTGAAACCGTCCAATTGACATAATAAAAAAATTAGAAAAAAATGATGACAAATTCAGTTTGATGCATAAATGAACATGAGTTTTCATTATGATGATTGGATTGGATGCTCATGTTTCAGCTCCTTCTCCCCCGCCCACTGCCTCAGTCAGTCATCCATCTGCACCTCGTTAGCCATCTTCACTAAGCATTGAGCAATTTACTTTTCAAATGAATTCCACCTACTTTTGCCGTAGTGCCATTTCTTCGTTATTTTTTTTTTCCATAATGATTATACGAAGAATTTCTTTTTTGAGCTTCCTTTTTATTTTTTTTTTTGGGAATTTTTATCTTGGCAGGCAACCCCTGCCCCGTGCCTATCAGCCACACCCACTGACGGCAGCTATTAGCAGCAATTTTCAATTTCCTTTCTGATGAAGCACATGGCAAGAGTACGACCACGAGAGAGAGATAGAGCAAATTACATGGCAGACAAGATGAGACATTCACTTTTCTTTCTTTAGATACTTTTCTTTTCTTTTTCTTTTCCATTTTTGTATATTTTCTTTTTTTTTTTTCGTAGCTTTTGCCATCTTCTGCTCACGTACACAATTGTCCTGTGCACGCTTGACTTCGATTCGTAAAGAAGATTTTCTTGCAACGGCGCAAATGAACGGCCATTATGTTTATCTCAAGTGAAAGCAACGGCTGAAGTGAATTTTTAACGAGCCATGACAAGGACAAGTATAAGGATAAGAAGAAGTAACTGCTCAGTGCCCTGCACTGAGTTAACCAGCGCTGTCTAAAGGACATGCTTCAATTGAATTTGAAGAAGAAAATTACACTTAAACGCTGCAGCGTGTCGACAGCCTCTCTCTCTCGCCAAGATGGTCAGCTTTTCTTTTTCTTGATTGGATTGCATTGAAAAGAGAGGCAGAGAGGGAGATTACTATAGTAAATGGCCAAGACTTCTTCTTGCCATCAATTAAATGTTTCACTTGAAAAGCAATTTGGCCATTTAGCTATAGCTGCCACCGTTGCCAAGTTTTCAATGAACTTCACTTGTTTGCTTTGTAACCAATTCAATATAAACGCCTTTTCATTTGTTTATAGACAACGACAAAATTCCGTATTGGTATAAGCACCAAGTGAAGTTTATTTGGCTAAGCCGCTGACAGACATGGGTCTATATATCTATATCTCTCTATCCCTTTCATTCCCTTCTAGTCTATTCACATAGCACTCATACGCAGTGTGCGCCATCTGCATTAACATATCATTAGATTGTATGTGTGTGTGTGCGTTTGTCTGTTTATCTGCGCTTTTGTTTATAATAGAGCGTAATCATGTGTTACTAATACCAATAATAAAATGCTAAAGGGGCAATGGGCAACATGTAACCCAAGCATCCCATAGTGAACTCCACAACTCCAACTTTACTCCAGAGGCGTCATCAAAGGGTAAGTGAAAAAACTTCTTTGGACAACTTATTCTTAAATATTTGTATTTAAATAATTTGTTAACGTTAAAGTTAGATATTTGAAGTCTTCAGTTTTCCATTCTTTTCAAAAGAGAAGCAAAAGAACCATTCCAGTTATAGGTTTGATTTGTTAACCCCTTTCGACTGCGCCTATGTGCCGCTTCCCGCATCCACTTCAATGTCAGTTCGTGCATGCATAATGAGCATACGTGTGTCGTTGTCTCTGTCTCCGCCTCAAGTGCACTTCCAGTGACTGTGACTCTTTGGCCTCCATGGCCCAGAAGTCAGAGAATCGTATAAACATCCATATCCATAACCTATAACCAAGAGGGCAGGGCAAATGGCGCTGAAATGGCGCTCCCATTGCAGGAAGCGTTTGTCTTTATTTTACTTTATTTTTTTTTCTTTTTCAATTTGTTTATAAATATTTTTTAGATTTGCATAATACGAAATATATATCTGTTCTAAATAGACACTTTGTTAATACTTGGAATATGTGCTTCTATATGGAATGAGTATATACAGAATGAATATGTTGAAATCCTATTAAAATTGATGATGAATATATGAACTTTATTGTTGTTGTTGTTGCTTTTTTTTTCTCTTTTCTTTTGCTTAATTTCATAAGAAGACCACTTGGAATGGCACTCTGGCGCCTTAAGTAGCATTAGCATTGGACATGATAGAATATAGAATTCAATTTTGAACTTGATTTCAATTCCGATTCATATATATATTCATTAAATACTTAAGTAGATGCTCGAGTGCCAAAGTTTAAGTGTTTGAGGTTATTATTGCAAAATTTTCTTTAAGTGAGGCAGAGGGCAAGGAACAAAAGGGCATATAAAATCTTTAAATCTTTTGAAAAATATCAATATCAAAAATTAACATATGGCATTGATAAGTGTTTTGGGGTATTGAAAATGAAATGCATATTTGTCAAGGTCAATTTAAATTTAAAGTCTTATTTTGCTAATGAAAATTGAAGATTAAATTGTCTCTTAAAAGAGATATATCTTATATATTATAGTGTATATCTATTATCAATCAGATGCGCTTTTCTTTAGTTGCTTACTTCAAATAAATTTATTTTTTAGAGGCAAATTTATTTTCTCTTTTTATACTTTGAAGTCATGTTCTTTCACTAATAGGAGGATGAAGATTTCCCGGAATAGTATTCCTGTTTTTTTTAATAGTTTTCTTCAGTATTAGAATGGAATTTTCCTCTTTGGTTTTTACGATATCTACTTCCCAAATGAATTATATTAAACGAGGGGGAAATCGTTAATAAATCAGTTGATTAAGTTAAATATTTGTTTGCCGGTTGTTGTTAAAAAATTGCCACCCACATAATACAGTTTCCACTAATCATCCATGTAAATTGCTATACATATATACATTTCTGTGTATAAAGATTTGTATGTATTTGGAAAATGCAATAAAACTCAACGCGCCAATTTGTAGGCAATTAAATTTTATTTTTGTGTTGGAATTTTCAAATTGGCGGCAACGCTGACGTCGACATATTGTGGCATCGGAATCGGTCATTCAAAATTGATTTGGCAGCCATTCATGGTATGGCATCAGATTGGATGAGATGGGATTGGATGGGTATGGGTATGTAGATTGGGATGGGAAGAATAGACTTATTTGTGTTTACTTTGTCATATTTTGCCAATGTGTTTTTATTGTTCTTGTTACGGGGCAGCAGTGAAAAATGCCCTCCTCTATTTGTTGCTACATGCCGCAGCAATGATACTTTGTTTATTATCTCGGCCAGGCCAAAATAAATGCTATTCTATCTACAGTTGTTGGGTATTCCTTCTCTTTTTTTTTGCGGTAAATGAGGCGAATAATATAAATGGGGCGGGGAACCTTGAACGATCTATTATTCATTGTGCGCAATGAATAATTTCAAGTGGATCGTGTATATATATATATAGATTGGGTTTCCTAATCTCTTTTGCAAAATCGCCTCAATCATTGCAATGATCTCAACAGCTGGCAAAATGCAGTCATAAATTCCAATACCAGGCTGAAGATGGCCAAGTGTTCCATCAAAATCAAAGCTTTTAAGTCGCTGCCCCTGAAGTGTTTCGTTCTAATTTGTGTGTTTGAGGCAAAAAAAAAAAAAAAGGAAAGAAAACTGGCCAACAAAATGCTCAATTAGCCGCTATTACATTAATAATACGCGTACTTGTCTACCCAGCTAGCTGGCCAATTCAATGGTAATTGAAACAACAACAACAACGACATTGATTCTATATCTCTACTATTTGGTAAATGAAAATCAGAATTATTGAAATTGAAATGAAAAGCGCACATTCGCAAAAGTGAATCGTCTGCACTTAAGAGCCTAAAAGTATCTCCATATCTATATCTGAGCAAATAGTGAATTTGTTTTGCCTTCTTTCTATATTAAACTATTATTACATTGAAGTGGCAAAACAATTGAAAAACATTAAATAATTGAGATGAATTTATATTACAGATCAAAAGCATCTAGCTTATTATTGTAATTATTTACCATTTTTACTTATTAAAATGATTCGCTCATCAGAATAATTGCTTAGATACTTTAACTAAACAAATCTCTGAAATTAATCAATTGTAAGCGAGTTTCTTCTGCTTATGAAGTTCAAATCTCATCTGTAGTATTTGTTTTTCTATACTAAATATCCTTTTATTTCTTCCCAATGTATTATATTGTAAGTGGTTGAATTTACAATGTATTAAAATTTAAAATAAAAAAAAACTTTAATTAAAAATATTGCATCCACATAGAATGCTAGTATGTACTCTGCAGTTCCGAGGACCGACTTAAATTTAGTTATATGGCTAGATCACGAAGACGAGAACTGTCCCATGACAAGATCACCTATACCATTACCTTAAGAGATGTCATTGAACTGGGGGCATCCGCCCTTGCATCAGCTGTGCCTAGCCCATTATCCACCCACGATAGGCTCATCATAGCCTAGCTTCTGTGTTCTACAACATTAGCTAACTACAGTGGAGTATCCCATGATCTAGCTCGCGTGGACTAACCCAGGTCTACCGCGTCTCGTCTGTCTATGGGCTAGCTTAGCATCTCTAGCTAGAGATACCAACTAATTTGTAATTAAACTAGAAACTTAATAAGCTAATAATTATAAAAATTATAAAAATGTTTATAGAATATATAGATTATACTTATATTTTAATCTTTAATTTTTTCCAAAATAATTTTGTTTCTTAATATAGTTTTTAGTAAGTAAAACAAAAAGAAATTTAGAGGTGCAAAAAAAGATGAATATTATATTAAGTTAAATAGTGGATCAATTGTTTATATAAATGATCATATCATATTGTATAGTTTTCGATATGCCTACCAGGACCACCAAGGCTCAGTAGTTAGCCTTTTCGATTGCCTTTCCAGTGGCAATGGAAATTTGAAACCGGCGACATAAACAAGATCATCGATGTAATTATGGTTGTGTGGCTATGTTTACATATCACGCCTATGACCATGTCGCCGCTTCCTGGCCAGACAGGATTCCACTTGAGTTTTGAAACATTGTGGGAATATTGAACACGCTTTGTGGCATAGGTCAAGGTGTCTAATTGGGTAGCCTTGTCTAGACAAAATCTAAAATATTGCGACACATTTGTTGACAATGTTTGGTAACAATTTAAACGGACAGCAGTGGCGCGTCTGAGTGGCAAGAGGAAAGTAATATGGGATTGGGAATGGCAACTGGAGACCACACAAAAGATGAATATAACTCAAACCGTACTTCAAATAAGCAAAAGTCCCTGGAACAACAAACAATGCAACCAAACCGCAGCACGACAGGCGCATTTAATGCACTACTACTCAACCAGTGGCAGTTCCAGTTGGGAGAGTTGAAGTTGTAGTCCATCATATGCTCAGAGATCTTATCTCATCTTTTCCCCCATCAGGTGTGGGCGGTGATGTGTGTGTGGTGGCGTTGACTTTGTGATGCTCCCGTTAGAAGCGGATTTTGTTTATGCTACTTTGTGAGCAATAAAAGCACAGACCTGCCATGTGGGTGGTCCACCTTATGCTGGATGCTGCCACAGCCCTGAACGACACACAACCAAAACAGGGGGTGGTAAAGCAGAAGGAGGAGGAGGACAAAAGGGAGACGAAGCAGAGACCTGGTTATGGCTATTTGAAATCCCAACATCAACATCACCGCCGCTTTGCTAATTACCGGCAACTCTTCAAAGTCATTCGTGTGGAATTAATCATTGCATTGTGTTGCCCGGAGGATTGCTCTACTCCTAATCCCTGTGAGAATGCAGATCAAGTTAAATTATACAATAATCGAATTGATTTCTGCCACTTGTAAGGAAGTAGTCGGTCTGGGGACAGCTGAGTGAGAATCTGAAGTGGCAGTGAAATAATTTGAAATAATTGTCTCATTAGAATGCTTCATCTTGATAGAGACAGGCTCCACTTTTCTATACCCTATATCTCCCCCGTAGGAGAAAGGGTATGTTGAAATCAATGTCAATCTATAATCAACATTTTCTATATCTATATCCGATAATAAGTTCTAGCTAAAAAGAGATTACTTCTCTAGAAACTGATGGTAAATTTTTATTTTTATCTTCATTTATTACAGGGTATTTTAAAGTCGATTTTATTAGACATAATCTTTTGTCTTGGGAACAGCTACTCAAGTCAAGTGTTAATGATGATGCTCTCTAAAGCCTTTGCTCTGCACTCTTCTGACTTTTGATAATTTTCAAATTTAATTTGATTTCTTTTTCATTTGCTTGGTTTGTTGACCTCACAGTTGATTTTTGTGTGAGAACTTTGACCTCCTCCCGCGCACAGAATTTGTCTTACAATAATCCATCTTTTTATTTATTATCATTTGTCAATAAAATTGACATAATTTACATTTTGATTTGCATCTCACATCAACAAAAGAAATGAAAACAAATGTAAATCAATTTCACAGATTTGCCAATCTCATATTTACGTCTTCATAATTTTGCACTCAGTTTTGTGGCTTTAAGAAAAAAAAGAAATTGAAATTGATTTCTATTTTTGTTGCAGCATTGCTGAAGAGGCAGGCACAGTAAATATTCGATATGGATTTGGAAATTTATCTCCATTGGCCTTATTTATGCCTAGATCATTTATCTTTACATTTTCCAAACTATTTTTACAATGAGAAAATGTTTGATGGTAAATCTAAGCAATATTAAAAAGTTGTTTCTACTAATTGATTTTTGTGATAGATTTAATTCTCCATATATTATAAACAAAATGGTTTTATTCAATGTAACCACAACTATTTTGATCATAATTCAAGTCTTAGCAGACTGTGAATACTCAAATCATAAAGAAGTAAAAGAGATATAGAATTTGAAATTGTTGTTAAAATACTTATAATTTTAATGGGAAATCCTTTACTATTATTTGTGCAACATGCTAAAATTTATATCCACGGCTTTTTTTAGGAATTAGTTAGGATTAGAATTAATTAATTAGTTAGTTTAAAAACTTTGTTTCATTCATTCAATTTAACTTCCAACGGTTTCTTTAGACCTTCTGTTAACTTAACACTGCTCAGAAAACGGTTGTTAATTAACAGTGCTCGTAAATGATATTACGAGCGCCACCTAGTTTTCAAAAGTATAGAATTACGCGCCAAGCAACAGAAATTCAAATGTGTATAAAGTGCTTAAAATTTATACCGCATAGCGTCTATCTGGTGGTTTACCAGATATAGTCCCTTATTATTTGTAATTTAGAGAGAGATTTGCATAAAATGGCGTAATATATATAATTTATGGCCACTTTATTTAGTATTTTCTTTTATTGCATATTTGTATTGCATATTTCGCTAACTAATCCGTTGTTTGACACCATTTAACTAGAAAAATCTATTTGTTCCATTTCTTTCAAGTGATCGTTTGCTTTGCTGATCTCTTGTAAAGGTAGATTTAAAAAATTTTGATTTAATTGAAGTTTATTCAGATTTAAAATTCAGTTTGTTTATTTCATTTGAAAAAACACAGGTAAATTGAAAGCTTTGCAGGTTACATTGGATTTCAAAGCTCTATCGAAATATATAAATGAATGAAATATAATAAGTTTCAAAAATGTCATGCCCATTAAAGTTTTAAATATTCTCTTTTCTTACATTTACAATGTAATCATTAAAATCCTTTTATATACTTTTTTTTTTTTTTTTTTTTTTAATTTATTATATATTTGCAATCTGTCGTTAGACAATAAACAAATTTTTTCAAAGTTAAAATTCAGAGAAGTAATATTGATGCCAGTCGCTTGAGACTGACGCCAACTTTAGTTGATTCCAGAAGCTCTACCAGTCATCTTATTGTCTAAATGGGAGATCAAGAGGGTGGTTTCTCTTGAGTCTCCTGATGTGTTGACTATTATCTAGGAGATTAAGTGCCAGATAGTTTTCATGGTTTTCAAGTCTCTAGAAAAATCTATTTGTTCCATTTCTTTCAAGTGAACGTTTGCTTTGCTGATCTCTTGTAAAGGTAGATTTAAAAAATTTTGATTTAATTGAAGTTTATTCAGATTTAAAATTCAGTTTGTTTATTTCATTTGAAAAACCAGGCAAATTGAAAGCTCTGCAGTATGCTTAGGAACTCAAAGCTCTATCGAAATATAATGAATGAAATATAATAAGTTTTAAAAATCTTATTCCCGTTAAGGTTTTAAGTATTCTCTTTTCTTACATTTACAATGTAATCATTAAAATCCTTTTATATACATAAATATTGCATCATTGAAATATACAATTACATTTATTTAGCTAAACCAAAAATAAAAACAGTTAATAGCTATAATTATACATATACTTACATATATATATTATGTACTCGTACTTGGGTAGTGATTCATTAATTAAGTTTCTGATAAATACATACAAAGACATACATACATACATATATATAGGTTACATATAGAGAACAATCACAAGCAATTTACTCGAAATTTAATACTCTTCAATCATCATTCGCAAAATCATGTGGGAAAAATGTTTTTTTTTTTTTTTTGCTGATTTTCTTTTGCAAGCAAATTAGATTCAAATGAGAAAAATAATATACAAATTGGGCTAATATCTATGAGGAAGTGGAAGTGGATGTGGTGGTCGTTTGCTTCAACGGATATAGGTTGCCATCTGAGTAACGCATCAGTGTCATCAGTTTCAGCATACGTAAATCTTCCTTGGCCTTATCCTTGTCCTTTTCCTTAACCGTACTAGATGATTGCTGTTGATAGTGGTGGTTGTTGTTGTTGCTGCTGCTGCTACTGCTGCTGTGGAGATGGCTCTGCAATTGTGATGTGGTATTCGTCTGATGTGGATGATAGTACGGATGCCGGATGGGATCTGCTGACTGGTCGGGTCTTTAAAATACTCAAGTCATTAACATTCTCTAAAAAGCTTTTGTTCGCTGACAATTGTTTCACGCTTTGTACATCCTTTTTCAGCTCCTCCATGTCTCGTTTCAGTTTGGCACGTCGATTTTGGAACCAGGTAATTACCTATAATTGCAATAAATCAGGTGCCAATCAAAATTAATTTGAATTTTTTTTTCCAACAATTATACTCACCTGTGCATTGGACAGACCCAAATTGCCAGCTATCTCATCTCGATCCGCTGGCGATAGATACTTTTGGTATAGAAATCTCTTTTCCAGTTCAAAAATCTGTTGATTGGTAAAAGCAGTTCGGGATTTCCGTTTCTTCTTTGGATTGGAACGTGTGGCAAAAATGTTTAATGTGGCGGGATCTGAAATATAAAATGTTCATAGTATAGTATCATAAAATATTTGTATATACATAAAGCCTATATATAAACCAAGTGTGAGATGGCTTATTGTTAATATTTACAGGCGATCAGTCAAAATGAGATGATCATAAAATTGACTGGCTTTATGAGTCTGTTGACTCGGATTTTACTTTTTAATACAATTGTGAACTGGTAAAGTTCAATTCCATTTTCAATCAGTCAAATAGTTAAAACAATTTCTCAAAACACAATTCAATGGAATTCATAATAGACAAAAAGAAAACACAAAACTCTGGCCATAAATGCTCAAAAAATAAGAGGAAGATTATGGAATTCTCTATAGCGATATATGTATTTATATAGACACACTCTGCTTGATGTTATCCGATCATCAAATTTTATGGGCGTCCACGCCGCTTTTGGTCTACATTTTCTCTTCTGACGATTCTCTGTCAATTTTTATTGGCCTCACCGTGTTGAATGATTTCCTTTATGAGTTTTGCTGGAGAAGGGGGAGGGGTGTAAATCTGATGTTGTTTTCTTAAGCGTTTCGATTGGGATTTTGATATCGGATTTTGATTGCCGGGTATTTGTTTTTGGCATGTTTAAAGGTAATACATCTACTGATTGATGTTTTACGAAAGTATTCCACTGGCGGAAATCAATTCTTACTGTTTGTGTTTATTTTTGTAAGCTATTTCCATTAAGTATTGTTTATTTCAACTTCTTTGGCTCTCTCTCTCTCCCTCTTACTTTTATTTTTGTTAATGTAAGTATAATATTTATTATATACTCATCGTATATTGGTTGAAACACAAAGGAAATGGTTGGCAGTGGCAGGAAACAATTGGAATGGCAGCTGCTGTTGCATCATTTATCCTCCCTGCCATCAAGAGGCAACAACTTTGTTGGTCTTCTTGTTGCAGTTGTTGTTAAACATGTCCGACTCAATTAAGAATTGAAAGGACATACGAAATTTTTATGCAAGGACATATGCAGCCATGGGGTTGATTTTTTATGACTTTTGCAGTCCTTTTTGTTTTTGTTGTTACCCAAAGCCATTTTGACACTCTTCTTTGATGTGTTCATTTATCTAGAGCTAAAATAAACTACGCCCCTCTTCTTCTACCAAACCTCGAGGGTCCAGGAAACATGCTTGGTCATATATGTTATCAATGATTATACACCTTTATTTCAATTTTGGTAAGAATTTGCAGTATTGAATAATCTGCAGAATCTAGATAGCACTTCTTGGTCTGTTGGGTATAACCAAAGAAATCGGTTTGAAAATTATTTATACATAATAACTTTATAAGAAGGCCCTCATTATGTCTATTTCTCTATGGAGGCTAGGCCCTAGAAAGTTGACACCACAGCAACTCCACCAACGCGAACTTGAAAGGAGTTAAAAGACGCCACAGCGTGGCTAATTGAGACGCAAACAGCACAATGACGCTTTGTCCTTAAATAAGTGGGTTTGGTCTCTGCAATAATACAATATGGCATACATTATACATATATGTATATCTGTATGTGTATAGTACAAGAAACTATGCGACACACGATATGGCGTGCCTTATCGTTGACGAATCTCCAACAACAACTAAAATGAGCGCATGGCTAATGGTCTAGCTGGGTAATTAGGCAAATTAGCTGGACGCCCCATAAATTAACAGTAATTAATTAAATAAACATAAACCTCTGAAGTCTGGCAACTTTCCTATATATATACAATTTTATAAGGTCAGATCAGCAAAAGGATTAAGATACCATAAAAATTCTTGTAATATTACACAACAAAATGTTTTTTTTTTTTTCTTGTGTAGAGCAATTATGTTAATTAAGTGGGAAAAAACGATAGAAATAATCAAAGAGAAGAAGAAGAAATGTTTCAATTAAAACCAAACTGAAATCAATCAACCGAAATCAATCAGCCTAAAGACCAAAGTGTAATAAAGTGCAGAGTGGGTCTAATCCCCCCCTCCTTTAAAGAAATCTAACTCTTAGCTGAATAGAGAGTCAGAGGGAGATCAAAGATAACCCAAATGGGTGCTACCAAGATGCATATCTGTGGATATGGCTAATGCCCAGAGAGGATTTTTTCAACACAAGGTGCTGTTCACACGCTCTTCAAATGCCTCAGCTACCTACACCTCCATTGGATGAGCAGTCTCGGACCGGGAGTACCATGACATGTGGAATGTGTGATTTTCGGGATGCTGTTGCGGAAGACTCAATTATGTGAAGACTCTCCTAGGGACTTTTAACGATTTATGAGCACAAGGAATTTCACATTCTGTTGGGCTTGAGCTAAATACCTGCCAATAAAGCCTTAAAAGTTTGCCGACAATGAAATTATGACAAAACCAGCGACCTTCAAAATGCAAAAGAGATGAGAGGCAAAGAGAAGAGTAGTTTGTTTTTTTTTGGTTAAAAGCGCTAATTACATGCCCCGCCGGCGGAGAAGATGCAAACCAAAGTAGAAAAGATGCTAAGACCACAAATTGCGTTGTCCAGAAGCTCGAAAGCGTAATCAAAAACTAATTTTAATCCTGTTTGGGGCCACGCTGATGAGGGATCAGATTAATGCGGCGCACTCACTCACGCTCACAAAACGGAGGGGAGCGGGAGGGGAAATGCTATCCGATCTGTTCTGATCTTTTTAGCGGTAGGTCCAAGTTAATTTATTCTAAATGGGTTTTTGAAATCTACCGAAAACAACACAAGAAATTTACTTATGACCACAAAAATTCCAACTCTGTGTTGGTCTTGGTGTTGGAGTTTAAGTTGGAGTCAGAGTCGAATTTAAAGCCAAAATGATGATTCAGTTTCATTTTCATTTTCGGCTTTTGGACCCTTCATATACATACATACATTCATACATACATACATATAGCCCCTGCATATTTTTCTCACTTTGGCGTGTCTGCGTGTTGTTAGCAACGAAATTGATGAGTTCGAGCAGGTTATAAAATTCGATACCATTTTATTTTTGTTTTTCTTGTTGCTGTTGTTTGGGAGCTCTTATTGTTGCTACGTAAAACCGAAATACAATAACACACAATTAATATAAGAAGATGAGACAAATTTAGCCGCCGACAAAAGGCCAAGAAGCTCAGGCGCTCAGGCGCAGCTCTCCATAACGAGAAAGTTATAAATTTTGGTATTTTCTTTTCAATATCGACTTTTTTTTTTTTACAACTGGTGGGGTCTATCTATCTATCTCTTTCTGTCTCTCCCTCACCACAGTCGGCCTGGTTGCTTGTTTACACGCTCGTAATGTTCCCAATAATGTGAAAGGGTAGTGGGATGAGGGCAAAGGGCCAGGTAGTCATTCCGAGTGGTTTACGGCTTATGAGTTCACCAAGGAAGCTTAAGAATGGAAAAAGAAGAAATAATCCTTTTGACTTTCAAGGTATCTATAAAGTGGTTAATAGATTACTCAACTGATTAGAGTAGCAAATTGATATTATGGAAGTTCAATAATCTTGAAAGTTAAAAGATTATTTAGATAGATGTACTAAAAATTGTTCCGAAAACTGCAAAGATGTAAATAAGAAGCTGTAAATGATAAATGCTGAAATTTTGAAGAATACAAGATTATCTATTATGTGATCTCAGTTTAACACCTTTTTTTTTTTGAAAGATGCAAAATAAGAAGAAAGCAAGAAGAAGCTGCCAAATTTTAGACTTACATTTTAAGAGTACGAAGAATAACTTTCGTATAGAATACCTTGTTTCAAATCAATTTTTTTATATTTTGTATAGGTCTATTACGTTTATTCCATATCTAACAACTCTATACTCAGCAAATCTCTGTTTTTTTACCTTTTCTCCCCCCTCTCTTTCCTCCCTTTAGTTCTCTTCCAATAGTCAGTTTCTTTGACTTTCCATGTAAAGTTTTTTAACATTTTGCAAATTGACTTCTTTTTTCTTTTAAAAGTAAAAGAAAAAAAAAACCATTTGCAGCGTAAATTTTGTTCATGTTTGCCCGCAGCTATTTTGATTGCTGTGTTACATCTTGTAAACATTAATATGGCCAATAATTTCTCACTGCGAGTTTTTTGGGGTAATTTGCAGCATCGACGAAGAACATGTCAACGGCCCCGGGGCTATAATCAGATGTTGTACGTATGTATGTAGATATAGCAGGCGGGTTAATTTCTTTATACACGATGAACTTGATGGTCGTCATCAGTATTTTCGACTTTCTTTTGTGCGTTCACACATACATACCTGAGGGGCTTGTATATATACATTTATACATATATACATACCTACAATATATAAACATAAACGGGAAAATCAACAAACCGTTTGCGCACGATGTTCACTCACTTTTGATGGCCCCCTTATAACCTTTAAATTTACGGATGCCGGCAATTCATTAACGCAATATTATGGTCGAGGCACTTTCACATATGTACATATACATACACATAATTGTGCTTGCGAGCGTTCTTTGTATGTATTTTGATTGATTTTAATGGCTGGCAAATCAATTGCAATTCCCTATACAAACTCTGACGCCAGCGTTGACGCCAACGCCGACGCCGTTGCAGTCAAGTATAGCGCCGAAAACGTGGTCATCCTTAATTCAATAATGAATACGTAAAGCAAAGCTAAACCATGGCCACACACTGCTCCTGCCCACCAGTAACCCTCCCCCACTCACTCTTTCTCTTTCGCTCACTCTGTCAAGTTGCGCATGCGTCGCGTTGCGCTACGCAAGAGTTGGAGAAAACAAAAAAGAAACGAGCAAAAAACGAGAGAAGGAACAACGTCTACGTCGGCTTCGGGACAAAGCGTCGGCTCTCTTTGATCAGCATATATAAAATACTATGGCCACGCCCTTTAAAAGGTAGATTAAACGAGATGGCGCTCGGGCAATGGGCAAACGTATACTTAAAGTTAACGTAACTTAAAGAGCAATGAAGTCAGTCAGACTGAAGCTCAGACGTAGACCGAGACACAGACTTCTGCATGAGATGACTTTGGCTGCATCCCGAGGCGCAATTGGCTGCAGTTTCAATGTGTACAGTGGTTGAAAAGTAGTCTAACACTGAACTTTGTTTAGAATATTTCTCAAATTTTATTTCACCATCTTCTTCACATCTTTATAACTGTTAATTTATCTCGTATTATATTTTTGTTGTTAAAATTTTTTAAACAATTGTTTTTTCCTTTTTATTTAGCCATTGTTCCACTGTGCGTTGTCAGTGCAAAATAAAAAAAATGTTGCTGTAGCCTTGCAATTTGAACGCTCAGCACCCGATGAATCGCTTGAGCGGGCGGTATGGGGGAGGCCAAGCTCCCTTCCTCCCTTTTATGAGTGGGTAATCCTCAGTTCCTTTTTGGTCTTCTCTTGCACTTGGCATTTGTGTTCTCTTTTTTTTTTTTTTGCTTTTTTGTACTCTACTACATCATTTTTATGTTTGCATGCCCTTTAAGCACTGGATGAGAGCCGCAACGGCGACTGGTTCTGGATCACGTTGGAGTCGGTTGTAGTTGTGGCTGTTATGGGGCGGCATTTGGCGGCATTGTTAAGTGAAAATCTGCCCTTTTTTTTCTGTGCAATCGCTAACATCAGCTAACAATGGTCATCATCATTAAAATCCGATCAAAGAGCGGCGACCTGGCGACGCTTTGAAGATCTACGCCTCAGATTTTGCATTCGAATCCTTACCATCTTTGTTTGCCGCTTCCTCGTCCTCCATCACTCTCCTCGCTAACATCATTCATAAGTGTAATGTAGGCCAAACGGAGGCTGAGTTGAACCTGCTTTAAGCAATGCTAGATGGCTTAATGTCTTTATAAGTAGCATGCAGGTTAGTGGAAACTGGGTAGAAATGTGCTTGTAATCAAAACCGTTTAAAAAAGAAAAAAAAAAAGAAAAACTACACACACTAATTGAGTTAGAAGTTCATTGGGGGGCTTTGAACTGACCGACAGATGAAAAAGGCCGATACTATATTGGTGGCACAACAAAGAGCGTTGACAACAGCATAAAGCCAACAATGCCCCAAAGCATTTGGCTAGATGAATGGATAGCCATGGTCATAGATATATATTGATGATCATGCTGAAGATGGTTGAGTAAACCGCTAAAATGGCCCAAAGACATTTATACTATCGTTTTGACAACTCAGCGAAAATCCACCGGGAATGGGGAGGGCATTAAAAAAAACGGTGCTGGGACTTGTTAATGAGCATTAGTCGGACTAACATTACACTAACAACAAAACGAGGGGAAGAACAACAACAACAACAACTCCAGCATTGATATTATGACAGGCTGTCATAAATTACAAATTAATGAAATGAATTGTAGGCATGCAAGGCATGGCACCTTAAGGGTATCCTCTCGCACTCAAACTAGGTTCAAAGCAAACAGGGAACAGGACAGGTAGGCAACAAAAAAAGTAAAACTACAGTGGCCAGATCGATGGTAGATTTCGATCTCAATTTTGTTCAATGTTCATCGATTGTTGTGTTTATGTGTGTGCCTGTGTGTGTTATATTCTGGGTTCTGCTCAGGTGCCGGCTTTGCCACCGCATTGACTTGCCTACCTTGCACCTAAGAGAAACGAAGATCAAAGACCAACATTGCCGACTTAATAACATAAATTAATCTTCTCATTGTTGATCAGACTTTGAAAGAGAGCAAAAGAGCGACGGAGAGAGAGAGAGAGAGTGAGTGAGAAAGAGAGTTAAGGAGGTAGACCATGGCTTATGCGTGCCAAAAATTACTTAACTACAAGCTATGCTAATTCGTCGCCTAACCAGATCCAATTAACAACCCAACAGAACAAAAAAAAAAAAAAAAAAAAAAAACGACCATTTAATTTTGATTTTAACTTCGATTTGATTTCATTCATTATTTTCATCAAATGTGAAAGAGAAGGAGCAAAGGCCTAGGCCTTCGAGCAAAGCAAATCAGTTGGCAAAGATTTTTTTTTTATTTTTCTTAACCGGAGAGATCAAAGTAAATATGCCGCCGGCTGTGTGATACAGAGAGACGTGGCAAATATATTTATATATATGTATATATATGTAGACGTTTTTGATCGAACCAATACGATGATCATCAGATACAATAACAACAACAGCAAGAAGAGTAGAAAAAGAAGTCGAAGAAGCATTAAGTATTTGAAATGACTTTCCGGCTTGAGAGAGTGGAAAATGAAACGAGCGCAGCAAATTAGCTAATCAACGCCCATTAGTAGTAAGATATTGGAATTTATGATAAATTTCCGTTAATGTTCATATATGAAGAGAACTCACAATTCAGCAACAAGTTAATTTGCTATATATACCGATACCAATGAGGTATACAGATAGATATATACATATATATATATGCATATGTGATAAAGCAGGTAAGTTTATAACGCTGCCCCATACACAGCAGGATGAGAAAGAGTCTGACTATAAGACAAGTGCATATCCTTGCAAATGTGTGTGTGTGTGTGTGTGCTAATAATACATAATTTTCTTGTAAAACAACAACCGCTGCTGTTGCTGCTGCTGCTGCCGCGCATCGTTATCGTTATCATTATTGCGAATTTTTATGTGAGCCTGCATGTTGTTTGGAACAAGGCATTAACCAAGAAAAAGAAGAAAAAGGCGTTGGCCAACATTTGCCAGTCATCGTATTGCATTGCATTGGATTGGATTGGGGCGACAACTATACGACAATATTATCTTATTTATGTTTATCGATATAGCCGGCAAACAGGCAGATAAGCGGCTTTAAGCAGGCCACTGCCAATTTGTATGTGTGCTCGTAGGTTTTGTTTTTAGTGGGCGCCGTAAAATGAAAAGCCAGAGACAGAGCCAGTTGCCAGTTGCCGTTTGCAGAGTTTTGGCTACCAGCTGAGAGGCGGCTTATAGGGTTAAGGTGCTTGATCTTGCGGGTAGGAGGTATATGCACATACCAAATAACTTAACTGATCGACTTGATTACTTGCAGTGTCAATCTCATTTTCAATTATGTATGGAAATGTTCTCAAAACGATTTAGTCACGTTTGATTTAGTATAATTAGAAAAAAAAAGTTAAACTGATCCATATTAGAATATGATCTTAAATCAATAAAGGACCGTTTTCCAGAAATTTAATTTATTAAAAAACATTCTAACGAATTTTTGACATACAAGCAAAAGTGTTAACCAGATTAAAGGAATCAAGGACTTTTAGTCTGAGATTGATCATTGTTTATTTTAGCCTTATATATTATTATTGAATCGAATTTGTAAATCGATTTTTAATTCTTGTGTTTTGTTTAACTATTGATAAATTTTAAATTGTTTTTTAATAGTTTCTGCGGAAATGACTCGAGCCCTATAAATATTACCATACCTTTCATTCTGAACATTATTTGGTTTTGCAGTTTATTGTTTGGTTGGTAGATGTTAATTGATAATTTTTTTGAAACTTCTAGTCATGAGTCATTAGCCAAACAATGACTATTGAAATTTGAACATTAAGAACATGAAGACAAAGGCTTATATCATTTATTTTTGGTTAGTTGCCACAGAATGTTTAAAATGTCCACAAAAACATTATATTATCTTTGCTTTATTGTGATTTATATGAATAAAATTGAGCCCACGGAGTCTCTATATAAGTTTACAAATATAAAATGCAAATGCTTTGAAACAACTTATTGCACAATTCCACAATGCGAATTGAAAGTTCTGGGACGTGGAGTAATTGGAATGAGTCTTCATTTTAAAATGTTAAAGTTCCCATTGGGAAATCTAGGAGTAAGTATGTAAAAATGGAAAATCTAATTATTTATATATAATTAAAGTTTGAACTTTAGGCCACTCTGACCATGTTTCGTAAATTTAATGGCTATCGACCATTTTTGTATAATACTTCATTGGATTTCTGTGATTATCTTAAAAATCGAAGACGATATCCTGTATTTCGTTGGTTTCATTCGACATTTGAAAATAATAGTAATATTAATCACACTTGCCCCTATAAAGTAAGTATTGCTAGATCTGAAAATATATATTATATATAATCTTTCATTGATATTGCAGCATGATTTTATCGTAACCAAACTTGTACTTAATGATAAAATGCTGGAGATGATGCCATTACCAACTGGATCGTATATGTTTACACTGACAGCAATTGCTAATCGTATCCCACGGGCAGTAGTTAATATTTATGCGGATGTTGTTGAACTAGGCACTTGACCTACATATTTTTAACATTATTAAAATTTATATTTTTCGACTTGATATATCATTTTAATATACTTTTATATATTAGTAACTTAAAAAAGTGTTGTTAGTTCTATATTTTATGCATAATAGATAAGTGGATTGAATATTTGGTTTCGGTTCTATTCTATATAATTACTACGCTTAAAGCAAATTTCCGCAAAAATTAATTTTTTATCATGTATCAGAAAACCTCTCAATTGCTTTTGAATCATTTTAATAGCTTAATTATATTTAAGCATCAATAACTTTTATAATTGATCACTATAAATAATAATTCTTTCTATTTGTTTGTTCTTTTGTTGCATTTTATACCCTGTAGTCAAGGATTTCAAATATATATAATACTGTATAATGTATATATACTTGATTATCACTTGGATCCGAGTCGGCTGAGATACCTGAATATCTAGCTGGTAATCTTATATGTATCGAATCAACTTTATACAATTTAATTTTAGCTTCTGCTTGGTACAGGGTAGACCCAAGTTTATTTGTGTTTACCAATTTAAAGAACATTTTATATATGTTTGTATAAACGGACTGGTTTTATCTCAACTTTTGGTCATGGCTCAACAGCCATATCCTGTCCATGATTATTAAGGTTTAAGTATTTGGAACTATTTTAAAACCATTGATTTCACTATTGTTTTACTAGTTGTCCCAAAGTTGTTGAAATGTCCACAAAAACATTGTATTATCTTTGCTTTATTGTGTTTTACCTTATTTATATAGGACCCACAGAGTCTCTATTTAAGTTTACAAATATAAAATGCAAATGCTTTGAATCAACTTATTGCACATTTCCACAATGCGAATTAAAAGTTTTGGGACGTGGAGTAATCGGAATGAGTCTTCATACAAAAATGTTACAGTTTCCATTGGGAAATCTGGGAGTAAGTAGTTATAAAAATCTAAATCTATAAATATAATATGGTTTTTAACTTTAGGCTAATCTGGGCATGTTCCGTAAAGCCAATGGTTATCGACCATTTCTGTATAACGTAACACTTGACTTATGTGATTTTCTTAAACATCGTAAGCGATATCCGGTATTTCAATGGTTCCATTCGACATTCGAAAACAATAGTAATATTAATCACACGTGTCCCTATAATGTGAGTATTAATAATTAATAATTGAAAATCAGTTTTCCGTTCCCTTTGATCACTTTTTAGCATGATTTCATTGTTTGAAAACTTGTACTCAATGATAAAATGTTGGAGATGATGCCATTGCCAAGTGGATCTTATATGTTTACGTTGACAGCAATTGCTAATCGTATACCACGGGCCCTAGTTCATATATATGTGGATGTTGTTGAAGCTTAGTGATGAAATAGAATCAATGATCTATATAATGTATACATTTATTGTTGTTGAATTGTTTTAAAAAGAGAATTAGAAATTGTAGCTCATCTACCTTTGTGTATATCGTTTAACATGACTAATTTATCATCCATTAGTCGTAACAAGGCTCCCATTTAAGAGGAACAAGAGGGGGGCAGGGTAATTATTGAACATACACATAAATATATCAAAAGTTTTTGCATGTTGCACTAAAAACTTGTTACGGTTATACAACATATATAATTACGATAACAGCGTTGGCATGATAAATAATCAACTGGCTAGTGAAACCATAAATTAAAGTATTAAAATGCGTATGCCGACACGCAATCTGCAAACTATATATATATATAATATTTAATATACATAAATAAATGTGCATGTGTGTGTGTGTTAAAGCTGGCAACGGAAATGGTAGCGAACTGTTGGTAAGGGAGGAGGGAACAGCTTAGCACCAATCGCCGTTCACCTGACGACAAGTCCAAGTCAATTGTTAAGCCGTTGATATATGTAAAAGTGTTAAATGCAGACATGCTCGTTTATGTATATTTATTTATAAGTATTTGTATGTAAAATATTTCTAAATCCGAGCCCCAAAAACTTTCCCTTGAAACCGTCCCTTGACAAGTAAACGGAAAATTCACTTTTCGCTTGATGACAAATTTTGTATTTGCCTTTGTTGCTGCTGCAAACAATGTCAAGATTTATTTATATATGTATGTACATATATACATACATACACTTAAAAATACATACTGATGCACACGCACACGCTGACACAATTTTACAATACATATTTATGGGCAAATATGCCAAAAAGCGTCGACAAGTTTTTTCTGTTTTTCAGTTTCTGTTCTCAGTGCAGGTCCGTTGCTAGCAGTCGTCGCTCTTGGAATTTATTTAATTAAATCTACGCCCCGTTGGCAGCCGTTTCGGCTTCCAGCTCTTGGATCCCAGCTCCCAGCTGGTTTTTGCCTTCTGGCCGCCACTATTTACGCATAAATTGCATACTTTATGCATTTGGGCAGGCCGCAGGGGCTGTAGCTTAAGCGGCCATTACGCATACGCCGCGTTGTGCAGACAAATAGAGAAGGAGAACAAGAGAGATAGAGAGAAAGAGAGAAACAGGCAACTTATAAATGATGTCTTATGACAATTTCGTTGGCATTTATAAATGTCCCAGAATTCTTGACTGAAGTTGAAGATGCAACTGGTGGTCCAGGCACGATCTATATAAATATAGGTATATATTATATCTCAAAAGAGATGTAAAACAACAGTTGTGAATAGTTTCAAAGGAAGCGAAAAATCACGCTATAATTTAAATAAATCCGCTCATTTAAAAGTATTTGTATATATAAATTAAAAGAAACGGCTAAACAGTTTACTGAAATATTAATGAATTGAATTGAATAAAAGTCCTTTAAATATATTGAAAAATAAGATTTTGGTTACTTTTTTAATACCTTACACTCTATATATAAAGATGAATGTTTACTTATCTGCTGTCCCATATGGCAATTAACAAGTATATCAAAGTCGTACAATTTCAATCAACGTTGATAATCATAAATTTGTGTCCAATAAAAGTAATATGAGGCATAAACCGAAAACAAAACCAATGAATACAAATAATATTCACAATGCTTACTTATACCCAGTTTGAAAACAAACTTGGAGCCGCAAACGAAGGTGTGAGTCCCACATATTGTTATTTTCGAAGAATTCATATTATTTCCTACGTACGAACGTCAAACGGCCAAGTCGATTCGATACACACGCTGTGTGCGTATGCGTGTGTGTGTGTGTTTGTGGATATTTGTGTCAAAACTTGTTACGTGGGCCGATTATATTTGGCCAATTTGATAGCATGTGCTGGGCTTTTTCTTTTTGCTTTGCTTTGCTCCTCTTTTGTATCTTGTCAATTGATTCTGTATCATAGTTGCTACTTCTATGGATCATCATCATCAGCAACGTTCTCCTTGCGGCTAATTTATGGCTAAGAACAAGCTAGAGTTAACCAAATGCCAGCTCCTTAACATGGCCTTTGTTATACTATCAACACTAGCAACAACAGCTTTTATTTATATGAACATTGCTAGTAGTTTGTATGTGTGTGTACATATGTAAGTATATTTCCACTTGCCCCCTCTCTGTCGCTGTCTCTCACTCTCTTTCTTTGTGGCAGTTGTACAACAAAAGGCCATAGTTAAGCATAATTTAATAGATACGCGACTCGGGCTTTTGCAGTATCTCTTTTTATGGTTGACACTATTGTCTAGGCCAAGTTTATAGTATATGTGGGGCTGTCATAAGTTGATGAATGCATTATTATTAATGTTATTGTTGCTGACTGCTGCCTGCTTGCCTGCCTGCCTGCCTAGCAGCCTGCATACTTTGTTGTTGTTGGGCCTTTTGTTGAAAAGCGTTAATTGAGTGTTGCGAATGTGCAACGGCAATTGAAATTGTTTATGACTTGCAGTTGCTGTTGCTGCTGCTGCTGCTGTCGTTCCTCAGGTCCAATAATGTGATGCAATTGGGAACGAGCAACTGCTAATGGAACTACTCGGCTAATCAGTAAATACATATACATATATAGATAGTTATCTAAGACAGAAAATCCTGCACAAAAGGATACCGCTCAACAATGTGTACTTGACAATATGAACAATAACCAAACTGGAAAAAAAAACACTTTAGTTTTCCATTTGAAACCACATATATAGAAAACATATGTAATTATGCTTTATTAAGATGCAATTTTCATTACGGGAATTGACTGGAGATTCTCATATAGCTGAGCCACTTGAATCCAACTGACTGACTGACTGGCTGGCGGCCACTTGAAGGCGACGTCAGCGGCAGCATCAGCCTTGCCAAAGAAATTTCGTTTCTTTCTTATATTTAGTGGATTTTAATTGCCATAATTAGCGCGAACTGGTAGCTGGAAAAGATGTTCAAGTGTTCCAATATGGCCGCCAAGGCGGAAGCAATTGCTTGGTCGCCATAAAGATAGGCTATAAATTAACACCAAACCGATTAATGAAAAGTGCCGATCCATATCGGTACCACATGTTTTTCCCTTTTTTTCGTTTACAAGACAATTGGAGACAGTCAGGATATTGGCACATTAAAATCAATTAACTCGTCCAGCTATTGTTGGCGATTGAGTAGATGTATTACTTTAGCCATATCTTTATGTACGATTTCTTAATGAGCTCGTTGGTTTTATTGTGATTCGTTCACTATTCGATTCAGGTGTCGTAAAATTTTACAGTCATTTAAATGCTTTAACTTGTAATTTGTTAAGGCGTTGGCATAACCTACACTGATCTCTAATACTTTATCACAACTCGCAAGTTTTACCGTGTTAATTAGTGTGCTCAAACATTTGTAATGACTATTACAAAACTAACATTGAATACATTGAAGGTTTAGTTTACTATAAGCTTGAAAAAATGTTGCAGTTTACAAAGATTTGTAGTATAAATGAGTTCAGTTTCCAATTCCATTTGTTGAGAAAAGAATTTTATAAAATTATTAATTACTCAAATGCTAACCATATAAATTTACGATTGCCAATTAACATTTTAAAGTTCATGCCATATTTAAGACAATTTCTTTATTTTATAGCAAAACGTGCCACATTTTTGACAATTTAATGGTGCAAATTATAAAACGAAATGAACCCGAATGGTTTGCCACCAGAGTTTGTCAATTAATAAATCGTGGAGTAAAAAATACTCCCAAAAATACTCCCAAAAACACTCCAAGTTGTCTGTTAGTAGACATGCCTGTAAAATGATCAGGCCAAGCTAAAAATGAAACGATATTAATTTAATAGACATACTGACTGCCTGATACCCTGTAAAATGTTTACTTATTCTACGTATAAATATCTAAGATGTGACAAATTTGAGATGTTTCGAAAGGAAGAAATTTAGAGAACTAGTTCGTTCCTTTATAACTACTTGGCATACCAACAACAACAACTATATTAGCTTAATCATCTCTAATTATAAATAACTTTCTAAAATTCAAAACAGTTTGAAGTGTTTAATATACCTCAAATAACAGTGGGTTGTAGGGTATGGAAAAAAAAGAGCAATGAAGACGAAGACCAATCCCTGACTAAGTGCCACTTGAGCAACAACCCTTGTGCTAGTGTTTTCTTTTTGGTTTTTTTTTTTGTTAGTTGGCCCCTGGCATTTATGTTTAACACTTTAATTGTGATTACAAGCTGCAATAAAAGGTTGCTTCGGCTCTTTGACTGACTGACTGACTGGCACTCCGGGCAGCAAACTAGCAACCAGTAACCAGCAACATTGGCACTGGCTTATACCTTATGCATGTTTAAGCAGCAACAACAACAGCAACACCAACAAGAAAGCGCGTCATGTCGCTGGCTTTATTAAATTACTTGTCAAAAGTGCATACACGACGAGTTGCCTGAGCTGAGCTGTGTGGATGGAGGAGGCGTCTCGATGTCGGCGGACATGAAAAACAGCCCCAAAAACAACTGCATACAATCATCTACCTACACCCATACATACATACATACATACATATACATATGTATACATATATATATATAGTATTTGGCATGATATCGCCTTTCGTTGGCATAACGAGACTTGTCATAACAATTTTGCATGAAAGCCAGCTTAAAAAAGAAAACTGCAAACAAAAACAAAAAACCAAAATGAAAATCAATTAAAGCCAACATTTATATATGTTGCTAATGTTACTGTGTTGCTGCTGTTGTTGTTGCTATTGCTGTTGTTGCGTATGCAATCTCCACCATTTGAAACCAATGGGGATTAATTAATCTTGTCAACGATTGCAAGTCATTTGCATTTAAATGCTATAGAAGGGCGGGTATCACACATAGATAAATTAATTTTCTTCACACTTTAGTAAACGATTAAATAAATTTTACTTATTCAAACTATTATGGAAGCTAAAACAGAGTCTAGATATTTATAATATAGAGGGAATGTTGTACGATGTTGAAGGTGTTAAATGTTTTTGTTGACATTGCCATTAACTTACACACATAGATACACACCATAACACACCCTCCCTCCCTCTATTAATGTCCGCCCCTTTTTCTTGAAAGATTTCGTAGAAGCAACGAATTTTCACAGTTTTCTTTTTCTAGATTTTATGATGAAGTTTGTCGTTATTGTAGTTCCTTGTTTTTATTGCGGTGATTGTTTCCATACGAGTTCGAGTTCGGTGTAAACACAACCAACACCACCAACAACAATAACAACAATAACAACAACTTGTACAATGATTTTTCCAAATCATTAAATTTCCTCTTTTTTTTTTTCTTGTTGTTTTGGTTGTTTAGAAATTTGTTATGCTTTCAATACAATTTTGTTAGAATCGTGATGGAAAAACGTTATTTGATGTTGCTGCAATCGCAAGGGTGTGAAAATGACTTATTACACTAATTAGATTAAGTCAATTGTCGGTTAGAAAATGAAATTTTGGCTTGAAATTAATATACAGAAGTAGTAGAAAATAATGTTAAATTAAGTTCCCTTTTTAACTGAAAGTTTTAGTAGAACAAACATTCTAAAGAAGTTTTCCTCCCAATATTTTGTGTGTCGTATGTCAGATGACATTTAGAATCAATTTCTAATGGCCTGCTGCATCTTTAGTTACAAAATAAATGAGGAACCCAAACGAATTTACACTTAAATTTTGCATTACAATGCAAATGCATGTTGCATCAAACGATTTGTGACCCTTAGATCATCAAAATTGAATGTGTAGCCATCATCTGGAGACGACATTACACCTGCTTGGCGAAACGAATGGCAACGACCAAACACCTTGCCACACCATCACTTTATGACTGGGACACAATTTTTTATTTTGTTATAGTTGCTGTTGTTGTTGGTTCTGATGTTGAAGGAAGTCTACTCCCTTGGCTTTCCCCCATTGCTCTTATGTTGTTCTCTCCTCTTTTGCATTAATGTCGCCGGAGCCGTAGCTGTGAATAATTTCCTCATCCGTTGGCCTTCCCTTCTGCTGCTTCTTGTTGGTTCGGCATCGTTGCTAATGATTTGAATGCTTTAATTTATGCTGGCTTTTCAACAATTTATCATCAAAAGACTTGGCTATCAGAGAGGCAAGAGAGCATATAAATATGATTTGTCGTTGTTCTGTCTTGGGCATTTTCATGATTATCATGGATACATGGATATATGTACATATTCGTATATATCTAAGTAGATTATAGAATAATTGCCAACACCTAAGAGAAAGAAAACTGGTTTTCCCACCAGATTAGATCAAGGCAAAGATGTAAGGCGCCAAGTGACCCATATAATTTTTGCAACCGATAACTGGCCCCAAGCAAAAGCAGGAAAATCTGTTGAAGAAAAGTCATGGTCTGATCCACCTCCCTCTCTCTCCGTCTTCTCGCCAAGACCAATAACTCTACTTCAACAAATATCCTTTTTTTTTTTTTTTTCTGCATTCCTTTTGCAGTAGTTCACTGGGCTGTCTGTGAACGCATCAATCTCTTGCACAGCATTTCCTGAGTGACTGGAAACAAGAGATGGGGGTAACTCTGCGGCCCCTCGGGGTCATTGTGGGGCCATTTGTTGGTAGAATGGGAGAGGGGAGGGCGCATGCAGAAAATGCGTTTTTAAATGGCTTTTTATGCGTGGCGCGGGCTTTTGATGTTCGACACTCCGATACCAAAAATTCACAGCTCTGGCGGTCCCAGAAGTCTCCTCCACCTCAATGTTGCAAAACTCTCCTCGAACTTGTGTGTGATTAATGTTTGGCATAAACGCGAATGTGAATGCGTTTGGTGTGTTGTTGTTATTGTTGTTTCTTGTGTTTTTTAGGACTTTGACAAGGTCCTGACTTGAACGGCCGCCCATGTGTCTGGTTTGGATTGCGACGGCCGGTCGTTTGTTGGGCTTCCTTTTTTTTTCGTTTTTGAATAACAGTTGAAACTGGAGTTGATTTGACTGCCTTCCATATGGTATGATGATAAAGTTATTACCAAATTGTAGTGTTCTCTTTATCAATCCATCTCCCTTTCTCATTCTATTTTGTATCTCCGTTTTTCTTCCTGTCTTTTCATTCCTTCTTTGCCTGCTGTCGATGCTTGATTTTCGCTTGTCTTTATGATCGGCTTGTCGGCTTTGATCTTGACGCCGTTTCTCCCTGAATACTCTGCCCTTCACCATAGCATTGGACTTGGACTTGGACTTGGAGTCGGAGTCGCGGGTAATGACCAGCAAAAGGAAAATGCAACTTGAGCTCAATTAGTGCTCATCAAAAGCGTGCAGGCAACACCTCAGCTTCATTCAGTGCGTTGCTTTTGCACACCTTTTTTGTGTGTGTGTGCTTGAGTGTGTGTGTGTGATGGCCTTTTAGCAAGGCGTCACTTGTTCTTGTTCTTGAACCTTGCCCATGGTATGCAATTAGCTTCAAGCGTTTCTCATTTGATGGACCACCCGTGTACCCATGTGGTTTATATAGAAATATATATGTATATACATATGTAGCCCTTTACATTTCAGTCACAGTGAAAGCAAATCAAACAATCAACCAAATGCTAATAAAACTGTAACCATGCAAAAGCCAAAAAAGAATAAGTTTCTAACACCTCTATGGCCAACTAGCACGCAATCTCATATATATATGTATATATATATTATTTTTCAACCACTTTTACTATGGCAAATTATAATTTTTAATAAAATATTTGAGGCGCAACCGTTAATTAGTAAATTTATATATGGTTGGGGGCGAGCGCCAGCTTGTCAACTTGTTTAATATCCATGCTCCAAGGCATATCTGCAATATCTCATAAATATTTGAAATTTCATAGCTATTAGAATGCTGTTGAGTCTTCGTCTAACGGCCAACGGGGACTTTCTTGATTCTATTGAGGCGAACATGTCTCGGATCTTGATTATATACCTACATATGAAAATATATACTTTTTGCTACTATTCGCGCCGTTTTAATGTCATTAACAGATTTTTGTTGAAAACTTGCTATGCTATTAATCATTTGAAATGATATTTTTTTTTTTTTGTAGTTGTTGTCTTTGGTCTTATATTTTTTTTTCTTAATTTTTGTTGTTGGCTTGATTTATGTATATTTGTAAATGTGTGCAAGCTTGTTGAATTTCGCGCTTGGGAATTTTTGTTTTATTATTATTATTGTTATTATTATTGAATGGGGTGCGGTGCATTTGAAATTCCTAATAAACATTTAAAATGAATGAAATTGCATTTGCCAGATGCATTCACTCAAGTGCATACTGAAATTAAAGTGTGTTTGTCTATTGTAAGAATCTTTACAATTTCTCTAATGGTCACTTTGTGCATCAACTGTAATGGGAAAATCTATAATAAATACTTAAATATGATTCTTACATTAGGTTAATGAGAAAAAATAATTTTTTATTAATGTGTAACTAGGAAATACATTTGCAATTGGAAACCATTATCAGTTTTTGGTTATACCCTTTCGGAACTGATAGAAATTATGAGTACATAGTTGAGTTCGAGTGAAAAATTAAAATGTGAATGAGTAAAAAATTATGAAAATAATGCATAAATCCTTGAAATAATTATTTTATTTAACAATTCATATTTATAGGAACTGTAAAGATGCCAAATTGCAAAAGAATTGAACTTCGCTTTACATTATTTCACAAAAATCTCGATTATAAAAGTTGAGAGTTTCTTAAGAAGTTAAAAAAATAGTAATAAAGGCGAAAATATTAAAATATACATTTCTTTTTAAAAACAGATTTTTGTGCTGAAATGAATGTAAAAAGTTGCCGCTGAGTATATTTTAAAATATTTATTCTGTTTCTGCTATGGCTTGAACTAGGAATTTTGGTTTAGTTGCACTATTTTTTAGATTTTCGCCACGAATTTCATATCATAATGTTATTTAAGTTATAATTAAAAAATAAACGCCCTTCTCTATACCATATACTAACAGTAATTAACCATTTTCTAGATATACATATATTGTCCGCTGTACGATTTTTTAATTATTAACCATGGCGAAGCCAATATTTAAGCAAGAATTATAAATCAAATAGTCACTAATATATTAGATAGAAATCTATCTAATGCAATAGTAGATATATCTAGTATTTTATGCATTCGACAAATGGGCGTGGACTCGAATATAGATAATCATGTGCACGCCATTTTGAATGTCACGTTATTTAGAGACTAGATGACAACGACAACAACAACTACAACAACAATAAAATGAAAACTAAGCCAAAACCAAATGACTAACTTTGGTTACATGCACCAAAGCCAGAAAGGAGCAATTTTCCTGCCAATTTTAGTGACTGTCGATTTATTGTGTATATAACACATGCGACACGTGATGGATCGTTAGATGGATGAACGGATGGTTCGATGTAGGCAAGGCCATAACTAGATGAGAGACGAAGTATTGGATGAGGGGGAGGGGGGGGGGGGGTCTTCTTGACGTGACTGCAAAAATTGCATTCTAACAATATTGGTTAGAATCCATTTACATGGTAGTTAGCACACAACTCGACACATTTTTCATCTTTCCATTTTCAACTTGTAATTATTATAATTTATGCTTAATATTGCTAGCACGTAGCCATCTATATACATATTTATACATAGATAAATGTATATATAGTATGTTTGCATATTTACATATTTGACTTTGGTCTCACTTAAAATTAAGTATACGTCTAGTTGAACTAATTAGTTTTGACTGTGTCTTTTAACTGAGTGCCAGAATGCCACGCCCCGACTCACGACCCGCTAAGACCCGCATGTTGTAAAATGTTTACACTGCTATCTGTCAAATCAACTGTCAACCCAATAGTGAGTGCCATCGTTGTTGCTGTTGTTGTTGCTGTTGCCGCTTTTGTTGCTGTTCTGCGTTTTGTGGTTCATGCTCGGCTGCGTCTCAGTCTTTGGGCTCAGCCATTGCGGCTGCCTTTTGTCAAGTGGGGAAAAGTTTCAGTAATTAAATTGTAATTAGGGATGCATCCGCTGCTGCCGTTGACTGTATGTATTTGTGTGTGTTTATGTGTATGTGTGTGTGTCTACTGCGTATGTGCGTTCAATAATGCGAGGTGCCTGTGCGCCAATTGTCTTCAAGTTTTATCAACCAGCACCACTACCAACTCATAGTCGACTCCATGTCCATTTTCATTTCCATTCCCATTACTTTTTATTATACTCTCACGGAGTGAGTATATTGGCTATCTTCCCTTTCAACTAAGTCATACAAAAAGGTTATATTTAGTTTGGATGTATTTTAGGAAATAAACTTAATAAATGTCTATAGTTCCATTCCAGATGGGCTGCGTAAAACCAGTTTTTCTTATGAAAGAGTATCCCAATTTCGTGAAAGTTTTATAATTTAGTATTTATTTTATTGTTGCTTTTGTGCCCATAATTGACGAGCCCTAACGACAGATCTTCATTGTTGCAATTGCTTCAACTTTTCAGCCATTTTCATTATAATTATTTTGTTTACGGTTGCTTTTTAGTTTGTCTTATTTATCTGCTTGGAATCGTCATGAGTTGTATTAGTAGATTTAGTAGTTGCTCTTAATTACTAACAAACGGAAGTGGGTAAGAGAGTGTGTAAGTACACTGAACTAAAAAGAAAGCGAAAATTGCAAATTGTAAGAGGACTGGGGAAAGAATTAATGAAAAAGACAATATTGCATCTACCGGATGCAGATCCCATATCTTGTAAAAAAATTCAATTTCTGTGTAAAATGTAGAGGCGCTTAAATATTAACTGAAATTTTCAATCAGATTTCTTCTACTTAAAGCCAGTAGCTACTGGACAACTGATTAGATGGCGTTGGCATTGGCAATTCGGAGCGGAAGATGAACCAATTGGTCTGTTGTACGTGCAGCGCGTAAATTCAATTTCAGTAGCAACCAGAAACAAGACTCAGTAATGGTAGATTGGTAGATCGGATGATGGAAGATGAAGGCATGATGGATGATGGCTTTGCGTCTTAACGAGAAATCAACGCCGCTAAGCAAATTATGCCGAACGATACGCATGCGCCAGAGCCATCAAGAGGAATCTCACTCTCTTTCTCTCTGGGAACGGCAAATCGCAATCAAAGAGAAGGCCGATAGCCAGAGCCGGAGCCAGAGCTAGAGCCACAGTCAGAGTCAGATAATGCTTGGAAATTGATTTCGGCCACCTCAGGCAGATATGACCTTACTACTGTTTTTACGCCTTAAGCAGAATCTCATCAAGACGTAATGACAACAATTGATCAATCGAGAGCCATAGCCAAGCGCGAGTTAATGGTAATGATCATGATTACGATTATGATTACGATTACGATTATGTTGATGGAGATGAAAATAAAAAAGTGTGTGGAGTCTTGCCAGCCACCTTGTTGTGAAATCACTTTATATTAAAATGTAATTTCATTGCGGTTTACTCTTTAGACTTACCTTGCTCCTCATCGAAATTTTTGGTGGATAACTGAAACAGAGCATCGAGTGGTGTATCGGATCCAGGGCCAGCTAATTTAACGGCACTGTCAGTGGCAGAGGCACCAGCAGTGGCAGGACCATTGGGTTTCTCCGCTGCCTGGCTGGGGTTACAGGAATCAGTGCTGCTGCCGTTACTAATGCTGGAACGGTGTGATCGCTCCGAGCTACCATCCTCGGAGGGTATAATGGCGGGATCCATACTCATTTGACGCAACAGCTGAGCCTGGGCCTGAAAATGCTCCTGCAACTGTCGCTGATAATCCCAAGCCAGACGCTGTTCATAGCTATGGAGTAAAGCAGGCGATAAAAACGGATGTAGACCGGGTGGACAATGTAATAGAGGAACTGCTGTTGCTCCAACCGCTGCCGGCACTTGGAGACGTTCCTGTAGCGATACTGCATTCGATGTTGTAGAAGGTACAGGCGTAGCTGCCGGACTTTCCTGCTCCCGATCTTTATCATCGCTACGTCCAAGTATATCGGCTATGGAGAAACTTTTGATGCGAATGCCTTGGCCAACGGGCTGGCTGCCTTGAATGGGCATGGGACTGCGTAGGACACGCAAACGTTTCAGACCCATGGGCCTTGTGGGTGGAGGACTAGGTGAACCCACAGAGATCTCTGATATGGCCGGACTGCTGCAACTACGCGAAGTAGTCTGTCCAGTTGGACTTGGTGTGGCGCATTGGGGCATTTTGTTATTATATATTTTCGATGACCTTGTTCTTAGGAAAAAGGTCTTTACTTTGTTTTTGTATGTATTTAGCACATTTTCTTTTGGTTGTTCTTTTAATTGATTTCACACTTTTTCAAGGCGACTAAAAACGCGTCGGCAAAAACGCATTGAATTACAACTGCCGTGCAACGCGCTCAGCATTCAACGTTCAACACAAACACCAACAACGAAAATGGCTTGTGGATGAGAAACATTTGCCACACAGCCAGAGAGTAACGCGACTCTCCCAATCCCCTTCTCTCTATCTCGCTCTCTCTTTCATTCACTCGCTCTCGCTTACTCTCCCTGGTTTGTTTGGGTATATTCGACCGGTTTGGAGCGAGCGCCAAACTTGTTTTGCCTTAATGACGTCACAGCGACATGTAGTCTAATTGGAAACGCCGCCTTCTCTCCCTCAGAGGCGTGCCAAATGGCAAGAGAGGGAAAGAGACAGTCGGTGAGAGTGAGAACGGACCAATCAAAGCATCAGATGCTTACCTCCCCTTGATTCACCCCCAACTTTGCTGTCAACGTGCGAACGTAAACGTCATCAATTTGTACAATTTGACATGCGCTCAGTTCAGTTTCCTACCTCTGTGTCACCCCTCTCACCATTACTATCTCTCTCTGTCTGTCTCTCCCTTGTTCTCTTTTGCTCTCTTCCGATCCTGTTTTTTTTTTGTTTCTCCTCATTTCCAGACGGCTGGCTGCTTTAATTATCGTAATTGCTTGGCTTGGCCCTCTTACTCGCTCTCGATGGCCCAGCTGCTTGCTGGCGCACTCAATTGTCATCAATAATGATGTCTAGTTTTCAGAGTCAACGTCTTGTACCGTTTTCACAAACCTCCCTCTATTCCCCTCTCTTCTCCACTATCCCTTCCTTCGTCTACTAGTGCATCTATTTTTGCCTCTGATGGATTCGCTGACTGTTGTGAGTGCAACAAAGAATAGCCGTTGTTAAATTCAACTTTTGGCCAGCAAAGGTGTCGCACACACACACATACAGAGACAAACATCAGAGTGCCCTAAAATTCTTGCCCTTGCCCCTTTACCATGTTGCTTGCCACCATTTTGCATTGCATTTAAATTGATTGCAGTAAATCAACTTTTGCTCATTTTGCCACATTACGTATGCGCCCTGTATGTCAGTTTATTTGTTTGTTTCGTTTGCTTGCTGGTTTTGTCTGTTTTGTCAGTGTCAGTGTTTTTATTCAATTTCACTTTGTTGTTTGTCCTGGTTTTTTTTTTATTCTTCTTTCTTGTTTTCAATACATATACATGTCTTTTGCATGCAAATGTCTATTTAACTGCAATGCGCCCTTTGCTGTATGTGGAATTGCAGTTAAGTGAAATGATGTTACTGTTGAACCGGAATCGATAATGGGTTTTTTAGCCAAATCACTCTAAGTGAAGTAAGAGTTATTCCCAATTGATGTACGTTTGAATGAATTTATGAAAAAAGAAATATCTCTTGAATTTCTTTTCTTTCCCAAATTGTTAAAATAATTTGTAGATAAAAGTTTTGCAATTGAAATGCGGAATTTAGTAGAACTTTAATTTGTTGTTGCGTATTGAAATAATTTAAAATATAAATATAACTCATACAATAAAATATTTTTAGATTTTTTTTTGTTATTTATTTTAATATTAACTAAATTTTTATACCCTGTACCCATAGGGTAAAAGGGTATATTAAAGTCGCCAAAATGTATGTAACAGGCAGAAGGAAGCGTTTCCGACCCCATAAAGTATGTATATTCTTGATCAGCATCACTAGCCGAGTCGATTGAGACATGTCCGTCTGTCCGTCTGTCCGTCCGTCTGTCCGTCTGTCCGTCTGTCCGTCCGTATGAACACCTAGATCTCGGAGACTATAAGAGCTAGAGCTACCAAATTTGGTGAGAATATCCAACTAGTGTCTACACAGGTCAAGTTTGTTTCAAATTTTTGCCACGCCCACTTCCGCCCCCGCAAATCGAGAAAACGTATTACTAGAGCTGTATTAAAGATATCGTTTTCTTACTTGGCACACCTAATTATATACCCAAACTGCTCCACCTGACCAAATTTTGTCGAAATCGGACAATAAATATCGGAGATATACCTATATGAGTTTTGCACTGAATTGCCAAGGCGACATTGGCTGGCAAGAGTGAGCGAGACAGCATGCGTTTGCTGTTGCTGTATGTTAAAAGAAATTTTGAATTAAGTTGATGCCGATCTTGATTTAATATAACTAGTTGGTACAGGGTATACTCAATGTCGGCAGGGACGACTTGCTTGCTTCATTTCACTATAAGATCAAGCCCCCCTTATTTATTTGTCACTATACCAATTTCTTTCTTTGGATAGGGTATATTCATTTCGACTATTGTTTATGTTTTATTGTTTCTTTTCGCTTTCAATGGCTTTGCATGATTTTGACTTTAGTTTCCATGTTACGGTACGTCCTGAAGATGGCCATGCGGTTTGATTAATGCCGCCTGCACTTGACTGACTTAAATGTTTCGATTTCGTTTTGCCATTTATTTACTTACTCGTGCATTCAATTTACTAAATTTGGCGCATAGCAACGGCAACATCAACGGAAACGGGTTATTGGAGGGGTAACACGTATTCGTATACGATATCAATTATTAAAATGCCTCTTTAATTGGGCGCCTCAATAGAAGCGACACGCCCTGTCAATCATAATTAGCCTGGCCAACCCCCTACCTATTTCCCCCTTTCCTGGTAGTCATCAGCCACTCGAGTAGGCATTCACACCACTCTGTTGCCATAGCCACATTGAAAGGCATTCGACACGCCTCTAATTCTGCAAATTCATAAGCTACAAATATCCTTTCATTAGTTGAGCCTAGCCAGTCCAAGATGGCAGCGATCGCTGTGGCTTCATGTTCATTAAAACCTCATAAATAGCTAAAGTGTTTATTGTCACCATCACTATTATCATCATATGCATCTGGCAAAAACCCAAATCCCTCGGGTTTTTCGAGTACTCTTCAGTGTGGTATTTGTATACAATGCCATTGTAGGGAGCGGAAACCAGGGTGCTGGATGCAGGGTGCTGGGATTCGGGTTTTGGTAATAAAGTCATTGCCGTTGTATCGTTGTAGTTGTCGAAATTTGTCACGCCCCTTCGGCTGCCGGCAATGCATTAATGTCGCCTTTTGTTTTGCTCATAGTTGATGATGAAGTTGTGCCATGTAGTTGTCAACAATCAACACCAAGTCCCAAAGCGAACCGAAATGCATGCCAATTAAGGAGTCAGCATCAGCCTAGCAGCAATCCTGCAGCCTCAGCTGCACCCAAAAAACAACAACAATAAAACGTGAAAAAAAAGAACAAATCTGTGACGAATTGCCTTATGACTGGCGGCATTAATATCTCGAATATGGCCCATCCTCAGTCACACGATCAGCAGGCATATTTAAGTGCCAGTCGCCTGGCCGCCACCTGATCATCAGGCATCATCTTTGACAATTTGGACAGCTGTCAACATTTTGCCAACTCATTATGCAGATTTCAAACCACAAATGCGACAAGCCATATAGTGGGGACGATGTCGCAAACAATTTATTAAAACGAACATTTTCAAACATTTATCTTTATCGACTTCGATTGCTGATCGATCCAACGGAGATTCCCCCAATGGACAGTAAACAAAATGACACAAGCATTATTTTATGTCGTTGATGTCGTTTTTCGGGCTACCACATTCAAATTATTGTGGCACTCATCGAAAGAAAAAAAAAAGGTGCCGCGCCTTGGGGCAAGAGATCGGAGATCGGATCGAAACCCTGAGTAATGGCAATTTGTATATCTTTGTGATAAATCAAAATATTATCAATAATCAAATCGGTAGCCGTTTGCCACTCTTGCCAGCATTTTGGAGGCAGCAACAACAACAACAGCAATAACAAAATGTGTCGGCCTTTTGTTGTGGTAAACAGAAAACAAAAATCAAAAAAAAAAACCCAAAAGAAGGAGAAAATGAAATAAAATTCCTAAATGGAATAAATGATCCGACTTAAAAATACCCTATAACACAAAATTTTCATACGAAATACAGAAGAATGTATTGAGAAATTGTAGTCAATTGAATCCTGACTCAGAATCATGAATCAGTGGACTTTTTTATATACCTATAACATATAATATCTGTTCCATTTTGGGTCTTTAGATAAAAAGGATAAATTCTCTTTTAGTTTGATAATAATAAGATATACATATGTAAACATAGCCAATTAATTTTGATGTATTAAAAATATCTATCTGATACACTTTTCTTAGGGTATCATTTTATATATATTTTTTGAGTGCTCGTGTGTAATTTGTATGCAAATTAAAGTTAATGTTGAATGTCTGATGAACCCAAATGTATGGCAAAGAGTTGGAGAATGGCAAAGGGAGAGTGGGGGGGATAGTGGCCAGACTAAAGTGACACCCATTAACACTTTGCTTTTATTTAATAGAAGCCGTGAAACTTTTGATTTTCACTATTTCCATTATGGCAACGATCTCTTATCGATGATATAGCGGTATGGGCAACTGCAGTTTGACGTCAACTCATTTCCCCATTAAGTGTTCATAATCTGAGGCCACCTTGGACACGTTTTGGGGGCAAATTCCATAGTGATACGTGTGGAACAGTTGAGGCTAATGCTAGTTGGTTGGCTTGATTGGCTGATTGCTCGGTCTGGTCTGGAGGCGCCTACGTGTGTGTTCCGCACGAGAAACGACTAAGTGGACATGAAGATGTTTGCACTTTGGGATATTAATATATGTACGTACATATGTATGTATACTCGTAAAAGGTATCGTGACTAACAGGTTATGTAACTCCTTTGGTTTAGTTCTAACCGGCCAAGTCTAGCCCTTGTCAGATATATTTCGTTGTTGTTTTTTTTTTTTTTTTTGGATTTTTGTTTTTGCTTCTTCACACTTTGGAGAACAAATAAACTTAATCAACTGGCAGTCACTTTATAATTTACAACTTCATTAACAATACGAATCATAAGATTTCATTCATGAGATCAAAAAATTTGAGGAAATTCTGTCAAATCACGATCCAGTTGGCTTGAAATGAATGAAAGAAATAATACAAATTGCTTTCAGTGCGTTTAGCTTCAGATTGACTATAATAAATATAAATTCCCTTTTTTACCCCTCAGTTATATGTTGTGTGTACAATAAATGTTGGGTTTTTGCTGTATCATTTCCATTTCGTCTGAATAAAGTATTATCCTTTTGGACCTAACTAAAATGTGGCAAAAGTCTTCGAGCAGCATAAAAGAGACTCACAGCCCGAGGTGTCGGTGCCTGTAAGCTAATTGGACGTATGTTCAAAGGTGCCGCCAACAAATTAAGTATGAGTTACCAATTTAGCTTTTATATCTCTATCGCACACTCATACACACACACACACACACAATACATACATATATACACAGATGAAGAGATGCGATCGCCGCTTGGGGGGCACGATCACACAAACACACACACTCACAAAGAGAGAGAGAGTAAAAGAGTTGCTCTCTTAACTGGTTTACATTTGTCTGCTCTCTCCTCTCTTGTTCTATCTTTTTCTCTCTCTCTCTCGACTTGAATTGCAATTGCAGTCCTTTGATTGCATTTGTATGCCAAGCTGAATTGTTTACATTTATCATAATCAGCTATGGACCAGACGGTGGTATAAAGGGCGAGGGAAAGTGCTTGTAACCGCCGCAAGGGCAACTTATCTTGTTCCTCTTTGGGCAACACGGCGCCAGTTAAACTGGAAGTCTTTCCCCATCCGACCGGGTACATGATGTAGGTCGAGAACACTTGATCGTGTGATCCATTCTCTTCCTCCCTACTTTGGCTGAGTAGTTGCTTATACTTTGGCTAAGCGGAAAGTTCACTTAAAAAAATTACTTTTAAAGGATAAATCAAAGTTATTTGGAATGAAGTTTTCAAATTCGGCAAGATTTGAAATCTTGTTTTTAATTTTGGACTACGACAAGTGGGAACAAATGCATCTAACAGTAAAAAAAAAACACCTGTTCCTTAAGTATTTTAGAGTTTACAACTACTATTTACTATGGATATTTAAATAATCATAATAAACACACATTTAACTTTTCGATTAGTGTAAAACTGAAAGAAAGCCTTATATCGAATCGAAAACCATTTTATTGAACAATTAAAAAATAATAAACTGCCGTTTTTCATAAACTCAATTATTTTCGAAAATTTTACTAAATAATTCCTTTCTACTATTGGGCCATTTCCATTTTCACTTACCAATTGTTTGCAGCACTTTTCCCAACAGTTTTCTCTTTCTACTTTCTTTTAGGGCTGCCTGCCTGTGCCCCACCTCCCCCTAGCTAGAGTTAGCTAATTAATTTATTTAACAATTCGAATCATAAAGTACAACATTAACGCGTTTCACTTATGAAGCACCTACAAATATAATAATAATAATAATAAGTAAGAAAAAAAAAAAAATCAACTATTATGGTTAAGTATCTGGCCATTAAGTAAAGCAAAGACTCTGATTTCCACTACCATTTCTCGTGTGCCGTGTTCATCAGTCATTTTTAGTTGATTCGATTAATGAGTTTCGACATTTAAACATTTCCACAAATGCTTACATATATACTATACTTACGTTTACCCCTACCTACCCTTGCTGTGAGTTTATTTTTGTTTGTTTTCACGGAAATGCTGAAAGATTTTCCCATAATTAGAGTTACAGTTTGCCTTCAATTTGCTTTGCGAATTTCTCAGCTAGTAAAACTAAATGCCACCGGTAATGATTTTAGTAATTTGTACGCACCTTTCGACCGGAGAGAGATTCTTCCCAGCTTCCCCATTCCTCTTCTGCATTTATGATCTCCGGCTACAACTTAATTTCAATTAAATGATCACACTTGAGCTACTTTCGCCCAGCAGTCGAGCACTTTCAAAACGCATTAATAACACCCATGGCCCAGAGATCACCGCAGATCACCATTGACATACTAACTGAATGACGAGAGGTTAGGGGGGCTACAGTCTTAGTTTTAGTCTCTTGGTTTATCTTGAGGCATGCGTTGCATTGTCACACATTTGGTAACAAAAAATAAATTGGTTTTCGATCTGAATTTCGATCTCATCCATATGCATTGTTGAGGGTTTTCCGAGTAGTTTACGAACTGTGAGAGACAATCGAATCGTTGGCGTTGGCCGATAAGCGCCAAATTAAAAAGGCAAGCCGAAACTTTTGGACCAGTTCTACCAATCGATCGGCATCATTAGCAGCGGAATTGATAGCTTGATTATTCAAATTATTAACAAACGATCGTCGGAAGGTTTCATTCTGTTTGTACGAGAGTAAGACCGACGATAGATACGATGGGGGGTTAGGGTCAAGGGGGACCTTTACTTGTGTGTGTGAGTGTGTATGTGTGTGTGGAGAGCTCACAGGTCAACCGCAGAGTTGAGAGTGAAAAATGTATGCGCCGACGGCGTTTTTCTCAAAGAAAACAAAAATCAACTTTGAACTTTGCCGCAAAACGGTAGCCAATGCTTCATCTCCTTGTTTTCCATCTGCGTCTTTGCCCTCTGATTCGCTTAAAAAATTTGTATAAAAATGATTGCTTGAAAAATTAATAAATATCGAAATAATTTAAGTAAATTTGATATGTAAATTCGGCGCCGTGGTGCTGCAAAACTGCAAAACGCGCTCGGTTTTAAACACTTGAAGCGGGTCTTTTGAGTTTCAACTTGTTTTGTTTTTTTTTTTGTTCCTCTTTGGCAAGTGATTAAATTAATAATTAATTAGTTTTAATTTATGAATAACGGTTGTAAATAATCATTAATAAAAATATTGAAAAGAGATTTCTTTTATTTTTAAGACTTTGCCTAACTCACTGACTGACTAGCTGAGTGAACAGAATCCGTAAGCTAACAAAATACATAGCAACATCATTAATTTGTTGAAATTTGTATATATATTTTTTTGTCGTTTGGTTATGTTTTTCTTTTTTTTTTTTTGTTTTGTTGTGGCGCAAAAAAATGTATTATTATTCAAATTTAGAGTGGAAAGGGGGTATGGGAAAGGCGGGAGTCGAGGATGGTGGAGGATAGAAGGGGAAACCGAAATGGTAGCTATCGTTTCAACTCGTTTCCTAAATGGCCCACGACTTGAGTGTTGTTTGCTTAAATATGTTAAAATTTATTGACAACAATTTTGTGGTTTTTGTTTCTCTTTTCAATACACTAAAAAACTGAAGCATATGAACTTTACACAGGGGAAGAAAAATTTAAGGGAAAAACTAAATAGAATGAAAAACTAAATATAAATTAAAATCTAATCATGAAATACCTTTGACTAAATCCAGATATTTATCTATGTTACAAGATTATATTATTTTCATTCGAGTGCAAAAAATAACTTATTCCTTTCATGTTTTGGAGGTTGATATATAATAGAATTTTGAAAAATAATTGTTTGTTTAATTTTTACATCTTTTATTATTTACGTTTCTCATATTTAGTTTAATTTAATACTTAAAAGGGTATAAGATATTCGGCATAGCCAAAGTCCCTTTGATCATTTATAAAATTATTAATTGGAGTGCAATATTTTGCTCTTTCAACTTTGATTGGAATTGATGAAATGTTTTTTTAATACTCTTTGTTTGCTGATTGGATTGGTGGCTCTGAAAAGAGCCGTTTGTTGTTGTTGTTGCTGTTGTTTTATTTAATTTTATGATTCCGAGTTCGATGGCTCTAGATCAGAGCATGAAATTTGTCATAGCTGGTTTAATCAACTTTGGGGCCCAACTGCGGCCCTTGGTCCTGGCTGGGGAGTTTGAGGCGGGGCTTTCCTTTAATAGCCCTTTTAATGCCTTGGTCACATTCTTAGAGAGTTAAAGCAGAGTAAGTTGGTCTCTGGCTTATTCTGGAATTCTTTCCATAGTCCAGTGGTGCTTGGCTTAACGTGGAGTGTACTCCGTGTCGCCATTTACCTTTGCTTCAAAATGTTTAAACAAAATACACAACTTTCATCTGGCAGTCGTTTTTTTTCATTCATTATAATGTCATCCACAATACTTTTTGCTCATTTTCTGTACCATTCATCAGGTTGAATATGCGTTGGACGCACCATGCCACGCCCTCATTTTGGTGCTGTGGCTCCCAATGCCTGGGCGGCAGCTGATCCGGGTACAGCTACCATGCCAGCAGCAGCAGCGGCAGCAGCCAATCCTACCATATCCGCCTCATGCATCGGTTTCTTCTTCAATATGCTGAGATCATTGACATTCTCAAGAAAGGATTTGTGGGCGGAGAAGACTTTAACGCTATCAAAGTCTTTTTTCAGCTCCTCGATGTCTCGCTTCTGTTTGGCTCTGCGATTTTGGAACCAGGTAATCACTTGGGCATTAGAAAGACCCAATGAGGCAGCAATTTCATCACGATCCGCTGGTGAGAGATATTTCTGATAGAGGAAACGCTTCTCCAGTTCAAAGATCTGATGATTGGTGAAAGCTGTACGGGACTTGCGCTTCTTCTTGGGCTGAGGACGATTCGAGAATATATCCAAATGGGATTTGTCTGCAAAATAAGAGAGATAAATAACATTAGTTTATTTTTGCATATAAAGGCTAAAGTTCAGTAGGTGGTCCATATGGCATAAACCGGTTATAAGCGGACTAGTCTATTTGTCTATCTGATTGTTAATTAAAACACTTTGATTTCAACTTGATCAATAATTAAAGTGCAATTGCATATACGAAGACAGTTGTAAGTGCATAAGCATATAATTTGATATTTGATTAATTGTCCGAATTGTGGGCGTCATTCAGTTGTGGCTTTCGTTTAATGACTCTGAGCTTTGACTTCATGCAATCAATGTGGTCATTTTGCCTCGTTTGCTACTTGATTTATAATAATTATTGACACCTACAAATCAGTTTTAAGTGGCATTGTGTGCCTTGATTAATTGAGCAGCTAACAACAATGGAATAACAATTTATCCAACTTGCATAACATTTCCTGTTAACTAACTTACTAACTGACTAACTGACTAACTAACCAACTAACTGAATGATTGCCAGCTGATCTTCTAGTTTAATAATTCCTCTCTTTCAACTCTTCAGACTTTGCCTTTCCGTGTCGGCTCAATTCAAAGTAAATTTATGGATGACTACGAAAATGTTGTGCCGCTACTGTGCCCCCGCTTTCAACAACTAACAACTACTAACAAACTGATCGCAAGCGTCCAAGATCGGGGCATAAATATTTATTTAAATATGGTTCGAAAAACCGGTTCAATACCAAGCCACTTCACACCCATTCCTATTGCTTGTCAAACAAACTAGCCCAACATTAAAAACTAATTAAACGTTTCGTTTTCAAAAAAATTAAATGCATGAAATGCAAATGTGAATAAGTGTATTTGAAATGCAAAAGGCATAATTTGACCATTTGTTATCTATTCAGCTCTCATTTTGTAACCCAAAACCCATTAGGCACTTGAACGGGTCCCTCTATATACTATATATCTGTCTGTTTGCCTGTCTGTCTCTCTCTGTAAGTATCTGTGTATATACACCCCTCTATGGATTTGGTTTTTTGGTGTTATTTTCCTTTTTATCATAGACTCATTAAGTAATTTCTTTTAGTTATCTAAAAGAAAAACAATACAAAGGAGAAATGTGTCCACTTGGTGCTCTCTCTTTCTCTCCTTTACTCAGGTGTCCACTTACAGGACATAAATTATAACCTAAGTTAAGGGGTGGTTTGTTTTGGTCGCATTTGTCAGTGTTTTCAGACTAAGTATTTTAAATACATAAACAATATGTTAAAATATATATGAGAAATATGAGGATTGGGTCTAGGGAATTTCAAAAGAAACTGCAGCAACAGTTGGCAAAAGATCATGGAAAAGGACTCAATCTAAAAGAAAAGTGTAATACCAAGAATTAATATGTTAGCAGGCGACAATTTGTCTAGCAATTTAACTGGGCTCTATTATCAGGATTGGCTGTTAAAGGTTTATTTTAAATGATTCATAGCTGCCACTTTGCTTTTTTCATAAATTTGAAACAACTTTTATATTTAGAGAGTTCATTAGCTTTTTTGATTAGGAGGCGTGGCTCAAACTTGAAGCAAATTGGATATTTCTGCATATTACTATATACTAATCAGCATAGCAAATTAATGATAGCCCTCGCTCTATTAGTTAACCAGATCTAGATGTTCAGTCAGATGAATCGAATAAAACAACATTTTAATGACAGTCACAACCTCAGGATATTTGCTCAAATAAAGAAAATTGCTTTCTCCTTTTTCCCTGTCTCTCTCTATCTCGCTCTTTTTTATGCAATCATAGTGTCAATGATATATGTAGATATAAGTGCTCTCCTCATAAATATATCTATCCAGAGCTATCCCCAAAATGTTTTCCAGCTGCCGTATCTGCCTTTGGTACCCCCACTCCGAACTTTTCCTTCCTTTGATGATTGACTAACGATTGTTGGCGGCAGTCATAAATATTTCGTCTTTCATTTTCTTGTGGGTTATACAATAATTTTTGATAAATAATAATATTTGTTTTTGGTATATACAATAGATATGGCCATTATACAATAGCAAAGTCAAAGTTAGATAGTCTCGCTAATAGCTATGGCCGTGTTTATATATTTTAAAACATGTTTACGACTATCAGGCAAAGTTAAAGTTTGTTGGCCATTAGTTTTGAGTAGCAGCAGCAGTAAATGGAAATGGCATGTTAATTGCACAAAAAGGCAACAAAAATGCAAAAATGAAAAAAAAAAAAAATGTATATAAAATAAAACTCTATTAGGTAATGCATAGTATATACTAAATATATTAGTATTCGTTTGTTGTATGAGCAAACTTGGCCGCTGGCTAATTGTTGCTAATCGTTGCAGAATCGACACGAATATCTAGTATAGGTTATAACGTTAAACACTAATTGCCATGAAATCACCAAACTATATATGTATATATACACATATGTACATATATACATATGTATAAGCAAATGTGGGCGATGGGTGTGGTATTGACTTGGTTCAGCGACTAGACTAAAACGCCCATTTCAGTCGTCAATCAATTGGAATATGTCTCACGATTCTTTCATATTCAATTAGTTCCAGTTTCTATATGTGAAATACATAAATACAATCGCAATTTGTTTATCTCGCAACTTGTTTTGTATCTTATTTTCCTTTTCTTTTTTTTTGGATTTTATTTTTATTCGGCGCATGCTTCCAATTAATTAAAAGCCAAAAACGAATCGTAGCCAGGCATTTACATAACAAAAAAAAAAAAATACTATAAAGAAAAAAAATGCGGGAATCGTTTATTTCAATTAATATAAATTTGCAAACTTTTTTTGATAAATGCCAAAAACCATAATGCCAAATATTTGTTGTTGCAATCTTTTGTTTTAAATAATTAAAATTCGCATAAATTCATTTAGCATTTCGTTGAACGAAAATTGAGACATTTATCAATCGGATATTAAGATCAATAATATTCGTAATTTACTGCAGCACATGGGCAAGTGGATATTGGATAAGTAAAGCCGTCAAAATGTTGTTAATTGAAGTATCGAGAAAATCTTGGTAATGGGTAATATCAATAAATACTGATTGGAAAGTGTATATATAACTTCTATCATAAGAATCTCTACTATTTCCTATACTTCTGCCCAGTATCTATATTCTATAGTTAGTTGTTTAACTTACCCTGTGACTCATCAAAGTCCTTGGTGGTCATCTGGAATAGGGCATCCAATGGAGTGCCATTGGCTTTGGCCTTGGCCGCGGCAGCAGCAGCGGCAGCTGAATTGCTGCCACCACTGATTGCTCCGACTGCAGTGTTGGCCTGCGATGGACTTGATGCATTTCCCGAGCCGGCGGAATGATGGCGTTCCCGATCAGCGGCTGCCTGAGCTGACGAGGATTGAGGACTATGGCGGGCAGCAGCGGCTGCTGCAGCTGCAGCCGAGTCGCGGGCTATTTCCGGTGAACAACAATCGCTGGCAGCAGAACTGGAGCGATCGGAGCCACTCTCTGAGGGAATAATGTCCATGCCCATGTGACGCAGCAGTTGGGCCTGGGCATTGAAATGCTCTTGCAATTGACGATGATAATCCAGGGCCAATCGCTGCTCATAGTGTAGCAGGGCAGAAGGAATAAATGGGCGAACTGGCATGGGACCCAGTAAATGATCCCAGGGACGCACAATTTGGGCACCAGGTAATAACATAGCAGCCGCCGCTGCAGGATGCACATCCAAGGGCTCGGTGCGTGGCTGCAGGAGACCAGTGGTTGGACGAGCAGAAGGCGGGGCCAGCAATGTGGAAGCTGGTGGCGGTGAGGCAGATTCAGAGCGCTGCTTCTCTGAGTGTCCCAGTATATCGGCAATAGAGAAACTCTTCACTCCCTCAATGGCCGATTTGGTTTGAGTTTGGCTTTGGGTTGGAGCCGGTGGACTGGGTGTTTGTTCCCTGGGTTCCGAGGAAGAAGACGACATGCGCAGACGCTTCAGTGGCTGGAAATAATCCTCCGGCAGTGTGCCGACGGCACTCCGAGTGAGTCCGGCGGCAGCAGCAGCCGCAGCAGCTGCAGCAGCCGCATGCTGTTGCATGAGAAGCTGCTGCTGTTGCTGGAGCAGATCAATGGTACTGCCACGGGAATGATGATGATGCATTTGATGCTGTGCCTGGTGCTGGGCTGGCAGTGGGCTTGGAGCTCCTCCAACAGAGATCTCCGATTCGGCAGGGCTGGCCGGTCGCATGGTGGGCGGACAGAGCATCTAAGCTTGCGGTAAAAGGGGGGCTAAGGGTTAGTTGTCACTTTGGTATCTATCAAAGCACTAAACAGTTTGCTTTCAAATAGCGGGCAATGCACTGGATGCTTCTTATTGTTTCACTTTACGTTTGCTGGTTGGCTTTGCAACATATACAACTCTCAATAAACTGGCCAACAAGAACAAGTATTTACTATTGGTATAACGAGATAGACGATAAACGAGGCTACAACGACGACGCTGATCCAATGGGAGGACCTCTCAACTCGACGCTTCAGAGTCAACTGTTCCAAACTAGATTGAAGATTGGTTTGCTAACTAGACACGTCGATATTTCTTCAGTTCTTTTGCTGCCCGTCGCCGTCGTACCGCTTGCTCGCTCTCTCTCTCTCTCTCTTTATCTCTCCCTTGCTCTTTCTCTCTCACTCCCACACATTTACACGGAGACAGTCTTCCTCCCTCTCTCTCGCTCGCTCTCGCCCTCTCTGCTTGTGCCGTCTCTTTAACATCGTTTGCTCTCTCGTCGAGTCGTGTCGTGTCTCGTTTGTCTGGTGGTTAAACTCGGCAATCAAATCATAACTGCAAAACAAGCGGCAGCGTCGGCATCGACGTTAACATTGCGCTTGTTCGCTCTCTGAGCCAACAACCAGTTTTTCCCTTGGCCAATAGAGATTAGAAAGAGATGGTATCATGGGGTGAATTATCTCCTTCTCGCTCGCTTGAGCGGCCAGCACCAATCGGCTACAGCAACAAAAAATAGCAATGGTGGCGTATACGTAACGGTAATTATGGCGTTCATCATGTGCAAGCGAGATGGCAATACGCAATGTGTGTGCGAGTGGAAGGGAAAACGACAACCAAAAATCCCAAACATAAAGGCGACGCTCCTCAGATTGTAACGAGACTGTATTTAGTATTTTAGTCGCAGCAAAAGTTTTACACAAGTTCCACCAAGTCGACAGAGGGGCAAAGGCACTCTTTCTCTTTCCCTGCCTCCCCCCGCTTCTGCTTTGAGTATCCCTTGGTTGGCTCCTCATCAGTTTTAATGACGATGACCCGCAACCGACTGTCGCGCCTCCAAGCCATAGAGTGGTAGAGCAGACCAAGACCAAGACCGAGACCGAGCCCGTGTTTAATTGTCAAGCGTTTGCAATTAATTTGCTGTAAGAAAAACGAACAATTAATTTAGGGGAAAATGGAAAAAGCAAACAAAACAAGAAGAAGAAAAGCACAGCTAAAACGTGTGGAAACAAATAAAACAAATTTGCATAAATTTCCAGATATTTTCAAATTAATTTAGGTCTGGGCAAAAGACAGTGGAAAAGCTCTTTAGACATTGGGAAATATAGTCGCTTATTTTCATCTGTGAGATACATTATTTGCATGTGTATAAGTGATTTTAACTGAAATTTAGACATTATCTACAGATACAGATAAAGCGTCGGCTTTTTTGTTTGACATGGAAAAATAAAATTAAAATTTTTCTATTAAAAAAAAATAGAAGATAGATAAATACTTTTCTAAGGTTCACTGCGTATTATTAACACGAATACTTAGTATGACAACTAGCAATTAATTTAATTAACAAATGTTACAAACCAAATTTTAATCATTTATCGAATGTATTTTGCGTTAATCAACAAAGGTTTCAGACTTGTACACAATGTTTCAATTTTATTTTTAATAAGTTTTATTAAACAATAATTTAGATATTTCATGAGAATATTAATTCAATAGCCTTTACTGTCTATACAATTTTATATTGCATTGATGTTCTAAGGTTTCTGTTTTAAATGATGGATTAGAGACAATCTGCAATTGAAAGTATACAATTTTCAGGTTTGAAACTACGCAAAATATGCAATTAAAGCAGAAGATTAATCAATTTACATTCAGCCGTAAATAATACATAAACTAATTAAGCTCATTTACCAGTAGTACCTAGCATACAAATGAAATGTATAGTTAAACTGATTATAAGCATATTTGAAATTCGTTTGGCATTGACAGATCTTGTGAATGATCTCCTGCTAAGATATTATTCCTTAAACTGCATTTGGAATTTGTGTAGTTTGGAGAAATTTCAGCACTCATCCTTACTTATTTGCAATTGTCTACACATTTTAACAAATTTAAGCATAATACTAACACTTACTGGCCCTGCACAAACAACTTGAAATCCTTTTAATTGAAACAAATGCCCATTGTTCGAACAGGGCCAAATACATATTGAACAAAAGCCAAAAGGTAGCAGCGGTGGAGGAGTGTGAGGAGTACAAAGGGCATCAAGGCGTCAGGGCGTCTGTAGACAAAAGGGCAAAAGGTCTATTAACAGAATACGAAAATCGAAACCAATTGCCGTCGCTGCAGGATGCTAAATGAAAAAAGGAACTGACAGCGACCACCTTGGGCTTAGCGCTCGACTTTAGCCACAGTGGGTCCCGATTGTACAGATCCCGATCCCATACCGGATCCCTGAACAGTATGCGGCTACCTGGCAGCGACCATTGGCGGTAGTTAGATAAGGACTAATCACACAAATATTTGAGCATTGGGTTTTTGGGGTTTTATTTTGTGATTGAGTTTTGCCGCGGCGGCTAAACAAAGCGGCCCGTTTGATTTCCTCCAGTTTAGCGCTTCTGTATTTCCAATGCCGCGATCCGGTGTCTGTTATTCTTTCTTTTTATAATTCTAATTTCTTATTTCTTTTTCTTTTTCTTTTTGGTGGCTATTAGTGTATCTATTAGATACACATATGTGAATAGGCATGCTGCGTGGGAAAACCTGCAGTGTTAATTATGCCAAGTCCTTGTCCAATTTGAACAAAAAATCCTTCAAGGGAAAGTCAATTTACACCTTCCACCTGTGCCTAGCAAATGCTAGAGTGTGTGCCTGAGTAAGTGTATATGTGTGTGGCTTCATTCACACGCTGATAAACTGCGGTGAAAGTGTAAGAAAGGGTTCATTAATATTCAAATATAGAGCGAACGATTTCATTGATTTATCGCCGGGGCAGCAGCTGACAATGGTCAACAGCAGCTGAATCTAGCGGATATAGTGGACCGCCTGTTCAATTTTCTATAATTTAGATAGTCGCCGCTTATCTACCGATCAATCGACTCAAACGATATTAGCTTAAGTTTAAAAATTAAATATAAAATAATGCATTGGACTTTTAAGTCCCACAAAGCAGAACCGCTGCTGCCGCCCACATTTTGATATGGTTATACCAGATGCTATTGCCTCTAGGCAGATCCATAAAATACAAACAACAACAACAACACCATTAATATGAATAGGAATCGGCAACGGGAACGGCAACTTGACTGTAATTGTCAATTAGCAAGCTTTCAACGGCAGCTGAGTTAAATCGTAGTCACAGCTTCCAATTTTGGTTATTTTCTTGGTAGTTTTTTTTTCCAGTTTCCCCCCAAAGCAATTTAGATATATATATATATATGTTTATATACATATATTTGGTTCACATTCCCAAAAGCCAAGCCCACACCCACACAACATTGACATATGGCAGTCGTGTCACTTCCACTTGATGTGGCTGTTGTCTTTGTGATTTGTGTGGCAGATAAAAATATTTAGTGAGTGGAATTGGTATAAAGACTTGCCTGCCGTTTGGTAGCATATCGAAAATTTTATTGCCACCGATAGTTAAGATAGATGAAAATTAATAGTATAATACATAATTATAAATTTACACGCCTTTGCATTTTGCTGCTCGATTAGTTTTGGGTGTGACTATCTTCTGATTGACCCAAAAAGCAAATGTTGCCGACTGATTTTATTTAGAGTTTACTTAACTTAACAACTATAAATTTAGCAAATAAATTGTCAAGAAAAGAGGCGTCCAAAGATGCATACATGGTGAGAGTGTTAATGTTTTAGAAATTTAGGAAATTTACAAAAAATAATTTTCAACAAATTTCTAGCAACCAAAACAATATCTTCAACTTAATGAGCTAAATTAAAAATTTCCATAACTCAGTTTAACAAATCAAGATAATTAGCAATTTAATCAAGAGCTTTTGGAAATGATGTGTGGCTTAAAAAATTTCAAACTAATGAATCAAAAACGATTCGCAAATAAAAAACCAAATTTAATCTAAGATCTGTCATGTCTGGTTTCTATATTTAGTTTTCCTAAAGACACGTTGACTATGGCTGAATTCTTATTAAAAAATAAAAATATGACAAACTAGTAGAAACTTTTTCGAATTTCGTTAAAAAAAAGTCATTGTCTTTTAGATTATTAGAGGTAATATATTTTCACAACACTTTGAAAATATCTTCGATACTTTTAGGAAATGAAAGAAAGCATTGCCATTCTCATGATATTTCCATCATTGTGACATTATTTTACTTTCCTTCTCCTAATCTCATCTTATAGATATATATCTGTCACTTACTACCGACTACAGTTATCAAGAAGAGAAAGTCTACAACTGCCAAATGTTTTGTGACCAAAAGAAAACTCATCAAAAAAGTAGTTAGATCTCTAAAAAAATACAAAAGGCACTTGAGCCAGAGCGAACATTAATAGCATTGCCAATTTCACAGTCATCAGCAACAGCAGCATGGCCAAGAAAGCCCTGGCCCAACAAACAAAACAAAACATGTTACAAAAAAAAAGTTCGAAAAGAAGAGTAGCAAAACAAACTAAGCCGTTTAGGGCCACCCACAAAGAGTGGCAGAAAGTTAAAGGGAAAGATATGCGTGATCACTAAAGTCAAGTCAAAGAGCAGCCCAAAAACAGCTTTCAGGTCAAGATTGGTAGCCTCTGTTGGGCATGCTGCTGCTAATCAAGCCTAACCCGGCTAAAAGCTAAAAGCGAGACAACAAATCAAACGCTCAATGGAAAGCACCCTAAAAGCAAAAAACACATAAAACAAAACACAGAAAAAACAGAAAACAATGAACAAAAGCATGCTAATTAAAGCGATGCTCAAATTGAAATGTTTAACTTTTTCATTTTGGTTTCAGCTTTGGGATTTTGTATTATTTTTTGTTGCTGCCTTTTTCCTCTTGTTCTTTGGTGAAGCGCAGCAGAGCAATTCAATCCGAGTAAACAAATATACACACTGAGCGAAAAGATTGTAAATTATTGAGTTTTAAATGAAATAAACTATAGGATTCCAATGAATAACAACAACCTAATTGGTAAAAATTTTAGACGATCACTTTTTCGAGAAAGGACTAAAAGCTAATGAAACCAACATCTCAATTAAAAACATTGTGTTTTTTAGATCTTATTTCTTTCAGTGTTGAGTTCACCGATCGCCCACATGGCGTATGCGCATTCATTGCCACTGCATTAATACTCCTTCTCCAACATTGATTCCTGTCCCCCACACATTCATCCAGATTCTCTCGAGAAATTTTATTTAGATACTTTTTCGACTGAATGCCGCATACAAATATTTGTGCATTTCGGCTTCTTAATTGAGTTAATAGACTTGGCCGAGAGAGAGATAGGGAGTGCGCGTGGCCGGCGCGTTGATTTTGACCGATGTGTGATAATTACAACGCTGCCAAGGCTGCGGCAACTTTGATGAGGCTGCAACAACTGCTGTGACTGCGGCGGTCGCCTTCATCTTTGACTTTGACTTTGCGTTGGCCGTGCACAAACAAACGGTTCAGCGGTTCATTTGGACTGCACTTTTCATTCCTCTCCTTTTTTTTTTTTTGTTGGTTCGTTTTTGTATTTGGGAAGTGGGGCCACTTGTTTAAATATTGAGAGACTTGTGTTTAATATAATTAATGCACGTGGAAATTACAGTAGCAGCAACCATCCGGAATTGAGTTCAAGAGGAAATAATATTTTCTCGTTTTTAGTCTCTTTTTTTGCATAAGGAAAACAAAAACAACATGAGCGTTAATTATATGACTACAAGTTTTGCATGATCTTGGGGTATAACAAATTTTTAATCAAGCCTTAAGTTATAGTTTGCCATATATATGTTTATTAATTTGTTATTTAAAAGTCTGATTTTAAAATCTATTTTTAACAAAGAAAAAAATCAAAATAAAATTGACCTTCAAAGATCTCCTTCGATCCGAAAGAGTAACAAACTTTCGCTGTTATCGATGGGAAATTTTAACCTCATGTAGTTATTATTCGTTTTGCTAAAAAGCCAAACCCACCCAAGCACACATATACTCATTGTCAGTGTAATGGCGAGATCAGAGACCAGGTAAAAGAGCAATCTGGGCAACTCGACCGGGACGCACGTACATATGAATATCAAATCAACTACAATGCAGTTAAAAAACGCATTTGAAACACCTTGGAATTGCAATCGTATCGCTTGTTTGGTGGTCCACCATGCCCCAAAGAGCATTAACTGATGCCCCAAGAGTGGAGATCGGGGTACCTTTACCAATGATGTTCGGAACAGGGAACCGAGACCACATTGCTTGATTGCCGCGCTCTCCTACCGCGATGACGTTGCATTTGTGTGTGCAGCGGCTGAGGCAGAGGCAGGAAGCGAGGAAGAGTTTTTTTTTTTTTTGCCTTTTTTTGTTTTTGTTCGCCCATATGTGGAAATACCAATTCCTGTTGCCAACAGAACAGCAAAACAGAAAAGACTTCAGGTTTTGGCCTCATCATGATGAGATGATGACGATGATGCTGCTGCTGCTGTTGCTGAGGATTGTTCTGGTTCTGTTGCTGGTTCTTGTTGCAGCATGAGGCAAAACTTGCAAGCTGGAATCTATTGGGCTTGAATACATGTGTGTGTGTGTGTGTGTGGAGCTGAGCGCCATCTCGTTTAATGCCTTTAAGGCGTGACCATAGTATTTTATAATATGAACTGATCAAAGGATGCCGACACTTTTCAACTGTGCCGCCAAACTGAGACCAGACCTCAGATTTGCCCGCTCTGTTCTTCGCTGGCTGGTTGGCAAAAAACCAAATGGAAAAAGCTGACAGCGACTAAGCGTAGATGGCAAGGGATTGGGTGAGGGTAAGAGGGATGAGACTAACGCGCATCGCGATGGTTAAAGGCAACGTAAAAGCAACAATAACAAATTGACCAAATCGATTTGTTGGCCATGCTGTTGTTGTTGTTGCAACTTTTCTTGTTGCTTTTTATTCTTATGGCATTTCCATTTAATTTTATTACTCATTAGTCGCATGAGTGTGAAAATGGCGAGTGCCCAGCAGTAAATCGGCATCCTGGACACCGGAAATAGATACCAACTCGATGACACTTGGACAACCCGCCACCAGTTTGTAGCGCATGCGAAATGAGTTGACACAACATTTTTTGAATGTCCTCGACCCACTGAACTGTATTGAAATTTATGACATTTTAATCCACTGAAATTAAATCCCAGCATTCGACCGGAAATTGGGGAGGGGGGAATGATGGGTTATATGCAAAGGGTTCTTTGGGGAGGACTTTGCAAATCCAAAGCTAGAACAAGTGCGCGTAACAAATTTGATAAAATTCGGGGGTGTCCTACGGGGCACAATCACCATTATCATCATCAGTCACTTGAACGCTCAGTCACGAACACAATTTTGGGAACTGAAACAGGAATTTAAGGACCATGTCACACTTAATTGTAAACTCATTAGAACTCATCGACTCTAGCCGACTGGATCCAATATGACAATAGAGGGCCACTGATTGCCAGCGTAAAATCGCCAAAACATATGCAGCTGGCCGATAGAAATTTTGCAGTCTATATTTATGACTCTATTAAATTCATGACTTCCATGAATCAGCAACGGAGGGGTGAGTTATTTTTTCTTATTTGATTGGCAGCGTAGCCAATGGTAGATAAAGGAAAATCAGGAGATCTGAAATAAATGCATCAATTGCAATAAGAATCATATTGTTAAATCTTCGAGACTATAAAACTTATCTCCCAAAATCAATCGGTTTGCATTTAGGTGGCATATTTAAAAAAATTTACCGAAGACCACTTATATAGAACTTAAAAATGTTTAAAAAATTGGTGGAAAATATGATAATTAACTTAACTAGTTTGAATTTTTTTTTTTAAGGAGTTGTTTTATTAAATAATTCTAAGCTATTTGGATGATAAACCTACCTATGGATTGAATCTTTCGATTCTAAAACACTGAAAAAATATCTGCTATATTTTTAAATATCGATTAGATTTAAAGTAATAGAACATTTCAATATCGTTTCCGTTACTATATTCATACGAATCTCTATAAAATTTTCGAGTTTAATTCAATATACTCAAAGGGTATCTAATAAGGTGTGGGTATTTTCGTTCTTATTAAACAACTCCGTAATGTTTTACAACAACTTTATGAAGAACTCTAAAGCTGTTGCTCTTGTTGTTGGCACCACCCTCGTATGTCTTCTTATGTGGTTGTATGTGTGGATGTTGCCACCCAGTCTGACGGGGTTTGCTATGCTTCTTGCATTTATTAATTGCTTGACATGTCCATTAATTTAAATCAATGATATTCTTTTTCGCGCTCAAGTGCATATAAAACCTGAGTGGCGGGAGAACAGACACCACCACCACCAACAGTACGGCTAGAAATGGCTCTAGCACTATTCCACCCGCCCTTCCCTTGCCATACGGCAATTATCATAATTTTACGCAAATTGCAGCATAAATCTCATCTTCATTTTTATTTAGTGCCATTCGTCGTTCAGTTCGGGCAATTAAATGTGCGCGAAATTAAATGTTTATCTATAAAATTATGAACAAATACAGGATGAATTCTCTATAAAGAATTAACAAATATATAAGCTTATATTAAAGTTAGTTTGCCAATGAATAAGGTTACATGTGCAATTAAATTTGATCTCCATACCGCCCTCTTTTGTGCGAATGTGATACACTTATCCACTGCTCATTATATCTCTATGACTGAATCATTAATTAATTTATATATGTAAGCATGTCATCTTAGTTAGTGATTACTGTAGCTTAGCTAACGGCCAACATTTGGCCAAATGAATTTGCGCTTGTATCTATCTAATAGTTGATGACTTATTTACGATATTTGATTGCAATTTATTTATTTCTGTTTGTCACACTCGACATGCGGCGGACGATCTGACGATGCTACCGCCAGAGCAATCACAACAACTGCAAACACACACACACACACACACACACGCACACTCAGTATATGGCAATTTATTGTTGCATGAGTTTTTGGCTAATAAACTGTGATTAGTTTCATGTGGCCAGCGATTGGCTGCCGTTGGTCTTCCATATATTTTGCTGTTACCACTAATTTTTTATCGGTTTTCTCGAATTTATTATGACCAAGTTTGGATTTGCTATAGTTTAATACCCTAGGCTAAAAGTTTATAAACTGAAGTAAAGGGAATAATTTAGCAATAAAATAACAATAAAAACGTTCTTTATAAGCATTAATAAGTTAGTTTATCTAGCGAAGTATTTGAGTACGGCAGTTTTTCTGTCCATCAAGACTTACTCAGTTAAATTAAGATAATAGAGCTAGATTACAGAGTATTTCTAAGTCGAAGTCTTTACTGGCCATACGTAATTTGCTTTTGTTGGTGTTTGCCTTTGGCAGCGGCGGCATCTCTGTGTCTTCTAGAGCAAAATAATTAATTAATTTGATTAGTGAGAGGTGATTGGTGGGCAGGGGAAAGACGTAGTTGGTGGCATTTCCCCCCTAATTTATTTTAATTTAATTTAAAATGCTGCTTTCTGGCATTTATTTATGTATTTTGTATATAAATTTTTTGTTCATGAATATTCATGGCCATCAATCTCTGTAATAATACATTTAGGTAAACATTTTAATTTACGGCCAAATGGTGGCATTGCGATTAATATTTGATGATTAGTTGGTAATTTATTTGTATCTATGCCATATACACACACACACACACGTACACTCACATATGTAAGTCCGGCAGACCTAATCAAGATCTATGGCAATATATTTTGCACATTGAGCCACAGCTAGACAGCCATCAATCAAGTGTAAGTTCTTATCGATGAATCTTTATAATGGCCAACCAGTTTTCAATGGTCATGATTTGGCAGCTTTTCATGCTGTGTGGCATCTTCATGTCGATGCCATCAACGCCTCCACTAAAACAAATTCATGCCACATGATGCATGGAAATGGATATGATGATACGGTCGGGGGCGGTTTCGGGGCTAGATCATTAAATCAAAAATACTTTAATTAGCAGAAGCTAGTGCAGATATCTCTGAATAGAAGCATTCTGAGAACAGAAACTCTTTCAGGTATTGCTTGTGATACTCTTCCAGTGATCACACATCTGTCTTCAAAAGCGCCGTCAGATCGGAGCACTGAAGCTGAGGCCTTCGGTTTATATTTCCACGAAATTGTTATTTCATTTACTGATGCCGGTGAAATCAATGCAAACAGTTCTAGACTCAAGAATGTATCCTAACTAGCTACCGTTTAATTTTTATTACGCCCCAAAGAGGCCGGGCAAGTGTGAAATCGTCGGTGTTTTTACGATTGTGATTCCGAGTGGGTTCGCCTTTGATTTCTCTTGCTGCTTCCTTTGGGCCCTTTTTTTTTTTTGTTCTTTGGCCTGTTTGACGTTTCTATTCACACATATTGACAAGTGCCTTTGGGTGCCAGGCTAAGAATGGATGTGGCCATGGACTTGGGTCTTGGTTGAGTTTTGTTTTTATGGCCAGATTGGTCAGTCACTTGTACTTGTAGAGATGTGCATCCGTGCGCCATAAAGTATCTTTAGGGATCGTCTGTCGTGTCTTTTGACTTTTGCCTATTTTGACGTTTATAAATATCCAACAATTTGTTTTTCTTTCTGACGCAATGCTGATGGACAAAGGTTTGCCGTGTGTGGGAACATGTGTCCAACTCGGGATCTTCACTAGTCTCTTCTCGCTCTCTCCCTATCTTTCTCTGTTTCATCTTTCATTTTGATTGCTTTATTTGTTGTTTTAGGCTATTGGTAGGGGCGTTGCAAGTGTGTTTTGATTGTTATTGTGTACTCTCTTGAGTTTTTCCCTTTTTCAGTCCTTTGATTGCAATTATTTTCAAATTTTCCACGCTTCTTTGGTGGCACTACTACTAACTATGGGAAGTACTTAGGGTTTCTGTTAAAAAATATTTCCGTCAGGATGTGAGTAATTTCTTTGTCCACTCAATGTCATAGAAATAGTCAGCTGCTTTACAGTTACCCCAGACTAACAAAAAAAGAAAGATTTAACTTATCATTATTATTTGGCTAAATCGAAAATTTTTTGTTATTCTCTCATGCAGAAAGACAATTTTGTTTTTACTGTTTATTGCTAATTTAGTTCCCTTTTTCTTATTTGGAGAAATATAAGAATTTGTCTGCTTGGCAGTGATGCGTAATAATGATGATGCCCCAAAGATTGAGAGAGAGAGAGAGAGAGAGAGAGAGAGAGAGGGAGACACTGAGACAGACCTTTGATCTGTCTTGATGGAGCCTCTTTTAGGCTTTGACAGTTATGCTAATGATACACAAATTCATAATATTGTATCCCGTTTTGGGGTATCGTGGCTCCATGACTGACTTTAATTTGACAGAATTTTGCTTGTCATTTTGTCACATATTTCACATGCGAAAAACTCACCCAAATTGTTGACTTTGCTGTGGCTGTTGCCGCTGTCGTTGGCGGCGTCTTAAAACGCCACTCATATTGCCACTTCCGTTGTGACTCTCAGTCGACTGTCGATCTCTTTGGGGATGGCAAAATGTCATGGGAATGTGAAATGCTGCAGCCGACATTTGGCGACGCCAAAGACCAAGAAGGAAGAGCTTCTCTTTTCCCTTTTTTTTTTTTTCTTTTTTGTGTATCTTATTTGTTTTTATTTTGCTATAACATTGGCATGTCATTTTGGTTGAAGCTGCACAGCGGCTACCTGCCAATTACCCCTAGCCATATCATTCTAGGCCCAGGCCGAGCGACCACCAAGCTAGCCACATCTAACAGCTAAAGCGAGCTTTGATCTTTTGCCGCTTGGCCAATGGCCAAGCAATGTGATTAAGCCTGCTTTGCACATACACACACATACATACGGTCACTCGTTCTCTCAACCACACTCGCACAGACACACAGACAGAGAGTTGTGGCAAGAAAAGCCACTCCACTCGTTACCCTCAGCAGCCTGTTTTCGCTCGTTATTCTCCACTTTGTACGCCTGTCTGCTCATTTATCAAAGCTGATGCTGGCAAAGTGCGTGGCTTCGTCTCCATCTTCAATCCCCCCTGCATTCCCATTCACCGATCCCTAGCATCGTTGCCATCTCCTTCGCCATCATCATCTTCTGGCTGCGTTAAGCGGCTCATATCTGCGCCTCTGCCTCATTTAGCTTTGAAGTTCAGCGCAGCTGCGTGATTGGCTAAAGTCTTTAACTGACTTCTACTTGGGCAGTATTTTTAGTCTTCTTGTTCTTTGTGCTTCGTCTTTCTTTCTTGATTTTTATACACCTCTCTCACTTGCAGCTTCTTCTGGGCATCGTATCATCTTCTATGCTGGTTCATTAGAAAAATGACGGCTTTGTCTTTCTTTTTTATGGCTTACTTTAACGCTTAGACTGCTGCTGATGCTGTTGTTGTTGTTGTTGTTCTTGTTGGCTTAACTCATTTGCTCGCCAGCGGGTCTCTGCCCATTATCCATAATGGCTACATTGCCACCTGTGTTGCTCACACACATATACACACACACACTCACACGCATGGAGAGCCAAAGTTGATTGGCCCCTCATTTGCTGCATACCTTGGGGCGTCTTTCATTCATTTCGGTTATGCCCCATCATTTTGTCACATTGCTGCTTATTGATTTTTAATTTTTTCTATCAAGTTTTTTCATTCAGTTTCCATGTGAAATATATGTTGAAATGTATCTTGGGAAAGTTTTGCCATGCTGTGGGAACAGAGTGACAGTTTCCGCATTGTTTTTCCATATCATTTGATTTGTTTTTCTTTCTGCGAATTTCGGCAAATTTAGACTAATCATTGCCATAATTTATTGTCACTCCAAAGCCAAAGCCCAAACGGCGCAACAAATTGCAAAACCGCCCCAAAAAGGTTCAATGAAAAGCTGCCAACGTTCTTTCCCTGCCTCCCCATCAGTTCCAATGTCCAAGCAAACAGAAGACACACAAAGTCAACAAATCGAAATACATGTGAGTGAGCTGGAAAACTAATGGATTGATTTATGTTATATCACCTGGAGTGAAGAAATTTATTATGGCCAGGGTAATAAATCAGTGCGACAGCAGCGACGAGTTGGGAAAGTTTTTGCTGAAATTGAAAAGGGATAGGATAGAAAATTCGCCATGCCAACTTTCAGTGGTGCCCTGCAGTACGACAAGTAAAAGGGGATTGTTGTCGTGGGAGGAGGGTTAAGGGGTATGTTGCATTTTGAGTAATTAATAGCACCCAGCGGTATTTTTGCGCTGCGACAACTCCGAGAACAATAAAAATATGTTTTCTCGATTTGTTTGACTTTCGACTTTTGGTGGGGGGTTTGGTCGTGTTATACTTGTAAGTAAATCTGTGTGTATCTTTGTGTGTGGGCGAACGAGAATTAATTGCTGTCATTAACATAAGAATTAGGCTAAGATGAGAGGGAAGAGGCAGTTGGGGCAAAGGAAGGGAGCATTTATAACACAGTCAGCCAGGATGTAAACGAAAAGTAATTTGAGTTTTTATTGCTTCCGCGTTGAAAGGCAAACGAAGATTTTTGATGCTATTTTTTTGGAGTGAGGATGAGCGCCAACTAATGGAGATTAATATGAGGATGTCTCAGTTTAATGCACACTACATATATATAAGAGCAAAAGAGAGATAGAGGGCGTTTGAGATTCAAATAGATAGAGATTTGAGGGGCCATGACTTGGCATGGTTAGCAATTAACGGAGTGACGCTACATTTTTGTTGGGCAGCGCCCCCATCCTTATCGATTGTTGTAGTAAAATGTGTAAATTAGCTTAAAATTTCAACAGCAAATACAGCAACGCCCCCAGAGATCGACATATCTGAAGATCGATCCCATCGATGCACTTTTGCCTTACGGAATCGGTTTCTCATGAAATGTGAGCGCGAGATTTTAACACAATTATAAATCTCTCTCTCGCTCTCCTGCGTATTAAGGCCTAATTGTGGCATGGTTATTGGCCAGGCTCTGAGTCCGAAAGTGAGAGAAGCCGTCACAGCACCTGTGTGTGAGTCGGCACTGATCAAACAGATATGAAAACAAAGGACCAAGGACAAGGCAAAATCCTGCAACAAATCCCATCTCTCATTTACGATTCTTCACGCTTCGCCTTAGTGTGGGATGTATGTAGGTGTGAAAGGCATTGACCAAAACTAAAATGTACACTCTATGGGATAGTCCATTAGCCACCAACGCCGATGCTGAAGGATAGCCATTTGTCTTAGATCCTTTTGCTCCTACGCTAACTATGTGTGGCTAATGCAACAGGCTATATCCTTTTGTACCCAACTCTGGATTATCACACTCGCTTGGCATTGTAATGAGTTTTTCGTTTTCCAGACCTGCTGGCAAACCTGTGCCAATTCGCATTCCCATTGTATCCAGGACATTGGTTACGCATCCTTCACACAATGGAGCTTCACACGAGGATTGTTAATGCATCTCGTAAGGCATCATTAACACACGCGCTGACACACAACAAAACACAACACAACAACGGCAACAAAAAGTAAATTAAACTAAATCGAATTAAGTGGACACACATTCAATTTGTGCTCTGGGGCATAATGGGTATATAATACGAATCCATATTCGAGACATTCAGAAATCTTGCCCAAATTGCTTAAGCCATTTGTTTTTTTTTTTTTTCTTCTCTTAATTCTTTGTTCTCTATTTGATTGGGTTTTGATTTTTTGAAAAATTGAATTTTAATTTGCCACACAAGTTGCTGAGGAGCGTTGCTAAGTTGCAAGTTTGGGAACCTAAAAGGTTTCCATTTCCAATTTAAAGTATTTTCCCGATAAGCGTGATGGAGTAGCCAAAGATGAAAATTAATTTACTATGTTTCGGGCCCAAGTCCGATTCAATCTCTCTCAGCCCTTATCTATGTGTGTGGCGTTATTCTTCTTTATATTTTTTTTTCTGAGCCAACTTTCAAGTGGGCGCTACATTGGCCAGCTACTATTTTAGATAACTAAATGAGTGCCAGAGAATGGCTTTCTCATACTAATCCATTGACTTTAACTAATTTTATGCATAGAAGGATAAGCAGTAAATGAAGTTGGAATCACAAACAGACAGAAAGACAGAACCCTTAGACAAGTAACCCCAAATGATATCTAACAAAATGTTACTGATTTTCTATATAGATAAAGGCTTTTCAGATATATAAATATATAAATGCATTTAGCTGCATTTCTTTCTTATAAGCTTTGTCATAAAAAACCAATCAAATTCAACATAATCATTAGAATCTTTCATGCTCATATAAACATATATAGAAAATCTTCGGTGTTTCAAGAAGTTTGAAAATGTCGTAAAATTAATGAATTTTAAATAAAATAACAATCGATATGGAACTTTCTCAGAGTGAAAAAGCAATGATTAAAATTCAAAGAGTGTTTAGAATTCTTTTACCATCTTTAATATATAAAAGATTATTATTATTTAAGATAAACGTTAAAGCTTTTGAATATTTGATCAACTAAATCTAAAACATTGGACGGCAAATCTAAACGAGGTGATTGCATTTCTCATTCCATTATTGAATTATCTTTACTATCATTGTGATAATAATTTTATACTTATTATCAGAGAGTCTATTTCTATATTAGATTACGTATTTAACCAATTTAACTTTATTTATATTCCCATTTTCACCCCAACTTGCCCATCAAACAAGCAGCTGCAACATCAAACATGTTGCAACTTGGTTGGCTCGTGCACTCTCTCTCAGTTGTTTGGCAACTTCAACTTCAACTGGAGGCGTGGCCAGTCAAGTCACTTGCAGGCAATGACGTCACTGTGGCAGGCAATGACGTCACTGTGGCATGCAACCAATCAAGATGCACATTGAAGCGCTTGCGCTGCGCATCGGCGCAATACCAAGACGAAAAAAATGTATCAAAGGAGGACAAAAGAACGAATAAGAAGAGTAAAATAGCGAAAGAGATGGAAGAACATTTAGCCAAATTAATTGCAGGATAATAACTTATGTCCTGACATTGCCAACGCCCGCGCCAAGACCCTAATTGGTTTTTGTTTTCGTTCTTTGTCCTTATTCCATTTTGGGGCAAAAAGACTCAACCCAAATATCCACAGGCTAACCAAAATTCATGATGGCGAACAAGAGAGAGAAGTTTATCTTTATGCCATCTGCATTCCATTTCATTTGTAATTGGATATAATTCAATTTCAAAATAATTGTTGCCATAATTTCAGTATAATTTTCTGTTGTATCGCCTTTTGCCATGTGCCAATTTCATTTGGCCCTCGTAACTCATAAATAAGTTAATGAAATGACTTCATATGACAAACGACTCGATATACATATATACTATAAATATATTTGCTATATAAATTTGTAAACAACATTGTGACATTTGTCGCATCTATAGAGAGTCAGTGAGGCATTGGGGCTGAGGGGAACCCAACAATCAGACATATAATTTGACCAGGCAAAATTATATGCAAGTCAGACATAAATTTACTTAAATTATAATGTCATATTATGAATGATAATGGCACGGGCATGGCATTTTACCTTTTATTTTGCTTTTAGCTTGATCAAAAAATTCATAAAAAGCCAGTCAACAATTGCCAAGGGGGTTGACGTTGACGTTTTCGTTGATGTGGAGGGGCTTCCCCTCTCCACACAAAACATGGGAGCGTCTCATTGTCTAATTAATTAGCTCACTGTCAGTCACAAATTAATTAACGCCATCGAGTATAAGCATTTGTATACCATTAGGCTTTATGACTTCTCTTTGAGACGAACAAAAAGCATTTTAATTTGGCATTGCTACAAACTACACTGAGAAAAAAAGAAACAGTTGATTAATCTTTGATAAACTAATCTAGATAAAATTCTAGATTAAAAATCAAAGGGCTCTAACATACCTTAAGGACATCTTAATATAAAATTCTTACATTCAAGAATTTATTTAAAATTACTTTGTAACAATTTTTTATCAGGTCTGCATCTTTTGACTATTGTTAGTAACTGATCCTCTAGAATAGCTTAAATTAAAAACCTAAATCTAGTTCTTCTTTTTGGCTCTCTAATCCTGAAGTCGACAGACTTAATCAAAGTTCATTTATGGTATTTTACTACTAGTCTGCAAAATATTCCTTAAATAAATTCAGCCTTTTCGACTGTTTTACATAATTTTCAATATATATCTAAGACTTTTTTATATATTTCAATATCCTTTTTTTTCGGTGCATTCAATTTGTGGCCATGTTAAGGCCGACAACATTTATCATTTGGCATGCCACTAAAAACAATAATTCTCTATTCATAATTGAAAAGTAACATTCCACTACCGTTTGGCAGGCGCACTGCCTGATTTTTCTATGTCTATAACTAATTGCTGTCAGTTAATGCTACAATTTGATTTTCGAAATAGTGAACTGAATGCCGGCCGACATCATCATTGACAGCTTTTGTCAGCAGCTTTTCAATTGAATATGTTGTTTTTGATAGACATTCCTGATGGATTTTGGGTTACTTTAACAATTTTGTTCTTTGTGTTTTTTTTTGGGATGCGGTAAAAGGGTTTAACACGATATGAAAATTCCTCAATTAAGGCTAATTGTGGTGCGACCACAGTTTCAGCTTTCTCTCTCTCTCTCTCTCTCTCTTTCTGTCGATCCTCACCTATTACAATTATTATATATATGAATACCATCTCGAGGAGTACGTGTCGATAATAATATTTCAAACTAATTGCATCTACAATTTCAAAGTGCGACCGATCGACAGTCACATCTACCACATCCATCTCCAAGACGACATCGACCAGTAGCCACAAAAGTGACATGCAGCTGACAGCTGAGTTATGATGAAGGGTCTTCTCTGGGTCTCCTCCAATTTTGATATTGGGCTACTTTAAAAAAAAAAAAAAAAGAAAAGACGAAATTAAATTTGGGGTTTACGAATGCAGCCGGCGGCCATTTTATTTATTATCATCTTTTTATTCTTCATTTCATTTTTTTGGCCAAGAAGTGCGCATAAATTTGCTGTGAAGCTTTCACTGACAACAAGATTGAGATCCACAACAAGGCCAATTCTTCTACTTTCAGAATCAAACTAAAATAAGAAAAAAAAAAAAACTGGCACAATACACAGAGAGCTAACCAAGAGGTATAAGCTCTGCACTGTTGCAGAAGACCGAGACCAAGAGCATGCAGAGGATGGAATGGCCACGACAACGCATCGAGACGACCATCGACTACGACCAAAGCAAGGCATAATTACCACCTTTAAGAAGATGATGGTGGTTTTTCGCGCGCTCTTTGATCATTGCCGCCAAGAATACTAAAGTCTGAGAGCTGAGAGAGTCGAGAGTCTCTTGAGCTTCGTTGGCGATCACAATGCTTGGGGACGGTAGTGCCCCCGTGTACGTCTGCCCAATCTATCTATCGATTTTTAACGCGAGTCTGACGTTAATGGGTCCCCCCCAGACAACATAACATAAGCTGGCTGGTAAGTAATGAGAAGGCGATTTGCAGGCAACAATGCAGGCCATGTAAATAAGCCCCATCAGACATCGGATGACGACAAATGTGTACATTGTACTTATATATATATCTATCCTATATACATATATACTTATATATGCAAGTATGTTTGTATGTAAGTATGTGCACCCTTCGAGTTGGAACTATATAATTTTCGTGTACATTGCAATTACGCGCATGCGTTATGCCCCTCCTAACAACCTTCTGCTCCTGCCCTATATCAGCATGTATACAATATGTAATTAGAGTTAACATTTTTGTTGTATTTTCTCATTTTCCAATAACTAAAAAGCTGCAATTAAACTTTCTCGCTATTTTATCTGTTGATTGCAGTTAGCCATAAAATGCATCGCTCGGAAGTGAAGTATTAAAAGAAAAGTATATTTTTGGGCCCATAGTCACACGACACGTTCTCATAAATCAAATGGACTTTCTAAATCCAATGGTAATAAATGTTGAAGAGATTTCAAGTTCATTAAGTTGTGCTAATAAAAATAAAATCACTTGACTGCATTAAATCCCATTGGATACGCACACTTGTACCAAATCAAATTCATTGTCAGAGTACAGAAGACAGGACCTGGATAACTTTCTCATTTTCAGTATACCATAAAAACTTACAACTGTTAAAAGTTAGTTACGCATGCCACCAAAAACCAACAACAACTACAACTACAACTACACGCACCACCAACATGAAGATGAGCACGATTACAACCACCATCAAGAGCAGCAACACCGCAAGGATAATGAATGCAGGTGCAAATGGGAAGCGGAAATACTTCACGCTTTTTATGCCAACACAGGATGATGATGATGATGGTGGCGGTGGTGGTGGTGGTGGGCATAAACTTGGATGACGATGTCATTGTCGACGCTTTGCTTTGATGACTATGAAGAATTTTCAATTTCCAAGTGTTTGTGTGGCTTGGATGGATGGTGCTTGATGCTCGGTGAGCCAGTTTAGCAATCATGTGCATGTCATTTGAGGTGTTGTCATAATGTTCATGGGCAAAGTGGAGGTGTCCTGGCGCTGGTGCTGGTGCTGGTGCTGGTCCCTGGCATTTTATGATCCCTTATTCCAACTTTTGCCTTATCCTGGCTTGTCATTTAATGAAACCTTTCCAAGCGAATGGGCACATTCATTTCAATTTGTCAATCTTTCTTTACTCCATCTCCTCCTTCCTGCCCCTTCACTGACTTGGCTTAATGTCGTGGTGTGGAGGCGTGTTTTAATTCCGCTAAATGATCGCATTGTCATATCAAATATGCATGACAGACTTTTTCAATTGTGTCTGTTTTTTTTTCTTCTCTTTTTCTTTACTGTGAACAGACAATAAACAACAATTTCATTACAATAATAACTAATGTGGAGCTGCCATTTTGTCGAGTGTGTAGCGTTATTTATTTTTTTTTTTTCCTTCTTCTCTGTTTACGCTGGGCCCCCATCGCTCTGATTGATGTTTTGCCTTGATATCGATATCGATGTCGATCAAATCAGTCTCTGCTGTAGGTACCTCTGGGGCATTTGGGGGGCCATAATTTAAGCGAATTATCTATGAAATAAAATCACCGTTTCGCTTCGTTTTGTTGTGACTTTGGCTTAAACACTCTCTCTCTCTCGCGCTTCCCTCTTCATTCCTCTTACTTTCCTCTTCTTTCACAGTAGGAAAGTTAGTTATAAAGGAAAAGGTGAGAGGGAAGAAAAAGAGATGATTAAGCAAAAACATTGATTTTCTCCTCTATTTGTAATTAGAAATAATTTTTCTTAAAGATAAAGCTATTCTATAATTGCTGCCACACCTTTAAAGTGTCTTCCATCCCATATTCTCTGTCTCTGTCTTCCTCTTTCATTTATAATGTCTCAATATTTCTCAATTATGCGAAACGCATATAATTTGTTGTTGCTGATGTTGTTGTTGTTGTTGTTGCTATTCTTGGCACAATCAACGTACAACGGATCGACAGCAGCAGCAGCTGGTCCAGTCCCAACTGACAGTGGTCTGGTCTGGCGGGGCAATCGTACAAATAACTCCATCGTTGACTCCAATCAACTTTTGGTCCATACAATCGCCACACAGAGAGAGAGACTCCGTCTTTGGCCTCTCTCTAACTGGGAGGTCTCTGCCTTGCAGCCTCCATCTTTGAGATCGTGCGCCGAATGCTGCGCTTCACATTATTAGATGCGGATTACCACTTTGGTGCAAAGATCAAATCACTTTGTGGCTACAGCAATGCTGTAGGTAACAACAACATGAGAAGAAGGAGGAGGAGCGGGAGGAGGAAGAGTAGTAGTGGAGGGAGTCCAAGAGGTGTTGGAGTATGGAGCCAGTGCCGACCTGCTGGCGTCAGCTTGAGGTGGCTCCAATCACGTTTTTTCTTCTCATTTTTTTTGCGCTCGCTGCTTGCCTTTTACGATTTGTTTGATTTGGCCAAAATGAATTGCGCCGTTTCAATTTGAATTACGAGTACGACTTGTGCTTGCAACGGGCCACATGCTGGGTAAACAATTGCAATTGAAATGTCATTTGTCAAAATAAATTTAACGGCCTTTCATGCCATGCCGCCATAGGACCGTTGCCGCACCCACAACGGTTGAGTCCCAGATCGGTCGATCAGTCGATCGATTGAACGTACGATGGGTGTCCCATATATGTATATTGGAGTGAGTGCGTGTTCTACACGTGTGCTAATCTCATCAAAACAACCGACTGCGATTCCATGCGATCCTAATTCGGTCAACAACAACAACAACAGCAACAAGAAGAACAAGCAACTATATAAACGCAACAAATCAACCTTCAATCAAGCTAACCGCATACCAGAAGAACCCAGTTTCCGACCAAAGAGTCCGAGCCAGGGCGTTGTTCGGCAATCCTTGTGCGGCATCATCAAACTGGCATAAATCTTTAATGGAATTCATTCATTATGGGGCAGCAGGCGGCCAGGCATTCGCCGCTCGATTTGACCGCAAAAAGCAAAAGAGGCAGCTCAGTTGCGAATTGGCAACAACAATGGACCTAAAGGCTCTCATTTTGGCTTGTACATATATTCTTCATGTAGTTGCTGTTGTTGTTCTTGTCCTTGCGGGCATTGTAAATATTCTTTTGTATCTGAGGGTTTGGGACCAGGGCTAAGGTTGCGTTTAAAAGGTTGCAATTATGTGTGTGCGGCATGCGGAGCATAAAAAAAGAAGATTCTCCCTCTCTCTTATGTTAGCTGCCGTATTTTGGGCCATTGTTGTGTTATTTTAAGGGTTTTTTTTTCTGTTAACCTTCTTCTTGGTAATACGAAAGGCGCTAAAGGATAACACCTATCTTAACACCTACCCAAAATTGAAGTTGGTAATGGGGTTTCTCCTGCTGCAAAATTGAAAGGAAGAATGAACAAAAGCAATGAAAAGTCATTGATACAAAACACTATACAATCAAATTCATTCAGGTCACATTGGATTATTTGTAAAAAAAAAAACTTTCTTTGATAAATTCTATTCAATGGAAAATGGAATAATAGAAATTTGAATTAGACTTCTTTTTGTTCTATTTTAAAGAAACAAAATTAAATAAAATTGGATAAATGTTTGTGCAAACAAATTGTTTACCTAATTAAGTAAGTTAATTTTAAAAGAAGGTTAACTGTTAAAGAGATATGAAGTCAAAAAACCAAAAGAAATATATATTTAATATTTTTAACGTTAAGTGAAGTTGATATCATTTATGTTGAATAAGTTTATTAAAACAACAACTTCCTATTCCTGTACCCCTCCCAATTACTTGCCACAATCTAAGCCTCAATCATCCCCAAGCATAATTAAGCCGTCGCCCAGCATCCATTACTTCTCTCTCTCTATGTCTCTCTTCCGCTCCACTCAGTCATCCTGGTGCGCTTCCCTTCCCTGGAACTGGCAGATGCCTGCTGGTTGGTGTTGTGATTTTCGAGGCGTGAAATAAATTGATAATTTCGGCTTTATTGGATTCTTCAATCTCACATACCTTCGCATAACGTATATATTTGTCTGCTGCATGCTTCAATACGCTGCTGTAGGTCTCCGGCTCCCTCCCTCCCTACTGCTCCATCTTATTCTCCTTTGTCTTTCATCCCCCCCACCCAATTGACTGGTAGGCAATTAATCTGGGCGAGCGTGCGCGTTGGGCAAGGATTAAATCGATTTTTTTTGTAGCCTCAACTTGGTCATGATTTTTTGGTTATATCAAATTATGAATTCGTGTGGCCTTTTCTTTTAGGCGACTTCGATAGCCGAAGCAGAAGAACGCTTAAGAAAATTACAACGCTTCGGGCTCAAATCAGGGCAAGATCAGCACAACAAAACGGTAGCCCCATCTTGTGAGCACCGCAGTGAAACCACTGAACCCACTGAATACCAACCAGCAGCCGCAACAGTTTAGCGCTTTTCGTTAATGTTTCTGTTGTTGTGGTTATTGTTGTTGTTTTATGATACCCCCAAAATGTTGTTTATTGATGGGCATACACACAGCTAAGCGGATCTATATGCGCATAAATTGCCTTAACACTGCCAATGCGAGACTCTTAAAAATCAATAAATTTTCAGTCAAATTTTTTGTCGAGAGTTTGTTATTTGGTGCGTTCCGAAAAACTCACGTTAAAATGCCATAAACAACTTTGTCATAATTTTGGTAATTAAAATTGGCCGCCCGCAAGCATTGGCTAACATCTTTTCACTGATTTATCTTACCGCATTGCCGCCAAGGTGTGACTGTGACTTTGTTGCCTTCGTGTGGGGCTACTTACTTAGGTATATTGGTCATGGAATTCTGGACCCTAATGACGGATTTTACAGTTAATTGAATTACTTTTAAATATATATTCTCAGTCTTGTTTTATGATGCCCCCGCCATTGATGAGTAAGTTCTGTTCTTTATACCCATGATACCCAATATTTTCAATTTATTTCACAATATATATATGTATATGGATATATAGTGGCCATGGAAACCACTAGCAAAATTTTAGCCCAGCCTTCCTTTTTTTCTGTTTAGCATATATTAAAAAATGATGTTATATATATAGCCTAGATAGGGAATATTTTATAAAAATAATCAGAGATTATTTAGCATATCTACGACGAATGGTTTGTACTTAACATATTGAAAGTCCACATGCGTGTTACCAACATCATCTTTTCAATTAGCACATCCTTCAACTGGTACCAGTTGATATAAACATCAATAATTGCCAATGCGAATGTGTCTAATTGATGGCAATCAAATGATGCCTACATAAACCATGTTATAGTATGTATGTATGTATGTATATATCGATGCTAAAAACTGAATTCATAACAGTTGTTGGAGCGCCTGGCCTGAAATCGCTAATGGATACAGCTCGATGTCCCAAAATCCATGAAACCACAAGACCAAATCAAGAGAGATTAGCTCATTTGAACGTTTTGTTTAACAAAAAACAACAGTTGGTAGAAAGCGTCGTGCAATGGCTAGTAACTATGTGCATGAATGTATGTATTTATAAACAATTTAGAAACCATTTGGCACAAACAATTTTCTAATGACGATCATATGTTGCCGTTGCCGTTGCCGATGCCCCTGCTGCTGATGTTATTTTCGTTGCGGTTTTCAAGCAACAGCAACAGCAGCAGCAGCAGCAATTTAACCCAAGCAAAAGGGGCAATTAGACCAATGAAATCCTTTATCAAAACAATAGCCAAACACACACAAAGAGTAAAGGTTTAGACAAGAAAGGGCACACCACTAATAGATACATTTTACAATAGCCCAAGCCGCGTGCTCAGGGTCCATCAAACAAACAATAAAAAATTTATTAAAGAAAGGCAAAAAAAAAAAAAGAAGAGAAAATTACACAACGCACAAATTAAAAAAGAAAAAGAAAGAGATCCACATATACATAGATATAAAAAAAGAAAGAAAGAAAAGCCAAACAATGAACCAAAGAAAGTGGCATGTCATATGGCCAATAGAGGCGCTCTGGAACACCCAGAAGCACCCAGAAAATAGAAATAGAAAAAAAAATTCAACAAACATTCCCAAGTCTTGGGCCTAAAATTGAGAAATTGCTGGCAAAGGGTCGCGGCGGGTAATGTATCAATTTGGTTTCGGGCTTCGGGCTTGATTGGTGCCCTCGCAACAAAATCATTTAGAAAATTGATATGGCAGCTTGGCATACAAATATATATATATATATAAATATAGACCTAGTATTACCCCATGACAGCGACGATTATAAACAAATTTCCGCTTTTGACGCGCGCGCTACCAACAAAATAGTTAAAATGGATGTTCGATAGGTGGGGGCGGGGTGGCAGTTAGGGAGAAGGTCCCAAGAAAGTCCAAAATGGATTGTTCAAAAAACGAATTTGTGCAATTAACGCCAGCTATGATATAGTAGTAGTGGTAGTAGCAATAATGCCAACCCAAAATAATGGGCATTTATAGCGCGTGTACAATATTTATTAATTATACGCCATATTGTACCGTCGAGGCATAGGTGGGTGGGGGGTAGAAAAACAAAAAGGGAAGGGTAGCCAACGCCCTAAAAAAGGGAAAAAATAATAATAAAAACAAATAAGAAAGGCCACACAAGTGACTGGGGAATTCATTTGACTACCATTTTGTTTAATGAAAATGACTTTTTCAAGTGGAACTTTAGAAAGTATATTAGCTATTGTTTAGCAAGACAAAACAAAAAAAGCAATCTTAGATTAAGCATTATTCAATATATTCAATCAATATGTTTGTTAATTGATTCCTTATTGATAGATATCCCCTATAAGCTCATTGTTTTTTGGAAAAGTTTATGGCTCTTAAATTAGGCTTAAACAAGCATTTGGATTTTAAGCCTCTGCTTATTAGGAATGCAAAAGATTAAATTCTTTATATTTTTTTATGGGAATATATCAACTTTTAAATAAAGGTTCGAAAAGACATCAAATTTTCACATATTTTTAAAGCCAGAAGTGTGAGTCAGGTTTGCCTTTTTCAAAGTTTCACAATTTTACGTGGTAGCCTTCCAAATTTAGTTTGATTTTGATAAAATTTTGAAATATTTTCATATATGAAAATTTGAGTTATTTTCTAGTAACCCATTTTAATGTGTTCTATTAGCGCAAAATCAATACTTTGGCATGTTTTAAGGCCCACACAATTATTTTTCTTCTATTATGTGCTATAGAGTATATCAGAGTCGAGATTTCATTCCGAATAAATACAATTTATTAATCAGAAGTCTTTATTACTTTTCGAACCACAAACAAAAGGTTTAGAAATATTTGGTTAGTCTGCTAACAAAGTGATATCTAAAATGCTATTCACAATCATTGAATGAGAATGAGTTCAGTTTTACAAATACCTTTTTGGGCAATATTATCAACTAGTCGAACTGCCTTGTACCACCTGCCTTGCCACTCATTAATATTAGATTATGCCGTGTTGTTAGGGAGTGCGCCTATTAAATTATGTTTAGACCAAAATGAAGGCAACTTTCATTTAATTATAATTAAATGTGGGCAACTTTGTGAGGCAATGAGTATGTAAATTATATTGATATAATGAGTCGCCTATGCGATTACATCGTCATTAGAAGGCAAAAACTGAGAACTTTTTACATAATTGTATGAAATAGGTATGCCCTGGTATCATTTAAAAGTTCAAATAGCTTCTTAGCACACATGTATCTATTTATATGCTGTCATGGGAAAGCCATCTCTCATATGTTTGAGGTAATGTGAGCGTAACCCATTCCAGTTCAACATAAATAAATAGGTAAATAAGTACACGTGCCGCGCCCCAGCGGAAATTTAAGACTCAGCATGTGGCAAGGCAACAAATTGCAAATTAAACAACATGGGGAAATAAAAACAACAAAAATAATACAGCAGCGAATAACAAAAACAAGGAGAGGAATAAATTGAGCCAATTTAATGGTCGATACAAGGTAACCAATAAATGTAAAAGAAAGGGAATGTCAAATGTCCTCTATCTACCATTAATAGTTGGTATCTTATTCGTGGATGCACGCATTCAGTTTTTAAGCCTATTTAAGCCATCTTTCTACACACTCACATGCAAGTTTTAGGCATGAAAATGAAAATCAACCACCAGCAAGAGTACTATAAGCCATGGTCATAGCTATCCTCTTTTTTTCAGTTTTTTGGGGGAGTTTTCGATTTCGGTTTTTGGTTCAGTCTTTGAATTTTTCCATTAGTGTCCAGTGAGGCGTTTGATATGCTAGGCGATGATGATGATGAGACCGTTAGTTAACCCTCCTTTCCACACTTACCACACACACACACACACACACACCAGCATCGACGCCATTACGTACAACATTTTGTTGCCCAGGCCTGACTTGCATATAAATAACCAACGAGAACAACGGAAATATTTTCGAGGGGTCCTGTATTTGGTAAACAACCACAAGGACCACCGATAAAGTTAAACTCATTTTACGGTGTGCAAAATTGTAAATATTTATGTTGAGGTTGTTAAACTACAGTGGGTGCAAATAGAAATATGCCACAATTATAGTGTACAATACTATAATTCATTTATTCACATGTCTTATAGGTTAATATAACCAGTTCTTATTTCATAAAATTTATAAATTTTTGTGTTTCTATATTGTAGATTCCCTGACGTTTGGTTCCACTGTCATCTCCTGCCCCTTGCCTGTGCGTCTGCCTTTGGCTTTCGCCATGTTGTTTGGCTGTTGTTATCCTTACGCATCACAACACTTAATGCGGATAAATGGTCTGACAATTACGTTTATGTCAACAATAAAAATTAAATTAAATCGCTTTCCAGAATGCCCCCTCTAGCCCCTTGCCCTGTGGCAATCATTGCCACTGCGACAGATGTTGTTGCAAATAGATTTGAGGTGACGCAGCCAACACAAAAAGTGGAGAAGAAAATCAAACAAATCAACAAACAAACACACAAACCAATCAAAACAGGGGGCCTCTGGGTGTGAAGGAAATGGTATAAGGATAGAGTAGGGGAGAGGTGGTATCTGTGTGATTCAGTGCGTGTATGTGTGTGTGTGTGAAAGATATTATGAAAAATCACTGAACGTGTGAAGAGTGTCATGCCGCCATGCAAACTGTCAACCGGCATGTCAGGCAAGTGTCAGCGTTGGCGGTCGGGCAAAGATGACTTCAAAGTGCTCCCTGGCCGGGGAACATATCGAGTCTTCAGCGATGGATTAGGTGGAAGTGGGAGTCCAAATGGGGGAGCAGAACGCACAACATGCGTGACAATTTAATGAGCACAGTCGTCTCTCTCTCTCTGTCTCTCTGGCTACTATCTCTATATGCATACATAGAGTGCAATGTGGCAATGTTTTAATCAAAATTACGCATAATGGATTTTGATTTTATTAAATGCGACTTAAATGAGTTGGGACACTGCCGCCGCCTGTTGCAATGTATACGAGGTGCATCTACTTGCATGTGTAAATCTACAAGGCAGACTAATTAAGCAGACTGCAGACTGCAGCCATGCAACATCAACAACAGCGCCGCTCGTATTTATGTGCCTTAGTGTAGGGGGGAGGTGATGGTATAAAGGGGGCGGCCATTTTTGGGGGGACTGACGATTTGCTTGAGATCCATTCGGCGCTAATTGCGTTTATATCCTTCAGTTAATGGCACTTAATTAACAACTGTGCCGCGGCATTGAGCCATGAACAGAAACGGTTTCTTTTCGGATATGAACATGAACATGAATTATCTATGTATATATACATGTATGCATATGCAAAGCAGCATTTTCAAATATTAGATAAATGTATACACTTTACGAAAAACAATAGTAAATAACAGGAAAATAATTTTTTAAGTATCATTTAAGAATTTTTAGTTGAATCAATATTGCATTTTAATTTGTTTCGCTTATTTAAATTTAAATACTCTTTCAAAATATTCAAATTCGACAATTGTTATAAATATTTTATACTTTTTTATGCTTATTTGATTTATCTTGGAAGTTTTTAAACTCTTTTTATTTAAAAAATTATGATATAAAAATATTTAACTTACAATTTTTCAATTGTTTAGTCGATTTCTATGTTTATTTTTAGCAAAATTACTAAACTATAATATATCTCATTAAAAGTTTGCAAGAATATTTCTTTAGATATATTATATATTAGATATATTAAATATTAATCAAATATTAATTTGATTAGAATTTGTTTCTCGACTTCGTCTCATTCAAATTTTGAGGTGATTTTCCACCAGATCTAAACAAAAAGAAAGAAAAATAACTGGAAACATCTAGTGTTTGCCTAAATTTTTGTTAGTGTAGCTACAGTTGCTATTGGCTTTTGTGTTTCTGGCTTTGAATTTGGTTAAGGCAAAAAATAGGCGTTGCTAACTAAAGTGAAATTTATGCCAGTTGAATGTGGCAAACAAAAGCCACTCAAGACACAAACACACACGCACATTCTTTCAACTGACAGTCCAATTAGCAGAAATATACACAGTCACAGATACTTAGGCATAAACATATAGACATATAGACATCAGCATTTCGGCCGGATGTGATAAAGCGGTCTGAAAAAAATAAAAGAGAGAAAGACCAAAGCAGACATACACATTTATGAATTTTAAGTGCCGCCAACGCCAACACAAAATATATATATATATATGTATATACAGATATGTTCATCCATATCAGATCCGATTCCGATGACGATTCCCAAGCCCCCAGCCATGCATAAAGCCTGTGGATGAATGCGTCCCGCCTTCGAATTGCCGTACTCGCCATGCATCGCTGCCAAATTCTTAGGAATTATACGAAACGTTAAGTTTTATTAAGCAGACATCAATTATTTTAAATAAAATTCAAATAAATAACAAAGACAAAGAGCTTTAGTTTTTAAGTACAGTTGGCGCCAAGAATGAGAGTGAGATAGTGAGATCCGAGAGAGATTCAAATTGTTCAGTCATTTGGGTTATGATTTCTAGTTACCTTTAAATATTGTTGATGAATATAAATGTTAATGTTAATTGGTAAACGTTGTTTTGTCTGTTGCCATGGAATGAACTATGACTATTGTTTGGCTTTAATTGTTTAGCTTAATTATGGCCAAGTTGCTAATGAAACTCATATGAGACATCTAATTGAAATTGAGGAATGCAAATGTAAATTCAAAATGCGAATGCGACTGCTATAAGGCCCCGGCTGGGGGGGCCTGATTTTGTATATATATATTTCTCATTTACGCAATGCTACTAAAATGGGTTCAAGTGGGTTTTAACTAATTTTAATTAGCAGCTTTTTTGGTTGGCCATATGATATTTTCGAAAAAAAAAAAAAAAATGTGCAAATTAAAGTCATAGTATATGCAATAAAACTGTCTATATCTATCAATATTTTCGTCTATATCTCTTTTCCGATAACAAAATTACCATAAGCAAAATGTGTTAATTGGTGAAACTTTAAACAAATTAATTTGCGTAGTCGCAACCAAAATAGTCATCGACTAATTAGTCGGGCAGCCATTAGGTTAACACCACAAGCCAGCTAATTGATTTATTTTTGTATATTTCTTAACAACAAACAAAATGGTTGTCGAATCATGCTGAATCAGACTTAGACACAATCGCAGTCGCAGTCGCAGTCTGATTTTAAACTTTCTCAATCGGTCACGAGCATACAGCTAATAGGGAAACGATATTTGAAATTGGTTTGGTTTGTTTAGATCACATGACGTCTAATTAAAATTACCTCTATATAGACAAAATATTACAATTTAATTAGCACATTGATATTGTTCGATGCAGTTAAGTTAATTAGAACTGAAGCCTGTACAAAAAAGATCGTGCCCAAAACAACCCACACCAAATATGGCGGCCAATAAACAAATTTAAGGGCAAAGCCTTTTTAGCCACGCTTTTGGGCCTGCCCGTGGATGGACGATGGCCGCCATCTGACCAATCAAAGCGACCAGTTTCAGTTCATTTCAGTTTGGTTCAGTTAAGTTGAGTTTCAGGTTTATTTACCAGTTTATTGTTGCTTCGCAACAGTGGGAGTGGAACTGGAACTGGGGCCCGACCAGGACTTATTATTCATACAATGGTTATTTTTTTTTTTCCGGGCTTGTGTCATTTGCATAAACACAAAGTAGAAATGGAACGACGACCTGACACATTATGTCATTATATTGTTTCAACGTGTAATTGGAAGAAAACTTTTGCCGCCAAATGACAATTGCATGCGCCCAAAAGAAAAAAAAAAAAACAACAGCAACAAAAACCAAGAAGGAACAACAACATCTGAAAAGCCGCCGTCAAGCTTATGAATTACAAATAACCAACGACCAGGCGGCGGCATTGGAAATGGCTCAAAGAGGCGTGGCCACAGCCATCTGCATATACATAGTGTTATAGTTGGCAAAGAAACTGCACTGAGAGAAAAAAAGTGGAAATGCTTACAAATATAAAGAAGAATGTAATGAAATACTTAACGTGAGGCATTAATAAAAATAGTTTAAAAATAGTAGAAGACAATTTGATGATTCTCTTAATTAATTTAAATTTCTTAAAGTGTATCACATTCATCTTGGCTGTAAGTGTAAGCCAAGAAAATACATTTAGCCAACTAATGCGCCAATTTAAATGCAAAAGCCGCAGCTACAGCCAAACAAAACCAAAACGAACAGACAAAATATTTAACTTAAATGGCAGTTGAAGTTGAAATGGAATTGGAAATGAAACTCCAGTTGGAACTGGAGTTAGAGTTGGGGCTAAAGTTTCAATGTTTGGTCTTCGCTTTTGTTTCCCCCGTGTGTGTAATTTAGAAAATGAGATACTTTTGCAACTTGGCAACGCTATAATTAATACGAATGCAACACCACCAACACCAGCAACAACACCAACAACAACAATCATATTTTACCTAGCTGGCACAATTTCAAATATGGCGTCGGGAACGTCAACGCTGTCATTATATATTATACTTATTTATCTTTTATTTTTATTATTGTTACCACTTTGTTGCCCATTGGTGTTTGCTGTTGCTGTTGCTGTTGCTGTTTCTGTTGCTGTTGTGTGGGTGTTGTCTCTGTTTTGCCGCTCTTGAATTAATTGCATTTCACATGCCTTTTGCATTCAGACTTTTTGGTATTTTGCATGAGAATTAATTGCCGTTATTATTTATGTGATTTTGTAAAATGGCCAACAGTTGCCAACGATTTCGTAATGCTATGTGAACAAGAATTGAATTATAAGTTGAGGCTGATTGCAATCTATCGCAACATTTCTGTCCTTTTTTAATTACTATTTTGTAAAATACTATGAAAAGAGATTGGTGTTTGTATAGAAAAGACAGAATACATTAGTTAAGCTTTTGGCATGAACAACTAAAAAAAAATTGTTAAACGATTTTTATATCGCAGTCATATAAAATCTGGAAAACACAGAAATAAAATTTCAACACAACTTTTGTCATTTTTGACGATGTTACCCAAAAATTTGAGTGAATTGAAGCCTAGAGATGTTGAGGCCTCTTTCGAAATATGACTGAATTGGTCAATCGCAAAGTTGAAGTTCCTTCCAAGGACATGTTCGTTATTCTCTTCATGCGGCTGTAATTTGGCCATCTTCTTTCTGATTTGTAAAAGTTTTACATCGTTTTCATCGCAATTTTATCCAGCGAAAAACTGCATCAAAACTCTCAAAATTTAAAAAAAGAAAATTTCGATCCAATTTTTGCAACTTTTGACGATGTTGCCCCTTTAAAAATTCTCAAAAATCGGATTATTTCAAGTTTCGGAAGTTTTGATGCAGATTTTCGCTACGCTACGTTGCGATGAAAACGATGTAAAAGTTTTTTGAATCGGCCAAAAGATGGCCAACTTACAGCTGAATAAATAGGATATCGGATGTATCCTTGGACGGAACTTCAACTTCTAAATTTTCGAATTCAGTCAAATTTCGAAAGAAACCTCAACTTCACCAGGCTCCAATTCAGTCAAATTTGGCCCGATTTTGAAAATCTGAATCTTTATTTGCTTTTTGGAATTGCAACTTTTAACTGGCATAAAAATCAAAAAAAGTTGAAAAAAATAATTTCGACCCGATTTTTGAAAATTTTTTAAGGGGTAACATCGTCAAAAATTGCAAAAATCGAATAAATATTTTATTTTTTTACTTTTGAAAGTTTTGATGCAGTTTTTCGCTGTGTAAAGTTGAGATGAAAACAATGTAAAACTTTTTCAAATCGGCCAAAAGATGGCCAACTTAGAGCCGAATGAAGAGAAGAACGAACATGTCCTTGGAAGGAACTTCTTGTCCGATTCGGTCAAATTTCGAAAGAAACCCCAACTTCGCCAGGCTCTAATTCAATCAAATTTTGTCCGATTTATAAAAACTTTATGTTTATTTAGTTTTTAGAATCGAATCTTTTAACTTGCATAAAAACCTGGAAAAGTAGAAAAAAAAATTTCGATCCGATTTCTGAAAATATTTAAGGGGTAACATCGTCAAAAATGGCAAAAATCGAATCGAAATTATTTTTTGCAACTTTCGGAAGTTTTAATGCAGTTTTTGGCTGTGTTAAGTTGCGATGACAACGATGTAAAAGTTTTTAAAATCGGCCAAAAGATGTCCAACTTAGAGCCACATGAATTTGGATGGAACCTTAATTCCACAAGACTCCGATTTGGTACAATCTTGTCCAATATAGTGTTGGAAAAGGCATTACCTTTTGGTTTTCCATTTTTTTGAATAATGATAAGCAATGACTACATACATACAAATAAGTAAATCGATGATTATCATTGTGCAAGACGATTGTCTGCTTGTCTGCAAATATGACTTTGGTAATGCAACTAATTGATGTGCAAAATCTGCGAACATAATGCACCTCTTTAAGCCCCTTTTTAGCCATAATTTCATAATCATAAAAGCAAATATATAAAAATGAAGTTTAAAAAAAATATTAAAATACAAACGCAACAAACTGACACGCAATTTGCCGCCTAAAGTTGTTTTACAAGCTGCTTAGACCAACTATCGCAAGTAATAAGCAGCTATGTATATAAAATCTATATATGTACATTCATATAGTATTAACAAAAAAAAAAAAAAAAGAGTAAAGTCACAATTACGTGCGCGACACGGGCCGAGCATGAGAAGATGTCTGCGTCCACTGCAATTTAATGACCGACGAACGCCTTCTCATTAAACGCTAAATTGCACATGGCGCATGACACGAATTTGGTGGGCAACTCAACAAAGAACAAAAAAAAACAAAACAAACAGAAAAAATAGAAAACAAATTTACTAAATATATTGTAGTAAAATATGTAAAATATAATCAAGTTGCATGCAACACTCAAAATGTTAACGAACAAACAAAGTCGATGCTGGGAATGCAGCAGAGGCCAGACGGAACACAGACTACACGAACTGGGTCTTAGTTAGTTAATTTAAAATGGCACATGGCATGCAAGGGCTTTAACTGTACACTAAGAGAAATAATTAGTTACTTTAATTAGAAATTTTATTTTTGATAGTTTTCCTTGTAAGGTTCAAATTGGATTTAGGTAAGCTGAATCGTTTATCATTGGATTAAAATTCAAAATTTGGTAAGTATAAAACTTTTGTAAAGGTATTCTTAAACATATTTAAAATAGTTTTACTAAGTCTTTTATAAATCGTATTACTATTTTAGAATTTTATTTAATTTAAATTTGAAGATTTGTATCACAATGCAAACTCTTAGCTTTTTTATATATCACTGCAACTATTTCTGTAATACATACATCAAGAAAAGTAAATAAGCGTTAATAATTTTTTACTGTGCAGTCTCCTAGAGTGGAATTGTAATTATGTACATTTTGCCTGAGGCGAAATTCGGGTGTAAAAGAATCAAAGCTCTAGTTTAGGACCAGCACAAGAGGGAGACCAAACAAAAAGAGGAATAAAATAAATCAGGCTAATAGATGCTTGACGTTTTGACGTTTACGTTTACTGCATTGCCCGTCAAATCCTATCATTAGGGCCCTAGTCAGATGTCAGACAGAGGGGCTGGTTGGAGCTAAGGGGCGATAGGGGGGCACTTCCCTTGCCACATCTATAGGTATGACAACATGCAATATGCTGATTTCTGTTTTGCATGTCGGCCTGGTTGGCAGCAGTGCTGCAGCAGCAGCAACAAACGAAGCCGTCAACTCGGGACCCAACAATGGTGTTGGTGTGATGCATATGTGTTGGTGTGTGTGTGTGTGTGAGTGTAAGGTAATTGGCAGTCAGCTAGTCAGGCAGCAACACCATCCAATTGTAGTTAGCCGTAGTAATATGCTAAATTAATTGGACTATATGAAGTGCATGATATTGGCTGCTAATTAAGCAAGTTAGTAGCACTCTAGCACGCGCTCGATTTTGAATTCAGAAAACGATTAAAGAATGAGTTTTTTTTTGTTTTGTTTGTCTTACTTTGGTCAGCTGCCTGCCAAGCTACGCCCACACACAAATTAAACTAACAAACAAAAGGCGGTTGACTATTTCATTCATTGAACCTTGAACCCAGATGGGCAGGTAACTCGGTAGTCTATTCTTAGAAGGACTACTACAAATATCAGTGGGAGTGCCAGCGGCTACAATTCAATATAAATTGCATATAATTATGCAACGGCAAACAGTTTTTGGTAGCTTCACACCTAAATACCTGGCCAACTGCATCATATCCTGCTGACCGTGTTCAATTTGCCGCAAGACTTCTCCTGCTCCTTGGTCTCCTATTAATGTTGCCGGCCAAATTTTTTGTTTGATGGCCATTGGCCGCCATTCCATTAGAGTCGATTTCGATGCCGATAGCCATCCGATCCGCTTGCATGGCATCCAGCACTTACCTTAGATGATGCCCCTTGTCGATTAGCCACCATGACAACAGGTGCGGCACGTATCCATATACATATATGTATGTATATATATTGTTGGTGCATGCGAAAGGATTGGCCGAAAGGATAATCGATTTGATCGACACTGCGGCGCCTGCAGCTGCTGCCTGTCGCCTAATGTGATGATGTTGATGTTACTTTTTATGGGTTTGCTTTGCCTATTGGCCATTATAATATGAAATTATGTTGACCAATTTGTTTGCTCGCATCCTTTACTTCTTCAACCTGTGTGTGAAAGTGTGAAGTGTTCGTGGTGGTGTTTGCAGGCAACAAGGCGTGTATCCAATGAGCATGATCCAAGCAGCTGAAAACTAAGGAAAAGATATAAGTTAACTGCCCGCTGACACGAGCTCACAAAAGAAAACACATACAAAAACTTTGCCATCAAATTTGTGTTTCATACCCTTTTACCCTTTTTTCTTATCTTTTTAAGCTAACGTGTCGATCTAAATACTTTAATCTTGTAAACTGTTTGGATAACCATTTGGGAGATACATCGAAACAAAGTAATTGGAGAAAGATATTAAATAAAAATAGATATAATTAACCATAAAACTTATTAATACTTAGTTGTTCTACATTTTCAATTTATTTTACCATTTGAAAAAGGGTAGCCAATAGTCGTTGCCATTGTATAAACCTTTGGATTTTATTTTGGCCAATTTAAGTTAAGTGGAAATGTGACTTTATTGCATTTCCAAGTTTCTTCTTTGCCACGCCCTTTTTGCTGGTGGTGGCTAATAAATGAAATGTTTTATTGCCCAGCAACAATACTAACAATAGTCAACAAACAAATATGGCAGCTATGATAATTGGCAGCCATTTTGAGTTGCATTTCCTCCTATATATATACATACATATATAATATCATTTCGTTTTATTTCGCTTTCTGTGTTTGCTTGCCAAACGACACGCGCCGCTGGGCAAGGGGTCTAAATGCAACTGCAACTCAATTATAATAACAACAACAATAAAATGAACTACAATACCGCAAATGCAATTGACAATTGTTGAAATGTTGATTACAAAACAGTTTTCCCCATTTTAACCTGCACCACAAATCTAGAGCCCATTTCCGCCGAGCGATGAGCATTGCACTTAATTTTAATAAGTGCTAATGAGTTGCAAAAACCTGGTTGGTTCATTCTTGGCTTGGCTAGCCAGCTGAGTGGCTTCCTTCTTGCCACAACTTTGTATTGAGAATATGCTCGTTATGCTGCAGAAACCGCAAATAATTTGCAACTTGGCGACGACGCGAAAAAAAAGGCTAACCGCAAAACTTAAACTTGGCCGATCAGCAAACTGAGTGCATAATAACTCATGACATTTATGTCTGACTGTCAGTCAAAAAAGATCATCTGATCCGAACCGATCTTAGTTCTGACTCATCACTTATCTTCACGAATGTATACTCGAGTACCCTGTATATAGACATTATATGTATATATATGTATGTATATATGTACATTCATATGTGGTCATTAGGCTCATTAGTGGGTTAGCCAATTAATAAACAAAAATAAATAATTGCACAATTCATTTGGTAATTAGACATGGCTCATAAAGTTGAATTAGGCAAAAGGCATAAGGCCGTTGGCCAAAAGATTCATATCATAGACAGAGAACGAGAATTAGCGAGACAGAATTAGAGAAAAGCAGAGAGAGAGACAGAGAGAATACAGATCAAGAAGTAGAGAGAAGGAAATCACATGCAAATGAAATGAAATCGCCTAGAGAGGTAACAAATTGAGTGTGTCTACATGTGTCTCGGCCATGCCTCATGCCCCATGCTTTGCTGGCAACATTAGCGATCAGCCCTCCCCCAACCCTCTGCAACTTACTCTATTACTTTTCCCTTATATACATTTACAGTACATACATATAAACAATTCATTTGTCACACTAAATTTGTTACAATTCATTTGCTCGAAAATGACAAATAATGCGGTGTAATTACATTTTACTCTTTTAGGTTGTTTTTTTTTTTTGTTGATATTGTAAGCCGTCCCCATCCGAGCTCATTAGGGGCCTCTTGGATGGAGATTTTTTAATGAGATTGTTACTATTTATGTACGTTTTTCCACAAAACTTATGCATATATGTATTTCTGGCCATGTGTGTGAGCTGTAATTATCATTTCCCTTCATCAGCAGCAACGTGGCGTATGCGTGTTGTGCGTTGTCAACTGTTGAGAACTGCGTTTACCGTTCCACTTCAATTACTAGTCCAGAGCAGGCGAAATTGAGAATCTGCACCGTCTCCAAGAAGCATTCATTTCCATCTACAACGCCTTACATTTAATAACTATAATAATGTAACAAAAAAAATCTTGCAGACACTCGTGTTAATTAAGTAGTTTTTGATTTGCATAGAAAGTTAAACTCTTACATATATATTTGTAATTTAAAACCAGCAAAGAATACATATTATTTAAGTTACTAAAACTTATTTTAATGTCCATTGATTTTGAATTTTTATATTATAATTAAACAGACTCGATATACGTTACAAGTAATTTTTAAATTTGAATTAACATTCCTTTTAACCGATACTGTTAACTTAACAGTGTTCTAAATTACTGTGCTCCCAAATGATACTGTTAAATTAACAGAGGTCTAAAAAGCATGCTCGCAAATGAGCATCCCTCAAAGTATGCAGCACTTAATTCGTTGGGGAAGCTCTCAGCTTTTTTCAATTCGCTCATCTTTTTTCAATTCTCTTAAATGTTTTTTTTTTCTTAGCGCGGACGGTTTTGAACTTTCTGATTTTCGAACCCATTAGATATTGATCCTATTTTTGTAATCATAACACTTTATGAAACATGTACCATTTTTTTTTATTAAATACTGATTGAAATAGTATTTGAGTATGAACAAAAAAAAAATAATTTTTGAAGACAAAGTTTTCTTATTTGGAACCCACTTTTACTGTAAATATTATTCTTAAACGTTATTTAAGACGAGAAATTTAGGATTTCATAAAGAACAAAACAACTACACACACTTAGATGCTATTTATTTAAGTAAAATAAGAATTTATTTATTCTTAAATTGTTAACATGAAATGGGGAATTCAAGATAAAATACAAAGAGAAATCGGAATACTACTACAAACCCAGATAAGTAATTTGGTATGAAATAAAATAAAATTAGACATAAAATTTATCAAAGCTCTTTATCAGGGAAATTGAAGGATACCAGAAGGGGATTAACATTCAAATTTAATTGTTTATCAATTGTTTTTTGTCCACTGTCAAATGCGGCTTAATCAATAATTTTTAATTTAACAACACAATCGCACAATCGTTTCAGCCATAATAACGATTATTATGTTTTCAACAATCCAATAGCAATAACAACAATGACAACAACAACAACAGCAACAAAAGTTCAATTTTATTCAATTCAATTTTAATGGAGTAGCAATAAAACTTCAAAAGGCAAAAGGAAAAAAAAACAAGCAAAAGAGAGCCATACGGTGATGGCGGCCATAAGCCAAACTCAGTCGGCCATGCCGCTGCCACAGTCGGTCGGGCAATACAATTTTGCAATTGCAATAAAATAATTTAAAATCGTTTTCATCAACATCAGCTCAAAGTTTTCTTCCCCCCTCTCACTCTCTTCTCTTGATGTTTCTTTGGCCAGTTTTCAGTCGAAATGCAAAAATGATTTTGCAGCAATCTCGCTGAGGACTATGTTGAATTGTAAAAGATCAAAATAATGGATGGCTATTTGAAATTGATTCGTTGTGAATGCGATTGCCAGTTGTTTGCTGTCTCTGTCTCTGTCTCAGTCCTGAATTGGCCATCATTTCATAGCCCAAGCCAATTGCATGATGTTGACCGCTCGACTCTTGTACCCCCATTACCTTCCCTCTCTCATCCTCTCGCTTACTTATTGCTCGGGTCTTTATGGCCCCAACGTTTTTTTGTTTTTTCTTTTATAATATGAAACGTGCCTGCCTGATGCGCCATAACCAATTTTGTAGTTCGTTCTTAACGTTTTTTTTTTATTCTTTTGTCTTTTTTTTTTTGTAGGGTATGCTAAATTGTACCAAAAGTCGGAAACATTTTCACATTCTCAGAGTTTCACTTTGGCCCATAAGAAGGGGTTGGGCCTATCGTTTTAAGCCCATTTTGCGGTTAAACTGTGTCTTGTGAAACAAAACCAATTTCAAACAAAACGTTTTTTTTTTTTTATATATACTACAAAATTACGCAAATGGCAAAGAAAAAACAGAAAACAAGGCGTACTCTTGCCATTGTACGTGTTGTTGCATCATTTGAAAAACTAAATGGAACTGAATCGATCTCGATCTTGATCTATAATCGATCGGAAGTGTTTTTGCTGATTGCCATCTCATCGAGCTTATTTTGGTTAAAGATCTGTTATTGGTTTGGCCAAATAAGGGTGTGAGACAGAGAGGAACAAGACTAAAAAAGAACGTTTCACGGAAATAATCATCAGCAAAATGATGTATAATAAAGAATTGTTGCCAGTTAAGGCCATGCCCATATGTTTGAATGACAAATTGATTCCAAATTATTTGGCCAAATGTCTAATATTTCTCTCTCTCTGTCTCTCTCTCTATGTTACTGTCTTCCTCTATGGTGCGCTCTCTATCATATCAATTGACAAATTGATATTGTCTAAGCGCCTTTCGATATGCAGATTTATGCTTTTTATTCTAAGCCCACAATTTTGTGGCTTTATTTTATCGTTTTATAATTTTTCTTGCCTTTTCATTCACAAGATTGGCGTCGTGTCAACAGACGCATTCATTCAACCAACCTAATGGACACCATCACCAGCCGACCGTGTCCATCACATCCGGTCTCTAGCCGCTGCCCCCCTACCCTCCATTACATTCTCCTAGTGATGATGGCTCAGTTCTTTATTGTTGTCTTCTGATAAGTTTCTGATGAGCCGTTGACTTGTGTCTTGTCATATTATCATGTTAGCATGTCAAAAAGCATCAAAGGCAATTAAATATTCCACTATGTATGTGTGTACTATGTACTGTGTGTGTGGGCCATGCCTTTTCAGTACCTAATCAGATTTGGAATTTATTAGTTGCTATATATCATATGTACATAAATTTCTATATTTGAAGGTAAATAAAAAATAAAATAGCCATTATAAATAGTGTAATGTTAATTTTACTAACTTATTAGATCAGATCTTGAAAAATAATTCAATGGAATAAAAGCCTTGCGAATTTAAAGTTTCTTTCGAGGACATGTCCAATGTCCTATTCATGTGTCCATAATTTGGCCATCTTTTGGCCGATTTTAAAAAGTTTTACATGGTTTTCATCGCAACTTTACGCAGCAAAAAACTGCATCAAAACTTTCAAAAGTAAAAAAATAAAATATTTATTCGATTTTTGCAATTTTTGACGATGTTACCCCTTAAAAAATTTTCAAAAATCGGATCGAAAATATTTTTTTCACCTTTTTTAGATTTTTATGCCCATTAAAAAATGCGATTCCAAAAAGCAAATAAAGATACACATTTTCAAAATCGCACCAAATTTGACTGAATTGGAGCCTGGTGAAGTTGCAGTTTCTTTCGAAATTTGTCCGAATTCGAGAATTGAAAAGTAAAAGTTCCTTCCAACACATCCGACATATCCGATACTCTATTTAATCAGCTGTAAGTTGGCCATCTTTCGACCGATTTTAAAAACTTTTACATCGTTTTCGTCGCAAATTAGCGTAGCGAAAAACTGCATCAATACTTCCGAAAGTTAAAAAAAAAAGTTTCGATCCAATTTTTGCTATTTTTGACTATGTTACCCCTTAAATATTTTCAGAAATCGGATCAAAATTATTTTTTTTTTACTTTTCCATGTTTTGAACTTGCAGTTAAAAGATTCGATTCTAAAAACTAAATAAACATAAAGTTTTTCTAAATCGGACAAAATTTTACTGAATTAGAGCCTGGCGAAGTTGGGGTTTCTTTCGAAATTTGACCGAATCGGACAAGAAGTTCCTTCCAAGGACATGTTCGTTCTTTTCTTCATTCGGCTCTAAGTTGGCCATCTTTTGGCCGATTTGAAAAAGTTTTATATCGTTTTCATCGCACTTTCACGCAGTGAAAAACTGCATCAAAATTCTCAAAAGTTAAAAAATAAAATATTTATTCGATTTTTGCCATTTTTTCAAAATTTTCGAAAATCGGATCAAAACTAATTTTTTCAAGAAGCAAATAAAGACATAGTTTTCCAAAATCAGACAAAATTGGACCGATTTGGATACTCATGAAGTTTGTGTTTTTAGAAGGATTTGCACAATGTCCTTTCTGTTTATGTTTAGCCACTAAATCCGTCTTCTCTTACATACTTAAATGAAAGGTGTGTTACCTCAGCCGTCTTACCCTAATACCCTTAATATACCCTTTTTGCAAACCTATAAAATTTCTTAAAATAATCAAATGAACAATCTGTCGTATGAGTGATATTATGTGAAAACTTTAAAGCCTCTTCCAAGCGAATAAAATCTCATAAATTTCTTACTTTCTGAAACAGAAAAAAAAACTCTTAATGTTAACAAATTTATGGTTTTTAAGCACAACAACAACAAAACAAGTATAAAGTGTGACTGTCTGTGATTAATGTTTGATGTTGTCCATAGTTATGAATATTAAACTTTGTTTGGCCATTTAAAGGCGACATCAATTAGCCGTCGGCTAAAGCCGAAAAAAAAAAAAATATGTATAAATACATTAACACAAATCGTTGGCCATTTGGAGTGGTCACCTCAATCTCAGAGCCCGCACCCCTCTATACATCACTTTTGCCCAATCTGCAGTCCCCACTCATGAAACTTGGCTGCTTATCGCCTCTTGTAAATGTCTCAACTATTTGTTAAATGCTAACGCGACATGGTCATAATGGAAATGACAACTTCACAGCAACGGCAACAACCACAACAACGTCATCAGCTATGGCAAAAATGTTAAAAGGCTCGGTCAAGCGATCCTTGCCTGCAATCCATGCACCTTGATAACTGTATTGAGAGTGTCATTAACATTTTGATTGGTTGGCCGCAGAAGCAACAGCAGCATCAGCCTCAGCAGGAGGATCAGAAACGGAACGAACCACTTCAACTTTATTATGAGCTCCGATGGCTCCATAGTCCAATACTTATCGCTTTGCCAAGACATGCACATCATTTGTTAAATAAAGTAAAATCACAAGGAATAAGTTCTTCCAGCCAGCTCTCTTTGCAAAAAACCAAGCAACTTCGATTGGGCCAGGCAATTAATCAGGTGACATTATTTTTTTTTGTGTTTTGCATTGAAAACACCTTTTGAAGAAACAGAAACAACAACAACTGCCATCAATCAGTTGACAACGTCAGCTACAAAATGGACCACAATTGGTTGCCAAGTGGGTGGTGGCGATGCTGGGGGGAAGTGTCCGGCAAGTAGTGTGGGTGCAGGGCACAATGAAAAAGCGTCAATTTGTCACATATGGTCAGCCTTAGACAGTCGGTCTCTTCGTCCTTGTTGTCATTAACAACGGTCATTGTGGTTGAGTTCACTTCTTTTCTTCTTTTTTTTTCTTTTAATTGCGAAGCCTCCTCCATGACTTGGCATACATTTCCTTAGCTGTCGTCGATGTTGTTGGCGACTAAGTTATTAACTGCGCTTGCAATCCATTAACTGAGCAATTGGTCGAGGCACTGAAGACATTGTGTGGGTGTAATGGAATACGGACCAATGGCAGAGGGGAAACGAAACGCCTGCACAATACATAGATCAGTGTTTGTCATTTGACAACTAGCTGGGACATGAATCTTAGAGCTGGAACTGGTCTCTTGATTTGTGTGTGATATGTGTGTGTGTATGCCGTTAACCATAAGTGTTGGCCTTAATGGTACTTTATGGTTGAGAATTTCAAGAAGGAAAAAAAAGTTTAAAAAACATTTACAAGTGGGAACGTTTATGGGGTGGCATAAATAATACTCCAATAAACTGTTTTGAAATTGATTTTGCTTTTGAATATTGTTAATGGCAAACCTAATAAGCAGATTGTATAAACCAATAGATTTCTAAACAAATTCCTACACTCAATAAAGCCATTAAAAATTAATAAATTTTGTTTTTAAGTGTTAAAAATAAGTGGAACTTTTGTATCAAAATATATATGTATATATAATCTTCTTAAATGAGTCTATTGTTTAAAGGCTTTTATACCCTAGAAACTGCATCTAACTAAGAGGTACTACTATTCCAATATATATTTAACAGATTTGACTATTATGAAGTGCTACATGTATATTATATTAACTTTTAATTAAAGAATTCTAAATTTTACTTCTGTTTACTAATTCACTTTCTTACTTTATATAATTATTTTTTTAAAGTGAAAGTTATATAAAGTAATACAAAAGAGATGCAAAATTATTAAGAGACTAATTTTGTATATTAATAAAGGAAATAAAAGTTTTCATTATCATATATATACATACCTGTTGCCAAATCCCTAACTTTGAAGCCAAAAACAATGTATATAAACCAAAAATTTAACACAAAAGCCAAAGATAATTTACATCATCATCATCATCTTCCTCTAGCAGCCATTTTGAAATATTCAAGTCGTTGTTGTGGACTCTCAAGAGTGGCTCCATCAGCTTTTGTTACACCCACCTAGCTGAGCTTTGGGACTCGATCCAACTCAAGTCAACTCGCATCGTCAACAGCGAGGAGCAAAACGAGTTTCATCTGTCAGTCATCCAGTCATAGCCAGAGTAAAGGCTGCTTGCTCTGCATGCATTTTCCAACACCTTTGCCTAAGCCTCCTGGACTTGGGCCTTGACTGACTGACAACAGCATAAGGTCCATTTGAAATTAATGAACTGTGATTCACAGTCCCTACCTAACCAAGGCATCCACTCAGCCCCCCCCTGGCCATACTGGATTCATTTTTTAATTTTCACTAAAATGCATTGCACATGATGAACGAGATTGGGAAATGAGAAGCTAGGAAAGGCTCTAGACACAACCCATCCCCCATGACCTCGCCACGTCGCCGTTGATTTTTTCTTCCTTTTCCGTCTCTTTTTTTTCGCTATTTTTAATTGTTTTGGGAAAAGACGTCCAGTAAGGATAAAAATATTCATTTATTATTGTTGGCAAAAAAAAAAAAAAGAAATGAAAGAGGATACAAAATATTATAGTAATGAAAAATGATTTCCAATGGAATTTTTGTTACCTTTCCATTTTGGATGAAAAGTCATTTGTTCCATTTGCATATAGCAATCATTTTTCAATGCAAATTTTTACATATATTTTTCTAGTATATTAATTTGATGTATTCTGAAATAAAGTATTTAATATCTGAAACTTGTTGTTGTTTTTGTTAATGACAAGACTAAAGAAATAAATACATTTTAATTAGCATTTAAAATGCATTTTAAACAAAACAAAAAAAGCTTTTAAAAAACGGCGCCATAACAATAATAATATTAACAGCAAAAGCAAAACGAGTCACTCAACAATCGATGCATCAAAATATGAGAGAATCCCACAGAGACAAAGCAAGAGAGAGACAGAGACTCTGTCTCAGATTTCATCCTCAACTCGTTCATTAACAAGCGCGTCAAATTGATAAGACCAAAGGAGAATGAACGAGTCAAGATGAGGGGAAAGAAGGAGAAGGCAACAAAACAGGTCACAATGCTAATTGATTGCAGCAACATTGCCAACGGCAACGGCAACAGAAATGTGGGCTATAAAATTATTGAAGCCACCGCCAGAGGAGACACGCATTTCACAAAAACAAAACTTGATAAGCAAATTGCCTTTGTCTGTGTGTATACATTTTGCCTTTAGGGCCAACAAGATTGAGAATTGTCTGGAATGACTCATAGTTTTAGGTAGGCACGGGCCCGGATACCTTAGGTAAACGGAAAATGTATAGGAAACTCGTAAAAATTCCCAAAAAAGAAAAAAAACCAATACTCTAATGCACTAAAGCCTCAACAAATTAAGCAATTAACTTGGGTAGTTGAGATAAAATAAAATAACACACAAATGCATACATATAAGCCATATATATACATATATACACCCCTCTCTCCCTCTCTCTCTCTCTCTCTCTCTTTGTTTAAGGTGTTGTATTAATATTTGTAACGATTAAAATGTATTTAGCCAATTTGTGTATGCAAATCGATCGATGCAAAACGGGTTCAGTTTATGGCATCTATAGAATTTGAAAGAGCTTTTACGATCGGCATTTTAATGCCACTTAAATGTTATAATTTTCTTTTCAAATATCTATCAGTATATAGAGATATATAGTATATATACAACTGTGTTTTGTTTTAAAAGCCTTTTGTTTACTCGCTTTATGGAGGCGTATGAAAGTTGGAGATTTGTGTTGCTTTTTTTTTTACGACCGTTTCTTATTTAATTATTTTTATGTGGCAAAAAAGTCATAAAAAAAATTGAATTTGTTTTGTTATTTGAAAGAGTTGTTATACAAAAATTAGTTAAAAATGGCAATGAAAAGCAAAAGAAATAATAAAAAAAAAACAAGAGAATTTATATAAAATATAGAGACAGTTGGCGAACGAATTTATGACCTACATATCATAATAATTTCATGGCAACAGCCCCCCAAAACACTTGGCCCCATTCTGCAGAAAAAGCCACCATTTGAAACAATAAAAATCATGGCTCTGCCCTCCGCCTCCTCTTCCACCTGCTCCTCCACTCCGCCCGAGAGCTGCAAATAAATGTAGGATCCATAAATTTACCAGCTAATCGCACACATTCTCGTGAAGCGAGTACCATGGAAATGGTTTGTAATCATACGAAAATTGCCTACAAATGAACTGCTTAACGGCGTGTCGCACATTCAGACAATGCCACACCAACTGCCAAGTAAGCCTCTGCCCTTTACCCTTAAAAGAAGTAACCACTCCCTTCCTTTAATATGGACCCAAGAAAACTGTGCCAAATTTGCGTTAGCAGCACAAATCCCTGGCCCTGAGTGAAATTGCGCGAGGGCATATTTAATTTATAAAATGGCTAAAATGGCGCCCAACCAAATTGGCCAGAGAACTGAGACTGGTAAGAAGGGTGCCACATAAACGAAAGCCCTTTGTGTTCTGGCAAATAATGCGTGAAAAAAAAAAAACAAAATCGGTTGATTATTTATTCAAAAATGCCCATATACATGCAATATACATGAATGTACATGGTAAGTATTTGTATATACATAAGTATATAGGGATCTACACATGTATATACATATATGTATATGTATGTGGTTAAATAAATATCATTAGCTTCTTGACAGTGATACAAAAGTGAATACGAAATTAATTAAGAGCATTTTTATACACAAAACAAACTGAAGACTCTCCCCCTTAAGGACTCAATTCACATTATTCTCATTTTCCATTAACGAAAATGAAAATTGGCAATTGAAATTGCCGTTAGTCCATTCTAACTAAGATAAACAAGCCAAAAATTCCCAAGAGTCTGAAATTTTGCTATAACTATAAATTCACTATGAAACAAATTGCCATAAATCAATGAATTTGCTAGATATAGGGGAAATGAAATGATATTAGGGCAATATTTAGCAATTATTTGCTTAACTTGTGAGTAAAGTTTAATTGCATAAAATAATAATGTTTATTTTCGAAATTTCTGTACTTTATATGGAGTTAAATAGAGTTAAATGTTTTAGTTCCCTTTGCTGTATATATTCCTTAAAGATTTGATAATATTAATCTCATTTTCAAACCCAATCTCCACTGTACTTATCGAAAATCAGAGTTCCTTTCTAGAGCAAATTCTATGGAAGAAAAGGCCCCACTCATATGTTCACACACAGAGGTCTATGCCAAATCTATTTACTTATTGATGAGTTAATTTATCGCTTAGTAAATTGTGTGGTCAATTGACTAACAAAAACACGCATTATTCCAAGTTAACCCCCCCTTTTTTAGGGATAGACGTAAGCTGAGTCGTTTCTTAATCGAAGTCAAGTGAGGACAGACGAAAAGAATTTGGAAAAACAATCACGACGGCCTTGGTTTACTTTTGGGTGAAGGAAGAATGGTGGGGGCAGTTGTACTGGTATTGGGGGAAATCACTTCAATGAAAGCGGATACACACACACACACTCACACTCATACAGAGCAGTTTTCCCAGGTTTGTGCGCATTGGAGAGAGATTCCGAATCACATAAAGGTAAAACTGTCACCAATAATAGTCGAACCCTGACCGCACATAAAATCCTCGCTGCGACATTTAGAGTGAAACAGAAAAAGAGAGACAGAGACAGAGAGGGAATGAGGTATAAAGGAGGATAAGATAAGGGCAGGGGAATGACCATAATCAGTATTGGCAATTCAAATGACATTTGCTCTGCCCTCTTTCCATATTCTATCCAATTCTATTCGCGTCAGGCGCCGCCATTTGTATATGGGGCCAAATAAAAATGCATATGAAATGAAGCTGCCAGCTAAAAGAGAAACTGAAGCAAAATGCTGCAAGTTGAGCGACCAGGGCAGCCCAAAAGCAGACATTTGGAGATGAAGCAGTGGCATCAGATATTATTCGGTGGCACTTGGGCAAAACTTTGCTGTTGAATATTCCATGAAGTTGCCAATAAAGTCAAGTGGCAAGTCCTGGAAATGTAAGAGAAGTGGAGACTGTGCCAAAGCAACATGGCAGCATTATGCACCATTCTCTGTCTCACTCTCTCTTTCACACACACACACACACACAGTTGTGTGGAAACACTTAAGTTGAGCTTTCTTGTTGCTGCCATTCGAATTGCAGTGAGTTGCTTGCTGCATACTAATTTTCCACTTCATCCGCCCCCTACAGTTGCTTCATGCCACATCTCCTCTATCTTTGTGCCACACTAATTCCATGCATTGTGGTGGTCTTTGGCATCATTTTGTATTCATACCAAGCACCAATTTCAGTTTGTTGTTGTTGTTGGTATTGTTGTTGCTGTTGCAGTTATTGTTGCTGTTTCGGCTATTAAGTGAAATAAAAGTAAAAATGCAATAAAAATGTTGCCCGCCTCTCGTTTTGCATTAAAATTGCATTACAATTGCCATGGATATTGCTCTTGCTGTATCTGTTGCCTTGTGTTGTTGTTGTTGTTGCTGTTGCTGTTACTGTTGTTGCTGTTCAAATGAAATCCAATTAGCTGAATACAAGGCCTACCAACGATGGCAATGTCGAATGGTTAAGAGTCGTCCTTTTGCAAAACGTGCGTGTATCTTTTTCTACGTGTACTGTATCTGTGTGTATTTGTGTGTGAGTGTGTGTGTGTGTTTGCTCAATTGTATATGCAGTAATTGCCTGTTTGCCAGTTTCATTTTTGGGCCATGATTTTTCCATCTGTCTGACACAGAAAAACGATTGCCATATTAAGTACAAAATTGCATTTTTATATACGAACATAAATTCACAGTATTTTCCTACAATATTTTCCTATATCTCATTTAATTTAATTTGCTTTTTTTATATACCGAATCACAAAATCATAAATTAATATTCTAAATATTAATAAAAAGATATTAGCTCTACTATGATAGACAAACAAATAGAACTAGCCGATAAGTTCAATTTGAAAAACGATTCCTGCTTCCTACATCTGTAACACTGACGATTGCTTAATATAAAAATTGTATTTTAAATTCATATAAAACTATATTTCCTAAGATTAGTCCAGTCGATATATTAATTAGGTTAAAGATTCAATTTAATATATTCATCTGAATCCTCATGTTCCTGAGATTTTTCTAATTTAATCTAATTTACTGAAATTTCACCGATTGCATTGGATTTCTACCGGAAATATATAAATTTATAAGAGGTTTGAGCAATCTTCCAAGAATTATTACCTCCATCAAAATAGTTTCTATTAACTCTAGTATCAATGCTATACTGATCATAATAATACTTATCTAAATTAATTGCTTAAGGGTACAAAGAAGATCAATATTAAACTATATGAAATTTTAAAAATCTATAACTCTAACTTAATAAATTGTTTTTAGTTTTTAAACAGTGCAGACAAATAGATTAATTTGAAATCATCTATAATAGAAACATGAATATTTTCAATCAGTAAATTCTTATTATAATTTTTAAATTTTTATTATTTGTCAAAAATTTGTCAGCATTTCCTTTTATCTCAACATTAAATTAATTACGTTGGTAACTGGTTAATTTAATTGAGAATCGAAGAGTTAAAGAAGAAATAGACCATACCACATGCTCATCCATCGTAATCTTACATTTAGAATGAGAAAACCAGATATTCCTGGCTCGTGCCAAACACTCGTTGCCCAAACCACTATCGCCCTACTCGCCCAGATGGAAGGAAAACTGTCAATTAACCTCACAGGTGAACTTGGAAAATTCTCAACAATCAGAAAGAAAATGCGCTGGACAAACCAATATCCATTTGCATAGTCGATAAATGGATTGGATTTGTGTGGTTTGGGCTGGAAGCTGAAAGTTGGACTTGTAGTTGGAATTGGAATATCTCTTATCGCAATCGGAGGCTGCCAAATACCAAAGAGATAGCGTGAGGAACACTTTTCGCTAATAAAGATCTCAAGAGAGGCAGCCAAGGAAGGAAGTAGAGCAGAAGTAGCCACCACCCCACTTTTTGTGCCACCCGCACCGCTCCTCCCTTCTTAACCACTGCTTTGTGAACTCAAACTGACAGAACGCTATTTCCAATTGTGCTATTAATCTGCCACATTTGCACTTCTACGGAGCAGAGCTAAGCGGAGTAGTCCAAGCCGAATCGCTGGCCAGCTCGCTCTCACTCAAGCACGATGACGTGGCGGCGGAAGCGAGATGGAAGCGGACACGCTTGGCTTAACCGAAAATAGAAACAATCAAAATAAAAATACATTCTCTCTGCATGCTCGTCTAATAAAAAACCCCAAAAGCAAAACGTTTTCCATTTAAAATGTCGTCGCAAATGCCAAGCGCAGTTCCCCAACTGGGGAGCTAACCCATACCCCAATCCTCTAGCCCCACACACAGCGACCAACTGCATGGCCGGCAGCAGCCAATGGGATTGGAGCAGCGTACCGCCCACAGACCAGTGCTGCCCATAATCAGACAGACTTGAAACCAGTTTTCATTGTGTGAGCCAGACAAGCGCATGTGCGGAATGAGATGGAATATACGGGGCGGACCAATTTAAGCAACCACCGGACGAGTCTCAGAGACAGGGGGAACAAGTGCGGGCGAGGGTTGCTTTTGCTATTGCTGTTGGTATATATAGTATTATGGTAGGTTAGGTTCAAACAAGGTGGCAAACAGGCTCGTTAACCAAATAGGAAGGAAGCGCAGCGACTGCGGCTGCGACAGCGACGTCGCTGCCGTCATCATTGGAACTGGTTTGACTCGTTTCCGACTCCTGCCTTTGTTTTGTTTACTTGGCTAACAAGCTTCGCAGCAACACCAGCAGCAGCAGCAGCAGCAGAGGGAACTGAGACAGAGAGACATCACCTCTCCATTGACCGTCGGAACAATTTGATTGCATTTGTGAAAAGCGTTTTCGCCCGCTAACACGCGCCCGCTCCCAGCTCGCAGTCAATCGAGTAATCCAAAGACCACGGCAACGGCAACGAGTTCTAAAAATCGCGGCGGTTATTTACTTAATCTGAATTCTAAGAAAATTATATTTAATCAAACTTAAACGATTGCCTTCATACGGCTGAAGTGATTGTGTTTGTGTATGTGTCTATGTGTGTCACCAAAGATTTTCCAAGGATTCAAGTGAAACAAAAATAATTTGACAATTAATCAAATAAATTTTCATTGATCGAATTCAAATTGGCGCCACTTGTTGTTCCCACAATGTCCAGTCACGAGGAGGATGAGCATGAGCAGGAGCACGAGCTCGAGCATGAACATGGCGATGATATTGAGGAGCAGGAGATACATGTGGATGTTGATTCCGACTCGCGTATGTCCTGCGGCAGTGGTTCCGATGTGGATATGGATGATGGTGCCAGCTGTTATGATGAATCGGAAACTCCCTTAAGGTGAGCACTAAATAAATATTACATTAAAGCAGGAATCTTTAGAATTACGGTTAAAAAATATTTCAATTTAAGTAAAATTAATATTAATTTTTGCACTTAAAGAACATTTTTTACCTTGACTGATTATCTGAAAGATACATTCTGATAATGCTAGATAACATTGGAAATTTTAAATATTTTAATTATATTTATTAGTTATAATAAACACTCGATTTTTGTCCTGCTTAGGTATATATATAATAAATCCAATATGTAAATAAGTATTACTTCAGGTGGATGCGAGGGTTGATGTAATATTAATTCACAAAACAAGTTTAACAACAATAACTTACTTTACTTTATTAAACAATTGATTAACTTACGATTATTCAAAACAACAATTTAGTACAATTGCAAGTTTTTAAATCCTAAAAAAATAATGTCCCAAAGTAAATTGGAGTCAAATTATTGATATATCAAGAAGTCCTTCAACTGTTTATATGTAGAATCGTATTTCAATTACATATATTCAAAATAATAATTGCAGTTTCTTTCGTTGTGCTAACTTCAGTTCAACACTTGAAATCGATAATTAAGATCAATAATTGATATCTCAATATGTATAGCTTTTTGCCCCAGAAGGCTCAAAATATTCCCAGTATACATAGCCTATTGTTAATATTTCAACTCAATTTATGGACTATCTTGGAATACATTTCCCCATTATATATCCATAATTTTAAATATTTTTTATTAGTTTTATAATAGTCTTTGCCTTGAATAACGATTCACACCAATTCTTCTCCAGCTTATGATAATTCAAATATTTTGATGGTCACATTCTAACAATAAATTTGTTATAAACCAAAGAAAAGAAAAGGTATTCTTTAGCTCAACAAAAGCCCTCTAACAAGATGCCACAAAGTCGAGCAAAACAGTGCTAACTGCCTCATTTTCATTCATGTCATAGAAAGGGGACGGGGGGGCGGACGACTCAGTTTTTCTTTGGCGTGAACAAACCTCTTAAACGCTAATGAATTGCCTACAAAAAAAAAATATAATAAAAGAAAAAACCAAAGGGGGGGAAGAAAAAAAAAGAATGAAATTCGAAATGTAACCATAAAAGAAACTCCCTGAATTTACATAGCATGCAGACAGAAGAGGGGAAAAGTGGTAGAGAGGCAGAGCAAAAGGAATTGGTAACGATAAAACGCACATTAGTAAGGCGCCAAAAACGCGCTCTGATAATAGATCCCAAATGGACCTAAACGAGTTAGACAAAAAAATGTATGTATATATAAAAAACTAGCCACAAAGAGGCAATCGTTGGAGTTGGATTAACATTTTAATAGATCGTGCAATAAAAATGCCATAAAAATCTCGCGTTACTTGGGAATGTAGAGCAAGATCGAGACGAAGACGGTCAAAGACTGACCAAAATCTATCGATATGAACCATGGAGTAAAACTCTATATATATATATATATTCCATATCGTGGTGGATGGTATATATAAATTATACTATATGTTTTATAACAAGTTTTTTCTTTTTTGGGTTTGGAAAGTGTGTGTCTGGCAATTTGAAATCACCATCAGAGACAACATTAAATTGTTTTTTTATATACACGTATTTTAATTTTTGTTACTATATGTATTTGATTTAATTAAATGCCGTGCGTGACTTGTTTTTATTATTATTTTTTTAATGATTTATAGAACCATAGAAATTGCCTCTAACGACCACTCGACATTTGCATAATTACTCAATTTTCTCAATTTCTTGGTACATTTTGGGGCAACATGATTTCTGCGTGGGCATCACAAAACTGGTCCCTGGGTGTCGCGATCTTGCAACATAAATTAATTATTAAATATGTATGAATGTAGTTAGTTCTTACAGCTTTTATGTTTTTTGCCTTTTTTGCCATTATGGCCAGACATTTTTTTTGTGTTTTAATGAGCCAATCATTTCTTTACGTTCTCGTTCTCCTTTCTCAATTCTAGTGAATCGCTGCAATCGGAACAGACGCGCTCCTCGTCCAGTGAGAATCTGCCCTTTAGTATATCCCGCCTGCTGTCAAAACCTTTCGAAACGAATAACAACAACAACAACAGCAGTCACAATCTGCACAGCAGCAGCTCCAGTTCCAGCAACAACAACAATAATAATAATAACAATAATAATAGTGGAGACAAGGGTGATGACAAAGATTTGATACCTGTAGATGATCAAGATCTGGCTGCCTATAAACTGGCCACAAGCATTGCCAATTCAACATATGGCAGTGCGGCAGCTCTCTATACATATCCGCATCTGTATCCATCGGCAGCAGCAGCAGCCGCCGGTCATGTACTCCGCGTGCCGCCCCAACGTACTCCACTAACTTGGGCCCTGCCGCCATTGCATCATGCGGCGCTAGCCCATCAGGCGGTAAAGGATCGTTTGGCAGGTGAGGATAACAACAGGGAATCCCCCTGCTGTGCTTTTGTGTCATGTTTTGTTAGTCAATTTAATGATGGGCCAACAACAACGGTAGCAAAGAATCGCACATTCAATAGCTACTGTTTATTTTTCGTTTTCATTTTATTGCCTCTGTTTTGCTTTCACCAACATTGCCACACAATTGTGCGGCATTTTGAAGTCAGTTGTGACCCAGCCCCCTTCACTTTAACTAACTTGCGGCAAACACTAATAAGCGCGATCAGAGAAGTCTTTTAAGCCAACATGCCTATCGGCATGTCATTGCAGAGAAGGAGCACCCAATGCCCTCCCCCTACCCCCCTTAACCATTCAAAGTCAGAGAGGTAGCCCTAAAGTATAAAAACATGTTTGCCTTCAAATGCGCAATCGCAGCTTAAGTTAAAAATTTTAACGCTGAGCCACCGCCCAGAAGCAGCAGGCGGTGCTCATTTGCATATGTAAAGGCAGGCAGGCAGGCAGGCAGGCAGACGAGCTGCAGATTCACTGGAGGATCGGGAATTGGATGATGGTGTTGATGTTGGCGGTTGGTTGCTTAGGTATCCCTTTTTTGTTAATTTGTTTACATTATGAGCTTCACTTGTAGCTACAAGCGGCAATCGCAGCGCGAGCCGCTTAAATAATGAGACGGCGTTGATTTTATTAAGTCTCCGACATAGGTGTAGTCCAGCACAACAGTCAAAGAGGGTTTAACAGAGAGTAATAATCAGTTGGAGACACCGATAGTGTTACAATCATCATACTGTAGTTAAGAATTAGCCAAGTTGTGCTTTTTATATATGTATAAAGTTTTCCTCTTTCCTTCCTACGCTCATGGTTTTAACCCCTGTTATCTTGGCTCTTGCATCTTCGTTTCTTTTTTGGCTTGGCAATAACTCATATTTTGACCATCACGTCATTTAATTTTTTTGTGTTGGTTTTTTTTGGCCATGCATAAAAGCCGCTTAGCCAGTGGCAATCTGATTGACTTTTATGACCAACATCCGCTCTTGGCCCTATCCATTGCATTTATTTCATTCCTTTTGCCTTAGTTATTTTAATGAGCTGGTTTACATGACTTTTTAATTTCGCCAAAAAGGAATTAATTACGCATTGGGCGGTCGCGGGACTCAGTGAGTTTATTTATCGCCTGCATACCACCGGCACCGTCAACCGGCACTTCACATTTGAGTCCAACTGACATGGTCAGCTTTTAATTAGTCAGCCGGTTCGAGACGATTCAAATGAGGGATGGGGCATACCACATAATATTAAAAAGTAGGGGGGGAGGGGCCATGTCTAGGCTCCAGTTTGAGGCACACTTATGCATAAGTGTGTGTGTGTGTGTGTGTGTGTGTGTGTGTGTGTGTGAGTGATCGAAGTGATCGCCGTTTCGTTTTGTCAACATCTTCTTCTCCTGCATCTTGAGTTGTGTTGTGTTTATTGTGTCGCTTGCCTTGTGGCCCGATAAGCTGGCGCCTTGGCTTTTTTCATTAACAAGACAAACGAGCCTCTGTCCAGCCGTTACCTGGCCCCTAATACTCCCTCTCCCCCTCTTCCTCTTCCCTTTAGCGCCATATGATTAATAACCATTGCATGTTAATTTTGGAAATGTTGTCACAGCAGGCGCCAATTATTCTTTACCTTCTGTATTTTAATGCAATTTTATAAGAGCCAAAATATTCCAAACTATTCAACTTGATCCAACTTCTGGCAAAGGTCAAAGCTACTCAAGCGGATACGGATACGGATACACACACACACGCGGTGGGTAGCCAATCCCACAGTTTGCCATCAATAATGCATACTAAAAGCTTTTTGCATTATTTTACATAAACATTTTTCGGTAAGACATTTCGCACAGACGCAAGCCGTGCTCGTATACTCTCCTCTCTCCCTCTCGCACTCACTCTCTCTCTCTCTCTCTCTCTGTTACTCTCACTCCCTCTTTGTATCTTTAAGATACATCATAAATAAGGAAGCTGGGAAAAGCCATAAAATTATGCTTATGTGGTATCCTTGTAGCCTTATCCTTAAAGGATGCTCGCGGGTCTCGGTGTGCGTTGCGAAAATCATGCGGCTGCTTATGTGGTGCGATAAATGGCTTTTTATTGAAATTGATATTTCTTGAAATATTTAAATGATGACGATCCCTATACCACCCACCTAACCCCCAAAAGCCTTGGCAAGAATTTATGCCCCCAAGAAGAAGAAAAAAAGGGTTACCGAGAAAAGTCGCAATAAAAAACATGATTTGTCAGCTTAACACCCACCCATATAGTAGAGTCCCATTGACGGGAATCATTTGACAGCTTAGCTTATGGATAGTCAGCCATTTTGTGACTGAAATATTGATAAAAACGGGAGAGGGTGGAGAGTTGGAGCAGATTTTCACTAGAAGTGGTTAGGCAATATTTGAAAAGCTCTCAAATTCTCATGAATTTTCAATAAGTGGGTGGTAACCCTTCAGGTAATTGAAATGCTTCAATCAATATATCACTTAAATGTCTTGGGCTGAAATTAGCCAACTTTTACTTTCAAAATTGAATTTCCATTTATGATTTGATGTGCCAAATAGTTAAACAAATCATGTACTCAAGTTTCTAAATAATAATTTAAAATAAACCAGATGGAAATAGTTTCATAAGCGTTACATTATGTGAAATATAAATGTTTATGTAGGAGTTAAGTAAGATTAATTTGAACCTGGGAACCTTTTTAAATCAGACTTGTTTTAAAAGAATTTACTTCTAAGTCCGATAATATAGCAAAATCAGAATTATCATTAGTTCTCTTAGTTACATACACAACTTTAAATTGCATTTCCTTTTAGCTATTTACAATTTGATAAACACTTAACAAACATTTACTTGCCGCATGACCTCAACTCAGAAGTTCAAGTTAACTTAATATAATTTTGATCAACGTGTGGTACAAATGTACATGCATATATGTATATGTATATCTATATATATATTGTATAAGCCGGTTTCCCAGACGACAACGTTTTAATATTTTTGGTTGAATACTGCGCCAGGTCTTATCGCACCCAATAAACAACAACAAGACGCACACGCCAGGGCACAAAGTGAATAAGGCGACTGGCAGGAATTTTAAAAGGTTCAGCGCCAAGAGAGCCACCGTTTGCCACTCAGACGGGCGGGCCAGCCAGTTAGCCAGTTAGTTGGCCAAACGCCTGCGCACATTAGCTGGCCATGACCATGTCCAGACTATATTATATGTATGTATGTATGTATAAAGAAAGATCCATTGTGGCAGAGACTGGGTCATTTACTGCTCTCATCCTGATCCTATGAGCGCAACTTTATGACTCAACGGCGGCTTTCAATGAAATTGATGTCGCGTGCGTTGTCTACAAGACACTTCGTCTCGGCTCGGCTCGGCTATGATAAGGGTTTTGGGCCTATGCCTTTTGGCTTCACTTCTAGTTCATTGAGAGGCAATTAGGCGCTTAGCGGTCGAGTCAGTGGCTCTTAGGGGCTGCGGCATCTAAAATTGATTTCACAGCGGGTCATACAAAGCAGGTAAAAGGTACAGGTGCCACACTGTCCGGAAGCAAATATCGGAAATGGCTTGTTATCTGGGAAAAAGAATTTATTGTTTGCTAATTGCTTGGCCCAGGACACACACAAACACACACGCATATAAATACTTGGTAGAAAAGAGTGAAAGTGGGCTAGCAATTACTTACTTACCTTTTAGATTAAGTACTTATCTCTAACTGCTCTCTCTTTCTCTCGCTTTGTTCTTTCAGCTGCCTTTCCCATTGCTCGTCGCATTGGACATCCCTATCAGAATCGCACGCCGCCCAAGCGAAAAAAGCCGCGCACATCCTTCACTCGCATCCAGGTGGCTGAGCTGGAGAAACGTTTCCATAAGCAAAAGTATCTGGCATCGGCTGAGAGAGCAGCTTTAGCCCGTGGCCTCAAGATGACCGATGCGCAGGTGAAGACGTGGTTCCAGAATCGACGCACCAAATGGAGGTGAGTTAACCAGCAATCTGTTTGCTTTTGTCTTGTTCCGGGTGGGTGGAGAAAAATCAATAGACACACAAAACACTGACACTTTAAAAGTGCTGACAGCTTGACACCTCCTTTCCTTTGTTCTCTCTCTCTCTCTTTGTCTCACTTTTTTTAACTAAAATATGTACAAAAGGATTTGTTTCTCTAAAAAAACAAAAAAAATAAGTTTGAACCGAAATCAGCATACTCTAAAATAAACTTTTTTGGAGAATGTTTAAAAGGAAATGTATTTTACTAGAATATCATGATACCTCTTCCCGGCAAGAGCACACCAATGCGCGGCGTCTATAATAAACAATTTTTTTTGAGGGGGGTGTAAAAAAACACATTCAATATGCATGAGATACATTAAACAAAAGAGAGAGAACGCAGCCCCATAGAAAACTCGGTGGAAGGGATGATTACCCAGGGGTTAGTTGCAGTTTATTTTTACCCTCAAATAAAAATGTTTCTGCATACCTTACTCTAAAAATATGTTAGCTTAATATTAGTTGTCTGCCATTGACTTAATAGCAACACAATTTAAGTAGTGAAAGTGAAATTTCTAATGCCAAATTGTTTAAAACAGAAGGTAGAGCAAATATTAAATATGAAGTTAAGTTTAGAAAACTTTAAAACGAAATTCAAGTGAAGTACAATAATATCGCAGAATTTGTAAGATATTTATAAATATTAAGAGCTAAATTTATATACTTTTGCATAACTCTAAAATAGAAAGAAAATGTAGACTTTGCTTTGAGATCAAATAATTTTTTTAAATTTATTTTATATTTGTAATCTGTCGCTAGACAATGAACAAATTGTTTGAGAAATAAGATTGACAGAAATAATATTGGAGCCAGGCGCTTGCGACTGACGCCAACTTTAGTTGGTTCCAAAAAATAATTCATTTTTAAATTAGGAACAAATACTAAATAAAAGAACTTACTATATAAAAATAATGTAAGTTACAAAGAAATTAGAAAAACACCAACAGAAGACAATTCTAAATTCTAAAATTTTGCTCTAAAGTTTTTACTTAATAAATTTGAAAAAATACTACAACAATTTACGACTCTTTAAACCATGTTTAATTAACAATTACTTAAAATGGAAACGTTTTTATACTTTGTATGTATAAAAAAATGCATTCTTGGCATTGTTAACTGCCATGTGAAAGCTTTTATTTAACACGTAAGGAAAATAAATGCTGCCAACTGGCAATTAGTATCATGATTTATGTCGCCTACAATGGAAACTTTCCACACTCATACAAATACATCTATATATATATATATATATATATATATATATATAACTGACAATTCATTCCAACTATATATATATATAAACAATTTACGCGCATGTCTCCTAATTTAATGAAGCATTGATGCATTGAACGCGCTTGCGTGTGCCTAATTGTTTTCTATTTTATTACTAACTATGTATACATATTTATATAAAAAACAAGAAAAACCAACTTCAACGCAGAATAGAACTCCCCCAAAAAAAATATCATATGCGATTACTTACCATTATAATTATTATTGTGAGACAAAAAAAGTTTCTCAAACCAAAAAAGAAGGAAAAACTCGTCAACGAGTCGTTGGGGACTGCGCATATTTTAAGACGCTTTAATTGCCGCTTAGCAGGCCCAGCCCCAGTCCCAGTCCCCTAAAATGTTGCCGGCTTGATTGTCGTTGTAGTCTCTCTCTCTCTCTTTTCCTCTCAACTTATCAGCCATTTTGGGCCTATTTGAGCTCGTAAAAATTAATGATGTAAAACGCAATTTTGTTAACGGCAAACTGCCTCCTCACTCACTCTTTCGCTCTCACTTTGTGTGTGTGTGTTGGCCACGGCTCGTTTGTGGTTAAGTGAAATGGCAATGGCATGATTACAGACTAGTCGTAATATTATAGTAATATATATGTATATGTATAGTTTGCCGACGTATAACTTTTCCATATTCGTATGCATAATTGGCTTAATGCAAACAACGACTGTGCAGGCAGCCAAGTTGCAGGTAATTTGTATAATTAGATATGACCAACATGGCGTATGAGTTATGCAATGAAGGCAATAAAAAAGATTTGCTAAATTGCATAGTATTTTTTAATGAAATTGTTAAGCATGACAAGCCAACTGCCAAGCAAAAGAAGTCAATGAAATCGTGTAGCCTGTCAATTTGGCAATATGTTTAGCAAGTAACAACAAACAGCACAAAAAGAACAAAACACAAAAAAAGGGAGCACAGGGGAACACACACACAAAAAAGAAAGAAAAATGGCATGTAATTGTGGAGCATACTTTCTGGCGCTGGGGCAAAACAACAAAACAACGAGAAAGAGAATAAACAAATGGCCTTGTCTAACTGTTGTCTGGCTTTTGCTTTCCCACTTTCATATACCTAATTCAATTAGTTGCCAGCCCATAAATCAACTTGGCGCTAAAACCCTTTTTAATTACACGACCATACATCAAAAATGAGAAGAAGAAGAAGAAGAGGTATCTTTTTACCCAAACCAAAGAATTCTTTGGCAAAATCTTAAGCAAAAAAAAAATAATAGAAAAGGAAAACACATTGTTTTACTTTATATTAATTGCCTATGCTCTATGACACATATATGCACATATATTATGTTGTTTGATATGAAAAACTTTTCCTGCTGAAAGCTGGACTAATTAAAAATTCACCCACACACATGAGAACACACACGCACAGCCACATACATACATATGCCACACTTGAGCCCTCAAGAAGAAGTTTACCGCTCCACTTGGTTTTAAGGGCAAAAATCAATTTGCCTGAGAGCAAAGTTTTCCCCTGTATTATCAAAAAATCAAATAAAATTAATTACAATAGCCATGGCCATTTGTAAAATTAACTTGGAATCCGGTTTTGGGACACTGGCACGTGTCCATAGGTCCACAAAAAACTTGTGAAAATCTTCAAGTCTGTGGTGAAACCAAAAGTAAATCCCAAAAGAAAAGCAGAATGAGAATTTCTGGTTGGGGAAGAAATACTTTGACTTGGGTTTCCTTTTTGGGTAGCCAAGCCCCCAATTAATGGTCTGACTAAATTGTTATGTCTTGAAAGATAATTACCAGAGTCCTTTTTCCTTTTCCCCATTTTGTACCCAAAAATGTTCATCGTAATTTGCCAACGACGCGTCGTTTGCGTGCAGTGTGTGAAATGATTTTAATTACCAGGCAAAGAGAGAAAGAGAGAGAGAGAGCGGGGGAAAACTGGCAAGGCAGCTGCTAACTGAGCGACAATTGACTTGCATTTAAATTTCAAGAAAGGTCTCTCCCCTTACCACTTGACTACACCCCTGCCACCTGAATAATTCCCCGTAAATTTATGCGTCAAGCTTTAATAAACTTTTTAGCCTAATGCTTGGCCATTATTTATCTTGAGAAGCAACAACAACAACAAGCACACCACACCACACACATACACACATTCATGTTTCAACGCCATGGCGCCAAAAGACAAACAGTTAACATTTGTAAAGCATTTTCTGTTACCATTTTCCGTGTTCCGTGACTGTGAGGCTGAGTAGCTGAAGTAGAAAGATAAATTACAATCGTGTCTCGTGGCTGATGTCTCTTACCTAAAAGAGCAACTCAAATTAAACTCACAGATACACACACACACACACACACATATATACAAATATATCCAAGCTTTGCATTTGTTTTGGAGTTTTTAATCAATTTTCGTTGAATTTTTTATACGGTAGCTGTCGGACGATAAAACTCCCAAACAAACAAATAAACAAGAAAATAAAAAGAAAAAAAAAGTCAAAACCAAAAAGGTTGTGAAAAAGTAAAAGCGAAATGTACCGCTGCATATAATAACTCACTTGAAAATGCCGCACAATTGAAATTGAGCTGTTCCCCACGACTGACTATCAATTTTCCAACATTTTCACTTGATATTTGCCACCTTTTCCTTTTTCCTTTTCCCTCTCTGCTAAGCAAAGATTGTTAGATCACATTAAATATGCTTCAATTAAACATCTTTTAGCTGACAGATGAAGAAACTTGTCTACTTATTTTAGATTTAAACGGAAATGCTAAATGTAAAGTGAAGCACTTAAAAACCCAATTCTATAAACGTTTTCAATAATCCTTAACGAAAACGAAACTATCTAAGCATATTAGGCAGATTATCAAACTCTATAATCAATATGTTTAAATGCATGGCAATTGTGAAAGTATTTTGGTTTGGCCAACGATTTAGATAATATAAATGATACTTTTATCAATAGTATGTCTGTACCTATCATTTTTGGAAATGACATTAAATTAAGCACTTGTATAATCCATTAAATAAATCACACAACTAAAATTTGCCTAAACCCAAAATACTTAATGCATATTTGATGGGATCGCATTTAAGTTATGCAATTAGAGTGTAAATGATGACATTGCTGATGAAAACCATAATGAAAGCCATATTAAACTATAATTATGACATATATGGGGTAGATCTATATACACTCGCACACACACTCACACACACACACCATTCTTGGTATAGTTTGTGGTAATTACAAACGGTAAACTTTGGGCAACATAAGAAGTTCATTAGCTCATGAAATATTCAAGATGGCGCTGCATACACAAACAAATGCCAGGGTAGCAACCCCCATCTAAAAGAGGGTTGTGGTTAAGTCTCCATGCTGCGGGGGCGGCAATAATTAGAGCAAAATGCTGCGCAAACTCGTTCTGGAGAAAGGGAGATAGCGAGATAGAGAATGAGAGAACGAGAGTTCCATGAATGAAGGGTGGGGGAAGAGGTCGACTTAGATGCATTTTCACTGCACAATTTTCAATTTTGAATAATTTAACAAGGCAAATTGCCTGTCTCTGGACTTGAAAATCCCTTTTAAGCACAATATTTAAAATGTAATTTGGAATGAACTTGCAACTCTCACGGATTTGAAATTAATTTCAACAAAAACAAAATGCCAATTGGCGATTGGGCACGTGTGTTCTTGGCAATCAGCATATTTGATTTGATTAGTTTTAAATGGTCTTAATAAGCCGCCCACATAATGAGACTTGATGAGCTTGTTGGTGTCCCCACCGACCGCCCACTCACCCTCATCGGACCTATTTTGTATGTAATATCAATAATAATAATAAATACAGTCAATTGTCTGTGACCGAAATGAGTTTCAAGTAAATTGTTTTTTCCAATAATGAATATATGCATTAAGCGATGGCATTCAAGATAATATATACTCGATATTTATATAAACTTGCCAAGTATTTATACCCAATATTTAATATATATACTTTTTTCTTTTCTTGATTAACAGACGTCAAACTGCGGAGGAACGTGAGGCGGAACGTCAAGCAGCCAATCGTCTTATGCTCTCCCTGCAAGCGGAAGCCATCAGTAAGGGTTTTGCTCCACCGGCTCCTCCTATTAGTTCCCAGCCGGGCGTGAATGGAGCGCCTCTGGCTGCTCTGCATGGACTGCAACCCTGGGCCGAGGCATCGCATGCAGCTGGCTGCTAATCCGTATACTAAATATATTTAGTAGGAAGGTTTATTTGTGATACATTTTGCTTTGTACATATTACATACTTAGTCCAGGAATGGGCACAGTGAAAACTCGAACAGTAAACGGCATCCTGTTCCCACTGTATATACATAAAAGATATGGTTATTTCCCCATCCCCTCCCTCCCAAAACGGTGTAAATACTTAGCTTTACCATATTGAGACGCTTAGTTTTAAATATATAAACTAAAAACCATAATATATACATACTTGAATATTAAGTTAAACCCATTTTCGAATAGTTTGTGTTTTAGTGCAGCATTTAAAATATAGATTACTTAGTTGTTGTTCAACAGTTGAAGGCAAAATGCATCTCAAATTACTTATTAAACAAAATTATAATTATATATAGTATACACACATACACATACATATTGTAGTGTAATTGTAATATTATCTGTCTGTAGGCTTAAGTCAAATGGCATTACCTAGTATTATAAATTATAAACTGTAAAACCTATGATTATTGAAACGTACAGAAAAGCAATGAAAATAAATATAATTATGAAATCAAAGAATCTGAAATTAAAAACTTTTGAAATAGTTTATAATTGGCAACGGGTAAGCTATTGTGTAAATTAAACAATTTTATAAATAAAAGGGCATTGGAATTTATTGATTTCGTTGTTCATTGGAATGACGATCGAGTAGTATGGAAAAGTTCTTAGTCATTAGAATTTCTTCTCTAAAATAAAACTTTCTTTTAGCTAAAGCAAACTTTAGTTTAGTTTAGAAAGAAAAACATATATATCTATATCTTAGCCAAGTTGTGTAAAATATTTGAATATTCGTTGATTGTTATCAGCACAAATCATTCTGCACATTTTTATAAAGCAAGCAAAAGTCAATCCATCTGCTCCAAATGTATATATAATCTATATTTAGTCTTTCTCTATATTACAAAGATTTTTACGGCTTTACTTTAAAGGTAAATTATATATAAATAAAGAATATTTTCGCAAATCTAAATTGAATATATGTTTAAATACATTTTGTCAACAAATTTTAAGATGAATGGAATTTTAAACAAGCTGCATTTAAAATCGATTACCAATCCAATTCGAATAATGCCTTATACCCAATTTTTTTTAACAATTTTCAATGCTACAATGACTACAAATATATATAGAACAACTGGGCAATTTTGAGAGTATAGTATAATTTGTTTAATATTTTGTAGCTCTTCATTTAAATATATTCAAGTTCTGTTGACACAAAACGAGAAACAGCAAAATAAATAGCCTCAATTAAGTGTGTGAGCACATGAACTTAATGGCCAATGTGGTTGCTCATTAGCTGTTCCGTTAGTTACTGTTTGTTCACCGTCAACCTAAAAAAAAATAAGTAAAAAACGGGATATACATAGGTTCATAAGAGGGTACAATGGCCGCCAGCGTGTCATCTAAGGGAGGTGATTAGAACACGAGCACACTAACACTGTCACTCCATTTCCTCCATTTTTTAAACTAATTTAGCGGTCTGAACAAATTTTTATACATATATGTATATTGAAAGAGAGGGAGAGGCATACATATGGCTTGGGTATGGGTAAACCTAATGGCAGTTCGACTATATTACCTTTATTTTTTAACAACACACACACAATGGCTGCACTGTTTCTTTTTTTCGGAAATGGTTTTCCTTTATGACAGTTTTATGACTGTCATGTGCAGGGCTGTTAGGGTAAACAAACGATGACGGGCCACGACGACCATAATTAAAGACTAGACGGACCTCGGACCCCAAACACACAGGCCAAAAAGTGAAGAAGAAAAAAAAAGCTGCAATAACAACTGACAGAGAGTTAGAGAGACTAATTCAATAATTTATTTAAATGTCTCGATGATGGCAGAACAATTATTTCATTGGTTGGTAGGACAAACAAAGAAAAATCGAGTCTAAGTCATTATCAGGAATATGCAACTCTTTTTTAAAGCCATCAACCTGAAGCCAAATTGTGTAAAATTATCATTGGCAGCCATTGCAAAGTGGAAAGACAAATTCTAGACCTCCAACGAATTAGCTATGACAGCCCTTAATATACTTGTAGAAGAGTCCTTTTAGAACTTTGCTATATAGTTTAATGAATAAGATTTTCTATATATTTCTACATATTGATTGATTTTATTAGTATTATTGTTTATATATCTGTTGATTAAATGAAGAAATTTTAAGGTAGAAGTTAAATTCCAAATTTAGCTAACGAAAATTTGTTGAAAAAGTAATTTGAAAATTGTTTAGCTTTGTTCTTTACTCTGACCCCCCATAATGCGGTGGCTCTGTATGCTGACACCCCATTCATTCATTTGGCTACCTCTTAAATCCTTTTCAATCTTGCCATAATCCAAATTGACATGGACATGTGCAGTCGTCCGGCCAAGAGGCTTCACTCAAAATCCTCGCTTCGGTGTCTGTAGTCGATTCGTCTGTAGGACTGTAGGACTCATTTCTGCTGCCTGTCTTGTTGACCAACCGCATGGCTGTTCATTTGTATTTTTCATACTCGTATCCATTTTTCTGACTGACACAGAGAAGGCGATGGTCGAATTTCAGCATTTGGTCCAGGCATACTGGCCACCAGTCAACCCCCTCTGGTCACTTTCAATTTGGTTTTTCTTTTGGTTTTCTTTTTCTTTTTTTTTAATATTGTGGGGAGGATTTTTGGCAAAAACTTTTTGCTGCACTCGCCCAGGAGCTGTGTCTCAAACGTGTGCCAAACTGACCCCATTTCCATTTTCATTCCCATTTCATGTTGTATTACACTAAGTGGATACAAATAGATTGTTGTTGTTGCGGTTCGGTCCAGGACCAAGTTCCTGTCCACAAGTTTGCTCAATAATCAATCAAATAAGGCAAAGACTGGCCCTCAGCCAATTACAGACGTCCATCCCCATTCGAATCCCCATCCTCATCCACATGCAATACCAAATGTGTACGAAGGCAATCTCATTACAGTGAAGATGGTTCAGTCAATGGCCGCTGGCCACAAAGAAATAAAACCCAAAAATTGTCCAATTAAACGCAATTTATGCGAATTTCCAAGTAGCCGATTGCCTCCCTTCCCCTATCCCATATCCTCGTCAGCGGCAAATGGGCAAATTAAAAAGGTGTCTCTGCAAAAGTTCATATAAACAGCATTTGATCGTGCTGATCCGTCTGCAACTTTGTTTAGGCGCCGTCTTTCAACTCTTCTGGCCGAAAATGGTTTACTTCCGCACTGACGACCACCACAACGAACAAATAAAAAAAAGGCCAACGGCTAACGGCCAACTTGTAGGAGGCCCAGAACCCCAGAACAGGACCTATACATTTGTGTTTTGTTGGCTCTAATGTGACAGCGGTCCAACACTTTAGAGTTTGGCTTCATTGGCAAACCTACCTACCTTCCTACCTACCTGTACCTGTTCGGTAGGAACGTCGGCGTCTGTTTGTTTTGCTTTTAACGCAAAAAAGAACACGTAATACATTTATAATGAAAGGCCGCAGGATTCTCTTATTGGGCTCTGAAGGGGCAGGGCCCATTGCTAATTGTTGTTAGTTTTCCGTGCCCTGATGGCATATGGTAGCCAACTCATTAGCACGTCGTATATATCCGGTTGGGATGTAGGTTTCCACTTGTATATATATATATCGGTTGTCAATAACTGTCTATAAATCATCTTTTAATCGATAGTTCTTGTTATTTTTTTAACTGAATGGAATTGCTGGGCTACTACCACCGAGGGAAGGGAAAGAAAGAAAACAAATATTTGAAATTTAATTGAATGTTAGCTAAGAATACAAATATTTTATCTTTTAGGTTTTACTGCTTTAAATAAATATTTCTTTTGGATAATTTAAAAGTAAATAATTAAGATAGTTTTATAGTTTATAAGGACATTCGACTAATGTTTAGTTATAAGAATTTGATTTGTTTTAACTAAAGCTTAAAGTTTCGAATTCGAAGAACATTTTCCTTTTTAGTTTCCTTACACTTACTAGTTAAAATTATTTAAAACAAAGTTTTAACAAAAGGCAAAATATAATCAGACTTGTTTTCAAGTTATTACCTATTAATGAATGTAAATTATTTTTAAGTCCAGTTTTCAATTAGATACAAAAGCTACAAGAAATCTTCTTTAAAATTTTCACGTTTTCTCCTTTCTCTATATTTGGATTTTAAAAACGATTAGCTTTTTAGCTTATCTCATCCTACCCAAACCCTTATCAACAATCAAATTAGCGGATTGTGACACTCAACGACCGAATCTGGCTTAAAAGTGGAAAACTTGAAAATATTTGTAAGATTTCCTTTTTTAAAATCAGGGAAAAAAGCAAAATGGAAACATTGAGATTGAGACATTATCTATTGTACTTACACTTTAGACTGCCACAGTGAGGATTCGACCATAAAGAGTGGTAACTCGTGTAACTGATTTTCCCATGCAATTTCCCCATGAAAATTTAATCAATCGTGTTTCCAATTGAGTGCAAAATCACATCCAAATGACGGAGGGGGGGAGCCGAAAAAAGGGAACACAAAAAAAAAAGTGTAAAGTGCCTGGTCAGTGAGTTTTGGTAAGGGCACTGGGGTTGATTTTTTTTTTTTTATCACTCCGCCGCAAATGTCAACAGTTGGACCTTTCACGTACGTATCTGATAGCATTATTTCTGGTATTTATTGCCAAATGGCACACACACACACAAAATTTATAACCGGCCAATGAAATGTTGTAAAAGGCGAAGAAAAAAAAAAAAGAAATAGCCAATACAACAACAAAATGACTTTGATGGGGCCAAAACAACATTTCAATTTTATAGCCACGTTTCAACCAAAACCTTCAAAAAAAAAAAAGAAGACCTCATCAATAATTGAAAATGTCTGGAAAATTTATGTTCATTTCCATTAGAGTTATGTTGTGAAAATTGTATCATATATAGTGGCAATATCAGCTGAAATCGGGCAGAAAAAACTTTAATTAGAACTAGTTGAGAACTAATCAAGCGAACGCAAAATCTAACAACAATTTGTGAAGACAAATCTCTAATGTACGTTTAAGATGCTTCCGGCCTACTTAAGTATTCAAATTAAGTTGGCCAAGTGTGCAAGATTTCCACTTACATAACTTGACTTTCATTTCATTTGTTCTTTTTGTTGGTCGGACGGACGGACGGACAGACGGACAATTGACCATTCCCATTCCCAGTTGTCCATTTCATGGATGTAACATTTGCATTTTTTATTTGCCACACACACACAGAACGGAAATTTACCTTTTATTTTTTTTGGTTTGGTCTCGCATTCGGACTTGGACTTTTGTGTAAGTGGTCTTCAGGGTAAATTTTGATTTCTGCGTAATTTTTCTTTCTCTCTTTTTTCTCGTTTTGAGGCAAGTCAAAATTCGTAGCTGGCCCATAAATAATGGAGTAGATGCTGCCGGGCCAATTGCCCCCACATCGCATCAACAGAACTGCCAGAGCAGTGCTTCAAATTTTCACGCATTTGTAAGGGAAAATTTCAAGTGGAAATTGAAATAAAAAGAAACTCATTTAGATATACCCAATGCAAAAAAACTGAAAATTTCTCCTGACAAAGCTCTCCCAAATGCATATTAAAATACGAGTATTTTCCATTCCAATCTACCAACTGGAAATCCACTGATTTTTGCTGGCCAAATAAATGGTAGACTGTAAAAATAAACGACAAACGAATGGGCCAACAATAAAAACAAACATAAAGTCAGAAACAAAAAAACCAAAAAAAAAAAAGGCCACGACATGCGACATCTCGAAAATGGAACGTGAAAATCCAAGGATAATACACTAGGACCTAAAGGGAAGAAGAAGGAGGCTTGTGTCATGTTCATGTTGACTAATGTTTAACGCACACAACTTGTCCTCTTTTGTTGATGTTGTTTATGAACCTGCCGCCTTCTCGTCTCCAAACTCTATTCAAATCCCTGCGGCTTCCGAAAGAACGGAACCAGTCGGAAATTGACGCGCGTGCCTTCAAGTCACGCGTTTGGCAACGTTTCAAATTGATGAAGTTGCCTCTGCTGCTATGGCAGTTCAGGGTTAGGGTGGGAGTAGGAGTTGGGGGGTGTAGTAGCATGATTTAACCACTCTCCCCTCTTCAGCTGGTGTCAATTGTATATAATTGCCGAATGTTGTTTTCAAATATTTAATTGAAAGGGTGTTTTGTTGCTGCCGCCTCATACTCCACTGACTTGCCATTTCGTGGTTACACGCCTATCCTGTTACAAATCCTGCATCAATGTTGTTTTGTTTGCTGTTTAATATAATTGTTATCCGCTTGTATCTCACTCGAGTGTTGAATACAAAAAGGACGAATGGAGTAAGGGTTTAAGGGGTGTAGAAAGTTAAGGGAAGCTGATTGTTTGATTTGAATTTGCTGTTGCAAGTGTTGAGATTTTCCCAGAAGTTAATTTCGATAGGAATTCTGAACAGGAAATATATGTATAGTTAGTTGGCAGCATATGTTAAAGGCCTGGGAAAAAGTTATAGATTAAATGTGATGAAAGATCAAATCTATATAGTCAGGCACTAATTGAAGTAGTTCAAGAGTAAAAGAAATGGATAAAGAGTAAAGGATACTCATGGTCTCAAAACTTTTTAATAAAACATAAACAAAAAGTAGTTTTACAATGAGAAAACCCTTATTTCATGGCAACTATTCCACATCGACACACATCTACTTTTCAACATGTCCTTTTCAACTCGACAACAACAACTGTCCCCAATTGTAAACACACACACAGACACTAACGAGAAAGCCACGATGAAAGCAGCTATCAATACAGTTTACGCAATTCCACATGGTGCCTACAATATGTGTGGGCGGAGATGGAAAAGGAGGCAAATGTGACACCTACATTCAATCGCACTCAACGGAAAGGCAGCCTGGGAAATGTGTGTGAATTGGCATTCGAAAGGCAATTCCAATTGCATTTTAATGCAATTACAACGACGTCACTCTGTCGTTGGTCCATGCCATTTGACTGGGCCACATCCACCACCACCGACACCACCACCACATTGCCCCGAAGGCCCACTTGACATTGATAATAAACAGCATGGCTGGCAAATGCAGTGAACAACTCAACTCAACTTACTCGACTGCCGCATCGTTGAAATATGTCCTGCGTCCTTAATTTCACTTTTATTCGGTTTTTTTTTTTTTTGCTTCTCCCAGACAAGGACCAGAAGCAGAGGGCATAGCACAAACAGTAGTCATTGTTGCTGTCGCAGATTAAAAGATATAAATTCATATTCCCCAAGCGCACAGAAGGGCCCTGCGTGCCGTATACCAAGTGCTGAGCCGTGTCCTGTGCCCATTCACCCTTCACACCCTCCCGAAGGATCGATTAGCTTGTTAGGAATTCAATTTGAGAACAACTTTTTCTATACTCATAACTCGATATTTCATTTTTACACGACTATGTCATATATCTTTTTTATGAAGGGATTGCGTGAATGATGAACTAGCTAAGCATCATGTCAGGCCGTTTGATTTCATGCAGATCTCGCTGTCCGATTCAAGGCGGCGGACAGGTGCAGAAGCTGGAACATTGTCACAGTAACTACTCCGAGGATATACATACCAAACTATTGTCCAAAAAACCACTTTAAGTAATTAACTGAAAGATGGTGAACGACGCTCATCAAAATCTAATGTTCATCCGCGTGCCTGTTCATCCCTGGCCTAATGAAATTGTTCCTGTTTTTCATCATCAACAAACACAAAAGACCAAAGACCAAGATGGAGAATGGACTAGAGGCAAATGTTCAAATGAAAACGTGCCTTACATCGTTTTACCATCAAAATGCACAACACTTGACATAAACGTGCAATTACGCCCGACAACTTTCTCCGCCCCACAAGATAATTTGATTAGATGAATATTAAATCATAATAAGAAATTATTATTATATATAAGTATATATTTTTTGGCAACTGCTAGTCTCTATCGATTTTTCATTTTTCCCTATCGACATCAACCCGTTTAATGGTCTCCATAATCGCTTCCAGCCACAGACTCTGCCGCCTCCACATGGAGCCAGTTGTAACTGGCTCACTTGATTGATGATGATGATTGCGTTTCACATATAAACTGTTATTATTATTATTATTATTATTATAAGAAAGGGTATTAAAGTGTTGTTCTTATTTCAACTCAGCCATTGTTAAGCAGACTTTAAGCAACTAATATTTATTGGTTTTTGGTTTTCCAATTTCTGGAGTTAAAGTCAAAGTTTAAATAAACTTAGTTGCTACTACAGTTTGTCAAATAAAAACTTTACTTTCCTTTTTTATTTTATCGATTCAGCTGTTATTATTGAGTAAGAAAAACTTAATGGGCCAATTTTAATTGGTTTATATACAATTATACACATTAAGTAAAGGGTATAAAAACAATCTTATTAATTAACTTAAATCAGAGCATACCGGAAGATCCTTGTAATGATAAATAGGTAAACAGAGATATAAAAATAAATGAAAATTTCTTTTACATTTTATGGCTGTACAATAAGTTGGGGATTCAGTATCTACATACATTATCTGTGTCTTATCTTTCACTTGGCGTTATCTTTTCCGATTTCGTCACTTGTCGTAACTTTGTTTGAAACGATTGTTCCAGCCCTTCTACTTCTACTTAAGCAATTCAGATAATTTTCTATAAATTGCGCATTATAATTATTTTCAAGTTTAGTTTGCTTGCCCATTCCAAACTGATCGGTTGTATTGTTCTGTTTAGCAAACATTTCTTATAGAAAAAATGGCTTGTAATAAATTTCTTACTTTTCACAATGGTGAAAAGATGCCCGTACTTGGTCTTGGAACTTGGCAGGTTATTATCATAAAATAAAATAACATAAAAAAAAATATTAAATTTCACAAAGTACTATTTATGCTATTTTTATCCACAGGCTTCTGATGCAGAAATCGAAACGGCTCTAGAGGCCGCTCTGGAGGCGGGTTACCGTCACATTGACACAGCTTTGCGTTATAATAACGAAGGAGCCATTGGTAAAGTCCTCAAACGTTGGATTGATGCGGGAAAAGTAAAGCGGGAGGAACTATTCATTGTTACCAAGTTACCACTTACCTGTAAGTTAGGAAATCTATATCAGAAATCGATTAAATGATTGACACTAATCTAAAATTCCATTTCCTTTTTATAGTTAATCGACCGCATGAAGTGGAACCGACTTTCAAGAAATCTCTGCATCTTCTGCAACTGGACTATGTCGATTTGGGAATCCAGATGGTAGCATTAAATTTGATAAAGATGGTCTAGTTGAGGTGGACCCAAGCACCAATCATGCGGCCACATGGGCGGAAATGGAGAAACTAGTGGAAAAGGGCTGGACCAAGTCAATCGGTGTGTCCAACTTCAGCAAGGAGCAGATTCAACGTTTGCTTAAAAACTGCAAAATCCGTCCAGCAAATCTACAAATAGAGCACCATGTATATCTGCAGCAGCGAGATCTCATAGACTTTTGCAAGGCTGAAAACATTGCTGTGACAGCATTTTCGCCTTTGGGAACCAGAGGATATGTCAATCTCAATATTAAACAAGGCATTACACGGGAAGTACCCAATCTAATGGAAATACCAGAAATTAAGGAAATAGCAGCAGCTCATAACAAAACTCCGGCTCAAGTGCTCCTTCGATGGATCATTGACACAGGTGTATCGGCCATACCAAAAAGTACGAATCCAGGGCGATTGAGACAAAACTTGAATATATTTGATTTTGAACTGACCAAAGAGGAGGTGAACAGACTCTTGGCCATAGACAGAGACTTTCGCATTTGTGATATGGCACTCTTTCGAGGGTAACTAAAAAATTTTATAGTTTTTCTTTAAGCGGCTCTATTAATTTTAGTTTCTCATATTTGCAGACTTGAAAAGCACCCGGAGTTCACCTTTAAGAATAAAAATACCAACTAAATAAAGACTAACAACCACGCTAATACAACTAAAACAAATAATATACTATTTAAAATACGAAAAAATATATATTTATCATCAAGTATTAATTTGCTTGAATTGACTTACCTGTATTGTTTTCTTGCACATTTTGGGCTTATTTAGCACTTTCGTGTTCCTTTTCATTGTTAAATCCAGTTTTCCAGATCTGCAAAATAGAAAAATTATAATACACTCAATATTTATTTAAAGAGTTTCAAATACTCACCTGCAATGAAATGAACACCATATGCGGTTAACATTCAAACTTCGCGCTTCGCCGCTACCCGGTTTGAAAGGCGCTCGACAATCGGGTATTTGGTATTTTCCCAGCTATCGTTTCTGGTAGCACTGCCAAAACAGCTGACTTGTTACTCTTTGAACAATTTTGTTTATTTCCGAAATTAGGCAAAATCTTGAAATTTACATGGAAAAAAAGCCGGTGGCAATTGGCTCAAGTTTCCAACGGAAAACTGTAAACTCCAATAGGTTTTTTTTTAAATTTGTGACAGAGTGTGTTGCATAACTCAGTTTATAGTTTTTATATGGTTGGTGCATTTAGTTGCATTTCTACCCCTGCCTCTTCGTATGACTTTTGCACATCCAGTTGCTAAATTAATAGGTAAGAATCCTGGCGCATCTGTGTCTTTGCCCAGCTCAAGGGCATTGTCAGCTGCTGTGGTACCAATAAACAAACAATAGAAACGAAAAAAAAACAAATGGCGTATTCCCGCCTTTTTGTGTTTTTTCGGCGGCAAATGATGAAGATTGGAATTTCATTCTGAGTCAGACAGCCACATCGTACAGTTGTATTTTTTATTCTGAACGATTCAAGAAGTCGACTCGTGACTGTGAAAATACGCACTAAATTTGGTTAGACTTGTTTAATTGATTGCTAAATACATTTGTATGCCAGCCCGCAGTTTAGCCGCTTTGATGGACACGGCAGCAGCTCACAATATGGCACATGGACGAAAATATGCGTTTGGAACGCAGCCTTTTACTGTACTTATTGAGGGAAACATTGGAAGTGGCAAAACTACGTTTTTAAATCATTTCGAGAAGTATCGCGATGAAGTGTGCCTGATTACGGAACCTGTGGAGAAGTGGCGTAATTGCAACGGCATCAATCTGCTCGATCGGATGTATAACGACCCAAAAAAATGGGCAATGCCCTTTCAGTCTTATGTCACACTGACCATGCTGCAGGCCCACACAGAAATCACAGACAAAAAGCTGAAAATAATGGAGCGCTCCATTTATAGCTCACGGTAAGTGGCATGAAGTTCATTGCACTTTTTCCTTTATCTTGATCTTGCCTGCTGCAGCTATTGCTTCGTTGAGAACATGTATCGCAATGGGTCATTGGAGCTGGGCATGTATAATACGCTTCAGGAATGGTATAAATTCATTGAAGAGTCTATTCACGTGCAAGCCGATCTCATTATCTACCTGCGAACATCTCCCGAGGTTGTCTACGAACGAATGCGTCAGCGTGCCCGTTCGGAAGAGAGCTGCATACCTTTCAAATATTTACAAGAGTTGCATGAGCTGCACGAGGATTGGCTAATACACCATCGTCGGCCGGAGATCTGCAAAGTAAGCATTATAAAAATCAATTTTCTCTATTTGTTCTGAAAATTTTTCACCTGTTCCATAAAGGTCTTAGTCTTGGATGCCGACTTGAATTTGGAGAATATTTTGACTGAATACCAGCGGTCAGAGACAAGTATTTTTGATGCCATTTCGGGAGCACGACAGCATCAACCTTCGCCAGTGTTGGTGTCGCCCAGTAAGCAAGAGAGAATGTCTAGGTAATATCCGCATCTCTCATTGATGGCCGCGAATTGCAAACGTCACTGATTTCGTGACTAACGAAGGATACCTCGGACACCAAAATTCTAGCTGAATATTAGATCTAAGTACTTATTATTCTTATTTCCGGACAATGTTGTAAAGGTCGTCCAAGTGACGAACAGACTTAAGGCAATGGCATTTCACTTTTAATTTTTTAAAGCGTGGTTCTTTATCCAAATCCTATAAATAATTTTTAACAACTTATTGTATCTTTTACCTGTAATTTAGTATATAATCCCACAATTCTAATAATATATATTAAGAATGTTCAATACACTATTCTGAAGAAGAAAATTCACCAAATTCCGTTTATTTAAGCAGATTTCATGAGAACTTGATCAAAATTAAACCGACACGAAACGGTTTATTCATAAACATAACATTTATTGAATCGCATCCAAATCTTTTTCTTATTTTTTGTTTAAATTTTTATCGAAAGTCAGAAAAATAGACATTTAAAGAAAACGGGGAAAGAAGTAATTTGTTGTGTGTGGAAGACCACATGGTTTGGATAGACAAAAGCCTCACCCGGGCATCTCTAGCACCTGTGTTTATACCCATGCCAAGTCATCGAAAAACTCACGTCTCGCTGGTATACATATTCGTGTCCAGGGATTTCTGCTGTTCACGACATACATAGTCACATGTGTATAATGAAGTTAGTCATGTTAGCTTGTTTTACCACCCCAGGTGCTAGCGGGTGAACCTCCTACAGTTGCCAGTACGGATCCACTAGTTTCAATCCCAGTCGACTTTCAAGTTGATTCACGGCAATCCTTGGCCCATTGTAAGAACTCATCTAAGCCGCTGACAGCCAAATTTCGTGTCAGCGCCTTAACACGTAAATTCCGATCGGTGGTAATGAGTACAAGTTCGGTCTGAATGAAGCATTTCCCATCTGTTTGTAAGAAGTAGAATATAAAAATAAAAAATAAAAAAAAAAACATCTATTGTCTTTTTTTTTTACCCCTGCACTGTTCCGTACTAGCTGTCTTTGAAACTGCCACAGCTGTAGCCAGTATTTTGTCATCATTGGATAGATACTCCTCTTCGACTAAACCAAAAACAGAAGCGTTGACAAAAGATCCTTTTGTGGTGGCACATCTAATCCAATAAAAAAGGACACACAATAGATTAAAATTCAAACTTTGATTGCAATTGACAACTTACTTCACATTGCTTTTGGCGGATTTAATGAACTCAATCGATTTCTTGGCACAAGTCGATACTTCATCAAAATGATGAATGCGTTTCGTTTGTTTCGAACTGCGATACGAGTCCAACTTAACGCCCTTGGAAAGTCCATCCAATTCCTTCACCACTGTTAGCGGAATGACCACAGTGTAACGTTTATATTCCATGGACAACTTCTCAATGTCCTCAAGGCAGTCAATAAAACAGTTGGTGTCGGGCAAAAGATAACGTGGACGCACTTCTATATACAATTTGGTGTCGACAAACTTAAGGATTTCCTCCAATCTGGTGGAACAGATTTGCTTGACCTTAGCCTTTGCCTCAAGTTCCTTTTTAAGTCTGCAAAGCTCCGAAACATCAGCATCCATGGACGGACATACATCGACTTGACCTTGTTCCTCAATACCATTGGATTCCACTGGACAGATATTTATAGTTGCAGCGTCAGTCACATCAAAATTATTAAGGGCCACTTCCATGGCTGCATTAAGATCTTCAATTGTGAAGCTTAAGTCAAGCGGCTGTTGTAATGCCTGCTGATTCTCCATATACACATATTGGAACTCTGCAATACTTCTAATCCGCTCCAGAAACTGAATGCGCTCGGTACCACGCTGGCTGCCTTCACGACTTACTACCTCACGACCCAAGGGACCAAAGCCACTCAACACAACGTCCTCATCCAAAACGATGGTAGAAAACCTACGTTCAAACTTACTGGGAAATTTGGCATTTATACACTCAATGTAATCGAAAAGTGTTTGGAGCTCGACCCAGCAATCGACAAATGAATGCCTAAAACATGCATTAATATATCATATATATATGTATAAATGTTGCATTATTATAAAATGACTTACTCTTCTGTTCGCACGGGCTCCCACAGATCAACGTTAATCGTCAGCCAACGGACATAAACTCTAACAAACTGAAGATAAGTATTAACAAGAGTGTATCTAAAATTGAAAGATAAGGTCATTAATAGCTATTACAAGACTTTAAACAATTTTTTGATATAAGCATACTCTTCATCCGGTAGACTCTGCAAGTCGCCAGAGTCCTCAACAATGGCATTCAGCAATTGATTCACCTTCCGAAGCATGAGCCCAAAGAATGAATTGGCAAAATTAAAGCTATGATAACGCATCTCGCGACGTGCTGTTGAAAACAAAACAACATAGTATTAGTTTCCAATGTGATTATTGTTATCTGTTTTGTTTTTCGTACTGCTACGCTTGTTGTGCTCCATGACGAAGACGTTTAGTGCCACCATTTTCAGCAACTTGGAACGTGATAATAGATTGTCATATTTTAGTGCTGCACTAAGCTGAATTTGCAATTTTCTCAAAAGGAGATATAAACAATCCACACTGTGAATAAGAAAAGTCAGTGCCGGATTAAGGATTTAAATATATAAGTATTTATGTGTAATCTAATTCACTTACTTGGTGCCCGTATAGAGTTTCCCAATCAGATACAAATAAAGCGAAAGAATGCGAAGCAACAGCTCCTCTGTTGGCATTTCATCATAACGATTCACCTCGGCAATCGTAGCGTTATTCTTGATCTTGGGCTTGACATTAGTGCGATGTAAACAACGTATGCCGTCAGGATAAATCCAGACTTCTTTCCGCATCGACTTGGTGGCCTTTTTGGCAGTGATAGATGCACAATGCATTGGTGATTGTTTCATTTCCGTTTCCTCGTATTTGCGCCGAATTTCATCAAATAAATCGAGAAGACTCTCCTTGGCCGTCTGAACGGAATTGGATGTCAACAGGCTACGCATGTAATAGTATACTGCGTCGAATCTTTTGTGCTACAAATGAACAAAAGATATAATAATAATCATATCTATATAAGGTATGACTTACATGATAGATGGCAATAACGGCTAACTGATTGTAAGGCGCCCCATTTCCCGGCACCAGCTCCTGAGCTCTCTGATAATATTTGACCGCCTCCAAGTAGTCCGAGGTTTGTAAATGATTTGCTCGATAGCGTGATAAATCACCAAGGCAAATAAGAAGGCGTTGGCCCACCACTTTGGAAGCACTTTCGGAACGCGAGGAGGATGAATATTTCACCATCATCTTGTCATAAACCACGTGATAGAATTTCATTGTCTGCTCCATGAGCAACAGCAAGTGCGTGTTGGCTAGCTCTGAATGCTGACGCATCAGATATTCGCGAACATTATAGAATAGCATTTTCCAAAAGAAGGCATCAACTTTGTGTTCGCACACAAACTTCAACTGCTCCAATAATAGTCGTTTGAAGCAATCCTGCAACTGGTTGTGTAGGCAGCAAAAGTTTTTCCAATTCTTAAAAAACAATACAAAAGATTGGTCATAATCTGAGCTATTTTGTGGGCTTTAGCTATTCTTACTATTAATATAAGATTCCGTTGCTGTAACACCATCAGCTGGTCGTACAATTGAATAATTTTTTTATCCTGGGGCATCGACAAAAGATTCTCGAACCAATCCGGATGGTCAGTGGTGAGGCGAACACGTGCTAACGGCGACAGTGGCGTTTGCTCCTTGTCCCTACACACATTATGCTGAAGACGGCGACGTCGACGTCCGGAATTAGCAACAGATGCCGAAGCCTCAGCGGAAGCTGATACGCGAAGAATGCCAGGTATGCAAGCGGATGAGCCCACGCTAGTGTTTGCATTCCTGTTCCTGGGCTTATTTCCCAAATCACTATCCCCCAAAACTGGTACTTTGACCACATCATTAACACCCTTGGGTTTGACCTGAACATCAACGCATGATGACGGAGATAACGATGACTTGGTCAAAATGGTTACTACGGAAATAGCAGTTGTTATTATTACGCATTCACATTCACTTGTAGTTCCCACTTACTTGGCCTTGAAGTCGTCACCGTTGTCGTTCCCTCAGCATTTTCAGCGATTTTCCTCTGCAGCCTTTTCGGTAGAGTTCCAATGATTAGCGAAATATCATTTTGATGATCTTCGTTGCGACTCATATTTTAGACGATGCTTTTGCATTTGCATTTATCTAAGTTGATTGGAATCCTTTGTTAACAAAACTGTGGAATTTTTAGTAAAAGTATTGTGTTGTTGCAGCCTGGCAGCGCTAGCGCTTAGTCTCGACTATAACTAGGTGGCAACTCTATTAAAATCGATAGTCTGCCCGTGTGACATTGCTCTACTGAAATTATATGAAAAATACGCCAATTAATGCAGTGTCATGTGGGCCCCAGCGATATACTGCGAGTGTTAACGCATTTTCATCGATAGTCGTTGAAAGAAACTGTAAAAGCATTTGCCAAGCAGATAAATAAAGTGAAATTAAAAAATATATAATGGCACAGGTTGCCTATCTGGATACTTTGCTGCGTGAATACCTAGTTTTCCGAGGTTTCTCCAGTACTCTGAAAGCCTTAGACTTGGAGCAGCGAACGGAGAGAGACCAACATTTCCGTGCTGAACGAATTATAGACCAATTTAATAGTTTGGTGCAAAATTACGACTTGCAGGCGCTGCGAAGTTTGTGGCTTCACTTGGACAACAACCTTTTCAGCAAACTGGAGCACACCTATGCTCTGGGTGAGTAATGCTTGTCCATTTACCTAACCGACCTCTAAAATTTACCTTGTATTTTAAATAGCTGTCAAGAAACTAGAAAACAGCCTGCTTAAATACTACCTTGTGACTGCCTATAGTAATAACAAACCAGAGAAGATATCAGAATTCTTTACTAAAATGGCTGGTGAACTGCAACAACAAAGCGAGTGGAAGGATTGGTTTTGTATGTACCAGATAAGCAAGCCGATTGCCAATTGTATATTTATCGAATTCTTTTTTCCAGATTTTCCCTTTTGTAAGAACGCAGAGGAATCGCCTACATTCGCCTTGTTTTTTACTAAGCATTGGCAGGACACGCTACTGCTGTCATTGCGTAACTTTTTAACCACTGTCTACCAGTGCCTCCCACAGCCAACATTTGTTCGAGCCGAACAAGAGGCGGCCCATATGCATCGGCTTAACGAAGATAATGTAGGTTTGCGAAGTCGTCTGTTGCATATTCAGCAGGAGTTGCATCAACAGCAACCGCAGTCACAGCAACAGTCGTCTGTCAGTGGGAGCACACAGAATCTTAGTGGCGGAGAGGCTAGCGCTCGCCGGCGGAGTGCTTATCGGCATCAGCAAAGTCTAAGCGACATTTTGCCTTTTGATATAAGTCCGCCGGGTCATATAGTGGATGACTTTTGTATTATTGCTTCGGAAGCCAACAGTATAAGCCAGGCCAGCGATGCCCAAGCTCGTGGACTAAAATTACTCATACGCAACATTGGTTCCGGGGGCTCGCCGGTGTTGGGGCGCAAGGATAATCAAGGGTCAGGTGGCAATGGCTCAACCAAACGAAGATCGGGCAGCGTCGGCCGCAGTTGGATATAGTAATGTGAAATCCTAAGCTTGTATAATAATACTTATAAAATATACCAAAAAGTATCTACATATAATGCAATCTTAAAATGTGCCTAGAAAGAAATCTACGGTAAAATTTCAGTCAGCTTCTGGATTTGTCAATAATTTATTGAAAGGGTTGTATTTAAGCTGGGCTAGGCAATATCTATGCGATTATTTTTACTGAAATACATTCCAAAACGCTTCTTTACAGCATTTTTGTTAAATTACCAATTCAAAATCTTGCCAATATTGTATAAGTCGTAAGGAGATAATGATTAATTTTTCAATAAAAAATATATTTGTAGTTTAGTAATTAAATGTCGAAGCGATTTCCCAGAAAATCTTGGGTGTAAACTGATTTATTAATACATATTTGTAAAATAGGTAAACTATTTCACATTTTTTTGTGTTTGCAATGTTTTATTTTATTTGCGCTTCTCCTTAAAATAGACGTACAAAACAAAGACGATGCGTGTAAGGTAATAAATGTATGTATAATTGCAATAAATAACGTAAAATTACAAAATAAATATAATTGTATAGACGATTCTCATATTCGGTGTATAAAACATCTCGATTTATACAAGCAGCACAATTTAAAAAATACAAATACAAATTTAGGCTTTGTATATTGTGTATATATTGATACATAAAAATATTTATATATATTGTATGTATCTCGTGTAGCTTCGATTTTGACTCGTTTCAATAAATGCAGGTTCAGCGTCGCTAGGTAGTGAGTGTGATTAGTGGATTCAGTGAAGCCAAATGGGTTAATTGCTTATGTCGATTATGCGATTGTTTCTTATGGAATATGTGTGTGTATGCGGGTTAGACCCGCTAACATCGCCTACTCGTGTCTACAGCGCCGTTTCAAACGATGGCAATGGTGGCAGTGATGCTGCTGATGCTACCGGAGCACTCACATACTTGTTGCTTTCCGTATTGGTATTGGCAATGGCAACATTGTTGCCTCTGGCAAAATTGGCTTTTAGTTCACCGCGCATAAAATTATTCTCCTCGGTTTGCAGGAAGAAATTGCGTTTCAGTTCAAAACTGGATGCCCGTTGCGCCGCCGTTGTTGTTGTTGTGTCACTTGTCTCAGAGCTCGCCCGAGATCCCCCACTGGTATTATTCTTCTCCTCTTCGCTATTCGCCTCCGGTATGGTGGTTGACATGATATCCGTTCGTGGTGCCGCAACTACAGCGGCCACACCACTACTGGGTGTCCGCATCTTTGGGGCAAATGTCTTGGAGGGTGAACCGAACTGACCCTGACGCAGCATTCTGCGATTGGCAAACGTCTTTGGCGAACCACTCAGATCGAGCAGTTTAAGGCTGGAGTTAAGTGTTGGCTTGGATGCATTTGATCCACCAGCATTCGATGTTGTTGATGCTGGAATGGGCATTGGGGCGGTAGACTTTTTCAACAGTTCAACGGCGGACACTTTTCGCTGCACAGGACTTGACTTTGCCGATTTGGCTAGCAAAAGTTTCTTAAAATCCAACAATGTAGTTTTGCTTTGACCAATACGATCAGCGCATGTATTAAGCCGTTCCGGCGAATTATCAGTCCAATTGCGAGATGGTTGCTTCATTGGTGTTGTTACATCTCTGTCCGTTTCGCTTCTCGTGGGCGTTGAGGTGAGAAATACTCCATCACGATTCCTTGGCACTATTGGCGATATGTTACTTTTGCCATCTGCTCCAGTTGCAGCTCCCGCGGCTGCTGCCCGTGCCAAGCGTTCAGCACGTCGTATGGGCGTTGCATACAAATCATCCCGGCAAGTTACATTGCTACTGGGCTGAACTTTTGGCTGACTGCGTCGATTCTGCAGTGTCCAATAGATGGGTGCATTTCGCTGAAAGGGCGTGGCAGTGTCATCTGTGGGCTGTGTGGCAGATGTCGGTGCTTGCTGCACTTGCTCATATATATTAGAGAAACGTTGATACCCTGCGAAAGAGAGGCACGAGAATTATTACGAATTACTTGTTAATTGTAAATTGCCACAATTTTATTTCAATTTCGATTCAGTTTTCAATTAGACGTGCAAATGATTAAATTACTCAATTCGAGGGGCATTCAAAGCAAGCAAAAGTTCCATACGTACCTGGATATGTCTATAATGATTCGATACCTGTGATTCCCACCACACTTGTTTAATGATCTGAATGATCGGACAGTATGTGGTTTAGATTTATGTACAATGGTGCGGATGGTGCATGTGCTTGAATGCGGATGTGGAGTGCTTTGGTGGAATGGATTATTTATGGGAATTTACCATGACCTCAGACCATCAGCCCATTTTTCAAAAATGATATATGTTTGTATGTATATAATTATAGTACAATAATGCCAATGATGTAATATTGGATTTGTTTTGTGTCTTTATCAAATTTTATTTTCATAGCCTTACTTACGATCGGTGGGATTGATTTATGGAATGCGATTGATCTTAAATACTGTATATTAATAGTTAATTAATCACTAGGACCAAAGTGCTAATTTTTCAAACTACCAATTCTCTTTTCTGTTAGTTTAAAGGTGCAAAAAACTACTACTACAGCAGAATTACATGTAATTAGAAACAAACACTCACACACACACACACACATTTAAAGAAAATAAATTATGCAATAGAAGTTTTTTGCACTCTTTTAATTTATGAATTTTACTAATTGGTTCTGAAAAATTAGCATTTTAGTTGCAGGGAAATGTTAAAACATAAAACTTAAATATATTATGATAATAATTTTAAATTTTCGTGTTGTACATACAGGGGGGGAAAAAAACAAAACAGGCAAAACGTAAACAAACATTTAAAGGTGCAAAAAACTTTACAAAATTTACAAAATACACATGTGTGTTTTCTTGTTTCGTTGTTGTTTTTATGTTAATTATATTTTAGTTACAATTGAACATTCATTAGAATTAGGTGAGCACAAAAAAAAAAACACATTCATTTAATAATTCTCTGGTTAAAAACAATAAAACAAACACACATACATACAAAAACAGAGTTAATATTATTATTATTATTATATTTTTAATGGCAGATAGGCAACACCTTCTGCCAGTTAGCGGTAAAAAAACATTACCGTTAACTATAAAAATAACAGGCATAGAATGTAATATTTGCATGTGTGCAGCAGCAGCAGCCACATCAACAGCAGTTCAAGTGTAAAGAAAAAGGCTGAGGCTGGACATTGAACCCAACCGACCAACCAACCAACCGACCGACCGACCAAGTATATACAGACATATATGAGTATATACTATAATGTATTATAGTAAGCATGTTTGTCTAAAGGTTTTCTCTAGCCAATTGAGCACGTACGAATAACCCAAGTGCAGGCAACTTTAAGAAGCCGCCCGAGATGCTGCCGCTTTGTCAAGATTGTCAATTACTTTTAGGCCCACGTGTGTGTGTGTATTTGTTTGTTGTGCAAGACAACCAGCCCACTTGAGGCCTTAAGGAAAAGGGTTACAAAATGAAAAGGTCAAGCCTTTGCTAGAGACAAGTTAATGAGCTGTCCGTTAGAGTTTTTTCTTCTTTTCTCTTTTTTACCAGATTTCCGTTACTTCAAACTTTTGCAAAATGCGCTGACGTCGTCCCCCGTTATCCTCATTGGGTAAAATGATTTTAAAGGGACGCAACAAGATGTTCTCCACAAATGATTTGTGATATTTTATGGACATGGGTCGTGTGGTCGTGAATACGTCATTGTCATCGTCGTCAGAGTCTGTTTCGGATTTAGATCCATTGTTATTTTCTGTCTTGTCTTCCAGTTCCTGTTCCCGTTCCTGTTCTGATTCCCGTTCCCCTTCTTTTTTAACTACTATTTTGTCTGCTACCGATAGAGCGGCTGAATCATCAAAGTTCTCTAAAGATTTGTTTTTCAAATATGAAGAATCATTACCGGTTGTTAGGGACAAGGAAAACTCATCGACTAGACGCTCAAAAGATTTGGCTATACGACGTTCACCACCACCGTTAGGTGTTGCCACATTATTGCGATTGCCTAACTTGAGCGAACCTGTTGCATGCTGTTGCATGGGGGGCAATGCACTTGGATTCGGATCTAACGAATATGAATTGTTGTTGCTATTATTGTGGTTGTTGTTATTCTCCTTATTCATTTCCAGCTTCAGCTCATCGTTGGCCAAACGGTAGCTGTTGTTACGCTTGAGAGCAGAACGCGGCAGGCTGGTACTGGGATATGCATTCGCAACGGGAAATTGCATTGCAATTGGGTCAATCGATAAAGCGACTGCCAGAGGAGAAGGAGATATGGGGGATGATATTGCCATTGCAGGGCCATTTACTTTCCCCCTCGGTGGCAGGGGTGGTGGCGGTGGCGGAGGTATTGGGGCCCCATTCCCCAATCCATTGGACAAGTCACCCTCTGGGGGGTAAGTTTCCATTTCAACAACCCTCACTTTCGACTCGGTATTTTTGGTTTTCGGCTCCATCTCTACACTTGATATGCTGCTCATTGATGCGAATTGCTGGCTGCTGTTGTTGTTAATAGTACACATAGTAGATGCTTTTGTTGTTGTTGCTGTAGTGTGTGTGGCAGTGTTGCAAAGTAGCGTGTTATTTACATTAGCAAGGGTGGGGTGGTAAAGGGATATGGGTTTGGGGCAAGCAAAATTGCAATTGGCATTAAAATGTTCTTCCTGCGGCTGTTGTTGCATCTCAGAATGCTTACCTTCTTCCCCAGAATTTCCTGTCGATGCCGTTGATGATGATGAATTGGTGGCCGTGGAGCCAGTAGACGAATTTGATTTCCCCGATGGCGATGGCATCATGTTGGCGGGCGTTCCAATTGTCTCATAAAATGGATTTGTATGATTTGCCAACAATTGCTTCTGATCCTGATAGTTGTCACTATAGACAGACATGCCGCTGGTGGTGTTGCTGCTGCCGGTGTTGTTGTTGTTGTTGGGCGTTTTACTTAGCGGTGATTTGGAGACAATGGGACGTACATTGGCCACCTTACGAGTACCAGAAATACCGCCACCGTTTAATAGTAGTAACTTGGCACTCTTTGTTGCCGATGCGGATGCGAGTGACGATGATGATGCACTTTCTCCAGTCGCTTCTCGCGTTGCACTGAGCAGAGCACTTTCGGTTTCCTTCACATACGGTCCAGGTGCAAATGTGGTATGTGCACCCTTACGTCGTTTCAAACTGTCGGAATCGTAAATGATTTTACCCTCGGCATTCGTTCGTACGCGACGCTGTTGAGTACCACAGTTCCCGTCGCTAGTTGAGATGAGCGACTTCTCTTCGCGTAGTTCGCTAATTTCTGCATACATAGGTACGCCACAGCTCTCACTGGCAACTCGGTTCCCAATCCGATGGTTTGGTGGTGGTGAAATGGCGACAGCTGCTTTTTCTGACGACTCAGCTGCCAGATGTGCGCAATCGCCGCTCTCTGCCTGGGGGTGGTTTAGGGTGGCAATTGCATGCCGACGCAAATGCTGTGGCAACTCATTGAGCGACACATACTCAGAGGTGGTGGTGGAGGAGGAAGCTGAAGCCAAGGCGGATGATGACTGTTCGGGTCTCACCTGGCGAACTATGTCATTGGAATAATAGATTCCTAGGCTGGAGCTGGCGGCCGAAGATGCTTGCATTTTACTACGATTCTTGTTGTTATTATTGTTGCTAATGTCGGCTATCGTTACATATTCGCCGGCTAAATCGTAAAGCTCATCATCGTTAACGGCACTCGAAGAGGCGGGCTTTGCCGGTGAGCTTTTGCCCGGTACGAGCTTCACCTTCAGCTTTTCAAACATGCCACTAAGAGCTCTTGTTGGTGTCTGTCTTAGCTCATTGAGGTTGTGATCCTTACTGCCAGGAGACACTGTTGCATTTGTGGGTGTCAATTGCTCCGTTTCACAATCCTCACTTTGGTCTACTTCCACTGATAGGTTAGTCAAAGTGCGATCATGATGCTCATCATCATCACTAGTGGTTGGAGTTATAATGCACATCGACGGTATTCTCTTGGACGTAATGGCTGTCTTCTGTTTAATGCGTTCAATACGCTCTACGCCCTCCAGATCAGAGGATTCCGAATATTCCAAGTCGCCACACACTCCTGGCAAAGGCAAAGCCGAACGTTGTGAATGTTGTTGTTGATCCTCCGGCTGTGAGGCCGCATCTTCCGATTGGGCAGTTAGTTTAACATTTCTTTTAATGGTGCCGGTTCGTTCTAGAGTGCTGCCAATAGTACTACTGCTGTAACTACGTTCCAAGGTACTATTACTGGCACTATTGCTCTGACTCCGGCTGCTGCTATGCTTGCCCAACGAACTGGTTCTCTCAGGAACATCTGGCCCAGAAATGGCTGCAGCATTTAGAAGAGTTGTGCAAACTGTGCCCGCTGAGCTAGTGGTAGTCGAGGTGGAACCACGTCCATACAACTCGTACTCATTTTCCGCATTGAGGACCGTCTGATTAGATTGACTGCCAAAGGAGTAACTGCTGGTATGAAGACTCTGTTGCAAAGGCGTCATTGGCGGCTCCTCTTCTTTAAGAGTACGCAGCCCACTATCCATATGGAAAGACGTATAATATCCTTCAGTATCGCAGCTGTAAGCGGAGCTTGTCTCATCGTCCAGATGATTGGGATAGGCCCCAGCACAGGCATCTGATTGCAGTTCTGGCGTAGCTGTGCCCTCGCTGGTAACACTGCTAGATGCAGAAGTGTTAAGGAAGCGTCGACGACTCAACATGGAGGAGGGTGGACCACTACTGCCACAGGGTTGGAAACTGGACACATTTAGCGAAGTATTTGATGCACTCGACTTTGGCTGGGTCATTGTAATCTCGCTGCCAATGGAGGCCCTGCCGGATTCTGAACTTGCACTCCAGTTGCCACTCGACGAGTGTGGTTGTTCATCTTTACCGGCCAAGCCATGTAATCCATTCCGGCGCTGCCTATTTAGCGTGGCTGTCTCTCGCATCTTAACATGTGCTGCCGCCAACTGTAATTTACCTCTCAATTGCCCGCTGCTCGAGACGGTCATGCTTTTCTCGGAGGAGGAATACGAGGGTTTTCGTTCGTGCGAAAACCGAGATTCACTCTTTTGGGTAATCAGATCATGTACCACACACTCATCATCAATGTTACGGGACTTGTTGGCCCCCGATGGGGTTACTCCTGATCCTCCTTCTGGCTTCTCGGCGGAACTGTTCTGAGAACTGCATCCGCTGGTATCCAATTGGCTGCTCTCGCCAAAGCCATTCATTTCGCCGTTCCTCTGCATAAACTTGAAACGATTCCGGCCCCACTGTTTCAGCGAATTGAGGCGTGTCAGTGTGTTCTTGCCTTTGTCGTAGGGCAAGGCAACAGATTCCTTTTTTAAGATATCGCTGGACTTGCTGCGACCAAATTTCTTGGATTTTTTCGAACCATCGGCAGTAGTGGCATCAGAATGCGACAATGCAGCTGGTGCTGGTGAGGTGGTACTCGACGAGGCATGCTTCGACTCTCTATGGCTGTTGTTGTTGTTGTTTAATATTTGAGAATTTTCAAGTTTTTGGTCAAAATTCATATGTTTTTGGGAAAGAGAAAATATTTTTGGTATTTGGTTAGCATATTTGTAAGGAAGATGAAGATGTATTTAGGGCATGATTGGAGTTTGGACAGTGGAAGTTTGGAGTGATAGAGTGAGTCAGTGAGTGAGTGAGTGAGTGACAGAGGTTAGAGAGATAGTCGGAAAGGAAAAGGTTTATATGTACTTTAAGTTTTGCCTTCCTATGACAATTATTGTGATAAAGTTTCAGTCAAGGATTTGCTGCTGTTAAATATTTCAACTTTGGGCTTTTTTTTCTTGGTTAATTTCACTCACATTAACGCGCACACAAAGAAACCAAACAGATGGGTGGAGGAGATTGAAGGCAACCATTGAAAATACAAAATCTCAATTTAATTAATGGCACAGTTCAAAGATTAATTTCTGAGAATACATTTATAATTTCTATTTTTCCAATTTTCTCATCTCTGCTTTTGATTATTAAAAGCGATTACAACATCTAAATAGAATTTTTCGAGTGCTTTTAAAATAACTTTTGTAGTTTCAAAGGGGGAGAAGAAACGGCAGCTGTTTGACATGCACTTGGTTAAACAGATACAGAGAAAAAGAAAATGAGAGAGTGTGAGATTAGAGGTACACACACACATATACATACATAGACAAGTCTAATAATGGTGATAAGACAATCATGGAAACAAAAATGCAATCGCATAAAGAGATCAATCAATATAAGAGTCAGAACTGAATGACTGATTGACTGACTGTCTTAGTAAATTTCAGTTATTTTTCTATGAAATACAACAAATATAATAATAGAAAGTGCCTTTCAATATAGCAGAACAAAATAAGTGAACTTATTAAAGAGCTGTCAAAGATATCGTATGCATTCACTTTGGCTGTGACAGTCACCAAACTGCTCATCACTGACAAATACTGCACTTACAGTTTGACAAGCACTCAGGGTTTGCTTAGCTATGCTTTTTTGGACTGCTGATCTAGTTCAGATATGCCAAGACATATCGAACAACATGGGCATACACATACACAAGTGCATATACATGGATGGTATCCATATATGTATGTATGTATCTATGAGATTCTGTAGGTTTCATGTTTCATATCCGAAAGAGAGGCAGTCAAATGGAATGACGCTGTCTCCTTTTGGATTCCTGACTTTTTGTGGGCAGACGCCAACAGAAAAACAAAATAAGATTTATGAAACTTTTAGCGAAAAAGGCAAAAAGGCGTCGTGTGTGCCATTTGAAAAGCCCAGCGCCAACAACAACAGCCATTTTCCAGGAGCGTTACGGGTGAAGGGGGTAAACCAAAAAATAAAAAAGGAAGGCAAAGAGTAAAACAATTTCTATATGTTTGTGTCTTTGCCTTATTCTGGCTGGGATTGTTGGCAAATCCCACAGAGGAGACTGTGCTCCTAGCCTGATTTATGCTGATGATGATGATGATGACGATGCCAGGGCAAAGACATGGACTGGTAAGGTGGGTGGAAGGCTGCGGTCGCTAACTATCTCTGTACGTGTGTGGGAGGTTCTTTGATGATATGTATGTAAATATGCTAGTGTTTCAGTTTGAGTGTGTAAGTGTGTGTGTGGGTATGTATGTATGTATTTGTGCATTTGTGTGTGAATCATTTATAATTTTCCGATTAATTTGCTAAGCTGTTTCTTTTTTCTTTTGATTTGAGTTACTCATCGGTTTCTTTTCTCTAATGCCAAATTGCTGAAATGATGAATTTTTGCTTGCATTTTGTTTCTAATTAATTACATACAATATTTAGTTTAGACTAATTAACATAATTTGAATATATTATTAATTGTTGTTTTTTTTTTTTTGTATATACACATTTTCGCATTTGTACAACATTCAAATTTAGGAAAACAATTTAGAGACATTTAGAGCCATGCAATTTGTGCTGCTAATTCGGCAAAATATATATATATAACAGAACGTTAAAAGTTAATAACAAAAATAAATTATGTATGTAAATCAAGAAAAAAAGAAAAACAATGCGAAAAGAAACTAAATAACAGCATAACAAATATTCAGCTAAATTGTTGCTGATCGCACAATAATTTCATAAGAAGATGCAAATGCTGCTAGATCCGACAAAGGGATCTGCGTTATATATGTACATATATAGGATATGTAAGTATGTATATGGTATATACGTTGGTTTTAGTACAGGGATTCTCTTTTCTTTTTATATATGTACAGTTTTTAGGAAGGGGGAAAAAGAGAGCGAGAGAGAGAGAGAAAGGGAGAGAGATAGAACTCATGTGAAATAAAGGAAAATTAATGTTAAATAAAATTCGAGAGAGGATAGAATTAACAGAGGATTTCTAGTTCTATATAGATAGATATTGAAGATATATATTCATTGTCTACATACCCATTGGCTGCATCTTGTATCTCCTTTTGATCAATCCCAGCTATGGTATTCCTTCGCTTGCCACGCACCTTACGGGATCTCGATCGTCGACTAACCGTCTGTAGATTATCATCCAGATTATTGGCATCTGTTTGATTATTCTCTGGACTGGCACTGCTGGATGAACCGGCAGCTGTTCCAGTACCATTGTGGCCGCCAGCATAGCAACCAGTTGTTGATTTCCTCGCTGCACACATACGCTGGAAATGCTTGCCAGAGGTGTTGACCGAAATCACTTCGGCGGGGTATCTATATGATTCAATACAGATTGGGGAAAAATTGTAGAAAAGAGCGGTTGAATATCAGAGGGCTCTTACAGTTTTTAAAGTGCATTTTGTGGTTTACACAGCAATTTGTTTATGCCTTAAATCAACAGAGCGTAAACAATGCCGCTCCATTTTGGGGCCAGTTGTGGCGCATCAAACCAAATGAGCCATGGCCGCCACCAAATGGGGCATGGCTGGCTGGCTGGTCTGTGTGTGGTTGGCGGACTAGAGTATGGGGCCATGACTGGGCGACACTTGCATAATTGTGCGGTCGCACTGTAAATACCCCAAACGTAATTGCATTAATTTATTTAATCTCGCTCCCCGCCCCCACCAGTATTGCATAATAAAAAAATATCGAAACAAAAACCGGCGTAAAAAAATGCATTAAACAATTGAAATTGTTTGTTTTATGTTTTTGTTTTGCCGCCTGAGCAAATAGAAACAAAACAAAATAAAAGTTTTTGTGGTAATTTGCATAAAATACTCATAAAAATTGAGTTTTTAAAGGAAATTAGCATATGGACAAATGCTTTCTATTTTGAAGTGTGGGTAACAGTTAATGTAAAACTGTGAATGTAAAACTGTATGGCTCTCAAACTCCAGCTTGAACGCGTTTAAAACTGTACAACAGTACTATCAAAACTGTACGTTAAGGTTAGCTCGTTTTGTCAATACCCTTTAATTAAATCTTTGGTCATAGATTATATTTCTTAATTGGTTTAATACTCACTTTAAGGCAATCAGTTTAGTTTGTTCCTCGGGTGAAGGCAATCGATGATTCAAAGGCACATCTTTATTGATATCGTTCGGCAGTAGTGGTTGATGTGGTTGATGGGCACTGTCCACCGCTTGGCTAAGATTTTGCCCATAAAGGGCATCGACAGCATCGGCAGACAGTACGGACGGAGAAAGGGCGGGCGTTAGGACGCCATTATCCCCGATTACCATCGATGTGCTAATCGAGGTGTCCACATGATGCATGCAATCGGGCGTAACGGTGACATCACCCAAAGCCTCGCTGGACGTCCATTTACGTAGATCCTCTATGGCAGCGGGCTATAAGGTAAAAAAAAAATGGAAAAGGCGGAGAGGAAGTGAAAATTTAATTACCATTTGACCAAAATGTTTCTATGCGGCATGCAAAAATATACATATAAACATATATATATAACATCCTTTTTTAGTCCCTGCTTTATGTCACGAATATATATCCCTTTGCTTCATATGTATGTTGAAAAATGACTTTTGGCTTTGTTTTTTGTGTTTGCGCAAACATTTGCTTCGGCCTGCTGGCAAATTTGACCAAGTCACGCGATTTTTTTCCAAATCGCTTGAAAGCATCAAAAAACACGAGTTTTTCGGCTTGTTCATTTTAGAAACAGACTTCTGCTTCCATCGAAATTCAATCAATCTAATTAAAAACAATAAAAACAAATAGAGGATTCGAGAAGCATAACGAATTGCAGTCACCCTAACTTGAATGAAATGTTCTCTCTGCCAATAGAAACAATTTCCAAAGGGGGGAAATTAAAAAATGAAAAAGTTAAACTCAAATTTAACCATTTTCCATTATTAGCTATTATACCCCACTCGCAGAAAGTGTAAATTGTAAAACATTTTCCTACATTGAAAATGGTTTTTCAGTCTTTAAGTGAATTACAAGTAATAAAGCAAAAAGCGCAATGGTTTCATTTGATTGTCGGAATGGTTGTTAAAATCAATTGTAACAATTGAAAATCAACTTTCATTGGCTTAAGGGGAAGGAGATGTGTCCCCACACCCATTCCCGTCTGACAGCGCCCCCACAAAGAAACAAAAATACAAAAATTTACATAAAAACACACTTGTGCTAGATTCGCTACTAACAAACTATGGGCAAGTCTTTGCCCATAAAGAGCCAATTGAAGAAATAACCATGCCCTGGGCCTTTGTCTGGATCCAAATCTGGATCTCTGTCTGTATTATATGTGTCTGATGTCTGGGGTCTCTGGCGCTGTCTCAAGCTGACAATATTTTGGAGCTTATATTTACGGTTCGGCGGGCAAGTTTTAACGATAAAATATTTGCACATAAATATCGTACCATATATAATACTATAATGTAATGTAATTTAAGTGCTGTCAAACAACAACAGCAATAACAACAACAACAACAACAGCAACAAGAAAGACAAGATATCATCCTTATTTCATTGAATGGACGCGCTGCCGTAACCAATAAACCGCAGACCAGACCACGCTAATGGCTGGACCTCGCCGATGTGGGTCTCTTTTGAGTGTATCCAAGTGGAACTTTGTGGCCAACTAATGTCAAACGCAATGCGAAAAGGATTAAAAGTCGTTTTATTAAGAAGCAGACAACTGCAAGAAACTACAGAGAGAATGAGAAAAAGAGACAGAGAGATAGAGATAGAGAGAAGACCATGGCGACATGACGACGACAATGACTGGGATTGACAACTGGCTTTGGTTGTTTTTGCCAAACAAGTTTGGCAACCTATTGAACAAGGAGACGACAATTCAAGACGCAGTCGTTGCCATTGGCATCGTTGATGTCGTCGTCTTCGTCGTCGTCTATTGGCCCCGTTGGCTGTTTGTCTTATGGAGCTTATCTAATGGCCTGACTAAAAGATAAACAAGAGACGGTAGAAACACACAAAGAGACAAGACGAGACCAAGAGAATGACGGCAACTGCTATAAAGGAAAATTGTTCTAGCTAGAAAGCGCGTTAGTTTAAATTAACTGCAATTTTCTGATATGGTCGCAATGCAATGAGAAGCGTTGTCAGACCAAGAATTGATGAAAATTAGAAAGAGAATGATATGTCTAACAGCAATTTCAAATTCCTTAAAGGGGTGACATTCACATTTTGGCTAACATAGAATATTTTCGAAATAAAACTGAAAAATATCTACGATTTTAAAGGTATAGATAATATATCTAAGGAATATGTTGGTCATATATTATCATGTGGAGTAAATTTTTGCCATCTCAGCTGGCAATTTGAGTCTTATGTGGGAGTACGAGTCATGTCATATCAGCAATTAACACAAGTTGACTCCAATGATTCGCTTTACTCGTTGCCTACGGGACTCCTTCATCTGTTGTCTTCCATCTCCATTTTCATGTGTGTGTGTGGTCTTTGCTTGCAGCAGGTTTATGTGCATACATTTAGAGCAAACTGTTGTGTGAAGATACTTTTTGGCCATAGTTGCTCAGCATTTGATGTGAGAAGACACAGCTGGCTACATGGGAGGAAACAGTAACCACAACTTTAGTCGCACGACCACACACATGAGGTCGGAGCTGGTCTGAGTCCATGACCGTTCCCATTTTTATTCCCGTTCCAGAATCTCTATGCCTGTGTGGTTGCGTGATGTGGCCACTAAATATATTATTTATGCATGCGGCAAGTCAACTTTAGTCTGGACGAGACTGTGTAAAGTACGACTAACTACAAGCCACATAACTGTCTAACAGTCTAACGGTGCTGTTATAACCAAACATAAAAGCCATGCTTGGCTACTACACTTACCAAACGTATTTCAATCTCGGCATCGATACGCGTGCGCAGCTTCCGATTGGCATTGCCAAAATCGGATATGCATAACAATTGCTGATCATCTATTCCATTCGAGGCGGAACCATTTAATAGGACATCATGATCATTAAGCACAAGGTCACCGTTTAAAGATATAGAACGTGGCGGCGTTATGGCTGTAGAGTGAGCTACTGAGCCAACTGCCAAGGGTAACAATTCCTTGCCCGCATCCGTATAGAGTTGTTTCACACTCAACGGTCGCGTTTCGTTGGTGAAGAGCTCCTTCTGGAATGACTTGTCCGTCTCATAATGTTGCTTGCGTTGTGCAAAAGTGAGCAGGTCGCTTTCAGCTAAAGGAAAAATTAAAAAACAAATTGAAAATCAATTAGAAAAATAATATAAATTTTATTGAAACTTGAAGTTTATCTAAATGATTTATGCAATAGGTAATTTTGTTTCTACAACTCCACATAAATCAATTATTTATTCCAAGGCAAATCGAATTAAGACATTATGTTCTATTATCTGCATTACTTCTCTGTGTTTATTGAATCATAGATGTTTATTTGCCATCGACTGTGAAACTGTTGCACGGCATTTGCTTTCAATTTAAAACGCACTTCATTGTTTATACGACAATGATTTATGCATAAACAAAGAGCAGCTGCTTTCCCCACAAATAAATCAACGCTCAAATTAATAGAGTGGAAAAATTGCGAAAAAGACCAAGGACACAATCATAATATTCATCCGAGTTCGTTTTTATATTTTTTATGTTGTGCCACGCATGCCATGAAAAATGTAATTAACTTTAATAACCCGGCCACATGCCATTGCCATAAACGAGTGGTCCGGTCTCCCGTCCGGTTGAATCCTACGATTCTGTCTTCTATGGACAAGCGGCACTTCCATATTTAATTCACATGCGAATTTGTGGATTCCCCCAGGGGTGGTGGCGGGAAGAGATATGTATATGGTAAGAAAGAGGTACATATAAACCGTTTGTCTTTCTGGCTGTCTGCACATTTTGCATTTAATAGGCCGCCATGTGGACACGATGGTAATGAAAACAAAGCCTCGAGGAGCAGCAAGTACCAGGAAAATAACAAGAACAACGGCGACAGAGAAGCAGCCACTCGTAGATTAACAAGGCAAGAGCAAAGACACTCGACGTTACCAAAGCTGGACCGCTGCCAGGCACCAGGCACCAGACACAGTAGCCAGAACCAGCCCCCCAAATCTCTTCTCTCCACGTCCCTCTTTTACTAGTCCCGTTCCTCATTCCGAATCTCATCCATTCTCCAATGTGGAACCTAGCGCTAAATTCAGGCAATTTTATGGCAGCCGGGCAACGTTTTGACGTTGGATGCGCCACTGCCACTGCCACTGGAAGACGCATTGGTCTGGGGTCTATTCGGGTCGGGGACATTCACTACAGCTAAAGAAACTACACAAGAGGCATTTCCCCACTTTTTTCCCATTTCAAGTGCACAGACATTGGCACGCACTGCCATGGCAACATGACGACGCAAAGACGAAGATCTCCTGATCTGGCAGTCAAAAATGCAAAATTAAAATTCACCAAAATTCAATTAAGGCCTCTCGTCTCGTTCAGGTGTTTTTGCAGGTTGCCAGTTGCAAGCGGAAGTCGGAAATGGGAAATTAACTTTTGGGAAAATATGATTTTAATTCCATAAGATTGAGGGCGTCATGAAGTCTGGTCAATGGCCATGAATCGGATGTTCATCATCATCGTCATCAAGGTTTTCTTTAATACAACTTATGAGTCAGCTAAAAAGTAAATATATATATTGCACTTGTACATAAATTCACTCAATTGGCATTCGTAGCAAACTCCTCGTGCGCAATTTGTTGAATTTTTCCTCATCTTTTGTCTGGCTCTTGCATTAATTTATGCAACATTTATAAAGTGGCACAAAGCACAGCCATATCGGTATCTGTCTCATTGACATCGACAAGGAACAACACTCTGCCAATTCAATGGCAATTGTAAGGGAGCATAAATTGATAAAGACAGCACGAAAATTTGATAGTAATAAACAAAAAACGATGAAGAAGTACCTCACAAATCAAATATTCCACTAAAGTAAGGAAAACTTACATACTTACAAAGAAAATACAGTCTCAATAATGTGATAGAAATTGCTTAACAAACAATAGTGACCATGTATGTAATTGGAATATCAAATGAAGCTATAAAACGGTTTGCACATAAAGGAAACAATAATTGTAACTTCAGTACATGGTCAGTAATATGATATAAAACTAAAATAATAACATATTCAATAAGCTATAAAGGAAATGATTAACTATTGTAAATCCATATTTGTGCCATATTTGTGTTTACCAACTTTGATAAATCATTACTAATAAATCATAAAATCTCAAGTCTATTCTCAACAATTTGTGGTTTAATGCGCAAGCCTAATGAAATGTGACATATACCCGGCGCCCATATTAGCATATCATATTACACGTTTTTGATTTGTAAGTTTGCGCCCTCTGTTGACATCTCTCAATTGTCATGTCAAACGACAATGAAATTTATAGTAGTACCGCAAATCAAATAACCTCAGACGACATGATGCTGATGTTGTCGATGCCAGTCACCCAGTCAGTTATAGAAACCAATAACCCCAAAGCCAATATATCATCAAAAATGCAGTTGCCATGTCTTTTACTTCGACTTCTGTGTGTGGTTTTCTATCAAATAAATGTGATTTGCACAAAATGTTGGCCGAAACCAAAGTTGAATGAGATCTAAAGCCAAAGCCGGTACTGGGGGGAGTTTTCTTCTTTTTTTTTTTTTGAGAGAGACTCATAAATTGACACCGAATGTCTGTAAGTAGGCAACCCGATAGAGGGATAGTACGTGATATGGTCACAAATGCAGCATAAAAGCTAGACAAGCACGTAGCCATGGTACACATCGACTCGACTGTATTTTCCAGATACAATCTGTCATGGGCTAGTAGACCATTTTGTAGCATAATTTCTGCACAAAACAAGTTTCAAAAGAAGAACAGGGGTATAGGGGGTTGGAGAGATGGGAAGTGAGTGTGATTCTGCCAAGATGTGAATGATTTATAAGCAAATCGAAAAGCCGATTGCAATGTCTGCTATTTGCCTTAATTATGACCAATTGCACAGGTTCAATGGCCCTCTGTCCGTTTACAAAGTCATGTTCTTCTCTTTTATTCCTCTACTTTTTTCTCTGTTCCGTTTAGTTTATGTATTTTTGAAAATAAAAAAATCTCTAGCCAAAAACTTAATTGCATCGAGTGCCAGACAACGAGCAGCTACTGAGCTGGCTCCTCCAATCAGTCGACTGTCCATTTTTAATTTAATTATTTAAAGCGAAAACAATTGCAGGCAAGTAAACGAATCCGAGTAGGAAGACAATCTGTCAGTGGCCCTGCCCTTGGCTGGCAGCCAGACCGCCATCCTCTCCTCTCTTTATCTTCACAACTCAACCATCTTCCATTCTAGGCTGTGCCCCATTCCTGCTGTGCGTAAGTGTCATAATAGCATTTAAAGCAATTACGGGTCACATTTCGGCCTGGGCATCATCGTCATCGGGGGCCATCATAGCCATCATCCTCGGCATGGGTATATATGAAGGGAAATGAAAGTCCTGTGGACATCCGTTGCGATAAAAATGGAAGCCAAGTGATAAATTAATAAACGGCAAGAGGAACAGGGAGAAAACGTACCAAAGTTACAGAATTTAAGACAGAATGATTTATATTCTATATAATAAAGCCACAAACCACATATTCTTTCGCTCACTCAACTCACACTCTCTCCTTTGAAGCATTCCATTCAAAATTAAATTGATTAAATTTACCACTGAAATATAAATTATTTCATATCCACAATCCTAATGCAAAATGAATGATAATAATGTTACCGGGTCGCAACTGCTTCTGCTGCTGCTGTTAATTTATCAAACAAAATCCAAACACTTGTTATAAATGATGGGAGAACGTTCCATATGAACATTAACATATATATTCGTCTGTAGTATGTGGACAACTTGAACAACCTGGCGCTTATCACCCAGACAATGTCTACTGTTCACACGGCCAAAAGATGATTTATGAGCCAAAATTTTTAAAGGGAAATACAGGTGAATACAGAATGTAGCCATAGGCGTGGAAAAGGTATCAAGCGGGATTGTTCAATTTTGATCAATCGAAATGAATCAATTAATTCGAAAATTGTCAAAGATAAATGCACTTTAAATAAGGTAAAATATTAAATTAAAAGAGAAGTGGAAATTGTACAAAATTAACTTTGTAACTATTTAAGAAGTTTTTGGACTTCTTTATTACAAATAAATCATAAAATGGTTATCAATAATATTTTCTGTTTATTTGAGAAAAATTTCCTCTTATCCACACTGTTAATAATTTTCTAGGGAAAGTTGGAAACTGATCATTAATTAATTAAAATCCAGTGGGAACAAAATTTGATTTAGAGATTATTTTTGACCACGAATTTGTAGTTAAAGATAAGATTAAAAGAAGAAGAAGAACCATTAATAAAGACATTTTGATTTTAAAATAGGGGGCTCTATTTAGTTAAGAAACCTCCCCCTTATGAGTTTTCTTATTTAAGTTGTTATTTCTGAGTTTGATTAAAGTTTAAAATTGTCGAAAGAGTAAATAAAAAGTAATATCAATCATTTTATCTAACGCTAGATTTCCTTGGTAATATGATTTCTAAACAAAAAGTTTAATTCTTAGTTGAAAACTTTTTCAATATGTTTTTCTACTTGAAAATTGAAACTTTTGTTTTAACTTCTGGGCTACGCCCATGCCAAGAGCAGCTTAAAGTTTAAGCGGTAAATTTGTAACGCCAAAATGAATACTATGTATGTACACACACACAAACGTATATGTATGCAGTTTTATATATTCGCACATTCATTCCCATGAGAAACATTACACAGACAATGCTTATAAGTGTGCGTGTATGGGTAGTCACATGTGCTTTATGGCCAAGTTTTTTGTTGCTGGTTTTTGGGGTGGCTGGTTGGCTGCTATTTTAACAAATTTTCGCCAAATGAAAAGCAAAATGGAGGAGGAGGGGCAGATCGGTAGCAGTGGCAGCCGCAGCAGCAGCAGAAGCAGTGGCACAAACAACAACATTTTGGGACGCCGGGCGCATAAATTGTAAAACCAACAACAGCTAGACAAATTTATGCAATGCCACAGAGAGTAGAAGACAGAGAGAAAGAGAGAGAGAGAGGAGAGAGTGTGCAACAAAAGTCCGCAAATGTTGCACATAATGCGACAGCATCAAAGCAAAACATAGCATTTAAACATATATAGGTACAATACATGTACATATATAGTATTATATAGTTTGTATAGGAATGAAGTTGACAATCAACTTAAAAACCACAGAGAAATGGTTTTTGTTCGTCATCGCTTTAAGGAAAAAAATCTCATTAAGTGCTTTAGCGTATCCTGGCCATTTATTGTTAAGTTGCTTGCAATCTGCAGTTTTGAGGCATTAAAAGCCATTTGACTTTGCCAGCTGCGCTATTAAAACTGATTTATGTCAGTCACATACATATACATATATAAAACACACCCACGCACACACACACACACAATACCCACGCAAAACGCATTGCCAAAAAAAACGAGAGAAAAAGAAATGGGCAAGTCACGTGATTCCGATTTACCAAGCCCAAACCATAAAAGGTCAATGCGTTGACATTTTACAAGGGTAAAAGTAATCCCCGTCTGTCCTGAATCTAATCATGTGACTTATGGAATATATTTTGAGCACGCCCTTCTATACCCTATATAAGTGCCGTAGAAAGCAAGAAGTATTTCTAACCTATTTATAAAGGTTTCAAAATAAACATAACATAACTTAAATAACATATAAAAATATATAAAAAACATTTTAAAACTTTAAGATATTTCAATTACATTTAAATATACTGGAAAGTTATTTTATCAAAAGACTTGGAACTCAAGTGAGTTTATTTTCATCAATTTCTCACGGCAAAGGGTATCTAAAAGTCATGACTTTGATTGCTTAAGGTATTTGGTTTTTCACTGTTCTTTTTTTTTTAAATATCTTATGATGGCAGATAGAGCACGAAAGTCTATTGTGTGTGACCTGAATGGATTCCATTAACCCTAAAAAATTTTAGGCTGCTAATAAAATAGTTTCATTTTGATTTTTTTTGTAAGGATTAGCAACTAATAGAAAAGGAGTGAAAGCAAAAATTGTATTATAAACATTTCCTATCAAAAGTAGAACTTATGTTTATGGACAAATACATATATAACATATTATAAAACTCCCTCAAAAAATTGAAAGATCGGCCTTGCAAATACTCATAAAACCTATTCCATGATAAATTGCCAACTGTATATTAAAAGTATCTTCTTCTTAGTTTTTCAATCTTAATTAGTTTTTCTTTTGATATTTGTTTTTTTCTTCTCTTTTATAGGTCATTTAGTGGCCCGACAATTTGCCTTTTATTTAAATTAATTAACCTCAAGCACTTGACGTAATAGCAATTAGCGTTTTTTTTTTTTTAATTCTGTTTTTTTTCTTTCTCTCTTGCTTCAATTAATAAACATTGAGACAGGCTTAATGTTGATTAAGTAAGACAACATCCGACAAGGTTTAATAATAGCTTATGTTTTAAGAGAGAGGGGGAGAGGAGAAAACTGGAGAAGTTGGCATTTTTCATGACTTAACGGTCATGTAAACTAATTAAAAGCCAACGTAAAATTTACTGCTAAACATTTAAGTGTTTGCCGCCTCTGGTTTCAATTGTTGCCGCTTGTCTGTTCGTGGTCTATGCCCCTTCCTCCCATTGGCAACAACAAGAAGAAGTCGCCCCCGCAGCATAGCTTCTGTTCAATTTCAATCATGAACTGTGTCTATCAATCGATTTTACAGCCTTCTCGCCACGATGAACATAAAAATGCAACAAACTGAAAATTGAATGAAAAATGCATTTCAAACAAAATGCCAAAGGCAGCAGCAGACAATAGTCTGTTGCTGTTGTTGTTATTGTTGCTTTTGTTGTTGTTGTTGTTGCTTTTGTTGCTGCTGCTGCGGCCAATAAATTTAAGTGACATGCATTTTTCAGCGAGTACCCGCGGGATAAGTTTACTTAACATTCCAATAGCTACGGGCACGATCAGCGGGACTGATATCATTAAAAGCGACATCCTCATCCTCTTCTGTCCCATCTCCTCTCCAAGGGTTCATTCTTGCACCCTCTGCGGAAGTGTTTTCGGTTTACTGCGGGGTATATATATATATATATATATTTAGCTGCAACAGCAACAACAACAACGACGACAGCAAAACCATTTTATTGAGTTTTGTTTCTAAAATTAAATGAAAATGCCCAAAAAAAAAAAAAGATGAGGAAAAATATTCGAGGCTCGACAATTTTTCACGTCTCTTCCTATATTGCCATATGTGTTCGGTGTTTGGTGGTCGTGTGAAGATTTCCTTGCCTAGGCGATGGCTCAGGCAACCACTTTGACTCCCTCGCGACTCAAACTCCCTTCCTGCTTTCCTTCCTCTCCCTCTCTCTCTCTATGTTCCCCTCTCACTTAGCCAATGAAGCGACATTTTCCGGCTTTCCATCGTCAGACACACGCCCGCGATTTTTGTGTTTCTCTTTGAAATTTTTAACAGCTCATTTGCTTTGCACCTATTTATTTGGTGTGTATGTGTGTGTGTGTCTGAGTGTGTGTTGGTTATTTTAAGCATATTTGAATTTGCCTTTTGTGTGGTTTTATCTAAATATTAAGAAGAGCATAAAAAATGATGCAGCTGACAGAAAAAGATTATGGCAAATGTTTGATTTGAACTTGAAAAAGGCAGGGCGCATGAGGAAAACGACAAAGACAGAGCTAAAGGCAATGGTAATGGCAATGGAGTGTGACCCAAGCAGAGGAAGTGAAAGTAGAACGATATCCGGCTTAGGTCCTGCATCTAGTTATCTCTATCTCTAAGATTCCCATGGAAAGCATAATGGCCCAAATGGTTATTAAGTCGTTTGCTGACTGTATGTTTGTGTATATGTGTGTATCTTCTCTCTTTTGTTTTGTATCTTCTTGCAGCAGCTCACTTAAAGCTGCCCCAAATGACAGGCAGATCTACAAATCGAGCTCAACAAATTGCCCTACCCCTTCCATAAGCCCCCAAATTCCCCCCCAACCCTAACCCTACTCTATCCATTAAAAAAATAGTGCTTCAATTGAGTAAGAGTAAGTGTTTGTGGCTGGAGACGTGCCTGGCATGGTATGGAAATGGGCAGCAGTTAGCCCTAGGCCAAAACAATTGAGTTAGCATTGAATACAATTGAGAAACACTCGACATGGACGACGACTTAGACTTGGTTGTGCGATTGCTGTCGCTGTTGAGACCCAAAACTTGTTTTTGTCTTCTTTTTTTTTTTTTTTTTGTTATTTGTTGGACATTTCGTGGAATAAACTTGAGTGGCTCGTAAGTACCGCCCGCTGTGGCATATGTAGCGAGTGTGTAACTCTATACATCTTTCAATAGATTGGTTTGGGAATACTATGTTGATGATGCTTACAAAATGCTTTCAAAACCAAAAAGTAATAGAAATAGCAAAAAATTATTGTACATACTTAATAATAGCTTAGGGCTCAAGACTTCTTAAAAAAATTCTTAAATTTGGTTGAGACAACCTTGAACTATGGCCACAACAATTGAGTATCCAATCCAGCCCTTAGATAATTTAATTTTATCGTTAAATTAGAAGCATTTCAAACCACATTCATTAATTCTTATTAATCTTGAGCCAAGTCAAGGCGATGGCATAGCCCAAAAAGTTTTAGACTATGAGGTAAACCAATCTTAACATCATGAATCTTTATCTCGATTTACACGTTCTGTTGAATTAAGCAAGTATTTAACTAGTTAATGGTATTAAAACTTATACTTTTGAAGTTTGTTAAGGCTTAACGTTTTAAGCTTTTGTGGCTTTGCCTCGACACGCAAAGTGACTAAGTAACTCGGCCTAATACTTAATGAACACGACCTTAAGTGTAGCAAACAAACAAACTAAGTTACTAATTAGTATAAATGAAGAGAGCCTGTCAGTCGTCACTCACTTAGACAGTTAATGATACCTTGTTCTGTATAGAATTACGAACTTGGTTGTCAATTGAAATAAAATTAAGCCCCATTTGCATTTAGATTTATGCAAGCTGCAGCTCTATAAATACTAATTAAATGCTTAGCCAGCATATCATGTGGCAAAATCCTGGAAAATATTATGCAAGCCAGCTTTGCCAGCCGGCACTTGGCCTAGGAAGAATAGCCTGTGTCTGGGCCTAGGTCGTTGGGTAGCAATATGTATTCAGTATTCTAGGGTTCAAGCAGCCGCGTAATGCATTTTACATTAACGCTCCAGCTCCAACAGCAACAACAACAACAAGAACAACAACAGCTAAGAACAATGTTGAGGGGCCTACAGGGACACTTTGGGCACTGCCGGCATAGAAGAGTCTGAAGAGTGCCCAGCCAGAGTCAGGGTGACTGCAACTGTGACTGGGTATTAAATTCACTCAGGGCTTCTCTTTTTTTCTTTTTTTTTTTTGTGACACGTGCTAAAAGTTAAAAGAAGAAACTTTTAGACAACAGGAAATGCTGCAAAAACATTTGGCAACACTTTGCCTGATGAACAACCCAGGTCTCTGGTTCTCTCATCCTGATACTGGCCAGGGAACCAAAAGAGTGAGAGAGAAAGAGGAGAGCAAAGTAAACAACAATGCACCAAGCAATATATGGAAACTCAGGCAACTAAAAACAAGAACAACAATAACAACAACTGAATATAAAAATTCCCCTCCAAAAGCAGGAAAAAAAAAACGTCTACAAAAGAGAATACAAAGTGCCAGCGAAATATTTCCCAGGCAGGTACACGACAGCAAGGAGCAAGCAAGGAAGCAAGTCCTAGGAGGGTAAACACGCTCACACACACAGAGAGACACACGAGTCCTTTACCCTTGGTTCCATTTTGTTCCTGTACCATGTGCCTGGGAACAAGAACTGGCATTCCTGTGAATGAAATTCAAGGCATTTCACTTATCATTCGCATTTCTCATATGGTTCCTCTTCCACTCAACGCTCGCCGATTTTTATGGTTTCCTGCAGCCCCTTAAAGACGCTTGTCGAAGAGTTCGCAAAGAAGCCCTGAACTGAAGCGATTGAATTACAAGACGACATCCTTACACATATCCTTACAACAAAACACAGCACAACAGCTCAACTTCAATGTCAACCCTTGAGTGCAAGAGTGTGTGTTTGTTGGTGTGTGTGCATTGGACAAATATTTGCATAATGCAATTTTGCTGCTCATTACAAAAATGGCATGCACCTGGTATGTGGCATGATAATTGCTTAATACTCAAACAAACAATAAGACAGAATGAAAATTTACAATTCCAGTTGAAACGACTGCACTCTTACCCTATATTAAATTGACTTCCAATAAGCCAAAACGCTTACTCAGAATAAAAAATATTTATAAACTGGAAGATTTGTTACATCTTTAAATAATAATATGTCTATAATATATACACTTATGTATAATAGACTATTTTTATCTGACAGAAGGTTTATAAACTTTCATTTTTTACAGAACGAAAATTTCCTTATTATAGCTCCCTATTTCTTGAATATATTCTTTGTTGATTTCTGTTTTTTGAATAACCCTTTTATATTAAATTTTAATTTCCAATTTCAATTCTTTCTACGCCTTCTAATATCCCCTCTTTGAGATATGATAAGTACAGGGTATGTAACAGGAATGCCTGGAAGCCATATACAAATCTTAGATATAATGCAAACAAATTGTTCTTGGCCTGTCAACGAAAGCACTACCAGAAGCACCAGAAGCACTAGTGGGCGTATTTTTATTTATAGAGCATCAGTAAACGGACATCTCTTTAAATGAATCTCTCCCCTGGGTCACATTGCAATTGTCAACGCAAAATGTTTCAATATTTATGTTCAATGTAAGGAAAAAAATTTTAGAAAGTTTTTACATGTTTTCCTTTTATAATTTGTTGTAAGTTTTCTTTGAACTTTCGAACTCTTTGCTGTTGCCTCTGACAACCTACATATATGTACATGCATATATAGATATATATGTATGTATAAGTATGTATGTGATTGCATTTGATATTTTGTGGTTATTTTCTTAGGTGACAATTGGCAAGCGCTAAAACAAAGCAAATGAAGTTAGTCGAACAACTGTATAACCACAAGAGATTTGGTTACCAACTTGGCCGCTACTTCGGCAATGTGCCAGTTCTTCCAAAGGAGCTATAGAGCAGCTGCTTGCTCTTTGTGGTCAGCTTAATTGCAAATGAAGACAATCAAATGACACAGCAACAACATAAGACAACAGCAAAAGTTTTTTCATTAGAAAGGTATATATGTCTAGGGGAGATAAGGGGAATACCTTAGGATTTCATAGAGAAAGCTAAGAAACAAAAACAGGAATATAATCTTTGAATTCATCAAATGATAAAGGTATTTAATTGAAGTATATCTTTAGTTAAATTGTTTCCAAATTGATCGATTAACAATAAAAACTTGAGAAAAATTTAAAATAGAAATACAATTTAAAATTAAAAGTTATGAAAAACTTAATATGTTTCTATACAGCCATTACATATATCATAAACATAATCTGATTATTATTCAAAGACTTTTAATTGAAAAGACATCTATATCTGGTCTCCTCAAGACCAGATTCACATTCTAAACCAGTTTTTCAATGATCCCTATTGGATCGGTGGTCTTATTTGATGTGGTGCTAAAAAAAAAAAGAGGCCTTTACATTCGTTGCGAAAGTTGCTCTACCAGAATATCTAGACTTTGGCATTTAGAACATGGAAACATGCTGAAAGATTCTTTCGAGCAAACTACCTTAACGCTGATGACCAGGCGACGATTAACTGTGAACTTGGCTGCCGTTTGAATGCCAGAATATTGCATGTTGCAAGTGCCGCATGCGGCAAGGTGGAGGTGTATTATACATATATACACATTGTGGGTGTAAGTGTAGAAAATTCAGCACGACCGCCGTCCAAAGTGAAAGGCAAAACTTGCTTACTTAGTTTCAGCCTTTTAGTCATTGTGGTTCGTTACTTATAGGCGGTACAAATTGTGTCAACTTTCCCAAAAAAAAAAAAAAAGAAACAACGACACAACAAAAACCGTACAACATTTAAAAGAATGTGGCTAGGATTTACATAGTTGGATACCCAGAGCCTGGCCAGACATTGCCAATGGTGTGAACGTTCATCGTTTGCCATTAAATGCAGACAACGCAACACAAGGAGATAATCAACAGCTGAAGAGGATGCAAATGGCTGGGTGACGACGATGCTGATGGTGGTGATGGTGACGATGACAGTTCCTCCCTAGACGGCTATCAAGTGTTAAAAATCTGCAATTTAAGGTGTCTGTTTAGATGCGTTGACAGTGGAGATGGCCAAAAGATGGCTGAGATGAGTGAAGATGCCCGTTTAACGCTAATCCAAAGTAGAAGTAGAAGCAGCAGCAGCAAGAGGACGCTTCTCTTTTACCTTCTTCCACTTTTTCTCTCTCTCTCTCTGTTTGTCTCCAGTTGATGTGTGAGTGCTGGTCCTTGAGACAGCATAAACTTGCTGGAATTTCTGAAAACCTCCTGAAGCTTTTGCTTCAAGACAAGTGTCGTCATATGCCCAAGACAAGCCCAACTCTTTGTCTTTGACAGAGAGCGCTATCTTAAACATAATTATTGCCTCATTATGCCACGACGATGATGACAACGACCGTCACAACGGCGACGATGGCGTTGTTAATGACTTTAACAAACAGGCAATGGAAATGGAAAAGTAAATACTGAAACACACAACGGCAATAATGAAATTGTAAATAAATTGTAAACATTTGAACTGAGCCAAGCACAAATATTTGTCTCTTTATATGTGTGTATGTATATACATATACACATATATATTTGGTAAGCATAATCTTTGTCTTTCACGAACATTTTCCAATTTTCCAAGTTGTTTTTCTTCTCAATGGGAGCGCAATCGGTTGTCAACACATTGACAACTATTTCCATCGGTTCCCATCTCTCATAGGAAATAAACAACACCAAGCAACCAAAAAAAAAAAAAAAAAATGCCTGATAAAGACAAAAAATAAACCAAGAAAAATCAGAAACTATAATGACATTCCAAATACAAAAATCTATATAATTAAGGAATCATTTTAGCTCAGAGCTGACATAAAATATGGCCTAAAAGTTTAACGATAAGGCACTTGATGACTGCATTAGGCATGCTCTTTGGGTTTTTAAGATGGAAATCGATCTTTAAAAGCAAAAACCAGTTCCATAGTCCATAATCAAATAAAACCAAGCCAAACCCAGTTTCGAATTAGTGGCTTTTTGTATGTAAGCGTAAAAGTTTATCACCTGTAATATAATCAAATAGCTAATGATAAGACCTCACACAAACAGAAACACACACACACACACACATAACAGACATCTATACAAATTGGGTTTGCTTATCTTTTCAAACTTATCACAAAGGTCACATGTAAGTGTCAACACTTGCCCAAGCATAAATCGACTTTTAATAGATTGCGGATTTATAAGGCAAATATGTACAATCAATTTAGTATAAGAAATCATTGAAAACTTTCCCCCAAATTCTGATTAATAGAAAGAATTTTCAACGAATCAATAAAGAAATTAATTTTGATTTATAAACGTAAATCAGTTTCCCTACCAGCATGAAGTTTTCCCCTTTATTTTCTTTATTTAACCATGAAAAATGATATAGAAAAACCGATGCATTTCCCCATTTTACTTTGGATACGCTTTAATTATTATTATTATTTCCTCTTTTTTTTCTCACATAATTGAAACTTGAATGAACAAATTTGCAATTTTACATTTAACGCTTAATAAACTTAATAAATGATGCAAATTGAAATGGGAAATGTAAGTACTCAAATGACTTTAATTAGACAAATAAAAGGAAACTTGTGGCGACATTTGTACAACACATTTTTTGAATTAAAGATTTGAAATGAAATTTTATTTAAATTTTAGAAAACTTTATTGCTAGAATTCATATTTTTTGTTACTAATTTATTGGATTATTATATGGAATGGAAATTATATAGTTTTTAGGTGTTCAATCCCTAATAAAATAGAAATTGTAAGGTTCAAGAAAAAGTATCTATGTGCAGTATTTTTTAGAATCAAAATAAGTATTTTGCATAAATATATAACAAGCTTATGTTATATTTTAACCATTACACAGATTTCAATATAAAAAGATAATAAAAAAGGGACGGCATAACTAAAAGTACATACATATATACAAAAAATGTAACTTATATTTTTTCATTTGTTAATTAATTATTTTGTTGCATTGCACTTTCATTTCGTTGGATATTATGACATTTTTATGATCCCAAAGACAGAGCTCGGTTATTAATCTCAGAATTGAAACATAAATTACACTAGGCAACACATGTCCATAAAACATTTGTAGCCACTTGTCATATCAGCGAAATGTTTTCAAAATTTACGACTTCTTTTCGACACTCTCAAATGCAAAGGATGAGGCGGGCAATAGGTCGGGACAGAATTCGAGACTGGATTGGAATTGGAGTACATGCTGGACCGAACATACATAGATGATAAGGATACAATTGAAACTGTCTCTTAATGTATTTTTCTCGCTTTTGTGGCGTTTCTAATGCTAAATCAATTTACCGTCATATAAATCAGCTGGAAACCAATAAAAACTAAAATTAATGGGCAAATGGTAACAGAAAAAGAAGAGAAAGACAGACACACAGGCAGAGAAAAAGAGAGAGAGAGATAGAAAGATGAATGTAACAATCTATTTTCAATATAATAAACATTAGCCGAATGGACTATAAATTTGTCTCTGATGTGATAATTGATATAAAAAAAGAACGAGCCAAAGCCAAAAAATATAAAACTGTGTTCACAGAAAAATTTTACGTTTTTTTTTTTTTTCTTTTTTGTAGTAATTTCCAGGCAATTTCACACGTTCGTACGCTGCGGCAGTGTCTCCGAGAAATCTAGCAAATTCATCATTTACCATTGTGTCGGCCAGCCATCAAAGAAAAACCATGTTCCCAGGGCTAAAAACAAATTTCTGGCTTGTCGACTAACTAAAAAAAAAAAAAAAGTGAAATAAAAAACATTTTTGCCGCCACATAAAAACCACTTCATGCATCTCATTGGAGAAACAGAGAAAAATACAGAGAAAGGGAGAGCATGATGTCTACTCCAGTCAACCCATTTTCTTTTCTCTTCATTATAAATCAATCTCAACAAAATCTTTTGGGGCATCTGCTTACCAAATTGCCAAATGCCAACAGCATCCAAAGACAAAAAGTGTCTCATAATAATTAAGAACAAATTCATTTACACTTTTCTCTAAATGTTACCATGGATTGAAAGACTTTTGGATGATTTTTTTTGGGGGATTTTAATCAAATGGTGGATAGAGGGGAAGCGTGTGTCTTTTGAGTTCATTTTCATTGGATTTGACATGTTTTGAGTTTAGGGAATTTATGTATTTGCTTCATATGTGAAATGCGTTTTGTATCACTGAGATATATGTATGTATGTATGTATAAAAAAGCAACAAACAAGCAAGCGGGTTGGGTGGAGGGGGCGTAGCGGCCAACGACACTCGAACTCTGATTGCCGCTGAAGCAAAACAACAGCTGTTCTATATCCCCATTGGGGGATCTTTTTCTTTTTTTTTTTTTTTGGAGCATTGCTGATGCGGCAAGTTTATTGAACCTTTCTGTTTCTCTCTCTCTCTCTCTCTCTCACTCTTTAAAGCTTTATCTGTCTCGCCTTTGCCAATTGTAGAACAATGCAAAAAACGTTCCGACTTTAGTAATATCGCTGCAATGCTCAATTCACTCCAATATCAACAGAATTTGGGTTAAAGAGCTCATTAAAATTGATGCCGTGAACTTTTTTTTTCCTCCCCATTTATATTTTTCTTTTCTTTTCTTTTCTTTTCGTTTTTTTTTTTTTTGCTGATCTTTGGCTTTCATTTATTGCCACAATTTATGGCGTTTTGACTACTTAAACAGTTTCCATAGCCCCCGTCCCCTCCTCCTCCGCTATAGTATGCTCTTTCTGTGCCGTTTGATGTTTTCATTATAATGCAACGCACGCAACGTAAAGCAAAGCCTCGCCCTGAACCGCCCCTCAGGTCCGCCCCGGTCTGACCATAAACCTAGGCTAAACTGCTCATTAGGTTGGCATTGTGTTTCGATTTCCAATTTTCTGTTCAAACGCCAGGTTGCATTTCCGGTTGTGACAGTTCTTCAGTTTTTTAAGCGCCATACGCACCGGAAGTAAAGGCATAAAGAAATCAGGAACTCTAAACAATTTTCAATGCTAACAAAACGTGCTTCCATATAGGGCAACACTTGAACAGCGGCAGCAGCACAACAAAATACAAAAACTATTGGGGATGCCAACACTTATGCATAGAAGGAGGGTTGTCCATGGACCCATCTATAGTTCATTATAATGTTTTTTTTTTTTGTTCAACAATTATGCGGCATTTGCACGGATCCCCGAATACATTTGATGGCATTTTAATGATATGTGCAACAACAACCCTTGTGGGCAAAAAAAGAAAATAACCACCCAGACATACAGCTGTTCCCTGCCTGCCTGCGTGCCTGACTGACTGACAGACTGACCTGATCCACTGCAAATCAAATGGAAAGCAATTCAACATCCGTATCCGCACTTCACTTCACGGCTCATTGATGTGCGGTATTAAACAAAAAGGCAATCAGCCAGACAGTTAGATTTGACCCAATTGATGATGAATGCATTTTGTCTGCCTTTTTATAGTATAAACAAAAAGAAATACAATGTTGAACAGTTTCTAGTCTCGAATTTTAAAGTGGCTAGACTACAATGTTTAAATAAAATAAATCTTATCTAAATAAAAGTGTAAAAGTATTTCTTTATGTGTACATTTTAACACCACTTGCACTTACAATTTATGTAGGATAATTTTAAATATACATATTTTACATAAATTTTCTATACATTTTTTTTCTATTTGATTTACAATTTAATCTTGCATCTGGTTAACTGCCTATCATCCTTATGTCTGTCATCATCCTGGTATCCGTCATGCTATAACATTATTTATGTCTCTTCCGGTTGGCCTAAAACGTCTTCTGGCCTGGCCTAAAACGTCACAAAAATGCAGGCTTACCAACTATTTTTCACCATCTTTCTTTTTCATCTATCTTTCTCTTCCTTTTTTTCAGTTTTTTTTTTCTGTGCATTTGCCCTAATGTCAGGCCATTGTAATTGCATTTCGTGCTGAACTTCTGGTGCTACACCGCAGACAAGTCGAGCTCTAGTCAGCAAAAAAGAAGAAAAAATTACAAAATAAAAAATAAAGAGGAAGAGCTACATAAGATTACCCCATGTCGAAGTATTTTTACCCTTGAAATATTTGTCGTAAACTAATCCCAAACAAAACTAAAACTACTCAGTAATAAAATTCTTTTAAAGTTTTTAAAGTACCCAAATTTCAATTATTATAAAGTTATCAAGAATATTTTAAACGTGTTTTCCTGAATAAGAATATATATCTTTAGATTCCAAAGCTGCATAATTTCCTAACAAACTCTAGCTTAAAATCCAGTTATGCATATACCCTTTCCAACTAGGGTATGAAAACACGATTTCAACTTTAAAGATTTTTTTTCTGGATTCGGTTTCGGTTTCTTTTTTTTTGTACTCTCAACTTTTGGTTGCTCCATCTTTGCGTGTTGGATTTGTATCTGTGTACAATACAATGGGCACACAATGTAGCCAATATCTATAGTCGGCATCTTTGGTGGCCCACCGTCATCATCATCATCATCGTCGTTGTCGGAATTGGAGTTGGAGTCGCAGCTTCTACAGCCCGTTTGCCATTTGTCTTTAGATTTCAATCTGCAGTTTGGTTTTTAATCGCTTTAAATTGTGGTATTGGTTCAATCTTTCTGAACTTTTCTGAAACCTTGAATTTATGTGAGGAATGTATAAAGACCGCAACATACATACATATGTATGTGTGTATCTATGTGTAATATTTTATGCCTATGCCAAGAATCAGGCTATGTGATCTTTTACGGCACATCTGGCATACAACCACGTGTGGATAGTACGAGTATCTCTCTCTCTCTCTCTCTATCTGACACTCTCACTCTCTTTATATGGTACTGTATCTATATCTGGTTTTTAGCTTAAGCGTATTAACACACAATTATCAACAGGGGCAACAGCAACCCTTAATTACAAAAGCGACCCTAAAGTAGAGCCTAAAGGGCCGCAGCTGCTGCAGCTCAAGTGTTTGGCAGGATTTTAGGGCATAGACAATCTAATTACAATTTTCAGTGTGCATTTAGCGTAAATGATAGCCCAAAGCTAAAGCTATTTCTATACATTATATACATTATATATATATGTTAATACACATGTGCGTAATGTGTTATGGCTGAGCAAATATCACCCACACCCACACCCTCCCCACACACACACATACACACACCCATTAATCCAACTTCACCTGACTGTTGGCTCAACTATTTGGCTTTTTACATACAACTCAGTTTATTTTTTTTTTTTTTGGAGGAGGAGGAGAGAGAGAAAATGTCCGCCCCATTACCAGTTTGGAGCTCTTGGCAGCTTTTTGGTCACATTTAAGCCAGTTGCGTAGCCTCCCACCACATAATCTCTAGAGGCAAATGGAGCGCGCGCATGACTTGGCAGTTACATTGAAAATGTGGAACTCCATGAAACTCGCATGAGAGGCAAGTCCCACGCACTGGCTGCGTCTCAATTTTTCATATGCTTCCTGCTTAAGAGTCGGCTCAAATGCAATCTGTAGGTTGACTGACTGTCTGACCGACTGACTGGCTGGGCGAACTGTCTGACTGACTACATGATGCGGCTTAATTGGCCATTACGAGGCGGCTGGCTGCATAAGAGGCTCTTGTCTTGCGCAAGTTTCTGCGCCACTGCCATGGAAAGAGAGATTCTCAGTTTTCCTCAGTTTCGGTCTCAGCAGGTTTCAGGTTTTTCAATATGGAAAATCATTTTGTTTTGTCTTATTTTAAAACCGTTAACTTTATGCAAATCAAGTGAAAGCTTTACTAAACTCTAGAAGACACAATATTTGTTTTTTTTTTTTTTCTATTATGATCACTTCAATTGATCTTCTTAACCCAAATAGGGAAACAAAAAGTACAAGATATCCAAGTGTAAATAATAATGTTAAATAAAGAATTGTAAATACTCTAATGCAGGCTAACTTGACTTTTCCAAAAAGTAAAAAGATTTACTAAATTATATACTAAACAACTCTTGAACCGAAAGTTTCATTGTTTCTACAAATTCTGCCTCTTGTTGAAAAGGATTTGTGTTTGTATTGTATTTAGTATTCTCCCCGCATCATCTTCTCGGATTCATGTTGTAAAATGCTCTCTTCTTGCTACAGTTGTTAACATGAAAAGATAAACATCGGAAATGATGTCAGTCAAGCTGCCTGACTGTCGACTTTGGCCCTGCCTGCCATCTCTCCCTTACATGAGCACAAATCATGTAAAAAATGTTTCAACAAAACGAGAGAAAAACAAGAAAAAAAGAATAAAAAAAAAACTGCCACAGCCAGATACTGAGAGTCTGTGAAATTTCAGTAGTATGTAGTAGTAGTTTTTAATTTTCCACATTCAGTAATCTAAGCAACGTGTTATGGCTTCTTTTTTTTTTGCAGTATTCTAATGAATGCCATATAAAATTCATTTTGCTAATTGTTTTTTGTCAATTTTAGAGTAATTGCATGTCTATTAGGAAACTATCTCTCTCTAACACATTAATTAATAGTTTTTAAGTGTTTTAAATATACATATATCTTATTATCGAAATATCAACTGATTTGTTAAGCTTTATAATGTACTACAATTGTAGCAAGTACATAGTGGCTAACCCTGTGCTAAATTACAACACTATCAAGACTAGAAAATGATATGTTAGAGCAACCATGTGACTAAAGATAAGATAAGATCTAGAAACAAGCAAGTGCTTGATATCTATGAAATAACAATTCAACTGACAACAAGGTTATAAGTATTCCGATACTGAACTGAAAAATAAACAAACTTTTCAATGAATCGCTGCAGCTGGCTGCATCTTCTACATCTTCAATCACATTAATTCCCAAGCAATTATGTGAGTTCTGTGACAAAAACCCAACCCAGTTTAGTTATCGTAAACACACCCAAAGGACGCTAGTGTGATTAATTTGCATATGGCATGCGTTTCGATATGATCAACTTATCAGCTGCCTGATATCCTGGTTATATTCCGTGGGGTAAAAAACGTGTTTTGTTCATTTATTTCTTCTTTCCTTCCTTTCTTTTTTGTATGCCAGAAAACAAAACAATTTTCGCACTGGCGCGTCCTTGTGCCCCTCTTTCTCTTCAAAAGGGTTGCACAAGGGGGTTGCTTGATGGTTGATTGCTGCAACATGCAACACCAGTGTAACGTAACGTAGAAGCAACATTTGGCAGCACCTCTTTACCTTTTGCAGAGTTCACATCGTTTGCGGTTTATATTATATATATTTTGTCTGATGTTGCAATGAATGTTTCTACCTGGTCTTGGCACATCTGGGTAGCTTTGTCTGTTGCCTGGCATTGCGTGTTGTTTACTTGATGAATGAGACGAGTAAAGTGAAAAATGAAAACACACAGTTGTTGTTGTTGCTGTTGTTGTTACTGCAATCAGTCGCCCGGAAATCTATACACACATACACACACAACCAGTTAGACACAGGAGACATGCCAGACGACAGACATTAAGGCAACATCATAAACTCTGCTGCAACTCGCAATGGGCGACAAAGTGTTTTTCCTTTTATTTTTTTCATATTTTGTTTTGTTTCTGCAGGGTCATATTTATGCAACCTGCAATTTGTTTGACACACACGTAATTCAATTCAAGGTCTGGGTCCACCGAAAAACCCTTAAAGCTTCCGCCTTCGCCTCCTTTGTTCCCCCTTCCCCTAAACAAACAACGTTAAAAATGAGCAGAAAAAGCACTTGAAATTCTCTCAATTCTTGCTCGGACAGAAATGAAATTCCAAGAAACAAGTTAAAGTTGAGGCAGAGACTGTGAGAAATTCCAATGGTAATGCAAGGTAATGGTCCATAGTTGGTTGGTCTTCCCAGGGTCTGGCACAGTTCATCTCTTCCTCCCTCTCTTTCGCTTTATCTCTCTCTTTCTCTCTATTGCTCTGTCGGCCACTGCCCCCTGGTTGTGCATTGCTTGATTAGTGCCGCTGCGTTTTACCTGTGGGATGCTGCTGCTGCTGCTACGTGTACAGGTTTCTGGAACGAATCTATAAACTGAAATCGCATGCTGACTTTGCCAGACATGAACGAAGTGCGTTTTTTTATCTCTAAAATGGAAATTCCAACGCACAATATTATACTCGTCTGTCGCCCTTTTGTTCTAACGCCTACAATATCCTCTCTTCCTGTGGGTATCTAATATCTCTGTGCCCACCAGGCCAATAGTCTGCCAGACTGCCTTTAGGCAGCTAAACACGTTTCTTGGCTGTTCTTTTTTTTTTTATTGAAAATTGAATTTAAATGATATTAAATTTATCAACTGATATGCGTTACAAAGAGGCCAAACAAAGATATTGAGTTGCCAACTGAACAAAAATCAAGACGAAATGAAATGGAGCAAAATGCAGGGAAAGGTAAAACTGGGCAACGTTTCTCCATTTACCGGTCTCTGTCTCTATGTCTCCGTTACCCCTTCATTTTCATTCTCATTCTCATGTAAAACAGATTAGAAAGTCGTGCTCTGCCACTTGAAAAACATAAAAAATGGTAACCAAAAAAAAAAAAATGCGGGTGCAACATATTCACAAGGTGTTTACGATCATTGCTGAACTTGAAAAAGGAAATGAAAGAAAAACTAAAAGCCACTTAAAAAAATGTTGTAGTAAAACTCTTTAGCTTTGCCGGTCTATTAATCAAAGCAAAACAAATCGAATCCGTTGCGTTTTCTACATAAGTTTTGGGTTTGATTTTTTTAAGGAGTTCCCAAAAAGCCCTTAGCTAACATGCCCATAAATATTGCTTAACCACAAAGACATCAAACATGAAAACAAAGTAACTGAAGGTTAGAATCGGGCTATCAAACAATAGACCACGACAAAGTGAGAGACACGGGGGATGGGAGGAGAGTGGAGACACATTCATTTAAAGTTTTAAAGTTTTTCGGTTTTTTTTTTGTTGTTGTTTTTGTTTGTTGTTTGAACGTACGACGAATCGACTTTTCGATCTTAACGACGCGACGTCTGTGAATGGAGCGAGAATGATGAGGCCTGCGGTAATAGGGAGTTGATGGTGGTGGTAGTGGTGGGGCCGGGAGTGGTTTGGATATGGGTTGGGGGTTTATACCGACGCATAGCTTAAAGTTCAATGACTGTAGAAGAGGTGCGTTCTCGTTGCTCTTGTGATTGCGATTGCATAGAACTAAAATTCATCAAAATGCCAGGCAACTCCAGGCATCCTTGACTTGGACCCCATTTATATTGGCCATTTGGTTCTCGTCGAAACGTGCAAAAATGTTGGCAAGCTGAAAAAGAAAAACCACAAGCATAACAGCGATCGACAATCAATCTACAGATTCCAGTCGACCAACTATAGGCCAGGCCAGTTGCAAGTTTTGCCGAGCTGCGTTTCTTTGCCTTTGCTTGATGATTCTTGGGGCACGCAACAAGTATGTATACTCACATATACATGTGTCTATGTATATGCGTACGTATGTATGGGTTTTCTTTCAGCCATTGCCGTTGAACTTGTGGCCTTAAGTGGCTAACTGGCTGCCTGCCTGCCTGCTACACTTGCCGCATTGTCGTGGCCAAGTTAAGCAAACAACAAAAAAGAAAAAAAAACAAACACATACAAAAATATATAAACTTAAAAGTGTTATCTAAAGAAGGCAAGATATTCTTATGGCATATACATAGATATTTATATAAGTAAGTGTTTTTTTAAGATAGGGAAAGAAAAAATGAGAAAGAGAGAGAAGAGGTAACCCGTTAAGGGGCAACTCAAGAACAGGTCATCAAATTAAGTCAAAAATAGAGGCTTAAATCATATAATGAATAATGTTAGTTCAAGAAATATCCAATCAGAATAATCCCACTTTGGAAATCTAAGCTATTTAATTAAAAATATTCAAATAATGTATAATCCGCTTTGAAATTTATGTAAAAGAAATAACTTGGAACAGTTTAAAAGTTGTTCTTTAGCATCTTGAATCGGTGCCACACAAGACTTAAGCTAGGTAAGATCATTATGTAACGCATATATTACTTTAATATTTAATTAAAATTTAATATTTTAGTCATTATTTTTTCAATTTTTCAATTAACTAAGCAAATTTAAAACAAAGTCTGTTATGATGCAACCTGAAACTAAAAGAGTTGCAAGTACTCACATTCCTGCCAGATACACTACATATGTATATCTATCTGTATATATATATGAATTTATCTGTATGTCTGTCTGTCTATCTAGTCGTCTGATTGTTTGGTTTGTGTACATTTCGGTTTTGCCAGTGTGAGAGAAAAATGTTGGAAAATAAACAAAATGAAAATCGTTGCCAAGAGGGAAGAGCGTGCCCTCGCTCCCCCTTTAAACCACCATCCATATCGCTTTTAGACTCTTTTTGGGCCTGCAACAATCAAATGCCCATCAGAGCGCACTTGAAAAATAATGCGTTGATACAAGAGTACGTAAGACAAAACGAAAAACTACAAAACAACAAAAAAAAAAGCTATGCAACAACTGCAAACAACAAGGCGTTGTATCTTGTATCTGTATCTGTATTTGCTGTGTATCTTTTCAACTTCTTCTCGCTGGTTTTTTTTTCATATATATTTTTTTCGACTAGCGTATTCCTTGCGGGTTTATTTTCGTTTGGCTTGTTATTTGTTTAGTTTTGTGGCGGCGGCGGCACACACACACATGAACATACACATACGAAATGAGAGAGAGAGAACCAGCAAAATGTTGCAGGTGGGAACAGGTTTTCGGGGCTAGTCAGATGCGGGCCATATCTTTAGCCTTACCAAGCGTAATTTATGCCCCACTGTGTCTGCGGCAGCGGCAACAGCGGCTCTTGTAATTACAAAATGAAAAATGTATAAAAATAAAAACTTTTTTGTGTATTTTTTCTACTTTTTTTTTGTTAAATTTTTTAATTTCCTGCATTTGGCATAAAGATGAAGGAAGCAAAGCTTCTGGACTGTCCAGCCATGTGTTTCTTGCCCACGCACATGTGTTTCTATTGTGTTTGGTTTTCATTTTTCATTTGATTTCTAATTGTTGTGCGTCCTCGGGTCATGGGATCAAGTGACTAAGTGCGTAACTTGGTCCACAAGTAAAGGGCGGAGCTGATCAAAGTGCAAAGAAATAAGTACTCAAAGTGGGCAGAAAGAAGCGCCTGCTGTGTGCATGTATGTATATATGTATGTATGGAAGTAGGTATGCGGATGATTGTCAACATTGTTTCATAGTCCAGTCACGTTGCAACATGTTGCCTTACGAGCAATATGGCTGATTGATAGGGCGCAGTGTTTGGAGAGAAATAGTAAGGAATAGCTTGTATTTTTTTCTGCCCATGCGCAACCAACGGTAACAATATTTTCTATGTATTTGTGTCTGTCAATGCATGCCTGGCTGAGCACACTCCTCCTTCAATCCCTCCTCTATCAGTAGACCCCTCGAGGCTCATGCCAACTGTGGATAGGTAGTTAACATTTGCCACAAATGGCAATTGCTGATGGCGATGGCAATGACGCTGGCATTTTCACATTAGAGAGACACACACACACACACATTGTCGAGGGGTGTTTAAAAGGGGGACCAATTGCGAAATTAACAATCTATAAATGAACACATTCGTGTCTGTGTGTTTGTGTGTTATTATTTACCTCTCTTGTTTTTATTTTGGCTTCCATACCTGAGCAATTAGTACGAGTCTTTTGGTATTTTTATGCAGAAGCAGCTGCCATTTCTTAAGCAGCTGACAAGCCACATACCAGGAGCTAAAGACCCGATCAGCACGGGGAGCAGCAATGAGTGTGTGTGTTGTGTGTGTATAAGTGTGTATTGCAAAATGACAGCTGACAATGCAATTGAACGCATGACAAACTTTTTCTTTCAAAAGTCGGCGGCAACAAACAAAAAGAGTAGCAAATTTTAAACAATTTTTTAAACAAACGAAATTATATAATTTGGAGAAACAAATGTTCTAGAAAACATTTTATAGTAATAAGATGAAGTTATGAAATATCCATTTTAAAGATGATAATAAATAGTATAAAAATTTAAAGTTATATAACATTTCCTATATTTCAAACCTTAACAAAAAGGATTACAACATCTTCAGTTTTAATATTCTGCCACAGTTGAACTTCATTTTAAAAAATATTTTTTGGGACTTAATAAAATAAGAAAAATTTAAAATGGATTTTGCAGTTTGCTAGTGTTTAAAGAGAGCATTAAACGTTGTTTTGGCCAAACAAGATAAATGCAATCCAAAAACAACATACATATCCTCTCTTGTTCTAGTTTTCATTATTATTGTTTTTTTTTTTTTTTTTATTTTAAGCCACGTATGTATATTTCTTCGAGTGCAATGCAACTTGTTTACGGCCAAATTGACGACCGAGAAAAAACAACAACAACAACAACTGAAACCCAAACTTGCCCAAATACGCTGCAGTCAGCGTCGCCAGTCTGGCGTCGAGTATTTTATGAACTTATTGAACATTTTCAAGTGAAAAACAAAAAAAAAATCTGATTGCGAAAACAGAACTCTGAAAATATTAAAAAAAAGAAGCGAAAATGCTGTGCCAAGGCAGTTTTATTTAGTATTTTTTGTTTTAGAGGTAAACAACATTTTGCAATGTGTATGCACAGTTTATCAGGCACTGCAACTTGTTGCTGATAAATTAGAGATGTCTGTTTGTGTGTGTATGTGTGGGTGAGGCAACTAATCTGTAAGCTAAATGACCATTCGTGTTTGCCACAACTTAACAAAAGGTTGTGAATGAGAGCTAAAGCTATAACTTATCTATTTAGCCTATGTATGTATGTATGTATGCGAACAAACGGGGAGTAGGCTATCCGCCACATACATGCATATATTAATAGGGAGTAAAGGAGACAGGGGGCAGAGCAAGAGAGACGACTAAGTAAACAACGTGTTAATTTCCACATTTTGCTCGGTTTGCTTTAACTTGCCATTTTTTTTCCTTTTCCTTTTGTATTTCGTTTCATTATTTGCGCCCAAGCAAATTAAATTCAACGTCCCGTTCTTCGTTTCTTTGCCCCTCGCCCACTTCAAAGATAAGATTTCAGCACGTTCACTGCCACCCACACAACCAAACACTCACACGCACACAACTAAAGAAGAAACGCCGCACAGAAGCATGGACATGATACGCATACAGAAGCAATTTACCAAAGATGACAAATGAAGAATTCCACCGACTTTGATAATGCACTTGATTTTCCGCATTGAAGCCGGAGTTATGAATGGACAAACTACAAATTATCATTCATGGGAAGCTATTCTTAATTAAATATACATATATATATATATATATATATCTGTGTACTTACGAACTGTGACCGTTTTCGGATCATAGGCACACACACGCTTCTCCACAGCCGCTATTTTACGTTGAACTCGGCCGGCTCGCTCACCCACTGACTGCAAATCCCGTTGCAGTTCGTCAAAAATGTCACTGGCAATGAGCACCAGGCTGGCCAATTGACGTAAGGCATTGCTGAGTGTTATGTTACTGATGGAATCGAATTCATGGCCTGATATGACCTTGGAAACACTATTGCTGCCACCATGTCCGCCAGCGGTGGGTGATTGAGGAGCACTAATACTCGCATTCCTACCAAATTGTGTACGCTGTTGGCTGGGCTGGCGTGAATTTGGCAGAGATTGGGAAATAGCACGACTCTGGCCATGAGTGGGAGATGTTGATAGGAATTCCACATGTTGTTTCAGCTTTTTCATGGGTAATGCAGCCGGTGGACGGGGCTCATCATCAGTTTCACCATGCACAAGGGCCCGGGTCAAATGATTGGGGGAGGTGGGTGCCACATCGCCATTCTCCTCCGGCATTTGCTGTTTATTGATGCAATTGTTGTTCTTGCATTTACCCGGCACACAATGAAAACGATTGGAGGCATGACCAATGCTGGCTGCTGTTGCCTGAGCCACATTCACGGGCTGGACAATCCGCTGGACAAACGGCATGTCGTTGCTATTGCTAGTGCTTTTCTGCTCCTCATTGACTTTTGGTATCCGATCAGATTATTGGGCACTACTTGATACCATTCATACTTTTTAGACGGAAAGCAAAAAAAAACAAGACACACATGTACGCACACTCTCACACACACACACACAGCCTCAACAGAGACTCAAAAAAGTGGTCAAACAACTTCTGGACTTGAATCCTCGGCTCCACAACGCAGATCGCAGTTTCCTTTTAGTCTCGTTCTCCTCCTATTGTTGTCTGTTTTTGGCTCTTGCCTCTTGGCAACATAAATTCCTCCGCTCTTGGCCGTTTATCTTTTTTTCTTTTTTTTTGGAGCGACGCACACAGAAAACTAGTTGGCCGTTGGCACTGCTTTTAATTGAATGTGTTAGCCGAGACCGGCGTTGAAATTGAAAATGGAACTGGTTTATACATACGAGTATAGTATGGATGCGATTAAATGCACTTTACACAATGTACCGATCTGCCGACCCTGGCCAAATTCATTTACACACCGAACACGATTTTCGTAATAATTATGCTTTTATTGCTTTCTTTCTTTTATTTTTATTGCCGTTACGCGTGTTAGCCGCTCATTCAAAAGGTGAGCCCAGGTAACAGAAACTACGCAACTTGGCCGGCAAATCGTCCGCGAACCGCCAAAACACACCCGCTCACTTCTAAAACGAAAACAACACTGAGAAAAATAACACCACAACCCAGCAAACATTTTTTCGACCGCTTATCGAATCATAACCCATCAAACATATTTTATGTTCGAAAAAGTTAAAATTTGGCAAGCGGTTCGGCAAATCGATTTTAGCAAACAAACTATTAAATGTTAAACCAAAATTGAAGATCTTTTTAAATGAAAATAAAAATTCTTTTTAAAATAAAAACAAGATTAAAAAAAGAAAAAATTTCCGAATATCCGCTAATGCAGGAATGTTTTCTCTCCCTAGTTCGCAACCAATATTAAGCAAAACAGCGGAGACACAAACCTTAACAGTGTGACCGTAAAAATAATTATCCATCGATGGCTGCTCCACTCGATATTTTTCCACCGATGAAAAAAAACATCGATAGTTCCATCGGAATTTAAATTGCGTTATTTTATAGACTTATTTTGTAGGCAAGGTTTCAGCTAATAAAAAATAGTCAATGAAATATATCAGAGCTCAAGACCTTATAATTTTGTTACTACAATCAAACAAGAATTTATATAGGAATAATACTGTATTAATTTGCAAAAAAAAACTTGTTCCTTTTTTTCACACAAGTCTCCGCACTTTCTATGTGGTCCTTTCACTTTGAGAAGAAAAATAACAATGTTTTTTTTCTTCGTTTTGGCGCCGGTCAAGCCGCTATTAACATAGAGAGCAGAGTTCAAAAGAGCGACAACCGAGAGCGTATATGTGTGGGCGGCTAATTTTATTATTTGAGCAGCAGTCGAAGTTCGAGAGAGTAGAGTTCACGAGCGGTGTGTGGGCGGCAGCCGAAGTTCGAGAGAGTAGAGTTCACGAGCGGTGTGTGGGCGGCAGGCCGCACAAATTGATCGTTCATAGAGAGTAAAGTTCAAGAGAGTAGAGAGTAGAGTTCGAGAGAGTAGAGTTCACTTCGGCTGCCGCCCACACACCGCTCGTGAACACTACTCTCTCGAACTTCGGCTGCTACTCAAATAATAAAATTAGCCGCCCACACATCTACGCTCTCGGTAGTAGAGTTCGAGAGAGTAGAGTTCACTTCGGCTGCCGCCCGCACACCGATCATAAACTCTACTCTCTCGAACTCATGATCGGTGTGCGGGCGGCAGCCGAAGTGAACTCTACTCTCTCGAACTCTACTCTCTCGAACTCTACTCTCTTGAACTTTACTCTCTATGAACGATCACTTTGCTGGCTCTAAAGAGGGGCGCAAGGGCGCCAATTTTTTAGTAATTGCGCGGGCGTCGAAGTGAGCGGATGAAAATTTTCTGCTGGATCGTGATCAGGTGAGTTAAAATAATAAATAAATTTTTTTTTATATGTAAAAAGTTTATGTGTTATATCTATCTATACACATACGTTTTTAGATATATTTTTTGCTGATCTATTCAAATCAAAAGAAATCCGATATATCGGCATCGGAATTTTTTTTTATCGATATATCGCACTCCATCGGTAGTATCGATGGTGCCATCGATGGTTTTCCCAACTCTAGATAACAGTAAGAACTCATTCTATCCCAGCCCTGGCTTAGATAACTATTGGATTGTTGTTTCTTTTGAATCCTTGTTACAAACATGATGCAACAACAAAAACTCCTTGTAAGTAATATATTAACACTACCACTTAATTGTCTAAAGAACAACATTTATATAAACAGCTGCCGCTAATCCGTACTGGCCTGCGACAATTCCCGGCACGAGGAGCCGCTACAGCAACAACAACAACCACAGCTCCCGCCAAAATTGAAAAAAGTGCGTAATAGTCAAAAATTATGGTGAAATACTAAAATCCTTTTTACAACAATATTTCAGCTGTCAATAATGTGACTATATTGGGACGTGTGGGAGCAGATCCCCAACTGCGCGGCTCTCAAGAGCATCCAGTGGTAACCTTTTCTGTAGCCACCCACACCAACTACAAGTGAGTCTTCCCTGGAAAAATTTTGTTAACTAAATATTTGTTGATTATATTTGATCAATATCCCAGATACGAAAACGGTGATTGGGCCCAGCGTACAGATTGGCATCGTGTGGTCGTATTCAAGCCCAATTTACGTGACACTGTCCTTGAATACCTTAAGAAGGGACAGCGGACAATGGTGCAGGGCAAGATTTCCTATGGCGAGATCACTGATCAGCAGGGCAATCAAAAGGCAAGCACCAGCATTATAGCCGATGATGTTCTGTTCTTCCGTGATGCCAACAATTAGATTTGTAAGAAGTAAACTTATCCATAAATAATTCGTAAGCACAAAGTTTAACTTTCAGTTATGAGTATGAAAATATGCATTTACTTTTGTATAATAATTTCTCACATTATTGTTAAATCGGAAAGTATATGAAATCATTACTTAAATATTTGACAATTTTTATTTACGTCCATTATCTCCTTGGCCATTTGACAATCCAAATTTGTGCTTAAACTGCTTATATCGAGATCCTTAGAAATTGCATCAAAATTCATTTTTAGGTCCTTAGTGTGGCATTCCAATTGTGTAATTTGTCTTTCCAACAATTCCAATGATTTGTTATGGTAATCAATTATATTGGTTATCTGCAAAAGTTGCAGCCACCTGAGAATTTAGTTGATTAACTTCATTTTGCTTACCATTTCCGCAGGTGCCATTTTATTCATTACTTCATGATTAAACTCTTCAATCTCATTTTTAAGACAAGCACACTGCATGGTCGATTGATCGGCCGATAAAAGCAACTTTAAGAGATTATCATAGGTATAGCTTTGTAGGGGCTCCAATCGACTTTGTCCAATATCGGGCTTTGATAATTCGCGTTCCAGGCGTACCACAACCTTTTCCGCATCAACTAAATTCTTCTCATTGGCCCTTAATTCAATTTCCATTTTGAAAATACATTTTCTAAGTATATCCAAAAAGTCATCAATGGTTATAATCTAAAATATGGAATAATTTCTTAAATAATGCAAACGTTTAACAGTTTTATCAGATTTTCGTCTTACATTTTTAGCATTTTCCAAAGTGTTGCGTTCCTGTTCCCTTAAGAATGACATTTTGTTATTAAAGTCTCTTTCCATATCTGCGATTTCATGCAACAAAACATTTGCCAATAGATCTAAATATAAAAAAGACATAGGATCCGATATTGTCCGTTCAGACATTTTGCAATTAAAGATCACTTTAAGCAATTTTAGAATTTTATAAAAATGCTAAACGCAGAGAAAATGAATTTATGTTTATAACAAATGTGAGTTACATGCTGTGTAAATTCTCTTGGCCTATTGAGGTTAGTTTTGGAGTGATTTTAAAGGGTAAACAAGATCGGAAGTATATGTTCTATAACTATTAAGACCGCAACCCTAACTATAACTAAACGTATGTGGATTTTATTGATAGTATTATGATTTATTGGCCTAGGCGCATATTGGCTAAAAAAAAAACAAAAAACGTATTCACATACTCACGATCCACTCGAATGGGGGCTACTCTCTTCGTTGTTGTATTATCAGCAACAACTTGAACCGAGTGTAGCGTGACGTTGTGCTATCTCTGGAGTGGGAGCATATGGTCATGTGTGTGTGTGAGTGTTTTGTGGGTTTCCTCAGTTGTTGGAATAACCACAGCTTTTGTTGTGTTTCGCATTCGCATTCACTCAGTTTGTAGTTGGCGCTTTGCGAGTTCAAATGTTGGCCGCGGTGATCGCTTAATAGTGAATGCCAATATTTTGGCTGAAATCGTTTCAGAAAAGTAAATAAATACAGAACTTTCCATTCATAAGAATTCATTTTTCCGGTATTTTAACAAAATGGCTGTGGATTATGTTTTGGAGGATCTTATGGGAAAATTGGGTAAGGATTTAAACGAAAAAAATGGACAGTTTAGTTGCCAAGTTGCAGCTGATAAGTCCGCTACTGCTGCGGTTATCAAATAAATGTCTTATCTGTTGTATGGATAAGGTTAGTGTACGAGTATATATATATGTGAATCTGTTTTAGTTTAGCGGCTTATTCAAATATATTTGAACTCTACTGCAGAGGAAGGGCATAATATAAAATTTACGTATTATCGTTATTAATTTTCATTAAATGTCTGCGACTGTTTTGTCAAGTTTTGCCGACAATTTCGCATAAGACTTAGTTTTAATTACCTCCTACATTTTCCCCCTCCCTCATGTTGGACTAGTTCTAATTTAATAAATCTCAAGGTCTTAGGTTTGTAGATCATCTTGGTTGAACCTGCTATATGTTATTTCAATCTGGCATTATCGTCTGACACCATTATCATCACATGGAAACTGTCATAAAAAATAAAAGGTGTTTATAGAAGTCATTTACATGTATCTACGATTAAATAAGATCAACCTGAATAAGGCGGGGATTTATATGTGAAATTTATAGCACAAGTGCAATACAAGAAAAAAAAAATGTTGTTTGACTTGCAAATAGATCTGGTTTCTGGTTTCTAGAACTATAGTACATATCTATAGAACTTTATTACAAAAGTAAGAAATAAAAACCAAAGTTCTCTTATCATTTTAGCACTTGATAACCGTTATAAATGATTATAAATTAATATTAATTTTCTCTCTTTTGATTTCTATTGATTAATAAACTTGTTTCTACCATTTTTTTTTATTAATTTCTTCGCCAATACTGAAACCTGTATCGGATCAAAGTGTAATGAACGCATTAGTAACTTTTTCTCTGTATTGTATTTATTATTATTTACGTATGAGAACTGCAAAAAAAAAAGGAAGGTATTTGTATTTGAAAACTGGTTTTTAGCTTTCAGTTTTCATTTGTATTGAAGGCTTTTGCTTTAATTACCAACTTTTGGAGGCGTGTGTGTGTTTGTGCCAAAAAGTCTTTGTTTTTGTTGTTGTTGTGGTGTTTTGGCTTTTAATTTGTTTAACTTTGAAAGTTCTTCCACATGGTTATACAGAAATGTGACCTTAAAAAAAAAAGAGTTCTACAATGGAAACCATCCACAAATGCATCGAATAAGCAAAAAAAAAAAAAAAACATAAAACGAATCTAAGCTGAAAGTCGACTTGTTTGTGCTCTCTGTGTGATAATGTCGGTTCAATTTTACTGACCTATCCCACACGAACATAAAACCGATTACTAAATTTTTAGAATTGAAAGTGAATTTTATATACTTGTTGACAATATGAAAATGTTTATAATAAGTAAATAATATTACGCAAATCAAAATGTAAACTTATCAAATTTAAAAATAGTAAAGGTTTTAGTTAGAATTAGGTAATCTTGAGCTTATTTTTTTGGTTTATAGAGTTGAAATATCAGAAGAATAGAATCAGAAAGAAAATAGAATCAAATAGAAAACCGAATTCAAAAACAATTGTTTGTTTCAGGTTTGCTAATTCAGGTTCAGGGTTTCTCAATCTTATTTATAGGTTTTAGATAGCTTCTGAATGTCGTTATTCGAAAATTAAAATGTTAAATTGAAGAAACTGTTTTTTAGAAACTATTCTATATCGAGTTCGTGATTTGTTCTATAGTTTTTCTTCTCTGTTTTAACTCTAAAAAGAAATGGAAACATTTTTATTTTTAATTCTTAATTCGTTTTCTCTGTTTTAATCCTTAAAAAATGTAAAAGTTTTAATTTTTCATTTTTAATTATTAATTCTTTTTCGTTTTGATAGGAAAAATTCTTAATTCTATAAAAGAATAATTGGAAAGCCTTCTAGCTTAAAACCCTTTTTGCTCGGGCTTTACTGCATATTGTAATTTATAAGTAATTCCCTTTTTTTAACTTTACACACAAATAAAACAACGAATTGTAGGTTATAAAACAAATAAGATAAAAGGCTTAAAACTGAATCTTTTTGGCTTTACGAGAAGAAAAAAACAAATGTGAATAAGAGGTTTAGATTTGTACGATAAAGATCTTTGCTAATCTATATACCACATTTTTTCTCATCTAAAACTAAAGTATTTCTCTCTTTTGTTTATACTTATAATGTATAGAGTATATAAAAATAGTGAACCAAATTTTATAATGAAAAGAAAAGCACAGCTGATTAAATATTCACAAAATTCTAAACGTTCTCTAATGTTTAATGACCTTAGGTAATAGCTTAACGCCTAACAAAACATTATGTAATTAAGAATCGAAATTGTCGAAATGTTCTCTGTTTATATGTCAAAATTTTAACGATCTTACATTCCATTTAGCTAATATACCCGATTAAGTAATATTCTTATCTGCAATTTGAATCGAAAAGCACGTTTTGCTAAAAACTCTCAACACAGCAATTGTTTAGTTTACTTTTTCGAGGGTCACACTTGGCAACAAACTATACAGAATGTATATATGTATGTATATATTTACATGTATATATAATCTGAATGATCCTAATAATACTTTATCAATGCGTCACTTATAATTTGTTAGTTGTTTGTTTGGTTATCAAAGACAGATGTTTGACGCCTTTTTTCGACTATGTTGGCAATTATGTGATATGAGTGGATTGTAATTAAATTTAATTAAAGATTGTTGACAATTTGGAATTAATTTAAATAACATTATAAAGTGTGACATAATTTGTCACTGTTTTTATTCTATTTTCAAAAATTCTCAGACCATCATGTAATACTATAAAATTGAATGAATCCAAAGGCCGACCATTGTTTCTCCCTTTTTCTATTTACAATCAATATTTCATATTTATGTAGATCTCCGCACAAATCAATTGAAATTGCTGATTGAACATTGAACGAATTCGTATTCATGTGTCAAATATCTAGGCTATATGTCTATAGAAAATTTACACAGTCCCTGAACGATCATAACGTAATGGAAATGCTTTTGCTTTTGCTTTTTTTGCCTTTGTCATAATCAATTCACTGCAGAAAATGGGTAAAAAAGAGTGGGTATATATGTATATATATGTATAGGTATCGATATATACACACTATGTAGAAATATTTCTGCGACATTCAAGAGTATATATGTATGTATATATGCCATTCAATTGGAATCGAATTGAATAAATTCCACTTGATTTAATTGCGACTATACAACGGCATCCATCGACAAATTGAGTGACGACAATGCCTGAAAAACTGACCACCATGTGAAACGCCTTCTATATATGTGATAACCCAATAAATATAATCGAAATGTACATATATATATATAGCTATAGCTGCGGTTTCTAATCGATTATATCATATATATGTATGTCGGGTGACTTAAAGGTGGATTATGCCTATTGATAGAAGTTTATTAAAAGTGAAAAGTGAAAATATTAGATTAGAAATAGAAGGCGGCTTTACTTTCAACTTATTTTATCTATTATAAGAATGTTTTTTAGTTTATCTATCAGAGGAAACATTGAAGATCTTTTAACTCCCTTTCAAACAAGGACAAATATTGGCTATAGCTATAGAAACTTTTAGCAACAGATTAACACTCAATATGCAACTATTTTAACCAATTTTATTAAACCTTTTTCAGGTGAATTTGGTAAATACCAATTCCTACAGTTCTTCCTTCAAGTATTGTCTGCCCTGACAGCTGGTCTGCATATGCTCTCATTGGTCACAGTTGCCGCTGTGCCAGATCATCGGTGTTTTATTGAAGGTCTTGATAATGGCACCTTCTCTCCGGTGCCATGGAATTCCAGTGATATTCTTGCTGCCATACCACTGAAAGATAATGGCGAACTGGACTCTTGTCATATGTACGATCCGAATGGTTTGAATAATCGAACAATAGTGACCTGCAATCAGTATGTCTATGATAATACATATTATAAGGATTCAAGGACAATTGATTGGAATTTCGTTTGTGATCGCCGTTGGTTGGGTGCCATAGTACAAACTGTTTATATGTTGGGCGTATTTACGGGTGCAGTGACTCTGGGTGGTTTGGCGGATAAAGTGGGTCGCAAGACTGTGTTCTGTTGGTCGGCATTGTTACAATTGATTGTCGGTGTGGGTGTGGCCTTTATACCGGAATACTTTAGTTTCATGGCAGCGCGTTTTGTGCTGGGAATTGTGGGTTCAGCTGGTGCATATATATGTGGCTTTGTACTAACCATGGAATTGGTGGGTCCCACCAAGAGAACAGTATGTGGCATAACGTTTCAGGTAAGTGGAAAAGTTTCGGAATTTCTAAATTTCCATCTCTAACTTATCCTCCTGTTTCAGGCTGTCTTTGCTGGTGGCATTATGCTAGTGGCTGGATGGGGAGCACTTATCCATAATAGACAATTGCTGCAAGTGGTCTATGGTCTTCACGGTTGCCTATTTCTGGGCCACTGGTGGCTATTGGATGAATCACCACGCTGGCTCTGGATGCAGGGACGTGCTGCCGAGGCTGTGGATATTGTGGCCAAGGGTTTACGCATAAATGGTTCGGGCATACCCATCGATAAGGATTACTATGTACAAAAGGCCAAGCAACAGTCTGCTGTTGAGGAGAAATCCAGTGCCGGTCTAAGTGATCTCTTCCGCACTCCAAATTTGCGCATGAAGACACTAAATGTTTGCCTTTGTTGGTTTGCCAATTCAATTGTTTACTATGGATTATCGTTAAGTGCCGGCAAGCTTTATGGCAATCCCTATCTTATACTCTTCATCATGGGACTTGTGGAGTTCCCTAGTTATATAACCATTGTCTTTATACTCGATCGTTTGGGTCGTCGTTCGATTACCTCCACTCTGATGCTGGGTGGTGGCCTATGCTGCATTATAGCAGCTTATATTGCCCAAGGTAGTACGACATCAACATCTGTGGTAATGTTGGGCAAACTATTGATTGCTGGCTCATTTGCTGTCATCTATAACTATTCTGCGGAACTCTTTCCCACCGTTGTAAGGAACTCAGCTATGGGTTTGGGATCCATGTGTGCCCGTTTATCTGGAGCTTTAACGCCATTGATAACACTTCTCGATTCATTTGATCCCAAAATCCCAGCCGTTCTATTTGGTGTTGTTGCTGTAGCATCTGGATTTTGGGTTATGTTTCTACCAGAGACAATGAATCAACCGATGCCCGAATCAATCGAAGATGGTGAAAACTTTGGCAAAGGCGATACTTGGTTCAGTCAATGTGCCGGCCGGAAGCAGCGTAAGAATAGTATTTATCCCGATGATCCCGAACAAATGGTGCCACTCAAAACAATCGAAAGTGGCAAATAGTGTAGAATATATGCCAAAATTTAAAAATTCTATTTTAATTCTTTATGTTTTCCTCCACGTTGTTTTTGTTAAACATTCTTTTATAAGCGAGATACTAGCCGTAATACCTGATCCATTTAGTTCCATAAGTTTTAATTTCTTCGCTTAAGAACAAATAATAATAAACTGAGGACGATGAACAGAAGTCCTCGTTGTTGGAATAACAATTACCTCTACTTTCTAAGTTGGCCCAAGTTAGTATGGCTGGCTTTAATTGTTGTCTCATGTGGCCAGCCGGCCGGTTGGCTAAATTGTGGGAAAATTGCTGTAAGAAATTGTTTTTCCTCCCAGTTTAATTAAATCAATTTAAGAGAGCGAGAGTTTTTCTCTTGTTTGCTTTTGGTACAGTTGAGAGAACATTCATTTTGGAATTGAATATATTTTTTTTTTTTTTCATTTTTGGTTTTCAGTTTTCTTTTTTCGTTTTAACTACACTGTATGAATATATAATATATACACATAAAGATATATATGTATATATAATATGTATGTCAATATCATATATTGATATATATTTCTCATTTCTCTGGCTTACAAATTACATTAACATTTACATAGATATAGGATTTTATATATATAGAATATGATTTTGGTTTCGGTTACCGTTTCCGTTTCGTTTTCAATTTCGTTTCGATATCGTGTGCATTTTAGCTTTTTCTTTTTGCATTATAGCCAAGGTACACTGAGAGAGATATATATATTTATGTTCTTTTTTTTTGTTTGTAATCCATTTTGGTTGTCTGTTTTGTGTTCTGTGTTGTAGCCTCGAGTAAGTATAAGTAACAATTAATACACTGAGAGAAAATATAGCATTTTAATTATATGCATGTGTGTATACTGTATATTAATATTCTTTCACCATTTCGGTACTTTTTCTTTGTTTTTTGTTATGTATTCAACAAATATACATCTAGAGTCAATTAGCAAAAATCGATTTGAAAGTTAATCGCCGTTGTGTCTATGGTAAATGCTCGTTGGCTACAACGGAAATGAAGTCAACTAACGAATGAACTTAGGGGAAGAACTGTCTAAACGAGTACCGCGCACTTAATATAAAACAATATACATATATATGTATATGTATGTAAACTAATCACAATTGAATTTAAAATTATTTACAAAAAATACTCAAAACCACACATAACTACATATATATATATATATATTTAATGTTCACATATATATATATATATGTATTTGTATATGCCATATGCCACATTTAGCATATTAAAAACTTTTGATACAACAAAATAAGTGTACTCCGGATGCTTATGCGCGCTCCGGACACTTGGTTTGCACAATTGTAGACTTCGGTTGCTGGCCATTTCCGCCCTCAGGTAACATTGCTGTGTGTACTATAATTGCCGGCTGATCTTCACTCTGGGGATGCAACTCATGGGATTCGCCTGGAGTTAGACTGGCCAGGGCGGCAAGCAGATCATGGTTGACCAACGGTTCGGCTTCCTCGCGCGGCTCCCAGCCAGCTGGCGGTGAAGCGGGCGGCGAGATAAGGAACTGTTTCACTGGAGCCGGTGGCTGTAGATTCTTATTGTTGACCGGAGTAACAGGTTGCGCAAAATAACAAGTTATTACGGTCTTCTTATTAAACTCATATTGATGCAGTTTAATGCGGGCATTGGCTGCCGCAACGGCGTTGTCATAGTTGACCCGAAGACGACGAAAACTACGCAGCCATTGGAAGGTGGCCGAGTCACTGAATGTGCGGAAAAGCTCTTCCATGTCGTGCTTCAGTTCCGGAGTGGTAAATACCTCCGAGTGTATATTAGTGACAATTATCGATGTGGGTAAATCATCAAACGAATCCGGATCAACTTCTGGCTCCGTATCGCTATCGACATCACCCTCGGGCGGCAATGTTGGATGCTGACTGGGCAAGCCATCTGCAGCATTAATATAGATGTCTGCCTGATCTGGTGACAGTTTGTCTATACTATTGCCGCCAGCGCTGCCGCCGCTGCTATTTTGTGTGGATTTTAATTTGTTTTTGTTGTGATTGCTGCGTGGCGTCGCTGTGGTAGGTTTAACGGCGGCTGCATCACTTGCGTCTCCATTTACGGCTCCTGCTGGCGGATCTGCTTCATTACTGTTGCCGGCAGCGTTATTGTTGGACTTGGCCGCGTCGGACATGGCTTCCAAATGGTTCTGTAAATAAAAAACATAGCATGTAGACAGCTAATAACAAGTGGATTCTCCCATTTTATGTTTTACTCTTTGTTTTGTTTTTGATTTTTAATTTCTTTTTTGTTTTGATCCCAAATTGTATATCGGAAAATAATTTCCCTATATATCGATATAAAATTGCATGTATATCGAACTTAAATTTTAGGTATATCGAAAAAAAAAAGTTTAAAAACAAATTATTTGTAATAAATTTAAGACATTAAAAGCTCCTTATATAGCAAAGATAACTGTTTTTCCACTCTTTTGTTTTAAATGCACATAAAAAATGCTTACAGTGATGCCAATCAATTTTGGCGATCAAAGCTAGTTTTATACTCTGGCAACCCTGTCAGTTGATTTTGGCGGAAAGTGTTTGTGCTTTGCAAATAATTTGTGAATTTTGTGTTTCAATTATTAAAACTGCATAAATGTGCAAACAAATTAGATTGGCATAAAGTAAAAGTCGCAAGCGTTCGAATGATTCTATTCGCACTTTATACGGTATGTTGGTTGCTAAAATATTACAAAATGTTTTTAAAGCGGTAAAAAGCAGACAACAGAAAAAGAAATGGGGGCTCACCCGCAGGAGTCTCTGCTGCATTTAAAAGCAAAGACAAGTGACAGAGTGAGGTAGATAATGCCAAGTCCTGCGTACACGCATTTTTTTTTTGTGATCGTGTTATGGTTTGTCTTTGTATACCAATACCAATAATTTTTTTCCATTTTTTTGTGTTTGTGTGTGTGTGTGCTTAGAGTGAAGTGAAAAAGGAAACAAGTGCAAGTAATATTTGGAAAGAGATAGAGACAGAAAATGATAGAAAGAGGTAAGTGAATAAAAAGCCTTTAAAAATGATTCAAGCAGAGAAATAATATATTATAAAATAATATAATAAATACTTACTATTAAACCTAAACTAAGAATAAGTCAGACTTAAACAAACTGTAGTTAAGAAAGATTTCTTAAAAATTGTAAAACTTTTGCATATTTGACATTATGATTTGATAAAAATAAAAGTTTATACATATTTTGTCGACCATTTGAGAAAAACAAGAAAGTTTTATGAAATACTTATTAGCGCACATAAATATGTAGCATACTTATAAGCGCACGCCATGTAAACAAATCTTTCAGCCAGCACTGGAAATCCTGCTAGGGTTCCAAAGCATTTAATTTATTAATTTGTACAATTTCTAGCAACACCTTGGTGGTACCACAAAATGTGGTATGCCTTAAATTTACGTTTTGGTGTAAAATTTTCCAAAAGCAGTTCCGCCATCCCCTGCGACCACATCTGCCTTTTACGTTTACGTATGTATTTGCGTAACACGAAAGAGAACAATAATAAAATGAAATAAACTTTTCAAGCGCCATGCTATGACAATAAAAAATTACCTTCCCTCTTCCTTTTTTTTTACCAATTACGAGAACCAAAAACTACAGACGTGTCTAAGTATAAAATAGTAAAAAGACTACAAAGAGGAAGGAGTCTAGTAAAGAGAAGAAGGGTGTAAAAAGGGAGAGGTATTTAAGTATCGACACGTGAACCTAATCAATAGGACCTGGCCGCCTGTCACTGCTGCCGTATATATATATATATGTATATATATATGTATATTTAGGCGTACAGTTGACGGTGACGCGCACTGTTGATTCATAATAATTCCACCGATTTCTTTGTTTTTATAAATAGCGGGGGATAGGTGGGGAAATAAGGGGTTTAGTGGGTTCTTCGTGATTAATAGCATTGGCAAAATTTTGTGAATGAAATGGTTACACACCGTTTGGCGTCAGAACTATGACGTCGTTCGCGTCCACCTGTGACCACTGTAGAAAAAACTTAATATTATATGATGATTATATCTAAGGCGCCCATTTGTAGGCTATAAAAATGTTTACTATTTAGAAATGATTCAGCAAAATTAGAGAAAGGGAGTAGCATTAGCATTATCATATATCAATACAAGCAAATATTTATTCATAAAAAAAAAGTAAGAAAAAACTTAGTATTGCATTACATTTTACGCCCAAAAGCAAACAAATCGAAAAAATTGGACAACAATTCCTTAAATTGAGATTACTGAGAATGGCATTTCTTTGTTATTTTTTTGTGATTATTCAAAAAACTGTGTATATATGAAAATTCTGTATTATTTTGTCTTTGTTTTTAAATTTAAATCAATTTTAAAGTACATTCGAGCCAAGAACTTCTTGGCCTTTATTTTGGGCAAGTCAATAATAAAGAACGCCCACTACTGTTGAAAGCTCTAGTAAGTCTTTGAGTTTACCTTTCCCAGGGCCATTACCATCAAGTAATACTACGTACGTACATATACATATATATGTATAAAAAATAAAACAATAGCTAAAAATCCAACAAACGCCATAGACTACGACGAGTTGATCTATTTCTGGATGATTGATTTCCTTGAAAATACACACAATTGTTACTCTACTCGTGCGGAAGTCTAGCATTGAGGAGGGGTGCATGACGTGTTTGTATGTGTGTGAGTGTGTACAATGTACTTTGTTTGCTGAATGGATTGTGGATTCGTTCCAGCACCGGAGTACGCACAAGGAATAAAAACAAAATGAAAGGTACGGGAATAGAGGGAGAGAGTGTATAAAGCAGAAACAGAAAAACTGCAACTAAGCATAAACGACCTGCTGGCATGCAAATTGGCCACCACAATGTGACGTCATTATTATTGGCACGCAAAATAGCTACTACAACGGCGTCGACGACGACGGCGACGATGATGATGATGGCAACAACTGGGCCTACGACTGAGTCTGAGACTGGGCCTAGCAAAGGCCAAAGGAAAGCCTCAGTTATTATACCTGTCTAAAAAGGGTATATTCATTTTGTTTAGAAGTTCGTAGAGAAGGCTTTTTTAAGGTATATATGTATATTCTTGACGAGCTGAGTTGGTATAGCCATGTCCGACTTTCTATCTGTTTGGACCAATGTAATGTGTTTGGATATGATCTTTTTGCTGCTTGCTGTATCCTTGTCGCAAGTGTAGAGGTCGGATGACTATGTCATATATCTCTATATATACATCAATCAGATAGGATTAGCCGAGAATATAGTTTATCTTATCTAAAATTGGCGTTTCTTTGTTTGGAATTGGAAAATTTACAAGGGTAATCAAACTTCGGCATGTCCAAAATTAGATCGGCCCTCTAGTTTTATCTACTTTCTTTCTTTTTTTTTTAATAAAGAAGGAGGAATGATGTGCTTCGGCCTATAACCGACATAATGATGAATTGTCTGCCAGTTGTTGTTATCCAGCGACCTTCATTCATTCATAATTGCTGTCATCATTATATCAAGTGGTCGTTACCGCACCCCCGCCTCTGTGGCATTAGCTAAATCTCATTGATAGACAGCAGAAAAAAAAGCACAAGAAAAAGATACTCTGAACATATACGCACAGATACAAATATATAATTTTAAAGATTGCTTTTATTATGGATTTTTAAGCAAATTTATGTAACCGTTTAATCAGTTTGCAATATTGACCTTGTACTACCACCCATATTGCAATTGTGTAAGTGTAAATCAAATACAAATACAGACACATACATCCATATACGTATACGTTTGTATGCATGTCACATTGGCTATATTTTCCATTTGAATGCAAATGCGTGGAAAAGACTAATTTGATTTTCCGCTGAAATATGAAATTCGCATACCAGCTGTTCCCTTGTGGGAATACAGTTGATATACAGTTACATATATTGTATTCATCTGCGGATCATGTGTAACAGTCAGATTTTTTAATACAGTTTGAATTTTAATTAAAAATTCACTGGTGTTTGTCCAATAACTGCTGTTGCTGCTGCTGTTGTAGTTCATATATTTTATATTTATGACAGTTGCATCTGAGCTTTGAAGTAGTTATTACAAACACACACGCATACACACACGCAGGACATCATATTGCCACATGTTGCTGTAACCGGAATCTTTCATTTCTGTGTATGTGTGTGTGGATGGTAACACCCGCCCTTTCTCTCTTACATCTGACTAAAGCAAAAGGTCATCTGGAAAGCTTTCACGTGTGATTAGTGCAATTATGCGCATCCACACACACGCACACTCTTGAAGAATCTACTTTTTACCTTTGATTGAATTACGTTTAATTACTATAAAAAGTCGAAATGTATTATTGATTGCTTCTTGACTCCACTCCACAAAATGTATTTTATATGTTCAGATTAGTTTTTGTTATGGCTTAATTCCAATTTATTGCAATTTAAGTTTTATTTATGAGCAACAAATAAATCTGAAAAATTGTTAATTTTGTTTAAGTTGGAAAATGTTATTTGAAATTTCAATTTTAAAGTTTTAAATTAAACAGAAAACTTTTTTAAAGGTTTTTTTCTACCATTATTAAGGATTATCTGAAATGATCTATTTTATACAAAATGTACTTGAAAATATTTCAAATTTTAATACTTTCTCACAGTGCTGCAATAACATTGCACAATTAAAAATATATAAAATAGTTTTTCTTCTTTATTAAAATTGTATAATTTGATTTTCGTTGATTCTAAAATCTACAAATAAATAACATTTGGCAATGAAAAGTGAAATAGCAGAGGACATACACGAACACCTACGTATTATATATGTATACACAATGTTTTGCCACCCACATACACACACATATTCGAAGAATATGTTCAAGTTTCTCTGTCGTTTTCATATCTGGTTTCTTTTTGCATTTTTGCAACGCCCACCTAAAAGTATGCTATGCTTTTTATAACGTCTATAAATTGAGCATCAGTTGACACTGGGTACAGTTTAGAGATGAGCGCGTGCCGTGCCAAACGCGAAAGAATTAAATGTATGTATGTCTTAAATTACTATACATTTTTATGTCTTTCTTTTAGAAGATATTTCCATATTTTCGTCCTTAAGTTAAGCTTGCGTCCATCTCTAGAATTCTGCTTGTGGTTGGGTAATTGTTGTTGCAAAGCAAAAGGTGAAACAACCAAAATGCGCGCGTGTGTGCATATGGCGTAACCTTGTTGCTGCTGCTGCCTGCTGGTTGCTGCTTGGTGGGCGTGTGGGCGAGGCACGCAACAAATGTCACTGATTGGCATGCCAACCACCAGCCAGCCAGCCACAGGCTGCTTGCCCAATGATTAAACGTAACTGAATGCAAATGCTCAACTTAAAGATTGAAATCAGACACATATACATACACAGTTATCTATATATATACATGTATATATCTAATATCTATGTTACAAAATTTGCAAACCTAAGCTTTTCTCTAATTTCACTATTTTGGGAATGCATTGGCCAAATGGCAGTATGGTCGTCTCATTAAACGTAATCCCCCTTGTAAGCCATTTGACAGTTTTCGTTTCCCGCATTGTCCATTATCGTTTGGAACAAATACTGCGCTGACCGCTCATTAACCAAAACGCAGAGGTACATAACGCCAGCATTCCCCCTACACACACACATACACACATTACAGATACATATACATACATTTGTATTTTATTTTGATAATTTGACCTTTTGCGCTTTTTGCACAGCATCCGTTGGGTAAAATTCAGGTTTGTTGGTTGATAAATGGCAGCTTTAATAATTACCCGACACTTTCAGGCATAAACTACTAATTAAATCATCAACACACGAGATATATATTTGTACATATATCGATTATTTATTTTTATTTATTTACTTAAATAATTATTATGGTCATATTGCAAATGATTTTTCGTAATTGCGGTAACAGAAAATCTACCTTTTATGATTATTTATTCTTCTATAGAAAAACACCAAAAAAAAATTTAATTTCTTTTCTAGACTAAGTGAATGAGTTGTGCCGCCGTCTGTCTGCTCCTCCTCTTTCCCCCACTATTACTTTGCCAAATTTGATTGTTATCATATGGAACGACCTTCTCATAGAGACAAGCCCCTTTGTTGTACAACTGTCAACCGCAAAACACTATACATGTGTATGTGTGTGCGTGTGTGTGTGTGACGCAAAAATAGTTTTTGCCACTTTCTTCTCTATGCAAAACGATTTATAAGTATAAACATTGTAACCATGTGTTACACCCAAAATCAAAGAATAAATGGCAACAATCCGACTAACAAATGTTCTACATCCCGAATAGAAATAAAAGCAATTAATGAGAATTTATTCTTAAAAAGTGAAAGCAAGTTCCCTTCAAGACTTAAGAGACTAAAAAATAAAGCACCCGTCTTATTAAGAAATTGTTTAAGTAAAGAAAGACTCCATTTCAAAGTAAGACAAGTGACAAATGCATAGCATTAGCACATGTACCTCTTAGTCTGTATCAAATAATGGCAGAGTATAATGAGCGTTTATGAATGGTTATAATGAGCAACGGGCCTAGTTGAACTAGTTAAAACTTGCTTATTATCGTAAATCATTATAAACCATTCGAATGAACGAATCGCCGGCTTATCATTGACAGTTCCACAGCATTGACGCACCAATTCGACATAGGGGCATACAACGATTCATAGATACATACCTAAACATACATATAGTATGTCATCTGTATATATATATATATAATAAACAATTGTTATTATCGTTAATTGGTGGGGGGACATTTTTATTGTTCTTGCTGCTATGCTAAGTGTTAAATAAGTTAAAGACATTTTGCAGTGACGTCTGTGGCATTGCAACTATCTTTCAAGTCTTTTTAACCAATTGACGAAGGAAGTGGCCTGGCCTGAACGTTGAATCTTTGTACTCAATTCGTCAATTGGCTGAACGCAACGCAAACGCAAGCAAAGTAAATAAAAATAGCATAAATGGACAAGAACAACAAATAGAAAAAGATGATTTGCTTTTATTTTAAAATTCGCGTTTCGCGTCAGCGACGCGTCGTAAAGTTGGAAAAACGTTGCGTATACATAATATTTTTTTTTGATTATATGTACATATGTATATCTATATGGGTAGGATGTATATATATATTTGATGATACTATATCTTGCGGCAACGAGGAAATCAATGACGATGAAAACATTATCAGTGGTTTTTTCCCCCTGCTTTACTACTAAAACAAAGGAAACATTTTTAAGGAATACTTTTTATGTAAATATTTATCGTGGACTAGCGTCGATTATATTTAAAAAAGATGTATATGTAAATGAAAAGGAAAGTATTCTATGGAATTATAATTGTCTAGGATTAGATCTGGTCCAAAAATATTGAAGAGAAATATTAAAGTTTTGCATATTTATTTTATTTCCAAGTTTTTTTGTGAACCATATTTAAAATGTTGGACCCAGACAAAGGTCGCTGCTGCTGCTATGCAACCATCCAAGGTCGAGATTTACAGTCAGGTCATTGTGTTCTCTTGGCGGCAAAACACGCGCCTACGCAAGCTCGACAAAGAAGTCCAAGACAAACCAAACCAAAGTACAAAAATAAAAGGCGAAACCTTTTTTTTGCTTTGCGAAAAGGGAGATTTTTTTTATTTGCATTTTGAAAATTTATTGCCTCCTACTGGCCAGAGCGCTAGCTAGCTAGCTATTTTCCATTTTAGCCAACTCTGGCAAACTCTTGTTGTCATGTCTTGGGGAATTTGTTTTGCATGGCAAATAGCTAAGAATATTGCGACACTGGCAAAAGGGCTTTAAGGGCAATTAAAATTAAGCAATAACAAAATAACAATCCCCTTCTCCATACATACATTATTTTCTTCGTGTTCTCAATGTTTTCAAGGATGCGGCGGCATGTTTAAAATTCAACAGCAGCAAGTACACAAACTGCATATATGTAGGGACAATAACAGAAACTACCATGAACATATGTATATCTATCTGTACATATATCTATCTATATGTATCTGAACATGTATGTATGTATGCGAGTGTGTGTAGGTAGGTGTTGGGGTTACAGGCTGTCAGTCACGGTCATGGCTGAGGACTTCCTTGCACTTCGGTGAGCAGAGCGAACAATGGATGCGGGTGGCCAGCAGATGGCCAGGCCAAAAGCAACAAAAAAAAAAAAAAATTCAATAATAACAAGAACAACAACAATAGAGCAAGCTAAACAACAAATATTCGCACCCACGCAAACCACACACACAAGCACACACTCCCAACAGCAAAAATGATTTAAAAAAACGTACAACAAATATGAACTTGAAACGAACCGAAAGCTTCAATATGCTTTAAATTCAATCAATTATCATAGATAGCAATTTACATACAAAATCATCTTCAATTCAACTCTCTCTTGTCGTCTGTGTTCTTCTTCATCATCATATCCTTTCCAAGTGGAAAAAAGGGCTTAAAAGAAATACTGTGGTCCCCTATGTCTTGCTACAGTAAGTCGATTAATTAGGCACTTACTGCTATGAATTGAAATACGTACTTCAATATTGTTACTAATTTTTAGTACAATCTAATTTGGATTTGAAAATTTGTAAAGTTTAAATTATTTATTTGAACTTTTATTTTTCATAATATTTTATTTACCAAGTGCAGTAAGTGAAGTTATTTAAACAAACAATTCCAGCATTTTGGAAAGTTTTGGAGTTTTTGAAAATTATAATCTTTTCCTTTTCTGGAATTCAAGTTCCTGTGTGCGTGTGTTTGAGTGCCGTCTATCCTGGTGGCAACCTTTTCAATTGGATAGAATTCTGAGGAATTTACACTTGAACTGTTTATAATTTACCCAACGGTTTGATATTACATCTGTTTTGCCTTCCTAGTACACAAACTTCCATTTTCACGAGCAAACCTGATGACAATAGCTTGCTCCTGTTCTAGTCCTTCTACGAACTGCCAAGGGTATATATGTACATACATCGGTGGGAACAATAATGAAACTGTGGACAATAGCGGCGGCGGTGACTGGCGATGATGAGGGGGGTATTCGGGTGGGGGTACTGGAATTGAAGGGGTATGACGGCGCGTGTGTGTGTGTGTGTGCAAAATCGGAAGCTGGTGTGGGCGGGTGTAAGAAGAGCGGATGAGAAATAACCTTGCCGAACAATTTGAGTGAGTTGGTTGCTGTGCGGTTGTTTCTCTCTCTGTCTATCACTCTTTCTCACTCGCTTCCTCCTACTCGTTCGGTATTTGCGGCAGTTCAAAGTTTATAAACAAAACGTAATTAAAATGCAACAATTTGCCCATAAAACAACAATAATGTAAAAGAAGAGCAAAGCTGCAGCTGCTGCAGCCGTTGCCGCCGCCGCATCCGCAGCATTACATAAGGCCAGGCCAACATTGTGTTATTGTTGCATGCCATTTGCATTGAGTCGTGATGGCAAAGCATTTGAGATGCCAATAAAACAATTTACTTACCGTTTTTAGAGGCTATTTAAAAGTTAATTGAGTTTGTTTGCCTCTGCTTGAAACGCAAAACGGCAAAAATGTGCTTCTTCTTTATTCTTGTTTGTTTTTTGCAACACTGTGCTGTGTGCCGCCTTTTGTAACTGTTGCCGACAATTTTAAATGGTTATTGTTGTCATTGTCAATTATTTTATATGCGTTTCACTATTTAACGATCAACTATTGTGATAATAACTTTTTTCCATTAAACTCAAAATTATTGGTAATGGGACGCCCGTAGAACCGTCTAGCTAGAAAACAAAAACAACACTAACAGAAGATAAAAATAACTTAGCTGAAGATAACAGATAATGTTAGCGGACTGTTGCCGCTTCAATTTCCAACAACAAAGTTTAGCTGATTCTGTTAAGTGAACTCAAAGTGAGCATGTTAATCGCAATTTGAGCTCACAAACTCATATTGAGCCTGTTAATTCAAACGGGCCTGCCAACTTTGACTGAATCTGCTCGTGGTACAACAACAGAAGATAGCGTTGGCAATAAATTTAAGCAATAATACTAAAAAACAAAAAAAGGTTTTCAACCTAAAAGTCTTTAATATACAGACATGAATCATATAGTGCTACGAACGACATTGTTACTAGTCCGTTAATGACGTAATTTCTACATCTTGGCGCTACCTACGTTATGAGTTTGTATCGTGATTTTGGTTCATTATTACAACGTTTGTTAGCACTACTTATTGAAGAAAAAAAACAAAAATAAAAAGCCGCATAAATTGTAAATTAAGCATTATTATTAGTGTGATACCGACAACAAAATGGCCAATGTAGAGTCAATGATTGTAGAGGACAAAACGCAGCTAAAGCAAATTGACCGAGAGAAGGTTTGTGATTCTATAGAAATTTTGTACCTTGTATTTGTTGAATTGAAAAATGTGTATGTTATCCTTCACACAGACTTGCCCCCTGCTGTTGCGTGTATTCTGCTCCACGGGCCGCCATCATTCCGTCTCCGAGTACATGTATAACAATGTTCCAACGAATGAACTACAGATCTATACCTGGCAAGATGCCACACTACATGAGCTGACTTCACTTGTGCGGGATGTCAATCCGGATACCCGAAAGAAGGGAACATATTTCGATTTTGCCGTAGTGTTTCCCAACTATAGGAATAATCATTTCCAAATGCGCGAAATTGGTGTAACTTGCACTGGCCAAAAAGGCATCGATGATAACAAGACTCTGGCCCAGGCCAAATTTACCATAGGAGATTTTCTGGATATCTCGATAACGCCACCGAATCGTCTACCTCCGCCTGCCCGACGACAGCGTCCGTACTAGTTGGACAAAATGTTCTTTAATTTCTCTCACGCTTTTACACTCAAACAAATACAAATAATAAAGTACGGATTATAGATAGACTTAAGAGTTACTACTGGAATGATAGTGGGTTGATGATGATCTAGATGTAGTTTAGTTTCTGTAGATACTATTGGGACGCTTGGATTTCTTCTTGCCCAGCTGCGTCATGTCAATCTCCAGGCCATTGGGCAAGATGGCGCGATTTTCTTCATAGTTAATGAAGCCATTCTCCTGCAATTCCTCATCCGCATCTCGTGCATTTGGATCACATTTGATGCCAGTCTCATAATTATATTCACGTTTGTTGCCATCCGGATCAATATAACCATAAGTACCCCTTGAAAAAGAAAAGGAATTACAAATGTAAAGACAAGTAGTAGACAATTGAACTTACTTTGTTATGCAATCAGTGCCAATGATCTCCTCTTTAAAGGATCCATCATCATTTTCATAGCCCCAAGTGATGCTACCATCTTCGTTCTCCTCGCGCCACTTGCGTATGGTCTGGGCCACTGGTTTTTGTCGTCGCTGTTGGTGATCTGTGCGATCCTCCTGCAGCTGGTTCTGATCAATAATGGGACGCGGCTGAATAGGCTTGGGGCGTGGTCGCGCCGCGGGCAATGGGGCTGGTATCTCGGGACGCACTGCAGCTGATGCTGCTGGTCTTGTGCGAATTACAGCCACACGATGTGGTTGGACCTGTGGTGGCGGTGGTGGAGCTGCTGCTGTCGGCACTGGACGCTCTAGACCAAATCGTTGCGAGTTCTCGAAACGTCCAATGCCAAAATCATTGAATCCATTTGGACGCTGAATGGCCGGACGATCGCCAAAGCGAGTAGGAGCTGGCAAAATAGCGGCAGGTTGTGAATCCTCATGCTGCTGCAACAACTGTTGGACTGGTGTTGCTGGCTCAATGGCTCCTTGGCCACCCAGAAAAGCGGCAGCTGCCTGCTGAAACTGTGATTGCTGAGCCTGCGCCAATTGCTGTTCCCGCAAAAGATTTGGCAAATATGGTTCTGGTTGCTCATCCTCCTCGGCCTCAGTCACGGGCCGTGGCTCTTCGATTGCTATGCGGGGTGTAACCGCTGGAACAACTGTGTTCAGTTGTTGTTGACGCAAAGCGGGACCAGGACGACGTACTCGCAAAACTGGCTGGCGGTGTGGCACTGACACTGGCGTAGCCAAAGCTCCAGGTATACTTAAACGCTGTGGATAGTTTTGGGCTTGGGTCAAAGCCAGCAAAAAGCTGCCAATGAGCTGCAACAAAAAAAGAGAGAAAAAAAAGATCAAATATTGGCAACCGTTTCCACCGAGACTAATTGAGGACGCACGTGCTCAATTTGTCAATAGGTTTTGCAATAAACTGATTAGTGCATTGATGTTTATGGTAAACCTTATACAGAGTTTGGCCAACAACTTCTAAGAATTCCATAGATGGGAGGAAGTCGAATGTAGGTCTTCAGTGAAGAGAGATTCCATTAGTTTCAAAAACGAACTTAAAAGATCTTATATACATTCAATATCATATACATATGTATATATAGGCGATGCAATCTAAATGACTATCGTATGGCACTTCTTAAGCTCTTTTTTCTCGCGTATTATTAAATAAACTGGTTTCAATTTATTTTGCCGCTTATGCATTACAACAACAATTTGTAATTGTAACAGTGCGGTGGCGGCAAATGCAACAACAGGGCCAAGCCAGCACCGACTGCAATACCAATAGCAATAGCAATAAATGTGTGTGTGGCACATAACATGGCTAAAAGCAAAAGGCAAAAGCAAAAGAAAACAAAAGCAAATCGCAGAAATTGTTCACCCGCCTTTTGCTGCTGCTGCTGTTAGCCAGCCCAGCCAGCAAGGCGATCGATCATAATAGCAAAAATCCAAAAACCCAAAAGCCAACAACTCAACCAACAACTGAAATACATTTGGCTCTTGCGTAATTTGCATGGCTCAACGATGGCAAGAAAAGCGGCCCAAAAGAGTTTTACCTCAGTTGTTGTTGTTGTTGCTGTGGCATGGCATGTAAGGGGGCAAAAAAATATGTGTTAAGTTTCCGGTTCAAAAAAGAAGTCAGTGTCTAGGACAAGTGACCGTATTGTATTTGATAGATTTATGACTGACTTAGTCTTGTAATTAGTTGCAAGTAATTAAATAACTGCCAGTTAAGTAATTGTTACTTCACAGAGAAAGAAGAGAGAGAGATGAAGATGTGTTGTCTTTATTAGTTAATATTTAAAATTTAGTCATTTCAATTTACTTTCGTCTAGAACTTTTATATTTATTGTTATTAAAATTTGAGTGGAAACTGATCCACTTAACTCATGTATTATCTTTTTTACTTTTATATTTTGATTTTGAATATGAAGTGTTTCTGTTTAAATAATTTCAACATTCTAAACTTAAACTGCAATAATTTTAAAACTCAATTTTTAACTATTTACCAAGATTATTCCAGATTTTCCCTTCCTCTGCATTAACTTCCTTCAGCAATTGTTTCCCTTTTTACAGTTTAATTATCGGAAAATCTATTTTATAATCAATTTATAACGTTTCACCCCAAAGAGCATGCAAATGTTTGTTATGCAGTCAACAAATTTGTTAACATTTTCTTGTTGTTGTTGTATTTGTTATTATATTTATATATGTACTTTAGTTTCCCATTTTACACCCTGACTTTGCCTGATTTTGTGGCCACTCAAGCCAAACATTCCAATGGCCGACCGGCTTGGACTTGGCTGAGTGCCCAATACTACCTGGTCAAGTGAACTACTTGGCTATAGAAGACAGTAAATACATATATATCTATTCATACATATACATATATAAATATCAAAAATCGAGACTGCACTGGCGGTTGCACCCGGCGGTTAAGTTAAATTTGCTTTGCCATGGAACTTGATTTGGTTTAATTGCTTTTTATGACTCCACCTTGTAGATGACGACGACGCATGGTTCAAGGAAATTTTAAGCAGCTAACCAAAAATTTGCGGTATTTCTTTTCCATAAGCCAAGCCCTAAACATTGCAGAGAGTCGTGGGTGAAACGCCAACTATAGCTCATCCCCAAGAAAGGTGTGTTTCAAGCTGATCCAACTAACTATGTATACAATTATTTCATATAGTTTTTTTTTAATTTCTTTCTCTGGAATCTTTGGCCTTGGCGTGAACATTGAACATACTTTAAGCCAAGTCTACAGTTCGTTATCCTCAGTTTTTTTTAAAACTTTTGCGTTACTCCTTGGCAAAGTGAAATAGTTGTCAGTGCACTTTTTAAGCCGGCTCAACTCAAAATATGTAACACTTTATTTATGTTTATGTACATGTGGTGTTGCTCTTACGTAATGCTTCAATACATAGAGCTATATAAGATATATAAATACTATATATGCTTATATGCTCCGCCCAATCGGATTTTATCTGTTTTTGTGTTGCATTTTGTTGTGCGTGGCCAGAATTTGCATCATATGCAGCTGTTGCCTGAATGCCCGACTGCCTTGGTTGCGTTTTATGAATCTTAAACATAAGTAACTAGTTATCAAAACGACCTTGATATACATATATACATCAGAGCCAAATATCTATACTATATATAATAACTTGGATCGTGACGAATTTTCTTAAATAGTTAATATGCTTATATGCTGGCAAATACCCAAAAAATAGGTCCAATTAGGTTAGCATTTTTTTGCAAACTCATTAGACCTAAAATTTTGTCTGGTGGCACAGCAAGCCGAACAATCAATCAAATTAATTAAAATTAAATTAGTTTTGAGTATTAAGAGCAATTATCTAGTCTATTTAAGGTTTGATGAAAACATGCCTTGGACGCGGTGCTCGAAGCTTTTGTTAGTTCGGTAGCAAATTCCTTCCTTTGGAAGATAATCTATCATGATCTGAGCCATTGTCTTTACAATATTTTTTTTGTTTATGAAGCTTATGATTATGGGGCGTAGGCCAAAGCCAACTGAACTGCTTGTACAAAATCTGACCCGAGGGCTTGGTTAACCAATCCATTTTTTTTTTAAATTCTTTGGCATTAAATGATTGGCATCGCACATTTTATGACTCTCTGTGGTTATTTCGAGCTTATTTCTCTTTTTTTTTTGTTGCCTTCACACAAAATGTCAATAGATTTCGATTTAATTGCTAATTGCATTCCATTGAGAGATCTGTTGTATATGAATGACTTTCTATAAAATGCAAATAAACATAAACACCATATGAAAATGACTCAATCTTAAGCTGGATAACTGAACGACCTTGAGGCAGGCACTATTGATCTGATCTTCTATATATACAAACATATATATATACTTACCGCAATTAGTTGCAGTTGCATGGTAAAAACTGTACCGTATGTAGTACCACTTCCGCAACTTGTCTCACTCACTTAATAACTTTAATCGAAATTATCCAATAGTAATTTTTTTTTTTATATATATATATTTTGTCCGTTATTTTTGTTGGTTGTTGGGCGTTGTTGGTTGAAATGCTGGGCGCGAACGCTGTGCAGGCGGTTTTATAGCCAATCTCAAAAGTTGATTTCAGTTTGGTGGAAGCTTTGGAAATTTATGTGATTTATTTTATACTATGTGTTTTGCATGGACTATGATCAAAAAAAAGAAAAGAAGATGCCTGGTCGTTGTTAACGCATCTTGAAATGAAAGTGAACGCAAAAGTTTTATTTTTCTTTTTATTTTGCACAATTTGTATATTTTGACTGAGAATTGCCTCGCATTGGTATTTGCAGCTCCGGGAACGTGATGTATTTTTAAATTGCTTTTAGCGCCGATTAAACGTTGTAAGAAAAAAGTAAAGCCAGGTGACAACTCTGGTACTAAGTCTTAAAGCTGCTGATTGAGCTTTGGTAGAAAAACTTTAAGTTGCTTATAAAAAAAATTTCTGAACTATACAGGGCGTATAAGTAATTAGTACATAAGTGGTTTGCGTCTTTGCTAAAGTATCCTGTAGAAGCGATTTTTTGTTTTTAAAAGTCTTTAGGGGAATTTTTAACAATAATTTCTGATTATTTTCCAAGAGATAAGATAAATGAATAAATTTTTATAAATTATAAAAGCGAAACAATTAATAGACACATTTATTTTATATAAAAAACAACATTTAATACACATACAAAATATAAATAAAAACCGATGTATATTACAAAAAGTTGAGAAACACATAAATATATGATTTTTTTCAAGTTTATCACAGTTAGATATGAAAAATAATGAATAGTGAAGTAAATATATAGAAAGATATATGATATTGACTTAAGTCTCCACATCCTTCATCAGGGAAATGGCTATAGCTCCAACTAAACCACTTGCTCCCATTATATTCAGGGGCAACAATACATCAATATGTTCCTATAGACAAGAAATTAAGTATTAAAAGATATTGATAGAAGAAGAAATTTATCATTTCTAAGCTTACCAACTGCCATAAGAAGGGGACCAAAATGAGGGCAATACCAGATGCTAAATTACCCATGCCGACTCCGAAATTTCTTACAATTGTGGGATATTGCATGGCGGTGTATGTGGGGATAATTGCATTGTTGGCGCCAATTAGGCATTTGGCTAAAAGAGTATTGAAATATTAAAGCTCCGATTCAACATCTATACGCAGATATATTACCTATAATGGCCAAGGCAATGACTCCTGTTTGATTATCATCACCATGGGGGACTAAATTAGTGGCCAAGCAGCAAAGACCTGGTAACAACATGTAGCCAATTAAACTTCTACGTATGCCAGCCTTTAGAACGACGAAAATACTAATACATATTGAAATGGCTTCAATTGTACCAGCCACAGCGCTGTTCACATAGATATTACCACCCAAATTGCTTAGATGCAATGTCAGGCCAAAATATATAATAATTAGAGTTAACCAAATAATTAGAGTCAGTACAGTGGTACGCCAATATTTAGCACCAAAGACCACAAATAAGGGGTTGACATGAACATCAGTACCATAAACTTCGTCACCTTGAGACGAATGTTGTCCAATTTCTGGCTGAGATTGCTCCTTGGGCACTGCTGCCTCCAGTGTTTTTCTATAGTTACTTGGCAAAGTTGTGCCATTCATTCGAGCAGCTCGCTCAATTAGCCTGCATAACTCATCCAAACGACCCTGAGCCAATAACCAACGTGGCGATTCCGGCAACCAGAACCTATCGATGGGGAAGAACAGAATATGTGTAAAAAAGAAAGAAAGAGAGGGGGGAGGAATGGTTAGAATCATTGTCCATCAGCCTTGAGTTACTTTTTCTTTTCTTCTGTTAAGTATTTATTGGCACTTTGGAATTTTTCATTTGATTTTCTCCTCTTAAAAGCAAGACAGCGGGCAGCCAAGTGTGGCCAAAATGAATGCTGAAGGGAGTAAACACCGAGGAATGTCTGGAAAATGTTGCGTTTGGAATCTAATTGATTCCAGAAATCACCCACACACACATACGATACTATACACATGTGTGTTGTCAATCGTGTTCAATGGTTGGCAAGAATTCCTTGACTTTGAAGTCGCAAAAACACGAAAACAATAATAGGATTAATTTTTCTTAAACTTAGTTGCGTTTTGATAAAAACAAATAAAGAGATAGGAAGAAGTAAAACGATAGGATAAATAAATAAAATCCTCAGTTTCTATTTTCAATATGCATATGAGACATTTGATCTAAAGATTATATACAATCGAAAACTAATTTCTAACTAGAAATTTCAATTTCAAAAAAGATTGTAACTACAAAAAGAACTACCAAGTTCTTTCTTTATCAGACTTTACTGTCCAGTTCTAAAATTTCCCTACAATTCCACTTCAGCGCTAGAACTAGTTGAGAATTACAGCTTGATGAAGCGAAAAAAGGAAAGTTACTCTTTTTTTTTTTTTATCATTAATCTAATATTTCAATCTTTTAAAAGTATTAAGCAATTAGTAATTGATATATTTAAGGTACTTACCAAATAATTAACATAATTAACCATGGCCATGATATAACTAATTGAATAGTACGCCAATCGCGTAAAAGATACGCAATACCAGATGATAGGACATATGAGATGGCAACGGGTAAAATATTTAATATACCGATTATTGTTCGCCATTTGCCAGAGACCAATTCGACAACTAACACGAAGCTAACAACAGTCACGGTCATTGAGGCGAATCCAATTATAACACGTAGCGACATATACATGGCCACCGATGTTGAGAAGGCCAAAATTCCACCTGCAACATGTGAAGAGTATGCCATAGTGGGTAAGAGACAGATAGACATACAGAAAGAGAGGGACAGAGAGAGAAATAATAATGTCAGGTGCAAGGTCAGACAGGTAAATACGAGTGTAAAGTCAATTAAAATCGCAGCATACAGGACAGATGGAAATGTCCAACCAACCATACATATATACGACTGTGCACACACACACACCCACAAGTTGCATATAAATGACAATTAGAAAATAAACGTAGCTCTCTCTCTCTCTCTCTCTCTATCTATCCAACTAGAGAAACATTTGGCAATTTGAGGCCTGATTGCCTCCTGTAGAACTCAACTATTCATTTGAACTTACCAAAAACAGTTTGTATAGTGACAAATGCCATCAATGTGTGACGCCGACCAAATCGGTCCGATATCCAACCACTAAGTACAGCACCTGCAGCTGCACCCACTAGAAAACAAGTCTCGACAATACTTAAAATGTTACGACTACAAATTAGGCCAAATTCCTGAACCAAAGTCTTGCCATTTCCATCAGCATTAGAGAATTCAAATTGCTGGCATTGCCGATAGTTTATGTTACTGGTATTGTTTGGCCAATTGATTAGTTGACCATTCTCGTAACTTATTTGCGAATAATCCAAATCGAGTATGTAGCAACCATCAGGAGATTGACTGAGATTACGCCAATCTGATATGTCCAACTGCAGCAAGTTAGCTGGCCTTGCGCACCAATAATCCTTTGTGGCTGTCTGAAAGGAAAGAAAAAGATAAAGATACGTAAAGATTTCTCATAATTATCCTCAAATTTGTTCAAAATTAGCCTTTTCCAATGGTAAGACTTGCTGGTAAATCTATTTAAAGCAATGCCACGTTCTTCCTGTTTGTCAAAAACTGAGATTAAACAAATCTATTTTGCATGCTGTTGGAGTGGTGATATCCCTTTATCCATCCATATGATATCAGATCTAAACAGTATACTAAAATTTTCGGTTGGTATTTAAAAATACCAAGACGGGAATTATTAAACCATTAAGCAAGTTAATGAAGCTATTAATTCGAAACTTTATATCCAGTTGAAAGCCTTTCTTATGTTTAAAACTAATCACGTCTGCTTCTATAGACGTGAGCAACATACAATGAACAAATGAAATGCGTGCCCAGAAGCTAATAGATAGATAACCGTGCTTGATATTTGGCTTATTTATGAGTTTGCTGACAGTTTAAAGTCATTTAAATTTGGAGATTTTATTGCCTACTTGGTTGTACACATATCCCTATAGAGTACAAGTACTCGAAACTTTAAAGTACAATGTATGCAAAATGTTTGATTGCCTGATTACAGCGGACAATACGGGAAATGAAACAAGAAAGCTGTAAAGCTGAGACTGATTGATGGTGCCATCATTGTAAGCTCATGTACCACACACATACACACTCGCTCACATTCATTCACTGTATGTATGCATGTAGAAATGTAACTAAACCGCAGTAGTCATCAATAACAAAACGGAAAAGGTTATTCACTCTGAACATTGGATGTGGCCCACGGGGCGTATGCATTATGCGACGCCAGTGCCTGTGTAGCTATGTGAAAATCGAAAATCAGACCTCAACAACAGGTTGATTGCTCTCTCATCGGCACTGGCTGACTTTGTTTTATATGTTTGCTGTTGCTTGTATTTTTTTTTTTTTTTTTGTTTTACGTGCCTCAATTAAGCATTTAGTTGGTTTGGCTAAGGAAATTTCATTTTCAATTTTCAAGTTCAATTTATAATTCAAGTTGAACAGTTCGCTCGCCCCACAACATGTAAAAGTAAAATTAATTGCATTTGGCAAATAATTAATTTAACTGTAACATGAAAGTTTAAGGCGAATGTGTTAAGGTGAATTATTAAAGGTTCTTTAATGTTTGACTCGACCGACAATCGACCGGCAGGTTGAACGCTTTTTTTTTTTATGATTTTTTTTCTTCTTCTTTTTGTTTCTTTCTGGTTGTGGTTCGTTCTCGTGCCGTGCTCTGATGTCATAAAAAAAATGTCCATTTGACCAGTTGTCGGTTACTTGTCACGTTTCAGGCATTTGCATAAAAGAGCTTAACAACAATGGATATTTGTGTTCTATTCTGGGTTCTATGTGGTGTGGGCATGATCTCTCTATCTAACATAAAAAGGTAAAATCGACTCCAAACTTACCCTATGCAAAAGAAGACTTCTTTAATCTTGCCAACAAATGATCTTCAATTGAGAGAGAAAGTATACAAGATCGAAGAACTTTTGCAGACACATTAGCCCATTGGCCAAAAAGGGGCAAATGTTATTGCAAATCAAGCTTAATGGGCACAAATATCTTTTCTTTATATACCCTTTCCAATTATCAAATATATAGAGGGTATACTTAAAATTGATTTTTAGTTTTGTTGATAAATTGGTTTGCAGATTTTAGTGCACGAATGTTGCACCTGAATGCATTTTATTCAAATGATGCAAGGCACATTGGTTGTAAGGAAAAGTTTCGAGAAATTGTCTAGACAGTAAATTAACATTATATAAGTTAATTATTTCCTGTTCCCCATTTAACGATAGAAAGAATTAATAAATGTAAATTAAATTGATGTGTGGAATCATCAAAATACAAAATTGAAACTTTAACAATAATTAATTTTTGTATTTTTATGTATATTAGTAGTATACAATAAAATAACCACAACTTGGATTAAAACCGGACTATTTTAAGTATAGCTTTTAACTCTCTAGGTAACCATTAGATAAAGATTATATAGAGTCAATACTTTAAATGCCATAAAAAGTCTAACATGAGATACGCAATTCGAATCGATTGAATACCAATGTGCACCAGAGTCTGCACTTTTTTGTTTTATTTTATTATTATTGCTTAATTAATATATTTAGACAGTTTAGCGGTCAATATTGGCCCCAGGCCGAAGTGCAAGCCCACATACTTATATGTATATGTATATATGCACCGATATAACCTTTCCAACCCAACCTTGATGATTGTAGTCTCTGTCTGACTGGTCCGAACACCTGATATGGATCAAAGTGGGAGTGGATTTTAATTGAAAACATTTGTTTTTTTTTTAAACTTTGACAAGGAATTTAAAATATATGTGAAAATCTTTGCAAAAAAACCCAAAAAGAATCATCAAGTACATCTACCTTAATGAGCATTGAAACATAGATTTTTGACCTACAAAGATAATAATATAATACACACGACCATAAATATGTGAGTAATGAGATATTGTGATCTGGCTGGTTTTTTTTTTTTTTGTTTTTTAAATATTCCAAACTTGTTTTCGTCTCATTTTTTGGGGCGTGTGTATTTTAAATGTTATTATTATTGACTAAGTAAGAAACGATTTCAGATATTCCAGATATTTATTAACCTTTATCGATCCTTATCAGTTAGAATATGTGCAGAATATCTTTTAAAAACTGTACAATATATATTTGATTACCCAACCAATGCAGAATGTTTCCAAGAGAAAATCTAGAATATTGTGTACTGATATGAAAAAGGGAGTTAAACGGAATTCTAGCTATTATATGTATATTTATTTCACTTAACAATTTCGGCAATTTAATGATATTCCGATATACATCAACTCTTTTGTTTATATTAAAACTTGTTTGTTATAATTTAATTGACCAGATTTACTCATATACTTTCCAGTTAGAGTATACTAATTAACTTCTGTATTGAATATTGATTGAGTTATTTATAAAGTCAATAAACTTACCTTAGCAAATAGAAAGTGAGAATCTAATCATGCAGAAAAGATGCCTTTTTATCTCTAACTAATAAGGTGATTACCTTTGTATGTTCTCTTTATCACCTGGCAAACTGTCTGACTGATAAGAAAATAAGCAACCGGCATTGACAACTCTTATATATATATGTATATAAAAATAGAACCTTGTCGTACTATATTACATACTTGTATTATAAATTGTAGTTGTCGTTAAATGTCTTTGTGTCTACAATGCCTATAACAAATGGGCATAAAATGTGTTGGCAAATCATTGAAGCGCAACCATGTCTTGGACTGGCTGCATTTCAGTTACCTGACCAAAGGTCGTTCACTACTTTTATTTGCAACAACTCACCTGAAACACATACATGAATATGTGAAATGTACAAATTCCCTGAAACATTGATAATAGGGCACACCACATTCTCTGCCACGGTGTTAAAAATCCAATCAAGTTTTCTAACAATTTTGTTTGAAACGTATCCAGTTTTTCCACATTTAACATGGGTGAGATTTCACCTAAATTCGTGTCGTTTTGGGGCATTGTAAAGCAAGAGAGAAAAATCCAACCGTATGCGACTTCTGTTGTAAATGAACTGACTTTTTTAGAATGTTTCACAAATTATAATCATATGCAAGCTCTCCAAAAAAAAAAAAAATATAAAAAAAGAGAAGCTGAGAGCTTACTACAGCTCTTGATTAACAAATATAAAAAATCTTAGTTGCGCATGCGCGTCGCCAAAATAGGAAGACCAGAAAAAGGGGCTTTACGATCGGCTTTAACTCCATGCATACTTCTTTTTAAGTGTGATAACAAAATAAAAAATAAAAGTACAAGTAAAAGTTTTATGCATTGGTGACCTCCAACAACAATAACTAGAGGTTAAAAGCTAAGACCTATGATAAATTTTGTATCTCTATTAACTAACTATGATTAAATAATGATTATTTGTTGCATCATAGTAATAGTCTATTCCGTGCTTGATTATTGAGACTTGGTAATCGTATGAAAATTAATAATAATAGTAGTTAATACAAAAAAAAAAGACTTCTTAGCTAAACTAATGTTGTGTCAAGGCAGCAGCATGTGGTTGGTTTTTTTTTTTTTTTTTTTTTTGTATTTTTGGTTTTATTATTATCGAACAATCAAAGTGATGATTGCTCACGCAATTGCATCTGTCAGATATTTGCATTTTGACAAATGATACTCAATCTATAGATGCGTAATGAGAGTTGCTACCGAAGGTTACTTTCCAGTGAGTTTTAAGCTCCACACGCGATAATGACTTGCATCAATGATTTTTTTCTTCTCTCTTCACTCTTTATTGGCAAAATTACAATTATAAATTATATAATTGGTATTTGTTATTGTAATTGTGTGTGTGCCCATTGACACATTTCGATATGGTTTGAATCAACCTGACAGCAATTTGTTAACAAAAACTGTTCAACACAATCAATTGCTGCTTACTTGTTTCATTGTGATCAAGTCAACACTTTTAGATATAGCGTGAATTGTTCAGTTATCAGTTTTTTTCTGTTTCAACAAGATTGTGGGTTATCTGGGTGTATGTACATATATACATATATATGATATATATGATGCATGGAAATCATTGGTTTATAATGCATATTGCAACGGAATCTCTATATTCTTTTCTGGTAAGGAGACAGATCTTATGTAAGAAGTAAAAATTTCCATTTCAGAAACAATTCAGCGAAAGATGTCTTGCAGTAAAAATTTTGAAGTATTTTATAATTGTGGGTAATAAAAAAAATAAAGCCAAAAATGCTTAAATTAGCAAGTAGCTTCTGAAACAGTTGAACCAATAATAAAATGTTTAACATACTTTTAAAATAATTTACAATTTAAACAGACTTTAGCCTTGTCTTCGAGAACGAATTGAAGAATCTATATTTATATTTAAGCTGATTTAGTTATGTCTGGCTAAACTTGAAGTTTTCCTTTATAAAAATTGATAAACATAATCGTTTAAAAACTAACCAAATCAAATTTTAATTTCTACAATGACTTTGCAGTTTTGATTCTAAATAGATTATAGTTAATGGTTAGGGGTGTTCCCCAACAAGTATCCCATTGAGCTACTACCACACGCCGCCAATCGATAAGCTTCTATGTTTTTCTTTTTCAAGTGTTTTGTTTTCTGATATCTGCTTTATTTTACTTTGAAGTCAGCCAAAAAAAAAAAAAAAAATGAATTTCTTTCGAAATTTTTGCAAGAACCAAAATCAAAATAATAATACGCAGATACAAGGTCATATAAATATTAAGGAAAATGGTTTTTCAGGGCAGGCACAAAAGAAAAATCCCCGTGCCTTGCACGCGTATTTATTTTATTTCACTTTTCTCTTTCCCTGTCTATAAATCAAAAACAGACCTCTCCTCAATTTGCGCCTTTATTATTCACATTTATGGTTTTGTGTTTGGGTTTTTGGTTTGTTTTGGCTATCGGGCATTGGGTGACGATGCTGCCTGCCAATCAACTTGGTAAATATTTGGCAATCCGTAAATAGTATGTGAACTGAAACTTACCTGAAACACAAACATAAACAAATGGAATGTGGTCGGCAATTGGAATATGCATAACAGAAATGTCCACAAGAAGCTCCATTTTCTATAGTGTCCCAAGTAATTGGATAGAACATCACTATCCACATCCTGACTGAGATCTTTCAAAGTGGTCATAGTCGTTACTTTTGTTGTTAAGGCCGTCTCATTTTGTTCCTTCTTCAAGTCATTGGAGTGACGACGAAAATCCAAGGCTATGACACTTATTTCCGGTGTGCCTGGCTTAGGTTTCGCCTCACGATAGCCACCATAAAGGTTGGCATCAAGGCTCCCCCTTCGAGAATTGCCATTGCCACTGCAATCAAAATTCAAAGAGCCGCGACGCAGAACGCCACTCATGTCGAGCAAAAAGGAAACGGAACCAAAATACTAATAACAACGACTTTGATTTTAATTTCTTTCAATATCTTTTTTCACTTTTTGTTATCTGTAAGAAGAGGAGGAACTCGCGTCATTCGTTTCCGACTTTTGTTGGCGATCTAAATCCGTTAAAAGTTTCGCATGCCTGTTAAATAAATGCCGCAAAGAAAGCTAAATCCAATAAAAGCTTATGTTACTAGCCAAGATCAGACAGCATTGCCAGCCAAAATAATGAAAAAGACAAAGCTCAATAATATTTGTGGTAGGTCAGTAAAAAGCTTTTAAATGAAACTTCAATTTCTTAACGGTTTTTAGTTTTTGAAAGTTGAAAGTAAAGCAGATAGGATAAAGTAACGAAATCCCCGATGATCCTGAGAGCTTTTAAGTTATTTTGTGTTTCTACTAAGAAACGTATGTAAAATTCCATATAAATTGAATAATTATTTGTTTCACTTTTTTATCCACATATTTATTGATTTATTGTATTATATTATATTTAAGTATATTTTCATTTTGATACTATAATTGCGTTTTGTGTGTGTGTATTTTCTGTTTTTGCTTTGGTAACTAATTTGGATTTAGTACAACAATTGCATATATGCATTAATTATTTTTTTTATTATCCTTCACTTTTTATACGATTTAACATGATGAGCTTGGATCTATATATTTAAATATATGTATTTATGATTTGCTTTCAAAAATAATCTTAAAAATATTCTTAAAAATGACAAAAATATAAACATAAACTGTTTGGCTTAACAATTGCATATACTTTTATAAGTACAATAATAAACAACAAAAACTAGAAAAGAAATAAAACAAAACATAAGTAAGTACAACAAGCAAGAAATTTAACATTGATTTTCATTTTGTTCAATTGTGAATTTGTTTTCTATAACAACATCATACATATAGATACATATACATACAAATACAAATATAAGTAGTTATACATACAAACATTATTGTTAAATGCATTATATTGGAAAATTTGTTAGATGATTTACTTTTCTTTTTTTTCTTCTTTTATTTTCGAGAATTAAAATAATGTGCATAATTGACCCATAATTTAATTATACCACCTACTAATGATTAATTGACTACAATTACTAGAGATTACAATTTTTTCTTGTTGCTTTCTGCTGAATTTCATACACATTTGTCTAAAATCATATAATTATATATATATTTATATAAGTATTATATATGCAGGTATATATTTAATAGACGACGACGATAAAACGACAAGATTATGTGTACGTTCACGTTGAGATATTGACAAGACATTATTGACAAGAATATTGGGATTTCATTCTGTAATTAGATTAGCAATACTTATATATGCATTGATTCAACAAACAATCAACAAACTTTTTGGCATTTGTTTTTTTTATATTTCTTACACAAAATGTTTAAGGTTTTTATATCAAACGATTCCTTGCAAATTTGCAGTAACTTTACACATCAATTGAATATTCTAACTTAATTTGAATATTTTCATTTCCATTTTAATTTGCCATCTAAAGATTTATTAAATATTTCCCTCTTTGAGTTTCGGACAATAATAGTTAAGTAACCAAATTTGAGTTCATTTTAGGTATCCATTTCGATTTTGTGTAAAATTTTGAATTCTACGGTCTAACCGAAGATATTGCCATCATTTTAATCATCTCATTCCTATTTTGATTTAGAATTCTTATTCCTATTCTATATAAGCTATAAGCCATTGTTACTTGTCGATTTTTGTTAGTTTGTTTAAGATACAGATACTCACTACATGGCTAAGCAAAACAAGGTCCTGCCTGACTGATTTTTTTTTCAAATGGCATTTTGATGGACATTCGATACAATTTTATTTGTATTTTATATATATTTTTTTCCTTTTGTAGTTCTGGAGATTAGTTTAGGAAGGTGGCTGAGGCGGTGGATATGTCAATTATTTAGTAATTTTTTTTTCGGAGCTATTTGTGTGGGTAATCGTGAAGTTGATTAAGTAATCAGTTGATGATTATTTATTTTATTTTTCTTTTTCGATTATGTACATATTTTGGACCAGCCAAAATATTTACTAGAGTGATGGGGAAAAAGGGTGGCAAGGGGTTTATTACACCTGTTTGGCCGCATTTGCACTGGCATTGACATTGACATTGGTATTCTGCTGACTGCTAATGGCTCCTGATGCAGATGCAGTGGGTTTGCTCCTTACGGCCGTCTCTGGCAGGAAAAGTACTACAAAACCACCAAAAATACTCCAAGCGGTAAGTAGAGACATTAACAAATGACCTTCGATTTTATTCTGAAAATGTGTAAGAGAATAAATTTATTAATATGTTAAATTGGTTTCACATTGCCAATTACTTACCAGCAGGGACAAATAGGGCGTTAGGATTAGGGCCAATCCAGCGGCCACATTACAAGCACCGACGCCCACATTTCTAATTGGCGTTGGATATAGTTCCGCTGTATAAACCGGCATTATGGTATTCCCTGCACTAATTGTAAACTTTCCCATCATTAGGAATGTGATCTTTAGCCAGAGCATATCTTCGCGTCCCTCAGTCATGGCAGCACAAAAACAAGCCACACCGGCACAGATCAAAGTGGCACAGAAAAGCCATTTTTTGCCCACCTTTGTGATAATGTACATGGCCACCGCAATGGCCGGTATTTCCACTAGGCCAGCTAGCGCCTACAACGGAAACGCATAAGCAGAGAAAAAAAAGGAAAAGATGATGAGGAGGTAGGAGAAGAGATTAGCAAAGATGTCACTTTTGGTGGGACCTACACGGCGCGGCGCTCTAAATCATCACGGCATCAAAGGTGCGCCATGGGATGTCAAAATAAATTATGCAATAAATTAGCTAAATAGAAAAAAGAAACACTTTGACATGTCCATTGTCTGGTTGAATAGAGATGAGCTTTTAGCCATTTTTCATATAAGGAGGTAAAGGAATTTCAAATGAAAAAAGTAACAAAAACTTTCTGAAATGATGCCTATATGTATGTATATCCTTTTAAACTAAATATAAAATGCTGACTAATGTTGATATTATATAAAAATTTGGTAAAGAAATCAATATAGTTCGAATTATTTAAAGTAGTCTTTCTTATAAATTTCCATTTCTCAATAAACTAAATTGAGATATTCCATTTCTTAGCCTTTTTGCATCTTGATTAGTTTTGTATTTAGCGGTTAAGCTATCTGTAGGCCAACACTTTTAAAACATTTAGCTGGCCAAAGGCCAAAAATCAACAGATGTTGTATAGAGGAAGGGAAAAAAGTGGGTGTTATGAAGTGAATGAAATTCCATAAGATTAAGATGGCTGACAGCTTTAGAGGATTGCTACTGAGCACTTGTAAAGCACCATCAACATCATAATTTGATTTCAAACACATTTGCTTATCCGTCTATCGTTCGTCCGTCCGTCTGTTTGTCTGCTATTCTGTCTGGCTATGATGGGATGGAATGGGATGGTAATGGCTGACAAATCCAATTAGATGGACATCATCTCCATCATGTTTAGAGTATGGTGGGGAGGCACTTAGCACTTGTTAAATGTTAAATGCGTATACGCAATGTGGAACACTTAATGTGCCTAAATCTATGGTATTTTAGATAAGTGAATTCATTTACTTACCGAATTCAAATAGACATTGCCGCCAAACGAACTCATATTCAAGATAATGCCATAGTAGACCAAATTCATGGTAAACCAAATACATAGAAAACAAATGGAAATACGTCTCAAATAGCTGGATCGAAATAAATATGTGACATCCTGTGAGCTGCTCTCCTGTGTGGGCGGCGTTAGCTGATAATCGGCGGGCAATTGGCGTCCATTGAATTTGGCTGCCGATTCAATGATGCGACGCACCTCATCGATGCGACCCTTGACCAACAGCCAGCGTGGAGATTCGGGCACTACAAACCTGTCATCAGATTGTGATTAACACCATCATCGACATGATGATCATTAGTATCAGTAATCATCATCATTAGAAGCATCAGCATGAAATCAAATCACGAAAATTAAATAAATTAGGGGAAACATGTGCCGCATCTTATGTTTATAATTGGGACACCCACGCGTTAGATGTTATTTATTGCCCTCGCCATTGGCTAGTCTGTGATCTATGCAGAAACATCTATGTGGACATATATATATACACTAAATTTTATGGCATTTACACTTTTCTTTCCTTTTTCTTTTTTCCATTTTTATGTACTTTTTGTGGGTGTGTTTACATTTAAAACTTACCAAAGAAAGCATAGGAAAATGCCCGGCAGTCCAATACATAATTGTAGACGTTGATAATCTTGCGTTAGATATGCCAGACCAGAGATGAGCATATATGAAATTGGCAGTGGAAATAGATTATACATGCCAGCAATCGTTCGCCATTTACCGTCCACATATTCAATGGCCAATATTAGGCCAGAGTAGGTGACGGAAACGGATACCAAACCAAGTAGAGCACGTAAAGTTAAATAGAGCTCAAATGAGCTGCAAATATATAGCCAGAGACCTGTAATTGATAAAAAAATATTACATAATTATTACTTTGTATAAAAAAGATTGGTTTTAGATAAAAGAAATTTCAATTTTCTTCTTAAAACTTGAGAGCAGAAAAGTTTTCTTTAGTGTTTTTTAAGTCCTTCATACATAATATTGCCTTTAAACTTTATATTTTCAATATCCTTTGTTCGAATTTGAATCGAATGTTCTTTACAATTCAAAAAGACAACCTCAGTCTGCCATTTTGTGCACACGCCTGCAATCGCTCATTAGTAATGTCCTTTTGAATGCAAATTTCAATTACAGTGCATAAGATTTAATCAACAAGGACAACAAGGTTGGCATCTGTATTGGTCCTTTGGCAAGGGCCCTCCTACCCCCCACATCTGCTACAGCATTCGATGTGCTCTTGTGTTGACCCCCAGACATGGCCAAGTTCACGATAACTATGGCGACGATGGCATTGCCAATGTCACATTGACTTTTGTATGAGTTTCTTTGCGTGTGTGTGTGCAGTTTGGCCATGGCCTTTACTTGATGATGATGATGATGGCTACACACATTTACAATAGCCCCCCGCACCACCCACTTTCGCACTCACCGAATATTGTCTGCAGCACAGCCGATATGAAGAGCATTGTTTTGCGACCAAACTTGTCGGAAAGATAGCCGGAAATGATGCCACCTGTTGCCACACCAAGCAAAAAGAACATCTCGGCCACATTTTTTAAATGTTCCTTATCGCAGACCAGATCCCATTCAGATGTCCAAGTGTTACCCACATTATCGTTAGTCTCATATTCCCAGCTCTTGCATGGCACAAGTTGTTTGCCATCATTGCCAGCATCGTCAGCCAATTGCTGCAAGTGTCGATAAAAGTGTTAGTTATTCATGACTGACTGACAAATTGGATTTCATGCATGAGCACTCCGTATCCTTGGCACTTTCCACTGCCCCACCTACCTGCAACTGTGTTACAGTCGTCTCGTTGCCTAATTGACTCCAATTGATGCCATCCCGTCGATGGCAATTGTCACTGGAACCGCTTACATTCCGCCACAAATCGACTGGCAATTGTTGCAGATTTTCTGGCCGTTGACACCAGAAATCCTTATTGGCTGCTTGATAAACCGATGATGAGATATGAAATGTATTGGGCACTTGGAATAGGGATAACAAAACTGTCATCACTAGTTGCCATTTTCCATAGTGACCCATTAGATCACCAATAATATCGGTCTCATCCTCATCATCGGCAGCTCCACCAGGAGCTTTGGCATCTGTTGCCACCGGCGATTGCGGTGTTGCCTGTGTGGGTGGGGTATTGGTATTGGGGGACGGTTTACCAGTGTCGTGCATGATGCACAAAGGAACTGCAAGTAAAAAAGTAAAAAGAGTTATTGAGTAATCTTAGAATTAGAATTTAAGAATTAATAAGGAAGTATATAATCCTTTTCTTGCATTGTGTGCTTATTTGCAAATTCAAATCATTGGAAAAGGGTATACAGAAATTAAAGAAATTTGATTGTGCGTGTCAGGAGCACACAAAAGGCTCAATTAGTTAAGTGGTCAGTGACTGTGACTGGGCCATAAACCATCAAGCCAAGTCAGTATCAGAATCGGTAACACAGAAACAGCCTCAAGTCAAGTCAAGCGGGAGCACAAGCGACTCTATTTCATTTATTAGTCCATTGGCCATTGCTCAACCTGCGTTCGATGGAATTCAATCACGTTGGATGGCGATTAACTGCACTACACACACACACACACACACACACTGAGTAAGTAAGTAAACCCAACAGAATCCAGGACCAGCAAAAAGTTTGTCTTGTGTTTGTGTGTGTGTGTGTCTGCACAAAAGTAAAAGAATAATAGCTAAGATTTAATGTAATTGCGTTGGGAGGTGGAGAGTAGGAGTAGGAGAGGAGATGACGGCCAGACTCTCAATTCACCATGTTCGTGTCCTTTGCTCAGTTTGCTGGTTCAACTTTTTTCTTTTATTTCTACTTCTTGCTGTTTCTCTCTCTCCCTCCTCTCGTCTCGTACTTTTCTTAGTTTGCCTTTCTTTGTGGTTAGCGGGGCTTTTGTAGAGCATTGGCTTTGTTTGGGATTTGCCAGCATAAAAAGAGGGAGGAGGGAGAGCGAGGGAACTAGCCTTTATAGTTCTATAGAACGCTATGTATCCTAGAAAGTAGGCAACAAAACTTTTACTTAAATCACTCTGATCCCTTTCCCTTTGGTTAGCCACATTAAATGGTTAATGTTAATCCTTTTGCTATCGCATTCTGTCTTACATATAATCAAGCAATTTTTCTGCAAGTCAAATGGAATTGATTTCAATATACCTCAACGTAATGAACTGAAATATTTCATTGAAAACTTTGACCTGTTAGTTTAATTTAATTAATTTATGAAGTTACGTTGATATATATTATTTTTTTTGTGGTTTTGTTTTCTATCAAATCTGTCATAAAAACGCACAATTCGTGTGAATATTCTCATGGTTTTGTCCCCCACAAGCCACAGCTGGGCTTAAATTTGCATACTATCTCTTTCCTCTATTACTCTTTTTCTCTTTCCCTCTCACACTCCGTCTCCCCTTGTTGCCATGCCATCTCCTTCTATCTTACTGTCAGGATTTGCATTTGTGGCCAGTGGGCACTTGGTTGCTGCGAATTTCCAGCCAATTCCAACCACACGTGATAAGCAGTTAAGCGCAAATTTTCACGCACTTGTAAACACAGTAAACGAAGCGTGTCCGGGAAAAGCCGCAGGCTGTTGGCTCTAAAGCGTATTAAATGGTAGTAGGAGGGAATATAGCAGCTGTTGCCTGCTTTTTCAGGATAATGAATTATCAATTTTATCAAAACATTTCATACTAGGGCATCGTCATTTCGTTCAGGAAAACTTTTACTGCAGTCGTAAAATGTTCTTTAATAGGTTTTGGCAGGGGCCGCATCGACACTGATTGCCTGTTGAAGGTCGTCGCACGCAATGGCGGCGGGCTATGTCGTCCAATCTCAATGCTATAAACTACGTCGTATTGTCGCCCATTGCCCAGCGCAGTGTGCCAGTGGTGTTACCTTCAACTCGTGGCCCACACGTACACATGGGGCGTATGTGCAATCTCACACTGGCAAGCTGAAAATAACGCTAATTGCATTTTGCAGCTGTCGCCGCAGCAACAGCAGCAGCAACAGAAGCACCAGCAGCAAACAGCATCAACAGCACCAACAGTGGACAGCTGCCCCATCTCTCTCCCTCTCTCACTGCCTCGCTTTCAGTTAGCCAAGTTACTATATTGGCTTGCATGGCAATTTACTGCTAGCCCATTAATAATTGTTTGGCATGATTCTGATCGTTAAAGTCAAATCGACTTATACATTTCGAAACGTAAATAAATTAAATAGGAATACATAAAGAAGATGTTGTCTTCAGATAAGATCGAGAAAGATTACAGTGGTATAATTAAATGACGATTGTTAACGTTTTTTTTTTGAAAGTTTAAGACTTAATTTGACCTTGAAATGTAATTAGATTATTAGATTATTAAGAGTAACCTTTAGACCTTTGGTAAAGGGCTTATGTAAAAATGCCTTTTCTTGCAATATGTTTGAACTTCATAATTATATATTTCCAATATTCTTTCACTTATTCCCATAATAAATAAAAGTTGTAATTGTTCTTGTTTGTTAGACTTCAAAAGTTAATTAATAAGTGGCTATAAAAAATGTACAATCGATCTACTTTTACATTTTATAGTCCCTTTGTTTGTATGCAGATTAGGGTTTTTATGGTTTTTCCATTTGATATCACTAAATACACACACACACACAGTTGAGAAAATGTTTTTATGCAAATTGAGCTGTTGCAACAATTGCTAATAAATAGCATATAGTAAAATTTTCTATGGTTCATAAAAATGCATGTTTATAATCTGTAGTCCCGGCGGCTTAGAACCATTCAATTTCCAATTCAAGTTCACACCCAATACGGATACGTTGTGTGGGTGCGATCTTTTGACACGCTTCAACTGCCTAGCCCAGACACAGTTGGATCGGCGAGAGCTCAATTGAAAAAGATATATGTACTATATATATATATATAGATATATAAATACATATATATTGTACATGATGCTCAAATAATGATTTGTTTCAATTGAAAAGTCAATGCCAGAGTTGAGAGCCAGCCAAACAGACAACTGTGTTGTCGGTGTTGTCATTAATAAATGACTATTAATAATTCGTTTAGATTGGTTTTTGTGTTTTGCATGATTAATTAAAATTAGCATATGCCAAAGAGAATGCCAAGTAATGGAAAGCCCTTGCGGAAAATTGCTTAAAAATTTCAAGTTATTAGTTTGAACTAGAGAACAAATAATTATAGTTAAATATAACTTTTTTTTTTCCTACTAAATATACAAATTGCTATCAGATATGTAAACAGAATCTCAGCATTTTCTCAGCATTTAATGACAAATCCGAGGGAATTCCCCAAACAATTAGCTATCACTTATTTCACTCTATTCACAGAGGCTAACAATTGCCAACGAAACAGATGAATAAATTATAACTGCAGAAAGACCCAAATGTACCAAATGCTCATAATACTACTCGTATGTACATTTACATATACTATACATATATAATTTTGTATATACCCTTGCCAAAAAGATAATACTTTAAATTCTACAAGAATATAGGTTGGGCTTTATTATAAAAGTAAGCAATTTAAATAGTTTTTCTTCCCTTAGTTATATTTCTTTATCTTGCAATTAAATCTTTATCTTGTGGCTTTTGACTTGTGATTCGAACTACTGTCTATCCATCAAATGGAGTAGTCTTGGCAGCTAAAAGCATTGTATTAGCCACCATTGATTTACTTTATTATGTATACATAATCTCCTATCTAATGTGCAAATCTCATATATTATACTCAGACCTAAGGTTAATATGTATTTTCTTCTTTTTTTTTTTGCTTTCTGCAAGAGTATAGAAATTTTCACATAGTCTTGATGCTAGCCAGCCCTCTGCTTTTAACTCAAGGGACTGGCAGCCAGAGGAAAACAAACGCGTTGTCGGGGGGTTGGTAGGCGAATGGGAGGGGGCGGATACATAGACAAATTGTCGCTGTAATTAGCGGCCATGCATATAAAAGTGCATTCACTTTCATGATATGTATGTTGAGGCAGTAGCAGCTGAATGAAAATGTGTGTGGTGTGGCGGGGTATGATGGGGAATGATGAGGGGAAATCGTTATGCTGGTGACAATGATAAAGATGACGCTTATCTGCCATCTCTTTTGCACTATCTCTCTCTCTCTCTCGCTCTCTCCGACGTTGCCAAGCTAATTTTGCACATTTATAGGATTTGTTTATTATGCATCTTTTAGCCGAGAGACTAAGCGGGAGACTACTTGTCATACACTTTTGAATTGCAGAAAACTGCCAAGTGGATAATATGTAGTAATCTTTCCGATACTTATGCCGGCTATATAGCCACGCGAGTACCGCCGCGTAATGAGCGATGAGTGATGAGTGACGAGCAAGACGAGCGACAACATCCCGTTGTATGACAGCCAGCCAGCTAGCTATGATGAGGGAGCGGAGTTAGGGGAAAACTGGCCGTTTCACACTCATCAGTTGTCATTCTAATTGCAGCTGCCTCATCTCTCTTTTGCTCTCTATAGATTTTCATCACCGCCGTCGGAAGTGACAGAGAGTGTCATAAGATAAGAAAACCGAAACGTCAAATGCGGCGTATACTTAATATTCTGTCTAATTTTGAGCGAAAAGAGAAATCAAATTTCTTGTTCGATTTTGTTCTAAATGCGTTCATTTGAAGCATTATAAACAATTTAAATTTTCCACTCGTACGTGCTCTCAGTTGCTATACAATGTAAATAATTCCCCTTTACCAGCCATGCAATTAACAGAATTGATTATTTTTTGGCATTTGGCGCGTAAATAAACGCTCACACATAAATATAGATACATACATACATATATATACATTAAGTCAAAATCTAAACAAAAGTGAACATAAAAATGCAAAACCCATGGCCCATAAATTATTGGCAAAGTTATGGAAAAAAAACCTATTTTTGACTAATTGTTTGATAAATCAGGAAATAAATAACCCAAAAGGTGGCAAATTTTCATTGTGTAAACAGAAAAAGCTGCCAAGGAAAACAAATTTTAAAGTTAAACGTGTTGTAAATCGCACAAATAAAAGATTAAAAAGATAATGCACGGGATTAAAAAGCAAAATTGGCAAATGTAAATTAGTAAATTACTGTTGGACTTTAGAGATAAGCTATAGTAAATTTTTAAACTATTTTCCATTATTTATTCATACTCTTTGCTCTTATTTTCTTCTCATTTTGTTTCAAATATTTAGATTTTATTACCACATTTATATTCTTTTTTTAATGGCTTTGTCTAAAGTAATAAAAATTTTCCTCCTCTCTCCATATATTGGATTCCCATTTAACAAAGTGTTTCGTATACATATCTTATATAGACTTGAGTCCATTTATTTCATCAAGACATTTTATAATTTAGATATATGTATGGATATTTATTTTTTTGGTTAATTTACACTCAATTTTCACACATGTCTGCCATGTGAACGATCAATCAAAACTATTCAACTAATTTGGTGCGATTTCTAAGTAGAAAGATCAATCAATATATATATTTTTATGCCAATTATTTATAATTGTTTTTGATGTCTACGTTTTAATGTTTTATTATTTCTCCTTATATTCCCTAATTGACAATTAAACAGAGATAATAAATCTCTTAAAACATAAAACGAGCATAATTCAAAGGAATTTATATTGACATCAAGATAAAGTATATAAAAATGTTATAAATTGCACAAATCTCTTTAGAGGGAACTTAAACACAGCCAAATTTCCTTGTTTGCATAAGCTTTAGCATAATTGGTGCAATAATAATAAAGAAATAAAATTCCAAATGTGAAAATCATGTGTCAGCGATTTTCAACCCACATTCGCTTGCCCCCTTTTTGTTTTTGTGGGCCACAAATATCGGAAATTGGCAAATGCTGCAAACTTGACGCAAATTTCCAACAATTGCAACATAAATTGTTGGTGATCATCAAGCATTCATAAAATGACACAAAAATTTTGCACAAAAATGCCCAAAATCATTGAATCTTGGGTTGGGACCCACACAAACAGGAATCAAATCAAATCGAATCAATTGAAAAGGCAACCACAAGGAATTTTTTTTTAGGATTTTATTGTAAAAGTGGGCGTGTGTCCATTTCCCTCTCATTCCATTCCTTCCACGTGTGTGTGTGTGTGTGTGTGTGGGCCACTAAACTGTACAATGTGTTCATATATGTATATTATGTAAATTTTTTTACGTAGAAAGAGAGAAGAAAAAAAATTTAATTTTCAACAGCAAAAGAAATTGCAATATGGCAATTCCGTTCATTCGTTTGTCCTTCATTGAAGGGTCTTTTAGAAACTTCCTTCCGTTTTGCCTAGCAGCCAGTGGGGCCTGTTCCCCTCCTCTTCAAACTACCTCTCACCCTGTTCCCCCCGCACTACTTCAGCCTGGTTTGTTGTGTGTGTGTGTGTCCACTTTCGCTTCATGATTTTCACATTTCAACAACAAACAAACAGATGGAGATAGAGCCGGACTGTCGACTGGTTTTGGACTCGGACTATATTTCTATTTTGACTATAGAAAGAAAGAAAAAAAAAAACCGTACCTACCTCTAGATATACATATATATATATATAGGTCATCAGCGCCATCGGCAAATGGCTAAAAGTCATATACATTTTCTTATTGAGTTGGCAAAACAAAATGACTTTTTAACATTTACACAAACTTTTTCGCATCTGTGAGTTAGGTAGATTGAAAATGTTACTGAGGCGTTTTTTTCTATTTAATTATTTTAAGTATATGCATAATAAATAAGGCTATTTAAAATAACCAAAGCAAAACCAAAATAGGCATAAATAGTTAATTTATAACTTAACACTTAAGGGTATTTTATATTCGTTAAGCAACAATAATATTATTTTTCTATTTAGTTGTACTCTTAATGTAGATGTAGCTGTTCCATATTCTGTGGCTCTGTGGGTCTCATCCATTCTTGTCAACATGAATTCGCAAAAAATCTATTTCCATTTCGATTTGTCTGTATTTGTGCAATATTATTACTACAGTTGTTGTTAATGGTTCGTGCCATGTTAAAACCCAAAATCCCCCCTCACTTTTATATCCCCCCAACCAACATCTATCCTTTATACACAAGCAATCATCCCATTGCTTGCTGTATTGTTAATCGAATAGCAAATCGTTTGGCAATTTCAAATTTAGCCAGCTAAGCAGCTACAATGCCAAAGGATTCCACAAAACACCCACACACACACAAACATATACACCCACCCATATCTATAAACACGCACACATATACATATGCTGATTCTTTTGATTAGAATTTCAATTTCAAAGTGCTGCTACTTTTGCTACTTTTATGCGCTTTCAATCAGCATAGCTTCCGCCATTAGCATAACCCTAGATTGAAGAATGTATATATAAGAATGGCAAAGAGATTGATATAACGATGATAAAAAGAGTGGGAGTTAACTCAGTTTGATGATGATAAGAGGGGGCGGCGTCAACCGGCGTCAGGTGATTGCCAAAGCCAAATGACAATGTTTGATTTTCTGTCTGAATGCATTGTCAAGTTTCCAAGAAAAGAGCAATGAAGAGAAGAGATACTTTTCAAACATTCCATCAATTGTATGCAAACGACTACGACTTCCCATATATCATGATGTGATGGAGAGGAGTAGTGGGGAGGGGAAGTGGGTAGGGTTAATCGAGATTGCCCTTTCTTTTGTACACATTGTACACATACTTTATATCAATTACAATTAAACTGTGTGTCGTAATTTGACTAATTAGAATTTGTCTTGTGCTGATGAAGACGATGTTATATAACCTTGTTAAATATTCGTTAAAATTTCGTTAAAAATAATCCAAGAAAGTAAATGAAAACATTATAAATATACAAAGCAGGCAATTTCGACATCTTCTTTTAAAATTATAATTAGATTTCTACTAACTTCTGTGACTCTTTAAATAATGACTAACTGTGTTTTGAATTGAAAAATAACTCTTTTGTTTTTCGATTATCTAAAATCAATGAAAATTTTAAAATATTTTATTAAAAGAAGTTTATATTTTCAGTTCAGCGGAAAAATTATATTATTTTCTTATCAATTTTGGAAAAGGATTAACAATCTATTTACCAAGTAAGTAATATCAAAATAAACCTTTAAAAACCCATATGAAAATGACAGAAAAATCTATTTCCTTTTCAAGTTATCTTTATAAATTTTTCTACAAGATTTTTCTTATATCTTTATATATTTTTCTACAAGATATTACTTGAATAAAATATGCATATGGTAATAATGATCTTAAATATTAAATTCATTAAATTTCCATTGAAAATCTGATGATCATTGACTGTTTGTGTGTGTATATACATACATATACGACGCGTTTCCATTATAAGTATATTTTATGACTGCGAACAATCTGTCAGGATAAAGTCATTGTCGTTGCCATTGTTATCCTTATTGTTGTTATTTCTCTAAAGCTTACACTCACACACACACACACACACATACCCATACACACAGTCGAATAAACAAATAGACTGAGAAAATTCTCAACAACAAAAAAAGAAGGAAGCTACAATAATAAAAAAAAAGACACACAAATAAACAAACAAAGCAAAAGCAAAGCAAACATAGCCTGGCGGCACGTCCACAGGCCATAAGCAAGGAGCAAGAATATATAGGGAGAGATGCTGATGGCCTTAAGACGGGCGGGAGGCAGGTAGGTAGGTAGGTGCTCGCCTCCTTACACACTCTGCGTTGTCAACGTCACCGAGTTCTATGCCCGTAATGAGCTTACCTTATGGATATACAAAACAAGTTGCTATTGTTGCTGTTGCTGCTGTTCTTTCTAGTGTTGCTGCTGGTGCTGCTGCTACTGCTGATGGCTGTTGTTACTGTCTGTCTGTCTGTGTATGTGTGTGCTTTTTGGTGTGCGTGTTTTACGTGTGGGCCAATCCTGCAGCACACGTTCTGCTGCACAATTGGCAAGGCTGCTGTCGCTGCTGTTGCAATTGCTGTGTTGCTGCTGCTACTGCCTTTGCTGTTGCTGATTTCCTTTACCAGCTTCCTGTTGCTGTTATGTTTGAGTTGGAGTTTTGATGGTTTCTTCTTGTATATACATATATATATATATATATATATATATGTTTGTATTGTTTTGGCGCGGAAATCCGTCGCCGAGCGCGTGTTGCTGTCTGCGTTTTGCTTTTTACGTTCGTTGCACTACTCCAAAACGGAAACTGAGAGACACATAGAAAACGTTACACGGCTAATTTTTCAATTTGTTTTTGTTTGTTTGTTTGTCTGGTTGGGTTCCTTGTGACTTTACGCATACAAGTTGAAAATTTTCTAACTGAAATTTATTAAACACTTTAATTTTCGGTTGTTGTTGTTGTTTTTATCTCTCATACGCAGTGTGGTAGCGCGTGTTCTTTACGCTTAGCTGGTGACAATTTTTTGTTTTTGTGGCAATTCAAACAACAGGAGCAATAACAACAACTACAATAACAAACATTAATAGTTAAAATAATACAATAATAATATCAATGACGTTGCTTGGAAAAAATAGGAAGTCCAACAACGACTACAACAACTGAAACAACAACAATAAAATAAAAGCAAAATAAAAAAAAAAAAGAAATGATGAAATATTTCTATATTCTGTGTGGGTTGCGCCCTGTGTGTTATTTATGATTGTCTGAGAAAATCATAAGTATAAACCGTTTCTATATATTGGCACATATTTTCGTATATACATATATTTGTAGTTGTTGTTGTTGTTGTTATTATTTTGGTTGTTGTTTGCTGCTGCTGCTGTTGATGTTGCTTCTCGTGCTACTGTCACTGGTTGTTGCCACTCGCATTTGTTGTTATTTCTCATTTATTTAATTTTATATACTATGCGCACTCACGCACCCGCAAATCTTAGTGGTTCTTCTTTCGTTCTTTGCCTTTTTTCTTCTCACATAATAAGTTAAATTCAAATAAAAAAGAACTCTTCCTGCTCTGCTCTGTATGATTGTGTTTGTTTTCTATTGTTTCGCACGATTTTACAATGATGCTGCTGAATGCTAATATTGACGATGTTGCCGATGTGTGTTAATTTCGAGATACTGTCGAGACACAGATTACAATTGTTTCTTGTTCTGTGTTCTGTTGCGTTGCGTTACTTTGTGTTTTGTGCTGTTGTTGCTGCGCTGCTGCTGCTGTGGAGCCAAGTTCGCACAACGAATGACCAAGAGCAACTGAGCGCTCGTCTAAATTGCGAAGAACTTTTATAAATTTGCCTCCTCTTTGCTTCGACGCCAATCGTTGTCGTTGTCTGCCTGCAACAGCGACGTCAAAGTCAACGACGACGGCAACGTCGATGCCAGCCTTAGCGCCAATGTTGTTGGGATGCCTATAGAATGCTGTTTTGTTTGAGATTTTGGACCATTCTTTGCCAGCCGAGATTACTAAGCAGTCAGCAGTTGTCGTCGTAGTCGTCGTCGTCGTCGCCGTCGTTGCTGCCTTCGTTTTCCGTTTTTTGTTATCGTTTTTGTTGCTGCCGTTGCTGCTGCTGCTGCACCTGCTGATGCGCGTTCTCTTTCATCAAACAAAGAGAGCATCATTTTTAGTCTCGTGTCTCTTATTTGTTTGGCGCGCAAAACTGTTGCTGTTGTTATTTAATCGCCGGCAATTGCTTTACTCAACATTATTTATATACCCTTTCCCCCCCTTAGGGTATGAGAAATTAATGAAGATCTTTTTAGTTAATGAACTTGCGAATATTTTTGTAACACTTTGTTGAAATGTATAAAATTTGGAAAATATACAATATGGAAAGGGGTTTATAAAGAGATGAGGAAAAGTGCAAGAAATAGAAGAATAATTTCTGAATAATATATGATATTTTGTGTTTCTTTTTCTTGATTTGTTTGATTTGATTTTACTTCTTGGCATTTTAAGTATGAAGTTAAAATTTCTGTAATCTTTATTATGCAAATTTCACTGAGGAGAAATAAGATATAATAGTTCAGCTGAGGTAAGAAGTTTTATGTTGTATATACATATTTGAATAATAATAAATCTATTTTAATTTAAACAAAATTTTCTAAGAACAAAAAACTATTTGATTGGAATTATCATTTTTTTGATCTTGGCAAATATAATTATTGTGCTAGTGATTCATTTGTCCTAAAAGTATGCTATACTTTTTAAATAAAAAGAAAGCAATAAAATCAATATAATACTTAGATTAAATTAAGGCCATTCACCTTATTGAAAGCTACAATTTCTAAGAAGAGTAACGAAAATTCGTTAGAATTAAAAGTCTCTTTGCAATTTCCCACCCATTCTTAATGTGTGTGTCTATGTGTAGTGCATAAAAAATATAAATCATTTTGTTATAAACCAAATCAAGCAGAATACTAACTGCACATTACTGTTCGCCCAGTTTATCGTTGCGTATGAGTTAAGCCACATCAATGGACAGTCTATAGCCGGAACGTGCCGTGCGATGACTATAATGTTCATCATCACCATTGCGCGATCGTTTTGCCGGACGCCAAGCATGTCTGTCAGTGGCCAATTTGCCTGATAGATCACATCAACAACAAAATACAACAAATAGGCAAAACACTAACAGAAAACCAAGAGAAAAATAACAACACAAAAATTTCCGACAATTTGTTGACACTTTCTGTGGGGTGTATGTATGAATGACGATGGCGATTCTTGATGATGATGATTGTTTAATGACAATTTACTATTGCTGTTATTATGTATGATTATTATACCCTTGCTAAAAGGGTATATCACACCAGTTTGCAACATTTACATTTACATTAGGTAAATATGCATATTTTTAATAGTAACGAATGTTACTTAGGGTATTTTTCACGTTTTTTGTTACTTTTACCAAAAGATTTGTTTATTTTTATACATTTTGGGAATTTCACTTAAAGAATTACCCTGAAAGGGTATAGAAACTGTGTCACACTTATCGGGCAATTGGATTATTGTTATTACAATTGCTAATGATAGTTAAAAATGTCATATATATATTTATGAATAAAATGTTTTATTGCTATTTTCAGTAATAGTATTCTTGGAATTCATTGCCCCCACTCACTTTAACTTTTACTTAATTTATTGGTGAGGCTAATTTCATTCAATTTTTTGTTTTTTTTATTGGTTTATCTTATTATGACGAGAAAAAAAGGCAAAAAAAGAACGTCTTGAGATAAAACGGAGCTTTACATTGTTGCAAAAAAGAGACCGCCTATTATTATTATTATCTATTATGAGGAGTATTACCTATGTCAACAGAATGAACAACAAATAGCATTCTTTGTTCAGTTGCTAAATGCCATAGCAAATGTTAATTGAATGAGACATCAAACGGTCTCTGATGAGGCAATCAATTGTGAGTTTGGGTAGTAATCAAACATTAACTTTCCACAGAGAGAAAAGTTCAAAGAACGTTTAGCAACGGCAAACACTTGATAACATTTGAAATTGACATTGGTATGGAACAAGAAATCTCATTCTTCTTTGTTTGACATTGTATTATTATCTTTTAACTTTTTTCACAAATGTTACTCATACATCCTGTTGTCCCAAATGAGCAAAATATTTTGGCGGAAATTTTCATGATTAGATGTATTGAAAATCTAATAAACACATCAACAATAAACTACTTGTCATATGATTAATGAGAAATTCTTTTTGAAAATATTCTAAATATATATTATTTTTGTCTAATACAAAATTAGATTTGTATTTCTGCTTACAACACAACAAAATGATTTCATTATTTGAATTCGTTTACTTCTATAATGAACATCTAGTTAAAAATGAATTCTCATTGGTTCTGTACTCAATTATCTAGCATTCTATTAATCATATAGAAATAAAAAGTTTCTTGTTAAAATAGAAAGAAATCTCATTAAGAACATATTCTTGTTAAATATTTTGTTATTCAATCCTATCCACACATCTAAGAATTACCTAGGCATTTCCCCTTAAATGATTCTTATCAAAATTTCATTCATAATGGAATACAATTTACTCCAACACAATGTTTGTTAAATGTCATAAATTAAAAAAACGCTTAGTTTACTGCAATTGTATAATACTTATTTGCATTTATAAGCCATCAAATAATCTTTATTATTGTGGCTGTTACATGCAAATGGCATTCTGTTTATTTTTAATTCACAAACCTCGCAGAAATAAATAAATAGTTAACAACAACAATAAAAACAAAACAAAACAAGCTTTTATCAATGAAACAAATAAACAAACAAAATGGACTATGAACCAAGCACAGAGTCAGGGGCACGGCTATGGCAGTTCTATATATCAGCATATTCTAATTAGTTTAAATGGCGCTCTACACACGATTTCCATAAATTAATTTTGCAAACAAATATTTTACCATCACCAAAACCTCATTCCCAACTCTATTTCAGCCAATGCAATATGTATGCAAGTGTCATTGATTTATGGCCAAGACATTGGCCGAGACTCAGGTACGATATAGGACGATGAAAGGGTTCCCCATACATTACAATTTAGACAAATTGTTGTCAATAGTATAAGGAATTTTTTATGTTATCTTTCTAATTTACTTTGTTTGTTTGCAAGACTTCTTCAAGGTTTGTGATACGAAATATAAGTGTGCGACTTCAACACTTAGAATTAATTATTAAGCTTATTCTAATTTGCATTAATAACTAAAATTTAGTCTATATATAGAGCATTCGATTTAGTATGGCTATTTGATAGAGCCCCCAATTCTAAACTGTCCACCTTTTAGCCCGTCCCTGTTCATGTTTTTACTTTCATATGCATGCGGTTTAGTTTCATTTTGACCAACTTAACTGGTTTACTTACTTTTGGCTTGCTCCTGCGACGAAAGCAACGGCAATTCCACATCCAAATCCAGTTCCAAATCCAAATTCCCATCATGCGTTTGACGTTTTGGCATTTTTGCTCTTTTTTTATTTGATTAAATCAATGGCACAGTGAACAAATTTTACAGACTAATTATTATGATTGTAATTATGCTCGGAATTGGCTATTTAAGTTTCTCACTGTCTGTATGTGTGTGTGTGTGTGTTTTTTTAGCTACTTAATTTACGATTTGGCGCCGCGCGACTCTCGAGTCTCTTATCGGTGCCAGGCCCAGTGTGGGCAGCTCTCTCTTATCACCGGCATTGGTTTGCCTCTGCCCACTTGACCATGCGCCTTGCTTTAATTTTTTTTCCAGTTTCTATTAATATTTTGTTCTTTCTTTGTTTTTGCAGAATTAAATCAAATATATTTTGTAGAATATTTGGGGCATTCAGTTGAAAATACGTATTTTGTTATGACTGTTACTCGCTCACTTGGAGTACTTTTATTTTGGTCACATAAATCACGTTCACGTTTCATTTAGGGCCGCCCAAGTGAATATTCTAAATTGATTAAACGTGCTGGTATTTACGGTATGAAAATTAGGTTGACTTATGCATAGGACAATCTTGAATTTAGTTTCGAGTTCCGATTTTGTTTTTATTATTATTGAATTTTGCGCGCCATTTAAGATTAGTCGATTTTAGCCGAACGTGTGTGCGCACTGTGCAACGGACTGTGGCCAACTGAGTCAACTAAATGTTGGTCAGCCTTAAAGTCGAAGTTGTTGTCGCCCGTTGACTACTTACTTACTACGCGTACTACATGCTACATACTTGAGAACTACTGCGAAAATATCAAAAATTCAGTAGGCCGCAAGATATTTGCTTTAGTTTTTTTTTTTTATTTTGGGTTTTATATACCCTTCCCGAAAGAAGGGGTATTAAATATTATTGTAGGCAGATTGTCAACTATCAATATAATTTATAGGTGTGTATTGACAACATATCAATAGAATATTTAATTGATTTAGTGTCTGAATGATACAGTACGTTATGTGTCTCTAGTTTCAACGGAAGCTACTTCTCAGTTAGGTAGAAACTAAGCTATATAAATGAACTATTGAAACAGTTTCTTTCCGTAATCTGGTTACTATATAATGCATAGTTAAATACAAATCTATTGGAAATTCTTCATAAATCCATTAAATTTAATTTCAAAGGTAAAAATCTGTAAGGGTGTAGAAGCTTCGGTTTAGCTTAAGCTAACCTGCATCTTTGGTTTATAATTCCAAATAAGCTGCGAAAAGAACATGCAGTACGAATAGGTGGGGAAGTTGGGTGGGGATACCGATTGGGTAATGTGTAAAGAGGAAGAGAGAGAGATAGAGAGGGGGGGGGATTGATTTTGTGGACCATTAAAATGTATTTACACGTTCATTGAATAAAATTAAAAGCTCTCTTATTTATACACATTATATACAAAAATAAACCCAAAAAAACACTGCAAATTTGTATAATTGTGTGTGTTGTTGTTGTATGAGTGTGTGTGCGTTGTATGAATATAATTGACAGCTGAATGACATCGTTGTTCAAACTGAATGAACTGACATAACCCCGGATTTTGTTTTAGTTTAGTTATGCGATGAACATGATAATGATATAGTTAACAGTGGCTCTGATGATAATGATGATGCTAAGTGCTTGTTGAAGTATTTATCAACAAAAAATAAAGCGCGAAAAATGGTTAATACATTCGGCATTAAATTATCGAATTTCTTTTGTGTGTATACAAGCATCACACATATACAAGGTCATGGTTGACTTATTCACTTTTGAGGCCCATCGCAAGGCCACAAAATTGACAAAAATAAATCGGAATTGTCAGAGTATACAAATATGTATGTATATATATACATAAATATTCTATTGGGATATTACAAATGGTAAATCTTGTATGCTTACATAGAGAAATATTCTTTGTACTTAAAAAATGGCAAAATTTGGTTGTTCTCTTGATATTTTTATAATTTTTTGAATGGGGTAATTTGATTTCTTAGCATTAAGCTTGCAGAAATATTAACAAAACTTTTGTTGGCAAGGATGAAAAAAAAAAATAAATTGCAATAATTTCAAAAGATTTCATATTTTGAATACAATTACTTTCGCATTGTTATGTTTTAATATAGAAAGATTTGAAGCTTACCCATCAATAAACGATACATAATAGAAAGGTATATTCAAAAAGGATATACTATTACTAAGGCCATACTCTATATCTAGGACTCCACTGTATTCCTAAAGCTTGTACAAGTTTACAACCGTTTAAAAGTCTGCTGTCGGTTGTCAATAAGCTTCGCCCCATTTTATATCCCCACTGGATAAAGCTTTCAGAAATATATATTTTTCCCAACGAGCGCCAATTCACCTCGCTTGAAAGCCTACTATTGCGGCTATTTACTTTTCCCAGGATATTTCAACACGGATATAAAATCATGCCAAGGACTTTGCACGCATTAAACAACATCAAAATAAACAAACAATTTCGCAGACAATTGCTTTAAGCAGTTCAAGCGTCTGCAACGAATTGTGGTCGTTGTTGCGGTATGGGCAGGGGACGGGGTGGGATTATCCAGCAGGAAAGTACGTCAACGAGTGGAACGAATCCTTGCACTTTGGTTGGTCGTGTGCCACCGCTGATTTCACAAATGAATTTGCTTTGGGTGCTCGCTCTGGATGGTTTGGATGCAAAACGCTAATCGATATGTTCCAGATATGACGTACTTGGGGTTGGGAATGAAACTGGTCTACCCTGAGAGTCAGACTGTCGCTGCGGTTGATGTGTTCCCGCTCCTTGACACTATCAATCTGTTTTCATTCTTATATTGTTTGGTTTTGTGGCATGGTGTGTGTGTGTGTGAACCCTTCAATTCAATTATTTGAACATGACTTGTTAGACTTTATTTAGTTTAGGGATAAGCGGTAATTTTTCGGTTATCTAAAAGATATGTATGTTTATATACAAGAAATCGGAATGTGTGTTTAGAGAAATTTTCAACTCACAAATATTTATTTGGGGCAATGAAAAGAATTTGAGAAATCTTTTTTTAAACTTATATTTAATTTAGTTGAAACTAAAGAGAAAAGAAATATTAAGAAATATTTGAAACTTGAATGTTTCGAACTTATATTAAATTATTTGGATATTTCGAAACTAAAGTACATAAAGAATTGGTTATAAATTTAGAATATGTTATTTCTTGCTTTTTACATCAAGCCAGAATTTTCTGGCCTTAAGTTCTTTTATTGCCACACGCTTATTTAAGCTGCTTTCCAAACCCTTCCCAAACTCTGACCAAAATATATATCAGCCCAATTAATTTGTTTGACTGGCTTTGAAAACAATTTTTATTTTTTTTCAAACAATTTATGCAAATCAAATACGACTTGAATATTTTTATTTCCTTTTTGATTTTCCCACACTCAGTCGCTGAATCTGTCGGGATCTCTTATTTGAAATGCGATAATTTAATTGTGGCGCAATGACATATCCACCACAACCAGAACCAGTTCAGTCGAATTGTAACGGGGAGGGGGTGGTTGGCCCTATTGTTCCTACAACGATTGCTAAAAGTTAAATTAACAATCGTGTTTACATTGGTTTGTAACAAGATTTCACTTAAGGATGTCAGCTTTGGGCTGGCGCCGTGTTGCAGGCCCTTGGCACTTATCCTGCATCAAAACTGATTACTGTCATCAGTTCTAGGCAGGGTGGGAAGGGATGGAATATGTCAGGATCGTTGCAGTGTGTCGAGTGTTGTGTGCGGAGTGTGCGCCGACGTGTGTACCGGCAAATTTGTCTGGTAATGAAAAGGTTTGCGCTCATTCATCGTCCTTAACATATTGTTCGACTGCGCATTGGTTTTTCGCGCCTCGAGGGTTAATGCACGCGACCGGGTCGCCTGCAAGGGGCGGTTCCCCAGTCGCCGGTGACATAGCTAATTTGCGAGTAAACCAAAACATCAAATAAACATAATTCAATTTCAACAATTGCGTCGTCCGTGAAATGTTGTTGACAATGACAGCAGAGAGTCTTGTGGTCTGCGGCAAGTCCCTAGAACGATTTGTTAAATGATCTGTGAAATGTAGCGGTATGCTATCTCATCGTGATCTAAATTGTTGGTCCCGTGGGAATACTCTTCAACAGGTTATAGATGTACACCGCTATATTCAACTCCGATTACTGACAGATATGCAAAAGTTTTGCTTTACATATGGCTGTAAAATTATAGCCCCTAAGTGTGGTACAGATGAAATGCTGCTCTTCCCTTCTTTTCTCTCTTTCTGTTAGTTCCCTTTCTCTTTTGCTCTCTTGTCTCCTTCTTCATGCACAAGGATATCAAGGAAAAAACATGGCGGCCGCCTGCTGTGCGAAATATAATGGCAAAACGTCAAAAACAGGTGAAGACGCACAAAGCACAAAAGCAAAACGGAAAATGAGACGAAATACAGTCGGTGAGAAAGTTTAAACAATACCCTACAGTAGAGGAGGACAGCAAAGATGTTCAGTAAATCTATAAGCTTAATTCTTCAATTATTTTAAAAGATGATTTGAAAAGTTAACGATACTATATTGCTATAAATCCATAATTATGAAAAGATCAAAAACAATTTCTGTTTTCTTCATACCGAATCTTGAAGAAAAATCTTTGGTATTTCCTTACCGGCAAAATTATAATAACCATAATTAACTTGAACAATTGAAAGCAAACATTTACGTTCAAATATGCCCAATATGTTGCACAGGAGGACAGCATCCTTTTAGCAAGGCAAAGTCACCCTGTACTTGACAGACTCCGCCCATAGAGTTTATGTGTACAGCGAATAGGAATGATTTCAAAGGATGCTCCGCAGGGGTGGTTGTTTGTTGTGGTATTTCCAATTGGAACTATAAAAGGCAACGAAATCCCAGGAGATGTCCTCATTAGAAAATTAAACTTATTGGACAACGGAAGTGCTTAAAGTGAATATCAATTTGCAAATAAAAAAATATAAAATGTCGCGAAATCAATTACCGGATTCATCCTCATCTCCACCTATAAGGTAAGCAGCCAGCAAAGTATACTACAAAAATGAGAAACGAAGACAAGTTTGCAAGTATAAGCTAATACGCCTAAAAGTACACAAAGTGTGGCAAAATTGATGAAAGAAGGAATATAAAAAGCAACAAAATTGTTAAAATACCAAAAAAGAAAAGAAGCAAATAGTTAAACGAATCCTTCCGCTGGGATGGGGACACTAGTCAAGGATCATAAAAGTCTGTGAACTTTGCCGACGGCAGTTGCACTGGATTTTATTTCTACTGCTATATCAATTTCAATCCTCATCCTTACTATAGCCACTTGCCGTTTCACAACTTTGATGATGATCTCATAAATGATCTACCCTCCTGCATCTATGCGGGTCAACATCAGAATACTGGTGGAAATTCTGGAAATGCTAGTGGGAATAATGGTTTGCGGCTTAGTTCAAACAATTTGCGTCACATTCAGCAGCATTATTTGCAACACAGTGGAGGTAAGTCCAGGAATAATAAAGTCAAAGAATTCAATCGGAAAACCAAGTAAATAATTTGAATGTGTAGAAAATCTACTCGATTCGTCAACCAATACTCTGGGAATGCACAATTCCAGCAGTACCACGCCCATGATGTGCAATAGTCCCAGTGCCAGCAGCAGTGGTGGAGGCAACGGCGGTGGAGGAGGAGGCGGCGGTGGAAATGGTGGGAATGGCGGTGTATCTGCTACAGCAACAACAACAGGAGGATCAACAAATACTGGATATGGAGCGGGCGCATCAAGCTATAAGATTCAAAGACAGCAGGCCAGCGTAAGGGAAAGGAAACGCATCCAGAGGTCCGCACCAACTGGGTACACTAAATGGTCTTTTCCATTTTACACATTTGTGATATTAAATTTTGGAGCCAGAACATAATCCTAACGAGCATTTCCCCCTTTTCCATGTAACCCTTGCGCTCTGCAGTAGTATCAATTCCGCCTTCGATGAGTTACGTGTTCATGTGCCAACATTTCCTTATGAGAAACGTCTAAGTAAAATCGATACTCTACGATTGGCCATAGCCTATATTTCATTGCTGCGGGAGGTCCTCCAAACAGAATACGATCCTCTCACTTATGTGGAAAAGTGTCTACGAGGCGAAATCAAGGCAGATCGAGCCAATTGGAATACAAGTGGTAAGATTGGAAAATATCGAAAAACACTTTTAAAATTTATGTAAATATTGTATGGTTCAGATTTAACGGCACGCTTATCATGGATCAATTGGGAGAATCTTGGCGTTCATCCGGGACGACGAACATTGCTTACATCGCTGGCCTTGTCATCGGAACCCATGTGCGGAGCACACTGTGGCATGCCCTAAACTGAAAGATTTGGAAGCAATTTAACTCATATTGACCCATATCTAGTCATCGTTCTTGTTAACCATAATCTTCCCAAATACTCACTGTCTTCCTTATATAAATTTAAGATCTCGTTTACATAATAAAGACAAATTCTTATGTAATACTATATCTTAACTCAGAATTTAACCTTAAATATTAATTAAATAAAGGATTTTAAAAGATAAATCAGAACTTCGTGTATGTCTTCTATCATGCCAAAATTTGCATACCCTTGTAAAGCCTCCATTCGGGTTTTCACTGAGTTATAAGAATTATGCTCCAAGTGATCTTAAAAGGACTTTCATCAATTCCATTGCTTGTTCCCGATGTTAAACAATCTATTCAAATTTTGATACTGGTTGTCGTCTTATTAAAAATTGCGCAAATCGGATCAAAAATTAGTTTTTCAAATCTTAAAGCCACTTAAAGGCTGCGATTCTTAGATGCAATTATACATATAGTGATTCAAAACTGGACAACATTTGGCTTAATTGGAGCCTTTCAAAGGCTTGTTGTTTTTAGAAAGATTTGTCTAACGTTCAGTAATCCTTGTCCGATTTTAAAGTCGTTGCTAGTTATTGTAGTAAAAAAACTCCCCTTAATCTTTTAGAAGAAACTTAATGTTTGTCATTCCATAACTTTTTTTAAAGGATCGGCAGCTGTATGATATAGCCAATTGATTCTGTTAAATCTTGGCAGCCACATAAAGAACTATTAATTATTTCGATGGAAGCTAAATGTTATAGTCATCCAAACGGGATAGTTCTTAAGATGAATAAAGCCGCAAAAGGATACCAAATATGATCATAAAGTGTTCCTATTTAATTAAAAATAACTGATTTATTGCCATAATATTTATTTCAAAAGCATATTTGGTTTGTTTTAGTTTATTTGTTTTTTTTTTAAACACTTACTACATAGTCGATAGTTTTTTTTTTATTATTTTTTGTTTTGTTTTGTATTACAACTCAGTGAATCAATTCCTCAAATCATATTACAGGATATATCAGTTTGTAAATAGTATTGAGAGTGAGTATTATAATACGCACACATATGCAACTATATAATAAATATAACAATTTAAAAGCAAATTTGTTGTTTGTAGTTGCCGTTTTACAAGTACATAATCGATTATCTACTACACACACAAATATACATAGAATACATGAATACCTTTAAAGGTAAACGTAATATATATATATATATATATTGTATATATACTATATAGCGTCTTATAAATTACATACTAAAAATATACATAAATACTTCTTTGATCAACAAGGAAAATAATTAAGAACACAAAATGTTGTTGTTGCTTGTTTGTCGCTTTGTCAATTTGTTCATATAGTGAAATATGGACTCTAATGCAATCTATACATATATATCTCAATGAATGCGGAAGATACGATATAAAAAATGGTTTTGGCTACTGCTACACACAGATATATATATGAATTTGGTTAAATTTTGGTTTTTTGGTCATAATTTTGTTTTAAAGTTTTCTTTTTTAAGCTTTTCTTTTTACTAATACTCGAAATGCATTTGGCTACAATGAGGCGTTAATATATATGTATATATATGCACACATAAAGTATAATGACATAAATACTCACACATTTAAACTACGATTCTAATAATTGAATTTTTCGATTGCTTTTCCAATTTTTCTCTTGATTTTTTGTTTGGTTTTCTTCGTTTGATCATTGTTCCTCGTTTTTGTTCTTGTTATTTTTTTTTTCTAGGTGGTATTTGTATTTAGTAGGGCCACTTTGCGTAAACTTTCCAGTTCGCTGCGTTTCAAACGCAATGCGAACATGGAATTAATAAAGCTATGGCAATCGGTGACAATGTTATCTTGGATCATGATGTCACGAAAAAGATTGGCCAATGCGGCAATATCTGTGCACTCTAATATTGTATTTTTATGGGTAACAAACATGGCCAGAGCGGCACGAAAAACAATTTTATAGCCTTCGGCGAAAACGCAATCCCAAATCCTTAGCACCGTCTCAACAGGCAGAACTTCGGCAAAAATACAAATAAACCATTTACTGGCAATTACAGCATATGGCAGACCTTAAACGGGAATAGTAAGATCATGTTAATACATTCAAAACATTGTTTTATTTCAAGCATACCCAAATTCTCCACATGCCTATTGACGGCTGGTACACGCCTTATTACCAGCTCTCGAAAGACCGCCAAATCTCTCAACAAATTGGCCATATTATGTGAATGATATTGCGGCACAATATTCTCAACAATATGCTTGAGCAACCAAAACGATTTCTCCTCATCGTTAGTGACAATTAATAATAATCCGGCAATATAGTTGAGACCTTGGCAGTAGCCAACATCACGATTATGATGTGCATAGGCAATCAGTATATTGTATAGACTGTCCTTTTTCGTATCGAAATAGATATTTTCGGGAAAAGTACGAGGTAGATCGATTGATATGGAATCGCTAATTTCCTTATTGAAATGCTGCAAATTTAATAAACTTCTATATAAGTTTGGATTTAGCTGCTGTGCAGCAGCAGCACCAGATATTTTCATCCAAACATCGGGACGGTAGGGTCCAGGTATACCCTTTCGTATATAACGCTTTAGTTTAGCATCAATATTACTGAGATCAAACTCCTGTTGCTGTAATATAGCCTCCCATTTCATGCGACGACGTGTCAATGTCTTCAGGTAACCATCCATAAATTTCGAATATCCCTTATAATCGAAATTATCGCCACGCTTGAAGCCATACTCGTCGACATCACTAAGATGGAGAACACAATTATAAGGATTGTATACGAAGTATAAATAACATATACTTATCATGAGTTTGTGGCTTAAACCGCAGTCGAGTTACAGTATTTTTTTTTTTTGTATCTTATTATTTTTTTTTATTATTTTAACTCACCTAAACTTTGAACTTGTGGTCGCATCCATATGAATTTCTATGACTAGAGTTGATTATTGCTCACTTTACCAGTTTGTGGTTTGGTCCGGAGGGGAATTTTTATTTGTTTTTTATAAATTTTTATGACTTTGTTCTTTACTTTAAAGACTATTATAGTCAGTCAGTTGTGGCTTTCGTTCTTGTGGTTCGTGCTGTTCTTGTAAGTACTATTTTTGTTGTTGTTAAAGAAATCATGGCCCAAAATTTTTTGGTTTGGTTTAATATTGTGCGCACGTTTTTTCCGTTACTTTGGAGGCACAGTGCTGCGCGTTGCAACTCACTCGTCCGAGCCCAAAAACTGCAGCAAAAGCGGCCTTAACTGAAAATTGAATTAAACGTCAGTAAACATTGCTGGGTACCTCTCTCTGTCACTTGGTGCCCCTTTGCCTGGCCTCTTCATTTATTTATAAATCACTTTTGCCTTGTTAGTGCCACTTTACCTGCTTACTTTTGCTGCTCACACAGTGTTTTTTGTCCTTGACAAGTGGCCCTGTTATGTGCGCCACCCGCCCACTCGTTGCTGCTGCTGGTCCTGTGTTGTTGTTCGTTTTTTTTTTTTGCTATTGTTGTGGGCGTTTTAGCGCGCCTCAGCACGAGCACTGATAACATTTACACGGTAGATATAAGGTATACAAATGTGGGTGGCGGTGGGCCTCAGGTGTGTGCTCTGGTGAATCTCATCTAATCGCAATAATGATACACTTGCCATAAAAATGACAGGCGTTCCGTTTTTATTGATGTACAATGATTAAGCCGCACAGATAATACAATTAAAATTATGAAATTTAAAACTTAAAATGAGTCCACTTTGTGGGCCAAGTCGTCGTGTAGTGTGACCGAACTTGGATAGAGAAAAATGACGCACTCAAATCACTATCACAAAAACAAAATCAATTTTTGTGTGTAGATAAAATTAACAGTATCATTTGCGAGTACTGTTATATTTTAACAGCCATGCGAGAACTGTCATTTGCAAACACTTATGCAATTATTTAATTTATAAAACAAAATTCCTGGTTTACACGACACACGTACACACACACACAGTTTAAGCACTAAAACGACGGTCTTAAAATGCTGCGAACAGCATCGTTGGGATTGGTAGCAGCCGTTGGCGTGAAATTACAAGAGAATTCAGCTGCTACACCACTCGAGTCACAAAATTCACTTGTTTGCCGGCCCAGTGAATTGCCCATCTATGGCTCCCTGCGCCCATCAAGGTGAGATTTTGATTGCCAACAGTTAAAGCATCTCATCCTCAATTTCAACCTACTCTTCATTTGCCAGCACAAAGTCAGAAAGGCGCATGCCGAGGGATTCAGCCCTGCACGAGAATCTGGAAAGTGGAGTCCGCTTTGTACGAAAGGAGCTGCAAACTGGCTACAATGCTGTAGCCGATCAGGCTGGTATCATTGGGGACTACGTGGATACGGCCAAGTCTCATACACAGCGAGCTATTGACCATTTGAATGAGCCACAGAATTCTCTGCATCGAAGTGGAGCAATTGTAGTAGGTGGTTTGGCGGGTTTCATCTTTGCTGCCCGCGGTGGATTTGTCAAGAAAGTGCTTTACACTGGAATCGGTGCTGGAGCTGTTGCCTCCCTCTGCTATCCGCGCCAGGCAGAGGAGAATGCCCGTGTCGTACTTTATGAGGGCCGTAAAATCTTCGCTGTGGCTTACAACTTTGTGAAGGGTATAAAGCCCGGCGAGGAAGTGCCAATAGAGCCCATTAAGAAATTTCCCACCACACTGGAGGATTTAAAATATTTGGCTCTCGATCTGGTCGATGAGGCTAAATCAGTGGTGTTCCCAAAAAAGGATTAGTCCAACGATAGGCCCAATGCTAACGATTCGCGGAACGCTGATGGCAGGAACCGGCCGTGACATGTGCTATCAATTTAAGTTAAAATATTTGATTTGTGCTTAGATAATTTTCTGTTTGATTTTGATTATGTGATCAATATTTAATATTCCTTTCCTATACTTATACATGATTGACATAATTGATATTCGAACAACTTTTTATATAGGCTTTAATACCATGTGATGAGGTTCTTCAGTTTATTCTTATTTTTTCGTGCCGCGAGAGAGAGAAATAAAAGCGCTTCGTGCGTCCCGAAAGTGAAACTTAAATTAACCATTTTACATACTTATATATCTTCATGGAGATGTGGGGCAAGAGAATTCGTCGGATGCGCGCCATTATGTTCGAACGGATCTTGAGTGATTAATTGTTCAACTACCTGGGCGAGTGTCAAATGTCATTGACGAAGCGTCGAGCGAAGCTGTTGAAAAGTGAAATTTTAAAGCTTGGGAATGGCTTGGAAAGTGGCAAAACTTGAAGACGACTAACGGACAACCCACGTGCAAATTGATTGCGATTGTGCCAATCATTCAAAAAGGTAGCCTCGAGGGCCATAACAAGGCAATAGTTGAAAACTTTTTAATGAATAAATATAAATATATACAAACCATATGCGTGTCAGTTTAAAAATGCATTATCATCAGCTGTTGATGTTTTACTATACAGAATGATTTCAATAAATTTTATTTTCTTTCGTCTAATTATATAAACTTGTTCGTTCTTTGGGCAAGATACAATACCTAACATCATTATAATGATGTTTGCATGCAAATTGATTTCTTTTCTTTTTTTTTTTTTATAAATATATAGGTTTTTATATAGATTTAGTTAATGGTATTAAATTATGTATAACTAAACTAACATACCAACAACTTGTGGAAAATGATAATGACTTTGTTTTTGTTTGCTATGTACAAATATCTATCTTCAATGTCATTCAATATATATACCAAAAATAAAAGACTAACTTTACTAGGGGAAGGGAAGGGGGAAAACATTTTCGCTAGACTAAACTTAGTTGGGATTTGACTGTGTATGTATGTCAGTGTGTGTAGGTGTTTGAGTATGAGTGTGGGTGTGGGGCAATGTCAATTATTAAAATTGAAGCTAACTAAGCTTAACATTCGTTTAAGATAAATCACACAAACTTAAAGATATAACTTGATAAATTAAAACAATAACAAAATATTTCCAGGAGTTTTTCTATCTCTATTTCGCTCTCTCTTTCTCTCTCTCTCTCTCTCTGTCTCTCTCCAATTATCATCTGACATGCTCCAATATCCAAGGCACAAACTTGGAAATACGAGTGCAAACTCCTGGCAAATTTGCCTCGGCACAGCCAATGCCCCAAGAAATGATACCAGCAAGAAAGAAGCGACCATCCTGTGATTTCGCCTAAAGCAATAAAATAGAATAAAAATTAAGTCAAGTAATTGACAAGCAGTTTAGGATTGGCTTTTGGAATAGTGCTCAAGTGTTAATCCCTACCTGCAGCGGTCCTCCTGAGTCCCCTTGACATGAATCCTGGCCACCAGTCTCATAGCCCGCACATAGAAAGATATCTGGTATAAATTCCTGGCGACCTGCACGCAGGAACATCGACTTGCAATTGTCATTACTCACAATGGGAACTGAGACCTAAACGAAAAGGGAATTATGAATGAAGTGTAATCCTTTTCTAGTATAAGAATTTACTTACCTCCTGCAGAACTGACGGCAACGTGCCACCTTCACTGAGACGACCCCAACCTGTAACTGTGGCATTCATTCCAATCAAGAGACTCTCCGTCTCTGGCAAACAAATGGGACTGACATGCGGTGCAAATTCCAATGGTTGCTCCAATTTAACCAAAGCCAAATCATATTCATATGTAAAGAAATTGTATTTGGGATGTACCACCTTTTTGGCCACACCACGTTCAATATAAGGTAACTGCTCCTGCACATGGCTAAAATCATATTCGCCCACACGTATCCGTATCTGTGTGATGAGCAGACTGGTGCAAGGGAAAAGTAGAAAAAGAAAAAAAGAAATACAACATACATAAGTCAACCAAATTGGAGAAGGGTCAGTGTCCACACTCACTCGTCCACACAGTGCCCGGCTGTGGCTATCCAATTCTCGTTGATCAAAGCGCCACCGCAACGATGGGTGCTGGAGAACCCAAAGAATGAGGTGCGTCGCACCGACACCTGCCAGGGCCAGCGACCGAAGGCAGCACTTTTGCCGCCCACAATGCGGGTCTCTGGACGCGCCAACATTGGTACACCGCATTCTAACAAAAAGAAGAAAAAAAATAGAAAAAAACAATAACAAATTGGAGTGTCAAACGGAATGGTAGATACATCATGGTTGGAGTCAAAAAAAAAACGGATATAATCCCAAAAGATTTTCAATTTTAAAATGATAAAAAAAGAAACTAAATTAAAGTGAAATTATAATTTACAAAAATGCAAGGGACTAACTTTTTTGGCACTAATTAAGTTTATTTTACATTATCTCTGGCTCTGAATAGAATGCCCAACTATGACCATAAGAGGTAGGCGTGGTTCTCTGTCTGTCTGTCTGTCTCTCTCTCCTAACTTACCGCTACGTGCCGCCGAAATGGTCTTTACATTGCCCAGCAGTGTATCGTCGTCGTGTGTGGATGAGTCCGTTATCTCATTGGTTTCAATGTGGCCCGATGTTGCAAGGATGGGACGACGCGTGGGTTGGCTAGGTTTTTGACTGGAACTGCTGGTACTGATGCTGCTGCCGGAGATGATACTGCTGCTGCTGCTGCTGGGATGACTTGGTCTGGACGTGGTGGGTGTCTTAGTTGATGTTCGTGTTGTTGTAGTCCCTGCTGTTGTTGTTGTTGTTGTCGTTGTTGGCCGCTGATAGGGTTTTGTGGGTTTACCCGTTGTTGTTGTTGTGGTAGAAGCTTTAGTCGTTGTTCTTGTTGTTGTTGTTGTTGTTGTGCTGGACGTAGATGCTGAGGACGAGGATGTTGCTAATGATGTGCCCGGCGACAGCTGCAAAAGGTAGTCAGAAGTGAGCAAACATTATGCTAATATTACCCAAAGAAGCCACGAATAACGTACAAAAAAAAAATATATTTAACATGCAAAGAATCAATTTTTCATTCTGCCGCTAAATCGCCTTAACTTTTTTTTCGCATTTCGTTTGCATTGTGGCGAAGGTTGACTTAAAATAGTTCAGGGATTATTGCGAATTTGATATACCCTTTCGAGTTTAGTTTAAAGTTTTAATGAATGATAATTATAATGTTAATTTGTTCTTTTGTCCTAATCCTAGACTACTCCTATCAATACCTTAGAAAAGGTCATAATTATAATTTTATTTTTACTTTCAAGATTTTATCGTAATTGTCTCATCAAGTAACTCCAATTGAATCAAGCAACTAAAAATTCGTCTTGCAATTATTAAAAGAATTTATTCGTAACCTTTTTATTTGTTTTACTTTTTACGCCCATCTCTTAACCTGCCTTATATACCCTTTCCTACACACACTCACACACCCCTTGGAGGATAATGTGGCCAGCCCAGTGCCAAGGCGAAATCTTACATCAGCTTTTAGATTTTGGTTTTGACTTTGGCTTTTGTGCAAACAATAAAATGTCCCCCAAGGCTGTGGCCCGGCCATTATGTCCATGTCCATGGAGTAAATGACCTCGTAGCTCGTTTGCTTCGCTTTCGACATCAATGCATCACCCAAAGATATTTTACAAGAGGCAAAGGGTAGGACAGAGAATAGGGGGGAAGGACAGAGAGCTTGTATTTACATACCTGAGGCCTGGTGGGGTTTGTCTGCCCTGACAGAGTCATCGTTGTAGTTGTTCTGTTTGTTGTTGTCGACAGTGTTGTTGTTGTTGTTGGTGGTGTTGCTGTTGGCGGTGGACGCTCATAGACAATCGGCTTCTTTGTAGGCTTTACCGGCTTGGAGGGACGACCCGGCATTGGTAAATTGACGATACCAGGCTTGGTCCAGGCGGTGGGTCGAGGTTTTGTTATAAAACTTGGCTCGGTGGTCATGTGCCAGTGATTTTGATTCTGTTGCTGCGTTGATGTATGCCAAATACTATCTGTTTTCGGTTATTGTAAGTCATCATAACAATGCCTAATCTATATATGTATGTGTCTGTGTGTATGTACTCACTTGATATGGATGAACCCTGGCTGGCCGCTGTCTGTAGGTCTGGCGCCGCAGTTGGCTTAGTATGCGGCGGCGGATGGGGGCGTGCCAATGTGCCCTGATGATGTGGACCCGAAGGACGAATTACCAGGGTTCCAGCACCATGAGGACGCTCAATTGTGGTCAAGCCGCTAAAAACGTTGGGAAAAAGGTGAATAATAAATAAGTAAAATTTTGTGTGAAAATCGAAAAATTTGAATACATTTAATTGATAATGGGAAGATCCAGCAGTATCTCAATTTCTTAGATTTTTAATATGTGACTTAGTTTTCTAAAGGTTTTAAAGAGATTTTTTTAAATGGATAGGTTTGTTTGTATTACTAAATTAATCATGTGATCGTAATCCAGAACAGAATATATATATTTGTTCGACTGTTTGTTCGTTCGTCTGTCTGTTTCTTTTTGTTAGGTAGTTACTAGTTTTTGAGGTATAAAGATAAAAATAAAAGTTTAAAGTCTATTTATGCTTCCAGGTAAATAAGGTATTTGAATTGAATTGAATACGATCAGACAATTATATATATATTAAGATATAGTACCCAAAGGAACAATCTGTTAAAAAGTATTCAATCTGTTTCAAGTATTTATAAACTTTCACTTCATATCTTAGCCCCACCTTCTTTCTTCCTATCTCTCTCTCTCTTTCAACCCCTTCATTCTTGTTCTGTCTACTTACCTAATCATCGGCTTGTGCGGCTGATGCGGTGGTCTAGGCCTCAATTTAAGCGGTTTAGTGGGCCGCGTATACGGAAAGGCTGTCTGCGGCAATACAATATTATCTGTATAGTTGTGGGCACAGCACGAGCGAAACATAAAGGAATCCACACACATGCCAACATGTTGGCCCTCTGACTTGATGCAATCCCACACAAACATGCAGGTGCCCTCGAAGCGTCCAAAGGAGCATGGTTTTGGATTGATTTTGAAATTCTGACTCCGTTGCAGTAATTGCTGTCGCTGTAAATCAGCTAAACTGGCGGCACTTGATACTGGTGTATAGTATCCATCCAAATGATGTGGACTTCGATAAAAGTCCTGCTCCTGCTCCCGCTCTCGCTCCTGTTGATGATCTCCCTGATCCGTATATAGTGACTCGTAAATGCTGCTACTGCTGCTATCTGCTGCAGATGGGGGTGTAATCAGCGCCGATGTCATCGGGGCCAGGCAATTGACTAAGATTAAGGCTACTAATACTTCTACTATTTGGTATGGGCAGCAACGACGACATCTTGCTGTATTTGTTGCTCTCGTTGTTGCTGTTGTTGTTTTTGCTTTTTTATTGACTAGCCAATGCCGTTGGGGCCACATTTTCGCTGGAACTGGAACTGGATCTGCTGCAGTTCTGGAAAATCTGTAGACAGTTTTGTGGACATTAGACATTGTTAAACTGCCGGAACCCATCAGGTATAAGCCCATGTTGGAGCACCCGCCGCCGCCCTTCTCCTTCCATCCAACTAATTAAGCGCACTTGTCGCAAGGCAAGAGACACACCAAAATGAACAACAACAATAACTAAAAAAAAAAAAACTGCAATAAAAAAGAGAAGAAAAAAAAAACGGGCACGTCTCAGCGATTTCTACTCGTTATGATTGCCAAGAGCTGTTGCATTTTTTTTATTTCTTCTTATTATTTTATTTTTTATTCGTATTTATTTTCTGCCACTGCACCACCAAGAGCTGCCGCAGCAGCAGCCAGTGACTGGTTTAATTACAACTTTTCACTTTTGCTTCATAATCAGTTTTTGTTTCTTTCTTTCAAAAAAAAAAAAACAACACAAAAAATTTATTGTGATCGCACGAATATGTTTTATAGACGACACACGACACATGCTACAATTAATAATCTCTTGTCCCAGGTAAGAGTTGCAAGGTGCAGCAGCAGCTTCAAGCTCATCAAAGCGGAATCAGTTTCTCAAAAAAAAAACAAACAACAAAAAATTTAATTAAACTTTACTCAATTCCCGCACGCTAAATTAGATGTTTTACGAAAACCCAAAACATGATTGTAACCTAAACTGGGTAAACGTCTATTCCCCTCTCTCTTTCTCTCTCTCTCTCTCTCTGTTTGTTGCCCACCTGTTGACAATTTACCTGGGTCTGTGTGTGATTAAAGTTGCTTGCTTCATCGGTAACGTGCTGGGCGCATGTCTGCAAAGAAATAAGAATCATAATACTTAGTTAATAAGTATAAAGAAGAAGACAAGATGAAAAGAAGCAACAACAACAACAAGCGAATAGGTTGTTAGTTTTTTTTTTTTGCTCGAGAATCTTGAGTGGAATGTGCTTGACTATAATTAGTAGATAACTATAGGTACATCATATACAAGTGAGTGGTCATGCATGTGCCAGTGGTGGTGGTGGTGGTGCTGCTGTTGGGAGTTGATTCTAGTGCTGATGGTGGTGCTTGATGCTGGTGCTGGAATGGGCCCACCCACCAAATAACCCTAGACTTACTCAATTGCCTGTCTTAGTCCAATAAAGATTGCGGTATTAGTTTAAGACAAGATGAGATTCTCATCATCATCATCATCATCATCATGATCATCAACAAGAACATTATAAGTTGTTACAGAGATACCTTAAAAATACATATGTATGTATGACAGTACGATAAACTCCTTTCTTGGTAATAATTTAAGCTAAAGTTAATTAACATTTAGTTGGGGATGTTCTATTAAAATTCTTCTTTTAGATATATATTGGCCTGGCCCTGCTCTTTCCATTCTCATGACTAATTCCACAACTAATGACGATTAACTTTGATTATCAACGTTTGTTTTGTTAGATTTGGAAAGTTATTATATAGCTTTATACTTGTTTGTTATTATACAAAGATTTAAGGGGCAATTACTAGATTGCGCTATGACTACCAGGATCTAAAGCGAGTTGTTGTTTTTGCTCAATATTTTATTTTGGGTATTTTTTGTTGAAGAGCATCTTGATTTGTCTTAATTCGGAGTCTTTAGAGCTTAATGATGTCTATTCGTTTGACCTTATTTTCTATATTAGTTTGAAAGTCTCTTATAAAAGTTCTGTTTTCGATTTGTTGTCCTAAGCTTAGCTTTATTAAAAATAAATGGCTTTTAATTCATCATACCAAGAAAACATATATTATATATACATATATAAATCATACCAGTATAAATGGAAAATGAGGTCCAATCATAATAAAATGTTTATCTTCATTAATATTTTTCATTCTCAAAATTGGTTTGAACAATTTGAAAGAATATATGTTAATTGATTATGAAACTTTTCCAATCATTATCACTTATTCCCATTTCTTATTAACAATAAAAGATAAATTCTTTTTAGAAACCATTCGAAATCTATTTTTTAAATTTTCCAATTCATAAATTTTTCAATTCTTTTAGACCAAATTGAAAGTAAGTTGATTGAAATTAAGCATGTGCCAGTAGACCTAATTTTGTTTTTTGTTTTTTTAGCCATTGTCTTCATTATTATGACCAACATCATCATCATCGTTATTATTATTATTTTTATTATGATCGTCTTTTAGTTATATAGGCCTTGCCAATCGATTCATCAATTGGCCTAGCGTGAGCTTCCGATTTTCATTGAGAGAAAAAACGCAAACGTAACCGTTAACGTTCACTCTTAATAACTTTATTTCAAATTTGGGTCTGAAGTGGCGTGCAGATAGGACTGTGGGCCAAATCAATAGGTGATGGAAAGGGGAGCGGTGTATAGACACACGCCATTGAGCGCCTATACCGTTGGAAATCGATTTCGTTACGTTTTCATTTCCTCGATGAAGCAGTGTAAAGGTGTTTTCTTCGTTTTGTTTTTTCTTTTTTGCCAAAGTTATACAAAAAATGGCCAAAAAGGTAATTACCCCTCTTAAACGCCCCAAAACAGAAGCAGCTCCAAAAAAAAAAACAAAACAAAAGCAACAAACAGTGCCAGAGCAACAATCTTTTGTGCTAATGACTATCTTTAGAGGTTGAAAACGTAACAAAGACGAGTAGCAATCGACTGACAAACACAGTCAGTCAGCCAGATAGTCAGACAGACAGGGCCCAAAGCAAAAGGCCAAATAATTTTCTGGTAGCTATTAGAAAAAAATTCACCCCAAACAACTTTGTGGCATGCTACGTGCCTGAGCCCGAGCCCAAGTTCGAGTCCAAGTCAGCAGCAGCCGTTGCCGCATCTTGGCTAGTTGAAGAGAGTAATTGTAATAACAATTGCGCAATTTGCGTCAGTCACTTAACCGCCCACCCTCCCTGTTTAGCTTCCACCCCTTGTGGCACCATGCTGAGACAAAAAAAAAAGAGACAGAGAGAGAGAGATTGGCGTGTGGTAAAGTGCGGAAAAGTCGCAAACCGTTTATATAGTTGCCCCGATAGGCGTTTTGTCAATCGACAGTCGATCGACAGGCAATGCGGCATAGATGACAGGCCGCCCAGGCTAATGAAAAAGATAAACAACTGGAACAAGAACAGCACTAGCCAAAGATGCTGGTTATGGCCATCGTCTCGAAGAGTTGGCGGCTTCTTTTGAGTCCCACATATACTATACACATGCCCACCCTCCTCCGCCCCCCTTTTTGTCTTGTTATAATCACTGCGCGTAACGCAAACACAATTTTTGAGTGGCCTGTCCATGTGAAACACATTGCTTTAGGCGGTATAACTACCTACACATATACAAAGACATGTATGTACTTTATATATGTAAGCATTATACACAGCCGATATGTACAGTAAGTGGGAAAAGTCATTGTATTGCATAATTATCTAAAAATTATCAATGGGAAAATCTAAGAAAAACAAACAAAAACAAATATTAAATGAAAGAATAATACACAGAAGCGGAAGTAATGGAGAAAAGCCGTGAAATAGTTAAGATCTTTGATAAGAGTTTAGAATTACTCAATTACTTTGGAGAAATAACCTCTAAGTGAAGTGAAGAGATACCCACTAATGAATTTAAGATTATTCCCTTCCTCTGATAATATAGTTTACGGCTTTCTTTAATTTGTTGCAAAATGAAATCTGCTTAGTATGTTAAATATTTCTTAAATTCTTAAAAGATTTTTCCGTTTACTTTCTTTAATAGTTATACGTATTGAATTTTTTCTATAGATGTTGCGTAACTTATTGCCAGCACTATTAGTTTTCATAACACGACTGATGGCGCCTATTTCTTTTTTTTTCTGTTGTGATTGAAGACTATTTTAAACGCAATACATTAATTAATTATGCGTCAACATAAAGCTGCCATTACGCATACGCAATGTCGAACTGACAGTCGACAAAAAGCCATCATCAGCTAGCTGAGCCAGCAACAAGAAGAAAAGCTTTGAAAACGAAAAAGAAAAGCCACACGTTTTTCCAGCTGTTAAGTGTCAAAGCATAAACATAAATCACTTTGGTCGATTCTCTGGTCTTTTGGTTTATTAACCTTGCTCGTTTGCAGAGAGGAAGGAGGCCACGTCTAATGGTCGAGCGACCACGTACCTGTTTCACATTGACTTGGTTTCAATCTCTCACTCTCATTCAGACATTCTCTCATTCAGTAAACTGCATTGCACTTGCACCTTTGACTGACCAACGTTAAAAGGGCCCCTCTAGTTGTTGTTGTTGTTATTATTGTGAGCTTTTCAAAAGACAACCCAACCCAAAGCCAAGATAGACCAACCCAAAATTGAAGGAAAGCAAAGCAAAGCAAACCTTTTGCCTTGTTTTTGTTTTTTTGTTATTCCCCCCATTGTCCAAATATTTATATTGTCTAGATGTCTATGGCCCAGCATGATGTTGCAGCTTTTAAGGTCGTGTTCTTATAATTTATTTTCCTTCTTTTAAAAATGCATTATAATTAATATGGATTTTTTCAAGTTTGTTGGTTTTTCTCGCTGCCTTCTCTCTCTCTGTCTCTCTCTCTCTCCTTCTGTCTTTCTTTCTCTTTAAGTCATTTATTGGCTTAGCAGGTTGGTTATTGATGGCCATCCATTCTAAATAGCTTCATTTTCATTCGATTCGATAACGGTTTGGATCTTTGATTGTATCTGATAGTCCAATTCATTCAATTCAATTCAATTCAATTCAATAGAGTGAAAATTACAGATCATGATCAAATATCATGCGGAAGTTGCCAACACGTGCGAGTGCACAGCCGAAAAAAATCAAAGACGAAAAAAAAAACAATCACAATTTACCATAAAAAAGCCATTGGACTTTTGGTAACTGTAACAGTTAGCCAGATCTTACGTGCCGTCTTCACAAAAGCAAACAAAAATCGTGAAGCAATCACTTTTCATTATTGACCAAAAAGGTAGAAAAACGCCTTACATACTTAAAGTGTAATTGAATTACTCGACTTTTGGATACTCTACTAGAACTTTTGAGTAAAGGATCAACTTTCAAACAAATTCAAAAACCAAACAACATATATAGCAACTTGCTAAATTTTCTACTTTGAGAGCTTTAGCTTTAAGACCTTATTACTCACTTATTCTAGCCAAAGTCAATATAACCCTTCCGGATAAAGAGTATGAAAAAAACCGCTTGAAGCAGCAATCCAGCACAACAATGAGGCCCAAGCAATGAGTGTGACAATTTGACAGATTGAAAGTGAAAATCTTCATGCAGACAAACAACTGAAAAATGAATGTGTTTGAAGGGACAGGAACAGAGGGCCTCTTATCGTTGTTAATTTGCATGAAATGCACGTCCAGTTGAAGCGATCATGCCTACGGCAATATTTGCCGCTGTTACTGCTGCTGCTGCTGTTGCTGTCTGCCCAGTGGGTCAATCAGCATTCACTTGTCTCTCACAAATTTCAAAACAGAGTCCACAGAGTCATCAATTGTGGCCTAGAGCTAGAAGATGAGCGGCAAAACTGATAGTTATCATCTCATTGGACGATCTCTTTCTTTTTTACACAATTGTTAAACTAGTTTCATGAAATGGGTCTTTAGTTTATGTCACAAGTGTTAATAGTCATAATAAGCGTAATAGTTAGACTCCACGACTAAAACAGTCACTAACTTAATTAATACCAAAATAATTACATGTCTCGCATTTGTTTCTTTTGCTTTGCTGATGCTGAGAAGCGGAGACACATTCATTCATTCAGTCATTAGATTCATTCAACTCTATTTATTCAAAGTGGAAATAGCTGTCATATAATAATTATAGTTTTAATTACCATTAACGTCACAAGAGTTGCAATAGCTGCTAAACAATGTCAACTAACTAATTATATTAATAACAATTACATAGAACAAAATTTATGATGATAAAATATAGCAAATTTTAGTGTCAGTTTTAATTTAATTCTGTCAAGCAAATCTTCCTTAGTCTAGTCATATATTTTAATTGAAAATCTTATTTAGAATCCTTTTTTGAGTTTTATTAAAACACAAGAAATTCCGTTTCGATATTGTTTTTGGATAGTATTTTTAAGCTAAGTACTTAAAACGTAAAGTTTTTGAATTAGACTGATCGGTTCTATCTAAGATATAGTCAAGTAAGAAGCGATTAATGTCTAAACTATTTTCCTTTTCAACTTTCTGAAAAACTATATAAGATAAGTAACCATTTGCCATTGTTATAAATTTAAACATTCTAATTGTCAATTAATTAGATTTCTAAAGGCCATTGCACTTTTATTGTATAACCAGCCATAGCCAAGGTCTGCTTGTATATGTGTGTATGTGTGTGTGTGTCTGTTATGTTACGAAAATTTCCCAATTTCCTAAGGCATTTAAATAATTTTGCGCCTCCAGTTAGTATGGCACACTAATTTTGTACAAATGGAATAATTGGAATGGGGTGAGGATGATGGAGGGGGGAGGGAGGGAGGGATGTTAGCTCTAAGATTATATAACCAAACTGTATATAGTTGTCGTTGTTGGTCACAGTTTGGTGACTATTTGTCAAGAAAATTTTGTTGTTATTGTAAAATTTGAACAAAAAGTAAGAGGACAAATTTCATTTCACGCGCAAGTGAATTGTAGTTTATGAAGGCACTAGAAACCGATTGGGGGAGATGTTGATGACGAGGGAGTGGGATAAGTTACGGGTGCCAGTAGATTGCAACAATTATTCTGCTCGATGACTTTCGCTAATAAAACCGACAACAGCCAACAACAACAACAACAAGTGACAGAGGAGACAACAACCGGCAAACCGGCAACTGGCAAATGGCAAATGATGGCTAGTCTTCGTCTTGTCTCGTCTCGAGCTTCAAGTTTTATAATACTCATAGATAATCGCATGCAATCTGCCGGGTTAAATTTATGGTTATAGATGCTTGTGTATGTGTGTGTGTGTGTGTGTATCAAATACACTTTCAAATGGTTTGTAAACAAGAAAATGTTGATTGCAAAAACATTTTGCAATTTTCACAATCATTAAACAATAAAATTGAATATTCTTTACGATGATGAAATAAATTACATTTCGAAGGTGTCAAATTTTTAACATTATTATTTGTTAATCAAAAAAATGTTACCATCAATTTGTTAATTGGTCGTCCATCTGTATTAAACGTTAGATCAACTAACGGATGCCCACATGCTAAGAATTGGTGGGTTATGGCCCCATAATTAAGCCACGAAAGAATGAAGCAACCAAAATCTAAAGATAATTAAGAGATTTACTTTATGTAAAATACCGTAGTATATTACAGAATCGTTTTCGAAAGCAATCGCATTAAGAGAATCTAGCATAAGAATAAGAGAAAGAGAGAGAGGGAGAGAACAAGATCAACGATCACATAAAATCGATATACTTATGTATATATATGTATGTACAGTGAAAGCGTTTCAAATTCTCAAAGTATCAACTTACTCTAGACTTTTAGTTCTTAGTTCTGAGTTGAACCATACGGCAGCGGTTCGTTGAACAGATGAAGTCTCTCTATTTTTTTTATGTTTTGGATTTTCTATTTTCCTTATAGTTAGAACCGCTTTGATGGCTTGATGATTAAATATTATTTTGGGTTTTCGCTTAATGCCATTTTGGGCATTTTGGTTATTTAATTAACTTCACTTTGATGCACTTTCATTTCATTTTTATGGTCAGAAAAACTCACAAGCACAGGCATACTCTCTCTCTCCCTGGCTCTCCCTACCATCCATATATGTATTTTAGATTATAATGGCAATTTTCTTTATATTTAAATTTAATAGATTTTTTTCTGTGTTTATTACTTTTTGAATTTTTTTTATTTTTATCTTTTTTTGGAGTAAGTACTGCGCACACCACCAACACACACACACACACACACACACACAGTTAAAATGTGTAACTTTTCTCTTTACCTCTCGTTTTTCTCTCTTTATCGTTTAATTAATTGCCACTTTAGGCTCTTGTTTATGGTACTTATTGAACTTTTTCTTTTGTTTTTTATTGCACAATTTTTTTTTCTGTTTAAGTGTTAAATTTTGATTTAACGATTTTTCTTTGCTGGTTTTTTGTTTTTTATTGTTTTCTTTTTTTTTTTTTTTACTTTTCACTGGCCTTTCACTGATTCAGCATTTTATCGGTGGGTGTTGAGGATCTAAAAGAAAAACAACAAACAGAGAAAGAAGACAAGTGATACAGAATTAAAAACTAGAAAAAAATTTCAAAAAATCAGGGCATCAAAATTAGAAATCACTTTCCATAAAACCAAACTTAACATAAGGGTGCAGTCGCGCCCATCCCTCACCGCTCCCCGCCACAACTCTTTCATCTTGAAAAAACCAGAAACCAAATTTGGTTCGAATCGAACTCTAAGCTCTGAGCCATATAATTTAATGAAACACGCTTGCTGACCCTATTTGGCATACATTTGCATTTCTATATGCTGGTAGCTTAAACGGAATGGCCAAAAACTTGTCATGTATATCAAAATTTGGCTAATGCTGGGTCTAACTTTTGAGAAATTGGCCACGAATTATGTCGGGTTATGCAAAATGGAAATTGCATTTAACCTTCTCCGACAGATCTGAAAGCTGAAAGCCCAATAACCAGAAAACGAAATGTCGATAATTTGATGAAAGTGACAACTTCTCTGTAAAAGATGAAAAACTAAATTTAAAAAAATATGCAAATCATATTTCAACTTGAAACTTTTTGAATATAAAATTTTAATTCTGAGAAAAAGACAAATTCTAGTTAATAGTAGTTAAGCAATATCTAGAAAGTTGTAATGAATTTTGGCAACGGAAGATGTTTAATGTTGCTCAATTGATTTTGTATAAATCAAACTTTTTTGTTTTATAATTCCCTTATAATTTTCTTTACTAACTAAAGAAAAACTTCGTGTTTATCTAAGTCGCAGTTTCATTACTTATTAAAAAGTTATTTAAAATATTCACTCAATTTGGTTTAGCAAATTTTCCTATCTAATACTATAATATTTACTGTCTTACAACAATAATATCAAAGCAGAATTCTCAATCATTATAAAGAAGATTTATCTTTTTATAGTCCTATCACATATTTCTGCCAATGATTCAGTTCCAACCAACCATTTACATAGGAATAATCGGTTGAAAGTTTTGCTGGTAAAAGGTTTTCCAGCTTTTCTTTACAAAAAAAAACAAACAAAAAGAAAAATAATTACATTTTATTTCTGTTTGCCTCAGTGTGAAACTTTTCTAACCGCAAACCAGCCACAGCTTCCTTCCTTCACCCATACTTTATGCCATTCCCCCCACCGAGCTCATTAAATAAGTATTTGCACTTCTCTGCAGAGGCCGCGGTAAGGAGTTAACTACCCCACCCAGTGTTTCTTTTACACGACGAGTGGTTGGTACTTGTCAACAATTAACAATTAACTGGAGTGCAGCTGTTGCTGTGCTGTTGCAAGTTTGTTGTCTAAGTCTTTTGTTTGCTCCCCTTTTTTTCCCGCTGTTGCATTAATTGTGCCAAAGTGCTGCCAATTTTTATTGCCAACTTATCGCTTTATCCCGTCCCAAAACAGAAGAAGAGTCGAGTGTCGAACGTTGAGTGTGTCGAGTGTGTGTGTGTGTGTGTGTGTGTCAGCCGAGTGTGTCGTGTGTGGTGGCGGTTTGTTGCCTCAACCATTTGCCATTTACATTTTCCTGGCTTACTTAATGAGTACCGTTAGATTTAGTTAGCGATGCTAAGTTGATTCTTTCGTTCTTTTAGTGTGTGTGTTTTTTTTTTGTTTTATTTTTTTTTCTTTTTGTTCTCGCAACGCATTGAAAGAACAAACATCAAGTTGCATAGAGAGTAGCGCTATCAAAACTAATTTATATGCAAATGCAGTTCAAGTAGCCAGAACTGCAGTCAGCAGGCAACAACAACAACAGCAAAAAGAACCAAGTTGCACAGCGGGGCAAAGTCAGTAGACGAACTCTTCAATAGAGTCTGAGGAAGTCTGAGGTCTGTTGTGAATCTAGTGAGTTTTGCTCTGTCAGCTACTTCTCCATCTAAGTGGCATTCTCATTCTCTACCTCTTTCCCTTTCTCTAAATCTCTTTCTTTCTCTCTCTCTCTGTGTGCGAAAATTCGCTCAATAACAACAACAAAACGTGGCATGATTTACCGTAGAAAAACAACAAAGAAATTAATTAACTGCACTTGTGTGTTTGTCTTTGTGTATGTATGTATGTCTACATGCTGGTGTGTGTGTGTAAGTGCATTAACTTGGGGAGTAACTCGCCACAGCCCGAGTTTTGCATTTGACAGTCAGGAGCAAGCAGGAAAAACTTGCTTGCCACAGCATTAACTCACTTTTGCCACTGGGAGACGTGGTTTTTCTTTGATTTTTTTTTTCGGTTTTTGTAGGTTTTGTTGTTGTAGTTGTTGTTGTTGTGTTTGCGACGTCAACAAGTGCCAAGTGGAGTGCAAATGCAATTGGCAATGCAGCAGGCTCCCGGGTCTTCCCCTTCTGACTCTCTTATTTGGCCAGGCTTCTATTTGCTAGTTCTCTCTCTCTCTCTGCCTCTCTCTATCTCTCGCTGTCTCTCTTTTTCTTTTAGCAAATGTTGACTAATTAGTGTGCATGTTGACTGCCAAAGTTATCGGCAGACTTCAGGTCATTCGCCTGATTTTTCTTCTATACTAACACTCATATATCCGTATATAATTGTTTATATTTATTTTTTTTTTACTTTTCGGTTTCTGTTATCCTGCTGTCAACTAGTTTTGATTTTGATTTCTTAATTAGTATAGTCTACTATATTTTAACTGGGGTGTCTGTGGTGTTAATTTCAAAATTTCAACGCATGTCTGGCCCAAGACCAAAGCTGCTGCTACTTCTGCCATTGCTGCTGTTGCTGCTGCTGCTGGTGCAATGCGTTGACAGCGAATGCAATTTGAACTTGATGGCCGGCAACGTGACACGCATATTAAGTAGGCAAACATCAGATACCAAGTGTTACAGTTGGCTCGGGAAATGAGAGGCTCGGAGTGGGAATTGCAAGCTGGGGAAGTTTCAGCCTCGGGTTTTGTAATAAAGGCGGCGCTTTAAATACGCATAAAGGGGCCGCGCATGCGCAATTAGTCGTGATTGAGTCGCAAGAAAGCAAAAAAAAAACCTATATATATATAGATATTTATGTACAATAAAAAACAACAACAACAACACAGTCAAATAACGTTTTTAAAAGCATGGAAAACTCTCACTTTTTACAGGTCTATCATCTATCTATCTAACTATGAATTTTTTTTATTTTTGGTGTTTTTTTTTGTTTTTGTTTTTTTTTTGTTTTTGTGTGCACAATTTCGAGCGTCTATTTTTTGATTGATGAAACATGTCCAGATACAATATCTGTAGCTGTAGAGCCAACGGCTCTGATAAGTGTTACAAAAGATTAAGCACCTTTTATTTAGAAATCAATAATGGACACTATCCAACACGTTTTAAGCACCGCCACACATATTCGATATCCGAAACCGATCTTTCATTTGGACTTTTTTCTTCTTGTTGTTTTTAGTTAGTTGTTTTTTTTTTCTTTTTTTTTTTTTTTTATTGTTTGATCCGTTCACGTTCGCTGTATAAACCAAACTGCGACCGGCAAAGCAGCAGCCAGCGCATAAAACTGCGCCAAGTGCCCCAAAAGAGAACCAAAGCCAACCAGCTAAGATAAAGTGTAAGAGAAGAGAGAGAGAGAGAGAGAAAGAAAGAGAGATAGTGTGTGTTGAAGAGCAGCGAGCTAAAGAGAGATTTATGACAGACAAGTTTGTGCCTTAAGTCTTTCGTTTCGTTTCGTTTGCTAGGTGAAACAGCTGATTGGCTACAAATATTGATAAAGTGCATAAATATTTACGGTTTGGCGACCTCGACCCCCCAGGCTGAGCACGTATCTCCTCTCCTATGCATATACATAAATTTCAACAACTTTTCTTTTTCGGTTTCCATCGCCATTGAGAGAGAATCATTGTCATTGCCGCTGTTAGCCATTTGCTATTTGCTGGTCAAGTCTTTTGCAAGCCCCTAGTCTGAGATTGGACTGAGACTGAAACAGAGTCTGGGTCTGGTCGTGTGGGTGATTCATGGGGGTCTGACGATTATTTAATCTCGGTATTAACGCAAAACAACAGCCAACGACATCAGAGATCTGTGTGCGGTTTCTTTATTGACTCACTGAAAGCTTTGAAAGTGGGTCAGTGTTAAAGATTTTTCTGTACTCTTTATTTGGGTGGGTTTTTTTATTATTATGAGTTATCAGCTATAACGGTTATGCAATATTTATGGCGAGTGCTGAGGACAATTTGGCAATCTACCTACCTATTGTGTAGAGAGTGAATCATTCGACCTAGAGAGTAAAAAAGAGCATAAATATGTTCCTCTTCACAGATAGTTAATAGAAACTGTAAAATATTGCCACTCGATACATAAATCTATCTTCTTGGCAAAAAACAATTTATTGACAGAATACAATCAACACATTCTCGATGATCAATAAATAATTGATCGCTGTAAATTACCCCGTGCTGATTACTTCTGAATTACTCCGATATTTGCATTTTGCGAAGATCATTTAACACTGTCAATATTGAAATCGACAAAGAACATTCATTCAACAAAGATAAAGTCATAAATCAACTGAAAACAAAGTTGCATGAAATCATTAATGATCAAGGTACAAAGTGAAATGAAACTTCTAACTGATTAGTAATAAAGTTGTATATGGAAATTGTTTACTTGGGTAAAGGGGAAAATATTTATCTAACAATATCAATTGAAAGTTTATTCAAGTTACTGTTTACTCTATTGTTAGTTTCCATCAAATTTGATTAATAAGGTGAAATTATTTAATCTTCAGTTTAAATCAATTTGTCAAAAAAAATTTATGTATATGGTTATGCCGACGCATTTAGTTCACCGCATGACACCTTTTTGTATATTCGCACCACTTAATTTGGCTTAAGCTTTCGAACTAAAAAATGCCCGAAAAAATAATAATAATAAATTCCACCTTACTGACCCATATAAACTACGAGACAACCACAAATGGCTCCAGGGCAAACAAAAGGAGAAGCCAACGCAGCAGGCAAAACGGCTGGCAAACAGCCAGAGCCAGGCAGGCAGACAGGCAGACGGACAGACAGGTCCAAACCCGAATCGAAGGTGGAGCTGGAGCTGGAATTAAAGTCGTTGTTTGGAGCGACTTGAAAACTTGATTAATCGTTTACACGTGAATCAAATCTCCAAATCGTTAATTTTAAATGGCCGACAATACATATTGGCAATTATGCTGAAGCAGATGCTGGAGCTAAAGCTAAAACTGGGACTGGGATTGAAACTAAAACTGTGGGAGAGATTGAGATTAACATTAAGCCAAATGGTTGGCATCCTGTCAACGCGCGTGGCTGAGATTGACATTTGCATAATAAGTAAGTATGTACTTAGCTAAGAGTAATGCTCGAGGGTCTGGTCCAAAGTGAAAGTCAATTTCATGTCAAGATTAATAGGTCGCAATTTGTCATGGTCTTTGAGTTGTACTTGGGTGCTAACTCTGTTGATCTGCCGATCTGTCGATCGTCTTTAACTCTTTGTGGCATTCACATCATGTCATTTTCATTTTACCGATCGTTTTGTGCTGTCAACAGTGCCACAAAAGATCTGCAAATGGCATGTACGAACTCAATCGATTACCATTTGTAGTAGGAAGTGTGATTGCTAAGAGATTGTTGGTTGCAAAGGAAAGCCAATATAAGCTAGTTTGTGCCTTAAGTCTTACGTTTTAGTTCCGCAAACGGAAAGCTGACAGCACACACACACAGACACACATTAAGCCAAAGGAATGCTGTAATTAATTAAACATCAGCAATAGAAAAGTGCAATAGCAGCAGCTGTCGAAGAATTTTTTCATTTGTTCCATGTTAACTTGAAGGTTACCGCACACAGTAGCCAAAGCTAAAGCCAAAGCAAAGACAGCGGCGCAGCGCGGCAACTGTGGGCAGGGTGGGCGGCCGATTCAATGGAATTCAGGCATTGCATGCATGAAATGAGCGTAATTATTAAGTACGAGGCAAAAGATGCTAAAGCCTGGGCCACAGGCCACCAGCCACTAGCCACTAAGAACAGCAGCAGCAGCCATGTCTTTATTTAATAGTTGTTGTAACTATTTTTCACAGCAATATTGAATTTTCCGCACACATGTGACATGGGTCAGTAACCTAGAAATGAAAATAACACCTTGCTGCCACTGCCAACTGCCAACTGCTGCTGCTGCTGATGTTGGTGCTGCCATAAATGCGAACGAAGACGAGCCTAAGTCAAAGCCAAACCCAACCAAGCAACCAACCAACCAACCTAACCATCCAACCGACCCCCTGTGTGTACTTGTGTGCGAGTTACTGTGTGTGTTTGCTAACGTTTCAAGTCCATATCTATATCTAAGCATGTGTATGGGGCAAGTCAGGGAATGAAGAGAACCTGTACCTGGAACTGCGACTGCGACAAGTCCACCGAACCGAGCCTCGACGTCGTCTTTGCCACAGATCACTAGAAAATTTGTTAAACCGCAAAAAGAAAAATGTTGAAAACATGAACTCAAACCGCAAACAGCAACAGAAACAACAACAGCAACAAAAAAAAAAGGCACACAAAATGAAAATGGCAACAACAGAAGCAACAGCAGCAACAACAACCCCAACTCCTCAGGCCTCACAGCAAATTAAATTAAAATAACACTCCAAAATGTAACCCTAAACATTGCTTAATGGGCAAGGCCCCATCCAAAAAATAACAAAGACACAGAGAAATTTATAAGGAGAGAAGAGAGGAAGTGAAGCAACAATAAGAATTGTATTCTTAAAAGGGGGGTTGGGGGCATCGACATTAACAAAAAAGAACCTAAAACAATTTCAGCTCCACCTCTGGTCACAGTCAGTTAACAGGTTAGCATTATGTGATATAATCATATAATAAAGCCAAAGACCCTGGTCAACCCTAAACAAAAAAAAAAAACACCATATCCAGATGCCCAGTTCTCAGATTTTCCCGGATTTATAAAAAATGATCCCAAAAGAAAAAAATAAAAACACCCAAGAACAGTTTTATGCTCAGTAAGATTAATTTCTAGTGACAAATTACATATGGGAAGACTAACGGCAAGTCGAATATTTATGTATGGCCCAGACACATCATGCGTGAATCTCAATCTTAACCAGAGAAAAAAAAAAAGTTGCCCCTTCTTTCTCTTTCGTTCATGGTACTTTTCTCTTAGTTGACAGCTAAAATTGAGATTAATTGTGCTAAATTAAGTGAGTGAGAAATTACGAAATTATTGCAACATTGCAGCAGTTAGAAACTGCAATCAGTTGTGGCATCAAACTGAAACTGCTGATGCAAGGCCCCAAAGTGCTCGGCGAAGTGCTAGGTAGATTCCACTACCTACCTACCTACCTACCTACCTACCTACCTAGCTATCTATGGCTACATTTTGAAGGTTGGCAAGCGAAAATTACAGGTGTATGGTGTGCTGGTGGTTTCTGTGCTTGAAGGCTGCTAGAAAGGTGTGAAGTGGAATTCGAAATAGAGATTGATTAGAGAGCGGGAGGGCAAGAGCGTGATAGAGATAGTGTGAGTGTAACATAGAATAAGCATTCGTCGATTATTGTTATTATTATTATGTGGATTTGCTTAGATGCCTCTGATGACTAATGATACCGTTGATTGAAAATAGGTAACAATTTGAAAGTTGCCAAGAAAAGTTGCATGCCATTTGATTGGGAAGAACCACAACTGTAATTGGTCAGAAAACTTGATAGATTATCAAAGTAAACTAAGTGAAATCTATAAATTTGCACAATATTGTGAAAACTATACGAAGCAAAGCTAAAAAATCATAAATTAGGCAAAAATATTGAGGTCCCGGAACAGGTTAAGAATGAAAAGATTTTAAAATTAAGTAATTGGGACATGCATAATAAAAAGTGAAATTGGAAAAAGAATAGCTAGTATTTCTTCTCAATACAATTAGGAAACCCAAAAGTTTCATTTGATAGATTTGTCTTTATTTAACTTTTTTAATTTTTTGCAATTATTTCTACTTTCAAACTTTGCTATAATCAATATTAGTTTTTGTTTCAACTTTGTTTATTGCATTTACCGGGGAAAGTATCCCATTACTACAACTCCCACATATTTTGAACTTTATTACCTGGGAAGGGGGAATCAATCAAGTTTCTTAAAGTACACTCAACTTTTTATTATAGAGCAATCACTTTTGCATTCCACCCACACAACAGCCAAAGGTGACACATCACAATGTCTAAGAGATCAGACCGAATACTACAACAATAATGCCACAAAAAAGAAATACCCTTCAAATAAGTGTACAAAAAAAGAAAAATAAATAAATAAATATGGATAGGATAAGGCGTTGCCCAACAGTCAGTTGCAGTTTCAGTTGCAGTTAAAGTTGCAGTTGCAGTTTGCAGATTTTTAGGCCTTGGGCAGAGGCCAGACCGCAGCTGGAACCACGTCAAAAGCTGTTACAAATTGTGCAATTGGTTTGGGCTAATACCGCGGAATGGCACAAAACTTTTCTCTATTTAATTTCTACATACTCCTTCAACCCGTGTATGCATATGTGTGTGTGTGTGTGTGAGTGTGTGCGCAGATCATGCCCGATCTCTACCACCAGCGGAGCACAGACGTGCCAAAGAGGAAGCACAACAAACTAAAATGGTATACGACCACTGCAACCTGTTTAAGCAATACAGCAACTTGGCCATGGCCATGGCCTAAGCCTTAGCCGCACTTTACAGTTTGATTTCTCACGAGGCAGACGCGGCAGAAGCAGCAACATCAACTGCAGCAACAACTGCCGCCGCAGGACCGTTACTTACTTACATCTGGTTCCGCACTTCAAGTTCAAACACAGACATGTGGCATGTAGCAGTAGCAAGAGCCGCAAAAGCAACAACAGAGGGAGGGCAAACAGGTGCCCAGCCCCTTGATGTGGAAAATTTCTGTTGAAAATTTGAATAGGGATTTTGTTTTCACTTCTTCTCTAAGCTCTGTCTGGGTCAAGCAGCGGCACAAGTGGCACAAGGTCGCCCATGTCAGGGATTTTACCATTTGGATTAAGTTGTAAGGCTTAAGAAAGGGACGTATGTATGTAGCAGCAGGAAGGAGGCCATCGAAATCAATTTCATTGCAACCAGAACCGGATCGTATAGTCAATGGACAAAGCAAACTAAATATGGCAAATCACATAATTCAAGGAAAATCAATACAATAGTGCAAATTTCCATTTAAAATTGAAAATTTACTATCTACTTTTTAATATAAAAGGGATCAATGTTCATTTTACGGATCTTTTTATAAGATAGTTTCGTATAATTTCCTTAATTATTTCAGAGGTAAGAAACTTTTGGAGAGTTGTTTTCAATAAGAGACTTACATTTTGGGGGACTCCAACTTACTGCCTAAGTCCGCCCCTGTTGAGAAACTAACTCAATTAACGGTTTAGGTTTCCCCCTCCTTTATCCTCCTCTATCTGGTTATCAGCTTTTAACTATATTCCCAGTAATGAGTTCAACTCACAGTTGCCGACCATGAGATATTGCTGCTGCTCATGTAATTGTTGCTATGGCATTTGTCAAACGTTTTGCTATCCTGAATAGCTGCCGCTGATGCCGCAGACGCAGTGCAGCAATTAAAAAAAAAAAAGGAAGAGAAGAGAAGCACAGGCAGAAGAAACAGAACAGTGAGTTAAAGCCAAAGCTAATGCGTGGCCCAGGGGGTACTTGACTGGGGACTGAGTGCTGGGAACTTGAGACTTGGCGACTGGAAATTGAGAACTGAAAAGCCGTGATTGAACTGCACTTGGAAGCGACACGGACACCGGCCAACCGACCAACCGATCCATTGAAACCAGTTTCTACTTGTCTATATTAGATATGAGCCAACGATAAGTGGAGCGTTCTTCAGCTGAAGATGGAGCTTGAAGCTGGCGATGGCGATGGAGTTGAAGCTGTCGCTCCAGAGAGCAGCTATATATTGCTACAGCGGCATCGGCTGAGATCGTCAATACAAACATGGCAAGATATCAGCGACAAGCTGACATTCTCTAATAATTGGCAAGTGACATTCCTTCGCGCTTTGAATTTACAGAATTTATGGTCAAAGGCACTCGAGAGTTGCTGCCCCCGCCCGTATGCCCTGTATCCCAATACCACTACAAATACCAAGACCAATTCTAATTCCTATTCCCATTGCCATTCATTTCCCAGATGAACGGGGAACGTTTGATCCGCATCCGCGAGTCCATTACTCCAAATTATGTGGCCGGTGTATGCAAGTTTACAGCTTCGTTTGGCCATTAGCTTCCTCATCCCATGCCAACTACACAATTCTCCCTGATTGGCCAATAAAATCTGTGTATATGTTTTATGTGGCGCCGCTGGCATTGAACATATATAAACATACTATATATATACATATATATTTTTATAAAAACAAAGTAGATGCAATGCCATGTATGTGTACAAGCACTCATCATCATCATTATCACCGCCGGCAATTAGTCGAGTGAAATTCAACACTAGCATGTGGGTCTCTTCATTGTCCAAATGGAGCAAGGCAACAAGATGGTTAAAACGGGGAATACTTTTTGGTCAATGAACGAATTGTTAAGGAAAAAGTTGTCTCTTCACAACTAAATGATATCCTGTTTTAGATGCCTTCGCTTTACTAAGATAGAATAATAAAAAGGATAGGATAGTCTCTAAATTCTTACACCTGCCACAAGTAATCAAATAATTTTTACGATATCATCAAATTTTACGAATTATTTAATTATTTAATTGAAGCTTAAAAGATAAATCTTTTTAAGATATCAAAGTCAAATTGACTTATAACCAAAACTGCTGTTAATTGCCAGTTGAAAGGAAATTATAATTGATATGATGAGAGAATACACTTGACCAAAAACACTTAACTATGGCCATTTACAAATGTTTTTGATTACCCTATAGCAATATAGATGTAGACTTATCTTTTTTTAATGCCAAGAGTCTGCAATCAAAACATAAGTATTATGGCAAGTGCCGCCGATCCTTTTTAAAAAGCAACACGGATTATGGTAGGTAGCCACTGCTGCTCCTTGGGGGTATTAGCCCATTGATTATCTGATGCAAGAGCGTGGCTAGTATGCCGCCGTTTCGGCGCTTACAGCCACTAAAAAATATTTGTCTATGCGCAAATGCCAAATGATTTGCAGAACGAATTGCGCTGAAAGGAAATTGCGTGCAATAAAAGATAGATATGTATGTTTTGCGAGCCAGCTATCAAACCGTTGATCATTAGAGACAGTCCGTGGGTGAGATGTGGTGAGGAGAGATGAGCTACTACTACTACTACGTATAAATATTGGCATACGTTTGAAAGAGTTTCTTTTTCGTTTTTTTTTTTTTGTTTTGCTTATCTTGGCCAATTTATTGCCACTTCTTTTTGGCCTCAAATGACTCAATAGGCTCTGTAAGAGTTAGCAAACTGTGGAACTAGCTTTTGCACGCACTCGTCACGAAATTAATGTAATTCTCAATTACGGAACAAGTTATGCCACAAATTAAACTTATGCAAAGACAGGTAGAGAAAGAACAGAGACAGAGAAATAGATAAAGAAAGAGATAGGTAGATAGATAGATAGAAAGCCAGACGGAGAGAGAATGGCAATGCATAATGCTAACAAGCTGAAAAGTGTATCACATCCTCCATCATGGGGTTTGAGTTGGTGTAACCAAATCCGATCACTCGACCAAAAAAGGGCGTCAACATTGGGCGCCACCCCAAATTAGGTGCACCTGCTTTCATACCTTATAAAGTGCAGGGGAGGGCTGGGGGCGATGGTCAACAAAGGTGTTTCGTTGTTATTAATTAACAGCAATTCGATTTGTGGCCACACTTGGCAGGTGGCGGGCAGGTGGAGATCTTGCTCTGGGCCATGTTTTGTACCTCTATGTGCATGGATATCTGTGTATGAGTGTGTGTGTGAATGGATGTGTATGTGTGCGTGTGCCAGGGTAATCACATTCGCAATCGTTTGGAGCATAAGTAGAACCGCGCAACCCAACCAGTCACCAAAGCAACTAAAAATTGTTGTTTCATTTTCGGAGGCAAATACCAAACACGTTTTGCGGAACAAGTTCAGGCGACTTGCAGCAGCAGCAGCAGTCTTTTCAGTTTGGTCTTTGGTCTACGTCTTGCTCTTGGACATGGCCCGGGCAGTTAGCGTTAGCCGGCCAGCACATATTGCTGGACTTGGCATCAAGTAACATGTCTCTCCCACCACCCTCCCCTTCCCCCACTTACCATCTCTCTCTCTCACACACACACACAAGACTTGTTCCACCCTTTTTTCTTATTTTTTTTTTTTCTTTTTGTGTGTCCCCCACCAAACCTCCCCCTTTAGTTGGCAAACTATCCGTTAAACTGCTCTGGGCCATTGTCCAACTTAGTCGCTTAGCATTGGGTCAAGTTGTTGTTGTTGTTGTTATTCGTCCCGAAATGGGACCACGCATGGTGTACAACCGATACTAAATCTGGCTTATTTGAATAAAAAAAATGTTCGTTCGTTGATACCTCTTCATAATGCATTTGATGCAGGTGAACTAAATACCAAGACAGAGATAGAGAGAGAGGGGAGAAAAGGCAAAGAAAGATTGAAAGAAAATTCTTTCTATAATAAGACAAAATATTGAAATGTTGCAATCATTTGGCAATCTATGACAATCTAAGTAAAAAATGTGAAAACTTCCTGTAAAATGGCTTAATCAAGAAGAGAACAAAAACCACATACAGTGAGCCACAACAATATGTACCTACTTCGATATGGGCCGCCAATTGATTTTATTGCTAATGATTGTTAACGGTTCCTTAGACACTTGCAGCATAAAATGAGGCAAGGAGGCTCAACGGAGGAGAGCAACGGAAATCAGCGGTTAGCCAGCCTAACACTCCCCTCCACCCTGTCTCTGCTAGATGACCAGATGATCCATGGTAATAGCCAGGTGCACAGGCGTGTACACCTTCAACATATCTTTTGACGCACTCGACCTGTCTACTTGGCTTGGGTAAAGTATCGATTGAGGGGAAGCCGCACATTTGTGTGTGGTTTTCCTGACGGCCATGGGCCTGTCTGATTGATTGTGCATTCGTATTTATTGTCAGTGGCTGAAGCTTATCGCATCAAATGCAATTTGTTTTCCCTCAACGTCATCAGCAACGTTGGCGTTGGCTAACATCATAGCTGTTAGCTAAAGAAAAAAGGTAAACTGGCAAACTGGCCAAATAGTCAACATCAAATGCTAAATTCACTGCCTCTGGCCACGCACTAAAATCGACATCTTAATGACCTCGAGGCGAGCCTTAATTAAGGCTTAAACTGAAACACTTTGATTGATTTACACACACGCCACATAGTGTGGAATGTGTAGTAGAGTCGTGAAGTGAAGTAGTGTAGCGCATACATAATTACCCCATAACACTCAATTAACTGTAAATTAAAGAAAATGCTTTGCTTATATTATGGTTGCACTTAATGTCGCGTGTGATAAGTCCTGAGACAGACACAGAACACCGTCCAACTGAAGACTGGCTATAATACAAGATCAACGCCCAGCATAAAAGCCAACTTCAAGTCAAATTGGAGCGGGAAAATGTACGAAAAAAAAAAAAGAAAAATAAGATAAAGCGAAAGAGAAACCGAGGGACAAACTAAGAGAAAGAGACAGAGAGAGGGAGAGGGAAAAAGAGCGAGCGAGCAAAAAAAAGGCGGAGAATTAAGTAACAAGGCACTTAACGTTTACACTTAACAAGGCGGCAATGTCGTTTTCGTCGACATTGTGGCCATAAAACTAAAAGCCATTAAGTGTCATTGCTCATTCCTGCTAAAGATTGATATCAAAAACTTTAAATATGCGTACCAAAAAGGCTCAAAAGCATAAGATGGGGAAAGGAAACATCAACAGAAATCCAAACAACAACAAAAACAACCATGTAAGAAACAAACAACAAAAAAAATATATATAAAAGAACTGATCATCAGTTGAAAGACGAACAACCACATTAACGGGCACAGGCTCTGTCTTTGATTCTGTCTCTGGCTTCGACTGGAACCACGGCACAGGCTCTGACTCTGGCTTTGGCTTTGGCACTGACTCTAACTCTGTCTCTTGTTCGGGGGGACAGTGCAACTTCTCAAGTTCAAGTTATCACATTAACACACTTTTCGAACCACGTATAAATAATAGAACCGTTACCGTATGTATGTATGTTGTATATGTGTATTCCGTTTGATTGTCATGCCACATCCGTATCCTGTTCGATTCTGTTCTCTTGGTCCTTCTTGTTGGCCTGATCAGGCGGTGTGTTGTGCTCTTGGCCTAGACGAGATCTTAACAAAACTAACTCGATCAGTACATCGATCGGACGCATTTCAACTGAAAGTCAAGTGTGCGAATGCCGACGCCAGCGTCAGCAGCAGCGAGCACCAGCTCCAATAGCTCCCCCCGACTTCCCCCAACTCCTTAATTCCACAACTCACAACACTGCAGAATCACTGTAAGAGAGGAAATTTATGGCTTGGGCCGTGGCCGTCTTGTGAAATGCTCTACTAGGTCTAGGTGGGACGTAGTTAATAGTTCTTCTAATGAAAAGAAAGCCCCACCATCTGGCTGGGTGCTTGCTTGTGATAGCGCGACAAATGCTAAGTGGTTTTGTTTTTTCTTTCTCTCTAAGATCAATCTGAAATTCCTTAAAGAAAGTCAACTCACATGTGGGAAAGACATTGTAGAGACCACCCCACCTTATCGATTGAAGATTATTTTGTTTTCTTTAGGGAAATTTGTAGAAAAGTGGGCTTCAAACCGATATAAAACTGTTGACGTTAAACGTTAGTCTCCTAGTTATACGTACTTACGTATATTTCTTTAATTTAGTCATTTAAGATAATCTTGTCTGAGATTTAGATGTACTATTGAACAGCAACAAATTGTTTTAAGTACAATCATTAGCAATAGAATGAAACATTTTTTAATAATAATATCTCTCAAAAGAAAGTGTTAGAAATTTTTCCTAAATCTCAAGACTCAAATTGATTTGTCAAACAAACAACTTGAATGTAAAAAAAAATTTAGTCTGTCTTTATAATGAAAACCATAAAACGATAATTGAATACATATCTTTGATATTTTGAAGATCTTTTAACATTTCAAACCATTTTTCCCAGGCAGTAAAAACATTATAAAAATTCTGCAAAATCTTTCAAATCATTTTAGTTTATGACAATTCTAATTGTTGACGATTGTCATATTTGAATTGTAATACAAAATTTTTAGAGCCTCTATTTTTTACTTTATTTTTGCATTCAAAATCTAAACTTTTGTCCTTTTTAAGCCAATCTACAAATCTAACAAAACTTTTTCTCAATTGATCAAAAAGAAAGCTACAAGAAATGTTGCTTAAAATTTTAATAAAAAAAAGTGCATCCTTTTTAAGATTTGCTATATTTCAACATTTTTCACAGTTTCAAAGAAACTAAAAGACCCCAAAAATTTTCCAACTGTAGTGCATATCACAAATGTGAAAAATCTCTTTGCTGTAACGTCAAAGTCGGCGTCTTGGCTTGTTGCTGCTGCTGCTGCCTGTTGGCTTCTATGCTGGCTCTTCTCGTATATACTTCTACTCATTTTGTGCATGGCTGGTGGAGCAACAGTACAATCGAGTTTCCACCAATGTGAATTAAATAGTTAGTTATCCAAAAGAGAGGCGACACAACAGCAGCAGAAGTAGTTATAGAACGAAAACGCAAACCAAATGAAATCCCAGACGTAGACCACAAAGTAATGGAAAATATTGAGAAATTCTATCCAAAGAGAAGCATGCGGCCGGCAGTTACTCAAAACGACCATTAGAAGCGTACATTAGCAGACGACGACGAAAAAAAAAACTAACGAACCTTGACAATTAAGTTTGCGCCACACTGCCAAACCCAATTGGAATTCAATGTGCATGCAATGCCAGCAGCAGCTCAAGCAGCAGCAGCAGCAGCAGGGGCCACAAATGACGCTAATGATCATAATGATAATGATTCCGATAATGATGAGGATGATGCTCCTCATCCTTCTTCATCATCATCATAATAATGAAGTTGCAGTCCCAGTTGAAGTCAAAGCCAAAGTTAAAGTCGGAGCCTCGCTATCGTTTGCTAATTCCCCTACAAATGTTTGCCGGTTTGCGGCTTCTTCTTCCACAACATGTGTCGGTACAAATAGGCAACGACTTCAACTCCATCTCCAGCTCCAACTACAGACTCATGCTCAGAAAGTCGCGTGATGATGCGCCAAGTGGAAAAATCTCGTTAAAGGTCGTGCCACAAATTCTGTGCAACAGCAACAAAAACCGGGACAATGCCGCCAAGTGCCAAAAAAAAAAAAAAACCAAACAAAAAAAATGCAAACTCGTGCCGCAGCTAACACAATAAATTTTCTCTTTCAGTTTAGTTAGTTTCTTTGAATTTGTTTCACTTGAAAGAAAAAAAAAACTAAAATATCATTCAAAAAGAGTTACGTATTAGATTGGGTGGTCTATTGACACTTGCTATAAATGGTAGCCAATCTTTGGATTATGTGAAATATAAATTACCAAAGAATGATCAGCGAATCTTTATAAATAATTACAAATTCTTCTTGTTAAAGCCAAAACTCAATGACCCACTGTCGCCTTCGTCTTTTGATCTGTCTGGCCAAGACTTTCGAAGCTTATTGGTGGAGCAGCCTGCCATGCGTGACCCCAATTTCAATGTCTCAGAAGAGAAATAAAATTGGCACAAGCCGCAAAGGGCAATGTCGAGGATGCGGATAATAATGTGTATGAGGTTGAGAGGATATGGCAATGGCAATGGCGATGGCGATAAGCGATCATAAAATGAGGGATAACTGGCCAGTTAATGAATGGGTTTCGCAATAATTGATGCCAATGCCACATTAAATTGGCTATGTGGTGGTCAACCAACAGTCAAAAGAAAGTTGGCCAAGGGACTGACAAAAAAATCTGTAGGAGATAGGGAGAAGGAGGAGATGATGAGAAGAGAATGGCAATGGAAAATGGGGTGGCATTGACTGGTGCTGCTGCTATCAAAGTGATATTTTCACATCAAAATCAACCTTTCTCCTGGTCTCCAAAAGTGGACTTAAACGTGGACGTGCTGGATAAGTGGCCATGGCCTTTTAATCAACCACTCACACATTTCGAGCAAGTGATTTTATTTCTTAGTCTTGGTCTTGCTCTTGGACTTGCCTTTTGTGCATTTCTGCTCACTGACCAATTTAACCGCTTGAGCACAAAATTTCACCGCAAGATCATCGCACTTGGCGGCACGCAAGCTACCCAAAAAAAAAAAACCGAAATATTTTATGTCTGTTCCCAAAGTTGGACTTCGGGTCCATGTTTATGTATGAGTTCAGTCACATTTTGGGCAAAACAGTTAGTTAGCCAAGCAGGCAGCTAGGCATTTGGCCCTGATGCATTTTGCGCTGCGCTGCACTGAATCTCTGACTGGCACTCGCATGCTCCAATTAATCGCCATCATCCAAGATGAATGCGAATTTGCTTCTTTTTTTTTTTTGTTTTGGGATTCGTATCGGTTGAACGGGGTCGCTGTACGACTGACTGTCATTTCTGGTTATATCATCAACAGACATTGTTGATTAAGTTGAATGCTCTCCCGTTTGCAATAGTTTTGGGAAAGCGATTTTCCATTAGCCTATGACTTTTACAGAAGATGTGCAATCCAATCATCATAGAGATGAATGTAGGTGGGCAACCTTCAAGGGGGATACAATTTGTGAAATACCATAGAGATCTCTTGATTAAGAGAGATCATCCTCTTGCTACACCCATGCAAAATACGTAAACACTTGAATGATTCAATGATTGCATGATTACATCTACCAACTGACCATCTAAGCAGAAAACAAAACAAAAAACATACAAGAAAAGTGCAAGAAAACTCTTAAAATTTAATTAAAAACAATTATTTAAAAATAAAATTTTTAATTAATTGCAATGTTGCATGAGTAGACACCTTACCATTTCGGTGTTGTTGTTGTTGTTGTTGTTACTGCCACTGGTATTATTGTAACGGTGGCGCTGCCCTCTCCATGGGGGTTTCCACACCTCACCATAGCAGCGCCTCCTCATGGGTGGTATATGAATTGAAATGCAATATGCTTTAGCCTATAAGAAGAATCATCTAACTGAGTTGTGGTTATTTAGATCGTCTGTGTCTGTATGCCATAATTAGCTAATCAAGTTAAGAGTTCTATGGAATGGGTTATATATATATATATATGATTTTTATAGCTAAGCATGTTAAAAGAAAAACTATAAAAGGGAAAGAATTCCAACAAAATTTTAATGCGTTTTTTTGTTTAAAATTCATTGTTTTTACAACTTTATGGTATAGTTGTTCGATTCAAGCTAGATAGATTCAAGAAAATATGAGTATAATAAGAACTTTTAAGTTAAAACAAAAAATTAAATATTAAGAAGAAAAAAACAAATTTTTATGAATGTTTAACTTTATATAACATTCAACACTAGTTAAAAGATAATAGATTAGTCATCTTTTGCTATTGTTTTCTAACTGAACTGCGATCATTTCAAGTATTATATAAGTGTTACTTGAAATACATCTAACTGAAGTTGGTTCACACACACACACAAACACACACTCCAAGTGAATTACCAAGAAGAAAGAAAGCTGCGGCTGCGGCTGCGACTTGTGGCTGCTGTTGCTACTGCTTCACATTCTCCCTCATTGCCCACTGCCACTTGGTTGTGAGTCCACTACCTACAACCTGTCCAAGGCTGGGAATAAAGAAATTAACATGTTACCACAAAACTGCAGTTATGCCCTGAAACAACCAACGAGAAGCCAGAAACGGCAACAACAACAACAACAATTGCAACTGCTAGCCAACCCACGGGGATCGGGCAACACATTTAAGAAATGCGCCCAAAATATGCCGAGAACAAGGAAATGTTTACTTTGGCAGTTAACATGCCGGGTCCAAGTGGCCGTTGGCCAATAATTGCTGCCAAAATAAAACAACCGAAAACAAAACCACAGCACTCCACTTATTGGCCGAATGCTGTACGCATAAATTTAGCCTTAATTGGCTTTAATATTATGTTGTCAGTAAAAGAAGAAAACCAAAACCAAAATACAACTGAAATCAGCAAAGCAAATCAAAAAGGGACAAAAAAGAATCCCTTTGGTCAAAAGACTTGCCAAATGTGGCACGTTTTCGAATACCCACGGTGTTGGGCTTAATCAGAGGTTTCCATGCAATTGCCAAAAAATAAAAAAAAAAAAAAAAAGAATCCCCAAAACGATGGCAAAGAGAGTGGAGAGTTGTGTGGAATGAAAAATATGCATGTGAAAGTAAAGAACAGGCCCTTAAATAAGCTCCAAATGACTGTGATTGCAATGATGATAGTGATGATGATCATAATGAAGCTGATAATGATAATGCTGATGATGATGATCGTAATGATGATGTTTCGCCGCCTTCTTTCCTACTCTCACTCCCCCCCCTTTAACATTCCCAACGATGGTAAGGCCATTGAACACAGCCCTTTTGGCCTTTTGGCGCATTAACGGCTAGGCAGCGGGAGACAAACAGAAACTGACCAAATGAGATGGTGCTAAATCAACAGAGAGAAGGAGAGAGAGAGAGAGAGGTAGAGTGAGTGACAAAGAGAACGGGACAGTGATCTTTTGGCCATATGAGCAGGTTCAATGCCACCCAATGCGACGAGCAATAAAAACAAACTACCAAATTTAAAAGAAAAAGCAAAATGCCAAAAACAAAAAACGTTTATATAGCAATTACCAACGCTGCTCGTGTTTCAAACCATATGCATTGCCCCTCAGCCCTATTGCTCCCCTTCCTTCCCCACAGTTTTTGATTTTAGAGTTGAGCACGTGTATCAGTATTTACAATTATAAACTTGGACACAACTTATGTATGATATACAAACAGTAATCTTAAGTTAACTAGATTTCAACTTAGAGTTTTCTTTAGATAAAGTAACAAATTTCTGTTTTTATATTCATATTTAACTTTAATGTTGATCGATTTATACAAGTATAAAATATATTCCATTAGACCAAAATTTGTGTCAAGTTCAAAATGTTCTAAAATCTTTTTCATCTTATTCAAATTATACAAAAATATAAGTCTCAAAAGTTGATCCAGCTAAATTATAAGAAATTTTATAATATTATAAAAAATTTGTTTTGGACTTCAATAAAATAAATATTTTGTTAAATCTATAAATATATTAAAAGGATCTTAGGCATAAAATTTAAAATCTAATAACAAAAGTTTTTCAATTTTAAAGGCAAACCATATTAAGTTTTTAGTTTCTTAGAGGTAAAATCTAAAATGAAAACGTTATTGGTCATCTTTAAGTTCAATTTCTGAAAGACATCGTAAGATTTTATCATTTTAATCATATCTCAATAAAAGTTCAAATTATTTCTGTATTAAATGGAGTTTTTTTTAATGGCGCAAACTAATATTTTATTATTTGAATGCAAATCGTTAGATTTAGTTTCTATACATCTGAACAAATAAACCACATCCTTTCAAATAAGATAAGCTATATAAATATAGTAGATTTTCCGTTTCCTACCTGTTGAGCTAGTCACGTGTTCATCTCTAGTTTGGCTACTACTATCTACCTGTGCGGCTGTGGCCGATTGTTGTTGCTAGCTCATATTCACACTCACAGAGCAGATGCATTTCTCTGTGTGTGTGTGTGTGTGTGTTGGCTTTGGCAGAGTAACAACATCAAAAGTTCATTATGCGCGCTCGCGAATCGTGACATTGCATAATGGCAGCTGCAATGCAAGTGGAGACCCAGGCCGGACATGGACATGCAAGGCGCCGCCACAGCCGCCACCGCCACCGCGTCGTCGTCGTCGTCGTCTTCATTGCTGTCGTTGTCGTCTCTGCTATCTGAGACTTACCTTAGCCTAGCCGGGCCCCAGTCAAAGGTGGTGTACTATATGTACGCCACACCTATGTGTGTGTGTATGTCTGTATATATTTAGACCTGGCCTATGAAAATTGATTCTTCTATCTAACGGCGCTATAGTCTCTAGAGCTACCTCATACATATATATTGGTGATGCCCAAATCCAAGTCCTCCCAATGCTGACCAGTTTGTACAATTAGAATCTTTGGGCCGTGTGTTCCCGCCAATGTTATCTACAAGGCACACTTTCCGACATTTGTTAAGGTGTGTCGTCGTCGTCGTCGCTTTCTACCAAGCAAATAGAAATGCATCAAAATAATATATTAAACGGCTGAATTATACCCTAGACCAACTAACTAGAAAGGGAAGGAAGAATTAAAATATAGTTCGAAGAATATTGGTAAAGGATATTCTTGTTCAAGACTAGAAAATTTCGCTCCTCTGTAGCTATTTTTTCATTTTGGATTCTGTTGATTTATATGCCTCTTTAGCCTCCTGTTTACAGGGTATACAAATAAAAATGAAATGGAAGAAATGTGAAGAAAAAAAAAAGATGAAAAATATTCTACAAGTACAAGCATTTTTCTTTTCTTAATTTCGTTTGTCTCTTTTTTAGGTTATCGCTTATAACAACTTGGCGTACATTTTACATGGCTCTCTTTTTGCGATCATCATCATCGTCGTCGTCGTTGTCATCATAAAGGCGTTCCTTCCAGTGACTATGCCAACGTCTATATTTGGTGCACAACTTTGGTCACTTACCTGGCTGGCTCATGTTTAAAATGGGAGTAGTTAGATGATGGTCATGTTGACCCGATTGTAACTGTAACTGGAACGCGGGACATGTGTGTGTGTGTGTAACGAAGCTTATCCTCCACTTATCCTTAAAGCGTCATGTTAAACATGACCAAATTGTTTGGCTTCTGGCAATTCGGCCGAAGTTCACAAAAGGTTGAAAGAGAGAAAAGATAAGCTGCTGATTTCAATTTAACTACTGTTCAAAAATGGTTCAAACTCTCAACAAATAGAGCAATTGAGTGGGTATATTAAAGACTATAAGGATATGAAGACTATAAGGATAACTCAATTGGTAAGTACTTTCATTTAATAATAATATACACAGATCAACAATTGCCAAGCTTAGTCATAAATATGAAGGGAATATTTATAAAATTAGTTAAAGTGAAATTCAATACAGAAAAGGAAAGTCTCGAAAGGAAAATTTAATGCTAACGTTAAAGAAAACTTTAGCACGTTGTTAACTGTTTTCAGTTATGTGAAAAACAGTTGGCATATGCCATTAATTTTTATGTATTTATAGTCATAACAATCTTTTATTGACGCTAACAAATTGATGTGATATTCTTTGCCAACTTCCATAAAATGATTTTAAACTGTTTTCAGTTTTAGTATGGCTAACTATTTATGTTGAAAAAGAATGGCTTGTTATTTTAAATGTTTTGCTCTCTTTCTGCCTCTCTCTCTCTCTCTCTGACTCTTGGCAAGAGTCATTTCTCCACGAACTATTAAAAAAAGCCTTTAGAGTTAAACCAGATCATTTTGATCGACTTTCCCCCATGGCGCATAGATCTCTAATTAGCCTTCCATGTGCCACGAAAATTGCAGCAGCGAAATCTTCGAGTGCCGCTTAAAACAAATATAATAATAATTGTCTGCTAAAAATGAACAAATCTTTGTTGGTACACCAAAAAGGAGTAACTACAGCTAAGACAGCGACGATGACGATGACGACGACGACGTCGTCGGCGATCAATCAATCAATCATTTTCACTCAAATGCCGCATTGTTGATTGTCGATGCCGACGTCTATGTCGATGCCAATGTCGATGTCGATGTCTTGCCCTATAGATTTCATATAGCCATAACCTCATAAAAGACTGAGACGTGCCAGCAGCAGCAGCAGCCCATGTACGCTCCTCTTGTCCCGCCTCCTCTTTGACTGCTGTGCAATTAAATAAACGAAAGTTGGTGTTTTTTTTTTTTTGTTTTTCTTCTTTTTTCATTAATTTCGATTGCATTTGTCGTCCAACTGCAAAGAGGGTTGGGGGGAAATGGGAGACGACACTTAGACCAAACCTGGCAGCTAAAGTCTAAAGCTGTGTCTATGTGTAATTCCATTCCCTTACTCTGCTCACCGAGCGCACACTCTTTAAACAATTCCAATTCCAATTCATTAGCAACGCTTTGGAGCAGCTCCCCCCCCCCCCCCCTCTAACTCTCAGATGGGGGGCACTATCTTAGCGGTTGGGGCGTGCTCTCGTGCTGCTCATAAATGTCTGATGGATGTGACGTGCCTTGATGTATTTCACTTTTTTTTTTCTTTAGGCGAGCTGCTAAGTGCCAGCATCCAAACAACGAACGAATGACAACAACAACGACAACCATCCAGTGTTTGTGCTGGCAGTTTTCTAGTTTTTCAGAAAATTTTCACATGGCTGGGTGAAAATTGGAAAAAAGGCAGTAAAAAAAAAAAGTGTTTGGCAAATGAAAAGCGCGAAAAACGCGCGTAGCGAAACAACGCAAACGATGATGTTGTTGTTGTTGTATTGTCATTGCTGTTAATGTAGTTATTATTGTTGTTGTTGTTATACCCTTATATAGATAGTAAGGTCAACAAGATTTCCCCAATATCTCCCTGCATTCGAAAGTAATCATGGATGGCATTTTAGAATTCCATAACAAGGGAAAAGTCGTAAAGAAAAAGCAATTTCTTTTCCATTTCAATTAGTTTTTGATAATTAAAGAAAAACCAAACTTAATTAATTAAAACTAATTAGAATATCTCTAATATTGGTAGAACGATTTAAGAAAGAAAACCATATTCAGATATAGAATATGAAATCGTTTAAACTATATCTAACTAATTAATCTAAGTATTAACCCCTCCTCTCAGAGCTTCAAAAATTGACTGACTACTACTATGATTTTGGCTAGTTACTTCTCTACTTACTTTTCAAAGGTTTTATGCATTTCTTATTACCAATATAAGCTTTCTTTTCTATTTAGTTCCTGTTTGCCATTTCATTTATAGCCATCATTTGTCGTAGTCTTCGTTGACTTTGGCATTGGCGGTTGCATTGAAAAAAGGGAAAGTACACAATCTCGCACTTTTCCAAGCTAAACCTAATCTTTGTGTGTGTGTGTGTGTTGGAGGGCCCAACCCACTTATGTATGTATATGGGGAATATATTGTTTTCAGGATGATTACAAAAGATGGCCCAACCCCCTTACAAGTTAACAATATAAATTCAATTTATTTTACTTGAATTTATGGTATACTTTCGCTAAACTTTAAACGAAATAAGAGTTTCTATTGCTAAAAAAAAGAGGAAAAAATTAATAGCTTTTTGTCACAAAAAATGAATATACGAAATACACAAAAGACTATATATATACAGATACATATGTATGTGTACATATCCATTCGTATCGCCTGACAATGCGACACACATTCTCCCATAATACCAACCTATATATAACTCTATATATATATATTTCTAGACACTTATGCATGTAGACAAAGTCCATGTATCCCCCCTCCAACCATCTCCATTCCGTCTTGTGTGCGTCTGCTATTGGTGCTGGTGCTGGCGCTGGTTGGGGGAAAGCGCTGTGGCCTCCAAGATTGCGTTGCAATTAATCATCAGACAAAACGCATTGTTCGCCTTGTTCCTCTCCTCCCAATATGTACATATATGTATGTATGTATGTGTGTGTGTGTGCTCCATGGTTGCGGCCTGTCACGCACCTTTGGGGCCTGGACTGGACTTAAGCTGGACTTGGTTGCTTTTCATGCTCCCGCTCCCGTATAATAAAGTCGGTCATTGGCGCTTGTCCAGTCAGTTTTTTTTTTATTTTCTTGCCTTTTTGGCTATAACCTGACAAAGCGCATAGTTTTCTTGACCCAATTTGCAAAAAACAGAGGTGGGCGCACCTCTTTACCAATCCTGAGATGGCTTTTTCATGAGTTCAACTTTGAAGGGGCATACATCCTACTCTCAAAATGGAAAAGAAGAATAACGGAAGTACAAAGTATTCAATATATAGATTAAATTCTTCAACTGTATGAGGATAAAATTGTTTAGAACTTGCCAATTAATTGATTACTGCTGGATATGGATTCTCATTTGGCCAAGTTTTAATCGTTTAGCTGTTGTTTATTATCAGATTGTATAGCCCATTGCCAACTAGATGTTTTTGTTTTTTTTTTTGTGTATTTTTATTATAATCATTTTGTCACTGTATATAATAAACTTGGTTTTCTATGCATTTATATAATTTCTATGCATGTTGGTTGGTATGCGTAAGCGCGTATAAATTAATCATAATCAATATATAATTCTCGTATATATATTGTAGTTACTGTTTAACTTATATGCAGATCGTATATTATCTACATGTTTTTGCTGCTCAGTTGTCAATTTCAATTAATTTATAAATCAGCTTATCAAATATTGGTATTATCATTATAATTATATATAGTTTTTTGTTTTTCTTTTTTGTTTCCTAACCAAAATTATATCTACATTATTTAATATTTCGGATTTTATTTTGGGTTCATTTTCATCCTCTTTCTCTCTTTACCTCTCTCTCTCTCTCTCTCTTTTCCTGTACAATACAAAAAGAAAAACAACACTTTAGACTCTGACAATATATATATAGTCAAGTTTCGAACCAATTTTTCTTTCATTCAGTTTTAGAACACATTGTAGTTTGCAGTACATGGTATGGAAAAAATTATATATATATATATATCCTTATATTTTCATAGTACATATACAAAAATAGTTTTGTAAAATCAGTTATTGAGTAGGTTGTTGTTGGTATTCATGATGGGATCGGGAAAGGGTTTGTATTAGGAGGCAGGTTGAGTTGTGTGGTGTGGAACAAAATACAATTATGCAGCTAATTAACTTCTCTCATGCGTCCTATATCTTTTTTTTTCTTTTTTTTTTGCATTTCACTTTTGTATGTTGTTTGTCATTGTAATTTTTTTTCATTTATATATATATATATATATATAAATATATAAAAGCTTGCCGTTATTATGGGCATTGGCAGATTTCGGTTTGATTGTTTTTTTGGTCAGCTAGATATATGCGTATATATCTGTCGTCTCGTCTGTAACTGAAAGGCATTCGTTTCAAACAAAAAGTAAAGAATAGAAAAGAAAAACAAAACAAAAAAAAACATTTGTTGCATAAGCCATGCTTATAAAGTTTTAACTATGTATTGCTTGATCAATCTGAGTTTGATATTGGCTAGCTATATGTCTAAAACACACACACACACAAAACCAAAGACAATAATAAGATCTTCATAGATCTCTGATATTTCAGTTTTATCGTTTATGTATATATATATAGTTATAGATTCAATTAGAGCTTTCAAGTCTTATGTTGTATGTGTTGTTGTATCTTTTCGATCTGAACTGAACTCAATTACTTGGATCTTGCATAAGTTTTTTCATTATACTCAGATAAATATAAATTTATCCATTTATTTGCCGCATTTTCTTTTTTTTTTTTTGGCATATTTAGCTTAAGAAAATAGTTTTTCCTACTCTGCTATGCATATACATATATATATAGATGCGTATTTCAGTTTGAAGGGGGCTGGTCTAGGACGGGGGGGCATAGGAAGTGGGAAGAGGTGTTTTGTGTTTCGTTTACTTTAATTTTAGAGAGATTTTACTATTTATTTTGTATGTAATTTTTTTTAGTTTGAAATGCCTGAACATGATTTTCTTTTTGTTTTATTATAAATTTATATACATTTATATATATATATATATTTTTTTTTTGTTTCGAATTTATAAAATAATCTTTTGCGCATATAAAAATATCAAAAATGTTTCATTTTTCTTTTCTTTTTCTTGTTTCTTTTTTTTTTGTTTTTTGCCTGGTTTTTTTTTCTTCTTGTTTATATAATAATTATATGTATTCCCATGTGGAACTATATTTATATATATATTGTAAGTCGATTTTACTTTCCTGATTTGCTAAGTATACAGAAACTTGTTAATGCAATTGCAATGCCAAAGACTAAATGACAAAGTGTTTGTTTTTGTTTTATAATCTTGATGTTTCCTTATTTTTTTTTGTTTTTTTTTTTCGTTAAAGGTTGAACCTTTTTTTTTTTTCTGTTTATGTAAATTCAATATGGAAAAATTGCTTTTACATGACACAAATTTTCATTTCTCATATATAAAATATGTACAAATATTTTTTGTGTATAAAATAAATTTCAATCAAAAAAATAGGCGGCAATTATTAAAAATTGTATGCTAATTCCTTTTGTTTCCTTTTTTTTTTTTTTTGTTTGTTTTGTTTTCTTTTACGCCAATTGTTTTAAACTAATTTATGTTGTTGTCGTTTCGTTTCTATCAACTATTAGTTTCTGCTGTTCATGTATTTGTTGTTTTATTTTTTTCTTCATTTTCTTGCATAAAGCACAGCACGTTAGAGGCAATTTTTCTTAACATTTCTCTATGTCGCTTTTCTCTACTTTCTTTGGAGTATAGATAATGTTTATGTCCGTCTGTCTTTGTCTGTGTGTGTGGTACGAAATATTTCGATTTGTTGCTGCTCAGTTAAATTAACTTGATGTGCTCTATATTCTATGTGTGTGTGTGTGTGTGTGTTGCTTGTTGTTGCTTAATAAATGTTTTACTTGCTTTAAAAATTAACTAAATCTTGTTATTTCTCATTTTTTTATACTTAAAAATTGTATATTTAAATGTATGGTTAAATGTATATATGTATATATATATATTCATATGTAGTAGTAGTGGTAAGCTATTTCATGTTCTCCTTTCCTCTTGTTTTTCAACTGCACGTTGCTGTTTTTTTTTTTTTTTTTTTTTTTTTTTTTTTTTGTATTTTTTTAATATTTCTTTTATATGAAAAATAAGTTACTATCATTTGTAGTTTTCCTTGTTATTATTGTGGTATAAACTTAGCAAATATAAAAAAGTATTATTATTTATATTAATTCTTTCCATTTCAAGATAGTTTATAGTTATAGGTATATATAGTATATAAGGAGCGGGATTTTGGGGATTGTGGATTGGTAGTGGCCATGAAGCTGGGGATATGATGCGTGGTGTGCATGTTATACGAAGGGAAAAGTATATTAAACAAAACAAAAAAATGTTATTTGTCGACTTGTTGTTGTTGTTGTTCTTGTTCTATTGCATCGATGTGAGACTTGTGGAAGTACTAATGTGCGATGAGGTGCCCAACGTCGAGGCCATGTCTCCCTGATAGCTGAACTGTGTGTGCAAATATTTTTATAAAAAAAAAAAAAATAAAAATAAAAACAAAGATGACATCGATTTAGTAATTGATTTTGCATAATTCTAAAAATATCATTTAACTTACCTGTGGAAATAGCGGTTCTTCGGCTATAGAACCCAGCGGTCCTGTGGGATCTGGCGGAGTCAGTTCAACACTCTCGCCCGTAAACTCATTATCAAAGTAACGCGTATCCGTATCCGATGTAACCTGAGGCTTGAAAGGCGGCGGTATCTGAAAAAAAATATATAAAATATTCCATTATTTGTCTTCTCTTCTATTAAGACTTGCAAAAGCGCTTGCCAATTGTTATAAACAATTCAAAACTATTTCTATATTTATATTTTTTACCTTCTTTTGGACCAAATCTGTCCAATTAATACTCGCAAAAAAGGGATGCGCTTGTATTTCTCTGACATCATCCTGACCACCACCCAAACGTCTATTTGGATCCTTGACCAGCAAACCTGCCAGCAGACTCTTGGCCTCATCGGAAATATTGCGTGGAAATCGAACATCCTCCACCAATATCAATGTGAAGAGCACATCATGATCACGATTATAGAAAGGCAGGCGACCGCAAATCTGTAGCAATAACAAACAAAGTCCATTAGTTTAAGAGTAATTTAAACAATTGAATTACTACTTACCATTTCGTACATAACGACACCGGTACCCCACCAATCGACTGCCTGTCCATAATCGTTATCATCTAATACTTCCGGCGCCAAATATTCTGGTGTACCGCAAAATGTTTTCGTTGTACGACCATAGGTGATATCCTCTTTACATAACCCAAAGTCGGCAACTTTAATGTGTCCATCTTTGTCCAGCAAAAGATTTTCCAGTTTTAAGTCACGATAGATAATGCCCTGAGAGTGTAAATAGCCAAGTGCAGATATTATCTCGGCGCCATAAAAGCGTGTACGATCCTCGGTGAAGATGCGATCGTGGCTCAAATGCCAAAACAATTCCCCACCATTCACATATTGCATGACAAAGCAAAGGCGATCATTTGTTTGAAATGAATATTTAAGTGACTGCAGGAAAAATAAATGAGAATTATCAATTGAGCAAAAACAGAGATATATCATGTCAATACATACAATAAGGAACGGATGATTTGTTGATTTGAGTACACGACTTTCGGTTAGCGTATGCGCCACTTCATCCTTTTGTATGATGACCTCCTTTTTGAGAATTTTAATTGCATACAATTTGGCTGTGGCCTTCTCACGGCACAGGATCACCTTGCCAAAAGTACCCTTACCGAGCACCTTAAGGAACTCAAAGTTCTCCAGTGTCTAGAAAATGAACAAAAGGAAATAGGTAAATGAAATATTCTCTACACAAATTCAGATAAGAGTGTGTACTTACCACTTTTTTAACGCCGCTGCTGTTGCGCTTTGTGCCCTGGACAGAGAATTGCTCGGAGAGCTCATCCTCGGCAATGCCTGCCATATCAACATCAGCCATGTCTGTTTGCACGGACGGCGACATGGCCGTCTCTCCCATTTCGCTTAATCGACTGGCCACATTTCTTATAGCCTCGGTCCATTGTTGGCGTTCCAATTCTGTATCCACAGCAAATGTCCGCTCTATCACAGTGGTCCATTGCAGGCCACGTATAATGAATGTGAACGGTTTGGGCCGATCAACTGTCATGATCTGGCATCCACGTACTGTGAAATTATTGAGCAACTGCTCCGATTGTGTGGGTGTGGCGCTATCCGCTGGCTTACTTTTGTATCCCATTAGTGTGCCATCGGCACGTAAAACAAAATAACGTGGTCGCCAGGTCTTAATGTGCTCGCCCCGTTTTTGAAGCCATCCCTCCTTGACGACCTGAGAGAACACGTTGAATGTACGATCAATGGTGGATGATGAACCCGCGGAACTTGATCCCGATGTACTGGTACTGGTGTTATGGGCGCTGCTGCTAGGATTGCCATATGGTGCATTCATGGACATGCTGGTATTGGTGTTAATGCCTTTTCCTCTGGTTGCAGCAATTTCAGTAAAATTATTATATTCCGTTATAGGATTGGGATAACTGTTGTTGTTATTACTATTATTGTTGTTGTAAGCGTTGAAAAGATTTAAGGAGAACGGCTGACCACCAGTATTATTAGATGGTGCTGTTGATAATGATGAGGCAGATCCTGTTGCAGCAGCGCTGGCGCCGGCGGCAACCACAGTTGATCGCCTCTGTAGGGCAAAGGGTAGGTAATTCGTGATGAGGCTGTTTCTAACGCCCTGACCAGGTGAGAAAATTACGGAAAATTCTGAAAAAATATATAACAAAAAATTGAATTACAAAGAATGAATTAAGAATATCCCGTGGGGGAATCGGTTGGTAAACTTTAATTTATTTATCTTGGAATTAACTTTCTCTCTGATTATTTCTTTCTCCACCTAAATGATCATCTTTAATGCAAGTGCGCAGTTCGGCCGCTTTTTGTTGTTGCTGTTATTGCAGTTTTGGTTAGTTATTGTTATTTTGCATGTTTATGACAAATTCGCAATTGTTATTGTTGTTGTTGTTTTTGGCGCTTACGTCAGCAGAGCGAGCTGCAGCACAAAAATTGGATCGTAAAAATATCTACGGCATTTCCGTTTACCCAAAGGGCCTCCCATAACCTCTGCCCAGTTCGGCGGCTCTCGTCCTCTTACTCTGCCCCACTCTCAATCTCTGTGTCACTCCCTCTCAGTTAGTCATTGGCCCACATGCAGATGTCATGTGTATGTGTGCGCGAGTGTGACTGTGAGTGAGCAACTATATCTGTATGTCTGTCTCTATGTGTGTGTGTCTGTCGTAGGCGCCAGCAATTGCTGTCGCTGTTGTTGTTGTATTTGGCTTCAAACGAATTCCCCGCCATGTTACGCAGCCGAGGCAAAGGCGATACGAGTAAAATATGTATATACATACATACATATGCACACATATAAATTTCGTGTATATGTATGTTTGTAAATTTGCTATTGCATTTACCGCGAAATTAAATCAAAACAAGTCGTTCATGAACCAAACCAAACCATCACTTGGCCACCTCCATGTTTGACTGGCGCTTTGAGGTCCTCCTTGTTAAGCTTTGAATTTGTCTCTCTTCAGACATAGGACCTGCAGTCGGTCCCGAATATATTAAATTTTGATTTATCCGAGAATATTACGGTATTGCAGAGGGAAGAGTCCTTCAAAATATGTTCCTTGGCCAATGAAAGTCGTAATGTTTGCCTCGTGCGCCAAAAAAATAACTTTCTAGGAATCCCATAACTCAGAACTAGTACTTTAAACATACATCTTCACGACTGCATTTCAAATTAATTGAAAAAACAAATACTTTCGACACAAAATTGATGAGAAATACAAAAAGTTCCTGTATCAAACAAGCTGTGAGCCACTGTATGTACATATGCTGGCATAAGGTGCGAAAGTGATGGCTATAGATGAAGCATATTCATTTACAATTTGCAAAAAAAAAAAAAAAACAACAAAAAATACAACAAAAAAATGTCAACTCAACGAGAGACAAACCGAACGGACGGCCTCTGCTGCTGCTGTTGTCGCTTCTGCCTCTGCCGGCTGTACAAATTTTGCTATCTAAAACTGTAAACATTGCATTGCAAAATACGAGGCCAGACATGGAAAGTGGTTGGGTAAGAGGGGTGGTGGCAGCAAAGAGCAAGCAAGTGATCAAGCAGCGCAACATGTCTAGACAAAGGCCATGGCTGTTTATTGGAATTTGGCATAAAAGTGCTTCCCTTCCCCCTCTTGAATGCTTTACGGCATATATCTTTATTTCAATTTTACCCACCTATTTGGTCAAAAGAACAGACTTTTGCTTTTTCGTCTTTTTTTATTTGTTTTTTTCTTTTCTTGCTTTATGTGAGAGTGAGTGAGACAGCGTGCAGCGACAACGTCACACGGGCCTTATTATTGTGCGTATGTGTTGTTGTTGTTGGTGGTGCTGCTTTTGTTGTTGTTGTTGCGCGAGACTCGGCCAGACACCAGAGACGGAAAAGGTGCAGGCAGAGGAGACTTCAGTTTTAACAATTTCACCCGACGTTTTATTTATTTCGATCGCGTTGTTTTTGCAAATGGAGTGTTCTGCTTCTTGCTTGTAAAACATTTGTTGCAGTTTATTTATTCATAGACACAAACATAAAATTTTCCATATACCGTTTTGGGTTTTTTTACGCTTCACTTTTTTCAGTATAGTGTGACCGAATTGGGCAACAGCAAAAACACCATTGCTACACATCTGGTCACACTGGACTTGTATTTTCCCTATATTTTTTGGATTTTTAAAGAGCTTTTTCTCCGAATCTGGCAACGCCGCATTTAAATTTTGGCAAGACCAAAAAAAATAAAAATTTTGTTATGAAAAATTGTTTTTGCTTTTAAATAACAGTTGGAAACAAAAAAACTAGATTATACATTCTTGTTACTTATTTTGAAAATGAATTATCAAAATTTTTAACTTTTCATGTATTTGGCGGCAATCGTGAGTTAGTGATGACACTTTTTTCAATTATCAATGAGGTACCATGGATCTGCCACCACTAGGTTATCGATAAGTGTCGCTTTCTTTTTTTTGTTTGTTGTCTTCTAACCGAGTGAGTTGAGTGGATTGTGGATAATTCGTTGTCTTTAGATTGGTTTTCTGATCATATCTTAAATTGTTAAATCCGATTATGAGGCAAGTGTTAACCAAATCGTAAAATATAAAGAAATCAATTTATATGGAATATAAATCAAAAAATGCATTTATACTTCGAGTCTGGTACAATCAATACTAATGCAAAAATCCATCTGTGTGTTCGTGTGTGTGTGTTAGTAAATGAGTGCGTGCGTGTGTGAAAACAAAACAAAATCAGAGACATGAAAAAGAAAGCGCATAATTGAATAAATAATAACAAATACGGGGCCACAATGACAAAAGCAAAGCTTGACATGCAAAGCGGAATCGGCAAGAAAGGCAAAAGATAACTGTTGTTGTGCGGGCGGGTGCATTGCTCGCAGGGTTTCTTTTGCAGAACGAGCTTGAGCGAAAGAGAGATAGATACACAAAAAAAGAAAAAGAGTGCGGTTATACAGTGGACAAGAAATTCCAAAATCGTTGTTTAAATAAGAATATTGTATCAAATCAGATAAGAAAAAACGTATGGTATTTTTTATTAGTCATAATATTGCCGATACAGGTAAATCGGGTAATTACTTGTTGCTTTAATAAAAAGAGAAATCAAAATATAATTCATTCAATTTCCGTTGATATTTTTGCCCCACAGTACGGAATGAGGGCGGATGGGTGGTCGGTCGGTCGGCAAAAACAGATGAGAAAGCAAAGGGAAGAGAAAACGCAAATCGAATTAGTGCAGACGAAAAGTGCAGAATCTGTTTGGGGCACGCCCTTGAACTTTGCAGGTCATCAAATTCAAAAGCAAATTAACTAATTCCTCATCCTTTATATATCTCTTACAGTTAGCATCTAAGGACACACACACAAACTCGAAATGTTTAACTTCATGAAAAAAAGCGCCGGCGATGAAGAAAAGGAGCGACGCAAACGTGAAAAGAAAATGCGCAAAGAGGCTAAAGGAGGCGTTGGTGGGGGAGGCATTGGCGGCGTTACCGGCAGCATGAGCACAGATGAGCTGCTTCGTTTAGATGAAGTACGTCGCTCCCTAAAGATTCGCGGTCGTCGCAAGGAGAAGGAGAAGTTACCTAGCGGCATCACAGCTGATTATAGTGCAGATTTCTTTGCGGCCCTCAATGCCGATACAGCAGCGAGCGGAGGAGAAGGCGCGGGACCCACAGGAAATGGCAATGGGCCTGAATTGGATCGTGGCAATGAGGAGATTGTAGCATCTGTGATGACTCACATCGAGAGTCGCACATCCACTAATGGCTCTGGTATTAATGTTAACTACACTGAGCTCACACATTCCCTATTGGCGGGCGGGCTTAAGGTGAGTAAATTGTATATATTCCTTTGTCTTTAAGCTCGACCAAAACATTTCTTTACTTTTACAGAATCGCTTTCTGCCACCGGTTCCACCTAAGCCGCCAAAACGTGGCATTTTAAAGGGTTCTCGCAGCAATATGAGCAATGTCCACGAAGAGATAACATTTACAGGAAGCGGAAATGGTGGTGGAGGAGGAGCTGGTACCCCCGAAATGCTGATGCGAAATACGATACAAAACGAGCATCTCTATGAGGCTTCATCTCGTAATGCTGCTGGTTCTATTGGTTCCAATTCCAGCCAACATGGCACTTCCTTTACTTCTGTAGAAAGTTTGCGCAGTGGAGATGGTGATCATCCGGGACAACAACGCGCCATGACTTTACCGGCAAATGCTCGATATGGCGCTACGCCAGGTTCTGCTGGTGGCCACTCCTCGCATTTACATGTATTAACATCGCCATCGCCAAGTGCCGACAGTCTCACAGATACCACAAACTCGTCGTTTGCCACTCCACCCTTTTCCCTAAGTCCCGTGGGTGAATCCCAAGGAATATATCGGTGGGCCCGCGTCCATAATTTCTCTGATGTGGATTTGCCTTTGCCTCCCGTTCAGCTGGTTCAGCTGCCTCCGCCCAGGCAATTGATCATCAGGCGTCAAAAGTCACCACGTCAAGACTTTGGTTTCAGTCTCCGCAAGGCCATTTGCCTAGATCGTAGCGAATCGCTGACGTCGCCCATATTTAGGCCGGTAATCTTTGCCGAGCCAGGTGCTGGAGGCGGCGCCACAGGGCTTCTGCCCGGCGATCGTCTGATCAAGGTGAATGGCACTGAAGTTGGTGAACTCTCAAGAGAGATTATTATCGAGATGATCAGGAATAGTGGTGATGCTGTCACTGTTGAGGTACGATACAATCGCATATAACCCCTTCTATTCATCATATCTATAAGAACTCATTACTCTTCTCTTAAAGGTACAACCAGTTGCTGAATTGGTGGAACTAAGCAAACGATGCATGGCGCCCAGCACTGCCACAACTGAGGAAATTGATCATTCCATTACAAATGGCAATTGCAATACCTTGCGACGCAGTGCCAGCAAACGCTTTAAACGTCAGGTAAGAGAGTGGTTACCAAACGATTAGTAATTAATCATTGCAATTAACATTAATCTATCTTTCGCTTTCCGTGATTAATTGAAAAAAAAGAGATTCGCTCAAGGAGAATGAAGGGAATGTGCCAGTCATTAAACTGCTAGAATAAGCGTTTGTTTGTTCTTTTTGACTTAATACATTATTAAAAGATAGGCAAACTAACGTTTAGATCTCCTAAACCTAAGTTTATAATCGGTCTTTCCCACTTTACAAAAAAATTCTATATAGCTTTCTATCTATTATTGTAAATAGTTTTTGCAACTTACCCACATTTTGTTCACTCATTTTATTTAATTTTAAACCCATTTCCAGAATTTTCATTAGGAAAAAAACGTTGGAATTCATGAATTCGATAATGGATATCTAGTTTAAGTGTACGTTAATTTTCTTTGTTCAACTTTGACACTTTCTATACAAGGTTTAAATCACAGTTAACTATGTTTTAATTAGTTAATTGAATTAGACATAGACATATATAAAAGTTCAAAGCCCGGAAATAGTTTATCTGATCAATGTCCACTCAGAAATATAAACTGCTTTGATTTAAAAGGCCCAAAAAGTCGATGTTCCGCTAAAAGAATTGGGTTAGATAAGTATATTTGTATTCGATTTTCTTGATTTTATTTAAATGTTCCTTTTGGCAGAGTGTTCAGTAATTGCATTCAAGACTTTTGAATCCGAAGCCAGTTTGCATTCTTGCGGTAATAGTTATTGACTTATTGACTATGCTAGAAACGTGTTTGACATTTTTTTTTTTTTTGCTATTTATTTAGCCAGCTCAGTTTGCCTAAGTATTGCTGCTGCCTGGCCTGGCCCTTTTTTTCAAATGCTTGTCATTTGGGTGGGTCGACCATATTACTCACTTCATTCATTCAACTTGGTTAAAAATAAGACAAGGCAAAATACGAAAAATTAGACTAGAGAATCGATTTGTTCTATGCTCACACTGAAATTTCTATACACTATAAAAGTTTTCAAGAATTTGTTATTATCTATGCTAAATCTTCACAGTTTTTAATTTAAACAAATTTTTTTTTGCTTAAGCCCATAGATAATTTTTCTTTGATGGTAACAAGCTTTATCGAAATGTAATTAAACACTTTTTCTATAGTGTATGAAAACAATTTGGCAACACTGCAAATGGAAAAACTCGAACTGCATTTTGGTATGCAGTTAAAACATGCAGGCAGGCAGGCAGCCCACTTCAAAGATCCATCCAAGCAGCCAGCAGCTAGCCAACGTTGGCGTCGACGATAGCGACGACGCGACGTCAACTGCAGTTCTCTGCTGCCTATATGCCTATGTGTGTTTGTGTGTGCGAGTGTGTGTGCATTTCTACTACACCCACTTTGGGCCTACACAAACAACATCTCTGTTGGAGTCAACGTCGACGTCTCTCTGTCTCTCTGTGTATTTCTCTGTTTTTGTCGCGCTTTTGTTGTTGTTACTCGCTTCGCTGTCGTTGAGGTTGGAGCATGGCAGTCAGTACGCTGCAAACTTTGCCCAGGTTCGGTACGGAAATTAAGAAGAGAAAAATAACAGAAAACGCGCGCCCCGTCAGACAGTCAGTTAGTCAGTCAGTCCAATTCGAAGTCGTAACGCCCACAGTATTGTGAAAACTTTATTCTCCGCCATCGTGACTAGGCGCCGAGTCTTGCTCTTGGTCTTATTTCTGTTGTTGTTATTGTTGTTGTTGTGCAGCAAAATCCTCAATCAATCAATTGCAAAGATCAATCTCTCGATTGCTCGATGATTGGCCATTTTGAAGTGTCTTTTTGTCTCTAATGTCAAAGCGCTAAAAGCCAAAAGCTAACAAACAGAAATAAAGCAACAACATTTCCAAGGTTTTGTTGATTTCTATTTATTTTTGTTGCTTTTGTTGTTTTTTTTTTTTTTCAAAACGCGCTCCAATTTCTTAGCACGCGTCGTTACTTACATATACTGACTTTACTTAGTTACTTCCCGCTCCGTTTGTGATCTGTCAGTCTGGTCTGATCTGCTCTGGTCATGCTCCAAGTGCTGCTGGCCATGACAATTGTGTGTACACAGTGATCATATAACAAATTAGCAGTCACAGCAGTTGATGCAGCGCAATACAGCCTTTGACCATGTTTCTTAAACCCAAGAGTTTTGAGCAAACGCTGCGGGGTGGCATTGTTCCCGCTGTGCCGGCAGCGCCTGGTTCCGGACTGAATCCCTCCTTCCACAAGGGTTGTACAGGCAAGGCGCATGCCTGTGGCACACATAAATCACAGAGATCATCAACAACAACAACATCTGGAGTCAAGTCAAATGTACAACAACCCCATCCTATCAAGGCCACACCCAAGGCACAGCGTAAGAATAGTATTAGTTCGGAAACAATAAGTGAGAGTGGCTCAGAAAATTCTACTAGTTGGCCATCATCGTCTACCGCCAACACCGCACCGCCGAAGCAATTGATAGCCACAACTAAAGCCAAAGAAACACCACCATCTTTACCAGTGACACCAATATTTGAGCGATCCTCAAGTCGTTCCCAAAGTTTTCGGCATAATGGCAAAGTTGGTGCTATTGGATCAACAGCCGCTAGCATACGTCCACCGTGGAATAGTTCAGCTGTGGCTGCATCAAAATATGCTGCTGCAGCTGCCGCTGCTGCCGCCAATTCTCCCCAGTCACCCATTCCCAACATACGAAATTCGTTTCGACGACGCCGTGAAGCCCAAAATGCTGGCCTCCAATGGCCAGCCATCTGGGCCAGTTCCCTGGCCTGCAACTATAAAAATTATGATGCAAGCGTCAAGAAAAAGGTGTGCATAAACAAATTACACTTAACAACCAAAAACTAATTTTGAATCTCACAAATAATGCTCAAAAACCTTGATAAGAACTAATATCTGAATAGCAACAAATGCTTAGAAAAGTATTAAAAACTTGCTATTAAATGTTTTAGATAGTTTTCTATCATTTTATATAAAATTTTCTTCAATCTAAACAATTTTCCAGACATATCTTTTCTGTTCGTTAAAGAAGCAAATTCATAATTTGATTCCAATATATTTAAGAGCTTAAAACATTATGTAACTTCTATTGAATAAGCAATTTTGCCCACAAAAATCTCTTTGATGTCTTCCTTATCTTGAATGAATAATGGCTTACCATTTCGTTTTCATAGTGTATACCTTATCATATATGTATGTATGTACGTTGTCTGAATGAAAACTTTTACTATGATGTACAGTGTTTGTTATGTTGTAAAATAACTTTCTAACCCTCCCTGCATCAATGGATCGTTGGAGCGAAGAAACGATCGATAGATCGTCGAACCATGACCCAAAGTATCCGATTTAGTTGCTAGACCTTTTCTTTTTTTTTTTTCATTTTTTTTTTATTTATTATTATTATGATGATTCCTCGGACTGCGTGCGTGGGCCCATGGCATCATGGTATGTCCATAATTTACGATATGGTCGTCTTGTCGCGCTGCATTTATGGTTTTATGGCTCAATCGGGCGAGCTTGCGATGCGGCAAACCGACCAACGAGCGGAAGTATTCATTTAGAAGTTAAAAGAGAGATAGAGAGAGAGAGAAGGAGACTCCAACTTGTTGTCGCTTGCTTTGTTGTTTGCCATATCGCATTTACCTCCATTGAGGGTATAGTGTAGACACAATGTCCATGCCTTCTTTACCATGGTTGCATAATGCCTAGCATAATCTTGACAGTAGCTCGCCCATTTGGTTAAACTATTGTAGAATGCCTCTGTCTCTGCCTCTACCCCTGTTTCTGTTGTCTTTTGCCTATTTCATGTTAATTAGTTAGTTAGTTCACTTTGTTGTGTTGCGTTCTTCTTCTTCTTCTTTGTTTGTAATTTGTGCGTTTCATCAACATCGGCGTCGGCGTTGAGTTCGTTGACTTTGTTTTGCTGTGAGTGAGTGCAGCAGCATTGATTGACAGTGGACATACGCGCACGCCAGCCGCTTGATGAAACTCAAATTTTTTTTTGTTTACAAGTTTCCCTATCCTTTCTCTCTCCCTCTCTCTCTCTCTGTCTCTTTTCTCTAGATCTTCTTGTAAATGTATACAAAAGTGTGAAAAAGATAAATCACAAACTATTTAAGCAATTTTCTAGACTAAATAAATTTGTATAATTTAGGAAATTCGATGGGTTTTTAAACATAGTTTAACAACTTTTTGTTGAGTCTAGACATTATTAGGGAAATTAGTCAGAAGATAAAGTAGACGACATTTTTCAAAGTTTAGCTATTACATTACGATTCCATGTATTAAAAGGTAGAGTCGTATACATAATATGCGGAAAGATCATTTGATTATCTAAATTGAAGACAATCTTTTATAAATTAGATCCACTTTAAGAATAGATGAAGAAAACCCCATAGTTTATAATCACTCCATCAAATATAAACAAAAACTTGAAAAAAAAAACTTACTTAAATCCATCTCAATTTTTAATTACACAATTTAATTTAAAGTGTTAAAGTGAACCTTGCACAATATATTCATAATTACCACCAAAAAAACGGAAAAGCAAACTACAAAGTAATGATAATCAAACTTAAGTACTGATGAGAGGGAAACGAGGGAATGGAGTTGATGTTGTTTAGAAAAAGGCATTGCGGCAGATGCTAATGTTAATTCAGAGCCAGAGAAGATACAAATAAATGCCATTTATAGCTTTCAAATTGAACTGAGTTGCATAATACCGCATCCGCCATCCTCTCTAGCCACATCCATGTCGTCGTAGTCGTCGCCGTTGCCTTAGTCTAGCATTTGGCTGTGTCTAGAGGCAAACACTAATTAGGATTTAGGAAAAAAAAAAAGAAAAACATGAACAAATTTAGAAATGCACCGAAATAAACCCAAATTCAGTTTCATCTGTAGACGAGGTGAAGCGAGATAATAAATGGAATAAATGCGTGAAAATGTGCCCTGATCCCAAAAATAAACCAAAAAAAAAAGAAAAAGAAAAAAGAAACACATACACACAAGCACAACATATACATATATATGTACATACGTTTTACATTAAGAAGTTGCGCCGCCAACAAAATGTTGACCCCAATTTTTCATCATGATCATCATCGTCTCCTTGTGGTTTTTGTTTTTTGCAGAGCCGCCACGAAAATGGAACTGGAGGAGATGGAGCAGCAGGAGGAGGAGGAGGAGTAGGATGTATGGGTAAAACTGACGCCGCTTTAGCCGTTAATGATTTGGATACGGATGTGGCTGATGCCACCCAACCGGAGCGTGTTTGGCTAGTACATCGCGGCGGCTTCACGGCAGCCCTGCGTCTGCCACCACCGCCCACTGCTTCTGGTACACCACACGAGGAGCATAAGTTAAGTGTACGTCTGGTGCACAATGGCGAAGAGTTGATCGTCGACGAGGATGACATCGAGAAACAGAACAGTCCCGCCCTAAATCTGGCTGAAGATATTTGCGAATTAAAATATCTAAATGAGGCGTCCGTACTCCATTGCCTGCGACAGCGATATGCCAGCAATCTTATCCACACTAAGGCGGGGCCCACGCTGCTTGTGGTCAATCCTATGGCTCCGTTGTCCCTCTACTCCGAGAAGGTATGTATGACAATACTTGCTTTACTCTAGACTCTGGTCAGGTTATTTATCAATTGTTGTTGTCTCTGTTATTTTTCTGTTGTCGTCGTAGGTTGTCTCCATGTTCCGCGGCTGCAAGACGGAGGATATGCCGCCCCATGTCTATTCACTGGCCCAGACCGCCTACAGGAGTTTGGTTGAAACGCGACGCGATCAAAGTCTCATATTCATGGGTCGATCTGGTTCTGGCAAATCCACAAGCTTTAAGCATGCTCTCAACTACTTGGCGTTGGCTGCTGGTATGTCTAGACGTTGGTTGCTATTGCCATACACTGTGGGCTGGCCCAGTTTGGGTGCCACACCAAAAGAAACAAGAAAAAAAACAAACAAAAAAAAAAAAACAGCAATCTACGTTCGATTGGTTCATTTGCATTTTTGGTTAGAAATGCAGCTGCAATTAGTCAAGTCTCTTCAAGACCCAAGGCATTGTTAGATATAGACCAGAAGGGTGGAGGGAGCAGGAACATGTAACGCCTTATGTTATTCAAATGGTAATGGTTTATGCAGACCCACCATGATGACTATTATAAATACAAGGAAGGGAATAAAATAGCATGAGAAATAAAGTTGGGAAAGTTGGATTGCAGTTGCTAAAATAATATTTCATTTAGTATATAATATTTTCTTTTATAATAATACTTTTTTAATATTCTATTTAGGCGCTTATAACAATTTCATTAATGCGGAAAAAGTTGGAGCCCTTTGCACCATTCTGGAAGCTTTTGGCAATACGAGAACATGCCTCAATTCAAATGCTACCCGAATGACACAATTGCTTAGCTTGGATTTTGATCAGACGGGTCAAATAGCATCAGCCTCCTTGCAGGTAAGCCTAGGAAATGAATCTATCAATAAGTTACAACTTATCTCTCTTGTCATTACTAGGTATTGCTTCCAGAACGTCAACGTGCTGGTCGTCGCTTGGCCCACGAGCATAGCTTCCATATAATGACACGTCTCTTGGCCGGAGCGGCTGGACTGCTGCAAAAAGAATTGCATTTGGAGAATATAACATCAGAGGATAGTCATCCGTTTATATCGCTTTCACAGAAACTGGAAGATCGCCATCGGGCGGCAAACGATTTTATGCGCACGGTGCAGGCTTTCGAGACACTAAATATTGATGCCAAGGCTGTGCGTGGCATTTGGAGTATATTGGCTGCCATTTATCATTTGGGTATTGCCGGTGTGACCAAACTGGGCACTGGATCTACAGCTCGAACTCAGTTCGCTAATCCAACAGCAGCACGCAAAGCGGCTGGACTGTTGGGTGTAAATCTGGAAGATTTATCTTCGGCTGCTTTTGGTTTAACACAACCGAATTCCAATGGAAACAGTTTGAGTCCCTCAAAATCACCAACTTCGGATGGTGGACAGGAGTGGGCCTGGGAGTGTTTGGAGGCCTTGGTTATTGGGCTATATTCAGAGGCTTTAGCAGCAGTTGTGGCCTTGATTAACCGCCAAATCTGCACATCAACACACACCATAGCTTCTATTATGTTGATCGATACCCCTGGTTTCCAAAATCCAGCCAGTTGTGGCCAACAAGTGGGAGCTACTTTGGGTGACTTGCGACACAATTATTTGCAGGAGCGTTTGCAAATGCTCTTCCATCATACCACATTAGTGGCGCCACGTGATCGTTATGCCCAAGAATTGGTCGAAATTGAAATGGATCAGTCAACGGAAAATAATCCAGGACCACTAATATCCCTCATAGACAAAGCCCCACAGAATCATGTAGTTCGATCGTCACAGCGTGATTTACGTGAACATGATCGTCGTGGACTATTGTGGTTACTTGATGAGGAGGCCATCTATCCCAATTCAAATGATGATACATTCCTAGAGCGTTTGTTCTCCCACTATGGAGATCGAGAACATCATTCACTGTTGCGCAAGTGCGCCGGTACACAGGTACACAAAAAAAATATATTAATCTGGAATCTGAAATCTTATTCATTTTATTCTTGCAGTTTGTATTGCACCATTTGCAAGGCACCAATCCTGTTCTTTATACTGTCGATGGTTGGGTGCGAAACAGTCGAGAACATCCTGGAATTCGGAATGCTGTCTCGCTATTGCAGGACAGCAGCCGTGAAGAAATCAATCGTCTCTACATTGGTTCATTGACTCGCGGCTCTGGAGCCATGGTATTTTGCGGTTCCTTTGCCGGTCTCGAGGGCACTCAATCTTTGCGCCGTGTGTCCAGCATACGAAGATCCTTTACCACTGCCGGTGTAAAACGGAATTCCATAATGCTGCAAGTGAAATTCACTGTAGATGGAATCATCGATACGCTACGGCGTACGGGTACCCATTTTGTTCATTGCTATTTGCTGCAACACAATGCAGGCAAACAGACAAAATATACTGCAAATGGTTCACCTAATTCCCAGACATTGGGTGGTCAGACTGGTAGTGAGGAGGAGATGGTTAATGTGCCACTTCTGCGGAGTCAGGTAAGCCAACTGAAGCATCATTTATGGATTTAACAAATCTAATAATATATTCTCTTTCTAGTTACGTGGCTCTCAAGTATTGGAGGCAGCACGTCTGCATCGTCTGGGATTTCCCGAATCTGTGCCATTGGTGGAGTTCGTTCGTCGTTTTGGCCTATTAGCTGGCGACTTGCCCAACAGTAAGGATATAAGCGTTGAGCAAATTTTAGCTGTAAATGAGCTAGATGTGGCCAGTTATCGTATCGGACCTAGTCAGGTGAGTCGTTTAATATGAAAAAATGTTCGGTTTTGCTTAGAATTTATTAACATAAATTAACTTTCCAAAGGTTTATTTAAACATTTAAAACAGACACATACTTAATTTATATATATATATATTTTATAGTCACCAAGATTTCAATTTGGATGAGTTCAAAAATTCCAAAATAAAACCGGTTTTGAGGTATTAAACTGACTCAGAATCGTTTTTAATTCAAACTGTATGACTAATTATATCTGCTTGATACATTCATTTCCGATATACAGCTGCGGTAAAAATAATAGCACCATAGAGTGTTGCCAAGTTCAAATTGTCAAAAGTTTGAAAAAACAATATTTTTGATTAGTAAAATTATTGAAATTAATTTAAAGCTCTATCAACATATTTGTAATAAGAAAAGATCCTGAATTTTTGGCATTTTTTTTAAATATATTCACTTTTTAAGTTTTTTCAGTCAAAATAGGGCGGTAAAAAAAATAGCACCAATGCAGTTACAGTAAGGAAAAGAAAAAGTTATCCTTGAAATAGAAAGCAAAATTATTTGTAATTCATTAATATGGTTTTCAACTAATGTGTTAATACTTTGATGAGTATCCTTTATTGACAATTATGGCCGCACAGAGCCTTGGGATAGAGTCCACTGAATCCTGGCATTTGGTCCTCGGAATCTTTCCCCAACTCACTTTTATGGCCAGCCAAATGGCTTCATTACTTGTCGAATTGCAAGTATTATCTTCTTATTTTGACATCAGTCCACAAATTTTCAATTAGATTGAGATCTGGTGACTGTGGAGGTCATTCCATAACGTTGATGGTATGGTCTGCAAACCACTTTTTGCCTTTTTTGGTAGTGTCCTTTTGGATATTGTCCTGCTGGAAGACTCATTTTAATGGCATTTCATCCTCTGCATATAGAAGCATTACTTTCTGAAGTATATTGACATAAACGTGTTGATACATGATCGTTTGAACCCAATATATGGGATCTACGCCTTAATAGGAAAAGCTCGCCCATACCATTATACTGTAATCTCCTTGCTTGATCGTTTTTCTTTTATACATTGGTGTATACTCTTTACTTAGTGGTTTTCTAAGATAAATATGAGACCCTGTGGGTCTTTATAACACAATTTTGCTTTCATCGGTCCACATTACGTTCCTATCATTTTTACCGGCCAACTGGCTTGTAGGTTTGCAAACTTAAAGCGTTTACCTGCATGTGTTTCGGCCAAAAGTGGCCCTTTTCTTTGACAACAAGCGTTTAAATTATTTTCTCTAAGTTGAGTATGACTTATTTCCACAGATACAGTAATATTCAAATCCTTTATAAGCTCCGTTGCTGGGTAAAATGCGTCCTTTTTGCTCTGGCATACTAATCTCTTGACAAGTAATGGCGTCATAATAGGTTTTCGTCCTCGAGACTCCTTTTTTGGGACAAATTTTTTGGCGTTACTGATTATTTTGTGAAAGCAGTCTAGTAATCGACTTACTTCGGCGGAGATTTTGCTCTCTTCGAGCACTTTTTAACAGTTATCCTTTTTTCATCACTGGAGTCCTTTCCATGGCCCATATTTTTATGAAACAGTAATATAATTGATACCTTTTTTTTTTTATTTCCTAAAGAATCACTTGTTCTAACATATTTGTCAAGTTTCCAGTGTTAATTTACTCTCAAAACTTTTTTTTTGACAAAAACATGTGGTTGGTGCTATTATTTTTACCGCGCAATTTTGGTTTATCCTTTCTATTTTGCCTTTTTTAAGAAGAACCGTTATAATTTTAGCTCTGTTTTTTGCTCTCTCAAATCAGAGAGAGTCCAATTAACACAAGAGAAAAAAAAATTTAAACCAAATTCCTTTTAGTCGAGTTTTACTGTCAAAAAAAGTGAGCTGCTTGCAGTGGTGCTATTATTTTTACCGCAGCTGTACATAAATCAATTATTGATATTTTGGGTTCAATATTCTGATTTATTTTTTACCTTAAGATTTCAAATTTTGTTTTTGCCGATTTGAGTTATATGTGTCAAAAAAAAAGTGAGCTACTTCTTTCATCAGGAAACGTTATTCGATTTAACGCTAATACTAATACAGAAATACAAAGTAAAGGAGCAAAAAAAGGAACAAATACCTGATTTAAACCATTATGTTTATATTGATTAATATCTAAATTTTAAATGAATGAATTCCAAGATGTATGAACTCAACATTTGGCATTAATCCAAATTATCCCTAACAATTTTTATTGCATTTGCTTATTTCTAAATCAAGAGGCAAGTTGTGGTAGGCAATAATTATTCAAATTAAATAAAGGCCATGAATATTAAACATTATTAACTGATTAAGTAATAAAACTAATTCAATTATCATATTAGAACCTCATAAATCTTTAAATGCTTGTCATATAAATACATATATAAATTCTTCAGTTTCAATTTCTAAATTAAAATAATTTAAGTTTCGTATAAGAGAAAATACTTATCACTTTTTGGTAGTAGCTATTTTTCCTCTACCCCCCCCGCCCACTCCCATAACTTGCCCATTTTAATTCCAACGACCGAGTGGGCGCGTTTCTGTTATAGTGGATGGTTGAGGCTTTTGTATATGGACTAAGCCATCGATATAACCAAATGGTGCATGTCGTCGCGTACTAAAATAATAGACACCCTTCTTGGCCACAGCTGGCTCACCGCCCATGAACTCATTAGCATTACAGAGTCGCATCGATGGTGATACCCCCGCAGCACAGCGACAAGAAGCCGATCGTATACCTTCCACTGAATTGCAGCGAATAGCACCGAATAATTTTGGTCGACGCACCGACTCGGCAAAGTAATACAAGGCTGCAAAATGGTCACATACAAAATCAAATTCTGTGCCCGTTGCATTCGGACAATGAGGCTGGCCGAGACCCCAGTTGGCAAAGAATGATGCCTGACTTAAGTTATCCTTGGGATTGCCAAGCAGTGTGACATCCGAGTGTATGGACTCTACATATATGGCATCGTTGGGAGCCAAACGCTTATCCGGACCCAAATTCAGCTGCACAAGTCCCGCAGGATCCAAAGCAAAAATTGCCCCCAATCGATATGGACGCAAAAGTTTGCCTGTTAAACCAGATATATGACTTCCAGCACTGTGACCCACAAGATAAACACTTTCAAAAGGCATTCCAGTCTTATCATGCAGGAATTTGATGAATTTTGCCAAACTTGTGGCTATCGATTGCAGTTGCTTCGATACGCGAGAATAGTTAACATCCGAGGCCTGACGACTCCAATCCAGGATAATGACATTGAAATTACCGCGAGATAAATAAGCATCCTTAATGGCTGCATTGGAGCAGCTAGAGCTACTTCCTGCCCAGCCATGAATTGAGATTCTGGCAAGAATGAAAATTTAATGGATCACTCATACAACTAACTAAATATTTACAAACCTAACTGGCCACTTGGCATTGAAATGGGAATGCCTTAAAACTTCCACATCATCAGGACGCAACAATTGACGCTCTTCAGGATTTAAACGTGTATGTGTGGCAATTTGGGGCGTCCGTTAAACAACAAATTCAACTCTGTTTTAACCATAGCTTTAACCACACTCGATATTGAAATTTCACACTTGCCGCTCTCATAGGCAAACCGATGATGGCTTTTGGCAGCTGCAAAAATGGACCAAAAAGACTAATTTTAGTTTGGCATTCACAAGTCAATTCTTTTATTTAGACCACTCACTTCCCAGTACTGCTTGGCTGCTATGCACGATCCATATAACGATAATCGATAAAGTCTTTAAAACCTGTCGCATATTGTTAACCAGATCGTTATCAATTAAAAGCCACTTAACTTTCGTTTAAATTTTTTTTCAATCACAGCCGTTCGTTCGTTTGACCGTGCGTGCGTTCTATTGTCGAAAACCCTCTAAATTTTGTTCACACAAAATTCTCAGAGCTCCGTCGATCAGCGACACTGAAGCGTTAAACTGATACGTATGTATATTTGGTAGTATTGTTATACCTCCGACGCGTTACAAGCTCTGAGCTATATTGCAAAAAATTCTAAATGGAGGCTTGGTTAAATAAAAAAAAAGCCAGCCACCAAAAGCAAGCGAGCTTACAAGGGCGCCGTCGACGTCCAGTTAGCCAGAATGGTTGGCTATCTGGCCGGCCGGCCGGCCCGGTCAGCTCGGTCACTGTCATGATGAGCAATCATTAAGGTGGCAAACTTGTTGAGTTGCTCTGTCGTCTGTTGTCGCTGTTGCCACTGTCGTGTAGTCCCTTTTTGCTGCAATTTTCAACAATTGCAGCTAAGTGCAAGCAAAACACTTGGCAAACACTTCGACACTTGCTTCTCATAATCAATGAGCAGCAATCGATTGGCTTTACCGAACTCTTCCCCTTAATCATTACAAAAAATTTGATATTTCATCATATGCCATTTTCTTTAAATGTTAGCTTTATTCTATTTGCATTATACACTGCCTCAAGTGTGATGCGTTTAATTTGTAATAGAAGTGATCATTTACCAAAATATTAAAAAATAAATTATATAATTTATTATCTTTTTAATGTCATTGAAATGCTAAAATAATTTAAGAACTTTTTTTTATAACCAATAAGGTAAATGAATTTTCATCTATTGATAACTTTTTCTTTCTATAACCAAAGAACTTTCCCAATTTGTTTAAAATTTGTATGTTCTCTCCTTAGTTTAGAGTTTCCGATTTTTATTGAAAATTTGCTTATTTTCTAAATACAAAGTAGAATATTGATTCGTTCTTGATTCTGCAAAAGGGTATTCACATATTTTATAGTGTTATAGTAAACATATGTAAAATTAATATATCAGTATGTCCTTTATTCTATAAACTATACATATTTTGATCTTTAGCAATAGTACAGGAAAGTTTCTGTGTAGGTACAATCAATTTTCGACTGTCATTCCAATAAATTTATTAATTAAACCATTTTTTGAATTAAACATTCATAGTTAAAACAAATCGACGTCTATTGGATCAGCTAGTAAGATATAAGGTATAGTCCATTAGGTAAAGTAATCTCACTAGCTTCCTTTTTAGATGGCCAACAGACCTGTTAGAGTTTTGATAGAAGAAACGATGAACTAGGCCTTTATTTGAAATCTAATTGTTATCATGATTTGCATCTTTTGATAACAAATTAAATATTATTTATTAAATAAGTTCGCTTGTTTTTTAGTGTATTTGAAATTCGTTTTGTTTTTGTTAAGAATTCTATGTATATTTATTTTGTCACCTTTAAAAATTTCGAAAATTTCGCAAGTCATTTACTGTTCCGTTCGATCTTAGGCGGGCCATCTAATGGGTCATACAATGGGCTTTCACCGATCATGATGGTGGTGCTGCAGCCCGTAGGGGGACGCTGTTTTTGTTTTGTGCTTACGTATTCATTTATGCGTTATTAAATACATATATTTATATAAATTATGTTAATTCACAGAGTTTTGTTGTTTTTTTTGTTAGTAGGCCAACAGAGACAGACGGTTCGGTTCGGTTATCGTGCTTTACAGTTGTTGGAAAACACAGATGTGCTTTTGTCTTATGTAAAAAAAAAGTGAATATCGAAAATCTTAATTGGAAAATTATTGTTTCCAATGTTAAGTAAGGCAAATCAAAATGATTTATTATTTTTGCTAAGGAGTTATTAAGTTATTAATATAGACGAATGTATTAATTACAAGCTAAATGAAATTAAAGTAATCTATGAAAGGTATTTAGCTAAATGCTAAAATTCATCAATATGGATGAATGAATTCATTATCAGTTAAATGTAATTAATTTAATCTCTAGAAAATATTTGGCAAAATGCTAAGCTATTAACTTAAATGGTATTACATGTTTCAGTTATTTATCTTTGTGATAGCGCATTCAATATTCAGCATTCAGACAGTAGCAAATTTCATAGTCCAGTTACCAAAACTTAGTAATTAGACTTGCAAATAGATTTAGCTCATAAAGTCCGTTGATCTTTTGCCAGAAATAGTTGTTAATCCAAACTTTGAAGTTGGCTAGATTTTAAACTATATATAAGTGAGCCTAGCAAACATAACAATTTATCATCATCATCATTAGGATTTGAACTTTGTGATGTTTTTTTTTTTTTTTTTTTTTTTTTTTTTTTTTTTTTGGAACCATTTAGCACGTCTTACATTTCAAAGCAGCATAAAAAAGTGTGACTTTATGACTCGTCTTGACATTACTTTATGATCTGGTCTGCTCTGCTCTGGTCTGGTCTCTTCCCTTTACTTCCCAAAACTCATTCCATTCATACCAAAAAGATCGTTAAACTCGTGCGTGCAAATCGTGAAAAAGTTTATTGACAGGATTTACGTCTTAAAGTAAATAATTTCGAGCTTATTATCAATTTTTTTTGGTTATTTGCTTGTTTGTTGTCGGTTTGTTTATCTTCTCTCTCTCTCTCTTTATCTGTTGTGTGTGTATGTCGGTTTGTTTATTTTTTAATTTGTTACTTTCAAATCTAATTGTTAATTCGCCTTGAGATTTCTCATTCGATTGCCAAGCAATCATTGAAATATCTCAACAAAAATTCGTTTTATTGATTTCGACATGTAGCAATGGGTATCCTTTCTTATTGTAATGGGAATTACCCTGCAATTACTATATTAAATGAGGCCCATAATTATTGAAGCCGATCTCAAGCCTCAGAGCCTGGCCGCTACACTACACTACTAGACATAAATTTAATAATGAAATACTCCAACTAACTTAACTTAGTTGATGAAAGGTTTAAACTAGTTTTCTACATGCAAATTAATTGCTGTTGATCTCTGTTTTTTTGTTGGCTTTTAGGCCTACTTAAGAATGACTAAACAGAATTAAGACCAGGTGACTTCTCTTCTTTTTTTTCTTTTTTTTTTTTTATGACAGTTTTTTTATTGATAGACCTTTTTAATGTGTTAATGGTTTGGAATGGTAGAAGATGCTTCACCTAATGGCCAGGAAGGAGAACATTCGCAAGGTTATTTTGCGAATAAATCTGAAAATTAATTTCGGTGTTTCTATTAATGTGACTATAAGTGTATTTACTTGTTAAACGGTATAAGTTACATGCCCTCAACAGCAACAAAAACAACGATGAATATCTCTGGCATCTGGCTGCTGGAATGGTATGGTATGGAATGATGACTTGACCGCATCGCATTGCCTGGGATTTTTATTTCCTGTTCTCGGACAACTGTGAATCGCAATGCTACAAAAAAAGTGATCGTAATACATAAGCTTTTGACGTCACTTGTTGCAAGTCCACTTTTGGTTGTTGTTTTTGCCTTTTGTTTTGTCCGTTTCTTAGTTTAGCAGCACCACAGCAGCTCTCTGACGACTGACGACTTTCACGGTCAAGTTCATTGCGAGATGCGCAATCCATTGTTGTTGTTGTTGTTGCTGCTGGTGGTATAGAATTCCCAGCTGTAAATTAGGGACCAGCCTCCTCATGGCTTCCCAGTGCCTGGCACTTGGTTTTGAATGGTCGTAGTTCTTCTCATTGGGTGTGTGTGAAATGTTGTTGCCAGTGTGTGGCTTATCAAATGGGAATTATAGTGTCAGTGCTAGTGGCAGATTATATAGCTGGTACAGAGACAACGATTATATTGTGAATATATTACTACAGTTATCCGGTCAGAGAAATGCATCGCATGAAATTTGGCATCTATTTTTATTAATCTATGGACTGACCAGTGTCTGCCTCATCAGTCGTCGTTGTGTATGTATTTTAGTTTCGGGAAAGTGTCGAAAAAATCCGAAACCAATTTTAATTCCGTCTACGATTACGGCAAACCAAGCAAACAGCAAGCCAATCGAACGAATGAACAAATGCATTGCCAACATCTTGTTATGTGTGTGTGTGTGTGTGTGCGTGTGTTGTTGTTGTTGTTGGATTTGTCGTTGTTGACTTTCACCAAAAAATGACGTTGCGTTTAACAGCCACGACCTGGTGCAACCTGCAGACAAGCTGCCGCAGCCACTGCAGAAACAAAAAACCACATTTGACCAACTGCCTGCTGCACATTAACATTTTTAGTTTCCCCCCCACTCCCCTTCAAAGTGAAATTTTTAACGTTCGCTTTCATTAGAAATGACACAAAGTCAATTGGCTTGTCTGTCGTCTGTCTGTCTGAGGTGTGGTTTGTCGTTGTGGTCGTAGAGAAGGGGTGGGGCATTCATTTTGGGGATATTGCATAACACACAACCAATGATTCTGTCTGTCTGTCTGTATGTCTGTCATCAATGCAGCTTAAATTAAAACATGAAAATCTCATTAACGCCCTTCCGTAACACACTGGAAAAAAGGGGGGCGTGCCACTTAATCAACCGACGCATTAATCTTACCTAAAACCCTACATAATAATGACTTCGTTTCAGATATATGTATATTATTGGATATTGCATTTAAACTTGTTTTTAATTATGAAACAAAAGCAGGAAATTGCGCTCCATACATAATTTTATGAATATATTTCAAGAAAAACAAAAAAATAGTCGAGATCATTTTAGGTGACATCCATCCATTGGCCATTCGTTTTCAGTACAAGGACAGTGTGAGAACTTTCTGATAATTTGCTAAACGAGCATGAAGGAAAATTATTTATTTTAATTATGTGAAAAAAGGATATACTCTCTTTCCATAAGGGGAATAATGAGCGAATGCTGTAGAGTGATATTAATTGAAGTGATGTCATCCAGGAGATCATAATTTTTTGTAACGAGATCACAAATGACTTTAACTAAATGCTTTTCATATAAGAGGGATAGGTCAGGGAAGTTTAGATAAGGTAAAGTCGATGGAACTTCTACAAGAATGTGGCTACTCAGTATCCACTTTTTATATGGAATCATTACTCTATGGTTCTGGAAGTAGATGCATTTGGATTACAGAACGTATTTAGCAATTCATCTTTAGGATTAGGTCAATCAACCTCTATGAAGAGGATCTTTCTTTTCTACAGATACAGATATCCCATCTGCTGAGATTTTTAACCCAAAGCCACTTCGGACTTCAACTCCTCAGTGTAAACTTCTCTTTTTTAGATCAGAAAATATTTCATTAACTATTTTTCAAGACAATTTTCTTTGTCATTGTTAACCAAACCAAATTTCTTTCCCTTGCCTAATCTATTCCTTCTACTATCATCTTTCACATTTTAGTCCTTTAGTTTAATAATTTGCACTTAAAGTCACTCTCTACCAATCCATTTCCATGAACTCCAATTGTATAATAAAATTAATTTTTCCAATTTTCTTTTGGATTAGTTGTCGTGTCTATGTAATCTTTGCCAGCAGGCTAATGAACCTTTAACCTTACATCCACCACCTCAATTCCTATTCCTATACAAATATTGGCTTTGGCTTCTGCGCCCAGTTTATTTTCTTTTATATTTACAATCTTTTATGGGGTCTCTCTCTCTTTGGGACCAATTGCTGACAATGACAAAGGCTAAACAAGACCCTTGAAGAGGGGCAGGGCGGGGATGGCTAGCCAGTCAGCAATGGGCAATGCACTTGTTTCACTTTTATTTATGCAAGTGCATGATGACTTGAATGGATGATGATGATGACTGTGTCGTTCGTCTACCATAATGTTGCTAATTAGACTGGCCAACTATAAATCGAGCATAAGGAAAATGCTGATTGTTGATGTCGGCAATTAGCATCGAATCGAACCTGCATCATTGAGGTTGCTGTGCCTGCAACACGTTGCAGATAGCTACCATACCCCCACTCCCCTCTGATTACCCTACAACAATTATGGTAAGCCGCGACGATGGCGCGACCGCGACCATGTCCACTGTTGTTGTTGGTTAGTTTTTTTATTATTATTTTTTCGTTTTCGTTGATAAGCCACTTTCGAATGCAGAGGCAATGTTTGGTTTGGCTGTTGGCGGCTTCGGTCTGGCCAAGAAATTTCAGTTGCGTCGCCGAGCTCAAAGAGAAAACAACACACACACGAATTACGCGCCCCAAAGATAGCCCCAGCCCCATATCCAACCACATCAGCTTCAAGCCACAAGCTGCACCAGCTCCAGCTTTTGTGTGAAAGTGTCGCCGTCGTCGTCTGGTCAGCGAAAGGAAATTTGCAATTTATTGCAAAATATTTAATAAACTTTTACTTTACATAATCATCATTATTATTATCATTATCATCGTAAACATCATGTACAAGCATACGGTCAAGTCCAAATTGTCGCAGGTACGGAGTAATCCTCCACAGATCAATGGCACCACCACTGCCACACCCACGGCCCACAATGGGCAAAGGCATGGCCTGGGGGCAGGCAAGAAGTTCTTCTCCCATATACGACACAAAATTGAGGATAATTTAACGCCAAGATTAAGTGGAAAACTATACTACAAGGGCAGTAAACATACACGTTCTATGAGTGCTCTATCTCTGGTGGACACCAATGGTTGTGTGGATGGCAAATATACTCCAAAGGTGGCAACATCCACATTAACAACAGCAACGTCAACAACAACAACAACACTGCCATCATCAATGCAAATGAGCTGCAACAGCATATGCAGCTTTGTGGATAGCGATGATGAGGAAAATCAATTGAGTTTGAGCCTTAATCTTGCCCAGCAATCGCTGGAAGATGAAATATTTGCTGAACTGGAAAAGGTTGCCCACGACGAGAGTAAATTAAATGAAGTATTGCAAAGTTTTGATCAGATTTTAAATGAATATCCACCGCCACCATCGACACCACCGCTGCTATCAACCACAACAGTTGAGGAAATGCCAATGGCACCACCGGTCGAATTCAGTGATGGGCAGCAGCAACAGCAGGAACAGGAACAGCAACAGCTACTCCTATCTAAATCATTCAGTTCCCTGAGCATAACTGGCCGAGGTAAAAGGCAAATATATCAAACACCAGAGCTGGCAAATTCCATGTTATTGATTCGACGCCACTCCAATTCCACAAGTAGATACAGTTCTCTGTGTGAATTGAACTCTCCTTCGTCCCTGAATGGTGGTAGCCGAATACCCATATCCATATCAAAGCACACTAGCAATTTGCATAAGCGTAGTGAAAGCTTCTGCCTGGAGCAGCCAAAGGATACGTCCAAACAACGTACCAGATCCTTGCTAACCCTAAATACCAGCCAAGTAAATTCGACCATTATCAAATCGCGACCGAAACGAGCCAATTCCACATTGGAAAAGCCAGCAAGACGTTCCAATACCAGCCTAAACAGAGTTAATTCAAGAAATTCCCATCAGACATCAGCGAATGCCAACAGTGATGAGCTGCTGGTCAAATGTCTGGCCAAAGGTCATGAAATTTTACGCAAAGTGGAGAATCTGAATGCCAGTAAACCACCTACACAACGTCGCCCCCCCACTCGTGGCATCCACAAAGAGCATTCTCAAGTGCTGAAGAATAAAAAGAAATTACAGAAATTGCAATATGCCAACGAGGAGAAAGTGAGAAAACCCAAATTAGAATCCTGCAAAATAATACCACCAAAATTGGGTGAGACATCGGATAAGAATCAAGAGCTCTTGGTTAAGGTCAAAGTGGCAGAGCCCATTAAGAAATCCTCTAAACAAGATCAAGATCAGGAAGAGCATAATGATTCGGATGATTCGGGACATATAAGTAATACAGTTTTATCCATTTCCACCTCAACGACAAATTCCACAGGCAGCCTATGTGAATCCGAAGCCGAGGATATAGCCAATAAAATGCCCAAATCGAATAAAATAAAGGAACTATTAGAGAAATTTGAGGCAAAGGCACAATCAAATGTTAATGGAAATACAAATTCCCATATGGCGGCAACCACAACCACCAAAGTGGCTCAGGTTCAGGCAGTACGCTGTATACACACACAGGTGGAGATCTATCCCACCTATACGAAAGAGGTAACTATACGGCTGACCTAATGGGCAAAGATTTCGACGAGCAAAGAGAAATCCATCTTATAAATTCCCCTCCCTTATTCTTAACTTATGCCTGTATTCTATCTAACTGTTAACTGTGTGGAATAAAATGTATTTATTTTTTATCAAAACAAAACAAAAGACAATTATATCTATCTATATATATATATTTGCTTTTTTGGGTTTATCTTTCTTTTACCTCTATCTCTAATCTATTTCTCTTTAACTGCTTTTTGGTTTACGGACGCATGTTTTGCGTGCTTCTTTTGTTGTTGTAGTTGTTTAGTTGTTATTGTTGTTGCCACACCCACATCTATTTTATATATGCATGTATGTATATCCCGCACATACTGCAATTTCACATTGGTTTACTTTCCTTTTTCTCTTTTTTTTTTTTCTTCTTCTGTTTTGTTATTGTTGTCTACGTGCGATGCATAATTAAACAATTTGAAAATAGTTTCTCGCGAATTCGGCGACATTTTTAGACAGTGGGGGGAGGGGGGGAAACACACCTCTAAAGGTGCGCCCATTCACTAAGGGCATCCGTTAGCGGAACAGAGATAGAGGAATGCATTGACTAACTAATTTGTATGTACAATAATGCCTGGAACACTCCAACACCAATTCGGAGAGGAAGACACTGTTGACTGACCGTCCGTCTGTCTGCCTTGGCATTAAAAAAAAAAACCAGGCAGCATTTAATACTCGAAATAGTCTTTTGCGTTCACAGTTTATGGTCAACGTCTTGTTTTTTTTTTTTTTTTTTTTTTTGTAAATTAAATTTTCATTGCTCATCGTTGTTGGTCTCTCAAAACTTTCACACGAATCATCATCAGATGCCGCCCGTCGCAGGTGTTAGCAGGCATCATCATCTACCTTGACCTTCATTTCCTTGAATTGGAATTGATTTGATTTTGTTTCCCCTCCCATCCATATATATGAGATTATGCTGCCATAGCAGTTGATATCAATGGAAGTGGAAGATGCATAAAGAAGAGCAATTTACTGGCTCCTATATATTTACATTTACATTACTGAGAAAGATAATTTTCCATCTGTCTAGATTGATCTGATCTGGAAAATGGATATAGTAATAGATAAGTTATATTTGAAAAGTTTTTATATCTAAACGTTTGCAATTTGCCGATCTTAGTTTCTTGGTTTTAGCCATTTTTTTTGTATAATCTTTGCATTATTTTCTCTATATAACAAATGTTTTTCTTATTACTTCTTATTACAGATACTTTTCCGCTCTGGTGTTTTAACCGAATTGGAAGCTAAACGCGATGTTCTACTCTCTGATCGTATTATACAATTGCAGGCATTTTGTCGTGGCTATTTGGCACGCAAAAAGATGTCACAACGACGTGTCCAGGTAACACTATATAGGCATTATATCTTTTCATGATTCTGTCAACTCATAATATGAATATACTTTTACAGGAACTGGCTGTACGTTGTATTCAGCGTAATGTGAAAGCCTTTCTCACCGTACGAGATTGGCCCTGGTGGCGTCTATTGGTTAGGGTAACACCGCTACTCAATGTTCATCGCACCGAGGAGCAACTGAAGACGGCCAATGAGGAATTACTTATGCTGCGGGCCAAATTGGAGAAAATTGAATGCGATCGCAGTGAGGTTAAGGCTGAGAATCAAAAACTTGAGGCTAAGGTAAGACAAATTTTATAAAATTTTATGCATTTAATGCATTTAAGTTTAAGTTGCTTCATTAAAATTTCTCAACTGACAAGCAGATGACATGACATTTGGCTTGCCATATCATCTCAGCCATTTGTATTCTGGCCAAGTATTTCTGGGGCAACAATAATATCTACTATACGAAACAATATAAACATAAAATAGCCGATTGTGAGATGTTTCAAACAGATCTTTCTCTCAACTAGCTCTCATTCAAAACATTTAGATCAAATAAAAAAATGAAATGAAAAGGGTCCCCCAAAATAGATGAAAACAAACACACAAAATACAAAAACTTAATTATACTATTTAAAATGTAACCAGAGAGATATATATTGAGATATACAATGATTTTCTTTGATTGAAATGTTTCTATAATCTTAAGATAGTTTTCTTTTATGTTGAAATTATTGAAATATAAAAAAGTGCTATATATTTCTTAACTAAATTAGCCTTTTGAATTGTTTGAATTCTAATACTTGCAAAGTAGTAGCAAAGTAACGAATGCAATATATAAGAAATTGTATACATATATCAGGTATCTGTAAAGATCTCACTATCACATATATATCATTATTGATTTGATCTGCTTAAACGTTTATTAATACTTTGTCATTAATTCTGATGAATTTCACAGACCAACTTGAAAATGCAATTGTTTTGATTTAGATATATGTATATCTCTTCTTTATGTTGGCAGGGAAATTAAAAATAGATTATCGGTTGGGTATGGTGTTGCGTCTATTGAACACCAAGTGACTGACTGACTGCCTGACTGCCTGACTGGCTGACTAAGAGGGATGGCTATGGAGATGTATTTTTAAAAAACTGAAAATTTGAAAAGATCATTAATAATACGTTTGTCATGCCGCAATTTGAGTTTTGCAGCTGGGCCACATGGTGGATATATATTTTCCCGTTTATTTTACATAAGATCAACAGTTGGGCAAAATGTAGATATATCCTCTATATATACATACATTCATATAAGATATATAAGAATATTGCATAGATTATGTGATTGTGATTTTGCAATTTGTTCTTTTTTTTTTATTGCTTCATTTCTCTCTCTCTTTTGCTCGCTTCATTTTTGCTCTTGGTGTTCCGTTGGGGCTTTTGTGAGAAGATTTCTTTCTATTATGTCTATTGGGCCAGATGCCGGGGAGCTTTTTTTTTGTGTTCTGTTTCTGGCCAAGAAGCACGCAAAAAATTTATTTGGCTAGTAGTTGCTGAGCAAACGTCGCGTTTACCAGAGGTTCTCTCGTGTTCGATAAGATGCGATCGAATTTGTATCCGATCTGTATTCTGTATACGAAATGAAAAACAAATGAAAAGCGTTGTCGGAAAAAACAGCAAAAAAAGAAAAATAAAAAAAGTTAAAGATAAATCTCATTTTCGCTTTGGCAATTTGATGCGCGCGCGTGTGCCTAAAGCTAAAATAAATCGCATTTCATTTGAGATAAATTTAAAATTGCAACACACACAGACGCACACACATACACACAATCACACACACACACACACTTACTCACAGACAGAAAGAGGAGACATACACGCATATCTACAGTGATCTCAGAGTGGTCTCAAATTTTATGACAATTTATCTCCGCCTTTCTACCAACCATTCATCCATCCATCCATTCATCCAACCAACCATTCATATCAAAAAACGAATCAACGAAAACGAAATTAAACGAAAGCAACGATATTGGCTAAAGACGATATAATAACTTAAACTAACACGATACTTGAATTGCCATTCAACTAACTTCTGATACGCTCCACCACCACCACCACCATCCTCGTATTGTCACCCATATTCCTCCATGCCTCCCCTGTCGCCTGCTAATGAGGCCATTGCCGATATTGCAGCAGGAACCGAATCCAACAATGAAATTGATACAGTAATTGAAACGGATAATATAGAAAAGGAAAAATTCTTGGCCCGAGTGCTGGCCGCAATGAATGGTGGAGGGCAACGATCACCAAATAATAGCAGCGGTTCCTCGCTGAACTCCATGCTAAGTGGCTCATCATTGGCTCGTCCACCAAAACCGCCAACAAGTCAGGCACGAAAGCAGCTACGACTGTTGCCTAAGCAGCGGGAGCAGAGTCCCATTCTTAGCAATGGACATAATAATACACCAAGACAAACAACAACACACATAAACACAACCAACACAGCCAGCACACGGAGCAGCAGTGGAATCTCGTCACTTTCAACGTCCTATCTAAACCAAAATGGTAATAACCATAACAAGGTGGAGGACTCTGAAAGCCATTATGAGATTTCACTGAAATTGCCCGTTCAAAATTCATCCACAGGGCAGGGACAAGATGCCGCCATAGCGGATCGTTTGCGTTTAGTTCAACGTTCGCCCAGTCCAGCCTATTCGGTGTCCTCCCGTTGCTCCACACAATCGAGCATTTCCCTCAATTCCTCATCTCGGCTACAAACGCCGCCCAGACGCATCTTTCCACAGACCTACACAAGGGGCACCGGCGGCCTAGATGCCTATGAGATGAGACAGTTGGAGAGTTCACCGGTTGTCCTTGATGGGAATCTATCATTTGTCTTGGGCTGCCAACGGCAACCAGTTCATCAATCGGTTCGCGCTTCTCCCTCATACGAGGATCCACGTACATCGTCTGCCTATCTAAGTGAGAAAATTCAGAATTTCCTCAAACGCACTGATCATGTGCAAGAGGAATGGACAGCAATGGGCAGAAGGACGCGACGTACGACCAGCACTACGGGTCGGGAGTCAAGTCGAAGCCGTTGTACGACGCCAAGCAATTCATCCCTCTATGACGATTATGATACAATATCACTGATCGAACGTCAACGGGAAAGGAATAGCATGGAACGTTGTGGTTCAGTTGGACGCACTCGTTCCTCTCAAAATATATTGACCAAGGCTTTCCAATTGGCCAAACAACTGCCACATACACCCACATCGCGTGGCAACTCAATGGCCAGGGAGCGCGAATCATCGGTGGCCACTACAACAAATGCAGATGAGGATGACGATGATCGTACCATACGGGAGGAGGATGATGAGGTAACCTTGAGATTGCTTGCTGTCCGTGACACAAACGTTGTTGGCTGACACAATTTTCAATATTTAACACCCACACCCACCCCAGGTGATGATGTGTCCAGGGGGGGAGGATCATAAATATTAAATTCCTAAACAAACAACCCAAACGGAATGGCATGAAGATCTTTAGATATTTAAATGTTCAACCTGACATTGACAGCAAAAAGTTAGCGGTTCACTTCACATCTTTTAGAATGGACTACAAGAGCATGGGAGGGAGGAGCGATGGAGGGAAAGGGGAACTTTCACTCGTTTATTTATAGATAACATCAAAAATTCTGTGTGATTCAGAGACGACTAGCAAATTCTTTGGGTCTGGGGAATATTCCATATTCATATTTTGTGTATTGTTTATACAAAAAATCCAAAAAGAAACAAAAATAATAATGGAAAGTGTATTTGATAGATCTATAAATATCTACTATATACACTTTAATCGAAAAAAAAGAAACATTTGATTGAGGCTATGGGTCAATAGGTCAGATATGTTATATTAGAATTATATTCACATAAACAAAGTGAAACAAAAACAAGTTTTCAATAAGTTTTCAGTTCTTCAATTAGCTTAAATATATATATAAATATTTTAAAGAAAGAGTGTTCAAAAGTTGTTAATCAACTTGAACAAGATCTTTGTACGTGACTCGAATCGAAAGTTTTATATAAACAAATCAAATGCTAGAAATTGAATCTATATAAATATCCTTTTCAAATGCATTACAGTTATCCGAATTAACGGTGGATCTGGCCGAAGAGCGTTCCACTGCCCATATAGCCACCGAACGCTTGGAGGCCGAAACTGCTGAACGTTTGAAACTGGAAAAGGATCTGGGCGAACAGGCAACCAAAGTGAAGAATCTTCAAGAGGCAAGCGAAAAACTGGAAATGGAACTAATATGCGCTAAATCTGATCTAAATGGCATATCCGAAGATGAGGATAATGAGAATGATGATGCCAATGGTGGGGGAGTATACAAACTGAAGTATGAACGTGTGGCCCGTGAATTGGAGTTCACTAAACGTCGTCTGCAGACACAGCATGAGCACGATCTGGAACAGCTGGTCGGGCTTAAAAAGCAATTGGAGAAGAAGGTAAACCTATTTAATTTTAGCAATTATTATAAAATTTAGCTTATACGTAATTAATTTGCAGCTTTCCGATGCCTACGAGGAAGTTGAGGAACAACGTCAAGTTGTGGGCCAATGGAAACGCAAGGCACAAAAGATGACCAACGAGATGAATGATTTGCGTATGCTGCTCGAGGAGCAAAATGCTCGTAACAATTTGCTGGAGAAGAAGCAACGCAAATTCGATGCCGAATGTCAATCATTGCAGGATGCAGCGCGTCAGGAGAGGCAGGCCAAAGAGCGTTATGGTCGTGAGAAGGATGTGCTTCAGGCGGAGAAATTTACTCTCGAACAGTTATTGGCTGTAAGTATATAAACATATGAGCTTGGCAACATGTTGCTAGAGCAACATTTAAGCTAGGGCAACATTTGTTGCATCGAACACTGCGCAACATGACAATTGTTGGCAACATGTTACTAGAGCAACATTTAAGCTAGGGCAACATTTGTTGCATCGAACACTGCGCAACATGAAAACTGTTATTGAAAACCATATTCAATTTTTAATTTTTTTCAGTAATATTACATTTTAGTTAGGTTTTTGCATTAATTTTGTTTGCTGCACAGTGTAAGCTCGCATATTTGAACATTGCAACAGATATGTACACAGATACCACCAGAGATATGCAGTATCTTGAGACAAAAACAAAAAAAAAACTCGTTCGGCTTGTTTGCCCACGCCGCGGCATGATTCTTTCTCTATTTTTCTTCTGGATATCTCTCTACCTGCGCCGGCCTACCCATAACACATGTACGCATGTGGCTGGGTCTTCTCTCTCCTCTTCCGCTCTCTCTCCCACTATCTCTCGCTCAACGTCTCTGTCTCTCTCCCGTTCTCTGTGGAGTGTACTATTCAAAGTTCTTTCCATTTACTTCTTTTGGGATTCTTATGTTTTTATCGGCCTGTACTTGAGTTCTTCTTCGTCACACGTTTGTGGCTTTGTTGCTTTCTTCATTGTTCCGCTCGACGGTAGCTGGAATGGATGTCGACAACGCGCGTTATCTGGAGTACACACCAAGACAACAACTGTAATTGTTCTAAGCAGCGCGGCACACATTTTCAACCCAAAAAAAAGAAAGAAAGAAAGAAAATTAAAAAAGTTGCTACGATCATTTTTTTTCACGGTTTCAAAAAACATAATTAGACGTGAAAAGACGGAGAGAGAGAGTGAGGGGTAAGCGGAACTACAATGACTCTCATGGAGTGCGATATCTGAATGGGCAGTTAAGTCCATGGTGATTTAGATATCACAAGTGTCCAAAAGTAAAGACAAGGTACAGCCATGAGTTACCGCTATACAACGCGACTGATACAAGTAGGTGAAAGAGAGGCACATTGGGCGAGGGAATCAGTTTGAAATGGAATACTTATACATATATATTTCATTCTAAATATCTTTTTGCAGGACACACGTCTTGATCTCGATCTGAAGGAGGAGAAATTAGCCTCACTGCAGCGGGAGATTGAGGAAATGACTTTTGGCGGTGGCACTGAAGAGGAATTCGCCCAATTGCGACGCTCCAAGAATGAAACGGAACGTCGGGCTAAGGAGCAAGAGGAAGAACTAGATGAAATGGCTGGACAAATTCAATTGCTTGAGCAAGCCAAACTCCGTTTGGAGATGACCCTAGAGACTATGCGTAAAGAGGCAAGACGAGAGTCCCAACAGCGTGACGAAGAGCTAGAAGAAGTACGTGGCAATGGCTATAAGAAGATAAAGGCCCTAGAATGTCAACTGGAAACAGAGCACGAGGAACGCACTCTACTCTTGAGGGAAAAACATGAACTTGAACGGCGTCTTTCCTCAATGGAGGATCGGGATAGGGTAGATCGTGATGCAGAGGAGGCACTTAATCAGAAACTAAGACGTGACTTGCGTAAATACAAGGCCTTGCTCAAGGATGCGCAAACGCAATTGGAGCGCTTAAAGGCGGATACGCCAGGTAAGACACTGATTCGCCAGTTGCGCAATCAACTGGAAGATGCCGAGTCGGCACGTAGTCTGGCCATGAAGGCACGCCAAACAGCTGAAGCTGAATTGAGTGAGGTACAGGCCATGTTCGAGGAGTCTCATAGGGCACGCAACGATGCCGAGGAGCGTGCTAATGCTGCACATCGTGACCGTGCCGAACTGCAAGCCCAAATCGAAGAGAATGAGGAGGAGCTAAGTGAACTCATGAAGAAGTACAGTGCCACGGTGAAGCAACTTAATGCCGAGCAAATCAATGTTTCCGAATCCGAGTTCAAGCTCAACGAAATGGAGGCCGAACGCAATAATCTCAAAGAGCAGGTGGCCGAATTGCAGCACAGACTGGACAACGTTGAAAACTTGGGCGATCCATCCATTGCCATGATGTCCAAGCGGTAAGTGAAGGAGCACAGATTACAAACAAAATAAGTTTGAAACTAATTCAATAATATCTCAATTGTAGCTTGGAACTGCGCACTAAGGAGTTGGAGTCGCGGCTTGAACTGGAACAAGCCACACGTGCTCGTCTAGAGGTTCAGGTGAATCGTCACAAAGAAGCCTTGGAGAAGCTACAAAACGAAGTCACACAATCGAAATTGCGTGAGATGCAGGCTCAGGATGCGCTCAAGAAATCACAAAAAGGTTTGCGGGATATGCGTGAGGAATATCACACAGTCTCCAGTCGTGAACAGGAATCATTGGCGCGACGCAAAGATTTGGAAAAGAAAATGGAACAAATGGAATCAGAGGGCACGGCTCTAAAGAATGATTTACGTTTGGCCTTGCAACGGATAGCGGATCTGCAGCAGGCGATGGAGGAAGAGGGTGAAGAGGAGCTGAGTGAGAGGTTAGTTAACGGAGAATATAACATATTTTTTTCGAATTATTAAGTAAAATTGATTTTGTTTCCTCATTGCAGTGATGAGAGTCTTAGCTCCGTTGGCTCTATAAGTGATCTAGAGGAGCGTCTGCGTCCCGTGCATGTGAAGCGCAGCTCACAGCAGTCGTTAAACGGCGGGATTAGCCAGACCACACGCACCTTGGTCTGTGAAAAGGATGACAACAGTCCTAGGTACGCTGATAGCGAAATCAACTCCAACAGCAGGCAGCACAAGTAGACTCAGAATCGCTTAAATCACTCACCCACTGACTCACTCACTCACTATATCAACCAATCAGTCTATATCTCTATCACTAGTTAGCTAGTTTGTAAGTTTATTTACTCTTTGGCTGGCTTTATCTAATTAACATAATTAAATCATACATGCATAAAAAACCTACCAAAACCAAAATCCACATCCAAAACTGACCCAAAAAAAAAAAACAACTATCAAAACAAACTGACTCCATCTCTCCTGCATAAAAAACAACAAAATCATAAAACCAACGATGCATGTAAAATGTTTATACATATGCATAATGTAAAAAAAATACCATCCTTGCCCCCGCCTGGCCTTGTGTTCCGCCAACCCGCTTCCTAACCTCACCGTGCGTGTATGTGTGTGCGTGTAAACCATTAGCTTTTTTTTATTATAGAGTAACAGTGACGTCGCCATCGTCGCCACATATACATAAATTGGCACTGGCGGCCAAAGCCATACCGGCACCCAAACCGGACACGAAATCCTCTGCAGTGGCAACAGCAACAACAACAACAACGGCTACTGCAGCAGCAGTAAATTCAACATCATCGTCATTATTATCAACCAGGACAACGACGACGACTTCTTAAGGATTCATTTATTATTTTGTCATTTTTTTTTTTAATTTTTATATATTTATTAGTTTTTTATGATTTGATTACTGTTTAGTTCAATATGTTTAACTATTTATTATCAAAGTATAGCAGTTACACAATATATACCTAAATAGTATATATTATATATAACTAAATATATGTGTATGGAAATGTAGTTAATTTAATTTTGCGCAGCAGTCCCTAAATGAAAATAAAAAGTGATTAACATGTTTTTATCCTTCTCAAAAATAAACTAACACCTATAGCATATAGTCCCTATAGCCAACTTTAATAAAAATTGTTTAGATAAAAACACGTTTCAAGATCATAGACAAAAATACTAAATCAAATATTTTACATACGGCTCTTTATACAAACATGAATAACGAATAATACATAATTACAATATATAATGTAACAATATTAAAGTATAAATACATTTCAATGGCCTCGTACATGCTTATTTAGCTAAACTATTTCAATCAATCAAATATTACAATTTATTCACACTATAATATTGGAATACGAAAATTTTGCATACGACAAAAAGAATAACAAATATGTAGTCCCATAAAAGAAATCAAGAAATTCAAATATATTGTTATAAAACCCAACTAAAATTAATATGCATTGTCTTTTTTATAAAATTTGAGTTGAAGTCGTTTTAGCGTTTTCTCAAAGCATAGGAAAATACAAAGGATTTTTCCTCCAATTTTTTTAAGGGTTTTAGTGGTCAAAATTGGTAAAAATTCAGAAAAGTCCTTGCAACTTGGCCAATTTAAGGACGACCAAGTTGTTCTTCGGTCAGATTGTAGACCTTGTTAATAAGCATTGAATGGCACTAACAGATCCTTAAATATCCTTGAACCGGTTGAAAAAAAAGGACTTTTTACCGTAGAGAAAAATGTAAAAAACTCGCTTGTCCTTTGAAGGGTGAGGACGAGAGAAATGTCAAATGGTCCGCATTAACAAGGACTATCTTCTGTCCAAAGGACATCTCGATAGTCCTGCGCAGAGCCGAGATATGAAAAATTTTGTGTTTTCTCCGATTTTTGAGCGGAAAAGGAATCAAAAATTTTGCAGCATACTTTTTTGGGTAGCACATTTTCGGCCGTTGAATTTCGTGGTTTTCGCGATTTAAAATTTGCTGAAATACCAGGCGACCAGAAACAACTAGTAGGTCGATTTAGAAAAAAATGAAAAATTTTTAGCATACTTTTTTGGGCAGCACATTTTCGGCCGTTGAATTTTGTGGTTTTCGCGATTTAAAATTTGATGAAATACCAGGCGAACAGAAACAACTAGTAGGTCGATTTAGAAAAAAATGAAAATTTTTTAGCATACTTTTTTGGGCAGCACATTTTCGGCCGTTGAATTTCGTGGTTTTCGCGATTTAAAATTTGATGAAATACCAGGCGAACAGAAACAACTAGTAGGTAGATTTAGAAAAAAATTAAAAAATTTTAGCATACTTTTTTGGGCAGCGCATTTTCGGCCATTAAATTTTATAGTTTTCTCGATTTAAAATTTGATGAAATACCAGGCGAACAGAAACAATTAGTAGGTCGATTTAGAAAAAAAAATCAAAAATTCTTAGCATACTTTTTTGGGCAGCACATTTTCGTCCGTTAAATTTTATAGTTTTCGCTACTTAAAATTTGATGAAATACCAGGCGAACAGAAACAACTAGTAGGTAGATTTAGAAAAAAATTAAAAAATTTTAGCATACTTTTTTGGGCAGCGCATTTTCGGCCATTAAATTTTATAGTTTTCTCGATTTAAAATTTGATGAAATACCAGGCGAACAGAAACAGCTAGCAGGTCGATTTAAAAAAAATTAAAAATTTTTAGCAAACTTTTTTGGGCAGCACATTTTCGTCCGTTAAACTTTGAAATTTTCGCGATTCAAAATTTAATGAAATACCAGCCGAATTTTTAAAACTAAAATAGGTTTATTAAAATAATAAATACACACATCATAACGTAATTTATCAAATTGCATTAACTACAATATTCGATGACAGTAGCCAGTAGGGTGATATTTGGCCAAAAACAATATAGAACAATTTGTATTGCTTTTCACACGATATCTCAGCCGATAGTCTCGATGTCCTTTAGCCAGTATATATCCCTGTTAAATGTCGTCTGATGCCATAATCAAAAAGCCAGTAGTCCTTCAAGGAGCTGGAAAAAAATTATTTTTTAGTAGACAAATTTTGTAGGTTACAAATTTAAAAAAAAAAAAAAGTTGCATACTTTTGGGATGTAAAGAGCCAAAAAATACACATAATTTTGGGAGCTTCTGTCATGCACAGAGGGGTCGAAGCGAAATGAACAAAGGGGAGGGTGGTTAGTGTGAGAGAGAGGAGAACGGCGGAGGGACAGAAGGGAGAGGAGAAGAGCGTGAGAGAGGACATAGTGGAGAATGCGAGAGAGGTGAGAGAGAGGGCAAGAATGAGAGAGAAACTGATAGAGATTTCCTACCTACACCCTAGAATCTCTTTTTATACTGCACTCAAAATCGCGACTTGAACTCACTACAAATCTATAGCTAGCCTGCGCCTCTAAGCACTACGCTACCGCCTACTACTTATTGGGACAGTACTAACTTGCATTAAGAAACTTAATTTTTACATTGAAATGATACGTAGAAATTCCATAGATTCGGAACTTGTCATTTTATGGTTTTTAATTAAAAATTGAAATTCGAATTTATATACTTTTAAAAATTAAGCTGCTGATTTTGACACAGTGTTAGTTATTTTTTTTATATTTTATTTAATATTAATAAATTTAAATATTAAAAATTTGTGGCGTATCATGCAGGAAATTGTCCTCTATGGCTAGAACTAGTAGGCTACTCATCCAAATTACTTTTTTTAAATGAAATTATTTTTTTTCTCGGTTATTATTCAAAATTCTAAAACGAGATTACTTGCCAATATTACTTGCCAATATATGTATATAAATATCATTTTATCTTTGGAAATATGCCTTTATTTCACAAAATATTTTTTATAAAAATTGCATCCATATTTAAGAAAAAGTTTAGTGGCTTTATTTGGATGTGAACTTGCATGCCAATTAAATTCTAAATATTTAAAATTAAAAGGAACGCGAGAAAAAAAAACAATCAAGAACATTTGATCTCAAAACTTCTGGGGGCATTTGAACCCATATAATTTCGTTTGCAGACCTGATCTCTACGTACTATACTAAAAAAGGGAAACATCGCGGGCCTAGTAAAACGGCATAAATAGGTCGCTTTTAAATTCAAGAAAGAAGAACTTTTAAAACCGTGCACCGATCGTTTCCCTGGTCTTAGCCGAAATCGGTTCGAAATATGCAAGCAAAACAAATTGGAAAAGAAACACAGGAATAACAAAACATTTCCCTTTACTGGACAAGATTAAAATTAAATAAACTAGTGAAATACCTAACGCAAACTTTAAAGTTAGATTTTTTTTAAAACGTAGTTTCGCATTTGATTTATAAATGTCAGAGTGTATAAAAATGGCCCACAAATGGTGGAGAAGTCAACTTAAATGGCCTAATTGAACTTTTTGTATATTAAAATTGATTTACGGATATTGTGTAAACACGCACAGCCTATTGCCTATTCCTAGGTCGAGGTCAAATTTGTGGGCTAGAAATCTCACACCCACACTCCAAACAGAGCCATAAAAATGGCACATTCGATGGCAGACGCCTGCCTTCATCCTTCATTCTTAAAACGACTTTGAAAAGTTCTGACGAACCAAACGCCACCATTATGTTGGAATGGGAAGTGAAGAAATGAATGTAAGGCAAGCACGCAAAGGAAAAAAAAAAGTATAGCTTGAGCACTTGAAAACACTTGTTGTATGTCAAATCAATCCTAAGGTAAAGAGTCATTCAAGGCAAGTAATAAAACTATGCGATGGCTTTTCGATAAACAAAATTGCAGTGGGAAATTGGGAAAGCAACAAGTGCGTGCTTCAGGGTTGCTAGGTACCCACCCAATTGTTCCAGATTTCGGCCAAATCAAACTAACTAAACAACAAACCCTCCACCTATCCAACAGGAGCGCGTGTCATGTCATTCAGTCAGACATAAACATGGCTTGAACTCAAAATAACTGCGTCAACTAGGCGACTGTCAAATGCACCATGTACCCGGAGGAGTTATTGATCAAACAATAGCGAACTTTATGCCAGTTTCTGGGTCTTTATTTTTTTATCCATTTCTGTTTTTTGGCGCAGACATATATTGAATTTCAACGGTCGCAGAACGTGCATACGGAAAAAACACCAGCAGAAGTGAAAGAAACAAAGTTATTAAATAAATCGGCATCATGGATGACCGCACGATAGATTCCATTTTTATGGGTTCCTTGAATTCCCTGCCACCAGTTAGTTCTAAAATTGTTCGAATTTTCACTAGTTCAACATTTACGGGTAAGTGGCTTAAGTTACACGGAATAAATGAACAAAAAGAAAACACGATGAGCATGTGTGAAGTGTTATGTAATTGGACATTTTCTTCTTTATGCAGATACGACAATGGAACGTAACACTCTGATGGCCAAATGCTATCCACGAATCAAAGATTATTGTCGAGAGAAGCATGGTCTGGAATTTCAGGTGGTCGATATGCGTTGGGGTGTGCGTGATGAGGCCACCGATGATCACATGACCACAGAGCTTTGTATGAGAGAAATTAAGAATTGCCAACGTCTCTCGATGGGTCCAAACTTTATTGTGTTTTTGGGCCAAAAGTATGGATACCGTCCCATACCCACATATATTGTTTCATCGGAACTACAGTTGATTAGCGAAGAACTGACCTCAATGGGTGTAGATAGAGCCCTTCTCGATTTGTGGTACAAAAAGGATAGCAATGCTGTACCCCCAATTTCAGTCCTGCAGCCCATTTCATCGATTCTAATCAACTTTAACAATAAGGTTTGTAGTCCTAGGTTTGGAGGAATTTTAAAAAACTAAAGTGGTTACGCTTTTTGCAGCGTGTGCCCAAATTACAAGCTGAAGATCAGGCTGTCTGGTGGGATACTTTGAATAAAATGCAAAAGCTATTACGAAAAGCAGCCGCATCTTTGGGGGCCAGCAATAAAATGTCAAAGGATGATGTTCACAATTATTTTATGTCGGGTAAGTCAGTAGTAGAGAAATGCAATGCTTTAGTAGTAGATGTAGCAGCACAATCTTCCTTCCACTGATTTTTAGTGACTGAACGCGAAGTAATCAATGGTATATTGAATGTGAAGAATACTAAGAACCATTGTTTGGCCTATGTGCGGTATATCAACAATATAAATCTGCAAAATCTTAAGAAGGCCTCTCTATTTGTCGACATAATCAATCGCAGCCTGGACACAGAGTCGGCCAAATTGCTTGGCGATTTAAGAGACACACGCCTACCAGCAAAAATCGAGGCCAGTAATGCCCAGAAGTAAGCTCACATTAAGGTGGAAAATGTATGCAACTTGTCATAAGTCATTTTCCAGATATACAGTCGAGTGGATTGGTCGCGAGGGTCTGGACATTGAGACACATGAGGAATATTTAAATCATTTCATTTCCCATTTCTATAAGAATGTTGTCAAGCTCGTCGATCGCGCCATGCGCAAAGAAGATTCCTCCGCCCAGGGTCAGATAGTAACTGAGATCCTTCAGCATTTGCACGCTTGTAATAATTCGGTAAAAATCTTTTACGGACGCGAAGACAGTTGCGAACGTATCAAGCGCTATATGCTGGGGGATTCAGATAAGCCATTGGTCCTTTTTGGTGACGGAGGCTGCGGCAAGACATCGCTGTTAGCGAAAAGTGCTTCGCTGGTAGCTAGCGAATGGTTCGCCCATGCCAGGCCCATAAATGTTATTCGTTTCCTTGGCACAACACCGGATTCAAGTGCCTTGACGGCAACATTGATTTCCATTTGCCAGCAGGTGATATCCCATAAGCAAACCCCACAAATATGCAAATTGTATCATCCCCTTTTTAACACATCTCGTTCCACTCTACTAAATCTTTTAACTGGCGCAGATCTCCTACAACTATATGCTACCATTTGAGAATATACCCGATGATCTTGTACCCTTAACAGCACACTTTAAGCAATTATTAACTTATGCCAGTGCAGCTCAGCCGCTGACCTTATACTTAGATTCGGTTGATCAATTGACCGGTACGCAAGATTCGAATAAGGTATCCTGGATACCAACGCGTTTGCCACCACATTGTAAGGTAAGGATTAGTATCTGATGAGAGACAGCTAATTCAAAAGCTTGTATATATGTACATATATGTATATATGTATAGTATAATTAAATACAATATATCCTTCAGCAGTGCATGATAATTTCTCTACATAGATGTAAACATATAAATCTAAATCTCTGTACATTTTTTGCATGAAATTTTTACACACTCAAATGATGCATGTCGATACAAAATTACTTTTGCACAACACAATTACAATAATTAAGAGTCAATTAACTAAATTGAAACTACAAAATTGAATTATTTAAACTTTAAACTTCATTACAAATGCTAAAAAAAATAGGCTACTCAGTTCCTGAAACTGGCATCAGATCACACAGTTTCCAAAACTTTCACTGCTTGATTACTGAAATTCTACTTTACCTGAACTTTGCAAATCCTTTAATCGATTTTGTCTATATGCAATATTAATATATAAAACTTATATTCATTCTACAAACAGAGAATTTGAACTTTTCTATTTTTAACATGATATTTCAACCCATCTCTCTTAATTGTGCCATAACTCTCTATGCATGCTAACGTTATGGTTTTTGAAAAAGTATTTTAACCCAAAATTTTACAATCCGTAACTCGAATCGATGTAAGTTTTTTGAATTGCTTGACTTGTGCATGCTAAGCTAAATCACTCGCAACATATGTATGTACATACCATAGTTTTTGGCACTCCTCCAAATATGGCCATTATATGGGCCATGTATTGTACATATTCTGCATGTATGAGTGTAGGTAGAATTGGTGCCTTATCTATTCCATCCAAATCGAAACCGTTTCCAGATCATCATTTCGTGCGCCAATGAGCCGGCGAATCCAACTGTGTCCCATGAGTATCATGTCCTTTGCAAAATGATTGATGTGGAGGAGAACTTCATTGAAGTGACAGCCCTGGGGGAAGAATTAGCCATGAATGTCATAAAAATGTGGATGAAGACGGCGTGTCGCGATCTTAACAATTACCAGTGGCGTTTGGTGGCTAATGCCATCAGCAAATGCTCCCTCCCGATATTTGTGAAACTGGTATTTGCCGAGATATGTCGATGGCGCAGCTATACGCGTCCACAGGAAACACATCTGGCGAATACGGTTATGGATTCCATAATGTTGCTATTCGAGCGTGTGGAGAAGCAACATGGCCGCATATTGGTTTTTCATGCCCTGGCTTATATAACGGCATCCAAGTCAGGATTGTCGGAGAGTGAACTCGAGGATCTTATTTCGCTTGATGACAAAGTGCTGGATGATGTCTATCAGTATCACATGCCACCGGTACGTCGTATTCCGCCATTGCTATGGACCCGCATCCGAAATGATTTGCCCAACTATTTGAGTGAACGCGAAGCTGATGGTGTTAATGTGATGAATTGGTATCACAGGCAGTTCCGGGACACAGCCAAAGAGCGTTATTTTAAGAATATGAATATGGCCATATATTTCCATTCGATGATTGCAGACTATTATTTGGGTATTTGGGGTGGTGGTGTACCCAAGCCCTTTAAATTTACAGAAATACAGCGACATCGCTTCGGTTTGGCTGATAAAGAGGGATCGGCTGATCGTAAAGTGCCCATTCAACCGTTGGTCTTCACCAGCAAAGATGGACTTTCCAAACGTTTTAATTTGCGCAAGGTACGGATGTATTTCTCAATTGCAATTCATCGAATAAATACTTTACGTTACTTTCCAGTTTGGTGAACTGCCTTTTCATTTTGTTCGCTCTCGGCGATTTAAGGATTTGTTTGAGCATGTCCTTTTTAATTATGACTGGCTGCATGCGAAACTTTCCAGCTGTCCGCTTCAGGCTGTGCTAGCCGATTTTGAAGATGCCTCCACAAATACAGACGATAAAGAGTCTAGGCGGGAACTGATGTTAGTGGCTGATGCCTTACGTTTGGGCGGAGCAATTTTGGCCATGGAAAGGTAAATTCAAAAGAAATGGAAATAAAACTAAAGCAGGCCATACCAATAAATTGTCCATTACAATTGCAGTGACATGCTGGCCCCACAGCTTATTGGACGTCTTCTGCCTGAGATTGGAGGTAATCCAAATATTAAAATGCTTCTACGTGCCTGTGACCGGTGCGGTCCCAAAGACTGTGCACTGATCCCTGTCAATCACTGTTTGCACACACCTGGCGGTCCTCTCAAGGTTAAACCGTATATGAACCAAAACGGCATTAGATTAACAAATTTCTCTTCCTGTTGTTGTTTAGTACTCTTTGGAGGGTCATCAATTTGCGGTGTTTGCCTTTTGCTTAACCAGCGATATGCGTTACATGGTCTCCATTTCGACTCATTTTATAACTTTTGATTTGTCCACTTCCGATTTAACACGGGATGTTAATCCTGGTATTGAGGGTATTATGCAACAGTTGGTTCTTAGTCCCGATAACAAATGGGCAGCTGCGTATTCCAATAACAACCAAACAGTCCTACTAAATATGCTTTCCAGTGAATTTGTTGTGATCAACAGTCCTTTTGAGGAGAGTGATGGTCCAGTAAGCGGATTGCATTTGCTTAATCAGAGGTAGGTGCTACACACTCTCCAGTCGATTAGTGGATCATCAGTGTATTTCATATCTTTATAGCCTCTTCATCACTTGCAAGCTGCGTTGGGCTCAATTTGACATGCGTGGGAATTTGGTGGACACTTTCCAAGTACCTGGAGAAAATGACAATTGGGAAATATTGAGTGAGTGGTGGAGATCTATTGCAGGAATCGTGTATCACTTACCAATTGTCTCTCTTTAATAGCCATGGAGTTTTTTAGCCCCACGGACTATAATGTGATCTTCTGGTCGGGGTCGATTAATGAAATGCGTCTACGTTTGGATTCCTGTCGTTCTGACAAATATTCCAATTCTCAACAGTTCTATAGCGCTTTGGTGATGAATAAAAATCGATCTAAGGCCTATGGCTGCGCCAATGAGGAGAACTTTGAGGTTTCTGTCTATGATTTCGTTGAGAGTGGGGACATACACTGGACTTTAGCAGAGACTTTGCCGCGCTTCGAGAATGATGATAAGGAAATGTTACTTCAGTTGCGTTTGGATCAACACGATCGATTGCTGCTGGGCACAGCGGGCAAGGGATTCGTCATTTGGGACTTGACTGGAAGCCCCGAGGATCCTAGCACAAAACTAACAGAGGGCGCCTTATATTTACCCCTGCCACACGGTGTCCGCAACATCACTACTCGAATTATGCAATCCAATTCAATAATGGTTAGCTCCAAACTGGACTATGCTGTAGCCGGTGTGCGTAAAAATTTGTACGTTTGGTGCCTGGTCTCCGGACAATTGGCTAAGGTTCTTGATGCCCATTTCGGGCGAATCATTCAGCTAGAACCCTTGACCATTGGCAACTGGAACAATTTGGTCACGTCTTCCATAGATCGCTCCGTTAAAGTGTGGAATATTAACAACATATTCGAAAAAGTCCATGTCATTGATCGCCATGAGCTGCAAATAGACGATATTAGTTTATCAGAAATTGATATGGCTGTGACAGTTACCCGCAGTTGTGTAGGAGTCTGGGAAACCAGATCCGGCCGCCTACTGGCCAAACTTGCTGATAGTCCACTGGGTGCTATTGTAACACATGCCGAAATAACTCCAGATGGTCGTTACATTATATCCTCGGAAACTGGAAAGTTTCTCATCTGGAATCGCGTCTCGGAGCAGGTAGTCTACCGTGATGATCAACCGGGCATACAGCAGATTACATTAATGGATTATGGTTACAAGGTTCTCACCGTATCGGTGCCGAATATTAACCAAAGAGATATTATTGCAGCGGCAGCCGGTGCGGATGAATCCAATCGACTAACTGCCATAACAACTGTACGAGCAGTACCAGGTAAATATTATAACACTTGTTATACACATAGCTAAACATATATCTAGAATACAAGAATATTAATGTAATATCTAAATTATTTTTTACTTCAGAGGGAACGATACTATTTCGCTTTGATTTTCCCATACGCATGCTGACCGGAATGCCTTTTCGACAGTCCGTAATATCAGCGGACAATGCTTATATCATTGTAGTAACTGTGGATAAATCGAATAAGGATTGCTTGGCCGTTTATAGTGCCACCAATGGCGCCTTTATTTCCAAAATACTTTTAAAAGGCTGTGCCATAAAAGAGGTTTTCTCGTTGGTTCCGATGCCCCACAAGGCCAATCAGGTGGCGGTGATTAGCAGCGAAAAAGGCAGCGTCATGGATATTAAGACCAAAAAGCATGTTCGCTCCATAGCCAAATGGGGTGGAAGTATAACACGTGATGGCAAATGTGGATTATATGCACCTACTCGTGGTGGTCTGGAGATGTTGGAATTACGCAAGGGTACCACTGTGAAAACTTTCATACCAAAGGTGGCCGAAGGAGTTTTCTCAGTTATTTGCATCTTTACGGAAAATGATGAGTATGTGGCGTACTACCATAGCGGCAGGAAAACTATACGCGTCTTTCGCACCGTTGACACCGAAATGATTGCTAATTATAAGCTGCAGGCTGAACTGACAGCAATAAAAAGCAGTAAGGATGGGCGAGCCATTGTCCTTGGAACTGTGGATGGTTGTTTGTCAGTGCTCGCCATCGCCGATCCCAAAAAGGAGGAAATGATCGAATATTTAAATGAGTTGCCTTCACGAGATGAAAACTGGAAGGCCAAGTTGGCTAAAATGAAGGCTCGAGTGGGTTTCAAGGCTGCTATACGAGTGGCCACAATCTCCTCACGCTATTGCTATTCCAAGACAGCTAAGGAAGATGGAGATGAAGAGGAGTTGCTCACGGAAATCACTGAAGATGTGGTACCAGTGGCTGATTAGTTGATTTATAAATATAACATTTATTTTTGCATAAATAATATGAGGATGTTACAAAAATATGCTCGCGTATATGAGGACTGTGGTGAGTTTAACTGTGTGTGGGTGTGGTGTATTCGTGGCTTATGCTAAACACAAGTTAAAAATTTACCTCCAGTATATATGGTAAAATAGTTGATTATAAATTAAAAGTTTGGGCGGGGGATTAGGGGGGTTGGGCAATAGATTGTTGCCTCTTTTTTTTTTTTTTTTGCTTAGCTTTCGAAAACTATTGAAGGGATAGTGACAGAATTGGAATACTTCGCAAATGCGATAAAAGAGAAAACATAACCAGGATGGATAACAAGATTCAATAACATGTCTTTCCACAAATCTTTAAATCTTTAACGTAGTTTGTTCAATCGCGATGATTTAACTTTATATTCAACTAAAACAAGAGAAATTGTTATACAACAATATATAATTGTGTAAACTAACAAGCGGGCTAAATTGGAGCATTCTATAAATTTGAATAAAAGACAAAAAAAAATTTTGAATGGTAACCTAATCTCAACTCAGCCAATTCGAATTGAATTATTACTCAGTGCTAGCACATTGACAATTTTGTAGTAGTAATTAGTACTTAGTAATCATAATACATAGTAATATAGTTATTGTATTGTAGTAGTTACTGAAATGTAGTGTTGTATGCTGTGTTAATTATTGTTATTGTTGTTAACCTGTCTTCGATTTTCGCTTGTTACTAAATCCTATTAAATTGAATAAATATCATAATATATATATATATACCGAGAAGCATTATTAATTACTATGTTAAATAATAAATGATTAATGTAGTTTGACAAGGACACGAGCCAAATTGCTCTTTTCTTCTTACTCATCAGCGTAAGTGTGATCTGTTATGTGTGTGTGTGTGTGTGGATGGGTTGAGGGTTTGTTGGATGGGGGATCTGTTTGCTACTCTTGGTTTATATGTATATATAATATAATCATTTATAAGATATTTAACTAAAAATAGTAAACATCCACGCCAGCGTGCGTTTATTGGGCATGATTCTCCTTTTTTATTTGCGCCAATTTGGCTTGTATATGTTGCAGGCGATTTGGAGATAATTCGGGCTTCTGCAAAGTGGAAAGAGAACGAATATATATAGCCGACCGCTATGAACGATAAAATCCAAATCCCTATTCTCTATTTTTCAACAATTCTTAAAATCTATAATATAATAAACAAGCTACTTACCTCGCGTTTAATAAGAGATGCCTTTTGGGAGTTCATTGAATTCATGCATAGATTCTCATCAACCACCTTATTATCCAATACACCAGAGCCATCCTCTGTGTGGTGTGTGAATTTGCCCGTCATACACTGCAGACGGTACATCCAATAGTCTGGATCACGTTCGGTTTTCTGATACGCATCTGTGGAGTAAGAAGGGGTACACGCTGTCAAAACCAAGTCATTAAGTTTTAATTAAGTTATTGTGTCTTAGTCGACCTGAAATTACGCTTACCTGTGCGATTATCGGGCGCCTGTGTGGGGCCAACATGCTGCTGATTACGTTCAATCTCGGCTAGACCTTCTTCAATATATTTGTGGAAAGTGGCACTGGAACCTTGCAGGAACGTGCTTAGATCAATATCAGGGTTTTGTTGCTGTAATCGACAAGTTAAACAACGCAATATAGGATATTTTCTGTTGATCCCAAATGTACCTTAAAGTCATAAAGCTTCTGGAGTCCTTGCTGTTTGGTGTCTCTGTCCGAAATTAGCTTGAAAATTTGGGACACCGTATCATGAGTCTGATGCGATATCCGCTTCGAGGCAATTTCCTTGGCACCCAGTTGCTGTCGTTGCGGTGAGGCGCCAGTACCAACGACTGTGCCATCCTTCTGGAAGTTCTGCAAAGATATATTAATATCGTCCCTCTGTTAAGCGCAAAATAGTTATGAATATTATTTATTGTGCAAACCTTTAGGATGCGAATCAAATAGGTATGCAATTCCGAATGCGTTGGTATCTGATTCAGATGCTGCAATATGGCATTGCCTTTCAATTTAGCCATGTTGTGGATAATGGTCTTAACTGTTCGCAATGGTGTATCGCAAGGACGGTTCTGCCACCAGGTGCTGGGCAATGCCAACATAAATTCATGCACTTCCAAAATGACTGCATCGTAGTTCAGCTCATTAGAACGTTCGGGTAGCATTTTTACATTCCTCCAAATGCATTTCATCAATAGTTCTGTGAATTTTGGCAAGCCGGCAACTGGGCAAGTCTCACGGAGCAGTCGAATCAGGGCACTATATAGACAACAGAGACATTTTAATGTAAATGTGTAGTCGTATTTGGTATTACCACTTACCAATTTAAATTAGTAAAATTGACCTTGTCAAGGACTTTGACGCATATGCCATTTATTACCTTGTTGTATTGGCCATCATCACCGCTGATAAGTTTGGGGTCTGCCATTAGATGCAGCAGTGAAGACATGAGATTCTTTATACAGGCCACGCTTAGCGTTTTACCAAGAATGTTGGCATAGAAAAATGTGTACATAATGGACAACAACGGTTGGTACACAACTAGAGATTGTGATGTAGGCAGCTGCGAAAGATTCTGAAATTGAATTTTCCAAATATTTTGTCACATTCCATCATATGCGCCGTTTTCATAAATTTTTAGATCACCTTTAGCTGCGCCAAGACATTTTGAATAAATATTTCCTCGTAGTCACGAAGCACAGCTTGTTTTTCAGGTGATTCAATTATAGCACCCAACTCGTTGATAGCAGCTCGGGCTTTTAAAGTATCCGGTCCTCCTACAGCTTTGATTAACTTAACCAATTGTGGATCATGCTTTGGTAACATATCGGAGAGGCTGCAAATATAAGATGCAAGGTAATCAACGGGAGTAAATAAATTTAGAGTGGAATCCTTACTTAGCCATAGTGTTATCCAGTTGCTGTTGTTGATGTTGCGTCTGACGCATTGGGCTTCGATATGGTGAGATTCCGCCAGCCATGCTGGCATTAACTGGCGGAGGAGGAGTAAGATTCTGCTGGATGTGCCGTGAGCGTGCTATGAGGCGATCAAATTTATCCTGAGGATAGTAGATTCCACCACGAGATGGCAGTACCTTGATCGGCTCGTAAAGCAGCGAAATATCGACTTTAGGCAATTCCTTAAAAACCATTTGGTCAACACGAACCCAATCTTTTTCTATATCGGCTATAACCTGTGGATCTAAGCCAAAAGGACCACTGGGTTTCAGCTGCTGAGCCTGTTGTTGTAGCTGCTGCAATTGTTGTTGCAATTGTAGCAACTGTGCTGATGGCGCCTGATCGAAAGTGCTATGAAAGGAAATAAACGGAAAGACAATTAATTCCCATAAGATCAATCTGTTAGTACAATTATTATACATAAAGAAACAGATACACAAACACATATAGCACACCATATTGGCACAAAACAAAACAAAAGCAAAGCAATGACAAGACAAAGCGGAGCAACAAAAACACAATATAAATATAAATATAGAAAAGAAAAAAGGCAAAGCCACTTTACGCCTGTCGAGTCAGGGAGTGTAAGTAGGCCGCAACATTTGTGGCACTTCGTTCCGTCAAATTGCTCAGACCACGCGCGTTTAATTCTGGCTGAAAACTAAGTTAATAGAAAAAGAAGAAAATCAGCGAAATAATAGTATTAAATTAAAAAGAAAGCAAATCATAAAAGAAGAATTACAAAAAGCGTTACAAACTATCTACGGCAGTGCCGTAGCCTCGACTTGGTTCTTATGCGTTGGGTGACCCAGACCCAAAGTTTTAACGGACACAGCGAGTGCTACACTGTCCCAATATTTTACTTATAATAATAAGTCATTGCGAAATTTCTCATTTTTAAAATAGTAGCAGACAGACAACAGATCGAGTTAAGGAAGTAAATGCTTCCCTGTATATGCTGCAAGGGTAATTGTTTATTCGTTAAAATTACAATATTAAAATATATATTCAAATCTGAATTTGGAGAATACTGCTGCGCTATACATAAGATTGTCGTCGAGTCAAGGGTTTTGTGATCTTTTTTCTATAATTCCTCTGCACGGTAGCATTTCTTAAACTGTGACGAAGATACTAAACTCAGTCACAAATTTCATATTCATTACACACACCGAAACACGCACACAAACATCCACACACTTACCCTTCTTCGTTGGGTGGCGGTAACTCATCACAGCCATTGTTACCACCTACGTCGCCATCCTCAATCTCTATGCTATCCTGGCGCGCTACTTGGGTGGCTCCACTTGAAGCCTTTACGCCGGCCATATCAGCCGCTGGTGGTGTTGGCTTTTTGGTCTTTTTGGCCCGTTTGATGCGCTCGTCCAGCATGGACAAATCTTTCTCGTTTAGCTGGCCGATTAGCTTGTAGATTTTATCACCTGCTAAGAAATAGGCCTGCGCAATGCAATTAAGTGCTGCATTACGCACGGAATTGTCACGATCTGAGATTTGGCGAGCAATCTCCTTAAAGGCCACCTGTTGGGAGGGTTGGCAAATGCTTAGGCCATATGATTCTATTAGGAATGACAACTCGTCTAAGCATTCGGTACGTTGACGGGCATTTTTGGACTTTAATCCATCCATTACGTAGGAAAAGACCTTGGTGAAAGGATAGACAAGTAGCACTTGGCGGAGAACGCGACGCACTCCATTGCGGACAGCATCCTTGGGATCGCCAATCTTTAAGAGAAGATGTGGCACAAAGCTGCTGCCCTCATTCTCGGCCAAAATGTACTCCAGCTCGATCAGCATCTGGAATACCTGCGCCAGATAATCCAGACTCTTAATCAGTACAGAAGGGTTGGTATCATAGAATCGCAGTGTCAGCCACTTGAGAATCAAGTCCAAATTGCATATTAAAGCCTTGCTATTTTGGGGCAAATCATCGGTTAGCTGCTCAATAACTTTTAGGTGATAACTGAAAATTGAGGTGTAACAATAGTATTAAATAAATTAGACAACAAATGCGAACAGCTTACCGGAAGTCGTCGTGCAACATGTTGGCCATCAACGCCTTATTCACATTGGCCACTGTCATCTGCTCCCGCAACAATTCAGAGAACTCTTCGCGTGGCGTAGTAAATGTCCATTTTAAAACACGCATCTTTTGCTCATCGATAAGTCGCTGATTTTTAAAGGAGTTCACAGCCAGCAAAGGAGACAGATCCAAATCGTCATCTTTTTTACGAGACGAAGTGGGCGCTGATTTGTTGCTGTCTCCAGCTGCTCCTTTGCCTGTTCCAGCCTTTTGGGCACCTCCTCCCCCTGCACCACTGGCTCCCCCACCCGCTCCACCTCCACGAACAGTTTTTTTCGTGTCTTCAGGTATCGGTGCTTGCTGTTTACCCTTGGGCAGCGGCTTGACTGGCAAATTTGGTCGGGCCTTCTCTAAAGCGGCCATTATATCCTTCTTAGATGCTGGCTTCTGTTTGTCCAGGGCTCGCACCATTGCCTCAAAACTAAGATGAATCATTATGCCGAGCACCGCCTCGTTGGCATTTCTACGCACATCCACATTGCGATCACAGATATGGGCATACAAATGGGGCACCATGGAGGACAGATCCTCCTTGGATATAGATTTTGGCGGTAGTCCGGGTAGCTTATCAGCTAACCAGGCCCACAATTCCGACTTGAGGGCCGGCGATCCAGTTTTTAGGGCATCAGCAATCATTTCATTTTCAAAGAACTCTTTGTAACCGCCTTTCTCACCAAAGCTATTGATGCAACTAAGGGCAGCAGCTCGCACAAAGCTCTTGTTATCGCCTAGTGCATGCAGGAAGCCAGGAAAAAGGATACGCACAAAATTGCGACATCCAGAGCCCATGGCAATGGCTAACTGCTCGCAGATGGATAAGGCTGTCTGTGCAATTTTTGCATTAGAATCAACAAGGCGATGAGCCAGAGCAGGGGCCAGTTCACCAATACTGGGTTTAATTAATTTAGCCTCCGAAATGATGGCCTGCAGTTTGGTCAAACCTTCATTTCGTACCTTCCAGTCTTTGTCGGACATCTCCTTGAGCAAGGTTTCTGTGATCTGTGGCGCAATATCAATTCGTGGCAACAAATCGGCCAAATTTATGGGCTCATCATCAGCTATTTCATCAGCGCCATGATTATCTTGATCACCATGGCCATCTCCTCCTCCGCCGCTGCGCTGTACTCCCCTTATAGGCCTTGGTGGTTTTTCACCTATTTTTTTATCGAACTCGGATTGAATCTGTGATTTTAGTGCCGGTTTCTCACCATCGAAGAACATCATAAGAGCATTGCCCATATACATGGCCATAGTTCCAACCAGTGATATGGCTGCACCACGAACTGTGGGATTTGTACTCTGGACACCCTTGCGTACATCTTCAATAAGCATTTTTGGTTGGAGTTGAAAGCCAAATTCCGTAATTGCTTTATTTACCCAGTTGAATGCTTCCGACTGGACCTTTGGGGACTTTTGCTCAAAGGCAAAACTTAAAACTCGCCCCACAACATGTTCAAGTTTGGTGGCCTCCGCCATAGCGGTGAGAACATCAGCAGCGACTGCTCCATTTTTGGCATCGGCCAGTTTCTCTGTTATCTCGTTAACAACCTGATCAACAGTAATTGTGGTCAATGGATAGTTCTCCGCGACGCTTCGTATAATATCCAGCTTGACTTTAAGCACCTGAAAATTCATCTCTTTGAGGCCGGGCTTGCGTCCACTGATGGTGCGCACAAGGATCTGCGAGATGCCTGATTGCTTGTTATCAAAACTGGTGATCTGACCAAGTAGCTGTTCAACGGCATTCAAACGATTTTTCCAGTTGGTGTCCACAAGACCGCTGAGTATATCGGCAGGCAGAAGTTCATCTGCCTTTCCTTGTACCTCTTCGGGACTCATTTCACGTTCTGTGGCTAATGCTCTGCCAGTAGATTTGGAAGAAACAGCTGTTGTCCCACCACTAGCAGCACCAGCAGCTCCAGCTGGTTTCTTGACAACCTTTCGTGCTCCAGTCGTAGCTGGCCGGGACACTGGCTTGGGATCTACGCTACCAGCTGTTGATTTAGATGCAACTGTTGCTGCTTTGCCTGTCGGCGCTGATGCAGGGCGTGCCTCCTTCTTAGGTGAAGCCAATTTGATCTTGATCTCTGCCTTGTCATGGCACTCCTTGATTTTTGCCATCTTTAGCGGATCCACCTCGACTAGGAGAGGGCCGACTGTCTTTTCGGTCATTAGCTTCATTAAAGTGCCTAATGCCTCGGCACTACTGTCACGGACCGTGGGATCTGATTCGTTGAGCGTCTTGATGAGGTTCGTGCTCAGCAATTTGATCAATTTCTTGTTAAGAGCAGTTGGCTGAGTCCGGCAGAACGCACGAGCCAAAAACAAAGCCGTCTCTGATTTAACACTGGGATTCTTATTGGCCAGAGCCTCGACAATGCATTCTTGCTGGGCCTCAAGTGTGGTGGATGGATAAATGGCATCCATAGCTTCGCGCAATGCTGTCACCACATTTGGTTTTTTCTCTTTGAATTTTTCTAGCAAAGCTGGTACACAGGCCTGGATTTAGAACAAACAAAATAAAAACAAAAAGACACATTAATTTGTCGCTGTCATTATCTTTTATATTTCCACTTACCGCTGCGTATGTACTAAAACGTTTGGCCAATCCTTTTGCCAGCATTCCCAAGCATTTACCAGCCATTGCCACTAACACAACATTCGAGTCCTTGGTGATTACTTTTTTCAAGGCATTGACCAATGCTCCATATTCACCAGCCTCAAGTTTGGGATTGTCTGTCAGCAGCTTCTCAAGCGTCTCCAATGACTCCTTGCGCAGTGTCCACTTCTTCTCTTCAAGCTTGTCGTAAAAATCTTTAGGCATTTTTGAAAGTATATCAACAGGATCCATAAGATCCATGGGATCGATTTCCTCCATCCCTGTGTCGCCGTCATCATCTATGCATATAGAAAAGAAGAAAAAAAAGATATGAAATTGAATTAGTGACATATTTTTTTGCAATTTCAGATAGAGTACAATTACTAGGATTAAGCACACCCATTTGCAAAACCACACAAAAAAGATAAAGAAAAAAAAACCGATATGTTTAACTCTTCAAACTAATCTCAATTTACAATTGTTCAACTTAAATATTAATTAGGATATCTATGACGAAATTTATTGTGAGGCAGACAATGGTTTGTGTGTATTTAGAACACTTTGATATGAATATTAAATTAATTATGACACAAGTTTTATACCTCACAGTCTTCGAACATTTGACAGAATATGAAAAAGTAATGCTATTCAAAATTCACCTTAACAAGAACTTTTGAAATGTCAGAAACTTTACGAAAGGTCTTTTGGCTTGGATATGCTAAGGGGTTCTGAATTCTGAAAATTATTAAAAAAAAAATTAAAGGAATTGGGCTGTGTACTGTTTTGGCCGTCGTGTTTATAGCCACAACTACAATTTGGTGTAATAGGAAATATCAATATAGACTGCAAAATTCGTGCTTACAGTTGAGTAAAAAGAAATTCTTGAAATTCAGTTTTAGCATGGCAATTGATTTGGCATCCAATAAATTTCCGAGTTCTGATTGACAGAATGTCGGATAGCTTGAACCTTTTTTCTGAGTTCGTTTTTGTTTTCGTTTTTCTTTTTTTGGGAATGAACAACAATAAGATGAATTTATGCTACTAGCCATTACCGTTGAATGCATCCTCGATAGCGGCAGTTTCGGCAATCATAGCCTGTTTCTCCTGCTGCGATTTGAGATATCTGAAAGAGGTAAAAAGATGGTTAGTTTTGATTGTATTAGACTTATGATAATGTACGCTTACCTGGAGGGCTCTACCCGTTCACCCTTAAGCTTATCGAATTCATCTTCCAACTCTTTATTGGTGACCTGAGGCAATGTGGAAATTTGTGGTTTCATGGCTGCCCCAATCCAACGATATATTTCCACGGCCAGCAGTTTACCCTCATCCCGCACTGCCTTGTCGCGGTCAGACATTAGAGTGGCAAGCTTCTTTATCATCGGCTTGACGCCAATTACTTTGTGTCCGAATTCATGTAGAGCTAATGTGGCGGCTGCCACACAAGCCGACACAATTTTGGGATTCTTGTGTTCCATACCTTTGACCAGTTCCTCTACCACAGCATCGTGCTTTTCAATCTCCACATACATGAGGGTCACTTGAACTGCAAGTTCTTTGGTTTTGGTCTTTGGAGCTGCAATGCATTTCTGGACAATGCCGGTCATGACGTCACCCACTGTACGACCGGCCAAGCCGCTGTTCTCTACAAATATGAGCGCCGCTTCTAGACCCTTCTCCTGAGCCAAGGCGTTGGAGTCGACAACCATTTTTTTAATTAAACCGGCATATTTGGACCATTCCGGAGATTTCTCATCATCTAAATCTCGAAAGATTTTGGCGGCCTCTTCATAGCCATCAACACGAGCCTTCCACAGCTTGTGTACACATCGCTCCTCAACGGGTAACTTTTTGTACTCAGTGTCCTCGGACATGTTCTGTAGTGTGACCTGACGTCTGTTTCCTTATTAATGGTTTCGAATCAACTAATATGGTAAGGATTCTATAATGGATAAAGTGTTGAAATTCAAAACGATGGGCAATATGTAGTGTCGAGATCAACTTGGGGAAAATCCTAATGCAAGCGGCAATGACAGCAAAACCAGAAATAAAATTTGTTTAGTATTATTATATTTCTCCTTATTTCGTTTGAACTACAACGCTTGGTGCAATCAAGGTAAATGTCTCAAAATTGAGCTTAATTGTGGATGAAATCTTTGGCTCTGTCACCAGCTTTTGTCGCTGTCATGCTTGAGTAACTGCACCCGTAGCGGAGACAGGGTGGAATGGGTGGCAACGGCAAAATAAAATGGGTCGCCGGACCATATTTAGATTTGGCTTTCTTGCCTTTGCTGTTTAATTTGCAGAAATAGAATTGGGCGTGAGAATTAGTCAAATTTTTTTGGGCTTGACAAATATACTTGGATTGGTTAACGCACTACTTGATGAACTCATCATCATCCGGCGTTTGTAATTCTTCTTGTTGTTGCTGTCCATAAATCAGTTAGAAATGCAGACCCAACCCTTGTGAGTAACACGCAAATATAATCTTCTTCTTTGTCTAGGGGATGAGAAAATCGAGCATTCCTTAGTCCTCCTATACTTTCGTCACTTTGCCGCCCTTTCGCGATTGCTCTCTTCTTCTCTGACGCGCACTCGCATTCGAATTAACGGATCAATTCAATCAAAATGTTTGCAACAACACCAACAAATGTTTCTGTGTCTGCTTTGTACTTGACAAAATGTCGTCATTTACCGTTCAACTTCTGTTCTATTTGCATTTGGCAAATATGAATTACCAAAAGATTAGGAATTGAACGCCTAATACAAGTCCAATGGACATGGGCCAATCTCAATCCAGGTGCACTTACCATTAACATGAAAATCCAATAGGGAGGCAGCTGGAGCAACGCAATGCAATAACTTCGATTTTTCACAAAGCGCACCTCACGCACACACATACACACACCGACAGAACCGAAAATTTAAACAGCAGTAATAAAAAAACAATAACTTAATCAACGAAATGCACTTTTACACACTATTCTCGGCAAACATTTATTGTTCGTCTTTGCCGTTGTTGTTGTTAAATAAATAATAAAACTTTTTGTTTGCAGGCGACCAGCGCGTCGTCGATAAAAATTAACATCCGATACTAATGTTAACTAACAGGACCGATTAAATTAAACAACAATTCGAATGTTATTACTTACGCTTTACGAAGTGTCGACGTATCGCTGTGAATGAAAGGCGCGCGCTTATTTAAATTAACCAATTATTTATATGCTTTTAGTGTAATGAATCATTTATTAATGGTGTGGTGTCCTCGTTTCGTGTGATCTCAAGCAAGTGTATGGTATGTCCCCCCATAGATTCTAACAAATCCACCCCCGATTCCTTGCCAAGATCATCCATGTTGACGTTAATGGGTAGTGCCTGCAGTTTCCATTTCTTTAGTAGCGCCTCAATGGACCAGTCGGCACTCCTCTCTTGGTAGCTGAATATAAACTTAGCATTTCGGTTACGCTCCAAAAGAAAGGCTACTGTTACAATAATGTCCTCGAACACGCTGGGATCGTAAAAACAATCAGCGGCAACAATCATATCTAGAGGAGGCAGACGGAACACACTGTTCAGTAAGAGGCCCCAACTCAGGCCAACCACATCAACATCCACCCCCGGCTGCAATTGATTTGCTAGGCAGGATTTGCGTATGTGGGCAAGGGATTTCGGCAGGATGCAATTGTCAGAAAGAACAACTTGGGCATGGCATTTAGCCGCTAGAATTCCCGGTAGACCGGTACCACTTCCCAGCTCTAGTATACGCAGTCCGGCCAGTGATTCCCGTCGATCCCATAAAAAGTAAGCTAGAACTGGAGCACAAGGCCATGTGTAGAAGGAGTATGCACCCTGTAGTAACTGCCGAAAACAGAGAAAATTTCGAGATGTATGTACACTTGGACAGATTTTCCTTTGAACTTACCTCTGGAATTTTTATTTCCAGTTTCCCAGCGCTACTGCTGAATACAAACTTTCGTATGTGCTCTGTGCTGCTTGATGTCGCTATCTCATGACGCATTTTAACTTTAAGAGCAGCGGAAAATATATTTTTTTTTATCACTAAGTTTGTTTACAACCTGCTGGCTTGCCTAGAGATGAGCCGTTAAGTGCCTTATTTGTTATCGATAACTTTAGATAAGACACAGTAACAGGTGAAACATGTCACTGCAACTTGTGAAAAGTAACAAGTCATTTTATGTAATCATGTGCTTCGAAACTTGATTATGTTGCACATATCCATCATCAGCACTTGCTATTAAGTGCTAATTCGTTGCTGATAAAAATAAAACAGTAGTTCAAACTTTTGTTGTCTCAATTCTAGTTAATAGTCACAGCCGTGACTTTATGTTCATCTCTAACGTTAGTCATGACAATATAATCCACTCGCGCCGATCCAGCTGATTTTGTGTTTTATTTTTATATACAAGTTTCTTCTGACCTCGACAGTTATGGAGGGATTTCTTCTGCCAAGTTGAACAAATATTATTATTATGGCGGTATCTAATTGGTGCGATTGGGAACTACAAAGGAAGCTAGGATCAGGGGGATTCGGAGAGGTGTTGTTGTGGAAAAATCGTTCCACACGCCAATATGTTGGTAAGATTAAATATCATTTAAAACTATTTCGGACCTAGACAACCATACATGCACAAAAAAGTGTGAAAGTAATGTCTGTGTGATGAATTCCTAGAATTTTAGCTGATGCAAGCAATTTGTTTGTTTTCGCTCTTTTTGCGCTGCGGTAGGCATTGATAATTGTAAATATTGCATACATTCATACGTAAATACACATGTATGTATGTATGTATGTTCCTACCCGCAAACGCTTACTAATACTAATGAACTGCAGACATGTACCATTTGATCAGTGACATGTCCTGTCCTTTGTGAATCATTTAGTTGATGTTATTAACTGTATTATATAGTATACCCTACTTTTAGCTGGTGTTATCGTCTTTGTATACCATACTTTTCTGTTGTCGTTTTATGTATGTATGTATGTACATACATACATATGTATATTCTGCAAATCACAGTTGATTTTTGTGGGAATTTTGTAAACGATTTACAAACTCTAAATTAAATTCTGAATGCTATAAAATGAATAATTAATTAAATAATTAAGAGTTTTAATTATTTTATCTTACAATAAACAATGTATGTATGTATATGGATGTGTTGTTCAGCCAGACATATGTACATATGTACATACATACACACACAGACGACTTCCGGTTAGTCAAAAACTTGAATGATTTATAGAGTTGTAAAAGGGTATAATAAAAAACATTGCAAATTCTTGTTGACGTCAAACTGGGACTGTGCCCAACTATCATAACAAAATGTATTTATTTGTTCTAATCCATTTATGAACAGCTACCAAACATATCAAGGATGTGAGCTCTTTGAGTGCCGATCAGCAGATTAAACTAAGCGAACGCTGGGGAAAGGAGTATAAATGGACACAAGAGTTTCAGAATGTAGACTGTATAGTGGCAGGTGTAAGACTGGAAGAGAGGGATCCACAATTTTTGCAGTATCTGAATCAGAAGCATATATGCAAATTGCCCGTAATCATATTGGAATACTGTGATGGTGGCGATGTAAGGAAGCGTCTGCAACTTGCTGAGAATGCCAATGGATTACGGGAACTGGAAGTCCGGGAGATATTGCGGTCTATGCGTAAAGCCCTGCATTTCCTGCATTCTGAGTGCAATGTGTGTCATCGGGACTTGAAGCCGGACAATATAGTCATTCAGCAGTGTGGCAATGGCAAAAAGATCTATAAGCTGACTGATTTTGGCTTGGCTCGCCAATCGCCAGACAAGACCATGCTCCAAAGCGTAGTGGGCACTCGTCACTACTTTGCTCCCGAGGTAATAGCAACAGGCAAATACAATAAGTCTGTGGATTACTGGTCGTTGGGTATCATTGCCTATGAGTTGAGCACAGGCACTTTGCCTTTCATACCCCATCAAACGCCCAAAATTATTTTGGAGAATCTGCTTTTAAAAGATACTCAATACATAGCTATCACCGAGGATGCTGTCTCAGGTAAATTGCATTTTCAACGGAAATTGCCATTGGAGCACAACTTAACACAGTGTTGGGCCGAAAAACTTGAGGAATGGCTTCCTTTAGCTCTCGAAAGTGACTACCAAAAACGTGGGGAGCTCGTACCTTCCCCGCCTGATGAAGTACAAGCAGGCTTGCCAGTGGTTTTCAACAAGCTGGACGAGCTAGTTCAGCTGAAAGTGCTCACAATTTTTGCAGTTAGCTGCTACAAGCGTTTGGCTTATGTTATCTCGCCCAACATGACCATGATTCACTTGTCTGAATTGATTGAATTAGATACCGGCATACCAAAGAATAGCATTTGCTTTATTTTGCCCACCGGTCATCCGCATAAAAAGTTAACACTAAGCACTCGTCCCGCGGATTTGTATGTAGAGGAATGGCTGGACACCAGTGAAGGGGCAAAACACTCACCAGTTATGTTATATGTCTTTTATGCTACAACTAAGGAAGCCTTTCAGGCCGGACAACCCAGGGTCTCTGATTCAATGACAGTTTTTATGAGTCCTGATTTTTCCAACAATAAATCTTGGGTAATCCAACACTTTAAGTTGCTTGTACATCATCTTGTTAGCACCGAGCAAGAATATTTAAAACTATTTCTTCTCGGTCTCCAAGAATATGCTATTTTCTTGGAGGATGAGTATGTGCAATACGTGGAGAAGGTTGTCAGTTTAAATGAGGAGAAATTAAAGACATATGGTGCCTATAATCTTCTTAAGAGATACATGCAAACATTGGACAACAATGTAAGTAGATAGATAGAAAATTTTGTATTACATTTATTTCTTAAATGTCTTTTCTGTTTTTCTTTGACCAGGCTCAATGTTCAGAATGGTCAGTGCTGGAGAGTGATTATATGCAAAGAATGGATTTGGCCGAGAAAACCAAAAACCACTATGAATCGGGTTTAAGAAACTCCAAGGAAAAATTGAATGTGGCGCAGCAACTTTGCAAGGAGTGGATTGAGCAGGACGTGTTTAATCTGTAAGTGCTGCCAGTAAATGTAAATTCAAAATACTAATTTCTCATTTACTTAAGGAAATCTTTACGACATCTTGGCAGTGACAGTAAGGAACATCTGAGAAACCTAATTTATGACATGGCAATTCAGCGTGAAAAATTCCTAAAAGACCCTGGAATAAAACATCTGAGTACAGCATTGTTGCAACTGAACTCGCATTTTTGCAGTTTAGTTAACACATCGCAGAGCTGTCTGAAAAGCCTCGAGGCTTGTCAAGAAAAGCTGTTGCATTATTTGGGTATGTTAACATCTCAGGCGCAATCTCAGGTGAAACCTCAGTCGATGCCAATGCTGGAGCTAAACAATTCCATGCAACGTTTGAGCTTTGATGTTTCTGTGGATTCTCTCGTTAATCCCGCCACAGATATGTTGATCAGGGAGTCGCTGCAAATGGAACAGCTGTAAGAAAATGCCTTGAAACCCCTAAAACTATGTTCTTATTCGATCCATATTCTTTTCAGTATGCGGCAAGATATGGAGATTGACCAGCCATAGTTGTATGACTTATACTATCGGATATTTTAACCCATTTTTTTTTAATGGAATTACTTATTTTTACTGAGAATAAGCACCGCATGCATCTAATTCTTTTTTTTAGAAAACATTTGCATTTAGCTTTATCAATTCATGGAAAACTTGTTTCTTACTTTTATTGTTTCAGTGAATTTTTTGTTCAATGTTATATAATGCATATATATATACGTACATTTGCATGATACCGCGTCCCTTATAAAGGATGTTTCTGTTTAAATTAAATATGTACCGATACTTTGTCACAGCTATAAAATAAAATATGTTTTTTACATTGGAAATTGGTTATCTTTTAGGTACGAAATTAATGATTGTAATAACATACATATGTAAAGGCCGGATATAGTATTTTCTTTTCCCGTAAATTTTTTGATTTCGCCATGTATAAATTAATGGAAAAGATTTTCCACGGCTAGCAACCTTTGCCATTTCCCATTAAACTTTTCTCTAATTACTACAGCTGGATAAAAATATAAGAAAGCAACCATACGTTATTTTAATGTACATATGCATTGAGGTAGTAAATATATAATAGCAAAGCCAAAGTCAGACGACTTGGCTAACTAAAACAAAACGAAAACTGCTTAGGATTGCAATGTCACTTGAAACGAATACTGCATATGCAGCAAAATACAATATATCCAGAGCTGACTATAAAAGCAAACGCAGCAGTCCAAAGAATTCACAGTCGGGAAGCAACAATGAACGTAACAAGATCATATTGGTTGAGAACTCTGCTACTGATAGTTGGACTTGGTAGCCAAGTGCTGGCTAAGCCCCAAGGCAAATCGAGCCGACTGCGTGAGTAAATATGAAAGCATCATAAACAGAATATTTCTAAACATAAATTTTATAGCTACTTTTCTTAAGGTTTGCTATCGCGATTCTCCTGAATTAAATGCTTGTGCAAAAGAATCTTTTCTGATGTTGAAACCACGTCTAATGGATGGCATACCAGAACTGTATATACCACCAATGGAACCTCTAGTTGTACCCGAAGTGAAAATGGATCAAGATTCAGGGGCTATTTATCTGCATTCGGTTTATAAAAATGTTAAAATTTCGGGTATATCCACGCACACCTTGAACGATTTAAGAATTGAGCCAAGTAAGCTAAAATTTATAGTTTCCATGACCTTCCCCAAGTTGCATATGGAATCGGATTACAGCATTAAGGTAAGTAAAGTCCAACATTTTTGAATAACAAAACGACAGAAAGATTTCATTATTTCTAGGGCAAAATAATGATGATGCCACTGCTGGGCGATGGTCGGTGTCAGGTGGACATAAGTAAGTGGATCCGGTACATCAACAATGGTTGCAATTTACAATTGTTTTTCCCTTCCTTTTCAGCTAATATAACAATGAATACGGAAATGTATGGGCAGGAGTATAAGAAACAAGGATCTACATTCCTAAGGATTATTGATATTAAGGTTAAGTACGACCTATCAAATGTTCACATGCATCTGGATAATCTATTTAATGGAGATAAGGCCTTGGGTGAGCGTATGAATGATTTTCTTAACGAAAATTGGAAATCCTTGGCCGAGGAAGTGCGTCCCCTTTTAACGAAAGCTTTGGTGGATATTTTGCGAGCCTCTATCGACAAAATATTCGATGTGTTTAGTTATGATGAGCTGCTGCCCAAGAAGAAAGAATAAGCGTCTAGTTTCCTATAGAAATGTGTTTCTTGCTTTAATCGTATTTAATAATTGTGCAAAATAAATTAAATTAATGTAATTTATGAAAAATTTTATGGTTATTTATGTTAGACTAACCATAGTTTAGTGGGCATTTTCGAAAAAACATTGTTCCACAGACCATGGAATATATCAGCCAAGCCCAACTCGAGATCAGGCCTAAGTTCGGCTATTACCACGTTACCATTCTGATTCAAAAATGTATTGATAGAAGCAGCCAGTATTTCGTTACCATTGAACAGATTCTTGAGATGAATACGCATGGCCCCCACCTCAAAACTAACCTTCATCTCGTCAATATGAATGATTTCGTCCCCTGTTTGAGTCTCATTCCTTAAGGAAATTTTCGTATATACAGCTGTATGGACATTTTTTAGCGCCATTGCCACATCTCCATTGCCAATTAGGGGTAAGAGCAGGATATTACCTTTTAGATTATATTTCGCTCGTATCCGTAGACGTGGCAATTCTAATTCAAAATTCAAATGACGTCGTTCCAAGTCAAGACTATAGTGAATGAAAACAAATATCTTGAATTTTTGATATTATATTTTTGAGTTTTTGAGTCTCACCTAGCTCGTCGCACTGTGGCATTTGAAGGACCTCGAATAACCAAATTTTGAAAACCGCCGGCAAGAACTAAGTTCCCGCTACCTTTGGACACAGACACCTGATCGATGTTTAATGGCTCGAAACTTTTTACACCAATCTCAGGAATGCCAGCGGCCAATGCCGGAAAGCATCCTTCAAACAGCTGGCGAAAACATTTATTCTCATTAGGATTGGAACGCTTACAGGTCTGTAGCCAGGATGCTAAAGGATGATATAAGCGGAAAATATTTTTAACTATTATTCATCTAAAAAAATGATCGAATATTTTATTTTGTTTATAATACTTTATGTAATTCTCTATATATATTTATTAGTTGAATTTATGTTGAAAATCTGATTCACAATGAAGGTTTCACGAATGCCAATTTCCTATTCACTTTTAATCTTTCACATCGATCAAATATAAGTGACTCTGACTACTTACGCCTCTTCTCCAATGGTGGTTTATTGTTAACAATTTCTCTTGTATAGGCTGCTGTGTCTTGTATTAAAAAAACGACACCGATGAAAAATAAACTTTTAATAAATTTCCAAGTAATTGCTTTCAACATGATATGCATTATCCTGATATCCGTATGGAGACTATATTTTATATTCGTAGCCGTAGTTGTGTGCGACCGTTTACGCCAACGCTTGATGACCAAGTGTTGGAACCTGGTCCGAAAAACGTTGTACGAAAGTGAAAAAAACCATGATATTAGTTTATAATTCGTGTGATGGTTGTATGGCCAGCGGCCAGTTTTTGTATTTTTCATTTTGTTTTTGTACTCTCTTGCTTCGAATTCCGCAATTTAATGTTGAATCGGTTGTTTCAGTACTGGTGAGATTGTTCATAACCTGCTATCATTGGCTTTGTCGTCGTTTTTATACCCTCTTTACTGATCTTACCTATATCATATGTTTATAGTTTTCAAAATTAAAAAACTACCCAAAATTCCAAACATATGAAAATATAATCTTCTAATTCTTATTTTCAGAGTAATGAAATGTAGAAAATCCAACCAGTTATAAGTACCTCGATTACCCATTCATTGCTATTGGTATTTGAATCTTTATTTTGATTTTGAATTTTACTTTCGCTTTAACGCCACCAAAACAATTTTCAACTTGTTTATGTTTGTGGTTGTTGCGCCACCAATTTTACCATGCCCCTTGTTACCCAAACTGAATGCCTCCAAAGAAAAAGAGAGAAAAATACACAAAGAGCGTGATCAAGGAAAAAAAAAAAGAAGCTGTTCACCTGTTGACTTCTTCTGGTATTACGCAGACAACGTCTTGCAACGCTGCCATCCACTTCACTGTCATGGGTGTTGTCTGGTTTTTTATACCCTCTATCAATTAAACAAAAGGGTATGCTACCCAAAATGTCACTAATGAAAAGGTAAAATTCATATTGCTATATTGATCTACCTCTTGATAGAGATATACGCAGATTTCTCATAAATCCCATAAATTTATTTATGCGATTAACGATTTTTAGATCTTTCTATTTTGTCTCGCTGGTCGTTTGTGAAGCCCCTGATCGATGTGGGGTATTTTTGCGTCGGCGCCTTGCTCTTGTGTACGTTACTTTTTTGCTGCTCCATTGCCTGCATTTTAGGGGCAAGTTTTTTGCCTCTTCAACTTGTTTGTTTGTTACGCAGTCGCTGTAATTAACATTGTGACCGATCATTTGTGGCCCCAAACAGATGAAGACACGAATATGCAAAGTCTCCCACATTGCTGTGGGGAAACTGTGCGACTAATCATCATTATCAGTTACAGCTCCAGCTATAGGTCCAGGTATAATTTAGGTGAGGAAGTTACAAAATTTGCTGACTCCCCAGGTCTTGGCTTGGCTTAACAACATACGATTACATTATCTTTAATTCTCGGCATCTTAGTCACTGCCCCAAAAGGACTTTACTAATCTTAAATTGTTTCAAATTTTTTTTTTTAATTTTTGTATCTTATAATTTTGTATATTTCGGTTAACAAACTCTTAATTAGATAATTAAGACTACTTTTTGGCGACTCTCAGTTGCTTAAAAATAAATTTCTTACTGTGGAAATAAAACAGTAAACAGTTTTTAGATTAGATACGTGAGCAGAGGCTCAACAAATCAGATTGGGTTCAAAATCATCAATGTTCAATTGATCTATTAATATGCAGGTCAGATTTATAAAATTGTCGACAAAGTTTCAATTTTAATCACCAGTAGCGGCATTGACCGGTTAAATTTAACAATTGAAATGTTGCGAAAGGGTCTTTGGTTTGATTTATGTATGCAATTTCAAATATACTCTTGAATTTTTATTTAATTTTTGTAGTTGCCTACTAGTAGTCAACTTTTGAAAACATTGCCTACTTTTCGGATGAATTTGAAATTTAACTGAAAAGCTAATACAAATTTTTTTTTAGCATTTGTTTATTATTGCCAATATATTTTAAATGTGAATGGCAAAAGTTTTTTTGAGTTTTGGGAAGCTTTGGTGATTAATACAGTCGTTTGTAACAATGTCGCGAGCGTGCATCTATTTTTTTTTGCGGGAAATCACAATGTTTTATAAAATGATAAAAAGCTTTGAGAAAATTTACTAACATCGGAGATAAATGACGGCATTCACAATCAGTTGGCGACTAAAAGCTATTCAGTGTGCATGAGCAGTTGATCTCTAAGTGTTTTAGACTTTATTTCTGTATTTGTATGTATGTATATATACATAGATTGCAAAGTTTAAGTTTTGATTATATAAAAGAACACGCGTTAACGTAAATTTAATGTAAAATGTATTAATTTATTAATGATTTATTTAAATTTTAATGGCAGCCGCAGTCAATTGTCGCCTAGTGTCCAGATGCTCTCTCTTAGTGTTTCTACATTAATTTCTATAATTGTGTTTGGGCGTGTTTGTATATGTATGTAAGTGTTAAAGTTTAGTTTTTAATAGACTTAAGTGTGTGTATGTTTGTATTTATTTACTAATTATTGCTCCTTTAATATTTTTATTTCAATAGCGGCTACAGACAGTTGGTGATTCATTTCCCTGATAACAGCAGTACATCCGCCTGACTAACAATCTGCAGATAAGAACTAAATTTACTTTCAGTAAAATCTTCGCAAATTAGTTAACCCTTTTATAAGAGATACGATATCTTGTTGTAAAGGTAAGTTATTGATATATACAAGTTATTATAATCCTTTACTTGTGCGATGTCACTAAGTGAGAATGTTATTTGGTTGATCTACCGATTCAATTTTAGCTTTTATAACAGACTGAAACTAAAAGTACAAAATATTAAGCATAGAAATTCAGAGCAATGACAATACATGTGACAATAATCTATGCATACAAAGAGCCAAGCAAGGAGAAAATGGAGATGATGGAAAGGGTGGATTTTACGGAATTTTTGGTAAAAATGGTTGGGATGTTGCTTGGATGGATTATGCTGGATCTGGATGGCCAGTGTTCTATGGTAAAGATGAAAATAGCACTCTGCAAATCGAATTTTACTCAGGAAATTCTCCAAGCCGTGTATACTGCTCATGTAGGAATTCAGAATGGAAATATGCTGGGATAACGACTTCACGCTTAGAGCATTCGAATATGAAAAAATTTGATGAACGTCAAAGCAACAAGAGGCGAATTTGGGTCAATCAATGAAGGCCGAATTATCGCGAATTCAGCAACGCGATTCGAACAGTAAAATCTTTAATTTGCAGTCAAAAATGCAAGGTCTTAAAAAATCTGCCCTTCAAAATATTACAGCAACGGAGGAACAAGAGTTGAAGCAAACCTTTCACGTTAAAGTAATGCGTAACACTCGATTTGAAGGCACGAAAAGTTCCCGCCATCGATGTGCTGCCAATCGAAAAGCATTGTTAAATACAAAACCTTCTAGTAAAACTGTCAATTATAATGACTCTTTGCAAAAGTTGGAAAAACTGGAAAATGAATCAAACAGTGAGGATCATGTGGGAAGTATTGATGAACTAATAAAACAAAAATGTACCAGGAGACTGGCCCAATTGGAAATTTCCAGCCTCTCTTTATTGCGATATATCGCTATTCCCCTACATTAACGTTCGAAATTGGTTTGAGTGCTCACAACGCGTCTCGGTATCTTGTTAAACTCAACCAGGATGTATTCGAAACCATTACACACCGAACTTTGCGTACGATGCGTCAGTATCTTTGTAGTGATGAAAAAACTCAACGCACAAATATAACAAAATATTTAACACAACTACAGAAAAATAGAAAGGCAAAAAAGATACTGATGTCACCCCTAAGGGATATGTCCTTGAAGCTGGGGGTGCAGAAGTAGCTCATGTGGAACTAAAAAAATTCTACAATCTTTACGAATTTCATTTGAAGCGTCAAAAAGAAGGACTTATAGCATTCCCCGAAATTATACTAAATTGTACTTCAAAAATAGGCATATTGCTGCATGTATATAAGAAAAACTGTCAGGTCATCATATTGATTAGGAACAACTGTATGTATAATTTAAAAATGTACAATTGATTGATTCTATCTGTTTCTGTTCTAGGACACTATGAAAATATTAATAGATAAATACGAGTAAATGAAAATAAAAGAAAAGTAAATCGCTAGGTTCATTCGATTAATTATTTATTTTAATCAATTGCATATTTTTCATATACTCTCTCGAGTAATATATACTATATGGCTAAATTTAATCTATAATTTTGTGCATTTCAAATAAAACATACACACAATTGGAATGATGCATGCTAATGTAATAGAGTCTACGATTATCAGTTAGCAAAAACATGTAGGAATACCCGATTATATGTATTTTGTACAAGAAATTTACAACTTACAACTGACATTAAACTCTATGCGCTGAAGTCTTTTCAAGGGGGGAGAAGAGTGTTGGTGTAGGGAGATCACAGAGCAGAGCTCTTTTTAAGATGATGCCATCAGTTTGGCAGCCTGAATTACATTATGCTGATGGTGATAGCCTGCCAAATCGCTGGCAGCTCCACCGGCCATTGCGGCAGTTGAGGCAGCTGCTGCACCACTCAATGCCCCAAATGATGCGCCAAAATAACAATTGTTCACATAATCATAGTTGGTGGCATTCGTTTCCGTTTTCACGCCATATGCAGCCGCAGCTGCTGCTGCATGTAAATGATGCGCCATTCCACCCACACCCACTCCTACACCCATTCCACCCATACCGCTAACACTCATGCCAGGATGTCCAGACTGATGATGCGAGTGATGATGATGATGATGCTGATAGTGTGGCGAGGGTGTTCCATTGCTCAAACTGGGCGTGTCTGGGGCAGTTGCATTGCTACTTAGTGTTGTGTAGGCGGAAGCTGAACTACTGCTGCTAGGTGTATATATTTGAGAGCCAGTAGAATGTAGCTGCCTTGAACCTAACTGCGTTTGATGACCACTAGCTGCAGCACTTGTATGTCCATGTGGCTGGTGGCTTTGTGTTTGCAGTTGTTGTTGCTGTGTCGTCTGGCTCTGCCCTGTGACCGGAGAGTAGTGAGAGTAACATTGCTGATGCGTTTGCTGTTGATGGTGCTGCTGCTGCTGCTGTTGGGCATGATGCTGATGCTGAGTCATTTTCAAATCCGTGTGCAATTTGCTGAGCCCGTGACGCTCTAGACTGAGTGACGGCTTTAAGTCTGTTGAACAAAAAAATATAGTAACATTAATGGGTTTAAATTCGTCACATATTAATACAAGAGATTGCATTCTGAAATGGCTAATAGAACCTAGTCAAATTGTGCACTTACCATGCTCCTCCTTGCACTCCTTTATGGTCTCGAGATTTGTGGTGCCACCTGATCCTGAACTTCCGCCAACTCCAACTCCTACTCCAACTCCTGTGCCATTGCCTGTTTTTTTGGGTTTTCGTTTTCGCGTTTGTATTCCATCCTTACGCATTGCCAATGGTCGATTGACTCCATGTAATTTATAGTACAATCCACAGGCATTGCACACTGGTTCGCCATCATTATTACGACGCCAGAGAGTTGTGGTGCGAGTGCCACAATTTGTGCAGCATAGTCCAAGGCGTCGGGTGGCTGTCTGTGTGGTAATGAGAATTATCAATCAATATGTACATATATACTGTAAAATTTAGTTTGGACTACTCACTGCACTCACCAGGCGCTTACTAGGCTTAATCAGCGGCCTATTCATGCCATTCATTTTATGATACAGGCCACATGCATTGCATAGATAGTGACCAGTGCCGTCGCGACGCCAAAGAGGTGTTGAGATGGCTCCACAATTGACACATTCGCGCCCCTCTCCAAACTGAAAATCCATGGCACTCTCATAGGGTGACGATCGTTGAAATCCTGTTGGATCATAGGCACTGCGCCAGGATCCCATCATGACTGCCGCATTCTGTGTGTAAAACTGGGCCGGCAATTGGGCATGGGCTGAACTAAAGCTATCCGTGGTCCAAGCATTCTGTGCAGCGGCGCTACCAAAATGTGCTGCCACATGGTTGTATTGACGGTTCGAGGGCACATACACCGGTGCATTGACAGCCTGCTGGTGATGATAGCCAGAAGCGCCAATGCCAATACCCACACCGGAGCTGGCTGCTGCTGCTGCAGTGCCCGCAGCCGCAAGATCTGTGTAGGCGGCTGCTGCCACAGCACTAGAATGATACATCTTGGAGCTGGCAGCGGCCGCAATGGAGGCCACTTGCCTGTTCTGATATTCGGCGCTGTACTGCTGATCCGAGGTGGACTGCAAAAACATTAAGGATATGTAAAACTAAATTAATATTTGAACGTTACATTTATATTTCCATCTAGTTCTTCATCTCTGCTCTCATTGGGCCACTCATCGTTGGCAGCCATTTTGATTTCGTTTTTCTTTTTTTGTTTGTAACACAACAAGGAAGGGAGGGAGTGAGTGCACCAAAACGACAAGAGAGAGAGAAAGAGAGCAGAACTCGTTTACTGCCCTTTTGCAGCTTCAACTCTCACAAAAATAATGGCGCTCCGCCTGAGTGTATAACTATATATATCTGTATCTGTATTTGTATCTTGGGGCATCGCCCAGCACTTATCTCATGGCACTCCACATTAATATAAGTTTGTGCATTTACATATATTAAGGAAGAGTATAAATTATAAAGGCTAATGTGAGTTCGAGTAGAAATAAATAAATAATGTAAATCTCTCTTATATACTGTATATTAATGTGTCAAAACTTTATTAAAATAGTTTGTTTTTAGTTTTTTTTTTATATGAGCCTAAATGGCTTTAAATTTTAGTAACTCAAACATTACTATCTACTGTATGTATCTAGTTACTATCTATGACTCTAAATGTTTAATTTAATTATTTTAGTTGATCTAAATATTGTTTTCCTCTTTTTATTTAGAAATCTGTAATACTTTCATCACAGAAATCGAAAAGATAAACATTTTTCATTGTTCATTCAACAATTTTGCACCAAATGAAAAGTTACTCAAGTGCTGTTGTCTGTTTTATTTATTTTTGAATTTGAATTGTTGTTGCTATTAATTTTTTCTTACAAAAAAAAAAAGTTCAATAACCAAAAAGGAGAAACAACAAAAATCTTTGCCTCACATCAAATTCAATTAAGGCGCCAATTGCATATTTTTATTTATGCGGATATATGTACACGTTATATATATATATATACTACAGTAACAAACAAATAAAAATGATCAGAAAACATTTGACGTCTTTATCTTATCCCAGATATTTAATGCGATGATGTATGAAATTTTTAATTTGTAATTTTTTCTCTCTCCGTCTGCCTTTTTGAATTTTTGTGCTTTTGCTCTCTTACACATTAAGCAGATGGCCTGAGGTTTTGAATATATGTATATAAAAAAAAAAATATTGAAATCTTGCCGACGGAAAATTTTCAATTGAATTCAATTAATTTTCCTAAATAAATAAAGAGAGAGAGAAAATAGTTTAAGAAGGCTATAATAATGTCAAATATTAGCACATTTAAAATGGGAAATTAGTCCTCCTCACATACATTAGGGATAAAAAGTTCACTAAGAAGTTTATTAAAAAATTGAGTGAAGTGAATGCAGATTTCTTCGTTGTCATTTTATTATAAATAAACCTTTTATTATTTGTTAGCTTTATAAATTTATATGACAAAAATTGAAAAAGGAGTTCTCTGAAGATGCTAAAGGTAAATAGGTAAGATTTATATGTACATATATCATGTTCTTGTAAACAAGTTTCAAAGTTTTATATTTGCAGTTTCGTCAGGGGCAAATACATATTTTTGATTTTAGGTACATTTTCTTTAAAAGAATTCAAAGGAATTCAATGCAAAAGTCATCTTAGTCACTTAGACCTTTTGAATTTTTTTTTTTTAATTTTTTTTTGTATTGCTTTTCGACTATAAACAATGATTTTGTAGTTTTCATAACGCTTGATGTATACATTATGTATCTATATGGTCATAATTTGATATCTTTATATAATTTACAAAAAAAATGTTTACAAATAAAATAAAGAAAGATATTGTTAAACGAAAGAAAGCTCTGGTAAAGAAGAAAAATAAGAAGTAGTGAAATGAACGTCAACGAGTATCAAAGAGTTGACCACGCGTTCATAATGATGTCGCTCCCTTTAGAAGATCACTCGATCAAAGGGAGCGCCATATTCAGACAAAACCCATGGACGGTGGAAGATCAAAGAAGGCGGCGACCACACGAAAAATTGTCAACAAGCTGCTACAAGAATCAAAAGGAGAATTAAAAGAAGGAGATCAACGGCATGCTAAGGATTGGTATTAAGAATCGGCGCTTATTAAAATGCGACCTGAAAGAAAGAAGAAGTGGTCCAAAACGGGATAGAAAGAGAGACCCAAAGAAACGAACAAAGGGAAAGGGAAAAATCAACGCCATCGGCGAAGGCGAGGAATTAAAATAAACAGCAATAAAAAATCAATTTAATAAAAATGAACCACCGACCCGAGAGTTGAAACCAAAACCAAGATCCAAGATGATCTGATGCTCCGCTGCTGCTGCTGCTGATGATGAGAGGACGATGAGTACAACGTTAATAATTTGTCACCGCAAATGAAGGAATAAAAACAAACAGAGAAAACCACTTGAGACCAGAATGAGAGAATCTTGGCGAACAGGGAAGTGGAGTGAATGGAAATTACTTAGGTTTAATGTGGAGTTTTAAGTGGTTTTTTTATATGGCTAGGAGCCAAGGCAAGTCAACGACAACAAAAACCGGGTAGTGCTATGCGAATGCATCTGGCTGACTGGCGCTCTATGTCAAGGAAGCGATCCTGTTTTTATACCACTCAAGTCCACTCACTCTTGCACTTCACTCCGCTCCAACTCCACTTGTTGTCCCGCATCTGAAATACACTTGACTCAATCATTGATCATTTGCCTCTAACGGATGTGAATCTAAAGGTTGACATACTGTTTTTCTCTTCTTCTTTTTTTTGCCAATCAGTTTCAACTCACTCCAAATCCAAAATGAATATAGCTAACTCATAGAAGGCCATTCATTTAATTGGTTTTCATTCGTTTAAAGTAAGGTATTTTAGGAGCCATTTCAAGTCATATTTGGACTGAAAAACAACTCCATTCTAAACACTCAACACATAATTTAGACTATACGATAATCTAACCCTAATTGACACTTCTTCAAAGGGTTTATTAGTTAGTAAATCTTTTGGAATTTGTAAGCACGGAATTCATTTTAAAGAAAATCTAAAGAAAGAGATTACAATGCAAGTTCGCAATTTGGAATTTGTTGGAATTTTGATTGATTTTTTATATTTTGTTGGTTTAATTTAGATATATCTGATCAGGTGATATAGATACATTTGTTTTCTAAATAGATTAAAAATAGAAAACTTTTCAGATATTCTTGGCTCGACAAATTTTAAACTGCTAACTTGAAAGTTATTTTAAAACAATAAGCAAACTCTTTCTAAATGTTAATACATATTGTTAATTTATATTAATTTCAACTTGTTGTTAAACTGTCTAATTTATATTTAGGCTAATCTAAAAAATCTTAACAGATACCTAATACAAAGAAGTCGCATTCAAAAACTTCAATAAAAGCTATATATTTTTTATTATCGCTTCATAATAATGAAAATAAAATAATGTAATTTAAAATAAGTAAATAAAACTTACATCGCCATCACTTAGCAAAATGCCCATAATTTATGATTAAACAATTTGCAATTTTCCGTTTTTTTTATGGTTTTTGATTTTTATATTTGATGCCAAAAGTGATTTATGTATATGCACAGTTGAAAATTTTCAAATTGAAATATGCAACACGATACTCAAATTGAAACACAATTTAAATTAATTGCATAAAATTTGTGCAAAATGTTTTATTACGCATTTATGGTAATGTTTATTATTTTATATGGCACTCGAATATTTTATTTTATGGCAACAATTATAGTAATAAATCGTAATCTTTATATTCCATTGACTGTTTATTATCCACTTTTTCTTTGGGGAGCACAATGAGACAATCGAACCGACTTCCTTGAGATGTACAAACAAACTAAAAAAACGCCCGCAAAGTAAACAAAAACTTAATCCCAAAAAAATCCAGTTCAAGTCGACCGATCGACGTTGACGTTGACGTCAACAGAGACGCCACCACACGCAAAATCGGAAAGAAGTCAACAACGGCAACAACATAAAAAGTCAATTTCATCAATGGGCAACGGGGCACTCTGAGTTCCAGGGACTCTTACTCCGTCCCCGACTTCGTCTTTGGAGTGTCACTTGCAGGCGTCGCCTTCACACACACGCACTTTTCCTCTCCCTCTGTTGCTCTCTGGCCTGTGAGTGTGCGTTTGTGTGTGTAAGAGGGATAGTAAGAGGGTCTGACAGGTAAAAATTTGTAGGTGCATTTAGCCGTCGGTCTCAAAGAGACAAAGAACAGGGCAGAGGCAGAGACGGCGCTCAGTTCCACACACACAGAAAAATTAGTCAATTTCATGTAAGTCTCTCGTACTTGAGAAATTGAAGCAGGTTTTCAAACAGAAAAAGAGAGAGAGCAGCACTTGAAAACGGTAGGCACACCACTTAGAAGTGAGTATTTATAATCCCTCTTAAAGACTCCCCGATTCCACATCTCAGACTCAATCTGAAACTCAAACTGGAACCGTGATCCCGTGTGATCATCATCAATGTGTTTAGGGGTTTGAATGGGTACAGCCCATTGTCAGCAGCTCATTAAATTGGTTTTGGACAGTCCCTTTATTAGGGGTTCGTCCAGAGGTCTCATTGACAATGTTTATTTTAGTTTATAATGATGTGTAATTAATTAGAAATGGTCAAATTGTTTAAGGCAAACCTACCTTAAGAAGTAAACAAGAAATATCCATGTTAATTAATGAGACAAATATTTTATAACAAAAGGCATTCATAGAAAGCATTATACATAAACTGATCTAGCAATTTTTGTCTTTTAACTATTTTCTAAAAATTTAGTTTATAATTTAAAAACGAAATCTTTGATGGTGTCAAAATATACAACATTTTTGCTATTTAATAAATTTATAAGAAAATTTCTTTAGATTAAGATTAAGATTAAGATTAGATTAAGATTAAGATAGTCTGAAAGTTCAGTAATTACAATTACATATTGCTATATTTATTTCATACGATCGATAAACATATATATTTCATACAGTATGAAATGTGTATAACAGAATGTACTCAATGATTTAGACCCATCATTAATCAAATGATATGGCTTAGTTCTTAGCACATATTTCATACCACCTTCGAAATAAACCAAAAAAAAGGGTTCTTTAGGCTAACTCCCTCAACAAGAACAAAAACAAATTCATTCCATTAAAATGCAAAAACCAAAACAAGAGGAGGGGGAGAGGCAAACAAAAGGTACGAAAGATGTCAAAACAAAAAACCGCAAGGCAGACATGCGCATATTTCAATCTACGCTGACACATCCTGCTGCGCTAATGGACCTTAATTTGTGAACAGCTTTATATATCATGCGCCAGACTCCGTTAATGTGATCATCCACACGATCTCAAATTGGCCACGGGCACTGGGCAGGGGTGATTAAGTTTTCAGTTCAGCTTACTGAGTTTACTCGGTAAGAAAGAAAGAAAGAAAGGCCCATAGTAAAAGAAACTGGAACGACACGGCACGCGCTTTCCTGGAAATGGAAAAATACCCAAAGAAAGAGAAAAAAATGAAACCAGAGAGAGAAAGAGGGAGTACAACTGATAACAACCAGACAAATGATAATTGCCTTGGCTCCAACAATAATCCTTTGAGAATGTATAAAAAACTCTTACCGTTTGCGGAGGCAAATGTCACCAACGAAAACTAAAGGAACTCACCGCCGGCCCTAAGAAAGAATCTTATGTAATAACAATTTTCTATTGATCATCATCATTGTCATCTCTTTCTCTGACTCTCTCTCACTCTCTCTCTCTTTCTCTATCCCCCTGTTTGGTTTGCTCTCTTTGGCACATTCGGCAAAGATGAAAGCAATCTTTATTGGTTTTTGTAGTGATTTTAAGTGGATTTGTGGTTCGATTCTTAATGGTGAAGTGCGCCAGTTTCATCTTCAGCACTCTTGGTTCACCTCTTTTCTTGATTTGAATCTTTCTGTTGTTTTTTTTTTATTTTCTTCTGCATCTTCTTCATGGCTCCATGTCTGCTCGTAATATCGTTTTTATTCAAATTTTAATGTTTATGTTTTTTATTTTTACGTAATTATGAGAATATTTCAGCTGTCATCAGACAGGGACAAAAAGTGTTTTAGGCAATTCAAAAGGGGTAAGAGGGTTTTATGTAGGAAATGCATCTATAGACGGGTTGTTCTTAAAGATCTTTAATGACATCTCATGATGAAAATTTCAAAATGGATTTAACAATTTTTATATTTCAAAATTAAAATGTTCCGGAAAAGTCTTCTGTTGTTAAGACTTCCTGTATCTAAAGTAAAATAATCAAAGTTAAAAATCTAATATCCTGTTTTAGTTTATCTTAAGCGGCATATGTTTTAACTTCAACTAATTCTACAAATTCAATTTGATTTATGCTTATCAATTAATGATATAGAATCAGTAAAGGTTTAGTGATGGCGTTTAAAGAAAGAAATGATTAATAATCTAGAACTGATCTAATATAAAATGACTTATAAGCAAAATAAGTATACTCTCAAAAATTAATACCAAAAACGTTATAATTTTGAAAAGAAACCAAATAGTTCCCAAGATTATACTTCGTGCAATCTATATATTTTTTCTACCTTATCGCATAAGCATTAGAGCAGAGTAACCACTCAGCAATTAATCATCACATAGCCGCCCCGAGCCGTTACCCGAAGTGGAAATTGTCAAAGCACTCAAAAGTAAAAAAAAAAGAGAAAGAATAAAACAAACTCTTACACACATACACACTACAAACTCATTGAAAGCACTTCACAACCCACTAAAATGCAATTGAAATGCGGCTACTTACGAATTCCAAACGAAAGAACTCAATTTGAATGGCAGAAGATAAGCTACATAGAGCAACATAGAACCAAATAAGCATGTTTGAGCATTTAACTGATTGTTCCAATCGGTGATTTTGTGTAAAAAAAAAAAACCAACAATAACAAACATAGTGTCAGTCTATAAAATATCGCCTTAACTTTACATATACAATCGGCGTACATATACATATATATGAAGGCCCACTTGTGCCTTATCATTTCTACTTGGGGGAATGATGGCGGAAATGGTGCCTTATTGTTGTTATTGTTGCCTCAAGCAATTTGCTGATAATATTTTATTTTGTATGCATTTTGTTTTTATAATTAATTAACGTAAAGTTGACAATATAGAAAACATTTTCATGCTGGTAGACAGAAGAAGGCAGAGACACAAAAGGAGAGCGTGCGAAACCAAACAGTAGAAAGAGAAAATAAAACGAAAGACTTAAGCGACAAACTTGTATGCTTTCAATATCCTTTAAGCCTAGATGAGATGATGCTAACTCTGATGTTTGATGTTGATGCTGATGAGTGGCGTCTAAATTAAGCACCGCTCTTTGTTTGATCTAGACCGGCAATGCTCTCTCGCTCTCTCTCTCTCTCTCTATCTATCTCTCTCCTTCTCTGGCGACCACACTGACTAATAGTGGGCTCCAGGTTGACAAGTTTTCGGCACGCGGGCAGACAAATGCCATACACCAAATGTGTCCAAGGAATTCAAATGTGCTCTCTCTCTCTCTTGCTCTTTCTCTGCTTCTCTGTCTGTTCGTCTGCTTGCCATGTCCATGCCCAAAGCTTTTAAGTGTCTTGGCGTCAAGGCGGCTTATATCTTCTCCTCGCCGCCGCCTTCAGCTCTTTGCCTGACATTTACATTTCTGTGATCAACGAATGCGAGAGAGAGAGAGAGAGAGAAAGGCGTAGAAACAGAGAGGGAGATCAATTAATAGCTGTGGAAAAAAATTTACATTCATTCGTTTTACTGATTTTGATTGCTGTGAAAAGATCTCGCCTAATTTTCAAATTTTCTTTCTTTTTGTATTTAATTAATTAATTACAACTTCAACGCAGCTGTAACTGTAAGATTCTTTTATTTATTTTTTTTTATGATTCTTGGCGCCAATTGTATGATAAATGCTACCGGAATCAGTTTATCAGAAACCTATTTTGATATTTTATGAATGTACTTTTTATCGTACAACTTATATATATACATATGTACATATGAACAGCTCAGTTTCCTCTAAAAACCGAACGATAAGCTTTAGAGATTTGATGGAAGAATTCCATCTCGGGTAATTCCATTGATAAGCAACAACAATATATAAGAAATCATTATGAATAATGCCTTTTTATCATGGTGATTTTGTTTTAAGCAAAAAGTTAAGTTGATAAAAATATATGTACTTAAGCAATCATACAATGTTTCATATATATATATGTATATACATTATTGAAAACCCAGCAAGCAACTCAGACTCTTGTCGCCTATGCACTTTGCTACCAAGAAATGGCAGGATCAGAACATTCATATCTCTTGGCCCAGGACACGGACATGCAATTACATGCTATGTGGCGTAATGCGCGGCATGAGTTCACCGTCGCCCTATGTCTGTGTGACTGTCTGCGTCTCCAACCCCTCTCTGACCCATTGGTTTCAGTCACATTTGACTGGACTTCCTATTCGGTTCATGTTTTTGGCCCGTTGACCTGGTTCAGGAATGCAATGGATATATATCATTGCCCTGTTTGTTACTATACTTTTGCGTGTTTCATATATGTATGTATATATTTTCCCCTTACTCTCTCTCTCTATCTCTCTTTCTACCTGCATAAATATTGGCCATGGGGAATAGCCTGGCTCTAAGTACACACATGTGTGTAGGCCAGCTCGTTGAGCGAGTGTTAAAAGTTGCATAATTAGATTTCTTACAGTTTGTTACATTTTTTTTTGCAGTCATATATGTATGTATGTGTATTCATCTCTGAACGTAGCGATGGTAGAGTTGTCAGGGCTATAAAATTAACAGTCGGAAAATTGTAAAAACTACATAAAAATTTAAAAAAATTGTATAGTTGTAATTATAATAAATAGAAATTAAAATTGCTGTTTAGTTAAGTCTATTATAATCTTTCCCCAGAATAAAACTAAGATGGCCGACGGTATTATTAAATACAATGTTCATTTATTAAGAGAATATTAACTATTATATATTGCGATTAGATGTTCTGAATACCAAACAGAATACCAATTAACAAATTTGTTAATTAGGGTAAATGTATATAATTATATATAATTAATTAGAAGAATTTTGGTGTAGAAAATTTAAAACAGAATATACTGAGGTCAATATATTTGAGTATTTGGTTTAGAAACAACGTGAAAATTTGATTACTCAATAGTTTTTCATATTACAGAGATACATAAAGTGAAGAATCTACTAAATAGACTATATATAAATATATGTAGTTATAGATTCAATACAAGTATCTCTATATAAACTACTAGCAACCTGCCTCGGCTTGGCACGGGTGGACATTTATTTTTTCAGCTCTCTGATTTTATAGGATTTATAGGATTTTTTCGTCGACTTACTCCACAATTTTCACTACGGCGAAAAATCCTATCTATATTCCGGGATAATATATAGCTTATACGGATTCGGAAGAATGCCTCTAAGCAATGGTAAAAGAAATTTTGTAATCGGTTCAGTAGTTTTTGAGCCTATTCAATACAAACATACAAAAATACAAAGGTTTCCTCTTTATAATATTAGTATAGATATAGTTTATACAGTAGATTCTTGATATATATACATACATATATACATAAATGCAGTTAAAAATTGAAAACATTTGATTTTCATTTTTTGATCTGTATTAATTAATATTCTAAAATAATTCTTGCATAATAAGGATAGCAGAATGTGATTCCTTTATTACAGCTGACAACTCTGGACTGACCTTAACCTTGCTAAATGATTTTGGTTAAGATTTATGATGCAATTGTCCCAAAAATGGCAACTCTCTTGTACATTAAAATGTGTTTGTGCCTTCTTCTTTATTTTTTTTAGTTTTTGGTGAAAACCAATTTTAGTTTTATTGCATTTTTTCGGTCTCATAAAAGTGTCATAAATTAAAAGGCGCTTGAGCACGCACCGAAAGTGAGAGAGAGGGAGGGAGAAAGGTAGAGGGTAAGGAACCTGTGCCACCGGTGACACGCAGTGCTTTTGACTCATGACCTGACCCGAGAACGAACTCTGCTGACACAGTTTTCAATTTATGACTCAAGACTAATGATTTTATTGGACATTTTGTGCAATGCCAAGAATATATGCTGTCATGTTGTGTTATTGTTGTCTGAATTCTCTGTTTGGCAATTTGGTGGCGCCAGCAGTTAATTGCCTAACTCCGGGTCAAAAGTGAAAGTGCACGGGCAAGGGTTAATGGCAAATGTCAAGGACTTGACTAAAAGGAAAAATGCCTTTTTTTCAACTCAATTGTGACCAATATTTAATATACAAATCGTTTTACTTTTATTCGATTTCAAACGATCTGTTCGACTTTGATTTCAAAATCTTCTATTGTAGACAAAACAATGAGATACATCTCAGAGATTTAAATTACTAAATGTATTCAGAAGCTCTTTACAAGACAAAAGCAAATCGAAAAAACAAGGCATTTCGACCATATAAAAACCGAAATGAAAAGCAGCCATAAATTTTAAACAATAAAAAATGGCTGGCCAATAATAATTTTTAACTAAATCAATTTCAGTTATGCCTTTTTTTTTGTTTTGTTTTTCGTTGTCCGTTCATATCGTACAACAAATTTATTTAATTGAATTGTAAATTTATTGCCATATACAATATAAAACAATGCATAAACTGTCATAAAATATTATAAATATTAACATAAATTCTGACAGTAATTTTTTGATGGCTGTCATTATGATTCTTTTATTCGTTTTGGATTTTTTTTTTCTGGTATCAACAGTTTTGTTTTTTCGTTTGCGATTTCTTTCAAAAATAATTAAAACTTGAGCATAATTAATTGTTATTAATATCTTTTCATTCATCTACACGGTAGTTGGCATAATTATTCGCACAATTGCCTTACAGATACATAAGTTATGAAGGGTAAGTTATATACATATTTTATTAAAACAACAAAATGATTTAAGCGAAAAATTTCTTACAAGAAATAGCTGCTAAATGAATGAAATGAAATGAATTAATCATTAGTGCGGTCTGGACATGGCAGATAAAAATTTCATAAATAATGCACATAAATTTATAAGAGTTGAGGTGTAAGTAAGCTGATAAAAAGTTTTAAAAATGGAAACTTTTATATACATCTAATAAAGTCTAAAAGTTATCAAAGAGGTGCTGTTAAAAAGCAAATTTTGTTTTTAAAAAAAATCTATAACATCTTATAAATTTTAATTCAAATTGTTAAGTCATAGAAAATCATGAGAAAACACTTTTCAAAGTGTCTTTTATACTCAGTATATACCAATTAGATTACAAAATAGATCAAGTTGTAGGATGTAATTGAAGCTTTGCTTTGACCCTTCTTTTCCGGAAACTTATTCGGCTGATATTATAGATTTTTATATACAATTGTTTGTAGATTTAATAATTAGCATTTAAAGTTAAAAAAAAAAACTTGAAAAAGATCTACGAAACAATAAAATATGTATATATTTTTTGACTTTCATCATTAACCAATAAACTAGACATATTTGCTTGTTTGCTAGATAATTAATCCTAGATAATTAATCTTATTCAAAATATGACATATTGATCTTTGGGAAATTGCTACTATCTAATATGTATATATTACATTAAGCCAGACTCTTACTGACTTAAACTTCAAGTAAATCTAAAATGAGACACAACAAATTCTATTAATCATTAATCTTTGAAAATTTTTAAATCGAGCAGAAACATATATTAAACTATAATTATTACTTCCTATAAAAAAAGAAGAAAAAAAAAACTATAATCAAATGTTAATGATGAGACTATAAAATGATATTTTATTTTTGTTCAAATTTCCATTTCAACTTACTTTATTTGGTGTTCCCAATTGTAGTTTGTTTATGCAAATGAACGATGTGTCTAAATATGACCAACTCAACTGGTAATTATACTTAATGGCCTTTTTTTTTTGTATTATTTAATTGGTTGTTTAACAAAACTATTTAATTGCTTTTAAAGAGCATTTATTGTTTAACAAAATTGCTTTTGTTTTGTTGTAACTATATCACATTCGATGCGATTTGATTTGATTTGAGTGCGTATAAAAATGTGATACAAATCACACGCAAACACACACACGCACACTCGCACATACAGATAAAAAAGATATTCTCTTTTCATCAGATATTAAAAATATATTTGCATAACGGTTGGCGAAAAAACACACACACACGCACTAATACACATGCACGCAGCACCATAGAAAAGAGGATAGAGAAAAAAGTGTACAAAATGCCACTGACAAGACTCGTTTTTATTTTGTTTGATTACGGTTGTTTAATTAATCAAAATGCGACAGCGATTAAGCCAAGAGGCTATTTGATTCTAGTTTTCATTAAGATTAATACGTTTCACATGGTATACACAAAACACACATCTGCTTTTTTTTGGCGACGGCTTTTCATCTTTTAAGAAAATTTCGCGAATTTTGCAAGAAATGGCAAAGTTTTTCTCCAATTTACTTTCTGATTGGAATTACAAGAAAGAGAGAGAGAGAGGGGAATACAAAGAGCGAGTTTATATAGATGCAAATGCGATGCGGTTTATTTTCGGGCTTCCGGTTGGACGTACGCTATATGAGCGACTGCCGTTTGTCGCCTGCAGTGGCTCTGCTGTGGCTGTTGCTGCTGTTGCCGCTGGGGCTGTCGCTGTGGGCAAACAAACGAGTTTTGTTGTTGCTCTTTTTTTTTTTGTTTTTTCTCCACCGTATACAAACACACTTACTTACACATACGCACACAATCTCATATACGCTATCGTGCTATGAAAGTGGGTGTTGCCTTTTCAGTGACTTTGGCTTTGGTGGTGTTGGGTTTTTCTGTTATCGCTTGCCCGCTCGCACTTGCTGCTGGCTAATCGAAATTTGTGGCCATATTAAAGTTTGCTTGATTTGCTGTTTAGATATTTGTACAGTATATATAACTGTGTGCGTGACTGTCTGCCTGTGTGTGTGTATGTGTGTGTGTGTGAACGTATCGCTCTCTGGGGACAGCCCACTTTTTTGTGGCTCTCGTGGCGTATGCGCAACATTTTTGTTTGACTCCCACCATTATTATTACAATAAAAAATACATATAAAATCATTTTTCATTAACAATTTATATATATATATATATATATACATCTATATGTGTGGTTTTTTATTTATATAAATTAAAGCAGAAACCAATGTTAATTGGTAAATCGATAAACGATTTCTCTCTGCTCTGCTCTGTTGGCATTTTATGATCACTTTTATTAGTCTTATATTACTTATCGTTTATCATAATTTAATTTAACTGCCAATTGAGTTGGCTTTATGAAATATGTTTTATCATTTGCACATATAATTCTTAATCTTATCAAATTAATACCCTAATTAAAGCGTATGAAATTAATGTGCAATATTTTTTTTGCCAAAAGTTATGATTTTGCATGCTTTGATATTTGTTTACAATTTGCATAAAGGATAAACGATTCTGCAGTTTTTTATTTATTTAAAATATAAATATTTATGATATAAATAAAACTTTAAGTTACTTTGCTAAACAAAAGTTAAAATAACGAGTTTTATTAAGGTTTTGAACTAATTCTGTAAATTGTTAAAAAATGCAAGAAAAAGCTAAAATAAAACGATAGATAATGTTAAAAATAATGCAAAGTGTAATTTATAAAGGCTTTGAGTTGTAGGCATTCGAATATTAAAATAAATATTTATGTACATATTATATAATATTTAAGATTTTAAAATGATTTTTTTAATCAATAATAGCTTATGTTGTTTTCAAGTTCGTTTAAGTTGCACATCAGTTCATAGTTTTTTTTTTCAATTTTCTAAACTGAACCTATAACTTTTAACTTGGATCATATTAACGTTTTGGTTTAAAGCAAACTTTGCCAAAGTTCTTATACTTAGTTTGTGTTAAGTTAGTAATACTAGAGATAAGTTTTAACAATATTTTGCCAACAAAAGTAAAATGCTAATATACATAATTACAAAAATATATTAAATAGACTTTTGTGAATATAACAAATGTTTAACCTGAATGGAAATGCTTTGAAAAGAATATAGAAAAATGCAGAAACTTATGTATGTTAAATTATGACACCTTCAATGCATTTCGAAATATATTTGTATATCTGTCAGTCTGATTATAATTTTTCTTCTTTTCAATTTTATTAATTACACGCAAGCTTTGAAAAATTGTTAAATAACAGTTGGCCAACAAGTTCAATTACCACAAATTAAATTTATTAAATGCAAACGTTGGCCAAGCTACGATAAAACGAAATTATTTATAGGCACTGCCAAATTACGAGACGTTGGAGTAATAAAATCGTATGAAAGAAAGACAAACGCTGCACGACAAAGGCACTCTCACTCATCTTCTTTTTCCCCTCTCTCTCTCTCTCTCTCTCTACCTTTCTCTTTCGCTCTTATATTCTGTTAAACTATGTTAAATCTAACACTAACAAGCACCAAATGAAATGGACTTCAAAATGCGTGTGCGATACGAGACGACGGATATTAAATTGCTGCAAACATGCAACAAAATTTATGCGAAACTCTAATGAAACACAGACCAGAGGAAAAACCCCCAGAAAGGGGGACTAAACACCAACACACTCAAACACATACATAAAGATACCTCCACCATCGTGTAGATGTGGCCAATCAAAGAGTCGCATAGCATGACTCCACCTCAAAATGGGGAACAACATTTCTTGGACAGTCAAAAAGAGGAAAACAACAACCTGAAACAAGTTTTCCGTTGGAAAGGAGGTGCTATACATATACATCCAGGTTCGGGTACTGGTACAGGTCCAGGTTGCAGCACGACGTCCTGCTGATTGTCATGAACGATAGCAAAAACAAAAGTCGTTGTTAAAGTTGTGAGTGCACTGGCAAGCTCTTGCCACTTTCTGGCCATAACAAACTGGAATTGTGGTATACTCTTGGTTCCCGTCTTGGTCTTGATAATGGGGTGTGGCATGGCATGGCTGTTGCTGCTGCTGCTGACCGAGGGCCAAAAAGTGGTAGAATTTGTTATGGTGGCCAGAAAAACAAAATTATCAGTGGTGTTGTAAAAGGGAGCTATATCTACATCTGAATCCTCAAAATGGAATATCAAAATATTACTTGAAAAACTTACTCTAGTTATATTTATTTATTTTTAAAAGATTTCATTTTTCCTCCTTAAAATTGTCTCTTATAACAACCCATTGAAGAGTAACCTACGCCTGTGGAAGAGCTTGTTAGCCTGGCCTTTATGGCGCCCAAAAAAAAAACATAACAAAAAAAAAGTGGGCTGTGCCTTAAATCCTCCCTCTTTGCAGAACACCCCACCATATCATGGCTTCTACATGGGTTATTTCTTCTTCTTCTTCTTCTTTTTGTAGGCAAATCACTGGCAACATGGCCATGTTGTTGTTACTGCTTTTGTTGTTGTGGAACTTTATCCAAAGGCACTGCCATTGCAATTAATTTTGGCATTTTGACATTTACGCTTTTTGTTTGGCGCTATCTCAAGCACATACGCACATACTGTTTCTCCTTTGGTATGCTGACGCTTGATAACACACACGTTTTGCATAAAGGATGTATATATATATGTACAGACATTGTACATACTAAGTTCCTACATACATACACAGACACTTTCCATATGATTTGCACAAGAATTTTCTCACGTTAAGGGTTTTGGAACGGCGCCTGAACCGGCAAGACCTTTTAATTATATACAAAACTTGTTCAACTTGTCTAACGACTTTTACTGCCAGTTGGTACAACATTTGCAAAATATTTTTTTCTTCCTTGTCGATAAACTAATGAAAAGCTAAACGAGATACTTGATGACCAACATTGAATAGAAGACCAAGATGATCCTGGGCACACGTAGATTTCGCAAATGGGCCTGTAATAAATGGATATGATGGTCAATTGCTGGCGCTTGATCACAACTTTGTAGTTTTAATTCTAAATTGATAATAGGCAAAATATGAAAGAATGTTGTTAAACTTGCAGATCATTAAACTTATCATCGAATGTAGGCTTAATGACCAGACCATAATGCTGGCTTATAGGGCTATAAAAGTTGTTAACAAATTGCAAATGGCTGACTTAAATTTTAAGTGTAAGAGATCATTAAAGTTAAATACAAGAGAACCAAAGTAACTTTATTAGTTAACAGGACATGTTCAAGTCGTCCCTCAAAATTCTTAGTTTTTTAAATCTATAACTTAGCTTTGTAGCAATTTCGAAAAACCTTTGTCCTTATTGTATTTCTCATATTAAAATTTCTTCAAATATTATTCAGTAAAAATTCAAAAAATTGCATCGAAAATGAGTTTTTCAGTTATCAATATCAATCGATTAGGTTAACTTTGGAGAGCTCAAAACTATATAACATTTTGAAATCGACTGAGATATGACTAAACTGAAACTAGGGAAGATTAACATATATTTGAATCCTTATAAAAAAATATCCCTTTCTACTCCCTTTCCTTATTAGCTTTTTATCCTTTCGTTCGTCTTCTTTCAATTCTTCTCTAAACATGTTTCTTTAAAGATGAGTCAAAGGACCAATCGAAGGCAAATCACATGATCATTTCCATGCAATATAAACAAATCCCAACAGATAGCACTAATTATTCCAATTGGATACACAATCGACTTGCATGTTCGTAAGGTAAAAAAACAAAATACACAACCTAGTCCGCCGGATAAAGGAGTGGGGGAACTCTGTGGTGACATTTAAAAGCTGCAAGTGCATTAGTGTGAAACAGGGCACATGGCGCCGTCTAAATTACATTGAGTGGAACAAAAAGAGATAGAATGAAGCGTGAGAGGGAGAGACAGAGAGAGTAGAGACATCGCGATCAAGATCAAGTACCATTTTCAACGCTTCTTTTGGCGCCACATTTCTGAAACGAGAACCCTTTTTTTTGCCCATGTGCATTTCAAGACGCAAACAAAAAGTCTGAGGCGAAACGATAAGCAGCAGAAAGACACAGAGAAATGTGCACTGGGGACTGAGACTCCACTCCACACTCCTATGCTATCCTGGAGCAGCAGCTGAACTCATTTCGGCTTTTGTCTCTTTTCATTTTTCCCTTACGATAAGCGCCGCATCTTCAATCTTCCTGCAAGAGACAAGGGCAAGAGACAACGGCGGCGTCTGCATTTCGTTTCAGGCCGAGAGCCCATCACCATCACCATCGTCATCATCATCATCATCATCATCATCAACATCATCAGTGTGATATGTGTGGAGTATCCATTAGTTGTGTCGCCATTGGACAACACATACATATACACACGCACATACACACACACACACTCTCAAATGCAGATGCAGACACAGACACAGATAATGTGATTTCGTGTTCGAAATGGAACGAGACGCGCGTAAGTTGTGATAAGGTCGCGAGACAAGAGGGAATACCTTACTTTCTGTCCATCGTCCATTTCATTCTGAAGGCAATCTCATTTTGTCTTTCGTGTGAATTCTCGGAATTTTGATATTTTTTCCTAGAAGTCGAACCAACGAACGAACGAACGTTAGCTGGCCTAAGTGTGTTGGGAAGGTGATTTGGGCGTCTTGATGACGTCAGAGAATGAAGTGAGAACAAGTGCTCAATAGCCACAATGAAACTGATATGGATAAAACAATTAAACAAACTTTTCATAAATAATAATTTTTTAAACTTTACCTTTAAGCAACATTTAGAGAATCCTTAGATATACCTTGGTATATATACATACATACTTGTAGTTCTATTCTCAGTTCGTTTCTTACGTTTTGTTCTCTTTCTTTTTATTCTCCTCTTGGTGGATTCTGGTTTCCCCGATGGCTTCGGCTTGGGCATGGGCATGGGCATGGGCATCGGCGTCTGCCTATCTGCTTTTATCTATTTTAACTGCGCATTGTTAAAGCGCATTTTCGTGTCGTTTGTCGATTTGTAATGCCACAAAATGCAACCACCAGCACCACTACCACCACTATCACCATAACCAACCAGCAACTGGATGAAGCTCTCACAAAATTCTGGCTCTGACTCCATCACACTGACGGCTAACTGGCCCTTTGAAGTTTGCCTAAGTGGCGCCTTCGATCAGGGCGGGTTCAAAAGGCCGCCTCGCTTGGTGGTCATTCTCATCATGATGATAATCATCATCATCACCATCGTTGGCTAATTAAATGCCGCGTGCTCATCGTTGACAGTTTTGGACTTTATGTTGGCTTTTATATTTATACTATCCCAAAACGTATCTCAAATAATAAACAAATGTATCTCTATATCTGAGGAGCTCTTAACTGTTATTAAATTGCTTGTGTACATGAGCAAACGCTTCTCGAGAGCATTTGCAATTAACTTAATAGAAATTCAAATGCACGGCACAGTCACTAAGATTACCAAACCTATACAAAAAAGGCAAAAGGGGTTGCCCAGGGGGTGTTCAACGATCTCCGACTGGATCTATGTATATATATGTATGTCCATGGGGCCTAACAGTTGTATGTCTGTCATAATTTGCAACGATAATGTCACTCTGGCGGCGGCAAGTGTGCCAAGAGATCGGAACAAGTGTGCATAGTGGCTGGAGGGGGGTTAAGTTATCCGCCTGAAACTCGGTTGGCGTAGTTGAAAAATGGCGCCCGCTGTCGTATCTTGTTGCCTGTCACATTGAATTATTATTTTATGGTTTACTTCCACTATGGCAACTATTCGCTCATGAAATGAAATTAAAACAGGTTGCCGGCTAATGTTTTCATTTGTTGGGATGGATTTTACTATACATACGTATTGTAAGAGATATGTTCTAAATGAATTGCCAGTGAGAATTATCCCACCCAAAAACATTTAAAAATCATTACATTAACTGAGATTAATTGCAACGACCATGATTAATCCAATGGTTTATGTTCGATTTGACGGCCTGTCCACATTGTGATAAATTTTTAGTTAAATTGATTATAACAAAGTAGTAAAATATCATTGAATAATTTGTTTAAATCATAAATTATATATAATCACTTCGTGGTTAATATCTTTTGATCGTTTTGTCTCTTGAAAGATCTAAGACAGATCTAAAGACTTCTTCTCATTTCCCTTTTAGTCTTTTTTTTTTAGTCTCTTTTCCATTTGTAGAGAATAACATTCGGTAGCCGTGAAAATAAATTCCTTTACTCCATTGAACTGAACTCCACTCTATGGCAATCCATTCCATTCCGTAGCCACTTGCCCATTTTCACGCTGCACATAATTTTTGCCAACACATTCCAGAAAAAGTTGCAGTCGTCGGATGCCCCATTACTCATTCGTATATGTGAGCGAGAGAGTAGTCGAAGCTCCAAAGTAACTACGGAGCGCCGCCGCCAACCAAGCGGACGCTTGGTAAAACAAGTTTGCCTAATTGATCGAGCGTACGCCAAAAAACGCAAAACAAAAAATATACACAAAGACGAAGCAAAAGATGCGAAACAGAATGGGACAAAAGGGAAGAGAAGACTCCAGCTAAGACTGTGTGTGTAGAGAGCAAGCAAAGGCGTTAATATTATACCAAGGAGGCGCAACCTTCTGCGGCTGGCAGGCTGGCTCATCGTCTTCGTCTTCATCGTTGTCTTCGGAGTCGTAGCATTTTTGCCATACCATTGAATCGACAAAACAGATCAAAGGCAGCGGCTCGAGGCGGTGGCGTTACTCGGTCGGACAGGCTTTTAAGCGATGACACCAAATGGCTATTTAGACACTGCACAGCGGCACTGCACAGTGCTCTCCTCCACTCGGCTTGTTCTCGAGCGGCTTTTCCACTTCTCTCCACTCCGTTGCGTTTGCTCGTTGCTCGTTCCTCGCTTCTTCTTTTTTTACTTGTTAAGATTTTATGGTCTCACTCTGTGGTCTGTGGGGGTCATTAAAATTAATTTGGATCAATTTGGTTTGCTGCCAAATTGTTGACAATGAAATATAACAACAGGCTGGGGTCCATTGGTCCAAGTGATCGGTCCCCTGATCAGAGCTCTTCTTTGTTGGTAGAGTCATCAAGATCTTAACTGTCTTTGCGTTTACAACTTATTTATTTTGTTATTCTTACCTAGATATATACATAATTATTATCAAAAATGTAAACTTTAATAAAATACAAAATCGTAGAATGGATATATTATTTTGTTTAAGTTTCTTTCACTAAACTAAACTCTAAAGTCGATAATGCATATGGCGTATAAACAAATTATTTCAAATAATTTGTATTAGTAGTCTAAGGAGGAAGACACGTGCATAAAGGATTGTAGACATTTTCTTTGGGAAAGGAACATTGAAATAAAAGAATAAGAATAAGTTATGATAAAAACACAAAATGCACTTGATTATTTTCCTTTTCAAGTTGGAATGACTAATTTGAACCTAATGGAAAGTGTATTTTTTTTTTGTTTACTCTGACTAACTTGACACTATTACTTATTATATATAACTATAATTAATTAATTTGGCAATCTTGTTAAATTGGTTAGACTTTAGTATAGTTTCGACTTAATTATTCGATGAACGTTCTGGCAAACCCGTACGAGTTATGACACTGGGTGTAAGTTCACTATTGGAGCCACGACCACCACTTTCAATGACAGTTATCCTGCAAAGGGATAAGAAACAAATATATATTAAACAATCATTCTTATTTTTGATCACTCGTGTATATATTGAACTAACGGTTGGACAATCTGTCGATTGAGTGTAGCCGCACTGGAAAGATGTGGTGATTGACTTTGGGCTGGGGATTGTTGTTGCTGCTGCTGCTGCTGTTGCTGTTGCTGACTGTAGGGTGAATGACTCTCACTTGTCACATGATGGCGCGACATATTTAAAGTGCCATCGGAAGTGGGTGGTGCTGCACCACCACCACTTAACGATATGGCAACCACACGCGTACCCACACTACTGCCAGCATTACCAGATGGTCCTGTTGTCGACATATCCTGAAGTTCAGGACTGGCATTCTGTTGGGTATTCAACAAGCCAACTTGAGAGGGATAAAGTTGACCATTGCTCACCATCAAACCGACTCCCTGTGACATGCCTTGCAATAGAATAAAAACAAATTAAGTATATGAAATATATATAAAGTTATAGATCGGACTTACTTGGCAACGGTGCTCGATGCATGGGGGCACCTCCATTATTCTTTGGTTTACGTTTACGTTTCTGTATGCCCTCTTTTTTCATTGAGAGCGGCCGATTCATATTGTGTAGCTTGTAGTAGAGTCCGCAGGCATTGCATACAGGATTCCCCTCATTATTGCGACGCCACAATGTTGTCGAATTGGTCTGGCAGTTGGCGCAAGTCACACCATTTCTTCGATTATTTTGAGCAGGGGGTGCCTTAGCCTTGGCCTGTCGTGGAGGTACTCGTGTTGGCATCTGTATATATCCCGTACAGTTGGGACAAAAGACGGCAGAATGTCCTTTTCGTACTAATGGGGTTTGACAAGTCTCACACTTGAGCTCGGCTAGGCCGTGTACAGTGGAGGGTGAGGCAGCACTAGCTACCCCCAATGTGGGATCATATTGACCAAGTGTAGCCGTTGGCGTCCAATGACTAGCAGACATATTGCTTGGGGAGTACTCATCGATAACCTGTGTATGGTAGTTAGACTGCAGGAGATTGGCAATCCATTTAGTTATGAACTGAAGCGGATAAGATCTGAATCAATACTTACAAATGGCACACTCTGATACTCCTGGGCGGTTGTTGACCACAATGCTGGATCATTGGTGGGGGTGCCATCAAGAAATGAAATTGTCTGGTATGCTCCAGCGGCTGGCTGACGCAAAGGATTCAGATTGGGATCAGATTTGGTTAAAAATTGTCCCGTACTTGGAACACTATAGATGGCATTGCCCTGAAGAGAGGTTACAAAGCTATTGCTGCTGGCAAAGCTTGAGCTGGGCGCAAAGGATGGATAGGCATTACCAAGATCGGCATATGTCTTCGACTCATTGGCATGGACACTGGCATCGACAACAGCGTGTTCATAGTACAAATTTGCGCCGCTAGTTTCTCCACCCGCAGAGTTAACATAGCGTCCCTCTTCGCTCACAAAGCGAACGGCATTGCCATGGGTAGCGGTGCTTATGTGGGCTGCTGCTATGGCGGCTGCTTGTTGGTGTTGTTGTTGCTGCTGCTGCTGTTGTTGGTGATGATGTTGATGGAGGGTCTCCGCTTCGGCACTAAGGACAATAGTTTCACTATAAGAAGTTCCTCCATTGGGAGTGGGACATTGCTGTTGTTGCTGTTGTTGTTGCTGCTGTTGTTGATGTTGCTGCAATTGTTGCTGCTGCTGTGACTCTTGACTTCCCGATACTTCAGTTTTCTCTATATTTTCAATCTTAATGGCAGCCACATCATCACTGCTGCATATAATCTGTCCCGATGGATACGTGTACGTGATGAGACCAGTTGTGGCAGCTCCAGTGACTGCCACCTGCTCGCCCACTTCCGTATTTCGTGGAGCCATCTGCACGTAATGAGCTGGTGAATGAATCGAAGTGCGTTGATACTCGATATGTGACTCTGGAGCTGATCCCGAACTGGCACTACTAACATTGGTATTTGGCTCACCCTCTCTAGCTTCATTTAGTTCACTGGAACGGCACATGGATTAGATCTTAGCCAACTTACTTAATAAAATAGGTTACTTACAGGGTGCCTGCTGTCGTTATGATACGTCGCTGATGGGTTCGTGCCGTCACTACATATTGCTGATGTTCTACATCTGAATCACTGACACTGGCTTGGCTGGTCTGTACCACAACAGTTGTAGGTGGCGGCGGCTGCTGCTCCTGTGAATCCTCCAAATTGTTGGATTGAGCCGATTGATTCAATTGCTCTGATGGACCGTTAGTTTCAATCTTGATCTTATCCAGCAAATGCAGCTGCTGTTTGGTTAGGACTGGCTGTTGCTGCTGCTGTTGCTGTTGCAATTGTTGTTGCTGATGTTGGGATTGTTGTTGTTGCGTTGATGCCTGCGTTTCCATCTGCAATGGCCAAGAGGCAAATGATGAATAACTTAAAACAATTGACAGCTTGTCGTCAAAAGTGTGGCTCCAGTTCCGGCCATACAATGCGAACTTGACCGGCTGCTTGCCTCTATTTCCGCTACAAAAAACCGAACGAAAAAATCAACAAACTTGGCCAACATCAAAGAGGGGCCGCTTAGCTCACAGCTCGCAGCTCGCAGTTCACCTACAACAATTATGAGGTGCCATTCTGGCTTTCTCTCTCTCCCTCATTCTTGCCCTTTTTCTTTGTGCTCTCTCTCTCCCCGCTTTATCAACATTGCCTCAACACATTTTTCACTTTTATTTTTCCTCTTTCCTCCTGTTTACTCAATCAACCTGAACCTAGTTTCAGTTTCGTTTCATCTTGGTCTTTTGGCGGATATAAAAGTTAACAAAATAAAACAAGAAAAAAAATTTACAAAAACCATAAAAAAAAAAACAAAAATGTCTTGTTTTCTTAGTTATACGTCAGTGTTGGAGTTTATGACCTCATTTGGTTGATGGGGGTGGCACCGTCAACCTCGATCGACTTGAGTCAATATGTGAATCCATCGTCATTTGTCACCTGATTCATGACGGGTCTTGCCCGTCAAAATCATAACTAAATAGCTTAAAGGTGAGTAAAATTACAAACACCCATAAAAAAAGGGGGAATATCCCAGCTCAATGGAAATCATAAAGAATTTAAACTCAAGCAATATTTAAACTAAACAAAAGTTGCAATAACCAAATGCGTAAATTCTAAAATATAATTTACTTTAATTCGACTTTTCTTTCTTTCACCTGACAATAAACATGATCGATATTCGAATAGAATACAGGTAAAACCTTTGTTCCACCATGATTCATGGTGGGAGGAAGTCATGAGGTCGTAAAATGAAAAAGGAAAATAAACCAAAATTAAACAGAAATATAGTTAATAATATTAACTCGAAATATATATACATATACACATAGATAAATCCAAAGGAAATGCCATCAAGTATTATCTTGCTTCGATAGTTCAAAACTTTAATCAAATATCATTCAAAAATATATTATCATCATGTAATTATTATGTCTACGATTGAATATTAATCTATTTAGTATCTGGTAAGCAATTTTTAATCAGAATTTTTAAAGTTCAATGAATATATATATATATGTATATAGAGAGATAAAAACTAAAACGTCACTCTCACCATCGTAGATAAACCAAGGTTGTGTCTTATAATCGACTATGGGGACCATATTTATATGGTAAAAGATATGCTATATATATATTTGTATGTACACGTGCCTATGTTTGTGCTTATGTATAGCAAAATAACAAAAGTTAAGATACTACCAAAGCGATATGGCAATATCTTATCCGCTTGCTATCAATGTACATAATCAGCTGCTGCTGTTGCTGCTGCTGCTGCTGCTTCTGTTGATGTTGCTACTCCAACTGGGCAGCAACTGGGAGGTCATGGTTGTCTACGTCATCAACATCATCAAGATTGTGATGATCAATGAATGACAAGTAAACGTTATTTTCAATGATTAGTGTAGTAAGAGAAGAAACATTTGTTTCCTCACATTTCTAACTATATCTTTCAATGGGTGTGGCCAATATACTTGCACTTTTATGAATGAAATCTGCCCAGTCACACCTACAATACCGTTTCTTTTTATTTTTGTTTCTGTTTTTATCTATACAAATAAAAGATATTAGCTATATGCAAAATCGCACCTCTTTTCGCTTTCGCTGTGGCCATAGTTAAGGTGCAGCCAGCAAAGACTTTTAATTTTCAACTTGCAATAATCTTTATAAAATCGCCTTTAATTAACAGAAACCAAAAAATAGGACCCTTTTACGATGAGATCAAAGATTCACATTTAATTTAACAGCTGCAATTTACAGCTCTATTACTATAATCTAACCTATTTTATTATCAGTTTGTCGGTTTTTTTCTTACCCTTCAGGCAACTGCCAACTGTCATTTGGCGACGCGTGTCTAATAAAAACTATCTGCAACTATCTTAACCCTCTTGTGCAGCATTAGATGCAGCTATCAATTGCAGCCGACAAGGCCGTCGCCGCCGCCATTGGTATCAACTGTCTCTCGTTGCCGATTGGTCCTACTTCCGCTCTAGATCAACCCTACAACCCCTAGTTTCTAACACTAAGGGTTGCAATGCTCCATTGTCGTTCATTCATAAAGCATTTCACTTCCACTTTTATATTTCGGTCTTTTAGTCATATCCATCCCCTTAGGTGAGACGATAAGATTGACATAAATTTCACATTACATTAGGTAAAATTTGGAAAAAAAAAGGAGATGGAATTATACAATTGACCTTTTTTTGTTTTGTCGTCATGAATGAAACCAACTGCGCGTGCCCCTGCCTCTGTAGACCTTTTTTTTTTGTTTTCCACTCTTTTTTTTTAAGGAATTTTGACGCCACCGTCGCTATTTTGCTTTGGACTCTCATAAAGATAAAACATCTTTCCACGTTTTTTTTTTTTCTTCTTTTCCTAAATGGATTTTGGTTTTACCTTTTTTTGGGACAATTTTTGTGCGTTGCAACTGATGATGAGTCATTTTATTATAAATCAATTTGTCTAATCTACTTGACAACTTGTCCGGTAATTGAAGTTAGTAGAAAACTATCCGAAAAACGAAAACAAAAATCTGTTAACTGAAAATGAAAATTTTGCTGCCGTTTGAAGCAAATTAAATGTTTTATATGAGTTGAATTCAAATATTTTCTAAATTGCATATCAATAAAATTTTTATCTATTTTCTTAATGAACCCACTAAAAAAAAAAAAAATAAACAGATTCTATTTTTTATGGCTGTTTGAACTAGAGAAGCCTTTTTTATTTTTTACAAATTGAAATCAATTTATTTCAATAATAATTTGAAATCAAATTAGGTGAGTTGGTCAAGTTAAATTTATATCAATTATTTTATTTAAAATTCCAATTATTTCTAGTTAAAAAGTTTTATTGAAAACTAAACCCTTATTTATTCCTCTCTTTCTAAATTTCCACAATTATCCCTAATATTTTTAGCCGCTCTCTTGAATATATACTTGTTTTCTTACTAAGCTTTCAATCTTCTTTTTTTTGTTAATTTTTCTTGTTGGTGTTTATTTTTGTTAAACAGTCGTTCGACGACATAATTCAAAATATTATTAAGCATATATTAACGAACTTGGTTTAAGATATGTATCAACAAAAAGTTTATAATATATTCACAATCGTATCGTATCAACTAAATATATAGCATAGATTTGCATAGATATATATCGTACAGGTGGAAAGACATTCAATCTTCTGTCAAAGGCATTGCGGAAATAATTATAAAATTGTGTGAAGATAAATTATTACGCTAATTGGATTCTTGGAACAGTTTGTAAAACTGTTCGAATCAGCGTTTCGCTTAATGCGACTAAAGATAAAAAGAAGTTTCTATACTATTTTCTAATCCTTTTTTCTATCTCTTTTACCCACCTTCAACTGCATTTTGATATCCAATGCAACACTTTTGCAAACCATTCAAAGAAGTTCGTTGCTTTTGCTTCTTTCCTTTTCTTTCCTTGATCTTTGCCACTTTAATTGTTGTATCGAGTTTTCGGTTATTTATTTTTTTTTTTTTTATCTGAGTTGCGTTTTTCTTTATCACTTGTTTTTAAAAATTATCACATACACTAGCGGAAGTTTTGTTGTGGTTTTTGTTGCTGCTGTTGCTGCTGCTGGTGTTGCTTTTAGATGTTGTTGTTGCTGCCGTTGTTGTTGTTGGAGAAACACTTGTTTATCGGAGAAAGAAATGCCCGCGTATTGAATAGGATAATAATGCAAATCGAATTGGGGGAAAAAAGCTTAGAGTAAAACTATATTAAACGAAATTTTGTGCAAGTTTTTGGTTACGTTTTCTTTTTTTGGTTTTTGGCATCCGTAAAACGGTTTCGTTGTTTCCCGCGCGGCATTTAATAATAATAATAAGTGCTATTTTTTTCCAAAGACCAACTCGACTCTGGGTCTGGGACCTGGGCTACAACACCGACGACGTCGACGCAACGCATTGCGGTGTCTGCTCTTGTCGTTTAGCACCTTTCCTCCAGCGCCCAATTAAGAATCCAACACATAGATACACACACACACACACACAAACACACATACATTCTCCTGTACATGGGCAGTGATTTGCGTATGTGTGGGTGAGTTATGATTTATTTCTATGCTGTAGTTGTGAGCCAGTGCTCTGGCTTCGCTTTATGTATTGGTTATCTTATCGTTATAGAGATAAGATTTGTATATATGTGTGTGTTTGTGTGTATGTTTGTGTGTAAAGCAAACAAGAAGCGAACGATTGAAGCAACGTCGACACAACAACGGCAACAGTATATACAGCGATAAGTATCTGTGAGATACAAATTGCGCATATGTGTTTGACGACAGCAACAACAACAGAGCCAGAGCAAAATCAAATGTCGACCATAACACCCTGACATGGTAGTATGCCGCCTGCCCAGGCACTCTATTGCTCCATTTGTGCTCCATTCTAACCATTTTCCATTTCGATTCCCCTTCCAACTAACCAACCAACCAACCAACCCTCCATCAACCGGGCTATTTGTCAATTGTGCAATTTAGCCTGGCGCATTTTCTAATTGCACTCATAAAACACTTTTCTGGCAAACTAATAAAGACCGCCAGGCGTTAGTCAACGTCAACATTAGCAATACAACTATAGCAACAACAATAAGAGTTATAGAGAACACTTTGGGCCTAGACCTGGGCCTGGAACTGGGCCCAAAAGTTCCGCCCGTCTTTGTATTGTTGTTGTGTTGTGTTTTTTTTTTTTTTTTATATGACCCTCGCATCGTATGTGGGCCGTGTGTTGACGGGGCTCGGTTCGTGCTCCACTTCACAATCAGCTCTCAAGTGTTGTAACTAATGAAAATTGACAACAACTTTTGTTGTTGTTGTTGGCCCGTAGCTCCATGCTCAAGCAACTCGAATCATACAACAAACATACACGTGGTCGAGGATCAGGTGCAGTAAATAATTGCAAAGCTCAAAGCCCTCACAATAACCATTTCATGATAAGGACAATACACATAATGATAGGTGTCTATATCTAACCCAGATTCAAAATGTATCTATCTACATAAAAATCATTGTTAACGTATTTCAAATAATTTGCTAACTTTTCACTGTGTTTGCCATATAAAAATATCTACCAATCAGTTCCCAGAGTTACCTTTTGGTATAAACATTGCTATAAACATTTAATAGTTGATGAAGAATAAATCTACTCAATGATATTACCAAAGTAATGGACAGTATTAAAGGAATGCATCATAAATCATAAATTGTTTAAGAGTTTAGGCCATAAAATAGGCAGATATATGGCCATTATTAACATTCCCCCCTAATGGCTAACGCATACACACAAATCAAGCAATTTTTGAAAAATGAACATGGCGAAATCGAGAAAAAAAAATCTAACGTCACGTTTGACCAAAATCCAAACCGAAACCAAAACCAGGTGGTTTATATCACTGCAATTACTTGCAATTTTTTCTGTGCAACTTTTATATATATGTATGTAGGTATATAAATATGTAATCATATGTACATATTTACAAGGCAATATATCTCAAACAACGATAATTTTAATTGTTTCAACTCATGGCAGACATAAATCAAATCTTACTCTACGCTCGCTCTCTCTCTGTCTCTGTCTCTGTGGTTAACAAAAAGTATCTAATAGTTTGCCTGTTTCAGGTAGCCATTGCCAAGGCATATGCCAAGATATGAAACATGTCACAAAATATCATCTTAGTGATTAATAACTGCGTTAAGCTGACAGCGATGCACAAGCGGGGGTATATACGAGACAGCTCCACATATCCAACTCCATCTCTCCAGTTCCAATAAAAAAAAACTTCATCTCTGACATTTTTTACAAATGGCGCAACATAAATTCAACATTACAGGAGATCAACTTAAAGGAAAAAAGAGAGAATCTGCCTGGCTCCGTCTCTCTGACTCACTCTCTATATAGTATGTATATGTATATATATATATAAAGTAAGTCGTGCAATTAATACCCTAATTGATGGCACTAGCTTAAAGTATTCCCGCATTCACTTTGCCGACCTCTAAGTCTTACGACTTAGTGGCGGTGTCACAAAAAAAAAAAAAAGCAGAGAGAGAAGGGAATTTATGGTCTGTGGGGATTGTTGACCATTCCATAGGCGCATTGTCATATCATTTTTAGAATCACAAATATATATACGATACATATACGTATATGGCGCTGGTGTTGTATACCCTTCAACTTGTCCCGTGTCCATGCAATTTCAAGTGTCTACAAAGCGCCAAAATATATATATACAAAAAATAATAAAGAAATCAGTTATCAGCACTTCTACTTCACGTTCTTGCCCATTTGACAGTATCGACGATCAGCTCGAAATGAAAATGACTTTACGAAATTTAATTTATAAATTGTATTTTTTTTTTTCACAACAAATGTCGCGTCTGGCTACCATTTTGTTTTCTGTTCATTTTTGGCGGCCGTCTTATTGGGGGCTGATAAAAAACAAAAAAATGTAAAGAACTCTTTGGAAATTAAACCAAGTGAAGTGCCAACAAAAGGCGCGCCTTAGGTCTCTTCTTGCCGTTCTTTTCCTTTTCTATTTTTTTTTTTCTTTTTTTAATTATAACAAATGGGAACAGCAAGCCTAGTATTTCATTATTATTTTTTATACGGGGGAGGAGTATTGTAGAGGGTTGGCCAAACTGAAAGCAGAAAACTCTATGGCGTGGTTCAATCAAATAAAATGGTAAATGGAAATTTTTTCTTAAATTGAGTTCAACGCAATTCTATTAACCCGCTCATAAATCACTCAACTTCAACTGTTATGAAAATATTAAATGGAACTTCCATTTGGAATTTCTCTATTTGGGTTTAAATGATTATTTGATATGATATCAGTGCTTATATTCTAAGATGTTAAAGTTATAGTAAGCCATATTACATCATGTTATTTAGTTTAATATAGAAATTCCATGGCATAGATTCACCTTAAAGTTCTTCAAATTGCCACAAAATGGAACCAAAAGCATGCAAAGTTGCCCCAAAACAATCTTGAAATGACAAAGTAATATTGGGATTATCGGGTAACTGGAATAGGCTTTTCAAGTTGTAAAACGTGGAGTATAAAGATATGTATAAGCAAGTAAGTTCTCCAGCTCCCTTGTCAAGCCCCTATAATAAACTGTCTTACTTGACTGACAACAATTGTGTTGTCTGTGACAGCATATATAGAATATATGTACATATATATATACAGTAACCGATATTTATCGAAGATAACTTAAACTTTAACAAACAGGTTGACAAATTGAAAGGGTTACTCCATTGTAATTACTATCATGCCAAACGCTGACTCAATATAAAAATGTCCTTTGTACTTTCCATTTTGTTTAGATAACTATTAATAAATTATATGAAATATGTATGTGTATATATAATTACTCATGATTGGTAGCTGAAAGTTCCCCCTCACACACCCTTTGCCACATTACCACCCATACTTAATACGCACCTTTGTTTGCCAATGAGGCCAGACGGCCATGACTCATTATTATAACTGACAACAATCCATAATAATCCATTGTCATTGTTGTTGTTGTTGTTTGTTTATATAAAAATTTATATGTAAGTCTTTTTTGTTGTTGTTGCTGTTTTGCCTTTTGGATGGCCAACAAACGTCTGGCTCTGACAACAAACATGGACGCCATTAACGTTAACAATCATAATGGCTACTGGGAGTTGATTGCGATCGATGAAAATGAAGTAGCAAAAGCTAACACACACACACACACACACAGACAGCGACGATACCCGATTACTTATTTAAGATGTACATCGATTATTACTTAAAAACAAAAGAAAAGTATTTGGATTTAAACATTTGTTCACAGTGATTTCAATCGAAAGGAAAGTATAAAATAAAGTATCCGTAAATGCGTCACGAGCAAATGACTGACTTTTCCTCATGGCCTGAGAAAATGTTACTATATAGTAAACAGTGAAAACTTCAATTTACCGCTATGCCACAAAACTGATTGTTCCTATCACATATAATGCACGCATATATATGTATATATATATATTACTTATATACTTATAACAAAACATATCGAATATCTGAGAATAGATAGTGGCCTTAGATAAGTTAACGTATCTTAACAGAGATTTCGAGTCAACACACACACACACATATATAGATAGAGTGGGAGTCAGGGGGGGGTAATGTAGAGAAAGACAGGCCCCCACTATCCCAAAAGGTAAGAGTCAATTGGTGTTACTTGACTTACTGCTCAGACTACTACTATATACATATATCTTTTAAGGTTAAACGTGAACAAGAATTTGCTTAACCGATAAAGCTGTCCTTTTTTTGTTGTTGTTTTGTGACGTAGCCGATTTCTTTGGTGACCCAGCTAGATAAAAGTATCTAATCTTGGTTAGGGGCTTTATTTTTTTTTTTTTTTTTAGCAATATATAAATATTTATAAGATAATGAAGATTTGCTATCAATTCGTTTGCTTTAACTGCTGCCAGCTGGTAGGATATCGGTATCAGTTTTGGGGTATCTCCAGCCTAGCCAGGCATTTCTGAATGGTTCTGTGCCTCAGTTGTGGCTCTGGTTGGTCTCTCCTCTCTTTCTACTCTGTATCAGTATATCAGTGTTTGAACTGATAATGTCCCCAAGATAATAAGCGATAATAATTTGAATTTTTCAGTAATTCCTTAAGTTTGGACGGCCCAAACGCAACAGCAATGGGGAATCTAATCACAGTTGGTGAGTGTAACTGGGATTTTCAACATGAAAACATTCGGAAATGTTCATTCGTTCATACCAATCAGAATCAGCAGCGCATGAAAAGCAATTCAATTTGAGTTTTACTCTCATATCCATTGGAATATATAAAATGGACGGACTACTACCAGGATGAAATAAAATAAAAGTGTTTTATTTGAGTGTGATTTGTGATCCATGGAAAATTCTCCAAAAAAAAAAAAAAAAAATATACAAATTTTAGAATGAACTCAAAAGATAAGATATATCAAAGTACAAAAACTTGAAAACAAAAAAACTTTACCTTTGAAAGTTAATTAAGAATATATATATATTGTTTGTTGATTAGATTAGAACAAAATATGGCTATTAAAATTTTCAAAAGAATTATAACTAACTAAAATAGAAATTGTGCGAAAAGATGAAAATCAATTTCATATTGTATATGAATTTGAACCAAAAAACTTGTGCAACATTTTAAAAGCCCCATCATGTTGAACATGAAATGTGAAAGATGGGAGATGGAAGCAACTCTTGGAATCGGGTAGAGGAGAGAGATATGACATGCTGCCGACAGGCGATGTCTACATATTTTCATTTCGAGAGTTGCCGTTGCCATTGCCCGTTTGCCCTGTTACGCTGTTGCTTCTTCTACCTCAATTTCATTATCTTAAGTACACATTTTTGAAGTACAAACGTCAGTTTCATGTTGATAAGGCCACACACACAAAATGTAACGTAACCAACGAAGACATCATCAAACAGCAAGAACAACAAGGGAAGGAAATTGTAGCAAGTCAACAAAAGAGAAAAAAACTAAAAGAAATGCAAGAAATAAACGAGAGCAAACTGTTTGCCAAGTGTTTGCACACAAGCCACAAGCCAGGCCTAGGTACCTTTCCAACCAAAAACCAAAAAAAAAAATTATCCAGGAATTTGTCTACCTTCCCCTCCCTTTGCCAGGCAAATGTCAAACATTTAATTAGGTAAACCGCAAAACTCAAACCGTATTCACATATATATATTTGTATATATAGTTTTTCATTTCATTCTTTTACTTTCTGCATATGGTAAATACCATTATCAAATCATATTATCTTATTTATAAGCATTATCGTTGCCACAGATACAGATTGCCTATCTATGGCATGGGCATGTAAAAAAATAAAAAAAAAAAAAGAAAAAAAATATCTTACTTGTGCGGTTATTTCGTTGCTCGCACAGTAAGTTTTGCACTTTCCATTAAAACACGCATTGTTCTCGTTCCCGAAACTCTAAGAGAAAAACAAGCATAAAAAATATTTATAATAATTATAAAATAATAATAATAATCATAGCAAAATATGAAGAGAGCCCGCCCTATCATAAAGAACAACCAGCTAACAACAACAACAACAAAAATAACAACACAGTTCTAATAATACTAATAATAAAAAAAAGTACAAAAACCGAGCAATAAAAGCGGCCAAATGAACTCATCATAAATTATGGACTCTTGTCTTAGTTAGTTAATTTGCTAGTGTACAGTGTGTGTGCATGTGTGTTAACAAAGTCAACTGACAACAACAACAACGAAACAAAAAACCGCAATAACAATGAAAAACAAAGTGAGGGGAATGAAAGAAAATTTCCAACAAAGTGTCGCAATTTCTTTACTTAAGACTTTAATAATCCAAAATGATTGCTGTTAAGACTAGAAAATCTGCCATTGCATCTGAGTATTATATTATCTTTTGCCTAGGAATCTACAATTACAAAAATCTAGAAAAATTTTGTTATTTCATCATTGGATATAAGTATGAAAAGTGACTCATTAGCTTCTAATATCTAAAATATCAAAAACTCTTCTTGGAGATGCGGTTAACTTGCTTTTTAAGGAAGATTTTGGGAGACTTTGTGATCTGACTGAGATCGACCAAAGCTGGAATCCGAGGTTAACATAGTCTTGACTATACAATATATCAGATATATAGTAGAATATATTTCTTAAAAGTAACAGTTCAGTTCGGTTCAGCAATATTTTTGAACAATTTTCTACATTTTAAAGAAATTTTAACGTAACAAATAACTGAATTTCTAATCTGAAGACCTTTGTTGCTCTGTCTTTCTTATTGTTAATTAGAAAAACTTCGGTCTTACAATTTTAAAAATAAGTTAATAACTGAAATTTAAGCACTTCTAGTTCGCTCGAAACTTAACCGATTTAAAAATGTTATATACATTTGAACACATCATAGTAATATAAGCACAATTGATTGGGATTGAAATGTGAAAAACCAAATGTTAACCCATTTGCCACTATTAAAATTTTAAAAACATAAGTAAAAAGTTAGTTTTTGTTTAAAACCGAAATTTAGAAAGCATTTGAATAAATAGAACTTTGGCTTAAAATAAAAGTAAAAAACTTTTGAAGATCTTTAAAACGATGACTGATAGCAGTTTGGCAAAAAATCTCTAGAATCAAATGGAATGGATTAATAAAAAATAAAATATCTAAGAGCATACAAACTTCGGTGAAGGATTAAATCGCTCTTTATTTTCAGTACATTTAATCAGTTTCAAGATAGAGAGAGAGAGACATGCTTTTAGTATATATTTTATAAATTGTTTTGAACCTCTGGCATTAATAATATGCCAACCTAAGAAGTTCCAACAAAAATACTCAATTAAACGATAAAAAATAATTTGAGGATTGTGTTGAATATAATCCAATTATAAATGTATAAAAGTACTCCATATGGACACATGCAAATCTATTAAATCTTTGTTGCATTTTTTATATATTTTTTTAATCTATTTAAATTTTTGCAGCTTCCGCTTCTTCCGGCTAGACCAACTAACTGATCGCAACTAAAGAAGAATTACAGCTACGAGAATCGGCAGAAATTGATTTGGAAAGGTGAAAATCAAACGGCAAATGGGCTATATCTTATCATATATATGGATGTTTGATATGATATCATGTAAGACAAGGCAATGTTGCTGTAGCTCTGGCATTATCATCCCATTATCTGACCAAAAAAGGAAAACAAAAAGCATTGATAGGGAAACCATGACCCAGTCCTCAAAACAAAAACCTTACAATCTCGAAATTGTTTGTATATATTTATTTTCTTTTGCAGTGAAAGTTTCGAGTTAGTAAAAATCTGCAAATGACCGATTAGGCGCCTCGAAACGCAGATAGTGCGTACATATCAATTAGATATGTTAACTATATAGCTTCTAATCAAATTTAAGGGTGTCGCGTCTATATACATTTATCAAAGCTGACATTTCAGTGTTTAATCATAAGCTGTGATGAATTGGATTTTGCTTGCCGACTTGGCCAGGTGACATCGCGTGACGCCCTCCAAAATAAAGTCATCCGAACAGATATCAATCAGAATACAGAAAAAACAACAAACCTATGGCCCGCCCAATCTATATAGATGTATATATATGTTTGTAGGTAGGTACCTGTGTATACTTTTTATATATGTATGTTTATATAGAGAACTCATTCTCCCGCCCCACTTGAACGTTGCACGAGGCGACGGCGGCGACAGCGACACTTTGTACAGTCACGTAGACAGCAAGCGAAGTACTTTTCTCTTTTTTGTTTCTCCCTCTCCTCCACCTCAAAAAAAAAAAATAAATAAATTCTGTGGCCATGCAATAAACCAAAAAAAAAACGCTTTTTGCCACATAAAATGACTTTTCGATTTTGTTTTTCTTTCCAATGTTGTTGTAACGCGTGACAATAATAAAAAAAAAGTAGAAAAACGAAAACTTTAATAAAAAAAAAAAATAGAGCAAAAAAAGAAATATAAATAGAGAAGGGTAGGTTAGAGCGAGATAGACTAGGGGAGAAACAGAGCGAAACAAGGACAGAAACAAAAATGCGGACTCTGCCATACGACTTTATCTTATCGCCATGAAAATGTCGCTTTCGTAAATGGCGGCGTATAAAAAATATAATACTCATATATATACACAAACACACATTCTTTAATACATACATATACATGCATATACATTCTTGTATGTCAGTATATAAGTGTGTATGTGTGTGTTTTTTTTTAATATCTAAAATAACACAAAATATTTGATACCAACTCGGAAACGCTAGTAACCCCAACAGCATTTTAGGTCTGTTAAGTGCCACCCGAAAAAAATGTCTACATTAATAATTTGAATTCAATAAAAATCGATGAAAAAAAATTATAAATTTTCTAGCCACTAAAACTATAAATCATTTGCAATTATGATTAAAATTTACATGTAAATGGAAACGTTTTTTAGTAAGTATAAGATGGAAATACGAGATTTAGAAGAAGTAACTCTTTAAAAGGGTCTTTTCCTTTCTATGAAAATTGCTTCTACAATTTAAAAAAAAAGGCTCTTTGATCACGCATATATAATATGAGAGCTACCCTTTGAATTATAGATGAATCTGCTACACTATATACGATAAATACCATCTATTGATGATGCTTCTGGGAACCAATAATAATTAAAATGAAGAAATAAATAAAACTAATCCATATAAAATAAATAAAATATTTGGTTACTTACCTAAGAAAACACAAATCCCTCTGGATGCCAAGCGGTTTTCGTCGCCATGCAAACGCTAGCGTTTTTTTTTAGCGGTTTTAATCGCTCCAAAATGTATTGCCTGCTTTTGGGGTACATTTTGACAAACTGCCACATGATAAAGTTTAACCATAATTCACATTTAAACGAATACTACACACTAAAATCTGGTGGATCGGTTACACCACAATAATGTGGTTCTTCCAATATAGTTCACAGAGATCCCCAACATTAGGTAAATCCTTTAAATATGTACATTTTTATTATATGTATGTCTTTAATATAAAGAATATTTAGTTCCTGTCAGAAAAAAGGAAATATAAAAATAAAGGATATATAAATATATGTTAAAGATATGTTTTATTGATACATTATCTATGTTTGCAGATATATATGTAACATGTAATTTTAATACAATTCATTTACTACTGAAGATTATTAGGTCTTTCTCTAAAGCTTAACATCTTTAGTCGTTAAATTTACTTCTAATTTTTAAAAACCGTTACGTAGTGGAGCCAAAAGAAACGTAAGTAAAATAACAGACTCAAATAAAGTAAGTTCCCCACCACTGTAAAGTAACAGACTCACTAGCGCCACCATGTTAATCTGTAGCATGTATACTGCGCGCCAATAGGCCAGCTCCAACAAAAATTTTAAATTCAAAACGTACGACCAAATACTACATTTTTATTTAAGTGACGGGCAGTGTTGTTTCTGTTGACTTAATTAAGGCTAGAATATGTAAATGTTTTACGGTACTAAAAATTAAACTAACAATTTCATAAAAACCAAAAACTAAGCCAATGTAAACTTTAATAAACTGGAATTTTTAGGTAAAAAAAGAAAACACCATTATTAAGCAATCCAAAAATCATTAATTTCAAATTCATTTGTTCCAACAGCTGCAATTTTTAAGTGAGATGACAAACACCTCTTTTATTAAGACACCATTAAACCATCTTAAATTGTTAAAGCAAATTTATATACCATTCGAATAAGTAAACAATTGATGCCAATTGAAATAAACAATATCATATATAGGCAATGAGAACTACTTTGATTCGGATTCATTGAATGAATGAAGTCATAAGTCATAACTCACGCCTGTAGGGCCAACTGATTTTCATCATAACACCTACATTAATAAATATTTATTTCTATTTTAGTAGTGCAAAAAAAAAATGTTTCGTTTGTTGAATTTTCTATTTATAGCATTTAGATTTCTTCAATATCACTCATCATTGACATGCTGAATGAATTTTTGCCATAATGCTGATTGATGTCTTGATTAATTTGTTGCCAACGATTGATTTGCTCTAATTGAAGGTGCTAGGCGGAGAGAATAGTGCAAAACCATCTGAAACTTTTGCAATATTCGACATGCATGAATACATATTTATATATGTATATTTAAGATTGTTTTGGTTTTAGGTAAAATTTTACATAATTTATAGCAGAAACAAAATCTGATAATCAACTGAAAGAGGGGGCCCATTTGACCTGATTACCTTTCTGTTTTATAAGCCGATGAAGTGCATTGACTGGGCTTTCGCTCATTAACTGAAATGTCTTCAGCTCAATGTAGAAAGAGTATATATCGAAGACACATTGTTTAAAAAAAAACATGTACGAAGTAATTTTTAAGTCAAATTTAATACTCTGCATCTCTATACATAGATTGATTTCAAGTACTCATTTCAAGCCACAGATAAAGAAGACTATTTCGATTCTATATGAGATGTATATGAGAAAGAACCTGCCCCCCGGTTCTGTTGTAATTTTGTGCAGAGTATTTTATAGTCACTGCAATATTTGAAAACACACAGAACAAACATAATTAAAGTCAGGTAAATAAACAAAAATCCAGCTGAGAACTCCAGGAAATTTTTATTCAACGTTACTGATACTTGTTTCTGAAGAAAGTCAACCAAAAGACTTGGCTTGGACCCACTTTGGGGAAAGGATAATAATGACTTGGTATAAATCACTTCAAGTTTCGAAGTGCCGCTTAACAACCAGCAAGGTGAATGAAACTTTAACAAAACAAAAACAAAAAATTTATATATGTATAGTATAAAATTATTATAATTATGGCAATTAAGCGTTGGATTCTAAATTGTATATTTGTTTATGTTTATTTTATTTTGCACTTTTCGTCACACTTGCCGGCGGTTAGTCAACGAACATAGCTACGGACACCGAACAAGTTGTAACTGCAATGAAGCGGTTCAATTCACTCTCTCATTGAATAATGAAATGATGATGACAACTGGCAGATGGAGCTGGGACTGGAGCCAATGTTGTTGGAGCTCTGCCAATGATTCAAACAAATTGTAATTTCCCGTTAAGCAACACCCAAGATTGAACCAGAAAAAGGGAGTAGCAGCATTTAAATGGGAGTAAACCAAGTTTAACTGCTTTTAAAAGATGTAAAATCTAAAAAAAAAAACTAGGAATTTTGAAACCGGTTATCACAATGTTATTAAAACTTAAATAAAAATATCATTAGCAAAAAACATAAGAGTACAAATAAATTAACTTACATCATCAAGATTTAATCACTTGATGGGAGTTGTCTAAATTGTAAAAATGAATAGAATCCCTTTACGTAAAGAGGTAAAAAATATATTGTGTTTCATATAAGAACCTATTTTTAACATAGTAGGTAATTGTAAATTAGGGAATGTGGCCTTGTGTCAACCGCGCACGACTTTTCTTTTCTATATCTTCAAAAAAGTGAAACTATGTAAGGTGTTAAATATTACTTTGCTGGCACTTTGTCAAATTATTTAACACCCATAGCCAGTTAAAAGTAGTAAAAAGGTAAAACGAATTAAATTTATATGGAGATTATTAGATTCTTGAGAAGCGTTTCAACCATAAAAGCGATTGTATCTAGATACTTGTTGGATCTCTGCGGAAATGCCGCATCGAACCAAATTGAAAACCTTTTTAAAGTGGTATAAAGCAGTTAATTTAATTAATAATCAAGTGTCAAATAATTTCACTTGTCCGCCACATGGTCGACATTGTTTTGTCGTGGCTGCCGATTAAACTTGCTTCACATTTGTCATTCTATAAAAATTGACAATATCATCATACACAGATATAGCTAGTCAGGGGTGCTTACGATGACCGTTAATTAGCAATTGACAATTATTCAACACAACTCAACTCTTAAATATATAATTTTCAGTTATAAAACAATCAATTTATCTATATTATTATTGCAAGTGTGATGTGCGACAATATCGATATATTGATACGATCAATTAGATGAATTTTTTACGCCTATGGCCCCCAAAGAGTAAGGTGTTAATCGGTTCAGGTTGAGAGCTATATTCAGGTTAAATTAAAACTGCTTTTAACAAGTTGAAATTGGTTTTACCATACATATGACACAACATTTACATTTCCTGTGGCTTTATCTCATTACATTTAGACAAAAATATCTACTGAATTAAATATATATTAAAGAACCTATTTCAATTGTTATCACACCAAAAATAAAGATAGAATATCAAAGTCTCCTTTTTTATTACTAGAGAATCAAAGTTTTATGACCATACCTCATATACAAATTAGTTTTATATTCCGCAATATAAAAAGCCAAAGAAATCTATATTTAGATTAAGATCTTAAAGAGGGAATACTTTTATATGCATTTTACTATAAATGTATATATTCTGGCAGGAAAAGAGGGAGAGAGAGAGAGAGAGAGAGAAAGTTGCTCAAACAATTGAAATAATGACTGCAAAAATAAACTATGATCGAGCCAGGCGCCTCTCGTGCACTGCATATATCTTTCATCCGTGAACAAGAACAACAAATTTTATAGCTCCTTAACTAAGCACTCACTACCATTCGACTGCATAAAAGAAAAGCAAATTCAACATTTGCAAAATTATAAACAAAATCATCTAATCGAGAAAACCAAATCAAAATCAAACAACCACAAAAAAAATAATATGAGTGGGAAAAATACAAACACACACACACATACGAACAGAAAATCAACAAATTCAATATTTAACAAGCTTATAAAATAATCAAAAAATTTATGATTTCAAATTGGATTGAAGTGTTAACAAATATACTAAATATGCTTTAATCGTTAATAATACTTACTACACCAAACACAGTCTAAATAGTAATAAAAAAAATGAATATGACATCGACGTGACTCAGGAAACGCAAATTGTTTAAACTTATTATTTGATACAGTAGTAGATAATTAACAAATATACACAACAAAAAAATGTTGAATAATACATATGGAAGATTTCATTAGAATTACATATATGTATGTACATATACAAAATGAGGTGGATTTTTGATTTGAAAATGTATTAAATGAAAATGCTTGGGCAGTAAATCTATTTACCCTATATAGGGGTATATGAAATATATTTATAAGTTTGTAATAAACATAGGTTGAAATATTACTATGAATTGTATATTCGTAGATGTTAGTTAAACATAAGTAGATCAGGTTTAGTCAGTGCTTTTAGTTTTCTACAAATCTCCGACTGACCTATTCGGTCATAACTGAAATATGTAAGGGTATACAACAATATAGTCATTTGTTTTTATTTAATTTCCGTTTGAAATTTCAATTCTGAATGAAGTACAAATGATTTTACCAAGACTAATCTATTTGTCTGTACCACAGTACGTATGTGTAATTTTCTAGGTTGAACAGTTTATGCACTTTTCTTAAGCAAAAAAAAATGTAAGAAATTCAAATTTCAATTATAAAACAATATACTTATGTACTTACTACTATGCATTATCTAAAAGGTAGTTTACTTGTCTACGTAAGGGTCTAAACTTGTTTGGGTTCGGATTGAGATAGTGGCTAATAAGCTAGAGATTACCTACCTACTCTTAACTGGAAAGAGCAACAAATGTGTTTAATGGCAAGAGTAAGAAATACAATGAGATGATGATGAAGAGAAGAGTTACCAGAGCTAAACTACCAACAGCAGCCGCAGCAGTAGTAGTATCAGCACCTGGCAAAACGAGAACAAGAATATCGTTAAGTCAATCGTCATTCATTCTTAAATCATTGTCGTAACAAGTTAGACGACGCCGACGACGACCAGATCGACGCGAAAGCCTGGCCAGAGAGTCACTTTCATATGGTTTATTAACTGACGCTTTTTATTATTACCGCCTGGTTACGGACGACGCGATGGTTTTTTGTTTTTTATTTTTTTTTCTTTCGCCTCAGCCAATCAAACCAGATAAATCCGAATTTAATTCGATTTAGGGGGTTTCATTCGCGTGCTTTGCGACTCTTGGCTCTTTGGTTGATAGTAGTAAAGATGTTGTATCTAAGTGTGTGAAATGTGAATGTGTATGTATGTGTGTGTGTGTTTGGTGATGAGGGAGGTGCCAGAGGTGATGGCGGAGGAAGAGCGACACAATGTTATGAATTAAGTAAACAAAAGAAAACAAGTTAATAACCAGCTATTGCAAAAAGTACAACACACACAAATTAAAAAAAAAGAACAAAAATTAAAAAAAAAACCTAAGAAATGAAAATGGCGTGTCTTTTGCAGAAAGTGCAAATTAAATATTACTGATAGGTCCTTCAAAGCTTATAAAGTTGAAATGATATATTATTAAGATTAGAGAGACCTCAAAAAAGCACTTATATAACAGTTTTAAAAGCGAGATAGAAGAATTATAGTATTATATTTGATGTTGTTGGAAAATCTTATGATTACCTAACGAAAAATCTTATAGCTTTAGGAAAAGTTTAATATAAGCCAGTTAGGATTTCTTATATCCTTGATCATATACGATTTTTAACATATTAGAAAGAAATGTACAATCTTCCATTTAATCCCAAATGTGTGAAGGTCCTTTAGTAGTGCGGCAATTAATATGAAATTCAAATATTTTCAAATGGTCACACTCTATATACGCATTTTGAATATTTGTACGTTACAAATTCATTTGCTTGCCATTTCGCATGCTCCACCAAACGATAGAGTGTGGGAGAGAGAGAGAGAGAGAGAGTGCTCCCGAATCAAGTTGAATTGAGCGCCCTACAAACGGAAAACACTTGTTGAGAATTCACCACACTCACACAAACACATACACACAGTGGTCGGTGTAGAATGCCTGGACTGCTGCACAGTGGTGTGTTTCCACACAAATTCATTGCAAAATTTACTTTCTTAATATTTAATAAAGAACATTTCAAATTAGAGTTAATCGGATTTTTACAGAATTGCCAAATTTTTTAATATTTAATCATTTTATATATTTTAATTTAACAAAATAGAAAATTAAATAAAATTGCAAAAAAAAAAAAGCTTTGAACAAAATTTGAATTCACTAAAAATTAAAACTAATATTTGTAAGATAAGCCACTGTATGGCATTTGGTTTTTTTTTTTTTTGTATACGAAATATATGATTTTGATTGGTAATCAGTAATCAACAACAAATGCCGTGCGACAGTCGGGCTGTTAAGTTGTAACCCGGGTTTTTTTTCATTTTTTTTTTGCGTATGCTCTCCCAAAAACAGCAACTCGAAACGTTAATAAAAAACGCCAATGCTTTCAAAGTTGCCAGTTAAACGTAGCTGGAACCTTGTCGAGTGCGCGTCGTCCTGCTCTGCTCTGCTCTACACTGAGTCGTGTTTACGTTTGACTAAACAAAAAGAAAAAGAAA